>OZ007593.1:113656364-115007197 GCA_963931845.1 Maratus michaelseni | reverse complement strand
ATGAGAAAATGGATATAGATTGATTGGAAAAAAAGCTCAAAAAATGAATTGTTAGCACTTATTATCAGGACTTCTAGAAATTAAGAAATGACATTTTAATTCAAAAATAAAAACACTTAAATAATAAATAAATAATATTTTTTCCGCACAATATCCACGTAGAAATAAATCCTCGAGCTATGCTCGGTCTACCAGGCACTATTAATTTACAATAATATCAACGATTTTAAATATAAAACATAGTATATTTTTTACAGTTACAGTGATCAGAGAATTAAATAAGAACAGAATAACAACACCCTATGCTCGGTATTAAAATTAAAATTAGATCAACATTGGTGTATGCATTTAGTAATACAGTAATTTATTAGGGCTAGTAATTTTATGTTCCTATTTGTGAACCTAAATTATAAGCCCCCTAAAACAACAAATTTAAAAAAAATATTTCTTGTCATCTGTGATGTCATTTTGTTTGTTTAAAAGCAAAGAATGAGTATTTGTACAATTATTTTAAATTCGGGTCTTAAGAGGTTAAAGTACGAACGCAACCGCATTTGTCACGTTTGACGTACAATTTCCAACTTTTTCTTTTTAGTTCCTGAAGACAAGCCTATGACTGAGCTTACATTTTTAATCATAAAATTTAAACCTATAATTTGGTGCATTTCTACAGAATAAAAATAAGTTACACCTATAATATTTATCGCAAAAAGCATAGGGCTAATATTAAAATTATTGATCAACGTAAAAAATAGCACAAATAAAATACATATAAAGTAGCAAACAGCTGTTTAGGAGCCTGTACAGCTCTATCGTCAGTGCCAAAGTTAAAAATATTAAAAACAGATTTAAAAGTTTAGGCCATGTAAGTATGTTTGTTTCTCAGCACGTGGCCAAGATGGAGTACTGCCGATGAGTGTTTAAAAACAACAGTGGAGTCAGGAGTCCAATGTGACAGAAGAGAGCAATCAGAAGCACTCCGCCAGTCTGGACGAGTTTAAGTACGGAGGAGAAAAAAGGGGGAGTGCAGAGAATGAATAAAAGGAAAGGCAGCCAGACATTTGAAAAATTTGGTGTACTGGACATATCATTAACTAAGTTGCCTGAATTTTTCCATGTATGATAAGCTTCCCAAAAATCAAGGTAATAAATCGATGAGCACTTCTGAATTATTGAACCTTCTTAAAAATTAAAACTGTGATTGTTAGATCAGCAATGGTTCTCTTCCGTACTTAAACTCGTCCAGACTGGCGGAGCGCGCTTCTGATTGGTCTCCTTCGTCACATGGGACTCCTGACTGCGCTGTTGTTTTTAAACACTCATTGCCACTCTATCTTGGCCGCACTGATAATGGAGCTTTAGAAGCTACGAAACAGCTGTTTGCTACTTCATATTGAATTTAATTTGTGCTATTTTTTATGTTGATCATTTATTTTAATATAACGGCACAACGTTCAATCCTACCATTTAAAAGAGGGCTAATATTCCGTAATCAGTTCCACAGCAAAATGTTGACGTGAAAATGGAGCGATTCCGGTAACAATGTGATTAAAAGTGTATAAAACTTACAAGAACTTAGTTAATAATATTGCCAACCACGCTTGCTAAATTGCATCAATTGACAGTGGACCCGTTTAGGAATCTCCTCCCAAACATCAGATAGAAGCGCCCTCTGTTAAGTTATAAAATTCAAGTTTGAATCCGCATTTATTTATGCAAAGGTAAAACAGATTATGCTTTTAAGTGAAATGTGTATTAGTTTCCTCCATCTATCGAGGAAATCATAAAAAATACGACAGCAGCTGTTGTGTGATATATATCCAAACCTAATCAGCATCTATTATGTCAAGGTCTAACAGAATATGAAGACTGATGAAATCGCAGGTTGTTGAGATATTGCCATCATGGTTATCATGAAAAACGCCAAACATCGGCTTTAAAATCCTAATCAGCATCTGCTTAGATCGAGTTTAGCTAAATCTGAAGTTTTAATGAATTATATGTATTAGGTCTTGAGATAGACTTACCACAAAATTTGTGTCACACGCAGACTAATAGTCAGTTAGACATTTTCCAAAAAATGTAAAATCGTGTTCAGGACATCACAAAACATATAAATCCATCAAAAAACGGAAGTCGAAAATTTTCACGATTTCAATACTTTCTTTTTATGTAATATATAGGAAAAAATTAAGAAGCATAACATTTTCAAATAACGGAATGTACGCTACACAATGCGCAGTTAGATTTAGTTTAGTTTGTAATAAATTATGGGTTTCACTTAACTATTTGAATCTCAGCCAAAACTGTCTGCAATATGTTATCTTTGGAAAAGTTTTGAATAATATTCCAACGAAATATTATGCAAAATATAGATCATTTTAAATAATAGCTCAAGCTACCTATTTAACATTAGATGCACCATATAAATTCCAAAAGTTCAAGGATAAGTTTTCTTCACGTCAATTAAAAAGAAAATATATTAAAGATGCCCCTTTTTTATATAGTAAACAAAAATTATTAGAGCTTTGTTAATTTTGATTTTCAAAATACTTTTAAATTTAAGCCAACTCTAGCCGTAAATAAAAAAAAATATCGTTGTCTGACACATCTGTCGGCTAACTGAGCGATGGAAAAAAATTTATTAAAAAAATTAATTTACCTGTTTCTGAAAAAAAAAATCAGCTTTTTTTATTTTATCAATTTGTTATTATTTAAATTTCATCGATTCCTTGTTTTATTCAGTAAATAAATATGAACAAAATAATTGTTATACAATTTATTTCAATATACCAATCCACCATCAGACATTATCACATAAAGAAAAGAGAACTCACGTATATCTGCATTTGTTTTTATTCACTTTACTGTTAAAAAATACTATTTTGCTTTTCTAAAAAACCTATAATTCTATCTTTAAAAATATGTTTATCAGCACTCCGTAGAAAAGATTATACTTAGTTGTGGAATTTTGATATTTTTAGCGCGCATTTTCTGTATTCATTTATAAAAATAAATTATCAAACCTCCTGCACGAAAAGAACGAAAAACCTTTGTTCAAGTCTCTTAAAACGCGAAGGCACTGAGAAAAGAAAATATTCAGTTATTGCGATCTAAACCGTAGAAAAGAACGAAAAGTATGAAAACGACATGCATATATTTTTTTTTTACTCCGCAGGGGACCCAGCGATTCGATTTCCAACTGCAAATAAAAAGGTACGTTTTCTGAACCTGTGAGTAAAAACTTCGGATTCACAGGACATGCGCATAAGCGATCGTTCGAAACAATGGAAACTCCTTTATTAGTTTTAATCAGAAAAATAAAAATATGAGTTTCATGTGCATTCGAACCTGTTTTCGTCTATCCGTATACCATTTTGCAGACTTCAACTTGCTATAGATTTCTCTAGCCACCAACAACAAACAGACAGACACAGACACACAAGCAGACATCGTACTTTTAATATTAGAGACTAGCTGGCTTCGACCGCTAGCGGGCCCCTAATTTACATCGGTGCCTCGAATCTTGTAAAACCTCGAAACGAACGAATCTCCGACTGGCGTCCTCCTCGAATAGAATGAACCTCCAACCCGGGTCCCCGCTGCCTTCGGCACCGTATGCCGTCGTTCTACGCACGCACCGGACAATCCCTTAAGCGCTGCAAAATCCATTAGTTCCACCTTTCGCCGCCAGGGGGCGCAATCTGTCCTATAGGAACCTCAGGCTCGTGTCCCCGCTGACTATGCTTTTTGGTAGCAATCTCCTCGAAAGAAGACATCCGATATTTAAATTAGAAAATATAACAATAAAAGTGGTAAAAAATATTAAATATCTTGGCGTATTGTTAGATTCTAAATTCAATTTTAAAGATCACATGAAAGACCTTCGAACAAAGATTGCAAACTTTGTAAAAGGATTTAGAGGATTTCGATTCTTTAATAAAGATATCAAACCAGACATCCTGAAAATATGGTATCAAACAGTCATAGAACGCCACTATATGCCTACGAAATTTGGTATCCAAACTTGAATACCAATGGCCGCAAATTACTACGTTCAACTCAGCGTTTGGCATTATTAAACTTAATACTTAATACGGACCTATAGGACTATCTCTCACGAAGCCCTATATCTTCTTACAGGAACTCCACCAATCCTAATAAAAATACAGAATGAATTTCAGTACTACCAACTGAAAATAGGAAATAGAAATTTGTTAATCAATAACATACAGCTAAACATTAACAATATAATGCAGAAAGAAAAATCGTATCGATTCCCCAATTACTACAGAGTCCAAAATATCAGAATTATAGAAGATAGGAAATCCATCCATCCAAAGAGAATATGATGTGGAAGCCTACACAGATGGTTCTGTCATGCCAGGTGGTGCAACCAGTGCTTTCACCATATATAAAGATGGAAATAATATACATGATCAAGCAATACGACATCATCCACTGAATAACATATATCAAGCAGAATTAATGGCAATTTATAAAGCAATAAAATGGTTTTCTACCTCCAACTACAATAAGCTACTAATTATTACAGATAGTTACTCTTCTATGGAAGTATTAAAAGTTGCTTTTCCTAGAAACTACATTATCAAAAACATTTACAATTAATTACTTCAAATTCCTGATAAATCCATTCTAATAACATGGACTAAATCTCATGTGGGTGACACTGGCAACGAGAGAGCTGATCTCCTAGCAAAGCAAGCCATCTTAAAAGACAACTATCAATCAAGAAAAGATCTGTTGTTCCCCATTTCAATAGCAAAATTGCATTTTAAAAAGAAAACCCTCTCTGACAAGCCATTTGGGACTCATGTAATAAGGGCAGAGATATCTATAAAATTATAAATAATGTCGATCCAAATTATATCTGCAAACAATCAACACTGCCGTATTATCTAAGTAACCATGGCAGTTTTCCACAATACTTACATAAAATAGGAAAAAAAGCCTCACCTAGATGTCCATGCGATAAAGCTCAAGGAGATGCAGTTCACTATATATTCGGAAGCTACCCTCTTATGATCCATCACTTCCCTTTTGATAAGAACGAAACTCTCAGACATAACCTTCGTAATATCATTTTCAATCCTTCGAACTCTCAAAAGTTAAAAGAGAATTATAATATTCTCAATAAAAATTTCTCTTTCATTACGAAATAATTTTTAAAAAATTTGACTGAACTGCATAAAGATTTTTCTGAAGTAACTTACCATAAATTTAGGGCATTATGAATAGTCATATATAGTACTTAGAAAATATTTTATATTTAACTTTAAATTTACAAACAATTATGACTTTTTACATTATTTATCACCTTTTATATTTAATTGTTGTTATGTAATTGTATTATTTTTTTTTTCAAATCTAATAAACAGGCGCCTCTTGCGGTGGGGGTTGGAACAGGTGGGTGCTATCGGTGTCGGGTAGCGTATTTTTCCCCTCGTGGACTTATTGTTCCTATACCTCACGGGTGGCTGTCCCCGAGTGGGTGATTTCTGTCCCCGCTGCCTGCGGCACAATACAACAGACGTCCTGCGCACGCGCTGAAAAATACATTAGTTCCACCTTCCGCCGCCAGAGGGCGCAATCTGTCCTATACGAACATAACCGAAATCTATATAGATATCGAAATCCAGTCGAAGGAGCCAAACCCCGTCGTAATCTGGCCCATAGGTCCCGAGATAGGATAACGCCTCTGGTGGTGAAATTTGGAACTAAAATATATAAGTCGTGTCGATGTCGAGTCGAATGATTCAAACCACGTCGTGATGGGACCCATAGAACACGAGTTAGCTGCAAAATTCGTAAGTTCCGCCTTCCACCGCCATGGGGCGCAATTTTTTCTATGCATACATAACTGAAATCTTTGAGGCTGTCGATGTCGAGTCGAATGAGCCGTACCGCGTCGCGACCGGACCCATACGACCCAAGAAAATTTGAAATGAAATAGCAAATTCCTAGATTTTTCCTTTTTTTCTGTACAAAAATCGGATTTTGGTAAATTAAAAAATTATGGGCCGAATTCGAAATTTTTTTCAATTTCTGAAATGTCAGCTCACTCTGAGCGGATGCGTACTCTTCAGATACAAAAATCAATTATTTTTAAAAATTTTATATAGCTTATAGAAACCGCAGTTCCTTTACAAAGGAATTATTTTATCTTCAGGAATAAACGCCGTGATGTCTGCTAATGAAATATGACTGAGATATCAGGTGTTCCCAAATAAAATCTTTTTAAGTGGTCTAATTAAATAAAAAAAAAATAATTGTAAATTCCGTCCTAATTGTCGGAGAAATTCGAAAATTACATATTTAGAATCCTTGTGAAAATTTACCGATGGATGTATAATTTTCAAATCGATAAATGTAATATTTCAAAAAAATTTGATAGACCTGGAATACTTCCACTATAAAAAAAGATGTTTTGTTTCATTATTACTTCAGCAACGGTTCGTCTCCATTAGCCGCCTGTTGGAGTATTGTAATTAAAACTGATCTTTTTTTCGAATTAGAATTAAAAGTTTGTTAATTGATAGCTTCCCATCTAATTGGTCGAATTTTATGAATTTTAGCTTCCTGAATTCGCGATTTTTTTTTACGTCCGTCTGCAAATTTTCGTGCCGATGTGACGATTTTTGCGATTTTTTGGAAAAAGGCTGGAAAACTTTCGGTACGCCATGTTTATCAGAGCCGGAATGAAAAATATCAGGGTGCAGGTGGAAGACGAAAGCTGATTGGCTCGGTTGCGAGCCTTGACGCAGGGTCCCGTTCCAGTCAAAACTGAAATCGTTTCTTAGTTTTGGAAAAAATGCTCCTTTTTCGCTAATTTTCGAGACTTTGTTAATTAATAACTGTCTTAATTGAAGGCCGATTTCTTCGATACTGAATGTCAACAATTCCGGGATTTTTCCGAATTTTTTTAAACAAAAAGCGTTTTGCTACTCGCTACGGTTGCAGAATTTTTCCACGTACACACACACAGACACACAGACGTTTCCGAACATTAATAATGTATATAGTTATTAAATAATTTTTTTTGTGATAATTTAAACTTTGGATACATTAACACAAAGTAAAAATTAGTCGTTAGGGGCCATCGTAATACTTTCGCATCATGGATATGCATAATATAAAATATTAAAATAAAACATGTGTAAACTATTTATAAAATGCATTGCAATTCGAATCAAATCGTGGCTTGATGACGGCATAAACTTTAAATGCTCTATTACTGAATTGCTTACAAAGCAACATCCTTATAACTCCGAAATTAAATCATATTAACTAACGGTTTACTGCGTTGGATTAAGCGTCTCATTTCCAATTTAAATATATCTTTGAATTGAAATTTGAATGAAATACAGGGTCATGAAAAATCGAAGAGTGTTGAAAATAGGATTACAAATACCTCGGCAACTCATTATCCGATTGACTTCATTCTTTATGCAAAATTTATGTTTTTTTATTGTCTTTTATATTCACTGCTTAAAATAAACAATTTCGAACATTTTTATATACCTTTTATCAGAACGAATATTTTGAGAGTCCGAAAAAATAGTTCCGGTTAATCGAGGTTACTGAAATTCAATAGGCTCCTTTCCATTAGTACATACTAAGTAGACACCAAATTTCAAGTCTCTATCTCAATTTGTTCGGGAGATAGAGCGCTTACAGACACAGACACACATACATACAGACGGTAATTTTTTTTCTAAAAATATGTTTTTCGGAATCTCCAGTGTCTGAAACGTGTAAATCCGTCAATTTTTTGTTTAGATTTTCAAAACGATTACAAGACTTACCCTATACTACGTATGATGGGTAAGTTAAAAGTGTCATATTATTGTTTACATTCAAAGAAAATGCCTCTGTTATCTATTTCTGTATTTTACAAGTGTTATTGAACGGCATATGAGGTGTATGTGTGCGAGTAAATATAAAATATACATAACTCTCTTAGGATTCTTTATTATTCATGAGAGGGTTGCGGACATTTGATAAATGTTGTTAAAAGATGTAGTAGGCGTGTGGTAGTAGTTTATCGAAATTTAGCCTCATCCAAATATGTACCTTAGGCAAAATATTTAAGTTTGTTGGACAGGTTCTACTTACACCACTAAATAATAGTTCTGTATTGCATTAAAAAATTCTTTTAGTAAAATTTATCTTACACTCAAGATATATTAGGACTGTTAATTCTTTTATTAACTTTTAACTGACATCGTGAAATTTTTGTGCACAACTCGTGTAACGTTGCCATCGGCAGCTAGTATTATAACTTATATATATATAACAAATAACATGAATTTTTATAAAAACGATGGTATTTTTACATGACTGTATTTGTAAATTGAATAAATCAATGAGTTGTCCGTTGAATAAATCCTCACTTATATACTTGATTATTTTTATCTGAATCTTTCTAAATGACGGAGAAATTACACGAGTAACAAACACGTGGAGAATAAATGACACAACAATACCAGTTAAGGGTTAAACAAAAACGATTTCCGATATTTTTTTTAATTTCGTAACATGCCTTTTTTTATCATTGGTCGAATTATCCGGGGATTTTCAATTCCGTATTGAGTCTACAAGTCATTAGTTTGTATAACTGGAGTTCATTGTACACCGAAATCCTCTAGAACCCTATTTACTTTAAATTAATCTTACCTTGTTGTAAATAGTTAACTATTATTAATATATTTTTTTTTAAATAGGCATTATTGGCAATATAAGTTAAAATATACTAAAATTTAGAAATTGCATTTTTAGAGGAAAACCGTACACGTGGTGGCCGCAGAAACTTTTTTTTTGAAGACTCATGTGAAAGGAGGAGAGGTCGTAGAAAAGACAGGATTGGCTCGGCAAGTGCAGTAATCGCCGGCGTTTCTTTGTTTAGAAGCCCTCAGTAGAAATCTTGAGGTGGATGAGGGAGCAGTGTGCGTTTGCGGTCGAAGCATGTTTTTTGAAAAATCGTTCAACGTCTTGTGTTTTTTGTTTTAGAGATACCTCAAGGCACAAGTTTTTAATCATCACCCTACAAATGTGTTTAAGCTGAAGATTTTTAATAGCAAAGAAAGAGCCCGAATTCCAGTGGACATATTGGAACGTGTAGATGGAAACTTCAGAAATAGGTTGCATCAATGAATAGAGAATGGTGGCCACTGCCTTCAAGATATTTGGACATGGTTTAAAACTGCAAATTATGTTCTTTCATTAACAAAAAGTAAATTTTGTCTATCATCAATATGTTTTCTTTTATTCGCCTAAAAGAAAAGTTTCTGAGTCTCATCATCTAATAATAAGTTTATTTGTCATTATAATTTTGCAATAAACGGTTTTTGTTTTTCTTTAGATCTTTAATAATACATACAAATACCTTAAATCTGCTACGTACCTTTCCTTTTCTCCATGGTATCTTTACTTTCCGATGTGATATATTAGAAAACAACATTCTTTATTATATTTAGGAATAAAAAGTTTTTGATTTGGGAATGTGTCAAGACGATAATTATCGCAGAGTATAATGATCCTCTCAAAAGTAAGACAAATCAAATCATAAGAAAAGAAACTGCTCATAAGTTTTCCGTAAGCTTTTGTGCACTATTTATACGTTTAATTCCTATTTTTTCTAGGAGTTATTTTTTTATCTTTATCTAAATCTTTGAAATAAATTTTTTATCTTTCGGAAAGGTTAATTACATTTTGGTAAATTGTCAACCTGATGTATATTTTCCGCCTCGGAATAAAGTGTCTAAAGTTTTTAATGTTGTTTTAAAGAATAGATAATAAATTAAATGTAGCACGAATAAAATTTTTGAAAGGTTAATAAATGCCTATAAAAGAAATCATGTAATGTACATTAAGTTAAGTCTTACATTTATAAAAAAATTATTTTGTAATAAATAAAAAAATGGATTATATTGAAAATATAATAAAATATTATAAAATTTACTTATTGTAATTTAGAAAAAAGTCGTATAATAACAGATTAATTTTTTTTATCTAAATTTCGCAAAATAACAGATTTTTCCTATTTTTAATACATAAATATGTTTTGTAAGATCTTCATATTAGAATATATATTTGCTTTAGATCATGAAAAATTTGTTTTCCAAAGGGATTTATTGTAAGACAAAAAAAAAAAAACCTATTTTATTATATATAAGAATGAAAAAGTTTCGAATTGCGAATATGTCAAAGCGATAATAACATCGTAAAGTATAATTAATCCATTAATTACGGTTAATTAAACAATTAATCATATAATTAATCTATAGTTTGTATATATATAATTTGCACATTTGCCTTAAAAATTATAATTCAAGACATGTTACTATACTCTTTAAAAATAACATTAAATTTTCAACAGATTGAAAATATATCAAGTGGTGTGACGAAAATGAATTAGAAGTAGGAACCAGCTTACCTTATTTATTTTATAATATTGTCTGTAAATAAATAATTACCTATATTATAGCCTGAATCGGTAGCACATTATAACAGTTAGATATTGTATTTTAAGTGTAATGCCATTTATAAGGAGTTGAGATTTCACGAGGAATTCCCAAGTTAAAATTCTATTTATACAGAAAAAAAAGTCTGTACGATATTTATCCTGCAGTATATTTTTTCTTTAGACTATAATCTATTTGCTTTCCGATGTGATTTATTATAAAACAAAAATGCATTCTTTATTATATTTAGAAATTTCTACAAAATAAAAAAGTTTCTAATTTGGAAATGTGTCAAGGCGATAACAAAGTATAATGAATCTATCAGAAGAAAGAATCTATACGTTTTCCTTGTTTTTGTGCACTATTTATTCGTTTAAACATTTTCTTTTTGAGAAGGTGTTTTTCTTAGACTTTCATAAATCGTGGAGATGAAAAATTTAAACATATCTGAAAGATTAATTATATTTTGATAAAATGTCGATCTGTTGTATATTTTTTTCTCTTTTGGGAATAGTGTCAAATTTTGAAACGATCCTTTTTAAACAATAAGTAATAAATTTAATGTAGTGTAAATTAACATTTTAAAATATGAACAAAAACATGAAAAAATGAGCTTTGCACACTGATTAAGATATTTTTTGCATTTGTAATTATACAGGGTTCCTACAGTTTACGGGTAAATACCGGTATTTTCTTACAGTAAAATTTGACTCATGAGTTCGCACAATTGCATAAGGCGAGTCTTTCTCTAAGTAAATACGGGTACTTTTCTGACCGAAAATCAGGGAAATTCGCTTACCTGTAAAAACCCTGTTATAAAATTAATATATTACATGGAGCATGAATATAATTTTCACGAGTATTTCCTAATACCTAGAAATTGCTCTTACTTAATCTGGTTTGCTGTGCCCAATATACATCGTTCTTTTACATCATTTAGCATCTTTAAAAGCGAAATTACAATCTAACAATTGTGAATACGAAGTTATAGTGAATTTTGTTTAAATTTAACATAGAGTTGCATTGATCAATGAATATAAAATGCTTTGAATAACAGTGACCCTGATGAACATTCAAACAAAAATTAGACAAACATGTATTTTTAATAAATTAATTAAAAATGTAAAATTTAGTACACTTCTTTCCAATAAAAACTGTGATATCTATATTATAAAAGACAAACGTGTTCATTCGTAAGGCTGAAGTCTCTTTGGGGCTGAAGTTCTTTTGGTTCTTTGGGGCCACACATGACGATTATATTTCTGTTTTACAATTTTCGCTAGTGCAATTTTTTAAACTTCTAAACATTGCTTATTTTCAATTTTTACAACATCGTGTAGGAAGAAAAAAGTACTTTCAAATGCAATTTGTTTGAAAACTGTATAGAAATATATTCATTTACTAGCTGTACCCGGCCACGCGTTGCTGTGGTTCAGTCTTGTTAAATGGGAAAAAAAGAAAAGAAAAAGCGCACGTTTCTAATATATTAATTTCACAATGCTTGTGGTTATACAGTATTGTTTTGTTGTTGCATTATCTGCTCAGATATAGAGATTGTCTGGTTTGCCGAATCTAGAACACGCAACATATAATTATTCTGAAAAGCAATCCGTGTCTAAATCTAAATTGGATAACTCTAAATATTGCCCCTGAGCTTTGTTGATGGTGATTGCAACGCCAATCAAATTGGGAATTGCAATCTCTAAAATAGAAATGGCATATCCGTTGGAATCATAGGAATGCGAGGAATGAGGACATCTTCACCTTTGAAACGCCCTGGGAAGATTGTTGCTTCTACGACATTGCTCATTAATTTTTTTATTGCAAGCCGCGTGTCGTTGCAAAGCTTTGGCTGGTTGATATTTCGCAACATGATAAATGGCACACCGATTTTCAATTGCAGTACGTGAGATGACATCCATCCCTGGCATATCGAGTGAACTCATCAATTCTGTTCGATAATTAATCTGCTTCCACAACAGTGTCGACGGACTTGTATGTGACTGCCTCGCTTTGAATGTTGCACTGAATAATATTGAAAAATTCGTAGACATATTTGTTCTTGGCTGGAAGAATAGCTCATTCCCTCAGCCAATCGTGATTCTTATAATTGGTTTGAATATTGGGAAATACTTTTACAACAAGTTCTTCTTTTGACGTCACTAAATTTTAGAAGTTATTAGGCAATGCAATTCTTCCTGAGGTCAGATTGACCGGCTGCTTTCCTTTTCCAATTTCCAACAAATGATTTGAAAATATTTCAGCTGATCAAACATTTTGCAGCTAGACACGCATATTTGTAGTTAATTTAAACGTCCTTAGGTGTCGCCACAGAGTAGAATATTTCAGACAAGCATTTATTTTGTTCGCTGGTGTCGATCGTGGAATTACAGTTAATGTTTGCCTGCAATATCCGGCAATCAATATTAATGCGGTCCAAAATGGTTTGATGTTCCCACGCAAATCTTGCAATTATTGATCAAGAGCCTTGAGTGATTTTTTGTATGTCACTGTGCATTCATCCCAAACAATAAGTTAGCATTTCTGCAATACTTTTCACATGCCGGATTCTTTATAAATGCTGCACGCGTGACTTTCAATGAATTGAATGTTCAGTGGAAATTTCAAAGCGGAATAAGCACTGCATCCACCTGGTAGCAATGTCGCAACTATTCCAGTCGACGCAAGAGCTAAGGCTATGTTAGTCAGAAACTAAATTCTAATTGCCTTTATTTGAACATTTTTGGCATCCTCCTGGTGACTCGGAGCATCCTATAATAAGTATTTCAAATATATTTAAAATTAAATATTAAAAAGAATGTAGCATAACATTAACTCTGATTTAAATTTGAATCATATATTTATTATTTTGGAAGCGTTTAAGATAAATATATTTCAAGGAATTTTTCAGAGCTTAAATAAATCACTTACCCCTTTAAGAAGTGATTTTATTAGAATATCTAATGTTTTAGAAAAGTGTTTACAACCGGAGTCTCTTGATTTTGCTGATAAAGATATAATGACTCATTTAGAAGAAAAATGGGAAGGAACTTCAAGGAAAAGAAGAGTTTTATAGTTAATATCTTTTAAACAAGTTAATTTTGACTCAAAATAAGAGTCCATAGCTATACATCAAGAAACATATGTAAAGTAAAACATAAGAGTAAACAAAATTATAAAAGCTATTTATAAGGAAGGTAACGATTGGTTACGAGTGGAACTAGATTGAGTCGAAATTTTAAATTGCCTAAAATTGAATTGAAAGATTCGGCGGGGATAATAAAGAATGGCTCAAATTTTGCGGTAAATTAAAAAAAATCATTAATACCCTCATATCGATCCAGAGAATAAGATTTAAAGTTTGGTACGTAGAAGGCCAGTGTAGAAGGGTCTCGAGTCAGAGATATAATAAATTACTTTTTCCTTTTGATAGGAAATTATAAACAACTTGTTGACTTTTTGAAAGCTAGGTTTGGAAGGTCAGACTTGCTTATTTAATTTTATGTACGAGAAGTATTGACTTTATATGATTTTTAGGAATTTTATATGACTTTTTTGTTCTATGATAAAATTAAAGTTCATTTCCGAGCATTGGAAAGTTTAGAAGTTACGACTTATAAGTATACATCTGTGTTGTATACCCTATTTGAGACATCTTTAAATGAATATATTATTCAAGTATGTGCAAAAAGAATTTATTTGTTACATCTCTCTGATGCAGTTTTTGAAATTTGAAATTAATGTAGGCGAAACAGTTTCGATGGCGAAAGAAGCTCTAAAGTAATATCCTCCATCTGCGTAATCTTAAATGTGATTTTTCATTAAACATTTCTCCTTCTGGGGAAAAGTTCCTGTGCTTTACGGCTGGTTCTCCAAAAGTGGGTTATTTCATTTCATTTCATTTCATTTGCAATCTTAGATAATATCTTTCACCTTAATAAACAGTGAAATTTCGTTACGGCATTCTGGGAATGTTGGAACGTATTTCCTACTCTATGCTTGACGCATGATTTTTGTTTCTTGTTTTTACTTAAAGTGAAATGAACTCCTAAACTTTAAAAGTCTTGTTTTTCCTTATTTTTTTGGTTGTGCTAATTATGGATGCTGTGATAGCAATATTTATTTATATGTTATGAACTATTGATAAACTACATAATGTGTTATCAAGAACGTGTTTTAATTTTAAATCAGTGAAGTTGTCATTTGAAGAAGATCACACATGCCTTCCATCTGAGAAAGAGCATCACAAAAATCGGAAAGGAAAAATAAAGTTTACTTTTCTGAAAATAATTCTGATTGTGTTTATTTAAAAGTTTTAACAAAATTGTCTGTTTTTGATAAAATATTTTAATAACATACCCGGAAAGTGAATTAATACTTAAAATGTATTTCCAAAGTATACCAAATCCCTTAATGAAAACAGCTAGATTAAAACTTCTAAATTAATTTGCATAGCCAAACAATATAGAAAATTCATATTAAATGCGTTGAAATATTTCACGAAACTAACTTCTGCTAATGCATAACGAAATGTATTGCTTCATATAGAAAAAAGCAACTGTTTATAACAAAATATTGTGATACAGCTTAAGTATTTGGAGGATTTTGTGAATTACTATTACACATGTACTTCATTCTAATATTTAATAATTTTAATTACCTTATGCTTTTAAGCAACAAAACTTTTTAATAATCTAGAGTAACGTAACATTGTTCATCAAGATATTCTTACTTTTTATTTTTCTGTATAAATATGCAATTTTTTTTCTATCATTTTTTATAAAATATATATTTTGAAGAGCTATCCTTATATCCTATTTGTAAAGAAATGCCAATGGGAATTCACCGTTATTTCCAAGCCAAATAAACTCAGGTATGCATATCCTAAAATAGAATCACAATGTGGAACGCCGCCTGTTCTACAATAAATGCAGATATTTCGGATAAATCGAGAAACAACTTCAGTATTTCACACAGAATTGTATTAAATATTTCTGTGAAAATGTGACGTGCATCCTTAAAATAAATACATTGGAATGTCTGTGGTACCACGTAAACGGAAATCACATCCCTGCATTTTATAAAGGAGAATTTCACAAGAATTGCTTTGGGATATACATACTCTCAGAGGATATTTTGGAATAACTCTTGGTTAGAGAACGAATATTTTTATAAAGTGGGATATTTTTCTTGTATCTTTTTTTATTAGGGTTAAATTGTATTTCTTATATGAACTATTCCGAAATAATTATGAAGTAAAAATTTCTGATTTCCCTAGATACCATACAATTTCTTTCTGCAAATGCTATTTAAGTGCATTTGCAGATGGATTTGAAAGGAATGAAATTGTATTTACTGATGAAAATAAGTAATTTACAGTGTAATCCATAACAGATATAATAAAAAAAGTGATTATTGGTTTTATCCTGATAAGTATAGGCATTGATTACTGGTATCATTTTCTTGTTACTTTATACATTTTTATTCAAAAATCCAAAATCATGGAACTAATTTCATAAAAATCATTTATATAAATATACTGAAAAATAAAATTTCTTTATAAATCCATAGATTTTTAGAATCATAATTTATTAACCCTCTCGCTACTAAACCTCCCAATATGCCCGACCAAGCAAACAACTGCCAGACCGCCCGAGCTCTTGAGAAACAGCTTTGCATTTTCTCTCCCTTTAAAAAATACAACTATTGTTGCAGAGTAGGGGATTATTGCAATCAATGTGTGAGTTGCCTTTTGTACTGATCATAGGGTGGTTACACTTTCGAAGATAGCTAGCTGCTTTCTTATTTAGTTGCTGACAAAAGGCAGACAGACGAAAAGGGGAGAAAAAAACACTCAGGATATTACAGCGTTCGGGTGTTTGCCGTATTTTGAATGCAATTGAAGTTTTTGATTTCAGTTTTCAAAGGGTTAAACATAAAAGTTTACAAATAGGCATTTTGCCAAATTATCCCAGAAAACGTTCTGAAATAATTTGCTTTCATTCTTTTAAGGGTAAAAAGTCTTTAGATGATAGCATTTGCCCGTACGTATGCCTTGAATATTGCCGTTAACTTATTTTGATGGCTGAGAGACGATGTAGAAACACTATACGTCGATATACTTTGAGAAAAATTACCAACCATGTTCATGAATCTTTTAGGTAAATCGTCAATGGCCTTTGTCGGTATTGGTATGCTGGAGTCTAGAACGAAGTGAAGGTATTTGTTATAATGAGAATTGACGTTTGCTAGTTTCTCAGACGAAAATAGTATTTTTATAAATATTATTTACAGTTACCCAGTAATGAAAAAAAATTATGGGCGAATTGCAAACAGCAACGTGTAGAACAGTAATATGAAGGAGCAAATATCAGTAAGATGTCCGTCGACAAAATAGGTTATCAATGACAATAAATATCCAAAAATATTTATTTCTGGTTTTTATCAACAACAGACAGAAATTACTACACTGTGAATTGTAGCACAAAAAAAGATGGGAGTTAGCAACATCACTTCTGGATGCTAGAGAGATACGTGTTCAATTATCTATTAATTCTCCAAAAATGAGGTGAGTGCTTGCATCGATTATTTACAATTTCCGTCTGTTTACATTTACCTCTACTGACCTTTAAAATATTTCATGTTGTCAGATTTCTGTGTCCATTTACTGAACTTTATGGTAACATAATTTGTGAAACATAATAATCTCAATTGTAAATAGAAATCCCATGTGTAAAATGAAACATTACTGAATCTTTAGATCAGGTTTTCAATATCTTGGGCTTTGCGAAAAACACTTAAATGCAAAATTATACTTCCAGTTTACCCTTAATATGATTATAAAACAACTGAATGTAACACATCTTTTCAAATTTATTGCTCAAAACAAACAAAGTGTTCCATTGTAACCAATAACACCATAACTTATTATACGTTACATTAAAAAATAATACTTATTTTCCTTAAAAAACTTTTTTTTCTCATATGTTAACAATTAATGAATTATCTGAAGTTGAAGTTTTTTTTTGGATATCTCTTTTGAAAAATTGAATTTTCAGAGGGGCGTTTCCATAGACTTTACTAAGAATATAGTCGAGATCTATTTTCGTTTTTAGTATTATGTACTGCAGAAATTTTCATAAACATACGTTTGAGAAGAAAATAATTCTTTTTAACCCTCTTAAATCCAAAACTGAGAGAAAAGAAACCAAAATTCAAATTTGTTGAATTTTTTCATTATTATCCCACTCTATTTGTTATTTTTTGTTTACTTTTTCTTCTTTTTAAAACTTTCCAACCTAGTTGAAAAGTGTTTATGGCTTCGGTTTGTCTTCCGTCTGCCGTCTAGCCGTCTGTCCGTCCGTACGTACTCCAACTCTCGTAAATATACTCGGATTTCCCTGAAATTTTTATATGTTATTGATGTTTATTATAACATGATCCCCATTGAAAATGGAGTGTATAAGCACTTATAGTTTATTTACAGGGCCAGTCAAAAGTATTCCGTTGCATTACAGTCAACGGGAAAAAATCTTTTCAAATGCATATTGGTGATGTTACGGTACACAGTGGAGTATTTCATGCAAAATCCTGGAAAAAAGGCAGAAATTAAAATTTGCTCAACAATTGTAAAAAGAATATTTTATAATAGCTGACTAACTGGTGCATCGATATATGTGTATTTCAGGAGTAAAAATCATACCCGGTGGCTCCTAGCCTCAGTTGAAGTGAAAGTTTCTTTATGAGAAGACGTGTTTTTTGTTATGTTTCAGCTTTGTTATTGTGTTTGAATGTATATTTTGACATGTGCGTTTTAATAATTTTACTTTTCATATAATAAAAAATAATTTAAATTGAAAATGGGTTAGTATTAAGCATTTTTAGATCGCATTTAATGAAATATAGTTATTGAAATATATTATCTAATATATTCAAAGATTTTTAAAGCTGTGTCGGAGTTTGTCGGACCATTTTTGAATTATAATCATATTGGTTATAGTTTTGAAGACAATAAAAAAAATGTTCTGCATATTGTTGCCATTTTTAGATATCAATGTTTTTTGGGAGGACTGCAAACCTAAAAAAGAAACATTAAAAAACCAGCAACTCTATACTATAAAGACTCAAATTTGGTAAATACTAAATGCAAGTAATATACATATTATAAGCAATGGTTTTTATAAATAACTAGCAAGCTACGCCCGCTACGCTGGTCAATTTCTCTTAACGAACCTTTAATCAAACAAAATATTGACATTTCATAATTCACTTTTATATTTTAACAGAATAATAAGGATACTATAATTTGTGACTCGTGCTATAGCCAATATACACGTCAGGACACGTCGCCCTTATCATTATCTTTTTACGCGTGAAGGTTTCGCTATGGTACTCTATTGTGAAATTTGGTAATTTTAGAAATTCAATAGTTGAAAAATCGCAGAATCATTAAATCATTTTTCTTTAGAAATTGTTCTTAGAGCGCATTTAGATCTTATAAATAACAATCATGCCGAACTTGAAGTTTCTAGCTCCTTCAGCATCGCAAAAATCGCAATTTTAGAACGTTTTTCGCTTCTGCACCCCCCTCGCGGTAGTGGCACCGACATAAAATATAGCCTATGTTGGAGCAGGGATTGTCACCATCCATTTGCCACCATCACTTTTGAAATCGGTTCTGTAGTTTCAGAGATTCCATAGAAATTGTAATTTAGAATGTTTTTAGAACGCTTCTTCCTCATCTCACCCTTTTAAATTGCGAATGTTTTTATAATTTGTTCTTAGAGAGCATTTACATCTTATAAGTAATTACCATACCAAATTTTATGCTTCTATCTCTTTCAGTACACAAAAAATCGAAATTTTAGAACGTTTTTCGCTCCTGCACCCCCCTGGGGGTGGTGGCACCGACATAAAATATAGCCTATATTGGAGCAGGGATTGCCACCATTAATTTGCCACCATCACTTTTAAAATCGCTTCAGTGGTTCCAGAGATTACCCCCTACAAACAAACAAACAAGCAAACAAACAATCTTTACTACTTTATATATTAGTATAGATAAAGGGGAATTAGCCCCTTGTTCCACCCCTTTATACTTAACCAATCAATCCCGAAAACTATTCAGAGATGCGCCTTAACACAGTGAACCTATAAATAAAATTTGAAGGAAATGGGATAATTCTGCATGAAAAACCCATTTACATAAATTAAGGGGGGTATTAGCCCCCCGTTCCACCCCTTTATACTTAATCAATCAATCCCGAAAACTAATCAGGGAAGCGTCTTAACCCAATGAATCTATAAACAAATTTTGAAGCAACTAGAATAATTCTGCATGAAAAACCCATTTATATAAATTAAGGGGGGGATTATCCCCCCGTTCCCCCCTTTATACTTAACCAATCAATCCCGAAAACTAATCAGGGAAGCGCCTTAACACAGTGAACCTATAAACAAAATTTGAAGGAAAGCGGAATAATTCTGCATGAAAAACCCATTTATATAAATTAAGGGGGGATTAGCCCCCCGATCCCCCCCCTTTATATTTAACTAATCAATCCCGAAAACTAATCAGGGAAGCGCCTTAACTCAGTGAACTTATAAACAAAATTTGAAGGAAAACGGAATAATTCTGCATGAAAAACCCATTTATATAAATTAAGGGGGAGATTAGCCCCCCGTTCCCCCCTTTATACTCAGCCAATCAATCCCGAAAATTATCATGCAAGTGCCTTAACACAGTGAACCTATAAACAAAATTTGAAGGAAAACGGAATAATTCTGCATGAAAAACCCATTTATATAAATTAAGGGGGGATTAGCCCCCGTTCCCCCCTTTATACTTAACCAATCAATCCCGAAAAGTAATCAGGGAAGCGCCTTAACACAGTGAACCTATAAACAAAATTTGAAGGAAAACGGAATAATTCTGCATGAAAAACCCATTTATATAAATTAAGGGGGGATTAGCCCCCCGATCCCCCCCTTTATATTTAACTAATCAATCCCGAAAACTAATCAGGGAAGCGCCTTAACTCAGTGAACCTATAAACAAAATTTGAAGGAAAACGGAATAATTCTGCATGAAAAACCCATTTATATAAATTAAGGGGGAGATTAGCCCCCCGTTCCCCCCTTTATACTCAGCCAATCAATCCCGAAAATTATCATGCAAGTGCCTTAACACAGTGAACCTATAAACAAAATTTGAAGGAAAACGGAATAATTCTGCATGAAAAACCCATTTATATAAATTAAGGGGGGGATTAGCCCCCCGTTCCCCCTTTATACTTAACCAATCAATCCCGAAAAGTAATCAGGGAAGCGTCTTAACCCAATGAACCTATAAACAAAATTTGAAGGAAAACGGAATAATTCTGCATGAAAAACCCATTTATATAAATTAAGGGTGGGAATTAGCCCCCCGATACCCCCCCTTTATATTAACTAATAAATTCCGAAAACTAATCAGGGAAGCGCCTTAACACAGTGAACCTATAAACAAAATTTGAAGAAAAACGGAATAATTCTGCATGAAAAACCCATTTATATAAATTAAGGGGGGATTAGCCCCCGATCCCCCCCCCCTTTATACTTAACTAATCAAACCCGTAAACTAATCAGGGAAGCGCCTTAACTCAGTGAACCTATAAACAAAATTTGAAGGGAAACGGAATAATTCTGCATGAAAAACCCATTTATATAAATTAAGGGGGGGGGGAATTAGACCCTTGTTCCCCCCTTTTATACTTGACCAATCAATCCCGAAAACTAATCAGGGAAGCGCCTTAACTCAGTGAACCTATAAACAAAAGTTGAAGGAAAACGGAATAATTCTGCATGAAAAACCAATTTATATAAATTAAGGGGGGGGGGATTAGCCCCTTGTTCCCCCCCTTTTATACTTAACCAATCAATCCCGAAAGCTAATCAGGGAAGCGCCTTAACACAGTGAACCTATAAAGAAAATCTGAAGGAAAACGGATATTTCTATGAAGAGTTATCGCATTACGTACGTACATACATACATACAGAACCGGCTGCCAAGCTGTCAGGGCTTGACAGCCAGTGTGATAACTGAAAAATCGCAATGTTAGAACGTTTTTTGCTCTTGCACCCCCTGGGGTTAGTGGCACCCACATAAAATATAGCCTATGTTGGAGCAGGGGTTGTCACCATCAATTTGCCACCATCACTTTTGAAATCGGTTCGGTAGTTCCAGAGATTACCCCCTACAAACAAACAAACAAGATTTACTCCTTTATAATATTAGTATAGATTAAGAATTTATGTTTAGTAAAATTAACCACATATAATTAAACATTACTTTTAAATAAAACAAACCTATGAACAATTAATTTCCTCTTAAAAACAATAAACAATGAAGTAAACATTGTAATATATATTTATTTATTTAAATAAATAGATAGATTTATGCATATATAACATTAATTAAGTGTATTTACTAATAGCATGTAAACAACAATGGTTTTAACTTTTAAACACATGAAAAGTAATTTTGGCCAGGATTTTGAGTCAAATACTGCACTGTGCGCCATTTAAAACATGATGAAATTGATATACAATTATAAAGAGCACTAAAAGATGCTTTTTTAAAATATGGGGTGCAAAGCCCTTATTATTTATTTACAGGGTCACAAAAATAATTATGCTACACAATGTTCTATGGGAAAAAATCGTTCAGCGTAATTTAATGACATTCACAATCTTAAATATAATGAAATTTATATGCATTACTGAGGTACACTATAAATTGCTTACTGAAAAGTATGTTGTGCATTGCGTTTATCGTTCTAATAGGGACACACAAAAGAATTAGGTTATAGGCTCAGTGCGATAATTAGATGTCTATTACATACTCTGTATATGACATAGCAATATGTCATAATTGTGTATTCAACTTGGGTTTGCGTTTTTTAGTTTAACCAAATTTTTGCATAGCATGTGATGTGTATTAATTTTATTAATCATATACAGGGCTACACAAATGAATTTGTAAGTATTACTGACTGTGGGAGTGAATTGCTTAAGGGTATTTTTAATTGTGTTACGCATTTTCCAGCTGAACTATATTTACTAGACTTATAGAAGTTTGTGGAATATAAATGAATTCATATACAGGACTAAGTAAAGAATAAGAAACATTGTCGTTTATAGTTGGTAATTGTTGGAAGTAAGTTTTAAGTTGCCTTATGCGTTTCTTACCTGAAACAAATTTTAGCTTAATATGTGGTGTATACAAAAGCCTTTAGATAGTATACAGGGTTGTACGAAGAACTTCGAATGCTTTTCCATCGACTGGCGAAAATTGCTACATGTGAATTTTCTAATTGGACTAAATTTTATCATGCTATGTAGTATATATTCAAATGTATAGATCATATACAGGGCTGCACAAAAAAAATTCGGCTACTTTTTTAACTATGAAAGATAATTGCTAAAACTGGTTTTTTAAATGTTTTATGTTTCTTAAACTGTTTTCTACATACCTTCTTTCACATTATTTAACGGTGAAGTTTCGTTACAGTTTTCTGGATGTGTTGGAAAGTGTTCCATAATCTATGGTTGACGCAAGATTTTCGTACTTGTTTAATATTTAAAATTGCTGATGAATATGTGTACGCTATTAAGAAAAAATATATAATTCTCTCTAAATAAGAAAGTCCTTCAGGCCTGTACCGGGAGGAAAAGGTAGCTTTCATAGTCCATGTTTTTAAAAATTCAACTTATTTTACTTAAACAGCTGAAACTAAAATGCTTGGAACCCAGTTATAGAAGATTCAATCCCGGTTTTCGTTAATACTGAATTTGAATGCGAATTTCAGCGTGACAGTTACAGCATAACAAAAATAAGATTGTTTCTAAATCTCATCCACCCCAGAATTCCAAACTGCCATATCTCAGCCATTTTTTAAGATAAAGCCAAAACAAAAATGTCCTGGAATCCTGGTATCACTATTTAACACTTAACGGAAAAAAACTTTTTTGATTTATAATTTTTTATATATCTTTTTGAATTAAAAAAAATTAAAAATAACTTGCCGGCATTTTGAAACAAGCTGGCGAACGAACTCGGTCGAGACCTTGGTATGTTCTGTACACATGGTCAGTCACATTCATATCGTTCATAAATACAAGAGTTACAGCATAACAAATATCAGATTGTTTGAAAATCTCAGCCACCCTAGAATTTCAAACTGCCATATCCCAGCCATTTTTTTAGATAAAGCAAAAACAAAAAGTGTTCCGGAATCCTTGTATCACGATCTAACACTTAACGGAACAAACTTTTTCGGTTTATAATATTTTAAAATGTTTTAATAATTTAAATAAAGTTAAAATTTTTAACTGGCCGCAATTTTGAAACGAGATGTCGGATGAAGTTGGCCAACGAACTCGGTCGAGACCATGGTATGCCCTATACACATACTCAGTCACATCCAAATCGGATCATAAATAAGAGAGTTACAGCATGACATATGTCTGATATGTACTATATATATATATATATAATATATATGGATGTATATATACATACATATATATATATAAATCAACATTTGAACGGAGGGTGGTTTGGGGGGTCCAAGGGGCATGATCGGTGAAAATATACCAATTTTTTTGGAATTGCCTTCCTCCGAACGGCTGCAATAGGTAGCTTTTTGTAATGAAAGCTACCTAACAATTGTTTTTCAAATGTACGTAGCCTGAAATTTTTTTCCAAAATTTACGTACGATAAATCGAAAATCTGTTCAATAAGGTTTTATCCAATTTGTGTCTTTTGACTAGCTCAGATATTTCTAATACATTTCTAATTTCATTCTTGCAAGAGCAATAAATTTTCTGACAAAGCATTTATTTTACCTGAAAATGCGAGAAGATTTTCATGATTTCTCTCCATACTCTTTCTAAGAGATTTCAAACTTCGATGTAAAACTGTAAAAAGTGCTAAATTATTCCACCAAATCTCATCACAAAGTAAATAGTGCAGTATATGTACACCGTGAACACAAAAATGTTTCATAATTTAGCTCTTATCTAGAGATTAAGAAAGTTTAACATAATCTCTTCCGAGTTTCCTGTGATTCCAAATAGCGTTCGGTAATCTTTAGAATCTTTTAAAGATTTTCTAGATGTAAAGAAAAATTTCTGAAACAAATGTTTTTTTTGTTGCCAGTCATTTTCGTAAACATTTCCGAGTAATTTTTGCAGAGCGTAAAATTAGTTTTCTCTATCCGGAATATCGTTTTTGTAGATGCTGTCAATTCTCAAAAGAACATTTCCAGCTCGGTAACAGAATTTACACATACAAGAATAACAAAACAATTTAAATTTTAATACTTATGTTAATTCTATTAATTTTAACGTCAAAGTTAATGCTGTTAATATATCATGTTTTTCGAACATGAAAATGTTTACTTGAGAATCGATAGCATCCGGAAAACTGATACTTCGGATTGAGAAACGTGATTAATACGCTATAAAACTATTTCAAAACGTTTCTGAAAATTACGTGCAGCAAATGAAACGTTTTTTTAGAAATGCTTCTTTAAATCTCGGAAATATATAGGTTTCTGAGATTTCTGAAGATGAAGGAAACCTTTTCGGAATCGTTGGTAAGTCGGAAGAAGTTATATTATATCTTCGTAAAACCTTAAGAAATATAAAATCTGTATTAAGAAAGATTTGTCTTTTATTACAGCTTATGCTGCATTAAATATTATACTTTTAAAATTTTGAGAGAACATGATTGACATTTTTTTTTCATGACACATTTTAACGGGACAATCCATAGAATCCAGATATATTAGGAATTTTTGTTTAACAGTTATATTTTGGGATATTCACCCCAAATATGTAAACATAATACGACGAAAAATATCAAAGTGTATATATACTATTATCTTCCTTGTAACAACAAAAAAACAACAAACAAATAAAAATAAAAAATCCTTTGAGATGGTGTATATCGCAAAGCAACGCTAGAAAATGCACTGTTATATGCAAAGAGATATGATTTCCATTTGCATGGTAATATTGACATTTCAGTTTTTTTATTTATATTTTTCTATGTAAGTCACATCTCCTCTGAATTATTTAATATGATTCCAGGCGAAATATTGGCGTTGCTTTTCGATTTATCCAAAATATCTTCGTTTATTGTAAAATAGACGTCATTCGTGATGATATTTCTATTCTACACGATGTATGACTGAGGTCATTTTAAATGGAGAAAAAGACGAAATTCCCATTAAATTTTAGTACAAATATGATAGGCGAATAATTGATAAAAATGTACATTTTACGGAAAAGAGAAATTAATATTGGACATTTTAGAAACGATAAAAACAGAAAATTTCAACTATGATACATCATTATGTTGTAGTATTCTGGGTTATTAATGTGCTTTTAACATCTAAAAATCTCTTTTATATAATCACGTTATTAAAATCGTGAAATGTGATATACATACCAGCAGGCTTCGACCGCTACACTGTTAAAAGTTTCTGTAAAAACACAGAAAAAAATCGACAGTTTGTAAATTTGCACTAGTTCTCGGTTAAATGTATTCAATCGAGTTTCTCGGTCATCATTTTACAGACATTTCCCATTTCAAAATCTCTGTAGGGATTTCCATGTCTTTACTTAAAGATATTTTCATTTTTGTTATAACCTGAAGTTCGAAATAGACACTTTTAAAATTCTTTTACAATTTTATTAAAAATATTAAGAAGAAAATTTGGTTTAAAAATTGTTTTATTGAAAAGTAGAATATTTTAAAAGGGGAAAATTTGTCTTTGAGGAGTTAGCGGGATTTTTTTATCGTCCATCACTTTGATTAAAACGTGGAAAGAGTGTGAAGTAATTTAAAGAATAAATTTTTATTTCAATCTAGATTTACAATTTAGGTAAGGTAATTTCCAAATATTATTTTAGTCTATTTTATAATTTGTGTTTTAGAAAAAAATATAAAATATTATGATTATTAGGAGGAGTAGAATTTTAATGCCATATGCGTTATAAAAAATATATTAACCGTCTAAATACATAAATATTACACACAAAAAATGTCAAATATATGTATATATGAAAACATTAAAAGTCATTTTTTAAAAAGAAGTTACATTTTGAAAATTTGTTTTTCTTTTATTTATTACTAAAAAAAATTCCTTTCCAAAAAATTTTCTTTTCAAATAATATTTGCCCATTATGAAAAAAAAATTATATAACGTGTTACTATTTCAAAAAATTCTGGAAAATATTGTTAATATTGCTGAAAAAAATGAATTACATTAAAATTATTTCTTTAAAAAAAAAGATAACTCACTCACAAAATTATTTCTTATGTGTTATAAGTTCAAAAAATAAAACCATATAATGTTACACACTTTTGCAATGCATGTTATTCTAGGTTTTAAAAGGATTATATAATGTCTAAAATGATATATTATAATGTCTAAAATGATATATTATAATGCTTAAAATGATATATTATAATGTCTAAAATGATACATTACACCAGTTGAAAATATAAACAAACAAACAAAAAACAATGAGAATATTTGTTAAGTACAATTTTTAGAAAAGGGTAATTCGCCAAAGTATTTTCACTAACCATGAAAAGAAAACAATGCTTAAGTTAAACGTATGTTAATCCGAAAGATGGCAGCATGAAATATTAGTTAAACCTATTTAAAGACTAGAAAAATAAAACACCTATTAAGCCCCCATACTTATGACTAATCATCGCATTACACGCATTCGTTGAAAAACGATGGTGAACTTTAGAAATACAATATATTTTTTCTGACTAAATCATAAAAGACATATTTGGTGCGCTACGTATACTGCCCATATCGTATGCTGTTTATGATGTTTGTCTCGGGATGAGCCGGGTTCAAATCCTGGCTGTGGTCAAAGCGATTCGTTAGAAAATTAAGTAACTACTAACTACATAGTTTCCACAGCTGGCATAGAGTCAGCGTTTTCTGTCTATTTTTATAAATAAAATAGAGATTTTATTTACAAAAAAAAAATACATTAGACCCTGTAAATTTACCGAATAACTTCTCTGTTATTTAACAGAATCTCTGCTTTTCTAATCTCTGTAATTTTACATGAGACTTAATCTAACAGATTACCAGTAGATTTTCTGTAATTTCACAGAAATTTTTTTAACTCTGTACACTGATCGATTTCTCCAAACGAACCTTGAATCAAACAAATATATCGATGAATTTGATCTTGTGTTTTAAATCAATATGGACATTTACCTGGAATGTCGTACCGCATTACTGAAAATGATACAATCACCACTGTGTTATTGTATTGTCTGTAATGTGTCAGACACAAATGAGCTGTTAAGGACCAATTCTTTCAGTTGATCATGTTGATAATTTACAGTAGGATTTGGTAAAAAACGTTAAAACGACCTGCAGTATACTAAAAACAATCCCTGAAAAAATATATTGCTAACACTGCAAGTCTCATCAAAATCCGTCCAGTAGAACTTTTTAAAATAAGCTAGTCATTCATAATCGGGATCACCTGATTACCAAACTTTTCACCCAAATTCTAGAACTAAGCAACTTAGGATGATACACAACGATTAGGACGATACTTAAACATTCGCTGAAAAAGTATCTGACTAACAGTACAAGTCACATCAAAATCCATTCAGCAGAACTTAAGTTTTACGCGGTCGGAACGAAATTCCCATTTGCATTTTATATATATAGCAGACATTCAATCCTCATTTATCACTTCAAGAACATTTTACTGTGAAATAAACCAGTTTCTGTAACGTCACCTCTATGTCTATGTCTACTGTGACGTCTATGGTGGCGTGTTCGCATGGATCCAAAGGTCCCATAATAACTTTTAAAATGTCTAAATTTAAAATATTAAAAAAATAATATTGAAATGTTTATTTGTTTTAAATTTTAATGGCATTTTTATAATAGCGGTAGCAAAGTTTTTCATTGCTGTGGATGAGAGGGAGAAATAGGTAATGACGTCATTTTCTCAATATTGATGCCATTCTGAGAATGAAAAGAAATCCAAGGACGAAATCGCATTATACGTTCAGTTGGAGAATTATTATTTAATGTACTCGTTTCATATATTCGATTAGCCGCCTCATAAATTCGTTTCATTAGAATTATATATATATAGGGTAGATGTTTTGTTCATATGATTCAAACCAAATAAATCTTGTAATTCTAATGCACAAAATCAGTATGTCTAGATTTTCTGAACTTTAATCATCTTTAACAGCAAGAATGAACACATCAAGATTTCTTTGTAAGAAATGAATCGAACCAACTGCTACCATGCAAAGCACAAGAGGATTCAACATCGTCCCCGCTTGTCACTTAACCAGCCATTTAATAACTAGACAAATCTCAAGAGGATTCGGTATTTCTACTATCAGGTCTACTTTGTTCAGTTTTAAATGCGCAATTAGTATTCTACAAACTATTCGGACAAAATGTTAGAAAAATGTATATGCATACTTATAAAAAATATATCTTAAAAACTATAAAATATTAAAAGGTACTAAAACGAAATGGTAATAATGCAATATTACATCTATCTTTATCGATTTGGTTATTTTTAAACTAGTATCCGTCAGAACGAAATGTCGGAGCATTGAGTTGCATAAACTTAAAAGATAATATTTTAAAATTAAAAAAATATTTTACTTTACGTTTGCTGTTTAATAGTATAAAAGAATGTTTGTAAAAACAGCTGATGAATCTTCATTTTAAAGTGTTTATTCACTCTTCTAAAAGGACATAAGTTGCTCCAAGGGACAATTCCTTTGAGTCCACAGTAATTTTTGGCAAAGTTAATCCCTGGAATTTGTGTATAGTGACAGCATATACAACTGTTATAGACAACTGAGTTCATGTATCTATAATAGAAGAAAGTATTGTAATCGAAATTTTTTTGGAGTTCCGGTATTTGACGAATTTACACGTTTTAGGGGTTCAGAGATTCCGAAAAACATGTTTTTACAAAATGTCTGTCTGTCCGACCGTCCGACCGTCCTTATGTCCGTCCTCATTGAATCATCGAAACGTGTATGAAGTTATGCTTCAAATTGAACCAAATTGGTTTTCTATCTTTTTGGCTATGGCCAGCAGGTTCCACTTGAATTTGGGAATATTTCGAGGAAAAGGGGCACTGTGATCACGATTTTTGTTCCATTTTCACTATTGTATGATCGAAAAGTGTATGAAGTTATGCAGATAATTGAACCAAATATGTTTTTTACTAAAGCCTGCAAGACCCAGTTGAATGTTCAGATATTGCGCCTGGAGGGGACGGTGTGATAGCCATTTAAAGATTTCAATTTCAAAAAGATGTACAAAAAAATTGGAAATCCTAAAATATTTTGCGTTAAGTGTTCGGCCTTAATCCAAGGATTCCAGAGCATTTTTTGTTTTGCCTCTATCTTAAAAAATGGTTGAGATATAGTAGTTTGAAATTATAGGGGGGCTGACATTTTGAAACAATACAGCAGGATTTCTCCATAAACTGGTTTAATTTATGAGTTTTAGTGAACATGGTTTCGCCAAATTTTCTTTCATTGTTGTAACCATCGTTTTAACACTATATTTTTATAACCGCCGACGTCAAATTCTCGCCAAACTTGATGACAATTGATGAAATATCGCCAAATTTGGCGACAAACACGTTGCCGTACATGAAGCGAACTATGTCTGTCTAATTTGGGGATATTCTCATTCACATTCAATATTGATGAGAACTGGGAATGACTCTTCTGTAATCGGATTCCGCGCATTTAAGCTTCGTGTATTTTCAGTAGAAATGATAAAATCTCAAAACCAAGCCATAGGGACGCTATCTTTTCCTGCCGGTACAGGCTAGAATGACTTTTCGTAGTTCAGTATAATACATCGGCTACTCGCATCCTAGTAACTCGAAGATTCGCAAGCAGCTGACGTGCAACAGAAATGACCAACAAATATTGAATAGCGAATTTTGAAGCATTAACATGTATGAGTTAGGAGAAAGTTTTGCAATTGGCATATCCGACTAGTTTGTTTACAAGGTTTAGAAATAGGTGTGACAGGGAAAAGGCTTTCAGTTAGAAATTACCCATGATAATCATCAAAATCAATCATTACATCCAGTGGCAAACCTGGAGGCATGGAAGTCTTGACGCTTACATAATATTTTCTACCTTATCAAGTGCACCGTTTACCAATCCTCCCTCTGTCCACAGATTGGTACATAACATGACGCTGCATCCAATTGCTAAGAAAAGTTTAGCCTTATGTCTTATGTCTATCTTCATTGTGGTCTGCTAATATACTTGCCATTTTGATTTATGAAATATTTCTTTATTATGTTCTACAGCATGTTTTTTTTGGGAAAAAGGAATATGGCATTTTGAAATCTTTGATGTTCAGCCGGAGGCAGAATAGCTTTGGGCCTATGGATAAGGAATGAGTATTGGTCGCCTGTAACTTGGCCAATGCAAAGTGAATGAAAAGTTTTTCGAAACTGTCTTTGCTGATCGTCGTTTTGTATCATTGACATTGTTAAGGTAAAACATTTTTCATAAGTCCTAAACACTGTTTGTCTGCGCATAGCCCAAATGTATTTCATAAAATGTGTCTTATATAGACGGGTGTATTTTACAGGTTGTAGCTGCCTAATATCTCCAATGAAGTAAACAAATAAGCCTCGAAAAGGCTCAATATTATCCAATTTACCTTCGTGGCATCTTTGCTTAAGGGCAGCCATCAGACGACATTCGATCATTGAAAATTCGTCAATGATGAAAAAAGACATTTGACCCAAGCTGAGCTGTAGATTTTTAGCTGTTTCAAGTATGTGTACTTGTATATGAGTATGTCATGCACTCGCGCATTATAAGATTATATTTAACAAAGAAAAGTAGTTTCAGGTTCTCATTTTAAGTAATTTTTTTTAATTCTTTGAATCTTTTATATAAAGATTGATCTGTTAGTGTTTTATTCCATTTATTGTATTTATTGTTCATCTTCTTTTTAATTTCAAGTCATACATCAACAAATAACACTGGTCGGCGTCAAAATCTGCCTTGTAAAAGTAATGTTAGATCCTTATAAATTTCACCTCACTGAATCAAAATATGGCATTGAAATTACTGTGTCACGTTACTAATTTTTAGGTGTGGTGGCGTGTTTTTGAAATTAGAGTAATGTTTGTTTTATTGAAACATAATTGGCAATTGCGTAAACAAAAATTTGTATATGTAATTATCTAAATAAGCTACTATAAATAAACGTATATAAACATTAGCTAAGATACACTGGAAAAAGGAATTAAAACATGTTACCGGGTACTGCTGAATACGAAATTGGGGGATATAATAAAAGAACAATGCACAAGATATATATCAATGAAATGTATTTTCATGCTATATTTAATTGATATGTTATCTAAGATAGTGAAATATGTTTCTCACGATTTTTTTAAACTAGCATTCTAAATTAATATCACAATCCTCTATACTTTTTATTATTAAAAAAACTGTTTTTCGGAAAAAAAAATGTTACGTGTTGGAACAGTTTCAGTGCCATAATTTGATTTTGGAATGTCAGATTTATATATTTCACACATTTGTTTCACAAGGAGGCAATTTTTGTAATAATTTTTGCCTGTTTTATTTCTTTCTGTATATATCCATAGATAATACAAAGAATATTTAAAGTGTTTTTGAATCATGAATAATTTTTCTGAAGTCTGATATATTTCCAATTTTAAATTTCAACTATAATTTATTAAAAGTATCTCTAGACATCGATATTGAACTTCGGAAACATTTTTAAAGAGTTGTCTATTTTAAAAAGATGCATTTCTTAGAAAATACAAACGTCAGACATGCATTTGCTTAATTTAAATAAAAACTGATTTTTTAAATACACAATTATAAAATAAAATGGTGTTCATGTAATAGATTAAAAATAATGAAAAAGGTTAATAGTGAATCGTTAAAGCTGAATTTCATTATTACATCAATTTAAAGATAACTATAAACCGTATAATTGTATCATGTTAGACGTTTTCACGCATGCACGCTTTGCATATTTTAATGGCATTGGCTTTCACAATTTTATTTTAAAACAGCAATTCGCAAAAAATAGAAGTATTTTGTTTTGTATAGAAATTTTTCTGACTGTTACGAAATATTTTCATAAATTTCAGTAAACGTTAATTCAAAAAATGGGATTACTGTATTTTATTCAAGATGCATTTTAAGAAATATCAATCATTCTTCTTATCTGTCAATATTTTATCAATCGTATCTTTAAACAGCCTTTCTAATTTTCAGTCAGTTAGCCTCTGGACAGGAAATTCGTAAAAGGTTAACGTCTTATCAAAATGTAATTAATCTTTTAGAAAGGTTAAAACTTATATCTTGAAATTATGTCAAGAGATGAAAAAGTATATTTTTTAAGTAAATTAATAAATAAAGAATAAGCAGATAACTAATATACAAAAAAAGTAAGAAGAATACGGTTGCTGTTTTTTGATAGATAAATTGTTCTTTGTCGTCATTATCGTTTTGACATTCTGTAGTTGCATTTTTCTTCCGACAGAAATTTCATGGAATAATAAAAAACCCCTTTTGTTTGACTATAAATCAAAGTACTAATGAATTTTATAATGACAAAAAGGAATATTTTGAGACATTACTACATTTTTAAAGCGCATATTTTAAATACTCTCTTATGGCTGAACAATATTTAATTCCTAAATCGTTAATTTTAGAAATATTCGTCTAAAAGCAAAAATGTTTTAAATATTGTTATTGATTATATTAAAATTCATATCCGTCAGTAAAGTTAGTTTTGTAAAAGTTAGTAAATTTAATTTTTATATGGTCCATAGGTTCTGTAAGCTACATTTTCAAAGTGATTCTTCATGCTGTTGTAAGTAAAAACAAAACAATAATAATTTTTGCATGAGCAAAGTTTTCTGAGTTATGTATATGGTTAAATATTTTTAGAAATATTTAAACATTTGCAGCTTCTGTTTCATCTATAAATTTAGTATATTTTTTATTATTTTGTATTTTTGCGATATGCATTCTGTAATTTTTTTAATTTGAATTTTCTCATTTACTAAAATTTTTAAATATTTTAATAATCTTAGAATTCGTTTAAACAATGCAACTGCTTAAAATGTGTTGAAATGTTTACAATTGTAGTAAATTTAAAATAATTTTGTAATATCATTTCTTCTGTCTGCTTGTTGAAACGAATGCTCTAGAGCTTTGATGGAAAAAAATCATCCGACCGCTTTGTTCTGTCGCATGCAATTATTTAACTTTTCAGTTTAGCCAATTGCAAGTAATTATTATTAGTTGTTTGAAGTGTCTAAGATAAAAATAAGTTACCTCTTACGAAAAATATTTCTTTATAATGCTAAAAAGAAATTACAAAACAAATTGGAGTATTTCAAACTCCTATGAAAAACTAACCTGACTTGTAGAATGGAAGTAGAAGCTACAAATTCTGTTATTACATTTGGTTGCAGATGGTTTTGATTAAAATTAATTATTTTTTTATTTTTTGTGAGAAGAAATCATCCCAACAGAACTCAAAGGTTTAAAATATCTCGATACCATCATTTGAGTAGTTTCTCTGTTGGTAAGTTTATATCATTGCTATTTTTGTTTCAATGCTTGCAAGTTTTCAAAGTACTTATATAGTCTATGAACACATCTGAAGTTGCTAAAACTGCTTATATTTTTGCGTACAGTGTATTTAATGTTGAGTTATCTACCTCAATGAAACTTTTACTAGCATGTATAGGTGTATTTTTACTGCGTGCTTTCTGATCCTTAATTTTTTGAGGTAAGATTAAATAGTCTAAGTTGGATAAAATTAAAAATTGGACCCTAAAACTTAAGAAAAAACGGTAAAAACAACATTTGAAAAACAAAAAAAAGGGCCAAACTATATGGCCTGATGATGAATTATGATTTTTCTAAAACTGACGATGAGGTGGACATATTTTTGGTTTTTTTTTGTAACTGTTTCTGTTATGAATAACGAATTTAGTTACTCATTTTCTGTTTCAATATAAAATCATTAGACTTAGTTTTACAATATCAATTAAGATTCTTAGTTTAAATTATTAAAATATTTTTATTTTGCTAAATCATCATACTTATAGTTAATATAAATGTTGAGTTATTTAGTTAAAACTGTAAAATATTTTCTTTTTGGTAAAAAAATAGATTTATATATAGCTAACATAGTGTTAGTCAAGCTTCTTAGAGAAAGTTGTAAAATAAAATCTTTGTTGCTTTTCATAAGAAATCTTAAATTTTGTTATTTCAAATGTTAATAATATTTCCACGTGGTTTTATTTTACCAGTGAGGTAATACTGAGTGATTTGTCTTTTTTTAGAAAAACATTGTTTAAATGAAATTTTATCGTATTTTTATTAATTACAAAAGTATGATAAAAATCATATATTTAAAATGATATTATTCTGTAAGGATGAAAGATAAGTGCAGAATATTTATTCGTAGTATCATTAAATTTTGCTGAAAATTCAAGAATTAACTAAAAATAAGTTACTCCATTAAGTTAAGTATACTATTCATTATTTTAATATACCACAAAAAAGCAAATAAAACGAGATGACTTTAATCATTTATGCATTTATGTAATAAATTACAATACAGAATTTTGGTGCTAGATTAAGTGGAATAATAATAGAATTCATAAATAAATAAATATAGAAGAATAAAATAAATCTGGCTCACTGGAAATACCGAATTAAAAGTCCGATACAATAAATATGTAAAGTATCATTTAGATATTTCCATTGTATTTGGTAAAGGATTTCCTTGAAAATATTTTTTCTAAAGTCAAATAATATATAAAATAGACCAAAACTAAAGAAAATTATTGCTTAGAAAATTTGATGAAAATCAAAGGGCAGACATACAAGAAGAATATAACATTAATGTTAAAATATCAAAACAAACTTCTTTAGATTTTTTAAAAGTATCATATTATGGATCTAAGATTTATCGATTGAAGCACAAAGAAAACTTTTGATCCATTAAAGCATCAGTGTATGAAATTGAAAAATGGAATATTGATTGATTTTTTATCAAGAAAATTTTGATGTTCGAAAAGTATCACTCAAAAATGATTGTGTTACCTTTGCATTTATAAAAAATGAAAATAAAAATAAAAATGAACCCTGCGAAATATATTTTGTATGGTTCGACATAATTTCTTTAAAAGAGGTTATCTTTGCGAAGTTGAGTGAAAAAATGTGACTGAAAACTTGTGAAAGCGGAATCTATTTACAACACAGTTTTAATCGGAAAAACACCATAGTCCAGACGGAAATAATACCATAAAATTACATTCGTTAAAACGGAAGCCTATCTAAAACTAAATTTTTATCCGGTTCGTATCAATTCTATTTTCGTAGGTTTTACAGCATTAATCCTCAGTATCATAGATAGACACGTAGGTATAAATTTTAATTTTTATATAAAAATAAGATTTCACGTTTAAGTATTCAAATCATAATTTTTTCTTAATATTTTATATATTTTTCTTTTTACTCATAAAATATTCCTTTATGAATAATGATAGGTATGGTATGTGTTACATTTTCAAGCTAAGTCATGAAAAAAAGATTTAATATTGCGATGATTTTAGAATAAAAGTTACAGGGATTTTTTAGAACCAAAAATACAATAATTCACTGTAAGAATGTTATCAATTGCTTTGAAATCTGAATTTTCTTTAGAAAAGCAAGATTACGGTTAGTCAGAAAATTAGAAAAAGTCATCTAAAAATGTAAGAACATAAAAAAATATCAAACTTTAGTATCACCGATAGACATATAGATGAGGATTTTAATAAACATGTAAACATAGATTTACTGTCAAATCTTTACTTTTTAATTATTCTATGTATATTTTTTATCCTTTAAATTTTCATTTGATAGAAATAATAGTTGGTGGCATGAGTTGTTTTTTCAAGGCTAAATGAAAACCGGACTGGACATTTATAGAAGCAAAAATGCAAATCTATACTTTTAAATGTGCCCAATTGTCGTAGAAATTTGAGTATTTTTACAAAAATTAAGAGGAGGTATGTACTGGAAAAGAGAATAGTCATATCGGCAACTGAATCTAACAAAATGAACGCGGAATAAGTGGATTTATGTATATATATACAAATAGATATAGGGTTTCATTAAGTACCCCTTAACTTTAAATTTAAATAATTCATTAATTATAATATTATAAAGAGGAATTGAGTGACATGTTTATGATGTAACTGTGTGACATATCCTTCTGGGCTGTTTACTCGAAAGATAGCCTTGGCAAAGATGTAACTGAAAATACAATCTACTTATAGTATCGAACAGGAAATTAGAAGTGGAGCGGGTAGATTTACTTCAGGCAATAAAAAATACAAGCTCACTTTACGAAAGACTTAGAGGAACGAAAATCCTTTCCCAAACTTATTAAATTCAACTTACTTAACACGGCTCAAAATGGTCTCACTATTCGTTCTGCAGCCACCTAAGAAAGTCACTTTAAACAGATAGCATCGCCCAAAAATGGAATCTCAGGAATTCTAATGTCTCTTTATTTGTAGTAGGAAGCTCAACGTCTTACCAAATTGGCGGAAGCTCACAGCCGATGACTCTATCAAAATTTCTTATCGGAAACTCCGCTTGAAGTTAACACGTGGCTCCAATTGCTCGATAGAACTAATTTACCCGAGGACAGGATGCGTTTAAAACCCACTGATTCTAACTCCTACCGCACTACATATAGCTAGTATACAACCATAATTTCCTAATTAAAATATTATTGCAAATATAATTGTGACAATCAAATTCCACCGGAGATACCTGTTACGATAAATTGATACGTACAGCTTCATTTGAGTGAAATATGAATATCAGGATATTAATTGAAATTTAATTGCAGTCGTCGTGTTGATACCGAATGATTTTGGTCGAAAAGCATTGGGATTTTCTACAGAAAGAAGAAAATATTTCGATCATCGAAGAAATTTTATTGTTTTCTTCGACTAGAATACAATGAGAAAAGCATCCTCCACTCATACTGGATATTGTTGTACACTTTCATCGCTAAAATTCCACCGGCTAATCATGTCATACTTCTAAACTAGATTACATTGCAGAAATGTTGTTATAGTGCTCGTTCGATTACCCAATAGACTCAATTCACGACAGCACGTAATTTTTAAGATGTATATTAAAGAAATCTGAGCTCCGTAACTCATGTCGAGCGTTAAACACCATAAGGCGGATGATTACGTACGTCAATGCAGATGCGAACAACGAATCATGACTTTGAAGTGCGGAGGAACTATATTTGAAGATCGACGGAAAATTGAAGTAACGCGTTCTTTCCGAAAAAGGGCGCGAATTAGACTTATAGAATAAAATAAGAAAAAGAAAATGGTGCAAAAGAGATAATTTAAATAGAATAAAATTCGGTGTTTTAAGATTTGAGAAATATAAAGGGGTTCGAAGAAAAATGATTACGATAATTTTTTTTTTAGAAAGATGTTAAAAGGGAAATAAAATATTAAAATACGCATTTTAAATAGAAAAGAATTTAAATATAAGATTGAATGGAATATTGTTTAAGATAGGAAATAATTTAATAAACTAGGGTTGTAGAATCAATTAGAAGGGAATTTTGTACGAAATAAATTTAATGAACCGGAGAAATATAATTTGTGTAATATACATATGCACTTTGTGAACTTAAAGAAATGAAAAAATAGGTCTCTTTCACGCACAAGTGTTAGGAATTCACGAACTCATGCAAAATCTCGAAACTCACTTATCCATTTGAGTACCTTTGTTAAAGTGTAGCTAGGTTCTCAGCTACAACTCATACATTTTGTAAACAACAATTTAAAAAATAGTTTAAAATTACGTCAATAGAAAGTGTTGCGTTGCTTCAGACATTAAAATTTCTCAAAATAACTTTGAAATTTGAAAATGCCAAAATATTGTTACGCGGTGTAAATGTAAAATTGAAAAAAAATTATAAAAGTGAGATAATTTTTATGCAATTTTATATGCTATTGTAAGGATTATTATAGTTTTAGAAATTGCCGCGCCATCTGCATCTGCTGCTGAAAATCTGAACCGTTTTCAAAACAACTATGAACAAATGTATTGTTTATGCGATAAGAATGCCTCTGATTTTATTTTATTGTTTATCATTATAATTAATGAATTATTGAGCTTTAAAGTTATATTAACAGTTTGATAGATTGATAGACAGACAGATTGAAATATATTGGATTGTCTGTACAGTAAAAACATGTATTATAAATATTTATATAAGTGATAAGAATATTCCAGAACAGTATAAAACATAACGAAAACGTGTGTTCTAATAAAATTTCGTTCATATAATGAGTTTCAACAGGCACTTTCCTTCTAAAATAAATTTTTTTAAAATATTCAATATTTCTTTTTATTTTCCATATTTGCACTTGGAACAAACAAATTTCAAATGTCTACTTAAAATTAATTTCAACCTAATTTCTCTAGAGAAAGTTTGCAAATGTTTATTCAATTGCACTTAAAATTCAATTTTTCCATCAAAAGAGCTTTTCAATATAAACGATTTTCTCTATTTATTTAAATTGACAGAACATGATGGAATATACTATTTCATTTTAAGGATACTTTAAGAACATTTCAAGTATTCTTACAACTGTCATATCAATCTCAAATTATAACATAAAATAGAATATAAAGATAAAATTAAGCCAATTTAAGATTATATATTCAGTACTACAGATGTAAAGAGTTGGATGAATTCTGATATTAAAATAAAATGAATAAGTTTATAATCTCTGTAAATTATGCTTCTTTTGTATTTAAAAAACGAACTTATTATAATTCTTGCTGTGACTGCATTTTCTTAACTTATTATAAATTGCTTTATTTATGATCAGTCAGAATAAGTATACATAGATATATTACTGTGCGATAAGTAATAAAAGCAGAAATAAATTGTACTTCTTTGTTAAATTTATAGTAAAATAATGCTGTTTATGTAGTGACTTTCAATAGTATTTTCTACCTAAAACAAAAATTAAAAAAATATATATTTAACATTTCTACTAATTTTGAAGCAAACAACATTTCCAAATTAATTTTTGAAATTAACAGCATTCTAACTTCTCTGGAGAAAGTTTGCAAATGTTTATTCCTTTCCACTTAAAGTTGAATTTTTTCGTCAAAAGAACTTTTTTAAACCAAAACTTCTTCTGTCGATTTATATTTATGAATTACGATAGAATGAATTATTTTATTTTAGAATTCTGTCTTTTTAGTATTCTTAGACTTATGCCAAATATTCTTCTGCCACATTAATCAAGAGTTGGATAATCAAGAATTGAATCAATATCAATGAATAGTTGAATCACAAAATGGAGAATAAAGGCTGACTTACGTACACTAATGCCGTATATTCTGACGAAAATCGCGCACCTAAAATCTAAGGCATATTTGTTTTCTATTTTTAGATATATTCATCGACCCCTTCTTTCCAAATAAATTTCTGAAATATATAGAATAGAAATACAACAAAGAAGCATGAAATGCCATACAGATACGATGAACTTTTATAATGTCCGAATATTATTAAACTCATAAGATATGTCATTTTTTGTACATGAATAAAATTTTCATTAATGAAGAAATTTCAATTCTTTGCTCATCTTTCCGAATTTTTAATCTTTCATTTTTATATCCGACGTATAACGCGCACCAGTGTTTTTAATCCAAACTGCGTGTTATACGCCGTAATATACGGGGATTATATATTTGTGTACCATTAATCCGTTCACATTTCATAAATTTATAAACAAACTTAACAAATTATCGTATCAGAATACAGATTAGACTGAAAGACATGTGAAAAAGTTGGATTTTTTATAGCAAAAGAAAAAAAAATCATCGACGGGTGCCACTATTAAAAGACATAAAATAGTTACTATATCAAAATACACAAAATATATTAAGATTATGCAAAAGGTATATTCTAAAGTATGTTCTCACTACAATTAAATATCCGTTCAATATATATATATATATTTAGTTGTTTTGTTTCTGGTACGGTGGGTAACAAAAATGTTACATTAAACTTTCAGAAACGTTTCTGCTGTATCAGAAAATTATTCTGTAATTTTTTACAATGCATGTAAAAAAGTTTAAAACAATACCTTTTGTAATCAAAAACAATAATAATATTGTGCTACACTCTAAAATATCCTATAGCTTTTACAGAAAAATCCTGCCAGCAATTCCATCAGTTTTTCCGCGTAATTTCTACAGAGGAACCTGTTATATCGACAAAGATTTACTCTGTACACTCTTAAAAAGACTCTCTTAATGTTCATTAATCTAGCTGTTTAGGTTTAGAAAAATATAATATAACCCTCTTCTGAGTCACTCGCGATTCCAAAAAACGTTCTTATATCTTTAGAAATCTCAGAAACAAAAATTTTTCGATATCTCAAGGAGCATTTCTGAAATAAAGGTTTATTTTATTGCCCGTAACTTTTGGAAACGTTTTCAAGTAGTTTTAACGAATTTCCGTTCCAGGAAAATCGTTTTTTCGGATATTACCATAGTTAGAAAAAACGTTATATGCAAGAACTCGGTTTCCTTTTTCTTTGCAGTATTTCTGGTACAATCGTATTTGTTTGTGAGTTAAAATTTAAGACTGTTATGACCTTAAATTTTTCCGCCAGATAGGAAAGCGATATCTATTCTACGTAAAAGAGAAAATCCACATTTTACATGAAATGGACATATTCTGTTAAAAATGTCGTAGAATACCCGTTAAAATAGATTTTTTTAATTGTGCACAAGTACTAAGAATAGTAATTAACGGTATAATAAATTATAATAAAAAAATAGAGTGTATTCTTTGTGTTTTAGAATGCAAAATAACCTTTCATGACTTCAAAATTAAAAAAAAAAATCTTGTATACTCTTAAAAATGGATGCTCTTAAAAATACATAGAATGTACAGTATGATTTTTGAATGATTTGATGATTATACGTTTGCATGATTTTAATGAATGTCTACGCGTAACTTTAAACGGAAGTCTCGATTTTGGCAATTTAATTTTTGTTAGAAACTGTTCATTTTGTTGTTAGCTCACAGGCATGTACGTAACGCGATAACTCTTGATAGAAATATGCGATTTGCTTCAAATTTTGTATATAGGTTCATTCCGATAAGCCGTTTTTGTGATTAATTTTGAGGGTCCATTCGTTAAGTATAAAGTGGAGAACGGGAGGCTAATCCTCCCCCCTTTAATTTAGATAAATTGGATTTTCATACAGAATTATCCGATTTGCTTTAAATTTTTATATAGATTCATTGTGATAAGGCACGTCCCTGATTAGTTTTGGGGGTTCATAGTTTAAGGATAAAGGGAGGAACAGAGGCTAACCCGCCCTTCATTTAATTAAATGTGTTTTTCATGCAAAATTATCCGATTTGCTTCAAATTTGGTATATAGGTTCATTGTGATAAGGCGCTTCCCTGTTTAGTTTTGAGGGTTCATTGGTTAAGTATAAAAAATTAGTTTGCATCAAAAGTATATCTCATAATCAAAATTTGACTTTGTGTTGCCGATTTCATTATTTTTCGAGGGGTATTATTCTTTGGAATAAGAGTTAGTTTGAATAGCCTGTAAGCTCAATGCCATCAGCTTAACTGGGCTCTTTTCTTTTTATTAGTCTCATATATATTTTATCAAGATTCAAAAATTGTATGTCTGTCTACCTGTTCATTTTTTGACTAACTTTCATAAACATTCGACAATCACTGTAAAATTTCAATATGATGTTAAGGTACACAGTAAATTTTATGTTTTAAAAAATAGCCATTGAATCGTCCATAGCTGTTTTTTTTTAATTTCTTCTATCTATACAAAAAGAAAGTATTGTATTCATAAAAAATTTTGCCTTCCGATTTTTGACGGATTTATACGTTTTAAAAGGTTCTGAACACGATTTAACTGTGTTTAGAATATATCTGTTAGTGAGTCTATCTGTCTGTTATATGACACAAGTGTTGTGAGTGACGAAATACTGCGTAGTATAGGATGAAATTTCATAAGAAGTTCTCTACTTAAGTGATCTGGTGCTGATTACTTTTGGGCAAAATCCCGCAAGAGGGTGGTGCCGCAAATAGATGATTCATTCGATTTATGTGATGCTTATTATATATCCAGTTTATGTGCTGAGAAATCAACGAAACGTCAAATTTAGAATCCTCATAATAGGAAAACATTGTCATTCAAATTTTGCCGTCAGCTAAGATAGAGCGTCCAAATTCGATGATTGGTTCGAAATACACAATTATATCCCTGTTTAAATGCACAGAAATCAACAAAACTTCCCACTTAGTATCCTGAATATAGGAATATAATGTAATTCACTTTTGGTTGTAAAACGCTGAGAGGAGGTGCCAAAAAAAATCTCTATTTACTTAATTGATTTCATTTACTGTTCTATTTAAATCACTTGATTTGAGTTGAAAGCAAACTTAAAATCGAAATATTTGCTTAAAATATTCAGTAATAAACATCGCTTTGGTAAAATTTATGTTGTATTGGTCATTGGTTAATTATTCTTTTATACATTGTCAAATTTAAAAGTGTTTGAAGTATTATTTAATAATAATATATTCAAAGTAATATATCCTTAATTATATCTTTATAAATTAATTTATTATTAATTTAACTTATTAATATATTAATTAGTTCAGTATTAAGTATTTTAACTTTCAATTTAATCTATTTCAACTCTTTATTAAGACTTTCAAACATTGATAGCAGTTAAATGAATATTTTAAAATGACAGCCATGCATAAATTGCATGTCACATTTAGCTACTTTGGACGCCTCATTTAGGTTTTAACAGCTATAAATGCGACAAAAATGACCTAAATGCGACAGTCGTATTTTGATTGTTTATAATACAGATAATGATTAAATTTCCGCAAAACAAGTTAGTTGTGAATTAAAGGCACCGTATTCAACCATTTTCTGTTTAACAAAATACATATTTATTTAATAAAATGTAAAATATACGCTAAATGTGACAAAACATTGGGAAATAGCGTCTCATTTAGACACAATGGTCTTACTATATTATTAAACTTTAAATTGAGGTATCCTTTATGACATTATAGTTAGTATCTTTATATACTAACATAAATATGTACATGAGTTTTGCAAAATTGAAACTTAAATTCTAGAAACTATTATAAGTCGAGAAAATGCACAAAAATGAGTACGTTTTTCTCATTTTTAAGTAACACTATTTTCTAGTGTAAATGTTTCGGTATATGTTATAAATATACTAAATATCAGAAACTTTTTAAGCTAATTTTATTTTTTAGAAATTTTTTTCCTGAACGAACTTATTTTAATTATTAAGTTATCTTATTATATAATCACTTTAGAGATTTTTACTGTAATTAAAAGTCACAATGAATAAAACAGAAAAGTTGAAAGATTTTCTAAATGAATACTGCAAAGTAAGGTATTAATGAAGTGAAAATTTTAAGAAAAATTCAATTGAAAGGATGTTACTTGAACATTGTTTGAAAGATTACACCCACGCGAAAAACCTAATTTGTAAAAGTTCCAAATTTGCGTGGGACTAAGCAAGCACCATATGGACACGCATTGAAAATAGAGGATTTTTGAAATCGAAATACATGAATGAAGAATTTTAAAAAAATTGAGTGAAAAAGGATATTATTTGAATAATGTTTAAAACATTACACCCACGCAAGTTAGAAACTTTTCTTTTTAGATTTTGGAATTTGCGTAGGCTTAAACTTGCATCATATAGGCACATATATTTTCTTTTTATTTAAATCCATTTATCATGGTTTTCCTTGATTTCGAAATATATGCCAGTAATAGTTATAAAATTTAGATAAGGGAAAATATCATACAGATTGTTTAAAAAACACTAAATTATAATACAATGTATGATGAGAAGGATGTTTTGAATAAGATTATTGGACCGCACTTTCATTTATTTTTTCCCTTTTGGGCAGAATATAAATATTTGTAATAACTGACAGTGAATGAATATTTATGAAGAAGTTAGAGATTGTCAAATATTTTTTTAAATATCATACAAAAAAAAATAAATAAAAAAAGCACAAAAATAAAATTACAAATTTATCGTTTAATCAAAAATTGAATTACTTTTTATTTTGAAGTGAGAAGCATGTTTAAAACAGCAGGATTGATAAATAAAGCATTTTTTAGATACGACAGTATATAAAAAAAGAAAACACTCAAGAAAACGTTTTAAGCAAATAATACTGAATGAATGTTTGACATATTATATCCATGAAAATTAGAATACAGGGTGTTTCTAAATGAATATCGGGGTTTTAACGCTTGGTAGTATTTACTACATACAACTTAAAATTATAATTAATACATAAAATGAAAGAGCAACTCAAACAGTTTTACATACAAGCTTACAAGTGTTCAATGTGAACACCTTTCATCACACAGCACACATGAAGTCGATAGCTCAGTTCTTCCCAAACGTAAATTAGTGTTTGTGGGGTAATTGTTGCAACAGCTTCCTCAATCCTGTTTCTTAGGTTGGGTAGGTCAGCTGTTAGCGGAGGCACTACACTCGATCCTTTATGATCACCAACAGGTAGAAATCCCATGGCGTCAGATCATGTGATTCTCTGGCCGTCAGATCGGTGAGCGTAGAGTTGCGTTTGGGAAGAACTGAGCTATCAACTTGATGTGTGTCGTGTGACGAAAGGTGTTCACATTGAACACTTGTAAGCTTGTAGGTAAAATTGTTTGAGTTGCTCTTTCATTTTATGTATTAAGTATAATTTTAAGTTTTTTATAATAGATAATACAAAGCTTTAAAACCCCGATATTCATTTTGAAACACCCTGTATTTGTTTGTGAATTTGAGTTCTGAATTTGCGTATGCTTAAATATGCATGTTACTGGTTCTAATTCTCTGATTTAAATTCATTTATCACCGACGCGTCTTCTGATTCAAATTTGTAACCAGCAATACTTATTAAATTTAACAAGGAATAATATTACCCAACTCATTTCAGATGCAGTAAGTAGTAATGAAATTTATGATACGAAGAATAAATATCTCCCAAATAAGATACTTGCACTATTTTCACTGTAAACACATTAGGCAGAGAATACAATTTGAATTACCATGCAGTGTCTAAATATTTATTTATCAATAAAATATTACCAAATAGTGTTTTTAAATCATATTAGAATTATAATATGAATTTTTTTAACCAAAATTTACGAATATCTCATGTATTATATTTGAGAAAAAAAAATAAGAAACACTAAATATTTACTTATTGCTAAATGTTTATTTAGGTACTTTTCAAATTCTTGATATATTTCAACATAAAATGAAGACATTTTATTACAAAGATTTGCTTGACTTGCAACAATTATACTGAAAACGGAATGAAGAAATTGTACAATATTAAAAAAAATTGCGTAGGTGTCTTCTGGACTGTTGTTATATGTTTTTAATCGAAAATGATTGTTGTAGAATAAACCTAGATATAGGCATTAAAAGGAATGTTTCGAAATGAGATTGGCGTTAAAAATGAAGTCTTAAATGAAACTTTCATGGCGTTTTCAATATATCAATAAGACCGAACATAAAAAAAAAATCTTAGTGAAATGTCATTTTTTCGTTAGTTCTATTTGCGAGCTCAATTTTTAAAACAAATTTAATGTAGCATAGTTTAGTTATAGAAATTAGGAAGAAAAATGATTTTATTTTCTCGCCACAAGGTGACTCAACAACTGCAAAAATCCACAAAATTCGACTTCTGTACATTTAGATCAACAAACTCCGAGTTTTTTGTTTGTATGCATATGTGATTCCACTGCTTCTTTTGATAAACAGTTGCAGTTTAAACAGATAAAGAAAAAAAATTAATTGCAAATAATGTTAAATAGACTTAAGTTAAAAACCCACTCATTTTGCCATATCTCGTACGATTTCGTCAATTAGCACACACGATATCTGAAGTAAGAAGATATTTTTTGTTGCTTTCTCCAGTCATTCACTGTTGGTTTGCAACTGATATATATGTGATAAAAATTAATTTATCAAGAAATAAAAATTGCAACTTTAAATAAAAGTTACATACCGCTACATACCCTATTCTATTACACGTGACTTCATAATATTAACTGATCAAATATAATACGGATATTAACGTGTTAGACAGAAATAAAATAATTTTTACATAATTTTAAAAGTTTAAAAGCTTTCATGTACTTATTATTTATTCTTATTTTGCTTATGACATTCAATACCCCTAAAAAGAAGTATATTAATTAAAATATTTAGAAATTTTTATATGAAATGATATTGGCAAAAAGTTATCTTCAATAGATCATATTCAATAGAAAAATCACATTCGATAAGTATTTATAATAAAAGAACTTTATATTATTAAACTTTATATAAACTATATTCCTAGTATTCTTAGAAATTATTAATAAGTTGTCTTTATATTCTACAACTATTATATTCTATATACTATAATATTCTGTTATATTTTATAACTTTCAAACGACAATAAATCATTTTGTCCCTTGCAAATAGGAATTTCTTCTACCACTGAAGGAATTTCAAATTCTGAACGGCTAGAGCATATTAAACGTAAATCAAGCGAAAAAAATTAATAATGATAATTATAATAATGATAATAATAAAAACCTTGAAAAGTTTGGAATCGTTTCGTCTTTGCTTTAAAGCGATTCGCCGTGTTTATTTTCCCATGAAAATTTTTATGTAAACATAAGAATAAATAAAAAGTGAAATCAGTTACTGAGAACCAGACCATCTGCTCATTTTACTAACTGTTTAAATTATAATGTAAAATACGTTTAATAACATATGTTTTTAGAATAGAACGTGTGGTTTGTAGAAATGCAGACGACGGTTATTATATGTTAATGGTTTTAAGGTGAGTAAAAATTTTTATTTAAGAAAAATAAAGGTAAACAACTATGCGGTAGCCTGTTTTGCTTCTCTACAAGTTCTATGTTAAGAAACTGAAAAATGCACACAAATCATTCATAAGGTATAGAAAAATCCCCAAGAATGCAGGTTCTTCAGATGTAATAGACGTAGAAAAAAGTGTAGTTTTGATTCATGAAAAGTTATTTATATCAGTATTTGCCATATTTTGTCAGGAAGGGTCGTCTATATATTAACATTTAATGGCAGTTTTAAAAGTTCAACAGCAGCACCCTACTTTTATAACATAACTAAGTTTAATTTATATCTTATATTATTATAATTATTATAAAATTATTATAATTTATTTTTTCCACCACTGAAGAAAAAAAAAGAATGCCAGTTTTAAAAGTTCAACAGCAGCACCCTACTTTTATAACATAACTAAGTTTAATATATATCTTATAAATACAAATTTTCATAAGATTTTTGAGTGATAACATGATTTTAACAACTAAGTTTACTTTATATCGTATAAATAAAAAAAATCATAAGTTTTTATGAGTAATAACAAAATTTAAATTACTAAAATTTGAATAAGAAGAATATTTTAGAATAGATTTTTAATATTAATTTTTTTTTTATTCCAATCAATATTTAGATAATGTTAATTATACATTAATAATTCAACTATTAATAAATTCATAAAGAGAAATATGTACACTTTTTTTATTTTTAAAGAATTATGCAGGAGCAATCCTGAGGAGAATGCTGTGGCCATCAAAAAAGTTTCTTTTATATTATTCGAATATGTCATTTTAGATAGCACCGTTACACACCAACAATTACGAAGTAGAGTGCTCTTCTCTGCATTTAACTCGAAGTTACAGTGATCTGTAAATAAAACTAGTCGGATATGCCAATTCCAAAAATTTTTTCTATCTCATACATGTTAACACTTCAAAATTCGCTGTCACACCGCCAAAAAAATCAATATATTTCGTCATTCTGCTGAACGTCAGCTGCTTGCGAATCGTGGGTTTACCTGGATGCGATCAGCCGATACATTATACTAAAATAGGAAAAATCCTTCTGGTCTGTACCGGCAGGAAACAATAGCCTCCATATTGCTTGGTTTTAAGATTTTAGTTAATTTTCTGAAAAAGACGAAGCTAAAATGCGTGAAACCTGATTACAGAAGAGTCATTCCCAGTTCTAGTCAATATTGAATTTGAATGGCCAAATTAGACAGACATAGCGAAGTGGGTTTCATATATGACAACGTATTTTTATCGCCAAATTTGGCAATAATTCGCCAATTGTTGCCAAGCTTGGCGAGAATTGGACATTGGCGAATGTAAATATGTAGTGTTAAGCATGAAAGAATTGAAACGATGGTTACAACAATGAAAAAAAATTGCCTGAAACGATGTTTACCAAAACTCATAAATTAAACCCGTTTATGCAGGAATTGTGCCGTATTCTTTCAAAATGTCAGCCACCCTAAAATTTCAAACTTCTATATATCAGCCATTTTTAAGATAGAGGCAAAACAAAAAATGCTCTGGAGTCCTTAGATCAAGGCCAAATATTTAACGCAAAAAAAAAAAAAAAAATAGGACTTCTAATTTTTTTTGTAATTTTTTTTAAATTTGAAATCTTTAAATGGATATCACGGCGCCCCTTCTAGGCGCAATATTACCAAATTCAACTGGGACTATAATCAAAAACATATACAAAAAATTTGGTTCCATTATCTGCATAACTTCATGCACAGTTCGATAATACAACAGTGAAAATGGAATGAAAATCTCTATCGCAGCGCCCCCTTTTAACGGAATATCCCCAAATTAAAGTGGAACATGCTTGCCATAGCCAAAAACATAGAAAAAAATTTGGTTCAATTTGAAGCAAAACATTATATACGTTTCGATGATAAAATGAGGACAGACAGACAGACAGACATTTTGTAAAAACATGTTTTTCGGAATCTCTGACCCCTTAAACGTGTAAATCTATCGAAAACCTCCATTCTCAAAAAGTTTCGATTACAATACTTTCTTCTATTATAGATAGAAGAAAGTAAAAAGGAACAATTCAACAGTGTGCCATGTTGGGTATTAAAATGTAAATTCGACCAACATATATATTTCTAATTATTAAATTCAAGTATAACATTTGATGCATTTTACCCAATAAAAAATGAGATACCGCTATAATGTGCATCTTAAAAATATATAGCATAGAAGCACACCAACTGAGTGAACAATCAACATAATTTCTAATAAATATTTTATATATTAAGTTTGGTGAACTTCCATCCAATAAATGGTGAGATATAGTTATCACAGAAATCATGAAAAGAACATCATAGCAATCCTCCCTTCTCTCTCGAATGAACAATGCGAAAACTAAAATAACATAATTTTTGATAAATGCCTTACATATTGAAACTGGAATGGAAGAATGAGTCATTTTGACATTTTCCATTGAAGAAGATAAGAGGAATTCTTCTACTCCAGGGTTAAATTTGGTGAAATTCTATTCCATAGAACCCGATATATAATTATCACGGAAATCTTTAAAAATACAGTACAGCAGCGTCTACTAAGAAAGATGTACTCAAACCTAATCTGTACCAACTTATGTCAAGGTCTAACTGAATACTAATTTTGATGAAATTCCGTTCTATAGATGTTGAGATATACCTATCACAGTAATCGTGAAAAATAGAGCTCAGCAGCACCACTTGTTGGCATATATACATGAAACATTATCAGCATCTATCCATGTCAAGGTATAAGAGAATATGCAGCAAAATGAATTTCTGTGCATTAGTTCTTGAGATGTAGCTATCACTGAAATCGTGAAAGGCGCAGCATAGTAGCACAATGTGTTGGGATATGTACCCAAACTTAATCAGCACCGGTTCATTTCAGGGTCTAACAAAATATAAAGTTTTAGGAAATTCTGTGCATTAGTTCTTGAGATAGAGCGACCACAAAATTTGTGTCACACACAGACTAGCAAACAGACTGACAGACACACATTTTCCAAAAATGGTGAAATAGTGTTCAGTACATCCCAAAATGTGTAAATCCATCAATAAAAGGAAATTTTTTGCGATTCAAATACGTTATGTATATAGAAGAAAGTCAAAACGCTTTATAAATAGTCGCTATAGCAATTTTACTAATGTCAAAAGACTGTAAAGCATTTTTGTCGCTTCCAAATCCTTCTTGCCTATGAAAATATTCCAAACTTTTAACTCCCACAATATATTAAAAGTAAATCAAGCCCCAAAAATATGCAAGATGTTAGAAAAGTTTTAGGTCGTCTTTTCTTTGCTTTAAATCGATTCACTGTGTTTACGTTCGCAGGGAAAACTTAATATAAACATAGGAATAAATAAAAATTTAAAACAATAACTCACAACAAGGTTATCAACAATGCTCAGTTTCGACTGTTTAAAAGTTAATACGAACTATGTATAATTACAAATCTGTGTAGTGTTTTTATCTATAAATTGTTGATTTTGTCACACATGCATGGCAAGTTGAATTATTTTGTAAATGCTGATAATTAACTGTTACATTATAATTATTTGTTTACAAAGGACCTATTGCATATAGTGTTGTCAATTGTCCCGATTTATGCTAATACCTTGATTTTTAAGGGGTCAAAGATCGGTTGCGTTAAACCACTTGGGAACTTCAATTTTTCATGCTTCAGAAATTTTCTTGAATTGGTGTTCGAATAATTCTATTTGTTATGTTATTAGTCTGTGCTGAGTGGCATGCAGTACAAAATATAATGACGAAAAATAATAATTAGAATGTAAATCATCCCTGAAAATTTCTTAAAGACTAAGTTTTAAGACATATATAAGTAAAAAAAAATCAGGCTCTATCTCTGTAGATTTTACGAAAAAATGTATGATAAATTGCTGATTAAGGTTAAATTAAAAAACATATATATAAGGTAGGTGAGCCAAAGGTGGCCATAGTTAAGTTTGAGGACTTTTTATAATTTTCTGGTTGTGTGTGTGTGTGTGTGTCTGAATTTTTGTTTGTAAAATTTTACACTTATCTCTACCACATATCAAGAATACTTTTCTTTGTAAAATAAAATTTAATTACTTTTATAATACAATTTCAAAATTGTAGCTTATGGGCCACCTTTGGCGCATAGTGTTCCAAAGGTGGCCCATGTATTGAAATCACTTTTAAAATGTGAAAAAGTACTCGGCAAACTAGTTTTCTTACTATTATGCTCTGATGATCCTTTCTTTCTTTTCATATCGTTCGAGTTTTTATTCGTAATGTTTTTATCTTCTGACACGAAAAGAATTTGAAGCACTTTTTGTGCATCGTAGTTCAGGGCGTTTCTTCTGGGAGTTACTGAATTCATTTGAGTGATCTCTGATGTTAACAATAAATAAGGTAATAAGTTTTTTCAGATATTTATGTAGATATTGTGATAAAATCACCCTTACTACACTGATCTCCACATTTCTTTTCTAAGGTCCTTGGGAACATGCGTGTGGTAGCCATTTGTACGACGTAAAAGTATTAATCTGATACACTTCTTAGAAATGAAGTAAATGTGGTTAAATAGAAAGAAATAAGATTTCAGAAAACGTATCATAACTTAAAGTTGTAAGAATTTAAACACGTGTAAATTAAAATATCTCCTTACCTGGAAATTTGAACGACTACTCATCAAAAGTGAAATCACGTCATAAAAAGTCAGAGGATCCAGGTGATCTCTTTAAATTCAGCCACGTGCGCTGCAGACACATGGTTTGCAATGCAGTAGCACCATTTTGGGATTAAAAATTAAATTAATTCTACTTCTGATGTGTGGGCTACCTTAGGAACACTGGCCACCTTTGGTTCACCCATCTTATGAACTTGTGTCAAACCGCAAACATAAATAAAACTAGATCATCTAATAATATGTATTATTGTTAAATTCTTGATATATTATGTAGATTTATTTAATATAATCTTAAATGTCAAAATATTTCCAACGTATGTGTAAAATTTCTCATTTCAGGTGTTTTAATAGAGTTATATGCTTCTAATGAAGCATTACTTAAGTTTCATTCATGTACAATAAGTGGCCTGCAAATATTGTTAATTAATCCAAAGATTGGTTTTGTAGAATTAATTACATGATGCGTTATGAGACAGTGTTTGTACTCGTAAATTCGATACAATGACTGAAAACTGCTTATAATTTTAAGTCTTAATTTAGCACCTGCTGTCCAACTTTTTTTTATCTCCCTATCCTGCTAGTTGATGCCATGGACCTGGTAACACTAACTGTACATCAATAAAATAAAAAAATAATATGCAATAAATTCTTCAAAACCACGCGTATTTAGCATATTATTCAGTGCTGTAAGATTAATGTTTAAAAATATTTTAATCCCTTGAAGGGCAGCAGTACATAATATATATCACTTAATTTTAATCTTGAAATGCCACAATGGCACCAGAATTTTTGAACAAAATTTAGCTTTTATAATGTACATGAATAAATCATTTTACCAATTTTCAAATAAATTGTTCGTAAATACTGGTGTCATTCAATCATTTAAACATTTTAGTAACAGGAGTATTTTGCCCATGAAAGGGTTAAAGGGTCATTCAATGATGCATTCTACACATTTTAAACAGACCTATAATATATGCCTATAATGCCTTAATATGCTTGTTTAATTAATGACCTTAAATGCCTATAATATAAAGTAGAACTTCGTTTGATTATTATCATATCTTGTCCATCAATATTTCCCCTAAGCAAATTTGCCATAAATCTTATCCGATATTAAATTCTGGACATATCAAACAAATAAGTTTATTTGCAAAACTAAGCAACTTTTGCTAACTTATTCCATTAAACTATTACCTTCCTTTTTATCTTCTTTCCTCTCGAAGTCTAAGATATTTGTATCAAATAAAGCAAACATTTACGCAGGGAAAATTTGAATAACTATACTTTTTTTTATACTTAACTTTGCTTTTCCGTACTTGGTATAAAATAAGTGTTGATTTAAAAGAGATGGTAAACAGTGGAAAAGAAAATTTAAGATTGGTATAGTTATATTAAAGGAAAAGTACCAAAACAAACATCGCAAATACTTTCCGACTTATTTTTTAAATTACTAGGGGACTCTGCTCTCTACGAGCTACGCTCGTCAACCCCCGTTCTGACACCACAAACTCTAGAAACACGCTAATTAGATATACTCTAGAACAATTACGGATTTAATTATAATTAAAACCAAGCGTACGTAGCTTATTATTCAGTGCTGTAAGATTAATGTTTCAAATTATTTTAATCCCTTGAAGGGCAGCGGTACATAATATATACTACTTAATTTTAATCTTGAAATGCCACAATGGATTTAATTATAATTAAACGACCAGTGGCGATCTGCTGCAATCGAGTTTCCATTCATTTTGCTTTGACTTCGGGATTTTAAGGCCGAATCATCTGCAGTCGAAACAGCTACCAACTACTGTTTTCTGATTTATTAAATAAGAGTAATGACATTTGAAAATCAACTTGTCTAAAATTTCGGAGTAAACAATGTCGCTATGTCGGGGAATTTTGTAACGATGCTATAAGAAAATTGGGTACGTCTCCATTATCCCGTCGACCACTTTCCATAAAAGAACAAAACTATCGCCGAAATATAGTATTTACACAAAAAATGCATGACCATGGCGTCACATTCAATTGACATCAGATGTTTGTTATGTCATTGAGTGATGATATAATGTTATGACATCGAGCGTGTCATCATTTGTTATGTCATTCGACGTTTATCTGTATTTTAATGATATTTTACCAGTACATTAGTTATTTCGTTAATTTAAATAATAATTACGATAGTAGTCATCGCCGCCATGATATTAAAAGTGAAAATGCATTGAAAAATTGTTGCTATACATAGTTACGCACAACAGATCGACACTTATCGACAAGCCAAGGGGCATAATTAAGAAAAGTATTGTAAAAAAATAAATATTTAAGATTACTTTTCTCTTTCATTAATTTATTATAAATTTTATTGTTTAAAGTAACTGATTGTTGACACTATAGTGAGTGGGTCTTTTTCTAATTTCTTGTATTTTATTTTAGATTCCAATGACAACATTCTTCGGTTTGTTTTTTAGGCGTTAGATTTTGCCGAATAATTTGGCTATATTATTTTTTAATGGAAAGTTGTCCAGTATAATGGAGAAGTACCGAAAATTGTTTTCAGCAAGAAGTTTTAAGTGTATCGATTCCAATATGACGTAATTTTCACCAAAATTTTCTTCCTATTATTAAACGTAATAATGTAGTTTTTAATTGAAAGAAAATATTATTATTTACGCTGTTTCAAATTTACAACATTTTAAATATGATACAAGTTTCCCCATTTAATGCTTTGAACGCGAAATAATTAATTATTATTATGACAAAGACGTTTGTCATATATCTTGCTTTCAGTTCAACCCCCCCTCAAAATTTTAACAAGTTAACATAAGCTTTTCCATTCCTCTTCCAACATCTAGCATACATGTATTGATTGCATGCTTCTCCTCCCCCCCCCAAAATAGAGATAAAAAAAATAAATAAATTCATAAAGATTCATTCATTCCCCCCCCAATAAATAAATAATTATAAACAATTAAAAATAATAAACAAATATAGTTTATAGATTTTAAATGTCTGTAATCCCCCCCCCCCCCAAAATTCAATATGCTAACTAAAACCTATTTCTGATTTAATTTAGATAACGAATCTACTTTCTTCATTCTAAAATGCAAGTCACTCGCATACATCAGAAAACCTCTCTATCCTTAACTTTGCGGTTATGCTAAAAATAAGTTACAAATGTTCACATATTTCTAATTCAACCGTTTCCTTCTCATGAAATCAAAAGTGCATCTGTCTTAAAAATTAGACAAAATATATAAGCAGCTGTGCTCTACTTATTAAAGTAATGTAACGTATAACCGATATTCTTTATGCAAGCATTTGCACTTCTCATCCGCTCTCAAAAGAATTAATTAAAATATCTCTCGCCCACATGTAAACGGTAATATGCAAGCTCATATCTTTCACACCCTGTTATTAGATTCGAGTCATAAGTAACCGTTAATTGCAGCTGTCTTTTAGCAAAATCAAACGCCAATCCCAAAATTACTTTCTTTTCCTTTTCCTTTTTGTCTCCATGAAAGAATCTTTACAACCCTTCCCCCCATTCTCAAATGAATGCATAATCACAGACAGAATCTAGCATTTATCGTTTTTTCCCATACGCTTCCGACATTGTCTCCTAAAACTCTCTCGCCAAGTACTGGCGATTTTATCATGCTTTCCGCGCCAACACCCGTACATGTAACTTTTAAAACTTCATCACTTCGGCCTTTCGACTTGACCAGACCAGCTGTTAATTTCTTCTGCTGATTTTGTGGAGTACCTCCCCTTGCGCTTTCGTCTATTTGTTCTTGATGCCTAATACTATTCTTGATAATTGGTTCCAAATAAATCACCTTCATCGCTAATCATGTTTCTTCTTTGTGCTCGTGTGTCAACTGCCTTCCTTCATGTGCTGTCAACAACCGTATATACGTAACCATCGACATTTTGAAATTATAAATTTTCAACGTGTCAATCACCGAAGATCTTCTTTATAAAATCTGGTGCGTCTTCGCCGATCTCTCTACCTAGAGAATACCTTTTTTCCAACAAGGGGAGGTACTCAGGCACCGTACATCACTGCTTGAACATTTTTTTCCGTCGCAAAATCTCACCCTCCGTTCCTTATAGATACGCTTTACTCATCTCAACGGTGTTTTTTCTCCTGCCTCCGCGCGTCACCCCCCCATCTCTTCGCAGCACGATGTACCTGACTCCGGCCTCGCTTCAGTTGGAACTCGTCATCACAGCCCCCCCACCTGCCATGCTGGGTCGCTTTTCTACCGGGAGTCCTTCTCCACCCCCTCATCTCTGCTGACAACCTGCTCTTTCTGGAAGTGCTGCCCCCGCACCCCCTTCGCCGGATTCAAGACAGTCGGACTCTAGTACTTTTCTGCGTAACTGGAATTCTCTCGCCGATCCTCATCTCTGCTAACTCAAGACGTGAATGCAATATTGTTGTGTTCCTCCAGTGCTTTCCCCTCATCTAAAAGTGTCAGTATGTTGTGCGAAAATTTGTGTTTAAAGAAAAAAGTGTGGTTCGTTGAAAACCACAAGCGTTTCGTTACCGTCGTTGCATTATAAGTGTTAAGTTCCATAAAATCAAGGATCCTCCTCTTCCCTCCATCTGCGTGTGCGATCAGTGGTGTGCGATTTTTTTTTATCAAAATGAAATCACCCTACAAATTTCATGTGTGCTGCTACTCAAAATGTTCCTAAATTATTTGTGCCTTCAAGTGCTTCAATGCCGTTGAATGTGTTACGTGTATTGTGTATGTGTTTCAAAATAGTGGTCCAAAATTAAAATTCCAATGCTCTATTTCCAACAGTGTTACTAAAAGTAATCCGTGTGAATTTTAAATCCCAAGAAATCTCTTCAACATTAGTGCTTCAGAAAAGTGCCATTTCTTCAAAAAAAAAAAAACTACAGTGGTGTTTCTTTCCATTAACATAAAATATCGGTAGTGTGACCAATATTTTAGTGCATTCGTCTGGCGCATGTGCATTTTGTGCTACTGTGGTGATCGTAATTTTCCGGTGTGTGTCAAGTACGTAAATAGTATACTTTCCGGAAGATCAGTGCTACTGAGTTCGTGATTCTTTTTTTAACGCTGCTGTGTTTCAATAATCCTATTTTTTTTCTCTACCAGTCAGTAGTAAATTTTATTTGGTTAAATTATTGCATTTCTATTCTTAAAAGAATATATTTAATAACAGAGTTTTAGTTATGTTCTTTTTGTGTTTGCCCTCTACCAAAACCTTCTTAATTAAATATGCAGGTTGAAATTAAGTTAATTTAATTTTTGAACTTTCTCATCAAATCGTATAAATATGATTATTTTATCTTGCATTTTTTTAGTTGTTGTAAAATATGATATTTTTATGAATATTTAAGGCAAGATTGTTTTTTTTAAGGTGTTTTGGATACAAATATTAATCTGAGTTTTTAATTTTTAGTAAACCAGTTAAAAAAAAAAATAACTTAAATTGTCTTGCAATATTGGTTTCATTTTTTTTTTAAATGAATAAAAGAAATGTTAAGTTTCATTCTTAACAATTTAAATAATTTGCATGAATCTTTACTTTTTATACTTGTGTTGATAAATCCCAGGTAAGATCTATTCACAGTATTTTATGCTATACAAATTGATTTTAAGGTTATAAAAAAAAAAGGATATATATTTTTTTCCCTCTATTTTTCTCTCATTCATCGCTGTTTCTTTTTAAAAATGAATTAAAAATGAGCGTTAGGGATCTTTCTGCTAAAAAGAAACAGTGATCAGTCATTATTATTTATTATGATATAAATCCAGTTTACATTTTTCTTTCATGTTATATTTATTATCTGCTAGTGTATATTGATATTTTTTTTAGTTATTTTATTGTGCATGCAGTGTTTCCTTGAATTTCATTAGATTAGTTAACTGTATTTTTTGGCCACCATGGCTTCTCGGCAAATACCAATTAACTTGCCAAACTTTGACGGTGATCATGAATCACTCAAATTCTTTTTCGACCAAGTACGGTCTGTTAGTCAAATAAATAAATACAGCCCTCAAGCAACAATTGCTTTACTTAAAAGTAAATTAACTGGTCCTGCATTAAAATATTTAACACAGAACCCTGATTTATTAATCTCAAATGACATAAATGTCATTGAAAAAGAATTTTCTAATTTTTTTTCCCCTCCTAGCAAATCACAGGTAGCAGTCGAACTTGCAAACTTAACGCTCTTACCCTCAGAAACCATTAAAAACTTTGCCCATAGGCTTAATGTTCTGGCTGCAACAGTTTATGCGGACATTCAAGACGCCAATGCGCGTGACAAAATTAAGTACATGAAATTCCTGGAAACCATTCCGTCCAATTTAAGAATTAAAATACAAGAGGAAGGAATTACAGAATACCAACCCGCAGTTTTGAGGGCCCAGGCACTACAAGATATTTTGTACGGAGAAAAAATTTTGCATGCTCACCCCACCCCTTCCCCAACTGATTCAATATTTGCCGACCAGCTGAAGCAGCTAACCGAGAAAATAAACGCCCTTTCTGTAAATACCCAAACACAACCAGAAATTAAAGAAGACGCGGCAACTTACAAAACTAAATTTGCTGGCATGCACAACAAACGGAAATTTCAAAATCGCAATTTTAACAAACGCCACTCTCCACATAAATCTTACAACAAATTTAACCGCACTACTTGCCAGCTATGTTTCAAAAGTGGTCACGAAGCGCAAGCCTGTTTCAAATGGAAACGCTTAAATACACGACGAAGACAATTTCACAACAACAACAACCGACAACAGGAAAACTAAGTCAGAGGTGTAATTTTGCTGATGGCTTTGCACCTCACCCCACTACTGATTACACATCAGCCAGTTTTTTCCCAGATCCGTCCTTACCAAAAATTTCACTTAACAGACTAGTAAACTCTGTAAGCACACAAACATGTGATATTGTAAAAATTTCTAAGCATGAAACGACACAAACAAACACAGAACAATATGATGACACTACTACAAAAATTATTTACAATGTCATTAAAGACTCCACATCACTCCCCCTTGTAAAGGCCTCAATTGCAAAAAAAGATATTACTCTACTTTGCGATACAGGAAGTACTATTTCGTTACTATCACAGTCTTTATTTGATGAATTAAAATCAATTTTAAAATATAAGAGATTATCAACTGGCGTCGTCATCAAAACAGTCAATTCTGATGTAGATTTTTCCGCATGTATTAGAACCTCCATTAAATTACAGCACAAAAACTTCAACCACCACTTCTATGTAGTAGACATACCAGATTCATCTAGTTTCCAAGGTATTATTGGCTATGATTTCATCAAACGATTCAATATTGTTGTAAACACTGTCAAAAACCTTATCCATATTGACAACACTTTATCGATTCCTTTGGTAAACAAACAAACTACGTCATCTTCTGAGATAAATCAATGTAGTACACAACCCACCTCCTTCAAAAATCAAATTGTAGCTTTGACTCGTAGAGTTTCTTTAAACCCTCAGGAAAAAAAATGGATTTCAGTTTTCACAGATACTATTAGCACAGACAAAGAGTATTTATTTCAATACAATTCACCCATTGACAACTTAATAGGATTTGATGCTATAATAAAATAAAAAAATCCAAAGCGAAAAAGAAAAATTCCACAACAATATACATTTTTCCTGATTTCGGTTAAAAACAATTCTGATAATCCCATTCACCTTCAAAAAAAAGCTAAAATAGGTCAACTTTTTGAGATCGAGGAAATAATTGAGTACTCCCCAGATAAAATTAGTCAAGACAACTCAGATCAACAATTTTTAAATCTCATTCAGGCTTCTAAAGACATTCTCAAAAAAAGAAAAGAAGACTTATCTGCAACTGATTTCAATCTTGAACACTTACCATCCAATGAGGCTGAAATTCTAAAAGAAATGTTACTCAAATATTACCCTGTATTTTCAAAATGTCTAAATACACTTGGGCATACTGATAAAATTATTCCAGATTTGAAATTCATTAATGACTATCCTATAAAAACACTTCCTTTTCCAATGCCTCAGGCATTACAAAAAGATGCATTAGATCAAATTAATCAATTACTTGAAGATGGAATTATACAAAGACATTGCTCGGAATGGTCTTGTCCTATGTTACTTGTTAGAAAAAACCCAGATGGTACTGGTAAACAAAAATTTCGCCTCGCACTTGACCTTCGAATGTTAAACACTGTAATTCAAGGCTCATCTTACCCACTACCAAAAATTCAAAACATCATCGCTAATCTCTCTTCTTACACATTCTTTACAACACTCGACTTTCATCAAGCATACCACCAAATTAACTTATCAGAAAAATTCCACAATCAACTAACTTTTACCACCATGTTTGGATCTTTTTCCTACCGCAGACTTGTCTTTGGTTTAAAGACAAGTGCCTCAATCTTTCAAGCTCTAATGGACTCTTTAATTGACGAACTACACCTACAAGGTGTTTTCACTTATCAAGATGACTTTATCATTGGTGCGAATTCTTTTGATGAAATGTGTTCTAAACTCGACAAAATTTTTAACCTCCTTTCCAAGTACAATCTCACTCTTTCACCTAATAAATGCAACTTTCATCAAACAAAAGTCAACTACTTAGGTTTTCAAATAGGAAATCATTGTATTTCACCAATCCATTCCAACATTGTAAAAATAACTTCATTTCCTACACCAACTGCAAAAAGACAACTAAAAAGGCTTATTGGTTTGATAACTTTCTATAAATCCTTAATCCCAACATTTAACAAACTAGTGCAACCACTTATTGATTTAACTACTCCTAAAACTAAATTCATCTGGACAGAAAAACATCAGGACATACTTAAAACAATACAAAAAATTTTCTTCGGTTCACCCATGGTTAGGTTACCAGATTGGAATAAGAATTTTTATTTGAATACAGATGCATCTAACATTGCCATCTCTGGCGTTTTAATGCAAGAACATAATGGAAATCTTCTACCAGTAGCATACTTTTCTAAATCCTTAAATTCCTCTGAAAAAAAAATATCCTGCTTTAAAACTAGAACTCATGGCAATTTACAAATCTGTTATTGCATTCAAATATTACTTATATAACAGAAAATTCCTAATCTTGTCAGACAGCAAACCTCTAAAAAAATACAAAAAGACTACAAACCCAGCAGACATAACCACCCGTTGGCTAATTGACCTTTCAGAATATTCATATGATTTTGAACACATTCCAGGATCTTCAAATGTTCTAGCAGATTATTTCTCTCGCTGTAATTTTGACAACAACCAAGAAAATTTACTAACCAATCCTAACCTTATCCATGATCCTCAACCACTTCCAATAGTCGATCATGAAACATCTGATATTTGTAAATCTGTTAATAACAACAATTGTCATGTTAATTTTCTCATCTCAGGTGAACGAACAAAACGAGACCCATTATTGGAGATATCAAATCAAACTTTTTGCATTGAACAACAAAAAGACCCTACCTTAGCTAGTATTTATGATCATATATTACAAAATGGACCTTCTTCAAAATTCCCGAATTACTTCATACATCCTGATTCTAAAATATTAATGTTCAAAAAGGAAGATATCATAAATAATACTTTCTCATATCACATTGTAGTTCCTGATTCACTTAAAAGTAAAGTTTTAACTATATCCCATCTGTCACACTTTGGTATGGCCAAAACTTATGAATTTCTTTCATCCAAATATTTTTGGAAAGGCATCTATGTAGATACACTCAACTTTGTAGCTTCATGTGTCAAATGTTTACAGGCCAAACACCATAACACTCCACCCGCACCTCTTCAACCTACATACACACCAAGATATCCTGGTCATACAGTCAGTACTGATTTACTTGGTCCTTTCTCAAACAATAAACATGTTTTAACTGTGACCGATCACTTCTCAAGACACATTGAACTCTATCCTCTCACTGATACTTCTGCACCCAAAGTTGTAAAATGCTTATTTAGTTATATAACTACCTATGGGAGACCCGTCTGTATTTTGTCAGATTTAGGCCCACAATATACTTCTCACATCTATAATGCATTTAATGATACTCTTGGTATAAAAATACATCACAGTTCGGTCTCGCACCCACAATCTAACAGTATTGCCGAGCGGATTAACAAATCTATTAAATATTCTGTTACCACATTACTACAAGAAGGACACTCTTTTGAAAATGCTCTGTTTATTCATAAGTCACTTTATAATGGTTCGACACACTCTTCTACACTATTTTCACCTAACTTACTTCATTTTGGTCGTGAACTTTCATTAATTTTTGACACATATGATCATAGTACCAACCAAGCATTTCTAGATAAACATGTTGAAGTTTATAAATTACTAGATGACTTAAACAAAATATATGACAAAGCATATAACAACATTAAGACTGCTCAAGATAGACGTTACAAAATTCACAGTCGAAAAGCTAAATTAAGAAATATATGTTTAAAAGATATTGTTTATTTAAAATCAGTCGACAAATTTAAACCTAAATATACCGGTCCATATATTGTAACATTTAAACACTCGCCTGTTTCATTTTCAATTAAAAGATTATATGCTCATGATGATACTGCATTTAAGGTACATATTGATAGACTTCTTCTAGCACCACCTCGATATGGACATTTATGTGATCCTGCAAGTCATGTTATAGATAATAATTCTTCTAACACCATTCTCGCTCCTCGCTACAATTTAAGAAAAAGATAATTTGTAACAAATTAAAAAAATTATAATAAAAAACTTAAAAAAAAAAACTTAATTTTTATATGATCTGATACTAAGTGTTTTATCCCTGGCCAGGATTCTACGTATACTGTGCATAACTTGTCTTCACCTGACTTCACGGCTGGTCCATGTCTTCTTGTGAAGACCACTTTTACACAATATTTTGTATCGGGTCACACCATTCTTTTAATTTTTCATTCAATTTTATAAACAGTAGATAAATATAATATTTTCACATTTTTTCTCTCACACTTTAAACTTTCATTCATGCTGAATACAACATTGCAAATATTTTAAATAAATAAGGTCTTTTAAATAAATAATAAAAAAAAAAGTTCTCTTAAACAAACTTAAAGCATTTGCTTACATGACTTGTACAGTTTCACTTCATCATACACGATTATGACATATTTTAGGTCTCTCAACACTCTAGGACTGTTAATACATTAGGATTTGCATAAGATACACTTGTATCTTGTTTTTTTTATTTTTTTTACTAATTCTTTCCCTTCAGGCTAGTGGTACCGTTCTAAATTTTTGCCCTTAGGTTACCACACCTCACCAGATTGTGTTTAGAGAGACAATTGTGATTTAGTTTACTAATTCACAATATTCCCTTTTCCCAAAAGTACATGTGTTCCCGAATCGTGCTCCTGTGTGGGGATCAGTGCGATCTTCATTGGGGAGCAGGGAGTTCATGTTGTAATGATGTGGACTCTCATCACTGCCCTCCTCACCTAGGTCGTAAGGCCCTAAGCCTGAGACATCACACTTGTCATGCATTGACAAGATTAAGGGCGGTCCCTTTTTATGGGCGTGCCACATCCACCTCTTTTTTTTACCGTCCTGTGCTTGCACGAATTTCTAAAACTTTTTCAAACAATTTTTCAGTACACTACACTTGAGTTAATCCATTTTCACTTTTTCATATAATTGAAGTTAATTTTTAAGGATATATGTTTATGTTATGTGTTATTTGTGTTTATTTTTTTAATTGTTTTCATTTGTGTTTCATATTAAACTTAAGTAGTAATTAGAGTATTTAAGTGCAACAAATTGAGAAAATGAGTACTGTTTTGTACTCAGTTATCATTAGACATGTCTAGTTAAATAGTAACTTTTTAAAGCTGGTGCCAGAAAGAAAAAGAACAAAACAGAAAATAAAAAGACGAAGATATAAAAAAAAAAAAAAACTTCGAATGTAGTGCACTATGTTTTATATTTTATGGCCTGATGTTACGGACTATTGAGGTAACAAAATCCTTTATACTGTTGCAACTCATATAATTTTACAAGTATATTGTTTTATATTATGTATGTATTATTTTAAGCTTGGGGAGAGTATAATTGTATTGTATATATTTTTTTAAAACTGTACTGTAAACAGTACAGCTTTTCTGGTCAATGGGGTGATATATATGACAAAGACGTTCGTCATATATCTTGCTTTCAGTTCAACCCCCCCCCCTCAAAATTTTAACAAGTTAACATAAGCTTTTCCATTCCTCTTCCAACATCTAGCATACATGTATTGATTGCATGCTTCTCCTCCCCCCCCCCAAAATAGAGATAAAAAAAATTCATAAAGATTCATTCATTCCCCCCCAAATAAATAAATAATTATAAACAATTAAAAATAATAAACAAATATAGTTTATAGATTTTAAATGTCTGTAATCCCCCCTCCAAAATTCAATATGCTAACTAAAACCTATTTCTGATTTAATTTAGATAACGAATCTACTTTCTTCATTCTAAAATTCAAGTCACTCGCATACATCAGAAAACCTCTCTATCCTTAACTTTGCGGTTATGCTAAAAATAAGTTACAAATGTTCACATATTTCTAATTCAACCGTTTCCTTCTCATGAAATCAAAAGTGCATCTGTCTTAAAAATTAGACAAAATATATAAGCAGCTGTGCTCTACTTATTAAAGTAATGTAACGTATAACCGATATTCTTTATGCAAGCATTTGCACTTCTCATCCGCTCTCAAAAGAATTAATTAAAATATCTCTCGCCCACATGTAAACGGTAATATGCAAGCTCATATCTTTCACACCCTGTTATTAGATTCGAGTCATAAGTAACCGTTAATTGCAGCTGTCTTTTAGCAAAATCAAACGCCAATCCCAAAATTACTTTCTTTTCCTTTTCCTTTTTGTCTCCATGAAAGAATCTTTACAACCCTTCCCCCCATTCTCAAATGAATGCATAATCACAGACAGAATCTAGCATTTATCGTTTTTTCCCATACGCTTCCGACATTGTCTCCTAAAACTCTCTCGCCAAGTACTGGCGATTTTATCATGCTTTCGGCGCCAACACCCGTACATGTAACTTTTAAAACTTCATCACTTCGGCCTTTCGACTTGACCAGACCAGCTGTTAATTTCTTCTGCTGATTTTGTGGAGTACCTCCCCTTGAGCTTTCGTCTATTTGTTCTTGATGCCTAATACTATTCTTGATTATTGGTTCCAAATAAATCACCTTCATCGCTAATCATGTTTCTTCTTTGTGCTCGTGTGTCAACTGCCTTCCTTCATGTGCTGTCAACAACCGTATATACGTAACCATCGACATTTTGAAATTATAAATTTTCAACGTGTCAATCACCGAAGATCTTCTTTATAATTATTTTCAAGTTTTCTTTTTCTTTTTAATATTCACACCCAATTACATTTTTATGACGTAATTTTCTCAATTTTTGCTCTTAACACGTGATCATTTAATTATTATTTTAAAGTTTTATTTCTGTTTTTAATAGTCACGTTCAAATACATTTTTTTTTATTGAAAGGGAATATTATTATGTGCGCTAATTTACAAATTGGCAAAAATTTAAATAATGGAATTTTTTTTCTAAATATGGAATAAATCTCAATTAAAACGATGAAATTTTGAATAAAAAAATTGAAAAACCCTTAATAATTAGTCAAATCAAAAAGCTAATTGCACTCTGCGCACCACAAGTTTATCAAGTATATCCTTTCAAAATATTATTAAATTTCTATGCAAAGTTTTTCTTCCTATAATACTTTTTTAAGCGAACTATTTTGACCGAATTTAATATTAAATACATCTTAAAATAATTCTTCGATTTAAAAACTCTCTGCTTCAGCGTATTTATCGAACATATCTCTATGAAACTACCAATTTTCATATTTTTATATGCAATAGTTTTCTGAATTTTGGTCCAGAAAGTCCTCAAGGCACAAATACTTCATTGACAGTGGCGGCTGCGGCGGCAGTGGTAACTAATTCTTTTAAATACTAGGGGGCTCTGCCCCCTACGAGCTACGATCGCCAACCCCCGTTCTGACACCGCATGATTTAAAAACACTCTGATTTGATCAACTCTAAAACGATTACGGAAGATTGTATTATAATAAACGACCGGTGGTGATCTGCTGTAACCGGGTTTCCATGCATTTTCCTTTCACTGAAAGATTTTAAGGTCGAAACAGCTAACAACTGTTTTCCTGATTGATTAAATAAGATCAATTAAAGATTTAAAAATCAACTCGGAGAATTTTATAACGATGCTATAGAAAATTGGTTATTTCTCCATTATCCGGTCGACTACTTTCTATAAAAAGAAAAGAACTGTCGTCAAAATGTATCATTTAACGCCAAATGCGCATGATCGTGGCGTCCCGTCGCATTCAGTTGACATCATATGCGTTTTGCGTATTAGTTATTTCATCGAGGGATTTTTAATTTAGCGTTTATTTGTCTTTTTGATACTTCTCCATTACCCCATCGATCAATTTTCATTTAAACAAAAAAGAAACAAAAAAAAAAAAACTATCGCTAAACTGTAACGCCCAATAAACAAATAGAAGAACTTTGCCATTGGAATCTCAAAAAACAAAATAAAATAAAATAAATAAATAAATAAACAAATAAATAAAATACAAAAAATTCGGAAAAACCCCACTCACCAAAGTGTCAACTATCAGTAAGTTTAAACAATAAAATTTACAATATATTAATGAAAACAGAAAAAAAATAATCTTGTATATTTATTTACATTATTTTTCTTAATTATCTCTCTCGGCTGGTGAATAAATGTTTGTGACGTCAGTTGAAACTCATCTATTGTATGTAGCTGTACATCGCGACATTTTTCAATGCCTTTTCTTTTTTAATATCCTGGCACTGCCGTTTAAGGATGCAATTGTTATTTTAATTAATGAAATAATTAGGAAACCAGTGAAACATAACAAAAAAATATATGTATATGTCGAATTAAAAACCACTTGATACCATAACAAACACATGTAATGCCTCTGACGTCAAGTGAATGTGACGCCACGATCATGCATTTTTGGTGTTAAATCCTATAGTTTGGCGATATTTTTTTATTATGAAAAGTGGTCGACGGGATAATGGATAAGTACCATATTGTTCATGATATTTTAACAATTTATTAGTTATATCGGTATTTTAAAGGTAATTATTAAACGTAAAAATATAGTTTTTAATTGAGAGGAAACATTATTTACGCTGTTTTAAAATTTGCAATAATAGGTAAAAGATTTGTCGTAATAAATTAATCTCTCGTGTAAATATAATTTTTAATTGAAATTGTTTGGAAATATTGTTATTTGAGCATTTTAAATATGACGTATGTTTTCCTACTCAATGTTTTGAAAACGCCTAATTATTTAATTATTTTTCTTTTTAATATTCACGCGTAAGTATATTTTTTATTACGTAATTTTCTACATTTACTGATTTTAACACGGAATCATTTAATTATTATTTTAAAGCTTTATTTCTGTTTTTAATAGTCACATGTAAATACATTTCTTAATTGAAAGGGAATATTATTATGTGCGCTGTTTTACAAATTGGCAACAATTCAAATAATTGATTTTATGAAATATAAAATAAACCTTCCTCAAAATAATGAAAATTTTGAATAAAAAATTGAAATATAACCTCAAACAATTACTCAAATTAAAAAAATAATTGCAGTCTGCATATCGCAAGCTTGTCAGCTATATCCTTATAAATTATGGTTGAATTCCTGTGCATAGTTTTCGTTCCTATAAAACTTTTTTAAGAAAACTATTTTGACCAAATTTAATATTAAATATCTCTTAAAATAATTCTTCGATTTAAAAACTGTCTGCTTCAGCGTGTTTATCAAACATTTTTTTTTTATAAAACTACATTTTTTAAAATTTTTATATGTAATAGTTTTCTGGATATTAGCCCAGAAAGACTTCAAGTCACAAAATTTTCATTGACAGCGGCTGCGGCTGCAGCGGCAGTGGTTACTTTTTTAGGTAGATTTCGTAAGAAATACTACCTATTACATTCTCACCTAAGTTGGAAATTTTGAAAAATTTTTGCAGATCTACGCCGATCATGACTCCCAGAACCCAAAACCACCCCCAGTTCAAAACTTTATCTATCTATCTATGTCACTTTTTTCTGACCACAATAACTGGAAAAATTCTGCATAAATCTCTTCCAAACTGATACATAAAATCAAGGGTCATAAAATCTCGGTCAAGTTCGTTAATGGGCAAAATCGAACCAAGGGGGGGGGGAATGGGGGGGGGGGCTTTTTGTGAAAACAGAAAAACCCTCATAATTTCTTTATTATTATACGTATCGAATCCGTTTTAAGTTATTATTACTTCTAGGAAAAGGGCCGAAAATTTATGTATGACAGATTTTTGATATAATTAAAAATGGCCCCCAGGGTGGGGGGAAAGGGGGGTTTTTAGAAGAAAAAAAATCATAGCTTCGTCAATTCACAAGATATCAAATCCGCGTACATTTATTATTAATCCTCTTAGTATTATCTAAAACTTTTATATTGACAAGTTTTTTATAGGACCAACCGTTATAGCAAAAAAAAAAAAAAAATTAAAAACAAAAAAATCCCTGCCGGCTCGCCTGCAAACAAGTTATTTTTCGAAGTAGGCGGTTCCAACTCCCGCATCTTTTCGAAACTGATACATAAAATTAAGGGGCATAAAATCTCGGTCAAGTTCGTTAATGGGCAAAATCGAACCAAGGAGGGGGGGATGGGGGGGGGGGGCTTTTTGTGAAAACAGAAAAAAAAAACCCATAATTTCTTAATTATGATACGTATTGAATCCGTTTAAAGTTATTATTACTTCTAGGGATTGGGCCAAAAACTTATGTATGACAGATTTTTGATATAATTAAAAATTGCCTTAAGGGGGGGAGGGAAGGGGGGTTTTAGAAGAAAAAAATTCATAATTTCGTTAATTCACAAGATTTCAAATCCGCTTAAATTTATTATAAATCCTCTTAATATTATCTAAAACTTTTATATTGACAAGTTTTTTATAGGACCAACCGTTATAGCAAAAAAAAAAAAAAAAAAAAAAAAAAAATCCCTGCCGGCTCCGCCTGCAAACAAGTTATTTTTCGAAGTAGGCGGTTCCAACTTCCGCATCTTTTCGAAACTGCTACATAAAATCAAGTGGCATAAAATCTTTGTCAAGTTCGTTAATGGGCAAAATCGAACCAGGGGGGGGGGGACTTTTTGTGAAAACAGAAAAAAACCCATAATTTCTTAATTATGATACATATCGAATCCGTTTGAAGTTATTATTACTTCCAGGATAAGGGCCGAAAATTTATGTATGACAGATTTTTGATATAATTAAAAATTGTCTTAAGGGGGGGAGGGGGGGTTTAGAAGAAAAAAATTCATAACTTCGTCAATTCCCAAAATTTGAAGTCCGCTTAAATTTATTATAAATCCTCTTAATATTATCTAAAACTTTTATATTGACATGTTTTTATAGGACCAACTCTTATCGCAAAAAAAAAAAAAAAAAAAAAAAAAAAATCCTTGCTGGCTCCGCCTGCAAACAAGTTTGGTTTCGAAGTATGCGGTTCCAACTGCATCATCATCCCAAAAAGGTCATTTCTTCCGCAATTCCCGACAAACAGGTGCCCCACGGTCTGCGTCTTCGAAATCTACCTGTGCCTGTAGGCCGAGCCGTCAGGGATTTTTTTTAATATAGAGAGATAGAATTTTTAACGTAATGTAAAATATGTTTCTGCACAGTTAAACGCCGAAAAATTACAATTCATTGCATCTAAAATATCAATTGTTTTATAATTTACCTCGCTAAAATAATATTTTAGAAGCATGCCCACTAAGAAAATTTTATGAATATCATACATTTATATTCCGTTTTTAAACTAATTTTGAACTTTGTTACATTAAACATGGCAGTACTAACTATATATCTATATTTTAAATCGAAAACATCATAAATAATGCTGATATCATATATCGATGTCACCCATATGAATAATAAATTTCACTTTTATAGCAAAAAAAAAAAAAAAAAAAAAAAGCTTTTAAATGCAGATTGTTTGAGAATTGTATATTCATTTACTGACATTTCGTGGTTTTTAAACAATTTGCAAGTCGAATTTTTGTAAAAAAAATTTGTCAGACACAAAATGACGTAAAATCTGATTACGGGAGATTAACACGTTTGCACTTAAAACATTTGAAATAATTCAGAATTTGTTTGTTTTCGTATAATATTTCATAACTAAATTGCCAAATTAAATTAAAACGTCACAAATAAATAAATAAGTAAATAAAATACGAATTTAATGGTAGATAATTAAACTACGAAATTAAACACTGAATAATCGGTACAAATCTATAAATAGTTGCCATAAATAGTTAAATTTTTAGTGATTAAACCGCTGACATAAGGCTAAAATGAAAGTATCAAAAATGCTTTTAAGTGTCGTAGGTGGGCAATTTAAGAACATAAACTAAATATAAAAATTCTATTCGGGTTTTGAATTAAAAGCGATTTTCAATTACTTTCAGTACACCGGGCAATATATTGGTAATCGTTTACCCGATTTCCCCGGATTGGATAACTTGGTATAAAAAAAATATATATTATTAATAGATGATTAAAGAATATTTTATACCTTATTTATTGCCTTAAAAGTTAAGAAAATGGGTAGTTATGTTACATTTGAAATATTTGAAATTTCTGTAGGCATTGCTTTGTATTATTTGTAATAATTATTGTATCCATACTGAATTCAGTTCTAACACAGATAACTATTTTTTATTATTTTTCTAGTACTTTTTCTATACAATAATCATCTTCTTGGAATATTTTGATATACATATATATATATGTTTCTTGGAATACACCACAAAGATTATTCTTTTAAAATAGTGGTAATAAAAAAATAGTCTTTAGTTATAGACCTGATTATAAAATACTATTAAAATGGTTTAACCCATCTTAATTTTTCGGTATATTTATTTCGATTAGAAATTAATGCATTTATATTCATCAGCAACGGAAAATATCTTAAATATGATATACCAGGTTACACGAGAGATGTCATGACATTTGAAACCGTTATTTAAGAAATCTCGTGTAATATCTTTGAAAAAAAAGCAAGGAAATTGAATGTTTAATTTTTTTTTTTGCAAATTATCTTCTTCATCAGTAAAATTAAAACTCTTCCCAAAAATTTTAAATTATCTTTATTACACTGCACAGCTAATTTCTCGGCAGTTCTACCTTAAAACGTTTTCAGCGATACTCATTTATCTTTTAAATCTATAAAAATGAGGTACCTTAAAATTTTACAGCAATTATACCTTTAAAAAATCGCAGAATAAAAATATTTTACATCAGAATATTAAAGTACATGTCAAAATGATTGATTGAGAAATCAGTTAAATGAACATTTAAAACATTACCGGAGATTGCATAAAAATATTCTCGAATGCACTTTTATATTCGATTTACTATCCATCTTAAAGAAAAAAAGATTTCTGCAAATGCAACTCGATTTTTCTTCAGTACTAAACACATTTTTCAACTCTACTAGAATCCTTTAAAAACAGATTGTCTTCAAAATATACATACATCAAATGAGTTTAGAAGTGTTTTTCCCTCTGAATTTGTCCATATGTCTAGTTTCTCACGAAAAATTTCTTAACGTAAACAAATAAAATAAGTAAGGTAATTTTGATATATCTAAACATGGGAAGTTGTTTAAATTTTTACAGTTTAAATATTAAAAAAGAAATAACAATAAAGGATCAAGTTCCTACTTCAGAAATGTGATATAAATTACGATCTCAGATAATGGATTTAAGAAATAATTATTAAGAAAATCTACAGTACGTGATTAGATGTTTAGCTTATTACACTCATTTATTTAACTTAACTGGCTTTTTGTATGTAAAGGTGAAATTTCGAAATCGATTTCTCATTCATTTCCTGATGTGCTAGGATTATAAAAAATATATTCATATGTGTGTGACAATGTAAACTTTAAATATTTTTTTAACTTAATTAAATTAATAAATTAATTGTAAAGCATTTTTACAGGCGATAAATCGCCAAATATCCTTTATGGTAACAACTGTATACGAGTTACAAAAACAATGGATTCAATTATGTGCCAAACCACACTCACCAAAATACACCCACTGAATGTGAAACTGCAACAACGAAATATATTAATTTCTTAAAAGTAAAATATAAATAAAAATTAAAAAGCGTAATATATATATTTATTTAAAAATACGCTTTAACCCATTAATAGTTTCATATTAATTAAAGTAAGATTATATGTAGAGAAATCAATTTAAAATCTCTAAAAAGGCAGTTTAAATAATGTCTTTTTTCTTTTCTGTTGTTATATCTAAAAAAAAACTGAGCAAAAAATTTAATTTGTTTGATAAATTCACTACCTTGCGCTTTGTACCAAGCGTAAAAAAGCGGCGTATTTTTCATAATCGGGGTCGTAGCCCATGCTAAATTCACGTATTGTAACAGATATTTTTTGAAAAATCATGAATCACCGTCATGAAGATTTTCAATGTACTCATTGAATTCTTATAACAGAGTTCTTTTTTAAAAACCATCTTTAATTCTATTTGTTTTGGCGTTAGTCGTTTTATGCAAAGTATTTCTAAATAGCACGTATTATCCCTATAAAGTATTCTAAGACTGAATATGAGAATGATGGAAAGAGCAGTTTACATTAGTTTGACCAAAATTCAGCATATCCAAATTATTCAACCATAAACCAAATTATTTCCAATCACTTGGAAACATACGAAACTGTTAGGTCTAGATTTTGTCAAAAGTGGTATCGTTGGAAAGCTCTTTTATTGAGTACCAATAGAAATATACAAACAATCCGAAATAATCTAAACTTTCACGAGATACAGGCCAATTTCTTCCATGACGCTAGCATAAAGAAAAATAAAAAGTATTTCAATTTCGTTAAAAGTAGTATCGTTGGTAAGCTCTTGTCATGATTATCAAGCAATCTATAAGAAATACTCACCCGAACGCTACTATGCACGCGATATGGATCCATGTCTACTCTGACGTCATGCACAAAACAGGAAAAATGTGAAACGAACACTCTATTTGTACTCTTAAGGGTGTATTCAAATCCAAACTGCTTATTTTGAGACACATTTGTAAATTCATTTTTGCTCTAAAATGCATCCAATTGACAGGTTCTCTTATTCAGAAACTTTATAATGTCCGTATTGTCTCGATTTTTTGATAAAGGCAGAATATATTTTAAAAAAATACTGTCAAAGTGGACATTTTGAACCAAATTTCCCAAAGCGATAGCGCTGGAAACAAAAAAAAAAATGATCATATTGTGGAAATAATTGTCTGTAAATCAATTTCTAATTAATTGAACGAAAAATAAAAACATGGGGCCCTTATAAATGTCTTTATGAATCACGCCGCCAAGTTTCCTGTTGTTACTTTTAAAAATGAGTCTGAGAATGTGTCTCAAAATTTTGAGTTGTTGAGCGTTGAAAAATATTTTTTTTTAATACCGCCTTAAGTGACAAAAAAAGTATCTATGGAGAGATAATACAACCTGTTCATAAGAAAAGTTTCATAAGAAAGGATGTATATAAATGAACATAACATTCTCACTTGTTTACATCTTTATGCTTAATGTCACGGAAGAAATGGTCTCATACCTCATAAACAACTGGATTTGGACGGGTAATTGATGTACTTTTTTTATCCTCATAGCAAGAGTTTTCAGACGATACCATCCTTGTTGAAATCGGATTTTGTTTTCTTCATGTATATCGTCTCGGAACACATTGGCCCGTAAAATGTGAACGATTAGATTCGGGTAGGTTGTTCCTATTCTTTTCTTCATCCCTATGGTTAAAAATTTTCAAGTATTCTACTCATGATGAAATCGGATTTACTTTTTATTTTTCTTCATGTATAACGTCACGGAAGAATTTGGCCTATTTGTAGTAAACGATTTGCTTCGGGCAATTAGTTTTATATTTTTAATACTCCTCATGGTCAAAAGCTTAAATATATGAAGGGGCTAGAATGACAGTGAAGTAAGTCAAAATTTTGTGATTTGAGAAATAAAGGGTTTTGTGAAACTTGTCGTATTACCGTTGCATTGAGTGGTACAACTTGTTTTGCCCACTAGCGACTCCCTAAATGATCTATGACTTATTTGACTGGCACATTGAACAAAAATTAATATACGTTCAGTGAAAATACGATTATCTCGATTTTCAAAATTTTTGACTTATGTCACTGTTATTCTAACCCCCTCATATAAAGGTGAATATAATTTTTCATTATTATTCGTAACTTCACCCCAGCGCGTTTCTCTCTCTGTGTGTGTTTAAGGAAAATTTAAAATGTTCGTAAAATGTGGTGTTTCATAAATAAAATTTGCGCTACTTTGAAAAAACCTTTACAACTTATTAAAGTAAAATTTAACAATAAATTAAATCCGTTAACAATTAAATAATATGAATAATTCACATTTCTTGAAAAATTGCATATTATTGCTTATATTTGTTGCTAATTGTTAATTACTATTATTATTAATTTTTAAGTAATATAATAGTTATACATCGTTATATTTTTGAGAATTAAATTCTCAAATTATTTAAATAAAAGTTAAGATTTTGTAATATGATTGTTATAGAGATTAATATGTTTAATAATAATAATTTGATATTTAAAAATTAAACTTAGATTCGTCAAAATCGGATTTGGAATAAAACACTAACAGAAATCACACCAATAAGGAGATTTTTTAAATTTAGTTACTTTTTAATTCAAAATGTTCGATGAGGATGCAGTGAAAAAGAGTGTTAAAAGGATAAACATAAAACCTTCTGAAATAATAATTTCGAAAATATAAAATCACAACTAAACTGATATTTTGCTTTTGTTTTCAATGTGAAAATTATTATAAACAAGAAAGAACATTGTTGTTTGGGCACTTAATAATATTAACACATAACATAATAAAAAAAGAAGCGTCAAAAAAGAATCATTTTTGAAATGTGAGAGAAAATATTCAAAATTAATGTAATGTTCGGAGATCAGCATTTTACATCAACGTAAGAATTCTTCAATTTCGTCCCCGATTATCTTCAAATTTAGCATCTGAAATTAAATTTTACCAAAGATTCGAAATATGAAACGAAATTTTGTTATTATTATTATTATTATTTGCTATTTGAATATACATTCGGTCCCCTAAGCTCATCTGATTCATAAATATTTATAGAACAATTTCCTATTGAATGAGGTCATTCCTATTGAATTTGCGCCATTCTACGTCGTTTAATTTTATTTGTTATTATTATTATATTTATTACTATTTTACCTTATCATTATGGAGACGCCATACATAAAAGAGTTAAAAATCCAAAATTTAACTAAATTTATAATTTAATGTTACTGACCTCAATGCAATTTTAGCATTTATAAATAAACCGAAATAGAATCCCCAGTGATCAAGAAGATATACAATAGCAATATGACGAAAACAATTTGAATATGTTTCTCAATTTGAGCTATAAAATGACATTCGACGTTTAAACGAGATTAAGTATTTACTACATATGATTAAATAAAAAATATCCTGGAAAGAAACCATTTAGAGTTACGTACTTAAAAAGTAAAAACAGAACCATTGTAAGATCACTCCTGTGTCTGTCTGTCCGTCTGTCAGATCCCTTTTTCTCGTAAACTATGCGACGTGGAACGTTCAAACTTGGGAAAGTTACAAATCCTATTGACCCACATAGTTTCAGATTACTAGCCCTTCACAAATATGTTTAGGAAAATTTTAGAGGGTCTAATTAAGTTACTTAAAAAAAACATATTTTCTTTTTGTACATCGTGCGGGGTTTGAAAGATCCCGTAATAGCAGACTCAAAAAAAAATATATTTTTTAATTTTAGGTATTATAATTTCAGAGATATAGTCGAAAATACACTGCAAAAATATGTCCCCCTACCCCCTCTCCCCTATTTCCAAATCTACTGAAACTAAAATTAGAAAAAAATTAGGGATAGTAGGCGTTTATTTAAACCTTGGAGGAAAACTATAGCGATTTTCCTAGGTATCATAGTTTTTGAGAAAAATACATTTTTTCCGTTACACACAAAATTTACTTTTCGGGCGGTCAGAGGGAAAGTTGACGGTGGCAGCTTTTTAAATACTTTAGGAAAAAAAAATATTTTATCAATTTGTATCTCATGTGAAAGGGAAATTCTATCACAATTGGATCAATTTTGATGATAATTTTCCTTATTTGCAAGTTATATTTTTTCAATACATAAAAATAATGCACAAATTATAGAAATGCAAAAATTAATTGAAAAAAAAAGAAAAAAAAGATTATGTACTAAAATTTGAATAAACAAGCGAAAAGAAATAATTATAGATGCATCAAGTTTCGAAGTGTCACCAACACTATTTTAAAAATTATAACGTTTTTAGGCTTACCTCATTTTTAGAATTGTTTATAACACCAGACTTAATTTAATTATTCAAGTACTTTAAAATAAAATTTTGTGAATTTTCTTTAAATAATCTCAATAAAACGAAGAAGTTACGCTTACAGAATACCAACGAAATAAAAGATTTTTGTAATGAAAATATGCGAATAAAAGATTTAGAAATATTTAGTTCAAAATATATTAGTTGAATAATATTTAACACATCATACCCACGCAAGTTAGAAACCTAATTCTCTGGGTTTGTTCTTGGCAACCTTTAAACTTGCGTGGGCATAAATTTGCATATGCAAACATATATTCTTTATATTAAATTCCGTTTTCTCGGATATCTCTGAAAGCCGTATTTTTGCCAGTAATAGTTAGCAAATTAGATAAGTGATAAAATCATGAAAATATTTTCTAAAGACTTAATACTGATACAGTGGAAAATACAAAGAATAAATATTTCTAGAAGAAGCTGCTGTTTTCGTTTTATGAGCAAAAATAACATGGATATTTGAATTATTTGGTAGTTAAGAAATATGTATCACTAAATGTTTTCAAATATTTCTATGAAGGTGACATTAAAAATATAAACACTTTATCTAAAATTTCAGTTATTTGTTATATTGTACTGAAAAATTGGGGAAAGAAGAAATGTTTTAATAAATTATTTTAAACAGTCTCGATACCTTTTAAACACAAATTAAAGATTTAATTGAATATACTGAAATTTACAAGGATTTATTAAACAATGTCAAGAACATCGTTATATTTTATGTCTTGTGTGTATTTTCAGAAAAGGACATATTTATAATTTTATATGGATAGCACATCATATCAGTAAATTTCTAGTGAAATGGCATCCAGCTTTTTCTTTTAAAAAACGCAGTAGTGATAATTTTTAAGTAAAGTTTTATAAGAAATGAAAAAAATCGCCCCTATGATTAGAACTTAAAATATTCAAACCGGTTTACAAACGATTCATTTTAAGTTTAAGGAATTTTGAATACAATCTAATGTTTTATCTTCCAAAAACAATACTGTCTCATTCTAGTCTATTATCAAGTTAATCAGAGCTAAAAAGTGTTACTTTGTATAAATGGTTTTCTATTTATAAAACTTGTTACAGATACTGCAAGTAATACACTATAAATAATTTTAAGAATGTGTTTTAGAATAGGGAAGTATTCAAAATGCACAGGCGTTCTCTATTATTTTACGTATATTTAAAAAATCGAAGAAACTTAAAAGTATTAAAATCTCAGTTTTCTAAATCGACTATAAATCCTAATGACTAATTTATTTTACAAAGGGATTAAGACAATATGTTCCAAACAGAAAAAAAATATATATAAGTTAAAAGTTTAAAAGCTTATATCATTTATAAACATAATTATTTGTGGAGTTTTAATGAAGCGAATCTCTTTTTAAGTTTTAAAAGATAATAAAACGTGATTTCTAAATAAAACATTTTTTAATTTTTTTTTTCATTTGACATTATATTACAGTAAAACCTCGTTAGTAAGTCATCTGAATAAAACCTCACTCCGCATATTACGTCATGTTTAAGAAGTCCGGTCCATTCTCAGACGTCACTTTTAAGACTGCAATAGGCAAATACGGTTTTATTATCTTTGTTCAGGTTATCTGCAAAAACACTTATCTTTTGTTGTGCAACACTGTAAGCGTAAGTTTAACAATATTCCAGACGACAGCATTTTTCCTTACAGAGATTCTCTGTTATATCAACAGAATCTCTGAAAGCCTTAGTATACATTGATGAACTAAGGTACTGTATTTCGACTTTGAATGACATTACAGATAGCGAATATAATATACTATATTCTTTAGAGAGAAAAAAAGTGATTTCAGAAAATTGCCATCAAATAAAAATGGATGATTTTCTTCTAAGCCAATAACAAATGGGTACGTATTGAATTGTACAATTGTGTACTATGTAACACACTGACTTACTATGCTTTCCTTAATTTTTCATCCATTTCATGAATACAAATTCTTATTCTACTGATTTATATAATTTATAATGCAATTTAGTTATTGGTATGCTTATTATATAAACATTTGGAATTTCATTTTACTTTAATATAAACTCTAATCAAGAAGTCACTCCGCTAAGTAAGTTCTTTTTAAGTGGACCCGAGCGTGATGGACTAACGAGGTTTGACTGTACTGATATCTCACATGGTACATGCATTTTGTGCAAAAATGGGGTCATTGTTCGAAACAGATATTGTTTCATGGATAAGTAGTATTTTTATAAAATAAAGTAAATCGGGACAAGCGTACACAAAAAAAATATTTAGTGCGACTTTGACGCTGTGTAATAAACGTATTTTAATTCGCGAGCTAATATAAATCTGAGTAAGTATTGTTGAAACAGTTCCTAACAAGATTACTTCGTATGAATAAATTTAATTTTCACAAAAGAGCCATACCACAAAAGCTTTAACAGAACTAACTACCACAGGAAATTTATCAGTTGCAATCTGGTTGTGTGCACTTGCCCTGTGATTTTGTATTTCACGGAGCTAGTGTACACACGCTGTTTATACGAGATTTCATCAGTAATTTTGTAGTAAAAAACCCAATTAAGAGTAAAGTAATTGCATTTTGAATGAAAAATAAACTTTTTAAGAGAATACATGCTTTTTTATCATTAAACTTTTCAAAAAGAGTGAAATAATTCTAATCATATGAAAACAGAAATCAGTCAGTTGAAAGATTTCACAATTTTCACAATTTCACTGATTGACACAGCATTTGACTAGAGTGATAGAAACCAGAAGTTAAATGTTTCAACTTAATACATATTTTGAGCTGTTATGCAGTCTAGTATACAAACAAACAACAACAACAAAAAAATAGCCAATACTTTGGCCAGTCAATTAAACAATCTTTAAAGCACATAGGCTTATCCTAATCAGTTAATTTCTAAAACGTGAGAATTCTATAAATTTTAAGAAGCTAAATTCAAATATGTTACTTATTTTGAGATCATTTGGAGGGTTCACAAAAACATACATCTTTCATTACAAGAGGAAAGAGAGATGAGCAACAAGCGTGAAGGCAACGTGGAGCAGAGGAAAGATCTTCCAACCATGAGGCCATGGGTTCAAAACCTCGTCGGACAAGATATTTTCGTGGATTTTAGACTTTTAGCTTATTACTTTGGAGTTTTTATTTGTCTTTTCTATATTTTGTATCGTTATTATTTTGTTGGGTTTAACTTTTTCTTTATTTTTTTAGAATAATAACAAGAAAATAATAAGAATATAAGTTTTTCCTGATTACTAATAAAAATCGTATTGAATTAAAAATAAAATTAGAAAAATAAGAGAAAAAAATAAAAATTAAATTAAATTATGTTAAAAAAAAGAAAAATAACTCTAACAGAATAATAAATGTACAAAGAAAAAAAAAAGAAGGTAAAATCCAAAATAATGGGCAAAAAATCTAAAAAAAAAAAAAAAAACATAACAGAATTCCTATCCGAGGAGGGTTTTGAACCTGGGACAAGAAAGTTGGAAGGCGGACATATTTCCCCTTTGCCAGTGGACGTTCCAGTTTGATTGTCTCTCTTTTCTCGTTTGTTCTGTTACACACATTATTCGTACTAAGTATGATTTTATAATAAAAAATCTAAATATATTTCTAGCCCTGTGAAACAACAACTGTTAACCAATAGGCGTTTAGCAGTTTTTAACAATCAACGCATGTACCCGGTAAATAACCGTACCTGAAAGTTTATGTAAAAGATTTTTAAATTAATAAAGAGAAATAAATTAATCAAAATTTAGTGGAGTTTAGAAAATTTTAAGGTATTAAAAGTGACTGAAAAATTATATCTACAGTTCATAAAACAATTATAGTCAAATAGAAATAAACTTAAAAATTATGAACCTTTCAAAAAACTGTGAGAATTCCTAGAAATGTTAAATAACTAGTCACTATATTTATTTCACAGCCGTCAAACTACTGCAAAACATTTTGTCCCTTGGGAAACCTAAATTCCCTTCACAACTGAAAAAAAATCGAAATTCTAAAATGTCAGAATATATTAAAAGGAAATCAAGTTCAGAAAATATGCAAGAATTCAGAAAAGTTTTGGATCGTCTTTTCGTTTCTTTAAAACGATTCAGTGTGTGTACCTTCCAACAAAAAATTTATTGTAAACATAAGAATCAATATAATGTGAAATCAGTAACTCGGAACAAGACTATCTGTTTAGATTCCAACGCTTTAAAAGTTAAAACAAAATCTGTGTAATAACACGGTGTTTACACAAGAGTATGTATTGTTTCTAGACGAGAAAGCAGATGCAGTTGTATGTTAATGGATTTAATAGGGTCAGCATTTTTGAACAAGTTAAAAGATTATCTATTTGTATGCTTATTTTGTAATTAAAAGAAGTAAATTCACATCATCAAGAAATAAAACTTTAATGGTAAAATAAGAATTATGATTTGTGAGAATTTAGGAAATATTTTTGATTTCATAATACAGTAGACACCGGTTATAACGGACTGCCATGGGACCTGGAAATGTTGTACGTTATAACCAAAGTATATTGAAATGAAAATTAAGAATGAAATGCAGTACATAATGTAAATGAGAAAGGCGCATAATGGTAAATCTGCAAAACACTTAGAAAAGTTTTAGATTGTCTGTTATTTTCAGTAAAACGATTCACTGTGACTACCTTCCCATGCAAAATTTAATGTAACCATAAGAATGAACAAAATACAAAATCATTAACTTAGAACAAGATGCAGTTTTATTTTATTATATTCAAGAGAGTCAACATTTTAGAACGAGTTAAAAGATTATCAGCTTATATGCTTACTATCTAAATAGAATAAATTTATGCCATCAAGAAATAAAACTTTCAGTTCAAAATGAGAATTATGTTTTGTTAGATTTTTTGCCATATTTCGGATTTCATAATACAGTAGACACCGGTTATAACAGACTGCCACGGGGCCTGGAAATATACTACGTTGATACATTGTAAGGAAAATTAACAATAAAATGCAGTACATAACGTAAATGAGAAAGTCTCATAATAGCAAATATGCAAGAACTTTCGGTCTTTTCTTTATGCAAGGTCGGTCTTTTCTTTGCCGTGAAGCGATTCACTGTGTTTACCTTCCCATGAAAAGTTGAATGTAAACATAAGAATGCATAAAACGGGAAATTAGTAACTCAGAACAAAGCCATCTGTTTAGATTCCCACGCTTCAAAAGTTTAAACAAAATCTTTATAATAACATGGTGTTTATACAAGAGTATGTTCTGTTTCTAGGAGAGAAAACAGATGCAGTTTTATGTTAATGCATTCAAGAAGATCGACAATTTTAAAAGAGCTAAAAGATTATCTATTTGTATGCATGGTTTCTAGTTAATAGAAATTAATTTACGTCTTTAAGAAATAGAACTTTCTGTTTAAAATGAGAATTATGTTTTGTTAGATTTTTGGCCATACTTCGGATTTCATAATACAGTAGACACCGGTAATAACGGCCTGTCATGGGACCAGTAAATGGGGTACTTTATAACCAAATTACATTATAAGGAAAATTAAAAATAAAAAGCAGTACATAACGTAAAGGAGAAAAGCGCATAAAAGCAAAAATGCATAATAGATATCTTAAATAGAAATTATCTGCATTCAAAATAAAGTAAAAAAAAAGAAAGAATATAATACATATTTATTTATATAAATTATCATATTATGTATAGAAGCGGAGCAAAGCCTCTGAGTATGTTATAAGCGAAAGTATTTTATATCTCAGCTATTTTATAGCAGATTTATATAGTGTTCAAATGTAAAAATACTCACTTGTTAAAAAAATAAATAATAATAAAAAAAACTATCTGAAAACCTTTGTAAAGTAAATTTTAAATTCACAAAGCGAAGTACATTAAATAAAATTTAATAAAATAGAGTGCATTTTTGTATAGTAAAATTGAGAACAAAATCCTGTTATAAAACATAAAATAAGAAGTTCGCTAGAAATATACTTTGTTTCAATAAACTCTGAACATTCCTGAAAACGTTTAATAAATGCATTTATATTTCTTTCAGAAATGTCAAATGACTGTTAAGAATTTTTTCACTTACAAACCAGAATTCCCTTCACAACTGAAACTATTTCAAATTTTGAAATACTAGAATATATTTAAAGTAGATCTAGTTCAGGGGAAATTATGCAAGAACTTTGAAAAGTTTTGGATCGTCTTTTCTTTTCTTTAAAACGATTTACTGCGTTTACTTTCCCACGGAAAACTTAATGTAAACACAGGAGTAAATAAAAATTAAAATCAATAAATCAGAGAAGGAACATCTGTTCAATTTTCGCAGTTTAAAGTGAAAACAAAATCTGTGTCATCACAGAGTGCTTATAACTAAGTATGTGGTGTTCCTAACAGAACAGACGAATGCAGTTGTGTGTTAATATGTTTTAGAAGGCGAACTTTTTAAAAAAATTAAAAATTATTTGTTTGTCTGTTTTAATTTGAAGATCTCTTGAAGAAATTACTTTTTGTTCTACACAAAGCATGTATACAGAACGTAAATCAGGAGGAAAAACTGTCTTATTAGCAGATATTATTTATGCGCCAGAATGGTTTAATATAATTAAATATAGGTTGTGAATTAACGGGTGCATTTTAAAATTCATTATAAAATCAAGTTCTTGGAAGGGAATTGAGTTGAGTTAAGAACACGCACTTGTGCAGGGTCTGAGCTGAAATACTTCCCATGATGAAAAATTTTATTTTAGCGAATAGGATATTTTAGTTCACAATTTTGCCGATTGATTGAGCTATATTTAAAAAAATGAAGGAAAGAAGCATCCAAAACACAAAACAAGCTATTTTAATGCGTTTATATTGTCACAAGCAGTTACAGAGCATTTCTTTGTGCAATGCACAACCATATACAGCCATAATCTTACTAAATTTTCATGCTTTTACACTGTTTTCTTAGGCATAGCACCATCTACTGCAAAATTGGAAACAATTTTTTATATTTGTTGAAACAATATTTGTCTTTATGGGAAATAGTTGAGCTCAAATTGCACACTCGTACTTCACTGATTTGCTTTTATATAGAATTTTAAAATGTACCAGTTATTTAGGGCTAAAATGTGTTTAAAAATTTGTAAACATATGTTGTGTGCTCAGTGGTGCATAAATTAAATATGAAGATGAGATAGAGTTTTTAGGATTTTCAACTAACAATTCCACTGTATCGTTCTTTCGTCCGTTTTAAATACTTGGGGAATTAGTATGTTTTCTCATAATTGAGGTTACTTTCCACCTGATAGAAGTGATATGAAAAATACGGATTTAAAATAAAAATAAATATATGTGATGTAATTACAAAGTATGGTATGCCTTAACCCTTTATCTACTGACGGTTCTTATAAGTACCAGTAAAATAACTTGTTATAAAATTCATTTAATACATCAATAAGTATTAATACAGTTTAGAATGAGTTATAGATGCATTAATTTTTCTTGTTCCAAAAGCGTTATTGGTTACACAAAACAAAAATATTTTTAAAATGATGATTTCTTTTGCCTTTGCATCTTTTCAGCTTTCTTGCTGTTGGGAGGGGGGGGGGATTTTCAATTCGGAAATATTTCTATATTTCTATTGTAAGACATTATATTTGTACATTTCCTAATTCTACAAAATACTAAAAAATATATTTAAAATAAAATATTTGAGTGGGGTTATAAAAGTTGCAAAAATTCCGATAAATTCAAATTTAATTAATCCTTCTAAAATCAATCTAAAATTTATTAAATGATTATGGAAATCTTCTAATGTAGTTTAAAAAATTCACGAAAAATGCTTTAGAAGGTAAAATTTTCACGAATTTATAATTCAGTACATAAAGGGTTAAATGAAGTCTCGCATGTTATTCAAAATTATAATACAATGCTAGTGATAAGTTTAATTAAAAGTTCATAAATATACATTTGAATCTTGGAATGTTAAATGTTTGGAATGTCCTTAAATATTTGGTAATGGTGCTCGTTCTACAATCTGATTTTTGGTTTTGGAGACTCTTTTTAGTGATGGTTCCTTGGAAAGCTACCCGTTTGCCCTTGTGGTAATAAGGCTCCGATTGTACTTATCAAAAACATTGTAAAAGAACATTTTTACATATCCTTCCACACAAGCAAATTTATTCCCGTCAAGTTTTGAGAAAAAACCCCAAAACATCACTGAAAGGGAAAATTAACGAGATAAAGGATCTTAAGGATTTAAATTGAGTTGAAATAATTTTATCCCAATTTCAATTTGATTTTTGAAATTTCATACATAAAATGTCTGTCGAAATGACTCTACAATTCTAAAATTTATTCATAATGGCTATTCTTTATGGGAAACTTGCGTGCTCTTTAGGAACCATTTTGTTCAAAACGACTAAAAACAAAACAAATAAACTAATAATCTAATCATGCGTAAAGTTTTTTTCGCAATTTCTCATTTCTTAAATCCATTATCTGACATGGCAGAATATGCCATATTCCAGAAGTGTGAAATCATTACTTTATTGTGATGCTTTCCCAACATACGAACTACAAAAATGCAAACAACTGGCTATGTTTAGATTTATAAAAAAATATTTTTACTTCTTTTTTCTTTGCTTATGTAAAAAATATTTCGTGAGAAACTAGACATATGGGAAAATTCAAGGAGGAAGGAAATACTTCTAAACACATTTGATATATGTCTGTTTTCAAGACAATCTATTTTTAATGGATTCTAGTGGAGTTAGAAAATTTGTTTGGTTTCGAAGAAAAATTGCTTATGCATTTCTAAAAATATTTTGTTCTTTACGATGGATTATATATCGAATATAAAAATGTATCTGAGAACATTTTTACGCAATTTCTGGTTATATTTTTAATGTTCGTTTAAAATCATTTCTCTATCAGTCATTTTGAAATGTACTCAAATATTCTGATGCAGAACATTTTTATTCTGCAAATTTTTAAAGATAAAGCAACTTAGCGTAGATTTAAAATTTTATCCTTCCTTACTTTTACAGATATGAGGCTTTCAAAGATAAACGAACACCGCTGAAAAATAGAGATGCCTCAAAATTAATTTGTGCAGTCTAATTAAGATAATTTCGAAATTTTGGGACGAGTTTTAATTTCACTAATGAAGAACATTTACAGAAGGGATTACATGTCCTTTTATTATTTTTTTTTATCTTTTCAAATAAATGACATTAAATTTCTTAAGTAATTATTTTAAATTTTTAAAGCATTTTTCGTGTAAGATGAAACGTTCATGACATTTATTGTTTTCATTGCTAATTAATATAAATTGGTTAAGTTTCCTTTCAATAAAATATATCAAAACATTAAAAACAACAAAATAATTTTAACAAAATTTAATGAAATATCAATTGGCAAATGATAACACATATTACATAGCACATTGTTGAACAAACATACCTTTTGTCTGAAGCTTTGAGATAATAAACAAGATAAAAAGTATTATTATAATTATAGTAAAACTCAAATACAATGAAATTTTAAAACTTAGAAAATTACGCTATAAAACATTAATCTTATGCGTGTGATTAATTATCATTATTGTAATTTTTAACAGTGAAGGGTCATAGGAATGTATTTTAGCAAAATAATTGCATATTTCTTTCAAACATCGGAAAAACTTTGTTACTTTTTGTTGTTGTTCCATTGTTTTACCTTCATTGCGTTGTGAAGGATAACCCATTAATGATTTCTGTATTCTATTCATATTAAATAAAAACTTGGAATTACCAACTTTTTTATCAATATATAGGTTTGTTAAACTTTAACTGAATTATAATCATAAAAGTTTTCTGATTATATAACATTAGCCACGTTTGCTTTTGCGTGTTTAAAAAAATATATATATTATTGTATTGATTAAAATGCTCTTCCTTATTTTTAAATCAAAACTAAATAAAAAAAAAATTATGCATTAATATTTATGTGTAATAAATATAGAATATAGTACTCTGTTCAGTGACATTTCACCATATCTCTTGCAGCTGCATAATCCCGTGCTCATAGAATGTCTGAGGCTTTGGGTTAAATAACTGACAGAGGTGATTTTTCAAGTTTTCCAAGAAAGTACATCCATCTAAACAATTCTGAAGTATTCTAAATAAATGGTAATAGAAGGACGCAAGGTCGATGTTGTGTATGGCGTATTGACCAAAATAACTCAACTTAGTTGTGAAAATTTGCATCAGGTGGCTAAAGACAGGTTTTATCTAGTATTATCTTGATGATACATAATGAAATTTCGGATGGATAATTCAGGTTGCTGAAACATTTGCGTGATGTTACGGAATTTTCTTACAGTGTAATATTGTTACATACAGTCTATTTTCTATCATCTTTATTCATTTGTTTTAAAAAAAGATCGGTTTAGTAGAGAATCGCAAGCTGAAATTCAGTTTGAAGTGTTTTCGTCATAACATTAGGGCATCCATACTAGTCTTGCTAACAAATCCAAATTGACACAGTCACCTAGTTAATGTTGAGTGTTTGATTTCAAGAATTTATACGCTCTCTCAACTTGTTCTTTATACCAATTACTTTCCATAAGATAATCAATGTTTCGCTGCCTATACCGTCAGTTGTACGTCCAGAATCTGGTGCATCACTAAGATTAAAAATGTTTTCAGGAAATTTTCTGCATCACTTACGACACATAGAACCGACAACGGTCCTCTCAATTTACAATGAGATATTTTCTTTTGTGTCTGCGAAGCAATTTGTCTTTCCAGAAAAAAACAACAACAACATAACTTGTCATTTTTAACATGCATAGCACAATTCTAAAGACACACACAAATAACACAATGTTCCTCTCAAATACTTGCTGAATTTCTTTCTTTCAAACATCATCAAAACTTCTTTGTGTAATATAAATAACACTACGTTTTTGGGATGTATTTTGATCTGGCGGGAAAAACGAAACGAACTTTTTAGACCAACAAAAAATTCAATAAAAATAAAAATAATATTTCTGGTCATTGTTTAAAATAAAATGCTCATATTGATACATATACCTGTAGCATGTAACTACATGAATCGTGCAATATTTCAGTTCATTTGTGTAAGAATAGCACGTATATTTAAGGAGATATAAAGGTTTCTATAAAAAATTGAGGAAAGTTCCGTATGTTTTTTTTTTGTTTATAGCATGCAGGATGTTCAACAAAGTTTAACACCACTTTTAAGAAACTTGAAAAAGAACCATAAAAAGAACCATAAAAAGAACCATAAAAAGAACATACTACAATTATAATATAAATACATTAAGTGTTGCATGAAATAATTTTTAACTGTACATGCGCTAAAGATAAAACTTTTTTGTATAATTTAGTTGTCAACTATACATGGCAACGTATATAAAAAGGCCAGTTGAATATCGTGAAATTTCAGAAAGATATCGGATATATAGTTCATTTCTGTTGCTTTCTAAAAGCAGCAGGTTGATAACAGATTTTCCACAAATTGTCATTGTTCATTTTTATTTATTTTATTTTATTATTATTTTTTTTTTAGTTCTTCTTGAAAAATCATCAAAACAAGTGCCTTCTAACAAAGAAATTTCGAATCAAATTTTCTAAAGCTACCCATTGGAATTCGTTAAATACATAAAAAATGACAATATGTGGAAAATCCCTTATGATCCAGCTACCTTTTGAAGGTAACTGAAATTCAGTCACACCTTTTTTAATTTTTGTGATATTCGACTGGCCTTTTTATATAAGTTGCTCTGTATAGTTGACTACTAAATTATGTAAAATGAAATTGCTTTCTTTAGCGTTTGCGCAGTTAAAAATTATTTAATGCTCATATTTCATTAAATATTTAATATATTTATATTGTAAATGTGTAATGTTGTTTCTACTGTAGAAAAGTGGCGTTAAATGTGGTTGAAAACACTACATGCTATAAAAAAAAGTGAATTTTTTTTATTTTTTTTTAAAGATTAAACAAATAATTGCACACTGCACAGCGCAAGCTTGTAAATTATATCCCTCCAAAAGATGGTTAAATTCCTATGAATAGATTTTGTTCGATAGATTTGGACCGAGTTTAGTATTAAATAGCTCTTAAAATAATTTTTTGATTTATCAAACATTTTTTGATAAAACTACCAATTTTTATATTTTTATATGTAATAGTTTTCTTAATATTTGCCAAGAAAAACCCTCGGCCTCAAAAATGCATTGTCGGCGGTAACAGTGGGTGTCACTTTTAGGTAGATTTCGTAAGAAATACTACCTATTACATTCTCCCCTAAGTTGGAATTTCCGAAAATATTTTTGCAGATACACCGATCATGACTTCTAGAACCCCAAAACAGCCCAGTTCAAAACTTTATCTATCTATCTAAATCACTTTATTATGGACACGATAACTTCCATAATTCGGCATAAATCTTTTCCAAAGTGATACATAAAATCAAGCGGCATAAAATCTCGGTCAAGTTCGCTAATGGGAAAAATCGATTAAAGGGGAGGGGGTGGGGAATGGGGGAGGGCTTTTTGCGAAAACAGAAAAAACCCATAACTTCTTAATTATGATATATAGCGAACCCGAGTAAAGTTATTATTACTTCTAGATGAAGAGCCGAAAATTTATGTATGACAGAATTTTTATTTCATCAAAAATGCTGCCAAGGGGGGGGGGGGGGGGGGGTGGAATAGGGGTTTAAGAAGAGAAAAAATATAACTTCGTCAATTCACAAGATATCAAATCCGCTTAAATTTATTATAAATCTTCTTAATATTATCTACTATATTGACAAGTTTTTTATAGGACCAACTCTTACAGCAAAAAAAATTAAAACAAAAAAAATATTGCTGGCTCCGCCTACAGGCACAGGTATATTTCGAAGTGGGCGGTCCCAACTGCCGCATCATGGCAAATAGGTATTTCTTCTGCAATTCTCAATAAATAGGTGTCTCACTGTCTGCGTCTTCGAAATTTACCTGTGCCTATAGGCCGAGCCGTCAGGTATTTATTTTAATATAGAGAGAAATCTTTATATCTCGTGAATATATGTTCTATTTTTAAACAAATTAATAGAAATGGTGCACAAGATCCATATAGTCAAGTGCTATAGATATATATATCCATTTCGAGTATTTTATTTTAGAAGGGTGACCGAAAATGTTATTTTTCTTATGCAATTTATTGTTGTTCCCCTATTTGTTCTAGTGATCAAAACTTCATTAAAAAATATGAAGTTAAACATTGTCTTTACATTTCTGTAGTTACAGAAGAATTTTTCAAGTACGTCTCTAGATATTTGACAAAACGTCTAAAAACGAAAGTGTGCGGTGACTTTTGGCCATACATTGTATCTATTGTATGTATTGAATTTTTGCATATAATTATTTTTAAAAAGTAATTTTATTATAAGGTGTATGTAAGTATATAATATGCAAGTATGTAAAATAAATTAAAAGATAGAACAAGTAAACATAACATTATAATACGGAAAAAGTGCTTTAAATATCAGCGCTTTTTTTTTATAAGGATAATATAAATCGGCCTTTTTAAATGGAACAAAAATCAGAGAAAAACTGTTGAAAAAAATATGTGACAAATAAAATTCCAAACATATTCTTCAATGTATAAAAAAAATTATACTTTATTCTTAAATAAAGTTAAATGCATATTGCATATGATGAAATGTTATTTACAAATGCCAAAAAAATGTTTTATCTAAAAGAGAAATAAATTTATATTTTTTATCTTAAAAAAATAAAAATAAAAAATAAAATAAATAAAAAACTTGTAATTACAAAACATACACACACACACACATATATATGTATGAGTCATAAATTTTCAAATAGCTGATCATACGCTACATCATGCGTGGCTTCAATTACTTTGTATCCTAACTGATTATGAGTTTCAATTTTATTATTTGAACACAAGCCAAAATTGTTAAAAACGCCTTTTCTGCTAAAAAGTTTTGAAAAATATAATAATGCAAAAGAAAATGCATTTTTAATGATAGTTTAAATTTCTTGTATAATAAATAAATGCACAATAGAACTTTGAATCATTTAAGGAGAGACTTCCATCTAGACAATTAAGAAAGAAAACATTCTGCAATTGTTATTTGTACAGTAAGGAGAAATTATTAGAGCATGATTTATCATTAGATTTACAGAATCCACAAATTTAAAGTATCACTAACAATAAATATAAAAAAAATAGTTGTGTTTTACAGTCTACTGATTTTCTAATGAAAAAAAAAGTATTAGAAGAATTTTCATTTTATTCTATTAAGAAAAAAGTTTTTCTTTTTTCAGCGCAACCAGAATTAGTTATGACATTTAAACAGTACCGACTGACTACTAGACCTACGCAAATGGCGGCCGCCATAGGCGGACTTTTTTCAGCGTTTGTACTGCCCCTTGAATTTGAATACGAGTATTTTATAAAAATATTCTTAGCTTTCTTTTTCTATGATTAAATAAAGGAGAAATTATTTTAGAAAATACCGGTATTAAAATTCAAAAAACTGTACAAACGATGAAAAAGTCCGTCTACGACAGCCGCTATTTTTTTGGTCAGCACGTAGGCATTTAGAGGTACAACATTTAGAGGGCTGTGATTTAAATCTGAGGAGGTATATATTTTCGAGACAAGACATGATCGAGATGAATAAAAAACTGTCCATTGGTAGATTTCATTTATATGCTAAGGTATTTCATTATTTTGTATCTTGAATGTTTTACATTTGTGATTAAGATAAATAAATACCTCTTTAGTTATAAAATTGTTTTTATTTGAAATACACATAAAATTTTTTATATGTGGGTATCTATGTTACAAAATATATATAGTACACAAATGTAATAATTTTTATACATGTGATTGTGGCTAAAAGTTAATGCATTTGTTTTGTCTCTTTTTTTTAGATATGCTAGTTGTATGATTTTTCTATGACTTGACTCACAAATACGGTTAAAGCGCGGGTTTCAAATCACAAAAAATAAATAAATAAATAAATAAATAAACTTAACACAAAGTAAAGTATAAACAAACTCGGCGACTTGTATTGACATTTCCATTGAAATTTATTGTTTTGTAAATATTTGTTATTTTAAATTTCAATAAAAAAAGCATTTTTTTTGCACAGAAATGACTACAAAGTCTCATGAATTTCAATCCAAGCATAAATGAAACATTTTCATTAAAAGATTTTCTAACTGAAGTTTTCATTAATTGTTATTAATGGGTTTCATAGGTATCAATCGCAGTTTAAGCAGAATGAGAAGTTAGTGAAAATAATGTAATTTTTCATTCAATTGAAATACAACATTTCAATTTTATAAATGAAAATGCACGCTACTGAAAAAAGTTTTATAAATTTATAAGTTGTTCTTATTCCATTTTTCCTTGTCGAAATGTTTACACACCCACACACACACACACACAAAAAAAAAAAATCATCGATTTAGTGTGAAAAAAAAAAAAATTCGAAAATCTTTCAAATTTGATGACTCAGCTTCCGTGTGATAATGTAGATCTTTACAATAGACGTTAGTATGTTTCGGCTACCACAAAATTTTCTTCTACATAAGTTAAATCAATTAAATGATTTAAATGGCACAAGAAATTACATCGATTTAGCAAATATATATATATATATATATATATATATTTGATTCCTTGCTACCTCTTAGATGACCGCAATCAAAATTGAATGACAATCTATTCCTATTATGAGGATTCTAAATCTGATGTTTCATTGAATTCTGCAGACATAAACTAGAGATATAAGCATAACATAAATCGAACAAATCATCGGTATGTGGCACTTCCTCTTGGGGGATTTTTCCCAAAAACTAATGACAACTAGTTCGCATAAGGACGGAACTTCATATGAAATTTGATCCTATTCTACGCAGTTATTCGTGAGTTAGAGTGCAAACAAAATTTGTGTCACATACACATTCACAGACAGACATTTTATAAAGACAGACAAAGCGTGTTTAGGACCTTTTAAAACGTATAAATCCGTTCGAAATACGAAGTAAAAATTTTGCCCAAATACAATACCTTCTTCTTGTGTAGATAGAAGAAGGTTATATATATGTATCGGATTTTAGCCTATAAATAAATAAGTAGCAGATACTGGTTGCTAAGAGACAGAAAAACTAGTCGTTGGAGGGCCACCGTAATACGTACCGATCATGGATATGTATCATATGAAATATGAAAATAAAACATGTGTAAACTATTTATAAAATACATTGCAATTCGAATAAATCCTGGCTTGAAGACGTCATAAACTTTAAATGCTCCATTACTGAATTGCGTGAAAGGAACATCCTTATAACTCCAAAAGTGATAATCATATTAACTAATGCGTAATCATATTAATTTACTGCGTCGGATTAAGCGTCTCATTTCCAATTAAAATATATCTTTGAATTGAAATTTGAATGAAATAAAGGGTCATGAAAAATCAAAGTGTGTGGAAAATAGGATTACAAATACCTCGGCAACTCATTATCCGATCGACTTCATTTTTTATGCAAAATGTATGTTTTTTTATTATCTTTTATATTCACTCCTTAAAATAAACAATTTCGAAAATTTTTATGTACCTTTTATCAGAACGAATATTTCGAGAGTCCGAAAAAAATAGTTTCGGATAATCAAGGTTGCTGAAATTCAATAGGCTTCTTCTCATTATTACATACTAAGTACATACCAAATTTCAAGCCTCTATCTCAATTTGTACGGGAGATAGAGCGTTTACAGACACACAGACACACAAACACACATACAGACAGAAGGACGGCCAATTTATTTTTCTAAAAATATGTTTTTCGGAATCCCCAGTGTCTGAAACGTGTAAATCTGTCAAAAATTGTTTTTTGATTTTTAAAACGATCACAAGACTTACCCTATACTACGTATGATGGGTAAGTGACACTACTATTTTAATGCAATGTTATGAGATACATTTGATGTATTTCGCTTTTAACTAAACAATAAAGAACAAGGAATTTTTTAAATTGTATTTTTAAGGTGTTTTTCTAAAAATTTGTGATTTACGAAGACTTAGATAGAAATGCTTTAATTGAATTGATTTTCTGCTGATGTGTAGCTAAGAGGTGAGATTTAAAATTCATAATTTTTGCTTCCTTTTTTTTATAAAATTCCCTTTTAATAAGAATATAACGTGAAAAACGTTTCAAATAGGCTTAGAAATTCGTAATTTTTATTTAGACCTTTACCCACTCATGAACCCGCGGCCGAATATCCAAACATGATTTGACCCTTCATCGGACTACTATACTTTATAATATTCTGTTAAGATTGTGGTTTCAATTTTGTACTTTAAATCAAAAATAGTAATACAACTTGTTAAAAGTTCACATTTTCGACTTAAATACTATCAAACTAAATTTTGAAAATAAGAAAATAGAGCATACCGTGTTTAGAGGCGTAAAAAAATTAACTATTTTAATTAAGGTTATTCTCTGATGAACTTCTCAGCAACGCGAAACTTCCTGACACAATTTCTGATTAGTTTTTAAAGGCAAAGGCATACAATTGACAGGCCTGACTATGGAAACTTTTTGGAATCGAAGTGAGTTTTCCATTTTTTGATAAATAGATTACTTATCGAGATATAAGTGATTCTCGTCATGTGACGACACGTGTTTCGCGCTTTTCCGGCTGCCTCGTCAGGAATTCGGTTCAAAACGCTGACTTTGACATAGTCTTTTCTGAAAAGTCTCTACCTTTAGCAAAAAAATGGAAAACCCGTTTTGATTGCATAGTTTATGAATAAAAACTTCTGCCACTTTCATGCATTTCCGAACAAAAAGGAATTACAAAAATGGGTTAGAAAGTAGTCTATTTGGATTCCTTAATAACTTACGAGGAAAGGCAAATGCTAAATTATCAATTTTCGAATATTGTAAATGTTTAAGACTTATATATATGAATTTCCCATTCATTAGTGCAATTTTCGAATATTGTAAATGTTTAATACTTATATATCTGAATTTCCCATTCATTAGTGCAAAAAAAGGCAAAGTTAGCTGTAATTAATAGTCTATTACAGAAAAATTGCTTGAAAATATTGTAATGCAATAATATTAGGATGATATTAAACAAAAGAATTTCGAAAAAAAAAATCACATTTTTCCTTTTTCATCTTAAAATATACTCGTGATCGTTTAGAATAAAATGACACAAATCGCATGTAAATACACTAATTACATTTAAATATATTATGCCTTTCATGTTGTACTTTTGGCGGTTGAAGCGTCTTCTTCTTGGATTTAAATGCATTTATCTTAGAATGTAATTTCTCAAGATGGACCCTAATTAAATTGATATATCTGAATTTATATTAAGAAAAAATTATGCCACTTTGTATGTTAGAATGTTTTACAGTCATATATTCTTTAAATTGTTTTAGAAATGCTGTATTTGTGGAAATTTTAAAAATATGATTGTTGTAGTAGGAATTACTTATAAAAAACATTTTTTATTAATTTCTAAAATAAATCTTGAAAACAGATTAATATTTTTTCTGCCCTCAAAATAATAAAAAAGTATAAAAAAAGAGTTATTCTCTTAAAAGTGCTTCTACAGTTTTAAACTTTTAAAAAATCGATTTGTTGCATTTCATATTTTTAGAAGATGTACAAAATTTTGAATCGAACAAAACAAATCGCACGAAAATATTAAAGTTAGAACCGGGTCATTTTGAAATTGAAAATATGTACTTAAAACCTTTCTAAGGCAAATTAAGGTACTTTTCAGTTACCGGGCGCAGGTGATAAATCGCCAATTATTGTTCCCATCGTTGTCTGTAGTATTGCATTCAATTCATTTAAAATTTAATCCTTCACTCATTTCATCTAAAATGCAAACTTTTGTTTCAAATACATACATTTAAAATACATGTATTACACTTAAACTATACGCTTTCTGTCATTTACTTAAAACTACAATAATAATAACATTAAGAAAAAATATATATACAAGAAGATATAATACCATAAACCAAAACATTTTATTTCAACATCAAAACATTGTTTCTAATTAGCATGCGTGGACAATAAAAGCTGTTATTGGCGAAAAAAGAAAAGTTGGTGAGATTTACGCCCGGCTAGCATAAAAGTATCCAAATTAATTATGGAAAGGAATTAAGGATCTTTAATGCAAGTGTTTAATGAAAGCTGAAAAGAAACATGTTTAAAATTTCTGTTCACGTTATTCCAATGTAGTAAAGTATTGAATAACTTATAAAATACATAAGATATTTCATAATTCAATATTTTGTATGAATTCACCAAGTAAATTTAAATTAAATGTTTATATTTTTTTTCTGTTTAGAATTATGTTAGATTCCACTTCTTCTATGAAACTTGCATATCAAATTAGAATAGTTATTACTGACGATATCTAAAATGTCATACGTATTAAAATAATGCGATTAAATATCATTATCTCAGTAATTAATATTAGCTAACTCGCTATCAGTAATTAATATTAGCCCAATAAGTCCTATATATGTCTTCTGCTAATGAATAAACTCCAAAAAGAATGAAATGGATCTAATTATAAATGCCTTTGCAGCGTATTGTTTAGAAAGGTAAGTTTTAGATGCCTGAAAAACAACTATTTTAATAAATAACATGTTTGGAGGAAACAAGCAAAACTAATTCTTTTCAAATTATTTTAATATGGAAATATTCTTTTAGACGGAATAGGTTAATGAATATTTTAAAAGGAGAAGTAACTTTAAGATAAATGTTTAATAAAAGTTTCCGAGAAACATTTTTAAAACGTGGGTTCGTGTTATTTTAAAGGAGAAAAGTTTTGCATAACTTTTAAAGTACATAATTTGATATATTCCCTCATTCAATAATTTTTAATGAATTAATCATGCAAATTTAAATTAATTATTTTTGTACGCGTTTAATTTTTTTTATTATGGTATTGTATTAGAATTTCTTTCTTCTACAAGAAATTTACAAATAAATTATAATAACGAATATTGACAAATGGTAAGACATATATAAACGCATTTCAATAATACAATTTTAAAACAGTGAATTTCTCAGTAATAAATGCTGCCCAACCCTTCTAAATACTTCAGATATCGTAATAGAAATATATTTTTAACAGTTACTTCTCTTTATATAAAATGTGATGACAGCCTGATAAATGCATTAAAATGCCACTATTTGTGTCTGAATAACATTGAACAAGATAATCCGTAGTTTCTTTATGCAGCTGATAGTCAATACGATCCAGTATATCGAATTACTATGCAAGTCCTGCTCTACCCATACTGTCATTATATTGCACAGAAAGCAAAGTTAATTTCAATAAAATATTTTCATTATTGCTTAAAAAAACAAAAAAACAACAACAAAAAAAATCTGGATTTGGCTTGGATTTAGATAACCAGCTTTTTTGAAGCAGATAGTCCGTTTCCCTCTCCGGCCGCACATGTGGCTGAGATATTCTGCTCCCAAAGCTGGTAAACGGGAGGTGCTGGGTTCAAACCCTTGTCGGGCTCTTCGACCTAACCATTCGGAGTTTTCCGTGGTTTTCTTGGAACCTTGCCATAAATACGGGTTAGGATCCCTTAGAAAGACCCCCACGGAAGGCACTCCCCCAGGGTCTATATCCCTCATGTAGATAATTGGCCGTCATAAATTCAACCAACCAACCGTTTTCCCCTACAAAAAATATTTTTTTTGGTGTAATCTGCCACCTCTTCAAGTTTCTCATTTTTTTAACACTTTCCAACATAATTGAAAAGTGTTTATGAATTCGATTTGTCTGTCTGTCTGCCGCGTGCCGTCTGTCCGAGCTCTAACTCTTGTAAATAGACTCGGATCAAAATGGAATTTTTATATGTTGTTGAGGTTTACCATAGAATGTTCGGTATTGAAAATGAATTATGTAGCATTTATAGTTCGTTTACAGGGGACAAACAAAAGATTTGTGTTACATTGAGGTCTATGGGGGAAAATTGTTTGCGGTGCATTTCATTGATGATACTATATTTCAAACATAATGAAATTGATATACATCACTAAGATTGAGTATAACATATTTTCTTATGAATATAGAATACGTAGCACTTATAATTCATTTACAGGAACGCATGAAAACATTCCATTATTTTATGATCTATAGAGAAATGTCATTTGCGGAGAATTTTAATGATGTTATGGTACTTGAAACATAATTAAAACATCACTAAAGTGTACATCAAGCAATTTACATCACTAAAGTGTACATCAAGCAATTTACATCACTAAAGTGTACTACAACATGTTTTCTATAGATTATGCTGTGGCATAGCATTTACCGTTCATTTACAGAAACACACAAAATAATTCAATTGGAGGACTTACTAGATAATATCTGCACTGTTAAAAATTTGCAGCAAATTGTCCAGTCATTCGACCGTTTTCATAGAAAACGGTTGCATAACCGTAATTTAACGCTATTCTGACAATATTATTGCACATATTATGGTCTGAATAACGTTAAATTATGTTTATGTAACCGTTTTCTATAAAAACGGTCGAAAGACTGGACAGTTTGCTGTAAATTTGTAACAGTGTGCATGTGCGTTTTCTGCTGTGGTATCCATTTTTAAACTTGTATAATTGTTAGTGTATTGTGTGGTGTGCATAAAACGTATCAATCGTATACAGGGCTACACGAAAGATTCACACGTATTATCGGATATGGGCAGCAAATGTTAAAATTGTATTTTTATTGTGCTATGTATGTTTTTTTAAGCTGCTTATGTAGATTCATTATTTAGTATTTCATTCTATGGAAAAAGTTAAATTTCTTAATGCTATTCTGTTAGTGTTGAAAAGTGTTTATAATCTATGCCTGATGCCTGATTTTCCGTTCTTGCTTAAACATCTTATATATATAAACTTGGTATGCAAACTTATATATTATGTGGTTTGCATAAATTCTATCGATCGTATACAGGGATACACGAAAGGATTCACGCACATTGTCGGATATGGGCAGCAAATGCTAAAATTGTATTTTTATTGAGTTGTGTGTGTTTTTATAAGTTGCTTATTTAGATTTATTATTTATTATTTCATTCTATGGAAAAAGTTAAATTTATTAATACTATTCTGTTAGTGTTGAAAAGTTTTTATAATCTATGCCTGATGCATGATTTTCCGTTCCTGTTTAAACATCTTATATATAAATGTATTTAAATAATTAAATAATAATAATAATAATAATAAAACATTGTCTCAGAAACAAATACTGTCTGTCTTCTAAACAAACATTTTTTCTTCTTTTGAGCATTCATCTAATGAATAAACTCCGACAGGAATGAAATTTCTCTCATCAAAAATGAATTTACAATGCATTGTTCATAGAGACAAGTTTCTTTTAAATAATTAAACTGATCTTATTTTAAAAAATGAATCTAAATCCCTTATTTAAATAGTAGCATACTGGCAGTTATTGGATAATAATTCATTTCAGCAGTTAATTAAGAATTCATTCATCTCAGACACTCATTTGTTGCTAGCTCTAAGCAAACGGATCGAAATTGTTGTCCGTTTATTCCACTTCCGTATCTCTTATTGCATCTTCTCCAATAGATGGCGTTCGCAGTCTGCTATTGATTACTTCTATGTTGGATGTGTGGAGAAGAATATATTTTTACATTAGTAATCATATTTGGCGATTTATCGCCTAATGTATATTTTGATTTATATTTGTGTCAGTGCGGGATAAAATTCCATAATTTTTAGGAATGTACACGGTAAATAATACATGTATTTCAGATAAGATATTCTTATATTGTTTCTGTGGCTTTTTAGAAATCTTCGGCAGTAAAAATTCTTTATCTGTCTATAATGTAAAAAAATAAGAGAGAGAAATAATGCTTACATACACACACACACGCACACACATATATAAACAGGTATGCGTTCCTTTTTCAAATTTATTTGTATTCCCCCCATTTATTATATGATGTTTTTGTGTATTCTTTTACGGTTATATAGGGTAAAAACCCCAGTAACTGCCATTTTAAAGATTTTTCCTTGTTCAAATCCCTATTACAAAGTTTTAAATATATTTTATATTTATCTTTGTTTTTGAAAGTATAGTAAAAATACATAAAAAATTTGTTGTTGACAAAATTTTGAAATATTATACTTTTTATTACTAAAAATTAATTTTTGTCATAAATATTGTCAAAATCTCCAGTAACAGACACCATCCATTTTTTGAAAAAAAAATAGTTGAAAAATAAGTCTTAACAGTTAAGACAAATAAGTTACCACTAGATGACATTACTTTGCAGAATTTTACAAGAAAATGTTTATTTGAGTTAGATTTCTGCTGCAGTGTCAGTTACTGATGATTAGGTGTCAATAACCGGAGGTTTCACCTTATATGCATATGTACATATATAAAAAGATAGATATTTAGATACAAAGAAAGGTATATATATATATATGAATAGCTATATAGAGATAAATAGTTTGATAATTGAAATAAAGAAGAAACCGAAGGACTGTTAGAGTGAGGAATATGGTATTTTGAATTTATTCCTTAGTTCGCGAACAGAAGCATAGGAATGTGAAAAAGAAAAAAAAGAAAAACGTTAGAAGGACTCAAATAGTCACTTTCAAATAATAAAATTGGTGAATAATTTAAGGTTGATAAAAATGTTAAATATTTACAAGAAAAATTCATCACTTAAATTAATTATTAATATCATAGTATGAAATCAATATTTGAATCAATTCCAAAATAATAAATTAATGATTTAGGTAAAAACAGAAAATAATAGTCTTTGAAATAATTCAAGTGAATTTTAAAATTTTGCCTTAATAATTCATTATCTTATAGAGATATCGTTTAAATTTTGTAGGTAAATAATAGTGTTGATATAGAATGGAATAGTTTGAGCTTCACAAGTAGTACTCTCCATTTCTAAGAGTCATAATGTAGAGTCTATAAAATACAATTATTTTTTAAAACAATTGTAATACATTTAGAAGAGCAGAAATATAGTATTTTACGGGATAGCCTTATTCTTCGGGGTTTAATCATGCCTCTTCAATGGTAATTCGATGTCATGCATATTTAAAATTTGCATTTACGAATGAAAACAATTTTTACGATGATTCAATACTATTACTTCTACTTCATATTCTTCTACTAGTACTACTATTATTATTATAAAATTTTTTGGCTTAATAATATCATAAACATTTTTAGTTGGTAATAATAATATAAAAATTTGGATAAAATGTACAAAATTACATACGTTTTGAGGCGTTATCTCCACATATTTAAAATCTACATCGATGAATGCAACACCATTTTCCCATGATATAATAATAATAATAATAATAATAATAATAATAATAATAATAATAATAATAATAATAATAACATCAACACTACTACTACTAATAATAATAACAATAATGGTTTTAATTATTATAAAAATGGGAATAAAATGTGCAAAATTAGAAATGTATTTTTATGGAGATTTAAAATTTGCATTTATAAATGTATCACAGTTTATCCAGTGATTGAATAATGATAATAATTAAAAAATGACATAAAAAAACATTTACGGCTTTAAATATTACAAATATGGGAATAAAATGTGCAAAATTAGAAATAATGGGTTGTTTTGGAATGACAAGGTTCTAACTGCTTTGACATTTTTTTTTTTTTTACGAGAATGGTATGTAAATTTTTTAGATGCAAATTCAGATTTAAATTCTCTAACTTAAATTCTCTGTAACTTCTCCATCATGTCATATTCAGAAACTGCCGAAATACTCTGTAGAATGCCTTGTATGTCAGCCCCAATGACACAAAATACTAAAGAAACTCCCCAAGGAATGGATCAGACGTTCGGACCACCAATTTCCTTAAATTAGTATAGATTAGTAGAATACAACTGATCAAAGATAACTTTAAAGTAATTGTGTACCGCTAAAAAATAAGAAAAGAAAAATGACTTAAAAATGACAATAACTGTTGCATCTAGTTTTAATATTTTGTCGGGCTGAAGACCGAGGATCATTGTTCAATGGTTGGGGTGTCCGACGCGAGACAAGATGCTACGAGTCCTGTACTCATGCGTTCCTTTCAGTTTTTATTCCCCACAAATATATTTCCAACAATTTCTATTCCAAACAATTACCCAACTGATAAGTAATGTATCATAAAAATCCGTTTAGCCATACCGTACCATAAAAATCCGTTTAGAAGAACGTGAGTTACAGGCGTTCGGAATGCAATTTTTATTCGTAATTGTTTTTAATATAGTTATAGAACTTTTTCCAATACCTGTATTAACTAATCAATGTAGTACGATGTGTTATACACTAAAACGTTTCCCTAACAATTACCTAACTGATAAGTAGGTCCTATAAAAATCCGTTTTGCAGAACGTGAGTTATAAGCGTTCGGAATGCAGTTCTTATCCATAATTATGTTTAATCTAGTTATAGAACTTTCCTCCATAACTGTATAACTCATCAACGTAGAACGGTGTGTTATACACTAAAACTTTCCCCAACAATTACCTAACTGATAATGTAAGTCCCGTAAAAATCCGTTTAGCAGAATGCGAGTTATAAGTGTTCGGAATGCAATTATTATTCATAATCGAGTTTATCCAATTATAGTGCTTTGTCCCATACCTTTATAACTTATCAATGTAGGACGATGTGTTATACACTAAAACCTTCCCCAACAGTTAGCCAACTGATAATGTAAGTGACATAAAATCTGTTTAGCAGAAGGTGAGTTATAAGCGTTCAAAATGCAATTCCCATTTCAAGTTTATCTATATAATAAATAGAACTGTTTGTCATAGCTCTACAACTAAGCAATGTGGAAAATTACTCTAAAAATCGGGCAATCATAGCTGTACATTTAAGCAATGTAGAAAATTACTCTAAAAATTGTGCAACCACTCAATGTTACATCTACTTATAGTTTTCCGTCGTATTGAATACCGAGCACTATTGTGTAATGTTAAGGGCATCAGACGCGAGACCAGATGCTGCGAGTCCTGTACTCGTGCGTTCGTTTTGTTTCAGCTTTTAGTTTCTATCTTTATTCATCTATCTTTACTTATCTTTATTTATTTATTTTTAATCGTACATGAAAAATTTTAATAAAACTCAATTTCGACATATAATATTGTAGTTAATATAGTACAGTAATCGGAAAGCATGCATGATACATAATGAATAAATAATTTTACATATTGCTACATTTTTTTTACTGTCCTAAAAGACACACCTAAACCAGCGTGTAAAAACCAGAATTTTCATCGAACGTAATAGTAATTGATTTAGAGCAGTAGACATAATGTTAATAACATTAGATTTAAAAGATAAAATAACATTACATTTACATCAAATATTTCTTGTAAAAATATTGTAACAACACAAAACATAAAAAGCAAACCTTTACCTAAGCATTTCGCTTAAGATATTTACAGAGAAGGCTAATAGATTTTGCTAACATACGCTCTATCTCTCTCTCTCTCTCTTCAGTAATAACTCTATAGTTCTTTCTATATTAAGTTATCGTGACAAGTTCGTTCTTTTAAAGATGCTAGGCCAACTAAATCTTTTGTAACAAATTCAATTTGTCTTACATTTTCTGTAGTATTAGACATTTTCTTTATGTGCTTTGACAACGCTGTCGTACACCAATCATTTTCAGAATGTACAATTTTGAAGGAAATTGATTTTTTTATGCTTTTAAAAGTTATAGCATGAAGCAAATCAAACATATGACGTTTGTTAGACAATCATATTATATAAGAAACACGCGCCTGAAAAAGTTTTAAAAGTTATATTTCGTTTTATGAAAGCAGAATTAGTTTCTCATAAATTCAGGTTGTATAAAAATGTATCAAATTGTGATTTTTAGACTATCTATATTATAAAGCAAAAACATGTCCTTGATAGAGATGATGTTCGGGTTCTCTTTTCGGAGCCCGTGCCCGCCCGAGCCCGACGATTTTAAATCCGAGCCCGCCAGAACCCGAAAGCCTTCAGAGCACGAGCCCGATTCCGAAAAAATTGTATAATATTTAAAAATTGTGTTAAAAATAATATCTCATTTTTAAAAAACTTCGTACATGAAAATAACTGTTAATCCCATGCACATAATTTATTTTAGAGAATTTTTCACTCAATTTTATCAAAAGAGAAGTTTGGTATCAAATAAAAATATACTTCCTTAAAGGATGTTCATGTTTTTTCTCTCCCAACAAGCAAATCTGATGGGCACATTAACGAAGTGCGTTTTTTGAATAAATGCATAAAGTTTGTAGAAGTTATTATTTCTATGCCGAAGAATCGAACGATGTTTTCTATTTCCTATAAAAGGTGTATATCGTAAATTATAATTGATTCCTTAATTAAAACAATATTTCGTGTTCCAGAAAATCAGCTTATATTAAATATTTCAATCAAAGATCCTGTGTTTTTATAGGAAAGTGGAAACACTGTTCTATTGCTTTCTATCGGAATAACAATACATGGCAATTATATCTACTTACGAATGAAAGTTACTTCGTAAATGTGCAGAGCAGAGCTTTAGCAGGAGCAGAGTTCATAATTAAAAATAGAATCACTAACGTTATTTTCATATGGAGAGCGATTACGACTCGCACACAATAGAGGCTAAAAAATAGTAAACCTAAGCTAATGCTGATTGACTAAAAACAAAACAAAAAAAAAGAATATTCATTTCACGTTAGATCTCTAAAAAATAAATAAAATAAACGTTCCACTTAAAAAATATTCTACTCTCACAAGCACAAATCTAGCAACAAATATTATTCGCGCCTCTTCCCATTGGCACCATATCACCCAGTCGTCAGTCGCGTCGCAAATATCCAAAATTTTCTTTTAAAGTAGCATTCTAATACTAGAAAAGAAAAATAATATTTCTGTTTCCCGTTCTATTCATTCTGCTCAAAATAACATTAAATGACTTGAAATGGAATATGTAATTGTTTAGGAGAAAAAAAGTTATTTTTATTTTTTCTGTATGAGAATAAGGTAAAGCTAGGAGAGTCTGTGCACAATTCAAAAGAATAACAATAAAAAATCTAAATATTAATTTTTTGCTAAACTATCCATGAATAATTTTACTTCATTTGTTTTTTATGCAATTTCATTGCTGTTTTGTTGTTATGTTGTAATTTAATAGAACAGTTGTAATAAAACCAAGAAAGTTATTTTGCGCAATCTGTCCTTGCATGGTTGGTGTGATTGCGCACATGGATAGGAGAGATTGTTACTAATAATAAATACAATTAAATTGTTAACAATAATAATTACACTTAAATGACATTGTTGTAAGGTTTTTGTGAACAAATATTATTGCATTAGGAGTGAGTACTTCAACCTAATGATTAAAGAATCAGAAAAAGGAAATAATTTTAAAAACGATTAAAAAAATTTAATTAAAGGAAAAAAATAAAGAATCAGAAAAAGGAAGTCCAGATAAGATTACAAAATAACATTAAGTTACTTGATAACACGTTTAACTTAAAATTAGTCCATTTTAATTTTTCATTTTTTATGCAAATTTACCAATAAGCTGCGTAATCTCTCTTAGCATAGAAACTAATGGAAACGATGCGCCATCTCTCCTAAGTAGCAGATGCGCAAACTCTCCAATTTCAATAGGAGAGATTGCGCGGCCTTTTATATAAACATGGCTGCTACTAAAACGAACCGTTGATGTTCACATTGTTAGTCTAGATTAGTAGCTTATGAGAAATCGTTTAAGTTTAAAATATTTTGTACTACTGGCATTGTATAGAAATTCTGATGAATAGCTATGAAAAGCACTTAGTTTGGGAAAACAAAACAAAATAACAATGCTTTATCTTAGACGCTCAAAACAATCAACGTGCACTTTCAAGTAGACACTCCACTACTGTTGTTGTACAACTACCTGGAGTCGCTGCAAGCTCACTGTACTCCTTTCCCCCGAACCTCTATGTGCGCAATCTCTCCGACCGCTCCATCTCTCCTGGCTTTACCTTAAATAAAATTGTCAGTTTCATAAAGAATGAGCCCGAGCGCGTGTCGGGCCCGGGATCACTCTCGGACTTTCGGGCTTGCGCTAAGCCCCTCTCATCTCTAGTCCATGAGTAACGCTGATGTCATATGAACGGTGGCAAAGATCTGATTAATAAATTTCGCTATTTATAGTTAAGTTCTTAACATCGCACAATTTCAATTTCTCCAACGTCGAATAGAAATTAAAATGTACAATCAAATGGAATTGGTTCGAAAACTATGTCTCAGTTTACAGTTTTTTTTATGGTTTTAAAACTAATTTTCAAACATAAATATTTAAAAATCTATGGGCAATCCAATTACTGCAGAATAACGCGTTTTCACATAAAACAATGCAAATGACTCAGCCTTTATTCGTTTCCGTTTAATATATCATAACTGAATTGCCAAACGAAATTAAAACTTCACAAATAAATAAATAAATGAAACACTAATTTAATAGATATGTATTCGAGCTATGTGCTTAAACATGGACATAATCAAAATCATAAAGGATGCTGTAAAAAATCACATGACTTGCGACTAACCGCTGGTATGTGACTTATAAGAATGTATCAAAAATGCCTTTTGCTGTAGTTGATGGGCAATCTAAAAAAATGTTAAATGTAGAAATTATCTTAGAGTTTTCCATTGAAAACGACTTTCATCTAGGTTCTGCAGACTGGGTAATATACTGAACATCTTTACCCGGCTTATCCCAGGTCGGACTGTCTGGTAGTAATAATAAAAGCAATTTGTGATATTGAGAATAGAAAATTCTTCATTCATTTCGTAACTTATGTACATGACTTAGATATACTAAAATACATAACTTAAAAAAAGAATAGTGTTTCGTAAAAAAATATAATTGATATGTTTTACGTACCTTTAATCATAAACGCTGTATTATGATTACTTGCAGCGGGCCATTACTTGCAGAATAGCCCCCTCCCTCCCTCACTTTAAGATAAGAGAGAGGAATGAGATTGAGAATATAAAATTTTTACTCATTTCGGAAGTTATGTACATGACTTTAGATATATTAAAATACATAACTTTAGTTTTGTAAAAAAAATAATATAATTGAATTGTTTTAACTATCTTTAATCATAAACGCCGAAACGCTGTTACTCGAAGAATAGGCAGAACCGGCCCCCACCCCCTGATTTCGGGATGTTTTCCGAATAAGGAAACCCTTTTCTTACTCCCTTTTAATTTTATATCCTTTCTTTTTGTCTTTCCACAGTATGATGGTCATTACTTTGATTTGTTAAGTGCATGTATGTATGCGTTTGTAGTTTGTATATGCATGTATGCGTTTGTAGTTTGTATATGCATGTATGCGTTTGTATAATATATATGTATGTACGTATATATGTATGTATATTTATTTATTTATTTATATATTTAGTATATATTGAAACGATCTTTTCTTACGTTCATTAATTTTTGTGTTTTTATTCATCTTAGCTTTTTGCAACTGAATTGTAATATGCGTGTCTCTCCCCCAAAGCTTGCACTAAAGCTGCTTAAATCCTCTGGATGATTATCCATTACCCTTTATACATTATTCATTATTGTGACTTATGAATGTCCGATCTAGGGTTTAACCAGCAGAACAAGTAGGAATAATCGCTGTTCCGTGATTTACATTTCAACAACAGATTTATCTTTTTTTTTTTTTTTTTTTTTTTTTTTTTTTTTTTTTTTAAGAGGGCAAAGATTAATGCTTTACTGGTGCTTAAACTTTAAAAATAATCCCACATAAAACAACGAAATTAATACCTAAAGCTTCTTTACAGTTTATAGAATTTAATTCTTAAAAATAAATGATGATTTTTTTGAAAAATAATTATTAATAAATTTTGTATTATAGATATAGGTATCTCATTGCATTATGATGTTACAGAAACTAAAAAAAATGTAAATTTAGAAAACCTTTTGAACATCTGAGCACCCCCCCCCCCCCCCAAAAAAAAAAAAAAAAAAAAAAAAAAAAAAAGCATTGACGTTCATTTCTTACAATGTCCGATCTATACTTTGGATTTATCAAAAAGTACGGGGTGATGATAAAAGTTTCTTAGTGGAAAATATTTTAAGTTTTTAGCATGTCTAATAGTTTTTATGAAAATAAAATCGCTCTAAAAATTAAATTATACAGTTTATCACATAATTTAAATCTAAGATTTAATACAACTTAAATCTAAATTTCAATCAAAGAAATATGAACTTCATAGAAAAAAATCTGTTTCAAAATATATAGAGAGATTTGAAATTTCTCCGAAAAATTTGTCTTATGCTTCTTAAGATGTCCGTAAATCGTAGTAACAAAAATGGCTGTTAAATTATTATTTTTCGATGAAAATAATAAAATGTACAGTGTAATTGAAAAAATATTGTCTCTATATTCACAGTATTTTTACATTTATAAAAATGTTTTTAATAAAAATATTCATGTTTAATTTTTTCTTTTTGAAATAAGAAATCCATATTAATAAAAATAGAAGTAATGCAATTGCATACTAACTTATTTAACTTTAAGAATAGAATATTAACTTAAAGAAAAATTGTAAAATACACAACTTACGAAGTATCAAAGTTTTCAAAATATGAAAATTTCCTTTCTAGATTCTTCTGGAGTTTCTGACTTTCTAGAAACTATTCAGCTTTTCAAGAAGTGAAATGTCATAGTACCGGACAGTAAACAGTATAGTGGGGCTGACTACAATGTTTCGTTTGAAATATCCGCAAACAAGAGATGTAAAATTTCCAAAAACCTTTCAAGGATGGAAACCCTCCCCCAATTTGTTTTAGTTTTTTCTGAAAAAAAAAATGGAAATTTTGAAAAAATTGGTTTGTCACAAATAAACACTTTTTTTCAATCCTAGAAAATATAAAATATTAATCATTCTTTAAAATGCATGTACGCTATTTTTTTTTACAATTTATATGAATATATTTCAAAAAGAAATAAATGCTTATAATATTAAAATGTTAGTATTTTACTCTCAGTTCCCACATCAGCTTTTCTTTTTTAAAACACCCTGTTTGTAATACATGATTCAACTGTTTAAATTGTTGTTTTAACTGCACTTTCTATTTTAAATTGCCTTTAAAACTAATTATACAAATAAAATTAAAAAGAAATCTTATTTCATCCAATATTTGCTGAAATTTGATCTATTTAATGAGGAACATAGTATTCCAACAGAGTGTTCATCTCCCAGGAGTATAGAATCAATATATTCAGTCTGATTCAGAATGAAGAAAATCATAAAAATACAATTTAAATTTGTTCAAAGTAATTCGAAAAACTTAAGAAACTGAAATAATGAATTTTATTATTTCTTTCTTGATAATCTCTCTACATAAAAGACATTCTGGGTTTGTACGTTTCTCATACAAATTTTCAGTTTTTGACCGAATTGTACGAAACTTGATATACATACGTTTGAGAACATAATAAAAATTACCATTAACTTAAAAAATATATCGACCACTCTTTACGCCTTTTTTCAACCACCTGCCAAGGTTTATCAATAGAAAAATCTTTTTTATTTTTAGTTTTTTTTTTAAATTTCTTGCTGTCAAACACTATAAAACTATTAAAATGAAAAAAAAGTATAAATGATAAAAAAAAAAAAAAACATGCAGTTTTTATCACATAATTTTCAATGTCCTTATTGTCCTTATTGTCTAAATCGATTTTCTGTTGTCATTTCTTCTCATCATGGACTGCGTACCAGTCTTCCACTCTATCTGGTGGTGAATGGTGATTGATCCTAGTCGAAACAATCCAGTGTTTAAAAGGCAACAGCAAAGGATTGGCTGCTATCAATAACGTGTTGGTGTTAGATAGTTCGCCTACAACTATCTCTGAGGTGAGTATCTTGGTTGCATTTAACTGGATGGCAAGGATTTCTCCATAGCGAGAAATCCTGATTGGTTCTATTAGGGGTCGTGTAGATGGTACACGTTATGGCAATATCTCCTTCATCTAGAGTGCGAAGACTTCGGAGGTTGTACGCAATACGAAAAGTAAAGTGTGGACTGATGGGGCTTGTCCGTGGTCCCCAATCAAACCGGAAGCAATCCATGGGTTTAAAAAGTAATATGGAGACAATTAAATGGAATTCAATTATGCCCTCGGTTCTCTTTAAGGTATCCGTAATTCAATTAACAAACATTCTGAGATTTTTTTCAGGCTGAAAATAACTCCAAAGGAAGGATCAATGTGTCAGGCTCAATAGGAATTCATAATAGCTTTTTAAATTTTATAAAATAAAATAATTAAAGCTTGTTTGATTTTTGTTGATTTTTTATTTCATTTACATACAAAACTCTCTCTGTCTACTCATTTTCAATGTCATAAAGAACTGGGAGTACACTGTTAAAAAATTGTAGCAAACTGTTCAGTCATTCGACCGTTTTTATAAAAAACGGTTACATAACCGTAGTTTAACGCTATTCTGGCTATCTTATTGTCCATATTACGGTCATAATAGAGTTTAATTATGCTTATGTAAACATTTTCTATAAAAACGGTCCAATGACTGGACAGTTTGCTACAAATTTTTAACAGTGTAAAGAGTTTAATAGTCTATAGATTTTTATTACATACTTACCTATCGATCAGTGAATCAGTGCTAAATCTATCAATTTTTGAAATTATATATATTAAATTATTTTTAATATAGACGCATGGAATGTGGTATTCTGAAGCATACCGGTCTTTATATTACATCACAAAATTTTCGGTTCGAATGCTATATTATCTTCTAAATTACAAGGATTAATAATGGTTAGAAATTCTGAAATATAGTGTTAAAAAAGAAAATAAATTTAAAACTTTAAAGGAGAACTTTTTATTTATTTTGGTTATATAAAAAATTATTTTTATATACCGCATTACATTTTTTTCAAGTGCGCCGGAAGTAGTCAATGGGTTTTGATCACATAGCTTGTGATCATGCAGTGAATAAATTCCAAAACAGTTACTTTGGAAATTCCATATCTCTGAATCTATGCAAGATGAAATTGCAACACTGCATAGTAATAATTTTATTTTATAATACGAACAAGATTTTAGATCAAAATCTGATTTTTTGCTTAACTGATTGAAGTTTTAATGAGAAGATTTGGTTTTCTGCCAGTTTGTAGCTGATAACATCGCATATTTTGGAAAGTTCGATATCTCAGACACTATAAAAGCTAATGGAATGTAATATGTACAATTTAGGATGTCGAGTATTAATGACTATCATATGACGTCAGCGAAATCGTATCAGTCAATCTCAATTATTTCCTGAAATAAAAGAGGCCGAAAATGCGCAAATGTCTTCGTGTAAATATGGTTTACAGTGTGCTAATGTGCGCTTCCGTGCACTATTATTCCATTAAAGGGTTACCTTCAGTAACGAACTGCGATCGGAGGTCATTTTTGACATTTCTTTTCCCCAAAAGTACAATAGATTAAAAACAAACAAACAAACAAACAAACAAACAAAACCCCAAGAATTTATACGTTTGAATACTCCAGTCTTAACGTTCATTCACGAATTATCGCATACAAAAATAATGAAAAATGGCGGAGTGACGACAGCGAAGTTATTACACCTTACTATGTTATGGGATGGGATGAGATAATATGATTAAGGCTAATTATATACGCACTGGGAAGTTATTACACCTTAATATGTTATAGGATGGCATGGTATTATTTGATTAAGACTAATTATATACATCACATTCTCGTGCTACGTAATTGCCAAGTCACAAAATAATATTTAACTAAAGATGTAGAGACTAGGAGTGATTTGTGAATGAAAATTTCAGAGTTAATAAAATAGCTAAACTTGGCTTTATACGATCACAGTACATTTTACGGAAAAAGAGTCACGAGACTTGGCTGCATTTTTTACAGGTGACGTTTTTGATGAGATTTCACTTCTTTTTGTAAGTAATCCTCCTTTTCTTGAATTTGGGTTCTTTTTGGAGATCATCCACTGATTTTCGCTAAGCCCACTCTCTATCCCTATTATTTACAGGTATCAAAAATTTGAAGCTTTAGTTTCGTTTGCAAAGTACTGTAGATAAAAAGAGATTTCAGGTTCCTAGGCAAGCACTAAGTTATGGGAGGGGGAGTGTCAAAAGTACTCTCAATTGGTTCCAGAATAGGTGCTATCCATCTGCGATATTACTCGCAGCCCTAGATACTTGATATTTAGCATAAAAGTACTTTTTTGTGTAAAAAGAAAGCCAAAATTAAAATTTCCGGAAATTTCCAATAAATCTAACTATATTCATTTTTTCGATGTTTTTTTCCGTTTTTTTTTAGTCTTTTTTATCATTTACGGATTTTTTATTTTTTCCTTACTTTGTATACTAAACCCTACCTTATTGCCAAATGTCAACCTTCTAGGACTACAAAATAGAACTATTTTCAAATTTTCGACTTTTTATAAATTTATTGATTTTTCGATTTTAATTCTAAGTTACCTGATTGTCATGCCACTATAGTAATTCTTTGATCCGTCTTCTTAGGATCATTTAGGTTCAATTTAGAGATAAATCAAGTGAATCTTAGCGTAACCATGATTTTATTTAAAAAGGACTATCAAGCCATAACCAGCGAGTAATGTCGGGAGGGTAGGGGAGCTGTGAAAATTTTTGTGGGGATAACATCATTTAACAATCCGTATTTGATATGCGAAGTAAATAGATTATAACCTGTGAAAGAAAACAAACCTGTCTATAAAGAAATCGGCTATAACGTAGCCAGTCTATTGCGGAACTTTTCTATAACGAAATTCGTAAACGAAAAAAAAGAAAACCATAATCCGGGGGAAATAACATAAAACAATTAGGGGCGTTGTACCAGCTAATAGGACAATTATCTTAAAACTAATGTTTCTAGCAGTATAAAATTGTCTTCGAATTTTCGATTTTTTAAAGATATTTCGATTTTTCGATTTTATTTTCGAATTTAACGAATTTTTTAATTGTTCCTTTTATTGAATATTAAATACTACCTTTACACCAAGTTTTAAGTTTCTAAGACTACAAGATAAAATTATTTTCAATTTTTGTTTTTTTCGAATTTTTTTTATAATTTTCTGGATTTTTTTATTTTTTTCTTATTTTGTATCCTTTATTACAAATTTCAAGTTTCTAGCGCTACAAAATCGAATTATTTTGACATTTCCGATCTTTTTCGAGTTTTTTATTCTATTTTCGAATTTATTGTGTTTTAATTTTTCCTTTTTCTGAATCCTAAACTATAAGCTTACGCCGAATTTTAAGTTCTAAAGCTACAAAATCGAATTTTTTCAATTTTTCGATTTTTTTTTTCGAATTTTACAGATTTTTTATTTTTTGAAATTTTTTTTTGTATCCTAAATACTACTTTTATTCCAAATTTTAAGTTTCTAGCTCTACAAAATAAAATTATTTTCAAATTTTCGCTTTTTTTTCGCTTTTTTAAAATTTTATTTTCGATTTTTGTTGTGTTTTTAATTTTTTCTTTTTCTGAATCCTAAACACTACCTTTACACCAAATTTTCAGTTTCTAAGACTACGAGATCATATTATTTTCAATTTCTCACTTTTTCTTTTTCTTTCTTTCTTTCTTTCTTTTTTTTTTTTAATTTTAAATTTTTTAAATTTTCGATTTTTTTTTCGAATTATCCATATTTTTTTAATGTTTCCTTATTTAGTATCTTAAATATTACCTTTATTTTGAATTTCAAGTTTCTAGCGCTATGAAATCGAATTATTTTCAAATTTTCCTTATTTTTCGATTTTTCCGATTTTTTTCAATTTTTTGATTTTATTTCCGAATTTTATTGCGTATTTTATTTTAACTTATTCTGAATCCTAAAGACTATATTTACCGCGAATTTTAAGTTTCTAAGGCTAAAAGATCAAATTATTTTAATTTGTTCAATTTTTTTCGAATTATTCGAATTTTAGAATTTCTTTTTTCGAATTTTCTGGATTTTTTAAATTTTCCTTATTTTGCATCCTAAATAATACCTTTATTCAGAATTCCAAGTTTCTAGCGCAACAAAATCGGATTATTTGAAATTTTTCGATTTGTTTCGATTTTTTCAATTTTGCTTTCGATTTTTTTGGTGTTTTTGATGCTTTCTTTTTCTGGATGCTAAACACTACCTTCACACCAAATCTTAAGTTTCTAAGACTTCAAGATCGTATTATTTTCAATTTTCAATTTTGATGGTATTTGTTGAATTTTCGAATGTTTTTTTTTTCGAATTTTCCGGATTTTATAATTTTTCCTTTCTTTGTATCCTAAACACTACCTTTTTCCCAAATGTCAAGTTTCTAGGGCTACGGGATCTACCTAATCTTTTTGATGACGCGTGAACGAGTGAGTGAGTGACAAAAAATCGAATGTTTGAGCTCATATATCGTCTGAACTAGAAAAGACAGAGAGTTGTAATTTAAAATTTTGGTCCTGTGTTCCAAATACTCTAGAAAAACGAAGTTTCAAATTTTTGGGATACTTCAGTGCGGAGATATGGGGGGGGGGTCAAAAGTGCCCTGAGTTGCTTCCAGAAAAGTATGCTTACGGCCGTACTTTCTAGACTTGGCGGAGGCACTGCCGTGCCTCCAGATACACCAAAGCAATTTAACAAACAATTAATTTTAATTAACATGAAAAAATATGTTTTCGTAAGTATACAAAGTTAATATTCTTTCTCTCTAGCGGAAGAAAATACTCATTTATGTACCTGTGTAATATATTATTTATATGTACCTTAGCAACTTGTCTATACTAATAAAAGAAAGTTTCGCTCTGTGTGTGTGTGTGTGTCTGTTGGCGATGGCTAGCAAAATCTAGCCCACCTAGAAGTCTGGAAATTTAGGTGTGGATAGTCCAATGTCTGGCCATGTGCACCTGAGTCTCAGAATTTTAATATTTTGATCATTACTCTAGATATTAATTAGAATATCATTAAACATCGCATTGAAAATGCCATCTTTTAAATCAAAATGGCTAAAGAAAAGAAATGTTGTTGTGGATTTGGAAGCGGAAATGAACGAATTCGAAAGTATTTTACTAATTAGCGAATTTAAGAAAACTAATTAAGATATCAATTTGAAAATTTCTGAGCATATGTAAAAAAAAAATTCTGCATCCGTCTATGTAATATTTGAAAAATTCGGCCGGTAATTTTTCTTAATTTACGCAAAAAACTGCTAAAAATCTGCCGGCGCCAGTGAAAACGATCCCAGAAATTTTCAGACAGGGATCGGCTTTCATTAAAAACTGAACTACAAAGATCTGTTTCTCGGGCAAATTCCTCCATTTAGTTTGCGAAAATAAAAGGAAATAATTGCCAATTTTTACTAGTGAACAAAAATTTAGGTAACTAATTAAGATATAGATTTGAAATTGAGGTCGTAAAGGGGTGTCATCTGCCGGCTATTTTAGTGTAGTGTCTTCGTTATGTTCTAATTATCAGAGAAATGTAATTCTTTTTTTAATGATCGCGTTAATGTAGGTGACGGTGGTTCTCTTGAACAAATTATTCATTATATTTGCGGGTATGGGGAGGGAGGGAGTTAACGCCTTTTTCTGAGATTGTAATTTTCTCGGGCCCGGCCAACGCCGGGCGGGTTAGCTAGTTATATAATAAAATTAAAAGATTAATGATCAATGCTTCATAAATTATTTAATGTAAAGTTCAGAAACCTAAAAATATTAAGAACAAAAATTCTTCATTAGTGTTTTTTCGTTTTTTCCCATTCATACAGCTTAATATTCTGAAAAAAAAAAAAAAAAAAAAAAAAAAAAAAAAAAAAAAAAAACAACGTAATTTGCAATTTTTCTAGCCTGAGAAAAAACAAAACTTTCTAATCCTCTAAAGGTATTCTATAACAAATTTGGGGATTTTTTTCTTGACTGATTCCTCTACTTATGTAACATTAGAAATTAAAACATTTTCTGCTGGTTAATGTAATAAAAATATATATTTTTTTAATTTTAAGAAAATAAATGTATAACAAATTTACGCTGAATATTTCTTTTAGAAAAATTTGTTTTCAATTTTTTATAGTTACGAAATATTATCTTGTTTACATTCATTTTTTTTATTTTATTCATAGAAATTTGATTAAAAATGTAAATTAAGAACAATGACAAAAATGATTAAATTTATTAAGTATGTGAAGTTCTTATTTATTTTCACAGAAAAGAAATTTGATCTGTTACTAAATTTTGGTATGCATTACACTAAATTTCTTATATGATATTTTTTTAAAAGCAAACTCATTTCGTGAGTTATTTCTAATAGAATATATACTTTCTAAATATATAATATATTTGTAATGAAATATATTTTTTCTAAAAATATTAGAAGACGATCTGGTACTGAAAATTCAGACTTACCAAATCAGCGTTCATGGAAGAAATAGTCTATGAAACTGGTACTACTGAGTGCCATTTTTCTGGACGTATGGCAATCTGGTGAGCATTGTGAAATATGTGAAGTTCTTATTTATTTTTACAGAAAAGAAATTTGATCTCTTACTTATTTTTGGTATGCATTAAAGTAAATTTCTTATATGATATTTTTAAATAAGCAAACTCATTTCGTGACTTATATCTAATACAATATATATTTTCTAAATATATATATTTGTAATGAAATATATTTTTTTCTAAAAATATTAGAAGATGACTCATGGAAAAATAGTCTCATGAAACTGGTATTACTGAGTGTTATTTTTCTGGACGTATGACAATCTGTTGAGCATTGACGCCAAGGAAGTGGATCATTGCGATGCGTTTAACATCTTCACACAAAATAACTTGCATTATTCTGCTGAAAATTTACCCTAAGGATCACTTCTATCAGAGAATTTCTACATGGAAATAAGGTGTCATAAATATATGACTGTACGAACATCATTCGCTGGACCAATATAAAACTGCATGTTTGTTATCAAGGGTATCACTGGCGAGTAATTGTTTGTTATTTTTTTTACCACTTTTCCTATTCAATAATAATCTACTTCGAAGATTACTAGAAATCTATCACGAAGATAATAAGATCATTCGTTTTGAAATAGTTATTTATAAAATAATAAAAACATAGTAGCTATTGAAAAACCTGTGTTGTGAACATTTGATATCTTGCTCAGTATACAAACTGAATGTACAGTCTATCAATCGGCAAAAATTTCATTGAACAGGAAGCCACTAATTACATATACTACTGTCATGAGTGCTTAAACTAATTTCTGTTCATTCCTTGAAAACAATCAGTTCCATTCCATCGTATTAATTTTTTCTATAAAGGCTAGTGACAGAGGGAGAAGTCAAAGGTAACACACATTTTGGGCACGACCACATTAGATGGCTTCCAATCAATCCTTCAAAATGTGCTGTAAAATACTGATCCATGCCGAAGAAGTTTTATAACTAACAATTAGAAACTGTCGCAAATTCTTTGTGTTTGAAGAATTCACGACTGTGCTGTCGTATTTGTTCATAAACAAATCCTGAGCTTTGCTGCCGTGTATACATATCATTACTCATCTTTTCGTTCTGACATCTTCTAACTAGATCGGTGACATACGTTATATTTTCCATTATAGATCCTACCTATTAGGAATAGCCAAGAATTATACATAAAGTTCTTAAAATAAGATGCAAAACTGCATATAAAATATTCCAAAGAAACATCTGCCGAGATTCTTTCAGCTCAAGGTATGGTGCAACAATCCTATTTGACCACCAATCATGCTATTAACAATTTCGTCATGAGTAATTTATTACTGCTAGGAAATTTATCCGTACAAGAATACAGCGCTATTGGTTTCATCATGTATTGTTTTGATAGAATTAATTGAAAAAAAAATAATTTCATCGTAGAGACATTTCTAACAATCAAGACTTTATGGTACAAGCTTTTTATTTCTTTCAAAGGTGGTGGAAAATATACATCAAATTTAATTTTAATTCCCAATTGCCGAAGTTCTACCAGGAGTTTTGGAAAAAAAATCACTTCAAAATGCATCCGAAGAACAGGATTAATTTATTTTCCTTTCAAATTGTTCGTAAATTTTCGTGACAGCCAATCATGTTGCAACAAAATTATTTTGCCCGTAAAAGGGTTCAATGAAAATCAGATAAAAAACATTTACAATTTTTTTGTGGCAAATGCCTTTATTCAAACATATCCCAAGTTTAATTATTTTCTTATTTTCCCCCGTAATTTCCAGATTTAATTTTTAAGTTTTGAATCAAAGTGACAAAGTTATCTTGGGTGCGCGATAAATATTTTAACAAGACCAATAAAATACATAGATTTCACATTAATGTGAAATAAACAATCTAACCAAATCTTTTTCTCATGCTATACACATTCTAAAGACTATTTTCTCATAAAATAATTTTTATGACGTATTTTATTGTGTCATTATAAAGTGTTATTTTATCACGACCGAAAAGTTACGTTTACTTACTACAAAGCTATATTTCCTAGCTTAAAAAAGGAAAGGAGAGGAAAGAGTTACTGTGTGATCCGGATATTGCCTACTTCACACAGGAATTAATCAATGAGTTGCGAAGTTGAAGAAAATATTACGCTTGTAAATACTTGATTGGAGCCCTCTTCAAATATGATCAATTACGTCTTATGTTTTGTTTTTCGGCGTCTGTAAAATAATCTCAGTTATGTGAAGGAAATTAAAGGATTAACAACACTTTTTTATGGATCGAAGTAAAATAAAAAATAAAATGGAAATATTACAAAATAGTGAAAGAATATATATGATATTAATGAAAACACTCGGTCAGTATTTTAAAGTTTTCATAATTTTATCTGTAATCGACATGATGATAATAAAGAAAAAAAAAACATTACATTAGAATCGACGGAATATTATTAGAAAACTCCAGTGATGCGTACATACGTAACAAGCTGTTTTAAAAGAGTTGAAATAATTTTTATGACGTATTTTATTGTGTCATTATAAAGTATTATTTTATCACGACCGAAAAGTTATGTTTACTTACTACAATTTTAAAAAGCTATATTTCCCAACTTAAAGAAGGAAAGGAGGGGAAAGAATCACTGTGTGATCCGGATATTGCCCACTTCACAGAGGAATTAATCAATGAGTTGCGAAGTTGAAGAAAATATTACGCTTGTAAATACTTGATTGGAGCCCTGTTCAAATGTGAGCAATTACGTCTTATGTTTTGTTTTTCGGCGTCAGTAAAATAATCTCAGTTATGTGAAGGAAATTAAAGGATTAACATTACTTTTTTATGGATCGAAGTAAAATAAAAAATAAAATGGAAACATTACAAAATAGTGAAAGAATATATATTAAATTAATGGAAACACTTTTGCTGGTCAGTAGTTTAAAATTTTCATAATAGCGGTTTATAAACGGTAATAAAGTTTTCATTAAACGGTAATAAAGGACTAATATTACCGTTTATTGGTCATATAATAAAAAAAGAAATATAATCATTACGAAACAGTAAACAATAAACTAAAATATATGACATTAATAGAAACTTTTCTTTTGTTCAGTCAGTATTGTTAAGTTTTTATAGTAATCATGTGTAATCGCAATTATTATAATAAAACCTTTTTATACATTAGAAGGTCCATTCCACTTCTTTTTTTCTGTTTCTCTGTGTCTATAAAACTGTTTCAATTGCGTCTGTAATCGACGTTAATTGCGTTAATTGCGTTCTGTAATCGACATGATGATAATAAAGAAAAAAAAAACATCACATTAGAATCGACGGAATATTATTAAAAAACTCCATTGATGCGTACATACGTAACAAGTTTTTTTAAAAGAGTTGAACAGCTTCAGAAACCAAACAAAAATCTCTAGACTTTTATACATATGCTAGTAGTTTTTCACAGTATATGATAGTCGAGTCCACTTATAACGAAGCTGGCCGGACCATCAAAATTGTTTCGGTATATCCGAGGTCCGTTATATACGATTTACCACTTTTATAATTGGTAATTCTCTAAATGCTCTTAATTATATATAATAATCTTAATGATTGTTTAAAATGTATTAAAATCATTTTAAACGTTTTAATTTGAGTTTTTTAAATATAACAATCGACATTTATATTAAATAGTTACATCATAAATTTATCCAAAAATGTTCATAATTGTTTTAGAATGATTTTATAAGGGTTGATTATAAAACATATCTTTATGTAGAAAAAAATTCTGTTTTGGTTGTCTTAACCTTTCGAGAGTTTTGAAGGGTGAACCATTTCAACAAAGCGAAATCAACATCATCGTGACTTTGTTTTCTCAGTTTCTTAACTTTAGCTATGTTTTGCTTATATGCATGTTTTACTGTTTCTCTCGGCAAATATCAGCTTTCTTAGAACCTATTAAAAAACATTTTCACCTTTTTCGTTCAGACAGAATGATTTTATTTTATCCTCCATGAATTAAAAAATTGCAGACCACGATTCTTGCTTAAAAGATTAGATATGATCAACAAGCGGCTACCTTATTTTTTGGAAAAGTAGACAAAGGTTGAGGACACTGTAAGCAAGGGTTCGTAATATCCATAGTACAGAAGTTCGTTATATCAATTAAAAAAAGCATTCTAAAGTATATTAAACAAAATGGGTCTTCCTATCTGGTTCACTAATGTGAGGCTCGATATAACCGGACTCCACTACTCCATTTAAAAAATATATATACTAAAATAATGGAATAGACTTGATATTAAATAAGTTTTCTAATTAGATAATCAGTTTTTTTCACTGACAAAATCTTTACCAGCACGTTTCCATTATAATATTATTTTACCAAGGATCAAATTTAATGTTTACAGTTATATAAAAAAGTTATATTTTTTTGTTTAAAAGAGAAAAATGAGTAAAGAGACTTCTTATGAGCTAAATGGTCTTTTATTTCTATGTATATATTATCGATTTTTTCTGATATATTTTTTTTATCACGACACAAAAGTTACCTTTACTTACCACTCATTTCAAAAGCTATATTTCTCAGCTCAAAAACAGAAATGGGAAAGAAGACTTATTATGTAATCTGGATATTGTCCACATCACTAAGGATCTGAATCAATGAGTTTTGAAATTGACAAAAACATTATGCTTGTCAAAACCTGATTGGAAGTCTCTTCCAATGCGATCAACTACGCCTTATTGTTTGTATAAAACTGTTCCATTAATGTACAGGGAAGTAAAGGACTAGCATTACCGTTTATGGGTCATATAATAAAAAATGAAATGGAATCATTACGAAACAATAAACAATAAACTAAAATATATGACATTAATAGAAACTTTTTTTTTGTTTAGTCAATATTGTTAAGTTTTTATAGTAATAATTCTTAATATTAATAAATAATTAATTAGTAATAAATAATTAGTAGTAATTTTTTAATAATAAATAATTAGTAATTTTTTTTAATTTGTAATCGCAATAAATATAATAAAGCATTTTTATTTTTACATTAGAGTTAGCATTATTAAAATGTAGAATAAAAATTCCTGTTTCGTGCATACTGATATATATCATTGGATTTAGAGAACATTGAAACAAGTCGAACATCACCATTTTTTATACATCCGCAACACTACCGTTCAAATTAAATATATTTTATCTGGAAGAGTGTCGTTTTGAAATTATCTATTTTTTTTCTACTAGATTAAAAATCTATTATGCCATAGTCTTTGAATAAAAACATTGCAACTTTTTTTTCGTTCATTTTTAAATAACTTGAAAAAAAAAGCAGTATTAGCACTTTGAACCCTTTAAGTATCTGGTAGAATTTTTCATGTATGTTTACAAATGCATAAAATAATATATACGAAAAGCTTTGCATAAGAATTTATATATTATAATCTTACACATCTATAATTCTTAAGCACTGGAAAAAATTAACATTAATATCAAATTATAATTCATCCAGTTTCCTAGGTTTATTGGATGAATTATGCCCTCCAGATTCGACCGGGATAGCTCAGTTGGTAAAGCGTGGCAGCTTCAGCCAAGAGATCCCAGGTTCGAAACCTGGCCCGGATATTTTTCGTCCAGTTGGAAAATTACAACTCGTAAAACAAATAATGCTTACTTTCCATTTCCGAAGAGCTATAGTTTTCAGCTCAAAGAAGGAAATGAGAAAATATGTTCAAATAAGGATAAAGGTTCCAATTAATAGTAACTTTTCTATATTTATACCAATATTACTATAACTGGTTTCTGATAAAACAGTATTTTATCACGACCCAAAAGTTATGTTGACATACCTCACATTTAAGAAGCTATATTTCTAGGCTAAAAGGAGGAAATGAGCAAAAAGGATTAATATATGATCAGGATATTGCCCACTTCACTGAGGATCTGAATCAATGAGTTTCAAAATTGACGAAAAAAATTACGCTTGTCAAAACCTGTTTGGAACTTTCTTCCAATGAAATCAACTGCGGCTTAGTTTTTTTTATTTGTCTGTGTCTATAAAACTGTCCCAATAATGTGCAGGGAAATAAAGGACTAACATTACCGTTTATTGGTCATATGATAAAAAAAGAAAGAAATATAATCATCACGAAACAGTAAACAATAAACTAAAATATATGACATTAATAGAAGCTGTTCTTTTGTTCAGTCAGTATTGTTAAAAGCTTTTATAGTAATCATGTGTAATCGCAATTATTATAATAAAACCTTTTTATACATTAGAAGGTACATTCCACTTCTTTTTTTTTCTGTTTCTCTGTGTCTATAAAACTGTTTCAATTGCGTGAAGGCAAATTAAAAGACTAGCATTTCCTTCTATGGATCCTAGAAAAGTAATAAGAAAACAGGAAAATATTTTTCAATTGCATTATTAATATGTAGAATAAAAATTTCTGCTTCATCCTTACTGATATATATATAATCGGTTTTTATCACGACACAAAAGTTATATTTATTTACCACACATTTAAGAAGGTATATTTTCCGGATTAAAGAAGGAAATGAGAAAGGGGAATTAATATATGATCAGGATATTGTCCACTTCACTGAGGAATTGGATCAATGAGTAGCGAAATTGAGGAAAGAACTTCGCTTGTCAACACTTGATTGCAACTCTCTTCAAATGAGATCAATTACTTCTTTTTTTCTGTTTTTCTGTGTCTATAAAACTGTTTCAATTACGTGAAGGCGAATTAAAAGACTAGCATTACATTTTATGGATCCTAGGAAAAATGAAAGTAATAAGAAGACAGGAAAAACTGTTTCAATTGCATTATTAAAATGTAGAATAAAAATTTTAGCTTCATCCTTACTGATATATATAATCGGTTTTTATCACGTCACAAAAATTATATTTATTTACCACACATTTAAGAAGGTATATTTCCCGGATTAAAGAAAGAAATGAGAAAGGAGAATAAATATATGATCAGGATATTGTTCACTTCACTGAGGAATTGGATCAATGAGTAGCGAAATTGAGGAAAGAACTTCGCTTGTCAACACTTGATTGGAACTCTCTTCAAATGAGATCAATTACTTCTTTTTTTTCTGTTTTTCTGTGTCTATAAAACTGTTTCAATTACGTGAAGGCGAATTAAAAGACAAGCATTACATTTTATGGATCCTAGGAAAAATGAAAGTAATAAAAAAACAGGAGAAAAAACTGTATCAGAAATTTAATGGAAAGACATTTATTCGATTAGTATTTGTTTGGTTTCACTTAAATCCACACTATTCGACTGGAATGGAATAAAGAATATAAAATTAAAACATACAAAACTGCTTTATTTTATTTATGTATGATGGGGTTAACATTAATAAAATATTTTTAATTTAACTTGCATGTTGCAATCTTATATTCAACCCTCTCACATACACTGTAAAAAATGACCAATGTTTCTTATTTTATAAAAATATATTATAACCACGAACGAAAATATAATATAATCTTCTGAGTTATCCGAAATTACGAATAGCGTGTTCCATTGTCTTTTGAATCCCCAGAAACCAATACATTTCCAAAATTTAAAGAGTTATTTATAAAAACAAAGTATTTTTCGCTGCCCGTATTTTTCAGAAACGTTTCCGAAGGGTTTGTATAGTGTATTAATTAGTGTCCTCAACCTGGAATACCTGTTTTTTGAATTCTATCAATTCTCAAGTAAACATTTTCATGTTCAAAAAATATGTTTAACGGACAGATATGCAAAATTAAAAGCGTTAACAATAGCATTAAAATTAAGATTATTTCTTTACTTTTTCATGTATAAATTAACTTATGCGGCTGAAAACGTTTACTTGAGAATGGATGACATTCGAAAAACAGGTATTCCAGGCTGAGGACACTAATTAATACACTATAAAAACCCTTCGGAAACGTTTCTGAAAAATACGGGCAGCGAAAAATACTTTGTTTTTATAAATAATTCTTTAAAATTTGAAAATGTATTAGTTTCTGGGGATTCAAAAGACAATGGAACACGCTATTCGAAATTTCGGATAACTCAGAAGATTATATTATATTTTCGTTCGTGGTTATAGTATATTTACATAAAATAAGAAACATTGGTCATTTTTTACACTGTACTAGCAACAATCATACATCCATCTCATATACTTACATTCATTTTATAGAATACATAAGTATTGTATACATACTTAAATACAAAAACTTTCAATACATATAATAGATATAAAATTATTATATGAAGAAATGAAAGTCATAGTGACTCTTAAGAAATCTTTTAAAATTGATTTAACTTTAAAAATAAACGTTTAATTAAATGATCGAATGTTTTTTTTTTTTTTTTGCTAACTATACAGATTAAATCAACTTTTTCTGATATAATATTATTTCGTCACGATACAAAATTTATGTTTACTTACCAATTTTTCGAAGCTATATTTTTCAAGTTAAAGAAGAAAATGAGAAAATAATCTTACTATGTCATTAGGATATGCCCCACTTCATTGAGAAATTGAATCAATGTGTTACAAAACAGGAAGAAAGAATTTCAGTTCTTAAATCTCTTTAATTGAGATCAATTACTTCTTTTTTTTTCTATGTGTCTAGAAAACTGTCTGAATTATATGGAGGGATTTAAAGGACTAGTGTTACGTTTTATGGATCATTGAATAAAAAAACTGAAAATACTACATTTTCGTAAAAGAAAACATATGATATTAATAAGAAACTTTTGTTCGGTCAGTATTGTTTTGTTTTCATAATAATCTGCAATGAACGTGAATAAATATAGAACATATAATTAAAAACTTACATGAGATTTTAGGTTATTGTAAAGTTAGTGTATAACTCCTGTTTAATGATTATATCTAACAACTTACTGATTTAATATTATCAACACTTTTAAAATACCTGAATAGATTCGGAGAGCATGAAAAGTCCTCTTGACAATTATAAATATATAAGTATTCCGTATCAGTGTGTGATGTACTTCTATAAAAAAATTATAATAAAATTACGGAATAGATTTGACGTGAAAAAAATTCCTTAATTAACCATTTTCTGACTGTACGAAATATTTATCATTTAGTTTATAATGCAACAGTATTTTATCTAGGAATTTTACAGTTTTAATAAATTATATTTGTCAGCTTAGAGAAAGAAATGAAACAGATTTCGTCTAAGAACAAGTATTCTAACTAACATGCATGGGGTCTGGCGTCCTTTTAATAAGACATGTCTTTTCATTGGGCATTATTTTTTCTTAACGACTATTTTTGTTATTATATGTATGTATTACTGAAAGTACATTTATTATTTGGACTGTATTTATGTTCCAGCAATTGGTATTAATAATATTAATAATAATAATAATTATGATAATAATAATAATAAAAGTTTCTTAATTCTCTCTTTTCGAACGTTTACAAGCATTATTCCTTAGCCTAGTCATATAAATAATAAGCAAAGTAACTCTATTCCTTAGATTTCAATAAATGATATTTTCTTTAAATATCAGTAAATTTTAACTTATGCGATTTGGATAGCTACTTTTAATATTATTAACATTAAGGTAATTTTTTTCTCAAAATTGAAAGAAAAGAAATTCAGATCCAAAAGGGCTAATAGCAGCTGTTCTCTTCCTATACGGATACTACCAACTAGTTTTTGATGTAACATTACATTATCACGGCACAAAATATATGTTTACATATCACACTTAAGAAGTTACATTTCTCACATTAAAGCGGGAAATGAGAAAATAGTGATCCGGATTATGTGATCCGTTTATTGACCACTTCCCTGAATTATGTCACTCTTCTGGAAAATCAAGGAAAACATTTTATCGCGTCACAAATGTTATGTTTACTTACTAAACTTTTAAGATACTATATTTCTCAGTTTAAAGAAGATATTGAGAGAAGAGACTTACTGAATCAGTTGCTGACCACTTCACTGAATTCTGTCACTCTTCTTGAAAATCAAGGATTTTATTTTATCTTGACGCAAGAGTTATATTTACTTACTAAACGTTTAAGAAGCTATATTTCTCAGCCTTATGCCGGAAATGAGAAAAAAGACTTTCTGATACTCCGGATTATTGGATCCGGATATTGATCACCTTACTGAATTCTATCACTCTTCTTGAAAATCAAGGGCATTATTTCATCACGACACAAAAGCTTTGTTTACTTACAACACTTTTAGGAATTTATATTTCTTATTTGAAACGAGGAAATCAGAAAATAGACTTACTGATACTTATTATGTGACCCGATTATTGATCACTCCAGTGATTTATATCACTCTTCTTGAAAATCAAGATTATTATCTTATCACAATAGGAAAGTTATGTTTACTTACTATACTTTCAAGAAGCTATATTTCTCAGTTTAAAAGAAGAAATGAGAGAAGAGAATTACTGATTCAGTTGCTGACTACTTAACAGGATTTTGTCTCTATTCTCGAAAACCAAGGATGTTATTTTATCACAACACATAAGTTATGTGTATTTAGAATACACTTTTAAGAAGCAATATGTCTCAGCCTAAAAGAGGAAATTACAAAATTATGATCCGAATATTGCTCACTTCACTGACGAATCAATGAGTCATTTGAATCCTTGAGTCTTTGAATCACTCAGTTGCGATTTAAACAAAAGAATTACGCTAGACAATAACTTTTAGGAACTTTCTTTTAATAAGATATTGTTTTTTTTTTTCAATAAAGTTTCTTTAATTATAAGGTATAAATTAAAGAACTAACCTTACTTTTCATGGATGGTAGGATAAAGAAAAGAATATGAAGGAGAAACTATGTCAGATGTTTAGATATTTAATACAAAAACGTTTCCCTATTTTTTAATTTCTTTTCTTAAATGCACATTAATTGTCAGGAATATAATAAAACACAAAAAGAAAAATTATTTATTTTATTTACGTGCTAGCGTGGTTCGATTTGTATATACATTTATCATAACTACTGCATACTTAATACGCTATCGCCATATTAGATACCTTCTTCTCACATACTAACATGCATCTGACATCTATTTCTTACATTCATTTTATAACATATATACTTACTTAAATACAACAATTTCAAATAAATATAATAAATGTAAAAGTCTTTTATCTACAAAGGAAAGTAATTAGGACTAATGAAGAATGTAGTGAAATACATTGACTTAAAGTGACTCAGTATTCTTCTTTTTGACAAAAAATGACAAAAATGTCGATTTTCAGATTTTTATACTAAAATGAAATATGATATCTCTAAAATATTGTGCCCATATTTCTTGACAATTTGATAAATAGTACAAATGATATGGTTCACTGTACTTAACTCACTTCAATATATCTTTTTGATAAATGAAGTGTTTAAACTGATTTTTCTCAGTTCGTAATTTTTCATATTTTCTATGTAATCAAAATGCTATGGCTCTCACAATAAATGAGCAAAACGTCTCAAATTCGTTTTAATGTATCTTTATATTCCATGATAGATAACTAAGTATCGGTTTTTTGATATCTCTGAAATTTTAATATGTGAAACTTAAATATATGAGATTTGTATGGCTATATTCCATATATATCCAATTCTTTTTTTTTTCTTCTGATCTAACTTTTGTATCTGATACTTAAGTTTGTAGAACAAAGTACACTGAGTATGCGATAAAATATCTAGTTTGAAATACCAAAACTGGAAAAGAAGAAATAGTTTTAAAATTGTATATATATATATATGAAACGTTCGTTCCATCATACACCCGGGACGACATCTCAGTCCCCGAACCCCACGAAATTTTATCAGATAATAAGATCGATGTAAGCACAGTCGAAGTCACCGAAAAAATTAGTGTCAGTATAATCGCGTTAGCGTCGAGCAGAGGCAATGAACTCCAGGAGAATTTCTCTAAGCACTAAGGAAGACGTAAAAGACGAGCAATGATTTTTATTGACAGCAGATATGAAATCAACTCCACGCAGTTTCACTTCATTAAAAACTTGACACACAGTAAAGCTATTGAAGAAATTGAAGAAATTGAAGAACAAACTACCGACGAAACAATGTAGACTATCCCAGTGACGGCTTCTAGTTGACAACAGTTAATTCGTGTAAAATCTGTCTCCGAAGCCAGTGCAACAGTATAAATATTCCGAAATTTTGCCCAAAGTTACAGAAGCGCGAAAAAGCTGGCCCACTCACAGCAATGTTCGGATTGAAGCCAGGGGGATAGAAAAGGCGGGGCCTGCTCGCTAATGGCTTAAAAAAGGAGGCCAAGAGGGTGTGTACCTGACGTATCGCCAAAACTCTTTTTTAGAAGCGGAATTTTAAAAAGGTAAAAAAGCTTTGAGCGGGAAATACGCGAGGAATCATGGGATGCCGAATGATAATATTAAATATAAATAAAAAAATGGTATTACAAAATGTTCCAAAGAATAAAAACCCAATGTCTCAAAATAAGAAGAATTTAAGCAGGTTGCGTTTTAGAGGCAGTGTTGCAAATTAATAAAATAAGGTTTTAATAAATACGTGTAGCTTTTAACAGATTAAGATTTTTAGAATGATAATTAAAAGAATAATTTGATTAAGTTATGGAATAAAATATAACTAGATTTAAGAGATATTTTAAAAAGAGAGGGAAAAAAAAGAATTGTAAGAATTTGGAATAAATTAACTAAGGAAAAATGGCGAAAATTTTTTATTATTACACACACATATATATATATATATATTAATTTATGGCTTTTATTATCTATAATGATTTTGTTTACTGAAACCAAAAACAGGTGTTATTTACATAATAATTTTTTTTAGTACCTAGACGTTAACGTTAACATGCAATGAATCATTCACTAAATAATTTTTTTCTCACAATATAGATTTTATCATCTTCTTTTCTGATGCAATGTTATTTTATCACGATTGAAAATTTATGTTTACTCAGCACACCTTTGAAAAGCTACATTTCTCAGCTTAAAGGAGAAAATAGGAAAATAGATTTTCTTTTTGTTCCGGATATTGCCCACTTCATAGAGGAATTAATCAATGAGTTACAAAATTAGCGAATGATTTGTCAACACCTCACCGGAACTTTCTTTAACTGTGATCATTTACTTTTTTGTTTATATTCATCTATAAAACTGTCTCAATTGTGTGAAGTAAATTAAATGAATAGCATTATTTTTTATGGATCATAGAAAAAAAAAAGAAACGGAAACATTGCAAAAGATAAAAAAAAGTAAGATATTAATGGAAAAATTTTAACCGTTGTTTATTGTTTACTTTTCACAGTAATCATCTGTAATCGTCATAAATAGAATACAGAAAAAGTTCCTAATTAAAAACATATACCAGTGTTGATGTTATATCAAAGGCGTTTTAAAACTCGTATTTTATGATCACTGGTATGCATATTATCCGCACTTATAAAATAACAGAATAGCTTCCGACAGCATGCAAAAACGTCTTCACATCTATACATATTTTGGTATTTATTATCACTCTATAATGGAGTTATTTTAATAAGAAATATACTAAAGTATTATAAGAGATTTAACATGTAATAAATGTTCGAATTCATCATTTTTCTCATTCTGTATGTGACAGTGCCTACAAAAAAGGACCTTAAGCCTAAAAAATATTTTAATGTTTTGATGGTTTCAGTAGCATTGGATATTCCTATTTAAAATTCAATTTACCATATATATCTATGTTTTCGTGAGGTTTCTAAAAGTCCATTTTTTCTGGCATTGTCACATATAATCATTATCAACTGGTAATATATTGTTTTATCAGGGGACAAATTTAATTCTTATATTTACACGTTTATGAGGTTATATTTTTTAGCTCCAAGGAAGAATAAACAAAACCCTCTTCAAATGAGAATAAATGTTCGAATTGAAAGTAGTTTTTCTATACAGATACAATCAACGGTTTTTTGATAAATATTATTTTATCGCAGAAAAATAGGTTTACTTATCATGCTTTTAAGAAGCTATATTTCTCAACATAAAATAGGAAATGAGAAGCAACTGTGGAGCTTGCTATGTGATCAGGATATTGTCCACTTCTATGAGAAATTGAATCAATAAGTTGCGAAATAGACGAAAGAATTACGCTTGTTAACACCCTATTGGATCTCTCCTTAACTTGGATCAATTATGTGTTAAATTTTGCTTTTATATGTCTACTAAACTGTCTCAATTAAGTGCAGAGAATTAAAGGACTGCCATTACCTTTTATGGATAGTAGACTAAAAAAGGAAATGGGAACACTAGGATATAGTAGAAGAAAATTATTTCTCATATTAATGGAAATGTTTTTGTAAACTATTGTTTAGTAATTTGTAATTTGAAAAGTAATGACCTGTAATCGACATGAGTGTAATAAAAAAACTAAAGAAAAATTGTTATTTTACATGTTTATAGTTTAGAGGTTGACGATATTGAAAATTTAGCAACGCTTCTGGTATGTGTATCAGCTGTTTTAAAATCATATATTCTAATACGAGCAAATCTTGTGTGTGGTTACGCAAAATTTATCTTAAAAACGGCTGTAACGATTTTGACGAAATTTTGTATCGTACCATTTTGAGGCATCAGAAAACGATTGGGCTAGGTCACATGTTCGAGAAAATTCGATTAGTGGATCATTTTGGGTCACCACACTCTTAAAACTGTGCCTCTGATTTAAGAGGTACATTCTGAATTTTTGTGCCTTTGAATATTAAGAGGCAAGTGGTGCCTTTGAAAATAAGAGGCAAGTGGTGCCTTTGAAATTAAGAGGTACATAGTGCCTTTGAGATTCAGAGGCATAGCGTAACTGCTTTTGAAATTAAGAGGCACAGTGTGCCGCTGAATTTATATATTCAAGTGCCTCTTACTTAAAAATACATTCTGTGCCTCTTATAATGTAATTTAATTATATTTTATATTATATTTATATCTTTACAGTATATTCTGTTTACTGCAGAAAGATTTTCCAGCATGGCATATATAAAGACATAGATTAAATTTTATCTAAGGCAGAATACTATCTATAATAGAAAATTTTCTCACTCCCAATTTATTGAAATAAATTTGAAATAAATATTAAAATGTGTGTCCATGTGGCCTAAGTCAGTTCTGTGGTTCAATAAAGAACCTTGTCAACATATCACTTTATTTTATACATAACAAAATACATAAAAAGACATAAAACCTTTATTAAAAACAAATAAGACAAACATTAAAAATAATCAGTGTAAAATAATCATAATATTGATCTTGTGATAATGACAACAATTAATTTAAAAAAGTAGCTCTTATCATAAATATTTCATTACTGGTATCCTAAATGTTAAATTTATTTGAATATAACTAATTTGTTTCATTAGTATATATTTTGATTATATTGAATTCTGATTCAAAATAAAATACGATTATAAAAATAATATCTATTACTTTTTGTAGGATGTACATTAATGAAATTTTGGATGTTTTGATTTATTTTTTTTATTGCGGTTAAAATTCAATTACAGTGGGAAATGTAGCTGAGATTAGTTAAATATCGTTGACTGATTAATATCAGTGTCGAATTCAAACATTTTTCTCCGGGATGGATATATTTTTTTTTGGAGGGGGGGGGGGGTGAGTTGCACTTTTTGTCCATTAAAAGGAATAATATCTCACACATTTCGGGGTGGGACATCATTATTCCGGAGAGGGAATCCTCCCCCTCCATCCCGGGCCACCCCCTAAATTTCAACACTGATTAATTTAATACAAAAGAAACTGGACTTTATTAACTATAACTACTAATAAAAAAATTTAATTTCTCAAGGGAATGATACATTTACCCGGTATATACATATGTTTGTAACATAAAACATTTCTTTTAGAGTGTCAATTTTTATACTACACATTCAAAGAAAATAATCAAGTACTAAACTAAATATACTTACTTATTGCAGGCTTTTCTATAACTTGATAATAATCCGCAGGTGATTGCAATAATGACACCATCCATTGTACGTAATCTAATGTTATGTTTCCTACCATAATTCATTGCATTTTTCACAGGAACATTTTCCTCTGCGGCGTCGTTTCAAATCGTAGGAAAACATCCTATAATCAGCGATTAATATTGTTGCAATCCTGAACGACAATAATAACAAGAACCTCTTGTGTCAAAATAATCGTCTTGCGAAAAGGATATAGATATATATAAAAACTCGGTTTGTGCCGCAATTCGAATAATCTACAAGAGACCACGCCAGACGCCATTTCTTCTGGTCAAGGGTTCATTCTTCCTCCAGACCACTATCCCTCATTGAAAGTAAATATCCCGCTCAATGCATCATGGGTCAAACATTTGTACGCATGCGCGCTTCCCCACTGTACCGCTGAATAAATGACCGATTTTTTTTTCAAAGGCACACATTTAGCGCCTTGCCTCTGATAGATTTCGTTCTGTCATCCGTGCCTCTGATAGGTTTTGAGACCTTCATTTGTGCCTTTCATTTCTTTGTGCCTTTGATATTTATCAGCTAATCAGAGGCACTCTGTCTGTGTGCCTCTCATATGCGCTGGTGCTTTATATATCAGAGGCACAGTTTCAAGAGTGCATGGTTCAGGGTCAAGCTAATTGTATCTAAAAACGGTTCAAACGATTTTGACTAAATTTTACATCCTACCATTTTTCGGGCACGAGAAGAGTATTGGGCTGGGTCACATGTTCGAGAACTTTCGATTAGGGGGTCATTTTTGGGTCAACGCGGTCAAATTAATTTTATATAAAAAACGGCTCTAACGATTTTGATTAAATTTTGTATCCTACGAGTTTCGGGCACGAAAACTCATTGGGCTATGTCACATGTTCGAGAAAATGCGATTAGTGGGTCATTTTTGGGTCACCGTGGGTCAAGTTAATTTTATTTAAACAAGAGCGAAAAATCATGCGTCAAGCATAGATTATGTAACACTTTCCAACGCTTCCAAAATAATTTTACAAATCATTACCGTTTAATAAGCTGCAAGATAACATCTAAGTAAACAATTTGGAAAACGCTTAACATATTTAAAAACGATAATTTCAGGAATTTCTAACATATACAATATTCGGAAAAATATCCGAATACTTTTATTCAGCCCTGTATATGATCTATAGATTTGTATATATACTACATAGGATGCTAAATTTTAGTTTAGTTAGGAAACGCGTAGCATAGTTTAAAATTCTCCTTCTGGCGTTTCTGTCAATAAACGGAAATGTGTTCGTGAACTTTTGTGCTGCCCTGTATATGATCTAAAGAATTTATACACGCCAAGTAATAGACAAAAAGTGAGTTAAATTTAAAATCGCGTTCAGCAACTGAAAACGCACTTCCAGAAATTATTGTTAACAGACAGTAGAGAATTCTTTTGTGTGTCCCTGTAAATGAACGATGACTGCTATACACACAATATTCTGTAGTAAGCCTCTTGTAATGCACCTTAGTGATATATATAAATTTCAATGTGTTTAAAATAGTGAAACATTATTTAATTAAACCGCAAACGATTTTTCTCCATAGACGTAATGTAACGGAATTCTTTTGACTCTCCCTGTAAAGTAACTATAAGTGCTATGCACACCCTATTCCATATTAAGTTTCTTGTAATGCGCCTTAGTGATATGTATCAATTACAATGTGTTTAAAATTGTGTAACATCATTAAAATAAACCGCAAATAATTTTTCCCCATAGACCGTAATGTAACGTAATTCTTTTGAGTGTCCCTGTAAAAAAACTGTAAGTACTACACACTTCAGTTGAAATAGAGAACATGCTATAGATAGCGACAATAACATATAAAAATTGCAGGCTAATCCGAGCATATTTACGGGAGTTAGAGCACGGACAGACGGCAGACGGCCAGATAAACCGAAGTCATAAACACTTTTCAACTACGTTGGAAAGTGTTAAAATGGCTCAAACTATTTAGACTAAATTTTGCATCCTATAGTTTTCGAGCACGAGAAGACTGTTGGCTAGGTCACATGTTCGAGAAAATTCGAATAGTGGGTAATTTTGGTCATGAGTCATTATGGGTCAAGCTATTTTTATCTTAAAAACGGCTCAGAGGATTTGAACTAAATTTAGTATCCTACAGTTTTAGGGAAGGAGAACACTATTGGGCTAGGTCACATATTCGAGAAATTTCGATTACTGTGTCATTTTGGTTCAAGCTATTTTTCTCTTAAAAACGGCTCAGACGATTTTAACTAAATTTATTATCTTACGGTTTTTGGGCACGAGAAAATCATTGGGCTAAGTCACATGCTAAAGAGAATCAGATTAGTGGGTCATTTTGGTCATGGGTCCTTATGGGTCAAGTTATTTTTATCTTAAAAACGGCTCAGACGATTTGAAGTAAATTTAGTATCCTACGGTTTTTGGGCACGAGAAAATCATTGGGGTAGGTCACATGTCTGAGAAAATTCGATTAGCGGGTCATTTTTGGGTCACCGTGGGTCAAGCTAATTTTATCTAAAAAACGGCTCAGAGGATTTAAACTGAATTTAGTATCCTACAGTTTTAGGGAACGAGAAGACCACTGGGCTAAGTCACATATTCGAGAAATTTCGATTAGTGGGTCATTTTGATCATGGGTTAAGCTATTTTTATCTTAAAAACGGCTCAGACGATTTGAACTAAATTTTGTTTCCTACGGATTTTTGGTACGAGAAAATCATTGGGATAGGTCACATGCTCGAGAAAATTCGATTAGTGGATCATTTTGGTCATGGGTCATTATGGGTAAAGCTATCTTTTTCTTAAAAAAGACTCAGACGTTTTGAACTAAATTTTATATTCTACGGTTTTGGAGCACAAAAAAATCATTGTCTAGGTCACATGCTCGAGAAAATCCGATTAGTAGGTCATTTTTGGATCACTGTGGGTCAAGATAATTTTATCAAAAAAAAAAGGCTCGGACTATTTAGGCTAAATTTTGCATCCTATAGTTTTCGGACACGAGAAGACAGTTGGGCTAGGTCACATGTTCCAGAAATTTCTATTAGTGGGTCTTTTTTGGTAACGGATCATTATGAGTCAAGCTATTTTTACCTTAAAAACGGCACAGACGATTTGAACTAAAAATTCTATTTTACGGTTTTGGGGCACGAGAAAATCATTGTCTAGGTCACATGCTCGAGAAAATCCGATTAGTGGGCCATTTTTGGGTCACTATGTATCAAGCTAATTTTATCTAATAAACGGTTCAGACTATTTTGATTAAATTTTGCATCCTTCGGGTTTCGGGTACAAGAAGACATTTGGGCTTGGTCACATGTTCGAGAAAATTTGATTAGTGGGTAATTTTGGTCATGGGTCATGATATTTGAACTCAAAGCTAATTTTGACCGAGCATAGCTCGGTCCTCCCTGCTCGTACCTCGTTATCTTCGAAAAGCATGGAAAAATATCTTCAAATTAATGAATCTCTAATAGAAATTAGAGATTTAATATTTTTTGTGATTAAATATTATTCATCAAAAACCCATTGATAGTATCTGTATAGAACAGTAAAACTACTTTATTCTCATTTATCCTCATATGAAGTAATTTTTCTCAATGCGTCCTGTCCTTTTTCGCAATTTTACCAGTCGATTTGACATCACTGGGATGTCAAAAATGTTCACGTGTGACAACGATGGACAAATTGTGACTTGTTTAATTTGTCTTATTATCAGTCTCAGGTGAGCTGCATTTTGTTATCCCATTGTAAAGTCACTGCGAGTGATTTTTTAGGTATCTCGAAGTCCCGAGAATATGGAAATATGGATGTCATAGTAATCAGGATAGATTTAATTTTTCATGTTTCATAATATTAATGACAACAGTACGAGATGCGTTTTGGTCACAATACAAAAAGGGTATTTCGGTATTGAGTAGCAACAACGGTAACACTGACAATGGGCATTTTTATTTTATGAATTTTTAACCTGCATTGTAAATATGATGAATTACTTGAAATTTATTATTTACAGAAATCAATATTATAGATTTTTTTAAATGTATAATAAAATTAGATTTCATTTTCTCCCAATGAACCGAAAGATCTCACACAATACAAATAGGACACATCGGGATGCTGCATAAGCAGTTACTATCAATATGTATGTTATTTCGCAATTATTTTCTAAATTGTTTTCCCTGCAGTGAATATCTCTCATATGATGAAAGAAATAATTAGTTTATCATAATAGAACAAAGCATACAGCAGGTTAAATATCACAGCTAATATTTGTAACTTCGATATATGACCAGAAATTAAATCATAGGAATTTTTCAAAACTAAGTGCAACTTATATTTATATTACTAGTGAAATAATGTCTAATTCTGTTTACGTATATATTACTACTTACATTTTCTTTATCAAGAAATTAATCTAATAAGTAGTCTTTAGTGGTAGGAATAAGAAGTTGAAATAAACATGGAGTAAATCTTAACACAACTCTCGTACGATTAAGTTTTTTTAGACAAAAGCAGTGAAGAATATTTGTCTTAATCAAGTAGGGAATAAATCAGCATAAACATCATAACTAATGTTTTGCAAATAGAGGTACATACAGTAATCACAGCATCATTGTTTCTTTTATATTTTTCCAAATTAGTAATAACTTAACAGAGAGTATTATATATATCTATTTTTTTAACAAACATAAATCACGATACTTATGTATAAAGATAATAAACTTGCAATATTCAACATTTTCAAATTTTTGATATATTCTGCAGCTATCTGACTAAAACCTGCAACGTGTAGAATAAAAAGTCTTAAAAAAATAATTTTACGCTAAAACCACGCGAAAAATTAACTGAAATATCTCGAATAATAATTATTCCATACCATAGAGTTATGGATAATCATTCTAGCTGACAGATGTTTTCATTACTAAAAACTTCACTGTTAAAAATTTGGTTCATGATTTGATGGAAAACATAATACAAAAAAAAAAAAAAAAAAAAAAAAAAAAAAAAAAAAAAAAAACTGCCAACATAAGTTTGTGAAAGCTTGTTCCAAAATTTTGTACTCAGGTTACCCACAAATTAAAGAACAAATTGGTAAAATGTTGAACAATAAACTGATAAAATATTGAACCATAAGTTAGGGACAGTTATCGTTTAAAACAGGATTCCGAGACATCGGCGACATCTAAGGTTGAATCAGGATTAAAACCTGACACTTCTTAGAATGTTGCCAGTATTCTAAGCAATAGGTAGATATAATCGTATTCTAAAGCAGCTATTATCGTAGGGAGCTATCACCATGTTCTGAAGCAGATATCATCGCAGAGAAATATTCTTGGTAAACCCACACTTGTAATCACCCAATTAAGAGAACATAATGATCGGAAAATACGTCAATCAAACTTAATGACTATAAATAACCCAAAAGTGCAATATCAAAACCTAGAACCTTCGAAAGCAAAAGGGATAGTAATTCGTGCATCATCTTTATGAGTACATCGCAAATCACATAATTCACCCGTTTTTTTTCCAGCAACAACAAAAGTAAAGAACTATCACGGCGCATGCAGTAGAATAAGAACTTTATCTTAGTGACTAAAAAAACTCTCACTCTTTATAACTCTCTCAGACCATAAGGATCGATAAAAAGAATTAATGTTTTTAAAAGTAAGAGGAGCAGTTGGTTAGTCTCCTCAAATTCTGTAAACTTAATTCCTTATTAATTCATTAATATTAAACATAAATTAAATGTTTGTATAGAAAAAATATGAAGTAATTAATAATTTAAATTACACATTCTAATCATATTTTTCTACCAAGTAGCAGAATAAAGTGTATATCCTTTTTCGCACACACGGATATATTATGGATTTCCACAACTACGGATTATACGTCGTGCCTGCATATTATTGGATTATATAAATGGATACCTCGCTACATCTCTAAAGAAAAATAAGCTAACTGGAACACTTCCTTACCGCTATTTTCATGTACCATGACTTTATATGAACATTTTATGGATTTGAGATAAGCGCGCGCACCCGCCGCATATAACATAGGAATACGTAGTTTTTTGTGCTACATATTTCTGATAACTCTGATTGGCCGTTATATATTGACATAGGATCACTCTACAAAATGACAAGATGTTTCTTAGTCTTGGAAAATATAATTTAAACATGAACGAAATATATACAACACGTTACACTGGGTTACACACGTTTCTCGAAAAGCGTTCTTTATGTGTAGAAATCTCAGCTTGCAATATATTTTCACGATTTAAACGAGCATTTAGGATACCAAGGTTACTTTTGCTGTCACAGATTTTCGGAAACGTTTCAGACTAGATTTTATGGTGCATTAAATAGCTTCATCAATACGGAATATATCAACTTTTGGTAAATTTCAAGTAAAAATTTTCATGTTCAAAAAATGTTTTACAGAGAAACATTATAAATTAACAGCATTAACATTAAAATGAATGTTATTTCGTTACTCTTGCATATATAAATTTAATTACGTAATTTAAAATGGTTAATTGAGAATAAATAACAACGTAAAAACCGATTTCTCGGTTTGAGAAAACTGATTAACACGCTATAAAAATTACACGCAAAAGTTTCCGAAAATCAGTGACATATAAAAAAACTTTGCTTTTATAAATGATTCTTTAAATCTAAAAAATATATTAGTTTCTGAGGTTTCTAAAGATAAAGAACGTTTTTAAAAAACATGGGTAACTCTAAAGAGGCCATATATTTTCGTAGTTACAGAAACATTTGTCTTTTTTTATCGTGATTGTGAAAATTGAAACCATTGTCCAAGTATCTTGATAATCAAAAGGTTTCAAAAATGAATTGACCCAAGTCTAGGTGAGTTTGCTTTTCTTGAATCATTAAATGGTTTAATGTTGAAAGAATATTTTTCTTTACAGTGTAGCGTCTAATATAGTTTATGCATGTATTGTTATCTACATATATATTTCTCTTACGTGGCGTGAAAATGAGGCTGAAATTATAGCTTGCCGTTTGGAAACAACCAAAGATTCCGGAGAAACGATTCCCCATGGTACATTTTACGGTCCGGTGGCGCATTCCGCAAATCAGCTTTTTGATCATGAGTTTCTTTTAGACACAGCAAAAAACGTGTTGTTAACATTTTGTCAACTTGCCAAGCGTCTGAGAGATATTGCATTAGTCACGTCGAACAAAATTTAGACAATGATTGTTGATTTATATGGAACTATCTTGCTATCACGTAGTGTTTTTTCAAGACTTGTTCGAAATGAATTTAAGCCGTACTGTACAATATTATAGGCGGGACGAGTTTTAGAGTAACTGTGTTTCCAAGGTATTTTTTCAGTTAATTATTTTACATTACAAAAATTTGTAAATTTTATAATGTTAAACTGATTTATGCCTATTTGTTGCACCAACTAAATGCATTTTTAATTGTGTTTTCAACGAAGTTTTGAATTACTTTTATTTCATTAATAAAATATTGTAGTTTTCATATATTAAAATGATTTATGACAGTACTGATTCTAGCAAGAGTTGCTGAAAGAGTGACGAGCGAACGAAGCGAGCTTGGAACGGAGTCCCCTATTAAGGTATATATATGTATATATATATATATAAAACACGCTATCTTAGAATATTTTTATTAAATGTTTTTTCTTGTGATGAAATTACCTCATATATTTAAATAAACATTAGGTAAAAATTAAGTAAATGTAAGACAAATAAGTTTTACTCTGATAAAAGAAATAAAGAATCTAAATTAAATAATCGAAATACTGGATCTGCAAAAATTTCTGTCTTTTGCTTTTTACCGTGGAGAGGCTAACAAAAATTAAATCATTCCATTTTTTTACATTCAATGCTTCTAATATTTATACTACTACTAAATTAATGTCGAGCACTTACTATTTGCATATACTTCATTATTACATTAATGTAATAAATAAACTTTCGTGTAATGAATATGTCTTAGAAGCTGAATAAACATGGAATGAATCTTATAAATGATTAAGTATTTCTTTGACAAAAGGAGTAACGAATGTTCATAGTAATCAATCCAAGAATAAATTAGCTGAAATATCTCAACAAATGATAGGGTAGATTGGGTGACAATGCCGTAGTTTTTGATTTAATGTTTTATGAAATCGCCTGTTGTTTTTATTCGTTATTCATTAATTTCTTGTTAAAGTTGATACAATTATGTATGATTTAAAAATGTATTTCCTTTTACAAATGTCATAGAAAGCATAAAAAATTTTGCTTTTGTAAATGCTTGCATTTCGGCATCTTACCCAAATATTTGGGTAAGATGACCAACTACATAGGGCTTAGATTCCTTCTGGACTTTCAATGTAAACAATATTTTTTGTAAAGAAGTGCAACACATAATGGAACGGAAAAAAGTAACTTTAATATTTTAGACATACTAAAGTTGTTACTTACTTAGTATTCGACAATTACAAAAATATGAATGTTACAAACATTGGCAATTTAATAGAAAACAAGCTCATATTTGAAAAAAATATCATGTTCTATGTAACATTTAAAAGTATTATGGCACTTAAGTTTGCTATTTTTTAAAACTTTATAACAAGTTGAAATATGACAAAGCCACTGAGATAAAGTTCTTTAGAGTCCAGCCTTTTTGCTAATGTTTTCAATACGTTCCTTTCATTTTCAGCAATTTTATCTCCATTTCTGCCGTAAACTGCACATTTGTCTAGGAACTTTGAGCTTCTTTCCTGTAACAAAAAGTTGTACTGAATGCACTTGATCCAATCACATTTCTCTGAAGTTTTATTGTACTTTTCTAGATACTCTGAACACTCATTCTCAGTCACTTAAAAAAATCTTCATTTTCTGAATCACGTTGGAGAATCTCATCATCATCTATATCATCGTCTGTTGCAGATTCTCGCTTTCTAGCTTTTGACTTATTCTGAAACACTTCCTTTTTAGAAAGGCTTGAGACATCTGGCAAACTCACAGCTGCTATTTTCTCTCTATTTTGGTTGTCGCTTTTATAGGTCTAGTTTTTTTTCCGTTCTCAACTTTTTCCCCTTCATAAGCTTCTTTTTTTTGCCATTTTACTTTATTTTCTTCAATAACGTCTGATGATGTAAGTACTTGAACTTCTTGTGGTCTTTTACTATGCATTCTCTTTTTATAAACTGGAACATGTGAAATATATAGCATAAATTTTGAAAGTAATATTTTCGGCAGTTGACACTAGACCTTCTTTATCACTTAATGACAAGTTGATTGTTAGGCCAGTCGATTGTTTGTGTGATTTTAGTGATGTGCATGGTTGGGGGAAACATTGAATCAGCTACTTAGCGGACGGTCTTGAGAGTTTGTTCGAACGTATTGAAATGGATTTCTCCTTGCAACACTGGGGCTGTGACTCATGTTGTTCGTTGGACCCAACGAAAGTTCGACTTGGAATAGCTGTTGGATTACATTTAAATATCCCTATTGCTTCAAAAGACACAATCCCAGTGCGGTACCTCCTTCTTAATACTTTTTATGTCATTTTAAACATTTACAAAATTTATGATTTTAATAAAAGATTTAAAAAATCAGTTGATTTAAATAAATATTTAATCACTGATTTCAATCATCTGATAAAAATCATCTGATTAAAATCGTTGACATTTTAGTGAATACCCAAAAGTAATTTAAAACAATGAAAAAAAATCAGGTTATGGAAAAATACGGCATCTTTCCCCTAAAGATTTTCGTCGACTCACCCCACAGTATTGGAGCAGACATTGGTAACTACAGTGGCTACTACAGTGAATAAGAGTTAACCGGCCGCCATTTACGTTTGGCGGAAAGGACAGACACCAATACTCGCTAAAAACATCAGATATATTTCTCTGGTGTTTAAAAAATGGCTTATATAGGTAAATAAAAAGATTTTCTACACTTGCCAAAGGTGTTAAGACGAAATAGCAATAGAAAATCACTATTTAAAATTTAAATAAAACAACGCAAACTACAATTAAACTATCAGTAGGGAAGTCTCTTCCACATGACTGAGTGGCGTTTCCCAACAACTCCTGCATATAGGAAAAACACGTGACAGGCATCTTGTCCAACACGGCATTTCACCCCCAAGTTACCCTATTGTCGTTGAAACCGGAATCATATTATGATACTTGTTATTTGTATAAATACATTTTTGAACAAAAATATATTTAGCGTCTTGGTTAAACTTAGTGTTTTCTGAAAAATATAAATCACGATAAAATAGATAAGAAATAAATAAAAATCATGCTTCAAGCATAGACTGTTTAGTTCCAATACATTCAGAATACTGAAACTACAGTATAATATGGTGAAATTGTCTAACAAGGAAGGTCTCCATAAGCGCATACTCAGAAACTTTTGAAAAAATTACAGAATGTTCTTCTCATGAGGATATATACGTCTATAAAAATTTTTTCTGTGGAACCTTGATATAACGTCCGTAAAAATTTTTGAAAATTTCGTTTATTTGGCGATTTATCACCGGTTGGCGACGGAATGAAATTAACCCTTAACAGCGGAAAAGTACTTATGTTTCTAAAATGTTGAAATCATTAAGTCACACCGATATTTGACAACAAATTTATTTCGAAATAAGTAAACGATTTTCTTCACGTATATTATAAAAGTAAAATTTGGTTCCAAAATTCCGGTGTCATTGTGGCATTTGGGAATTAAAATTAAGTGGGAATATTATATCCGTCCGCACTTCAAGGGGTTAAACAAAATACGCTTTTATGACAAATACTCTTTAAGGAAAAACTTTTTCATACTGAACTTGTTTATGCATTAACTTACATAATAAATAAATTTTTATAACAACAATTTTATGTACACATTTATATGTATATATAATGGAAGTTAACGATTGTATTTTACGATTTAAAACAAAATTTCAATTGATTAAAATTGTTTCAAGTTCAAAAATAAGCCCGATTCTGAACATTGTCAATTCAAGAAAGTTTTTCTTGCTATGGAAACAACGACTTCTTCGATATAGAAATGTATAACGAATCCGTTTGTCATCGGGCTTTTTCTTTTAAAATACATTAAAAATTACTTACACAACCGTTGAAGCCATTTAAATTAGAAAAAAATCGTCGAATGAAGGATAAAACAATAGGCAAAATTTCATTCAATCTGTAATAAGTAGAGAAAAAAACGTGAGTGATTTATTTAATCTGATTTAAAAAATATTTTTAATTAATATTAATGAAAATGTTCAGAGAGTTGAAAATGTTGAACGCAAAATGCAAACGATTCTGAACAAGAGGGTATGGTATCATGAGCCATAGAATTAACCATTCGTATAATTTTTTTAAGCTTATGACAATTTTGCGCTTTCAAATTTTACAAAAATCTCATAGACAGGTCTCATAACAAGAATTTCTTCAAACTCTTCGCTTACTCTAATATGCCTTTCAGATTCATATATTTTTAAAATCTCGATTGTTAACTAAAAGTGAAAATAAACATACAGATTCAATAATTCAATAATACACATAACTTAAATGTCAGCTTCGCTATAACATAAAATAGATATTTGCAGCTTCCAATACATACAACATATTTTTTCAGTGGTAAAAATAAATAACTGCAACAACAAGCAGCTTGTATATATTATACAAAAAATAATAAATATTTCATCGTTTAAGTTTAAATTCATTAAATATTGCGCATTCGAATAATCATTTTACAAGTAATTTAAAATGCATTTAAATAGTTTGCGTTTGGCGAAGGAAAAATTTTGCTAGCCAAATCGTGTGTTTTTGCGCCAAATATTCGAAAGTATTTTATTTTTTTGCAGATTTTCTACTGGGATTCCGCAGCTAAATTTCACTGTTCCTTTATTACATACATGTGTAGCTTCATTAGAATTATTTTCAAAATTTTCTGAGTATGCGCTTTAAGGAGACCTTCCTTGTAAGTAAACAATTTGGAAAACGAATAACACATTTGAAAGCCCAATGCAATTACCGTCAATAGTCGGAAAAGTATCCGGATTCGTTTGTGCTAACCCTGTATAGGATCTATAGTATATATACTACATGGTATTCAAAAATTAAACAGTTGGAAACGCATAGCACATTAAAAAATTCCCATATAGTAATTTCTTCCAATATACGGAGAAGTCGAGATCTTTTGTGCAGCCCTGTAGGGGATTTATAAAATATATATACTCTAAGTAATATGAAAAAAAATGAGTAAAATTTAAAAACGCGTACTAGAACTGACAATGCACTTCCTGCAACTATTATTCCAATAATATTAATAGACAGTACTGTAATCGAATTCTTTTGTTTGTCCATGTAGATTAAAAATGAATGCTATGTACACCTTATTGTATATTAAGCATCTTGTAATGTACCTCAGTGAAATATATTAGTTTCAATATGTTTGAAATAGTGTAATATTATTAATATACACCGCACCCATAGAACTTAATGTAACGGACTTCTTTTGAAAATTAATTAGTTTTTTAAAAGTTAGCCCTGGTTTCAAGTTTCGGCATGATTACGTCACAAAATAAATAAGTCAATTAAAAAATATATAACCCTACTTTTGATCTACACTGTATATCTCATTATGAATGACGGAAATTCCTGTCAAATTTATGTCACAGGAAATTAAATTAAATAATGTTAAATAATGAAAATAAAAATAAGGAATAATGTTAAAATATCATGTAAGTATTTTTTTTGTGTATGACTTTAATCATATAATTTATTTCGCAAATTAAGTCACTGTATAAGAATTGAATATTTTCGAATAAATGCTCATTTCAGGTTAATGTAGTTTCGAAAATTAATTTTGCAAGATTTATTTGTTTTGAAACAAAAACATATTTTAACCACTTTATTGTTTTAGCACAAAACGATATATCCAATCAATATTAAATAAAAAAACACATTTTAAACTTTAAATAAAATATTTATTTGAAAAAGATAAATATATATAATGCTCCATAGCTTCATTATAAAAGTATTTGTCTTTTTAAAATATTTATATTTAATGAAAAAAAAAAGATCTTGCAATTAGTACAATGATTTCTTGCAGAAAAATAAATTTATTACATAAAAATAAATTAAAAGATATGTATAATGAATATGATATCTAAATTTATTTTTCATGTAAAATGATTTTTCATAGGGAGAGGAATTATTATTTTTTGCAGAATGAATAAAACAGAAATTTATTATAAAATGATAACCCATCGAAATTAGTATTTCTTGCTGACGTATTTATTTATGTTGTATAGAAATGTCAAAGTAATCACTTTTTATATTGCTACAAACATATTTTTTTCGTTTTTGAGACAGCAAGTACGTTCTTCGACTTAAAAAAATGAGAATACTTTTCAACAAATTATTTGAGAAGAAAATAATTTTGTTGAAGATAACTGTTTTCTTATTTCTTATATTTTAAAAAATCAATATCTGCTGTATACCATTAAATATTTATAGTTATAAAAGCTAAATAGACTAAATCATAATACAGTATAAATGTAATTATTAAAATGCAAGAGAAAGTAAGAGTTAAATCCATATTCTTTTTTCCGCTTACAATAAAAATTACAAAGAATATAAGAGTAGATTAATTTTAGCACAATTATTCAAATTGGTAATGACAAGCTACAGCTTCCGCAGGCAGTCGTACTTCACCACCGATTCTAGATTCTCGTGAATCCATACAAGAACGCGACCAGAGAGGGCCGGTTTACCCGGTGCACCTCCACTTTGGGCAGAGGGAGAGACGGGGGCGTGAGCCCCTAGCGCCTCTCGACTCTTTCCCAAATGAATTGACGACAAAGTTGTTGCAACATGCGGTGAAGCCCAAACTTAGAGGACACCACCACACAACACTTGGGGGGACGTAGAAATGATCCGACGGCTTCGTATCCGGAACCCCATAGAGGGAACCGGGTCCTAGGCCAAAGCCTAACCACCCCCACGACCCATTCATGTAACAGCAACTTCCTGTCATCGAGTCCATCCTAGGGAGGGAGGAAACGACTTGTTCATCGGTTGCAGCGGTGAAACATATGTGTTGTAATTTTCCAACTGGGCGAAAAATGTCGGGGCCAGGATTCGAACCAGGGATTTCTTAGCTGAAGCTGCCAATGCTCTGTCAACTCAACCCTCTCGGACGAATCTGAAAAACCTAATTCACCCCGGACATTTTTTGCTTAGTTGGAAAATTACAACACAATATAAGAATATCATTTCCATCATTTGTACACCTTCTTATAACAAAGCATTATAACCCGCATACACAAATATAGGAATAAATCTCTCTTATATATTAGGTTTTTAAAATCAATATCGGTTGTAATAGTATTAAACATTTATAGTGATAAGAGATAGATAGAGTAAGATGTAATATATTATAAATGTAATTATTAAAATACAAAAGAAAGTAAGAGTTAAATTCGTATATTTTTTACGCTTACTATCAACATTACAAAGAATATGAGAGTAGTATTTACATCTTTTGTACACCTCCTTATAAATAAGCAGTGTACTAAGTATATATAAATTTAGAGAAAATCTCTCTTATTTCTTATAAATTAAAAAAATCAATATAAGTTGTATATTATTAAATATTTATAGTGATAAGAGCTAAATAGTGTAAAATGTAATATAGTATAAATCTAATTATTTAAATACAAAAGAAAGTAAGAGTTAAATTCATATTCTTTTTTCCGATTACTAATAAAATTACAAAGAATATAAGAGTAGCAATTAAATATTTTGCGCACCTACTTATAACAAAGCATTATACTATGTATTGAAGCACCCGGTAGCAGAAATTCACGAAAAGCCAGGTGCGACATTTTCTAGGAACTTATGAGAGGGTTGCGTACATTTTGTTATATTCCACTTGTGATTCAGACGAAATCCAATAATATCGAAATGGTTATTGTATATGAAATACCTCGGCAGTCAGAATAAAACATATAACATGTAAGAAAACCTACGCAATTTTATGAGTTTGTTGTGAAGTTCTAAAATGCAAACATCTGTCTAGAAACACCTGGACATTCGGACATCGGCAAAAATAAAGTCGTAAAAACTCAAAATATAATACTTGTGGAATTTTATATAAGAATAAACAGGACGTAATATACGGAAAGCTGGGAATACGAGTGTTTGTGAGCCCCGCACAACAAAAAAATAAATAAAATCTCCGGTCACAGCTTTGACCGAAAAGGGGTCATTTCCCACGCGATAAAGTATTGAAGAAACACCCCCCCAAAAGGGTAGAAAGTAAAACTAATAATTTTAATATCATTATTCAAAAAGGGCCACTGAGCTTTAAAATTTAGAGGGGTACATAATTTTGGAGGCGGAGAGTGCTTTCGATTGGATATGAAGAGAAGCGATTAAAAATTGTATGGAAATCAAAAAAGATATATACCCGAGCAACAGGAGTGTTAGGGAGATTTTTGGTAAATATTAGATGTGTGTGTAGTGGTTTAATTTTGTGTTATAAACTCGGATTATATACCCGATGTCTTTAAAGAGAGAAGGTAAGGAATTATCTATTCCACTCTGAGCCCAATTTTTATACTAAATTTTATTAATGTTTAACGTGATTATAGGAATTAATCAAATCATATATTTGATACCAATAACTCTCCTCATATTAAAATAATTTTCATGTATAATATAATTATAAATTAAATAAAATCTCATTTAACTATAATTTGATGTTTTATTAGTTTGACTCTTTTTTCCTTACAAATTAAAATAGCTTATGGGACAATTTCTATTCCATTTATACGATTTACGGCCAGTTAAATATCTATGAAATCACTAACTTAATAAATTTTAAATGGAATTTATACTTTAAATAAAATAGGGAAAGATGGAAAAGAGTGTCCCAACAATACCAATAACTCTCCTCATATTAAAATAATTTTCATGTATAATATAATTATAAATTAAATAAAATCTCATTTAACTATAATTTGATGTTTTATTAGTTTGACTCTTTTTTCCTTACAAATTAAAATAGCTTATGGGACAATTTCTATTCCATTTATACGATTTACGGCCAGTTAAATATCTATGAAATCACTAACTTAATAAATTTTAAATGGAATTTATACTTTAAATAAAATAGGGAAAGATGGAAAAGAGTGTCCCAACATATGTATACATAAATATATATAGTTTCAATCATAAATCAAAAATATGATTAAAAAAATTAACAAGAGGGAAATAATTGTATCGCAAGTATCTGTTTTAATATTAATATATTTTGCAAAAAGTGGTTACTGTATTAAAAATTCAATTCATGTTAAAACATGTACCAATAAAAATAAAATTATTAAAACAATGGAAGTCAAAACCAAATAAGCTTTCTTACAGTCTTTTAATCAGAATTGTACATTGCATGATAAAATTAACAAGAACGAAAAATCATGCGTCAAGCACAGATTATGTAGCACTTTCCAACGCTTCCAAAATAATTTTACAAATCATACCGTTTAATAAGCTAAAAGATAACATCTAAGTAAACAATTTGGAAAACGCATAACATATTTAAAATTATAATTTCAGGAATTTCCAACATATACAATATTCGGAAAAATATCCGAATACTTTTATTCAGCCCTGTATAGGATCTATAGGTTTGTATATATACTACATAGAATGCTAAATTTTAGTTCAGTTAGGAAACGCGTAGCCCAGTTTAAAATTCTCCATCTGGAGTTTGTCAATAAACGGAAATGTGTTCGCGAACTTTTGTGCTTCCCTGTATATGATCTACAGAATTTATATACACCACGTAATAAACAAAAAGTGAGTTAAATTTAAAATCGCGTTCAGTAACTTAAAATGCACTTCCAGGAATTATTGTTAACAGGCAGTAGAGAATTCTTTTGTGTGTCCCTGTAAATGAACGATGACTGCTATGTACACAATATTCTGCAGTAAGCCTCTTGTAATGCACATTAGTGATATATATAAATTTCAGTGCGTTTAAAATAGTGAAACATTACTTAAATACACCGCAGACGATTTTTCTCCATAGACGTAATGTAACGGAATTCTTTTGACTGTCTCTGTAAAGTAACTAAAGTAACACACCCTATTCCATATTAAGCTTCTTCTAATGCACATTAGTTATATATATAAATTTCAATGCGTTTAAATTAGTGAAACATTATTTAAATAAACCGCAAATGATTTTTCCCCATAGAACGCAATATAACGGAATTCTTTTGAGTGTCCCTGTAAAATAACTATAAGTGCTACACACTTCCGTTGAAATAGGGAACATGCTATAGATGGCGACAATAACATATAAAAATTGCAGAGCAATCCGAGCATATTTACGGGAGTTAGAGCACGGACAGACGGACAGACGGCAGACGGCCAGACGGCAGACGGCCAGACGACAGACGGCCATACGGCCAGACAAACCGAAGTCATAAGCACTTTTCAACTAGGTTGGAAAGTGCTAAAAATGACTTCTTTCGTGTAGCTTCTTATAAGCATGATCTGTATTTTGTGTACATAAATATAGATAATTACAGAAATACGAAAAAAAAAATTATACAGGGAAATAATTTTGTCGGAAGTATTTATATTCTGATTTGATGCTTTTATTTATCCATCATACGTAGTATAGGGTAAGTCTTGTAATCGTTTTGAAAATAAAAAAAAATTCTTTGACGGATTTACACGTTTCAGACACTGGCGATTCCGAAAAACATATTTTTAGAAAAAAAAATTGCCGTCCGTCTGTCTGTGTGTGTGTCTGTAAACGTGTAAAGTCTCAAGCAAATTGAGATAGAGACTTGAAATTTGGTATGTACTTCGTATGTAATAATGGGCAGAAGCTTATTGAATTCCAGTAACCTCGATTATCCGGAACTATGTTTTTCGGACTTTCGTATTATTTGTTCTGATAAAAGGAATATAATTTTTTTCGAAATTGTTTATTTTAAGGAATGAATATAAAAGACAATAAAAAACAAATTTTGCATAAAGAATGAAGTCGATCGGATAAGGAGTTGCCGAGATATTTGTAATCCTATTTGCCACACTCTTCGATTTTTCATGGCCCTGTATTTCATTCAAATTTCAATTCAAAGATATATTTTAATTGGAAATAAGACGCTTAATCCGACGCAGTAAACCGTTAGTCAATATGATTATCAATGTTGGAGTTATAAGTATGTTTCTTTTTTACGCAATTCAGTAATAGAGCATTTAAAGCGAGGCTAATGAAAAAGAAAAGCTACCGCGGTGCTTTACACGTATCTTTTTTTACAGACCGCAGGAGTCACGTGATGCTCGAATGCACCAATGTAGATATACGAAAAGAGCATGACGTCACTATAGCGGTCTGTAAAAAAAAAAGATACGTGGAATGCAGCCTGGTAGCCGGTCTTTTTCGTTAGCCTCGATTAAAAGTTTATGATGTCATCAAGCCACGATTTTGTTCGAATTGCAATGCATTTTATAAATAGTTTACACATGTTTTATTTTCATATTTTATATTATGCATATCCATGATGGGTAAGTATTACGGTGGACTAATTTTTTTAAGCAATAAGAATTTCTGAAATATAAGTTGCTCAGTGATAAAGCACAACTGGAAAAAAAATATTAATCATCAAACTTCCTTCTTTAAGTCAAAAATGTATAATAACAAGAATAACAACTATCACTTACATGCAACTATTTATTATCAAGAACTGTCCTATGAGTAAGTAAATATGAATCATTATTTCAGCAATGCAACAAAAGAAAAGTTTATAACAGAACTTTTGACGGGAAGACAATTTTATCGGAAGTATCTGTTTTCCTTTTATATATTTTTTTGTTAGTATCGTGTGCTTCAGAAAATATGAGATAATGATTAAAGGATAAATCAATAAGGAATAAAACGGAGTATCTTTAGATAAGTATGTTGACTATTGAATGCCTGTTTCATCTCTTTTCGATATTTTCAATTTAAAGTTTTAATGATATTTTTTATGTTTCGGTATCTAAAGACTATACTTAAGTAATACATATTTACAAAAAAGAAAATTGAATGCTGTATTAAAAATGCTGTATTTTTTTCTGCGGTCAAAAAACACTTGTCTTAACAACTAACTGTATTTGTTTTGAGCAAAAATGAACAGGAAATAATATTTTTTGGTATTTATGCGTTATCTGTAACACGAAAATACATTGCACCAATATTTTCGCCGATAATACTAATTGCAGTAAAACTTTTTTTTTTAGTTTTACATTGTAACTGCATCACCAATATTATATAGGCGCCATATTAAAAGCAATTGCATAGGTATTTGCGACTGCAAAGGTATTTATAAAATATATTATAGTATAAATATAGATATGTATATTATATTGATATATATTGTATGTATATAGGAATATAGGATATATATATCTATATATACACACACACATACATACATACATACATATATATATATATATATATATATATATATATATATATATATATATATATATATATATATATATATATATATATATATATATTATAATAATTACGGCGGGCATAACATCCCGTCTGAATTAAACTACCACCGTAAATATCTTTTATCACTAAAAAATATCAACGCTATGTTATGTATTTAATAAATGTACATTAAATTACTGTTTTGTATTATTTTAGTCTTATTTTATATTATTTACCTTTTTTAACGATCATATGTATTTAATAAATGTATATTAAATTGCACTTTATTTGATATGATTGGTATCGGCAGCGGTAAAAACTGTTGGCGATTGAAAAATATTTTTGGCGATCTATTTTCCTGACACGGATAATATGTAAGGACCGTTTTTGCATTGCATATTAAACTTTATTCTTTGGTAAGTATTTAATTCTATAATTAAAAAATTATATTTTTATTTTCTTTGTATTTTTTTTCTTATTCACATTTAAAACTACCCTAGCACAATAGCAGTTTTCAATTAAGACTAATTACTGGAATAAAACTAATCCATGAAATTAAATAATTGTAATAATATTTGCCTGTTAAAATATTTTATAAATGCGAATTTCCACAATGTAAAGAAGTACACTAAAATATAGAAAATTTATGAACAATTTCAGTAATTCATCAACAATGCTTTTAATAAAGGTTTTGTAAATAGGAAATAATTTATCTGAAAGAATCTGCTTTTCTATTTAACACTTTTTTATCAATACTGGATTCTACACTAAAAGTTACATGAAAATATAATAAAAGGTCACAAAAATAATTATTATAACAAAAGACGGTAAGATGACTACCTTATTAGATTACTAATCAAAAAGTGAGTTAGTATAAAAAGAAAAAAAATATCACTTGTATGTAACTATTTATTATCAGAAAATGTTTTGTCTGTAAATGAATATGAATTATTATTTCAGCAATGCAACAAAAGAAAAGTTTACAAGAAAAGTTTTGACGAGGAAACTAATTTATCGGATGTGTATGTTATCTTATAACATATTTTTTGTTCGATATCTGCTTCACCAAAAATATGAGGTAATGGTAATTGCATACATCAATAACATATGAAACGAAGTATCTTTGGGTAAGTATGTTCACAGTTACCCTCCTATTCCAACTACTGCCATATATATATTTTTTAATTTAAAGGTTTCGTGTTATTTTTCATGTTCATAGGTTTTAAGAAATCAATTTTACAAAAAAAAGTATATATATAATTTAACAAATTACAATAAATATTGGAAAATTTTTCTAAAATCTTAAAAAACAAACAAAAAAAACGTACTTTTGTGTTAAAGCGGCCCCCACAATTATGATTATGCCAAGGTTGCAGTTATGATTTCACCAAGATCATCGCAAAGTTTATATATGCATCCTATATTCACATATATATATTCCAAACACTCCTATATGTGCCATATACGTCATTATACACATATTATTTACGTCTTATATGTCGTATATACATTATATACACATGTCATATATATACATAATATATGTATAATATATGACTATAACTTGGCCACACACGTCAAGAAATGTTATATATATCTCATATATTATTATAATGTCATACATGTTTTATAATTTGGCGATAAATCTTGGTCACTTGGCGATTCATCCTTGGAGGCCGCTATAACACGAAAGTACCAAATTTACAATATATTAATGAAAACAGAAATAAAAATATTTTATCGGGTCATTCCTACAATAACTTTAACTCTTGTGTTAACTCTCTCTTTAACTTTAACGTTTATTGCTTTATAAGACGATTTCTCATCGGACGTCAATTTTTGAATACGGCTTTTTCTCATATCCGATAATTTGCATCTATCCTTTTCGCAACCTTAACATTTTTGTAATGATTTTATGCATTTCTATTGCTCATTCAAAGAAAAAATCTTCTAAAGTTACAGAATTTCGTTAAAAGCGCTTAAAAACTCTTAAAAAAATAAAGTGACGACGTCAGTAAAGTGACAAGGTCGATAAAATGACGACGTCAATAAAGTGACAAGGTCGATAAAATGACGACGTCAATAAAATGACGACGTCAAGAGGTCCATTCTCAACCAAAAACAACAACCCTTTTCCCAAAGGTAAAAAAAAAAAAAAAAAACTTTTTTTTAATTAGATGAATAAGTTCACTTGATTTTATAATCGACTAAGATAATTTTATTGCAGATAAATGTGACTAGTAGATAATATTTTCTGATTTCTTATGATATTACATTCTTTTATTTAACTTTACCTGGTGCATGTACATAAAGATGGAATTTTGTAATATTTTTTTCACTCACTTCCTACTAGGCTAGAATTATAAAATATTATGCCCACAAACGAGTTTCTGATGAAGATACAACATTTTAACAGTTAATAATAAATTATTGTATTGATTTTAAGACATTTGTTTCTTTAAAAAGGCGCAGATTTTAAATCACCAAATATTCCTTCTGATTACAACTGTATAAGTGTTATAGGAACATTATGCATAGGAGTTCATTATGCGCCAAACTACGCCCGCTAAAATATGCCAACTGGACTAAAATATTTTAAACATTAAAAAGTAGAAAAAAATAATGAAATATTTTTTAAACACGGTTTTATCAATTAAGAGTTTTTTATTATTTAAACAATGATTATAAGTTGAGGAGGGTTTTAGAAATCCTGAATAAGCAGTTAAGAAAAATGTCTCTCAATGCCATAAAGTAAAAATTAAAAAGAGAAAAAATATATATTTTTTAAATAAATTAATTAGTTCGCGCTTCGTAACCAAGCGCAAATCAAAGCAATGAATTTTCTGTAATTGAGGCCTATTCCAATTTAACGTATTGTAATGGAAAGGTTTTGGAATAACGTCAATTGCAGTCATGAAATTAGGCGTGATTTGTTAGATAAAAAAATCAATGGTTATAAAATAGTATTTTTTAAAAGCTATTTTTACTTTTGCAATTATTTATTCTTCAAGAAATTTTTAATTTTAGAATCTGTAGAACAATATATATATATTCGTTTTTTTTCATATAAATACCCTGTTCGAAATGATATTTCTAAAATAAATATGTTCTCAATCGAGTCTAATAAGTACGTTAAAAATAACGCAGCAATGAATTATTTCTAATAAATATAAATATTTATCTCCACAAATATTTAACAGATGCCAAACTCGGAAAAGAACTAACGAAAACTATTTACAAAATAAAAAAAATTCCCCCTCTTACTACTCATAATTATAAAGCATTTGATAAATACAGTAATTTGTCTTCTGTACACGTTCTTATAGCCACTTGTTGTACCATGTATACATAAATATGAACAATTTCATAATTTCAGCAATGTGTTAAAAAGGGTTTTACAAAATTTTTGTCGGGAAAACAACTTTATCGAAAATATCTGTATGGTCATTTAATATATTTTTCTAATCAGAAAAGGTTATTCTTGTAAAAGTTACGTAGAGATAAAAGTATACAACAATGAAAATAAATTAAACAAACTATATTAAAGTCCTTCTTAGATTACAAACCAAAGTGTGAAGAAGCAGAGTAAGGACAAAAACTATCACTTACATGCAGCTGTTTTATTTTTATAAAGAAATACCGTATCTGTAAGTAAATATAAATCATTATTTCAGTAATACAACAAAAGAAAAGTTTACTACAAAACTTTTGAGGTAAAAGCAATTTTGACGGAAGTATCTTTTTTTATATATATTTTTTGTTCATTATTTGGTTGTACAAAAAATATGAGAGAATGATAAAAGCTTAAATCAGTAAGAAATAAAACAAACTTTGTGCACGTTTGTTAATACCTGTGTTTCTGTTTCATGTGTTTTGATCTTTTCAATTTAATGCTTTTATGTTATTCTTTATGTTCAGTTTCTTTTATTTAAGTTTTATTAAAAATAATATTGAGTGCTGTTTTTCTCCATGTATGAATAATTTGACATGTATGACATGTATAAATAATAACACATCATAAATTATTGTGACAATTGCATTGCAGACATAAATTAACAACCTGCGATATATTCTGATTAGTTCTGACATTTTATTTTTCTTTCATTTCATAATTGCTAGATCACTATATTATAATTTATTTTTCCTACAAATATCACGTTTAAATTAATATTTAGAAAATATCACAGATATAACACATACAAAACTCTCATACTTCTCAAGACTAATAATGAAGACAATTAAAACGTCATTTTCTAAATATGAATTCTATAAAATACTTTTATAAAAATATGATCTTTTTTAACAGACTTACTGTTTTTAACAATCTTTTAAAATACATGTTAAAATGTAATGAGGTAATAATTTATAAAACTCTGAAAAAAGGAATTAGCCTTAATAAATATAGAATAATTCAAAATAATTAGTGAATCTACTTTGTTTGTTTCAGGGTGTAGTTTGAAATCTTTTAAACGACTTCACACTGAGAAAAATGACACTTTCAAATCTGAGTAAATCGATGTTTTCATTTTGTTATGAAACTTTTTGTTTTAAATAGGACGACCCAATGCTTTCGATTCTGAAATACCAGAAATACTCAGAATATTGAAACATGGACATACTCAAAACTGAGCACATAGAGGTCAGTTGATACTCATTTTTGAAACATGGACATACTCAAAAATGATTAGAATCAGTTCAAACTCATTTCTGAAACATGGACGTACTCAAATATGAGCACATGATGCTTTATTCTTGAGAGTGTGCATGTTTTCAGAAATGAGTATATACATGTTTCAAACTTGAGTAATTGTGATTCGGAGCTATTTTGACTATGCGACATACTCAGATTTGTGTATTTTTTACTCAGTTTTGAAAATGTCATTTTTAGAGTGCAAACAAAGGCGGTTATACAATTCGTCTGTAAGTGTTTTTTTAAAGGGACAGAAAAAGTTGGAAAAGGGAAAATTGACTGAAGTTTGATCGCGGATTAGGAACAGTGTAATTAAAATATCCTATTAATTCTTTATGCATTTATTTATTTATATTTAAAAAAATATATATATTTGTTAAATTGTAAACAAACATTAACAAAAGTTTTAATATTGTACAACAAAATTAATCTTGCAAAACTAGTTTTACCACGATTTTGAAGTGCAGGTTTCAAATTTTCGAGTCGTTTTTTAATGTTGCATATTAAGTTGTATGTTTATGTGTATGTGTATTTCTAAAATTTAGGACTTAAAAATATTTACTAAACTTTTTTTGAGTGAAAACATATTTGACTTTATGCCTTTTTACAAGAAATTAACCAAAGTAGCCCTAATCGTAAGCTACTTACGACATTTAGGTAATCATAACTTCAAAAAATAACCTAAATATCCAAACATAATTGCTGAATTAACAATTTTATTAACTATATATTTTTTTCAAATTCAAATGAATTTTTATGACATAATTTATCTACCAGTTTTGACGAAATATTTATATATTATGAAATCCAAAATACATTATACAAATAAATATCTTATGCTACATTTATCTAAATGCTTTTGGTTATTTAATGTATTTAAGTTTGGACTGAAATATTCAAATTCATGTGTAAACACATGTCATTCATTTGGTTACAATTTGATTGCACCAAACAAATTTATGTTCATTTGAACAATATTCATTGTTTGTATTAAAATACTTCCAAAGGGAATTTAGGTTCCAACTATAAATACATTGATTCTTTGCATTAAATTATTAATTAGTGAAGATCCTGTATCTCCTTAATTATTCTAGCCCAAACCAATTCATTAAAAATGATGCAAAATTCAGTAAGATGTAGTTTCTTTTCTTCTCGAGTCTTGTTGCAATGTTTGATCTAGTGTTAACATAGTTTATAAAGATTGTACATATATCCTGCTAGCAATATTTTGATGCATTATCCATCATAAATGCTGTCATTACTAAAGACAGGTATATATGGGACTTGCATAAAATTGAACTAAACGAGTTATTTTGCAAACAGTAATTTTATGTTGTAAAACGGATATTTATAAAATCTAATTTTGAAATAAAAATTATAAAAGTATAATTTTTACTTTTCCATAACAACAGTGAAAAACTTATATACTTATGTCTTGTGACAATCATAACGAGTGATTTTCATATAAACAACGAAGATGTATTTGTAAACTTGTGTCTTGTGGCAACAATTAATGTGAAATCTAGTGACTGCTAGTAGCTGAAATTGGTGGGAATAACATTAAAAAAACTTTCAGCCGTTTTAGCTACGTGTGATTTATAATTATTCCTCAAATACAGTTGCATTTGTATTTGATTACGTGAACCAAGCCGGTCGCGGCAACTATTACTGTGCTGAAGTTGGTGATCAAAGGCCGAGCAGGTTAGCAGGCAAAGCGTTACAATGAAACCATTCGAGTGGACGTATACGATCTTTGCTCCATGGATGCATACGATCTTTGCTCGCTGGTACAGCTTAGTATACGAGAACAATTGAGTAAAAATAGATAAAAATTCGAAACAAATATTTATTCCTGGATTACAATATAAGTGTTCGGTAGACCAAACCTCGCTCGGTAGTTCTTTCAAAATAAATACTGTATTTGACTAAAAGACAACATTTTATTATTTATTTCTACATAATTCATACTGTATTTGAGTAAAGACAAAATGTATTATTCATTTCTGCATTAAAATATATTTTCTACTTTCTGAAAGTTAAAATAACAAATGGTGTCAATCCATTCTTTGCGTTTTTTGTATACATACTCTATCTCGTTTTATACTTACTACTTTTGTATTATACTGTATCCAATTTCTTCATATTATCGAGGTAACAGTTATAATTTTTCGTTATATATTTCCGGAGTTGTAAAATACCAAATTGGTTAATTGTCGATATATTCAACACTTTTTTTCCATACATTATTGTCAATGTATGCAATAATGATAAGCGTGTAAAGCGTTTCACATACCAACTGTTTTACTTAAAGTGATCAGTCGGAAAAAAAAATATTTTAATCTCTAATTATTTTAGGACAAACGGAAATAGCCATTCGACTGGTAATTATGTCTTCTTTCAATTTATGTTTAAGAAATAAGCTTAGGTGTTTGGCAGAAAATTATTTTTGATTAATAAGCAGGGAGTAATTTTGCACCAAGTGGATTGCCAAGTACATGCTGTATTACACCAGTAGTCTAGAACCCTCATTTACGGAAGTGTAGCAATCAAAATTTTAAAACATTGTATAAAAATCGAGGTTGTTACATTTAACAATCTTTTGTATTTAATGAACAATCTATTACTTACATTATGAGAGAAAGATTTTTCGAATCATGCTTAATGCTAATTTGTTTGCGTACAACATATCATTCCCTGACATTTCTTAGTCATCTACAGACACTTTATCTGAAAATTTACAGTTCAATGGTTTTTAACTCGATTGTGAATGGCAGTACGCCAGTAACATATCAGTATTAAGATTTTTTCCCCTATCAAAGTGAACTTTTCTGAAGTCGATATTTATAAAATTATGTTATCGTATTCGAATCAATACAAAAATTTTGTGTTGTGCAAATTGTATTAGTCTGGAAGGGGTCCACAGAATCTATGTCTTCTAGAATTATCACAATTTCTATATCATTCGAAATACATTGATGTCTATAGAAAGATTAAACAGGCGGTCTGCCTGAATGCAATCTGTCTGAATGCAATATTCACTAAGACTATTGTAGACTGACCCGAAGTTCGACTTACATTACATGTCCGATGGACTAGAACAATTCCGTAATCGTAGTGCTGATGAATGACAAATAGTATTGGCAAGAACTTCGGTTTCGGAAGATTAACGTCAGAAAAAATTGTTTAAACCTATCAAAGCGCGTGTTTTTTAGATTAAGTCACAGTTAGATAGTTTTTCAGTAATCAAATTATTATATGTAAGGCTTATGTCATGGAAATAGCCCCAACGTGCTTTCGATTAAAAAAATTACATCATTTTTAATGCTGAGTTTGTTTTAACCTGTCAAAACACATTTTTCTGAATGATATGATGCTAGAATTAGTATAGAAGGCAAATTTCCTGAAATTTGTTACACCGTCTTTGATATCGTCCTTAATCGTGTTGCTGATCAATCAGCAAACGTATTGGCGAGAATTACGATTACTGAAGAAATTTTTTAAGCCTGTGAAAACGAATTTTTCCGAAGTCGACATCTCGTTCGATCAATTTTACGTTTTCGAATAAGGCCTATTTCATGAAAATCGTTGGAATTATTTTTATACCATAATTTCGAGCAATGAGTTTGTTTTAACCCTATAAAACGACACTATTATGCCCTTATTAGCGACAGAGGTAGATCGTTTTCTCATGGTCGAATTAGTATAGGAGGCAAGGTTTGTGAAATTCCATCGAGACGTTTTAGATATATATAGCAGCATTTTCAGAGCCGAGTTTGTTTTAACATATCGAAAACCTATTCAGCCAAAACGAACTTTTTTAATTCGGGAATTAGCAAGACAATTTTTTCGTGCTCAAATTAGTATAGAAACCAAGTTTTATGAAAATCGTTGGAGCATTTTTCGATTTATAGCAAGTAGCATTTTAAGCGCCAAGTTTGTTTTAACCTGACAAAATGAATTTTCTTGAATTCGGGACCTAGCTAGTTAATTTTATCGTGATCGATTTAGTATAGGAGAAATGTTTCGTGAAAATAGTTACAACCGTTTTCGATATCATCTGTAATCAGAAAAATTGCTTGCTCGTTTAATATATGTAATTTATACAACACAGTTATTGAAATCTAACTTTTTGTTGAATAGAACATACAATAATAAAGCAAAATAACAAATCATTTAGCTGTTAAAATACCTTTCATTGTTATGACCGTAGTACAAGAGGTACAATTCACACAACAATATACAAAAAACACAATATTATGGTCAGAAAAATTAGGTTGACTTTGCTGAAGGAGACAACATTTTTATAAAGACACTTTAACTCGGTTAAGTCAAAAGAGCTGTCTAATTGTTCAGTGCTCGGCAAATTCTTACAATAGGAAATAAGGATATCTCCATCGAAAAGATATGCGCACTTATCCGATAACCCTACTCATTCAACAAAGGATAGATAAGTCTATAAAAACTTTGCTAACTTGTTTGCTCAGCATTTGAAACTTCCTAACGAAGCTGGCTGAAATTACTTAATAAAATGTTTATTGCTTATTCATCTTCTATCTTACATGGTTATTAAACGCATTTCAGACTGAAAGAAAATTTTCAAACATATCTATCAACATACATTATTCATTCGTTTTCATTTTGATTGCATCAAGAAAATGTATGTTCATTTGTAACGATATTGATTGCATATATAAAAACATTTTCTAAGTGAATTTAGGTTGATCTATATTAGATATTTATTATTTGCATTAAAATACTTGATTAATGCTAATCCCGCTTCTCATCAGTTATTCTAGCCCACTCCAAGCCATTGTAAATTATGCAAAATGCACCAACATGTAGTTTATTTTCTTCTTGATCCCTGTCGCAATGTCTGACTCATTATTAACGTAGTTGATAAAGATTGTGTATTATATACTGGAAGTAATATTTCTAAGCCTCGTTTTTTACAAATAAAAATCAATATATTCAAAAATGTTTTAACAAAAATGGAACAAACGTTCGAAATAATATTTATTACTGGATTATTTTAATAAAAAATTAATTTTTATTGATTTATAAATTGTGATAACTTGAGCAAAAATGCTTAAATGTAACAAAAACATTATTTTAATATGATTTTTTTCACTTTCTCTCTCTGTTAACAGGTTGTCTGCCATGACACACAAATAAGTGTGCCATAAATATACGTTGAGCGTAATACCACACGAATATGTGTGCCATCAATATTTTCATTGAAGGCAATTGTTTGCTCTGAAACGGGATTATTGATAATTTATTACCATGTATTAAAAAAAATAACCCCTTTGCCGCCTTGGCATGCTTAGGGATTTCTGACTTGTGTTCAACGTGTAAAAATAACTAAAATTTGATATTTTCGAATTAAAGATGTGCAAAATTAACACAATTGGGAATTATGAACTCCCTGAACACTGAAAATTGCTATGTAAATGTTTGCCCAAAAACTACTTCATCACAATCTTTGGCAGTCAACGCTTAGGTACATAACATTAAAGTAAATTATTTAGTCATATAACAAAATCATTAATAATCATTACAATATAGATATTAGTGCTTAAGTGATGAAACAGAACACAAGATTACTTATACAAACCTTTTAATATACTTGTCGACATGTTTCAAACGGCGCCATTATCAAGATCTATAAGCTAAACAAATTATTCTCGCAAGATTACATAGGGCCGAGTCTTTAAAAATTGATGTAAATAATAGTAAAATAATTTATCCATCAAGAAGAGATCTTATTTCCCATCTATTATCTACGAATCAATATAATTCTATATGAGTAACAAGAACATGTGCAATGAATCAACCTCTTTTGAATTACCTAAAATTTGGCACGAAGTGTTTTCCAATTTAAACAAAAAGCAATCAAGAAATATTATTTTTCACGTTTACAGTTGACTATTTTTAAACACCTGCTTTAATTACAAATATCTTGTGTTTTATATTTTTCAAGTTTATTAAAAAACAAATTTGCGAGAATAATTTTTTTAATTTGTAGATCTTGATAATGTCGTTGTTTGTTCGTTCGAAACATGTCGATCAGTATATTAAAAGATTTTTGTAAGCCTTCTTGTGTTCTGTTTTATCACTTAAGCACTTATATCTGTATTTTAAATTATTTAAAATAACAAAGCTTATTTTAAGTTCTAATTTTAAATGAACTATTCCAGAATGTAGATATGAAACTACTTCTGAAATTTAACAGAGCATACCTTTCAAAAGTAGTCGACAAAGACAAAAAATATTTATTTATATTTATTTATACACAAGTTCGATATTTAAGAAACTTTATTAATACATTTTTTTAAACATTAAACAATGCTTTATCATTTATAATATATAACTTATATACTCTTTTTTCCAAACTATAATTTACTGATAAATTCACCATACATTGTAAAAACAAAATAACATGTTACCAATTAAACCCTTTTGATTATTAAATGCATTTTAGTTTGAAGAAAATAATCAAATACACGTATCGACGTAGAATATTCATTTGTTTACATTTTGTTTACATCAAATAAATTTATCTTCATTTGTTATCTTCATTGCTTGCATGCATTAAAACACTTACAAAGTACATTTACGTTTTTCTTTAAGGATTTTACTTATTTGTATTATAATTCTTGATTACCGAAAATACGGCATCTCATTAGTTATTCTAATCTACTCCAATTCATTATCAATTACGAAAAATGCATCAAGATGTAGCTTATTTTCTTCTTGATTTCTGTTGCTATGTTTGATCATATATATTATTTCTCCTGTCAACATCCCTTTTTCTCAGAAAATACGAAACGCAGAACGACGAATGAGATAGCATATGAAAGGATTTTAATCAGGCTTCTGACATAGCACACTTAACGTTTCGTTAAAACATGTTTTTGATTAAAATTTGCTGAAAATTAAAAATTAAATCGGCATTGTTTTCTTAAAAGAAATGAAAGGTTTTCTTCAAATTATTGTTGCCAAAAAAATAAAATACCACATTATATGATGCTCAGCAATTATTATAAAAAACACCTCACGGGTTTATTTTATATTTATGATTAAAAGCGACATTGAAATTGAAATGTTTAGATTTATATTTCTATGTCCCATGTTTTTCCCGAAGCGGATGACGTCATCCTCTAATACAGTCAAAATACGATTGCTAATTTTTTTTTCTCTCTAGCGTGCCTTTTGCAATCTTGGATCAGTTTTTGCTCTAACTTTGATGGAATAAATTAGATAATATTTTGGATTGACTAAAAACTAAATGTTGTTTGCAGATATTTTTATCCTTACTTTTTCTTTAGAAGTTTAAACCTGCATCTAATAAATATTACATATTGATAAAAAATGGTACTTCTCTATTATCCCGTCGACCACTTTTCATAACAAAAAACTATCGCCAAATAAACGGGAGAACGTAGCCATTGGAATATCAAAATAAATAAATAAATAAAATATAAGAATTTAAGGACACAATTCTTATTTTAATTAATAAAATAACTAATAAATCAGTAAAACATAATGAAAAATACACGCAAATGTCGAATTAAAAACCACTTGATGACGTAACAAACACGTATAATGCTTCTGACATCAAGTAAATGGGATTGCATTTTTGTCGTTTAATCTTACAGCTTGGCGATAGTTTTTTGTTATCAAAAGTGGTCGACGGGATAATAGAGAAGTACCTACAAAATATTAGATTTCAGTGCGAAATCCTCGCACGGGCCTTCTGGTTTATTATTAACGTAGTTAATAAAGATGGAGCATTATATATTGAAAACAATATTTATAGAACTTATCTTTTACAAATAAAATCATTATATGCTGCAGTGTTTTTCTAAAAATTGCTTAGAATTTCGAAATAATATTTATTCCAGGATTATTTTAATAAAAAATTATTTTTTTTATTAGTAGTAAATTGTGATATCTCGACAAAAGTACTTAGATGAAATAAAGCTATTATTTTGATATGATATTTTTCACTCACTCTCTATCGTAAAAATGCACAATTTTAAGCAAAAATTAATTATAATAACAAAAAGTTATTTTAAAATTTAATTATAAATAAACGATTACAGATAGAAAACTATTTATGATATTTAGACGAGCATAACTATAAAAAGTCCTTCCGGCCTATACCGGAAGGAATAGGTAGCTTCCATATTCCGTGTTTTTAAAAACTCATATTTCTCAAACACCGGAAGCTAAAATGCTTGTAACCCGATTTGATTATAGAAGATTCAATCCCGGTTTTCGTTAATACAGAATTTGAATGCGAATTTCAGCATGAGAATTACAACATAACAAAAATAAGATTGTTTCAAAATATTATCCAACATAGAATTTTAAACAGCCATTTAAACAGCCAACTATATCTCAGCCATTTTGTAAGGTAAAGCCAAAACAAAAAATGCTCCAGAATCCTTGTATCACGATCTAACACGTAACGGAAACAACTTTACAATTTATAATTTTTTTGTACATCTTTTTGATGTTAAAAAAATATTTTTAACTGGCCGCCGTTTTGAAACAATATGGCAGATGAAACTGGCCAACGAACTCGGTCGAGACCTTGGTATGTCCAACACACATACTCAGTCACATCCAAATAGCTTCATAAATAAGAGAGTTACAGCATGACATAGGTCAGATATATATATATATATATATATATATATATATATATATAGATAGATAGATAGATAGATAGATAGATATAAATCAACATTTGAATTTGAATGGAGGGTGGTTTTGGTGTCTGCGGGTCATGATCGGTGAAAATATACCAAATTTTTCTGGAATTGCTTTCCTCCGAACGTCTGCTATAGGCAGGTTTTTGTAATGCAAGCTACCTCAAAGCAGTAGACAAATCCAAACAAATTGATGAATTATAAAATTTTACTTCAAAAGTATTCACCCAGAGAAAAGTTTTGTTGAATCAACAAAAATTTGGTTGGCCCAACAAAACTTTCCGTTTAAATATGGGTCAATGGAAAATTTGTTTGAATCAACAAGAAAAATATTGTTGATTTTTTTTTTGCAATTCCAACAAAAAATTTTGTATCGTTAGCAAAAAACTTTTCTGTTAATTCAAGTAAAAATGTTCAATTATATTTGAATTAACGAAATTCTTTTGTTGAAATTTTTCTCAAAATAAATATATATGTTAATTTATATGTTAATTTAAGAGTTCTTTTCAGTTTCGGCAACAAAAAATTTTGTTTAAAGAACAACTGTTTTGTGTAATTTTAAGAATTTTCTTTGTTTGAACAACAAAAGGTTTTTGTTACATAAACAATTATAATATTTACTTTAAAATTATTTTCTGTATTAGAACAAATCTAAACTTAACTATTTTTTTAGGTAATTTTAAATTCATTTTCAGCAATGAATTACGCCTGTAACCCTTGAACAATAACAAGTGAATTTTTATCCTGCTTTTTTTCAAGCGAAAACCTACAGATTTAACAATGTCCCAAGCTGGGAATCGAAATTGGGTCCTCAGAATAACGATCTGAGACTCTAACCACTGAGCCAGAAGGAACGATATCCAAACTCGAAATTTCTCCCTCTTGTATATGTCGGACCGGCTGCAACCGCAGCACAAGATGGAAAAGTCATAATGAAAAATGAATGTCAAAATGAGCACAGTGTCCGCTTAAGACATACAAGTAGGGGAAGCCCGACGTTACTCTGCCCTCCCCCCTCTACCAATTGCTTTGTTATTTACTAAATCCATTTTTGGTATGGTGCAATACTTTGAAATTTTATCATCAAAATTTCGAGTAAACAACAATTTAGAAAGAGCGAGCTTCTTAGAAAAAAATTTCGTAAGGAAAAAATGCATTTTTTACCCTGATAGATTTTTTTTTTTTTTTTTTTTTTTTTTTGTAAAAAGTTATTCTGAAAAGTAAATTTTTTGGGGGTAACCTTTGTATTTCTTTGGGTAAGCACGGGCTTTCCGGCACTATTCGGTAAATAGGACCTGCATGAGCATGCAAATTTTTGCAGCAAACATGCGACGAAAATACAAAGCCCGGCATACGGCAACATACAGTTAATTTTTTATTCATTTTCAGCAGTGAATTACGCCTGTAAAAGCAGTATAAAAATTCACTGGTTATTATTCAAGGATTACAGGCGTAATTCACTGCAGAAAATTAATTAAAAATTAACTGTGTTGCCGTATGCTGGGTCTTCAGAGCGCTCTTCTGAGGACCCGAGTGCGATTCCCGGCTTGGGACATTTTTCACTTTGTCGGTTTACGCTTGAAAAAAAGCAGGATAAAAATTCACTGATTATTATTTAAGAATTACAGGCGTAAATCACTGCTGAAAATGATTTAAAAATTAATCCGTGCATTAGTTCTTGAGATTTAGTTATAGTGAAAACCATGAAAAAAGTAACATAGCCTCCTGTTTTGGGCTATTTACACCAAAACGTAATCAGCTTCTATTTATGTCAAGGTCTAACTCAATCTGTATTTTGATGTAAATCTGTGCATTAATTCTTGAGAAATCGCGAATCTATTGCAGAAATCACGAAAATTGCAAGATAGCAGCGCCACCTGTTGCGCGATTTACGCCAAAAACTAATCAGCTCCAATTTAAATCAGGAAGTAACTGAATATAAAGTTTTATTAAATTCCGTGCATTAGTTCTTGAAATAGAGCGCCCTCAAAATTTTTGTCGCATACAGACAGACAGAGTCATAGACAGTCATTTTCTAAAAACAGTCAAATCGTGTTCAGGACCTTCTAAAATCCGTCGAAAACCAGAAGTTGAAAATTTTTAATGACTCCAATACTTTCTTCTTGTAAAGATAGAAGAAAGTAATAAATGCGATAGGGGGATTTTTTAAACTACCTTGGTCCTTCCCAATTAAAAAAAGTTTTAATTATCCAAAAATTATGTTAATCCTTTAATTATACAGTTATATAAGTCAAATAAACCAAGTTACGTGAGAGAGTTATGGCTACTATACAACAATTTAAATTTTGTAAAAGCAACATAATTTTGCTGGAATTACAAATTACAAAATTATTGTAAAATTAAAAAAACAGATTTTGTTAATTCAAGTAAAATTGATGAAATTTTGTTAAAATTTTGTAAGAGTGTTAACAATATTTTTTTGTCAATGCAACAAAAACAACTTTTTACTTCAACTAAAAATTTTGCTTGAAACAACCAAAATGTACTCAACAAAACATGTTTTGTTGTTTTAATTAATTCCTTTTTCTGGGTGTTTAACGTTAAACAATGCTTTATGTTTTATAATATAAATTATCTACAATATTTATTAAACTATAACATACTACCAAATACAAGATACTTTGTAGAAAAAAAATATGCTGTTACCAATTTATACGCTTTTGATTATTAAATACATTTTAGTTTGATGAAAATATTCAAATACACGTATTCATTTGTTTACATTCTGATTATATCAAATAAATTTGAGTTCAATTGTAACGATAGTTATTGTTTGCATTTAAATAATTGTAAGATGAATTTAAATGTATATATAAATACATTAATTATTTGCATTAAATTACTTGATTACATAGATCCGATTACGCATTAGTCATTATAGTCCACCCCATGGCATTATAAGTTATGCAAAGTGCATCAAGGTGTAATTTAGTATCTTTTTGTCTTCCTGAATATTCGATTTATTATTAACATAGTTTGAAAAGATTTTGCATTATAGCTGGAAAGCAATATTCTCATGCTTTATCTTTCCCAAATGCAATTATTACATGCCACAGTATTAAATAAAAATGAAATAAAATTTCGATATAATATTTGTTTGTAGATTATGTTAACAACAAAAAAAGTTTTTTAATGATTTATAAAATGAGATACTTGACAAAAATTACTTAAATAGAGACAAACTTTTACATTCATATAAGATAATTTCAATGTCTCTATCCCTGAAAAGTACATTAAACTGAGTTGTTTAGGATAACAAAATTATTCAGAATTTTATTTAAAAAAATATTCCAGAATAGATAGCGACATACAACATCCAGAAAAGTATAACAATAAAATGTAGAAGAAAAATCCAAACAAAATTCAAGAATTGTGAAATTTTAATAAGCTTAATTTTTTTGTACTTGAAACCATACTTCATTAATTATAATGTAAAGGAAATAATTAAATTAAATGTAGAAGAAAAATCCAAACAAAATTCATGAATTGCGAAATTTTAACAACCGTTTTTTTTTCTACTTGAAAGCATACGTAATTAGTTATAATGTAATTAATCTACCTTATTTACGTATAACTTATTATTAAAATCGCATTATAAAAATACTTATTTATTAATTAGATAAACTAAATATGATTATTAAATAACCTATATTTTGAGTCGAAATATTCAAATACATGTATGAATAAATGTTTATTTGTTTTTGTTTGGGATTCATAAAAAAATTAATGTTCATTTGTAACGGTATTGTTTGCTTGTACTAAAACATTTGCTAAATGAAATTAGTAATGATATATAGATAAAGATATTGATTATTTGCATTAAAATACTTGATTAATAAAGATCCTGTTTCGCATTAGTTATTCTAGCCTACTTCAAGGCATTATAAATTATGCAAAATGTATCAAAATGCAATTTAGTTTCTTCTTGAGTTTTACCGCAATGGTTAATTTATTATAATTAGGTGCATTATATTAACAAAATTATTATTATTAACATTTAATTAATTTGTTTAATAACAAGATTATTATTAATAAATATTATTAACATTTTAATGCATTATAAACTGGAAACCATATTTTAGTGCCTTACTTTTTACAAATATAATAATTAAATGACAGTACAGGGTGATTATAAAAGTACTATCCCGATGTATGGGTCCCTAGCTACCATACCGTTCGCAGAAACTGAACGAAATTTTGGTTTAAAGTATTTTGAGGTATATGCGCTCAAGAATCATATGAGAAAAAAATGGTTAAACACTAACAGTCACGGTTACAGTGACAAAATTCCGAAAAGTTCAAATGGTGTACGCACTTACTTTTTTATTGTAATGTGATCATCACGTTAAAAACCTTAAAAAGCGTTGTAAAGGTACCTGCATCACGAAAATCGTCGTATATAAATAAACTAAGAAGAAAAGAGAAAACAACTGTGGCGCTGACGAGTGCACAACTTTCTTTTCTAATGACGTTGCATTTCACATTGTGTCTTCGACTCTGATCCCAGCCTACTGAATATTCCTCGAAACGACAAGAAGAGACCAAGGTACGCAGATTTCTTGGTTCGGCGTAAGACACCGTCATGACTGACGCCGTGAAAATAAAGGGTCTGTGAAATGCGTGTCACGTATCTTGTATTCTTGCATTTTGAACAACATGCTGCTTACTGGGACATAACGTGGGAAAATTGCAAAGATTTATTATGACCGGATAAAACGCCGCAAAGGCATTGCGTGTCTACCGCAGAAAACATGGGCTTTGCCGAGGCCCGTGTACTGTAAAAATCTACGGGACTTGATACGCAAATGTGAAGAAACTGGTTGCACATGCGAACGATCTCGGCCTGGACGACCTTCCGTTCCTGTCGATTCTGTTGCAGAAGTACATGAGACGATAAGCGAAGCAAGTGCATGAGGTTTTTCACTCACTCTACAGTTGCTGAATTCTACGGTCCACAAGATTCTGCGCTCTGATCTCCACGTGTTTCCGTATCGGTTCCAGCATGTTCAGATGTTGCAAGCGGGTGATAAGCAACAACGGATAGATTTTGCGAATGAATTCTTCATCCGGTATGACGAGGATGGCAGCTGACCTTTATGCGCTCTGTGGACGGATGAGGCCCATTTCTCGTTTACTGGTAACGTACTGGTACAAACAACTTCATCCTCGTCTCTTACGTTTTAGAAGAGGTTACTGCTGCATCTACAAACGTGTACTATAACGAGGGTTTTCCACTAGATATTTTGACTAATTATGTAATTCCCAATTTGCCAAAATGAAATGCTCTATCTGACGTCGGGTGAATGAAAGATGGCGCTCCCCCACATCTGGGGTCTTCTGTCGAACGTTTTGTAACACAATAATTTGGTAACAGAGTTATATCCCGCCATTTAACGTTTCCGTGGCCGGCAAGGTCCTCTGATCTCACTCCAACTGATTTCTGAATGTGAGGATATTTGAAATCCAAAGTGTATGCATTTAATCCGCAAACTGAATCTGATTTGAAAGATGCCATCAGACGTCAGGTAGATAATTTCTGAAACACAAAAAAATGTTTTGTTTTCTGTTGCTTCTCTGTTCTTATCGGTTGTTTTCACTTTTCTTCTTAGTCTGTCAGACGATTTTCGTGCTACAGGTACTGTTTCAACGCTGTCTGTGGATTTTCACTATGGAGATCACATTCCAAAAAATAAAAGTAGGGGTTGCTATTTGAAATTTCCGAAATTTTGTCACTGTAACAGTAATTGTTAGAGTCTAACTGTTTTTTTTTCATATGATTCTTCAGCGCATACCTCAAAATATTTTAAACCAAAATTTCATTTAGATTGTGTGAACGGTACGATAGCTAAGGTCTCATATATCGGGATAGTTTTTTTATAATCACCCTGTATTTTAGTAAAAAAAGAAATAGCAAATCGAAATAAAAAAGATTCGTATAATGTTTAACAAAATATACTTTTATGAACCCTAAAACCAGACGTCCTAAAGAAAATTGATTAAATATAACAAAATCAACATTTTTCAAAAGTTATATGTATTAATTCATAACGTTTTTGAATTTTTAGATAATATAGCGAACATACATATATACAAACACACATCTTTTATATACTAGGTTAAGTCCAGTAGATGCAATTAATGGTTATCAAAATTTTGAAATGTTTAGTAAAATTGTTAAGTAATGGTTAGTAAACTGTTAGCAAATGATTAGTAAACTATCAGAAGAAAAAACAAAATATTTATCTTCTTCTCGTCTGAGGTTCAGATATCTGAACCTCCGTTATTTTTTTTTTTAAAGGATTAAAATGTTTGGTTTTTGGAGATTTTGACTTTAATTCTATATAACTGAATATGTAGACTGAATGTATATACTTTCAACTGTATTTTGAAATATACACTGCTCAAAACAGTTAAAGGATATTGCAGTTTTAGGTGGATTTTGTATCTGGGAAACTTTTTAGCTGATTGATACATGGTCGACAGACATAGTAGGTTATATGAGAATAAATTACACATGTTTGGCAGAAAAAAATGCATTTTATTGCGCATTTGTGAACAAAAGGAAAAAACACAATTTGTGCATATGAGAAAAAAAGAATAAGAAAAGGTGTTTTCTTCAAAGAAAATCATTTTCAGTAGGGGGTATGGTTTCCACGGGCGGCCAGCAACGTTGAACACCTTTGAGGCATGGACTCAATGAGGCTATTAATGACGAGTTGGGGTATTCTGCCCCACTCTTCCAGAAGAGCTCTTTCCAGTTCTTGGAGAGTTTGTGGGGGTTGTTGGCGGCCAGAAACTCGTCTTCCTAGAGCGTCCCAAACGTGCTCGATTGGATTCATGTCTGAAGAACACGCTGGCCATTACATTCGAACGATTCCTTCCTCGAAAAGGAAATCCTCCACCAGGTTTGCACGATGTGGCCTGCAGTTATCGTCCATTAAAATGAAGTTATCTCCGATTGCTGCAGCGTAAGGGACTACAATAGGTCTGAGGATCTCATCCCTATATCGGCGACCAGTCAGAGCTCCATCTCGAATGATGTAGAGGTCAGTGCGCCCGTCAATGGAGATGCCACCATACACCAACACTCCTCCACCGCCAAATCTGACACTTTCGTGCACGAACGCAGGATTATTCCTACTGCCACGGTCCCTCCAGATGAAAATACGCCTATTATCCGGATGCACAGAAAAACGGGACTCGTCAGAAAACAGAATATTGCTCCATTCATTTCTCCTCCAGTTGACATGCTCGGTTGCCCACTCCCTGAGGTCGCGACGATGCCTTGATGTTAATCTAACACATACCACCGGTCGGCTAGCATACAGACCTACAGCATGGAGCCGGTTTCGGACAGTCTGAGTTGAAATCGTGGTGCATGTAGCTGAGCGAAGGTGTTGTTGGAGAAGAGTAGCGTTCATGTTTCGGTGTCTCTGAGCTGTTAACGCTAAATACCGATCTTCATTGGGCGTTGTTGCCCGTCTATGACCTTGCCCTGGTCTTCGGCCTGCACATCCACTCTCCCAAAAACGGTTCCAGATCCTGGAAATGACACTTTGTGACACTCCAATGGCTTGCGCTACTTCGGCTTGAGTTTGGCCCCCTTCTAACCTACCAACAATTCTCCAAGCTTCTGAATCTGTCAAATGACTTCGCTGAGACATCGTACTCATCGAAACAAAGCAATCACTGAATGCCGATCATCCTTGTCTTCATTCTCTTTTATCCAGTTGAAAGTCAAATTTCATTCGCTGCCGCTGAAGCGACGTTTTTGACGTCGAACTCAAAATTTGCATACTCCACAGTTTGAAAACCAGAAAAATTTGCATTTGTGATTCTCTTCTTCTATTTTCGGCAAAAAAAAATTTCGTTTATATCTTTATTTTATATAAAACTTCAAATATCCTTTAATTGTTTTGAGCAGTGTAGATTGTCTAGATTAGTTTTGCATGCGCAAAAATTTTAGCTCTTTATAGCAAATCTAATGCTGTCATTACATTTCACTGAAAACGATGCTGTTAAAAATAGCGTTATAATACCTTCATTAGAAGAATGTTTTCGTTCGATTTAGAGTGAGGCACAAGAATGTTAGACTGAATAAGTGAATTGCGACTCAATATTCTAATGGGTCGCATGTTTGTCATGTTTTTGTTTGTTTCTTATAATTTGATTGGCTTTTTAAGCTTTTATAGATAATTTAGAATAACACCGTATATGCCGAAACCAAATTATATAATTTTACGCGTATCAAATTCCGAGTAGAAATATTATTATCATTATTAGATTAATCATTAGATAGTATTACATAAAACAAAATTTACTCCAAAAATACGTTCTTCGTAACTAACTCAAATAAAATAGATTTCATAAACTATTTATAACGATAGGCAAAAAAAAAGCAATTGTACTTTTATGTATATTTTCTTTTCTCTGCATGTCATCAGATAAAACAGAAAAAAAAATGCTTCAGAAAAAGTGAAATAAAAATGCGATGTAACAACTTTTTCATGGTAGGAAGCAAAAGCTAATAAAGTTTGTCTTTTATGTTTGTGCATAAAAATGCAGGGTAGTTTATATGATATTCTTATTAGAATGAGTAGCCAGCTTTTTATGATAAAAAGTTCAACAAACGTTGTAGCGTAAAACTAAGATATTTCGATCGTTCAAGGAATTATATTCTTAATTACTTCCGATCATAGAGAATAATTTTAAATCCTTATACAAATTGTTAATTGTACGTATTTTATTATATGTAGAATTGTATTATTATTTTATAACTAAAATTATAATATTTAGATTTATTGTACTATATTATATCCCTTTTTGCATGCTTTCTTTTAATTTACATTTCTGTATGCATGTGGCAGTCAAATCTTGCTACTCATTTTTTACACATTTTTTCATTTTTAAATATATATGTATTCCTGAGGGCAATACATGAATTGGACATTGATTTTTTGGAACAGATGTGTTATGGTGCTATCACACGTACTCTCATATCATAGTCAATATCAGATATTTCATCGGAAACACGTTTTTCAAGAGGAAAACTCTCGGAATCGTCCCGTGTGATAGATTGCCTCTCGTAATTTTGCCAAGCGCTAACTTCCTGCTGTTTGTATCCTCTACGATAGATATCAGCTGGAAATCCACCAATCAGAGCTCTCTAAAAATTCCAAGATGGCAACCGTCAGTAAGTCAACATGTTATGTTTAACGTGGTCGCAAATATTGAAACCAAAAATACAGAATAATAAAGAAAAAAGCAATATCTTTGGTAACACAGGGACCAATTATACACGAAAAGAACTTTAAAAATGTGCAGTTATTTTGAAATTAAAGAATTAGGTATGCGCCGATTGTCCCTTCTTGTTCGTTATTTACCACTGCCGATAAGAACTTTATTTACTAATTTAAAGTTATTTATTGCGATTATTTTATTTCAATTCCTTATATTATTTGCGATATGTTATACTTGTACTGTCGTAGTCACTTATTTACTTCTCAAACTGTACTCGTTTAACTACTTTCTGCAGCTGTAGTTGGCGTTATTTCGTACTTGTTGCCAAGTTATGTCGTCAAAGATAAAAATGCAAGCAAACAGGCATCAAGGTATTTTATTGCAATACAAATTATTCTACCCTCCTTTTAGCATGCAGCGTTCAGAGTCTAAATTTTGTAGTGGTGGAGGAGAAAGAAAATTTTCTTATACTTTTAAGAAAAATAAAATTTAATCTAGCAGCTATTTATAGTTAATTATATTTTACCTTTTAATAATTTTCTTTAAAAACAATCTTGATAATCTTTTTTTAAAGATATACAATTATTATACAGACATACATATTTATTCGTAGATCTGTGGATTAGTAAAAATCTATTCACCGTTGTCCAGTAATCCAAGGCTGTCTGTTAGATGACTGGTGACTTTCTGTCCAACATGGTTTATTAGTGAGAAATTACAGACTCAGAATCGGCCGGAGTGGCTCAGTGGTTAGAGCAACAGCCCGGAACGCTGTGGACCCAGGTTCGATTCCTGGCTCTGGCAATTTTTAGCACTTTCCAACCTAGTTGAAAAGTGCTTATGACTTCGGTTTGTCTGGCCGTCTGTCCGTGCTCTAACTCCCGTAAATATGCTCGGATTGCTCTGCAATTTTTATATGTTATTGTCGTTAGCTATAGCATGTTCCCTATTTCAGCGGAAGTGTGTAGCACTTATAGTTTTTTTACAGGGACACTCAAAAGAATTCCGTTACGTTGCGGTCTATGGGGAAAAATTATTTGCGGTTTATTTAAATAATGTTTCACTATTTTAAACGCATTGAAATTTATATATATCAATAAGGTGCATTAGAAGAAGCTTAATATGGAATAGGGTGTGCATACCACTTATAGTTACTATACAGGGACAGTCAAAAGAATTCCGTTACATTACGTCTATGGAGAAAAATCGTCTGCGGTTTATTTAAATAATGTTTCACTATTTTAAACGCATTGAAACTTATATATATTACTAAGGTGCATTACAAGAGGCTTACTACAGAATAGTGTGTGTATAGCAGTCATCGTTCATTTACAGGGACATACAAAAGAATTCTCTACTGTCTGTTAACAATAATTCCTGGCGTTTTAAGTTGCTGAACGCGATTTTCAATTGAACTCACTTTTTGTCTATTACTGGGTGTGTATAAATTCTGTATTTCATATACAGGGTAGCACAAAAGTTCGAGAACACATTTCCGTTTATTGACAGAAACTCCAGAAGGAGAATTTTAAACTGTGCTACGCGTTTCCTAACTAAAATTTATCATCCTATATCGTATATATACAAATCTATAGATCATATACAGGGTTGAATAAAAGTACTCGGATACTTTTCCGAATATTGTATCTGTTCGAAATTCCTGAAATTATGTTTTTAAATATGTTATGCGTTTTCCAAATTGTTTACTTAGATGTTATCTTTTAGCTTATTAAACGGTATGTTTTGTAAAATTATTTTGGAAGCATTGGAAAGTGCTACATAATCTATGCTTGGCGCATGATTTTTCGTTCTTGTTTCACTTCATGTTGATTAATTGTATTTAATGTATGTGGGTGAGAATGTCCTTTTCAGTCTATTTTTCCTTTTTAATTATTGAATTTCAACCACCCTAAAATGTTGTCTTCCCGCTCCTAGCGGTGTATAAAATTTAAAACTTTATATGTTTTTCAATTTTTTAAGCAAATTGTGCGCTTTTTTACTTTGTATTAATAATAAATAACGCATATACCCCCCCCCCCCCCTCCAGTTGAAATATTTTGCTACCCTTCAAAAAAAAAAAAAAAAAAATTACATATTTTCGAAAACAAAAATGAATTGTAACGTAAAACTTTCCTAACAGAAATAGATTTCTAGAATTTTCAAATATGCGAACCCAAAATTAAAGCTCATTCCGCCAAATAGTTTTTAAGTTATGCTTAAAAAAGCACTTGTCTTGTAATCAGTTTTGCGACGATCGAACATAATAATTTAACATTAGGAGGTGTGAAATAAAACCTGCGTAATTTCTAAACTACTTTAACGAGTGACTTTCAGTTTGATACACGAAGGTAAAATTTACCGAAATATATGATGTAGGGTGAAATTAGGGTTTAATACTAAAAGCTGTAGAATATGTTACAATTGCTATACGTAACTTCCTCCTTCCCTCGCCAGCAAAATTTATGTACAGCATTATTATTAGATGTTAATACTAATCTATTGTTACTTGTGACATTTTTATAGTGATTTGCGTCAGAGTTAGTAGAGGGTATAACTCTTCCCCCCCAGGACTGTACACAATAAGTATAAAAATAAGGATTGTGTTTTTGTGAAACGAAAAATATCAAAAACTCATTTAAACTTTCGAAAAACAATTTAAATCATGAAAACCAAGGAAGAAAACATTGCAAAAGAGTGGGAACTATATCTAAATTCTATTACGTATTTCAATTTTACATTCCATTCAATATGTAACATGAATTACATTTAAAATATGTAAAATATATTAACTAAAAATGCCTTAATAGTGATTTTGGCAAAATTACTAAAACTTAATTTAAAATCTTTCTTTGTGTTACAGATTTCGGCTTAGCGATAAAGTGCGGTTCCAATACATGTGACAAAAAACTAGTTTTAATATACTATTTTTTTCTAAATCACTTAATACTAATAGTTGAGAATTATTAATATTTACAGGTAATGAAAGACGGAAAGTGAAGATATGGACTCTATAATTTAGAATTTTAATGTTATATTAGCGAGAGTATTGTTTTTATAATCTTGGAATTTTAAGTAAAATGATCACAATATTATATATATAGAACAGATACGAAAAGAAACTGCAATATATAAAATGTTAGTACGCGTTAATGCTTCCTGTTTATCAATCGAGCTCTACACTAAATATTAAAACACCTACTGCAATTACTCGCCAAATGTTACGCCCTCTCCTTACATTAGCAGATAACTTTCAGTATGGAAAAGAACCCTAGTTGCAGCGTGAAAGTGTAGCTAGAACAAGCGAGAGGCAATAGCATATACTTCATATCGTATGGTAGTCCGTGTGATAACAGCTTAGCACTCACGCACCGATGTTTGGCGACTTCTTGATTGGCGCGATTTCGCCGCCCGCGCAAACCAACAGTTTAATACAATAGCTAGGTTACCATTAACGGAAACAATCCCCAAATTTTGGCGACTTTTTTTTTATAACCGATATAAAAAAAAAAACGGTGCTTGAGTGTAAGACATAACGGCCGATTTTTTAAAAAGGATTAATTTTATATTTAATACTTGGAAATTTTTTCCATAGAAAATTTCTCACGCCTTGCATTCATAATATTCAAATTTTAATTTCTTAAAAGGCGTATAGCCAACATAGTGAAAAAGTACCGAAGCCAGGACTAGAACCCGAATGCAAGGCGTGAGAAATATTCTATGGAAAAATTTCCAAGTATTTAATATAGATTTATTCAATTATCGATGCTGGATTTTTTTTGGTTTAGTGTTTGTCCCAGGGTTGGTGGCTCACGGAAAAATATTCCATCTTGTGCTGCGTTTGCAGCCTTGCCAACATGTTATATAGTGAGAAAGTGCCAGGCTGAGTATCGTTCCCAAGTGGTTTAGTTGGTAGAACGTCAGTGTGCTATACAGATGATCCCGGGTTCGAGTCCCGACTTGGGTAGATTTTCACTATGTTGGATATACGCCTTTTAAGTGATTAAAATTTGAATAGTAGGATAGATCTTTTAATCCCTATGGGGGGGGGGCAACATCGACCCAAAACTAGCATTTCCTCCACAGAAATAACGTTACATTCGTTTAATATTAATTGAAAAAATAGCTCCATTCATCATTTTAACCACATTGTTACCCGCATGACTATGACGTCAGCATTGAGCAAAGCACATATTTGTGCTTTATAATATAAGTTAACTTTTTGTGAATTTCAAAGAAAGCATTTTTTAAATTTTCATTTAATTTATTTATATTACTGATGATATTATTAAATTTTGAAAATAACTACTTTATTCTTAACGCATTTAAATGAAATACGTATTTTTTTCTGATGCTTTTCTGCAAACGTCAATGTATATAAGTAGTAGAAACTATATTTAGTAGAAGGGTAAAAAGTACCTTGTAACAAATTTGTATAGCATGATGTAAATGGTAATGAAGTTTATTTTTTATGTTTATGCATAAAAAAGCTAGACATTTTATATTATATAAATTATATAGTTAGTTATAGATATTTTAAGTTATTATACTAATTGTTAATTGTACGTATATTATTATATTTAGAATTGCATTATTATTGTAACCAAAATTATATTATTTAGATTTATTGTACTATAATATATATGTATTTTTTATATTACAGATAATATTATTAAATTTTGAAAATAACTACTTTATTCATAATGCCTGTAAATGAAATACGTAATTTTCTCTGGTGCTTTTCTGCACACGTCAATGGATATAAATAGTAGAAGGGTACTAAAAAAAGGGTGTAAAATTTTTTTATAGCCGGATGTAAATAGTAATTAAGTTTATTTTTTATGTTTATGCATAAGGAATCTAGATAGTTTATATTATATAATTTATTTAGTGAGTTATTGATATTTTTAAGTTATTATAATAATTGTTAATTGTACGTATATTATTATATTTAAATTACAGTATTATTTTATAACCGAATTTGTATTATTTAGATTTATTGTACAATAATATGTATTTTTTATATTACAGATAATATTATTAAATTTTGAAAACAACTACATTATTCATAACTCGTGTAAATGAAATACGCAACTTTCTCTGATGATTTTCTGCACACGTCCATGGATATAAGTAGTAGAAGGGTAATAAAAATGTCATGTAACAATTTTTTTATAGCAGGATGTAAATGGTAATGAAGTTTATTTTTTATGTTTATGCATAAAAAAGCTAGATATTTTATATTATATAATTTATTTAGTGAGTTATAGATATTTTTATTATAATAATTGTTAATTTTACGTATATTATTGTATTTAAATTACAGTATTATTTTATAACCGAAATTATATTATTTAGGTTTATTGTACAATAATATGTATTTTTCATATTACAGATAATATTAATAAATTTTGAAAATAACTATTCATAACGCCTGTAAATGAAATACGTAATTTTCTCTGATGCTTTTCTATACACGTCAATGTATATAAGTAGTAGAAGGATTACTTAGTAGAAGGGTTCTAAAAATGTCATTTAACAAATTTTTATAGCAGGATGTAAATGGTAAGGAAGTTTTTTGTTTGTGTTTATCCCTAAAAAAGCTAGATATTTTATATTATATAATTTATATAGTGAGTATCTAGTTTATTATGATAAAACCATCAACAAAACTTATAGCACGAGTTACAAGCCTTTCGATCCTTTAAAAATAACATTTTTTGCTATATTCAGTTTCATAATATTATTTTTGTTAAACTAGCATATATTTATATTTATATTAATATAAATATAATATTATTTTAAAAATTAATATATTAGCATCATATAAGAATAATTATATTATTTTTTATCACATTATTGTACTTATATTACATTTTATTATTAATTAATTATTATTTATAAAGATGGAGAATAAATTGACAAATCCTGGCAAAAAGCTGTTGTTGTTTTTATGTGTTCTGCTTTCTTCGTTAAATATAACTGACAATAAAGAAACGCTTTCGTAGAAATGTAATAAAAAGCCGATGTAACAACCTATTACGGTAGGAAGTAAAGACTAATATATTTTCTGTTCTATGTTTGTGCATAAAAAAGCAAGGTAGCTTTTATTATATTCTTTATGTAGTGTGTCTGTATCTTCTTAAAATAAAAATAAAAAAATCAATAAAATTCGTAGCATAATGAAAAGGTTTTTTCATCTTTTACAAAAAGCATTCAATTGTATTCGACATTCGAAAATAAGTTGTTATACTGACTCATAAATGTAATTATTCTATTATATTTAAAGTTATGTTACTATTACATTATTACAATTATATTACTTAGATTTATTGTATTATTATACTTATATTTTATTTACTACTAATCATATTACTAGTCAATCTGTTGATCAGGGTACTCAACGTTAACTACTTCAGTCACATTTTTTATTTTAATATTATTTAACACAATAACAGATATCCGACGAATATGCAATTTAGTTATTTTAAGTTATGTATATATATTTATGAGCGCATAAAATTTCTCAAATATTCCGAAAATGGAACTTTTAGAAACTGTTAAATTGTGGTAAATATGAAACGCGATTTTATGCAATGATTTGAACTGCTTATTTATAAAGTTATTTTAGAATAAAATGGACATTTTTCTTAAATAATAAAAAGTACATTTTTATAGTAAAAGCGCATTTTATTATAGCATGAGAAAAATATTATCCCATCCTTTACGAACTTATAAAAAATTACATTAAAGTTAGAAATATTAGGTTATTATGGTTACTTATAATGATGCTTATATTATATTACTAAATTGATGCTATTTAGAATAATATTTTAGTGTTCATTTATTTTTTATAATAATATGCTATGTAACAAATAATATTATATAAAAAGCAATTGTACTTTTTATATGCATTTTCTCTTCTGTCTATGTCACTAACTATAAGAGCCTATTTAGAAATACTGTACTAGACGTGTAATAAAAATACAATGGAACAACATTTTTATGGCGTGAAAATAAAACTAATGAACTTTATGTTTATGCATAAAAAAAATCAAGATAGATTATATTATGTTCTTTTTATAGTAAGTAGTCAGATTTTTATGATAAAACTTTCAATACATATAACAGCATAAAAAGAGTATTTTATGTTCCTTTGACACTATGTTCAAGTGAAATAGCAAATAATCATTAAAAATAGTAGATTTTAGAGTACATTTTGTTGCTTTTTTTCAGATACAAAAAGCATAGTTGGAATAGGTGATGAAATGTTTCTAATTTCATGTTATTATTTCAAGTCTCGTTGTATAAATATTGAACCTTGTTTTTATGAATAAATAGATGCACCTTTTAAAAATTACCATCTTCTCAGATTCAAGAAACAGTAGGAAAATTGTTACGCCCAAATAACAATCTTAATTACGAAGTTTTTAGATGTAGATCTTAACTCAGACGATTTTTATTATACCAATAAAAAAAAACTTTCTATCATTTCTTTCTGCTTCAGCAGCACCTTTTAAGGGAATTAGCGCATTTTTACATAATTCATAGCTGTGAACTTTTATGATTCTTTGTTATAACTAAATTGTAATAGAAACGGTCGCCTTTTTTCGATTATATTAGGCAAAAGTTGATTCGAGCAAAGAAGTTATCTAGTAAGGTATCCGCATGTTGCCATATAATGAAAACATCGCGTACGTATCTAAGCCATGCATGGGGGCTAAAATATAATTTATGAAATATATCAGTTTCTAAAGGTCCTAATAAAAATTCTGCTAAAAGTCCAGACACAGATGAAACCATTGGGCCCCATTATTTTGTTTATAAAATGTATTGTAAAATGTAAAATTTATTATTTTTTATTTATTTCATTAAGAAAAAAAAAATTCTTGCTAACTTCCTTGCTTAAAGCAATAACCTGGATTCTAAGATTAAATTGACTTTAGAAGTGGAACAGAATGGCACACTTCCTTACTTGGACGTGCTATTAATTAAAACTCGCCATGACATAGAACGTATTGTATATAGAAAACCAATACCAGTCAATCCATGATCCCACATAATGCTCAAGCACCTTTTTCATACAAAGTTTCGGCATTTAGGCATTTTATTAAGAGAGCCTTTACAGTTTGTACTCCAGATCAGTTAACAAGTGAAATAAATAAAATACATGAAATAGCAAAAGACAACGGATATAAAGAAAACACTATTAATAAAGTAATTACGAGCATGGAGTAGAAGGAGAAGAAAAACTTCAATAAACAAAATTCAAAGTTATCTACTTTACAATATTTCCCTGGGTTCTTTAAAAAATTTAAATATAAACATAGCAAATTCGATATATGTCTTATCGCAAAACCATCCATAAATTAAAAAAGTGTAGTTTGTAAGAAAATAGACGCAATACAGCCATATGAACTATCAGGTTTTTATGAAATCCCGTTCACCAGAGTAGATGGAACATTACAATATTACATAGGAATGACCACTAGAAAGTTTAAAACAAGATTAAAAGGGCATAAGGCAGGTATCAAATATGACAGAAGTGTTACGGCACTGGCAAGACTACACAGAACCGAGACATTAAAAATTTATTTTAAAAATTGTAAAATAATTTATCCATCAAGACTTTATTTCCCATCTATTCTCCTCGAATCAATATAAATCTACATGCGTAACGTACACATTTACAATGAATACGCCTCATTTGAATTACCTAAAATTTGGCACGAGGTACTTTTCAGTTTTAAAAAAGCAATAACGAAATATTAATTTTCACGTTTACAGTTGGCTACTTCAAGCACCTGCTTTTTGTACATATATGATCTCGTGATTTATGTTTTCTAGTTTATTTTCAAAAATTTGCGAGAATATTTTTGTTTATCGTTATATATCTTGAAAATGGCGCCGTATGAGCGCTGAAACGTAAGTCGATCATTAAAAGGTTTTTAAGCCTTTTGGTGTTTCTATTTGTATCACTTAAGCATTTTATCTATATTTTAATTATAATTAGTGATGTGATTCTGTGATTATCTAAATCTGTTTCGATCCAACCTATGGTTTGTATACTATATATTTTAAAATTTTATACATATTAAGTAAAAAAAGACAAGTATTGAGAAACATATATATTAATATTGGTATTGTTAAGTAAAAAATATCTCAATCTAAAAAAAAAAAAAAAAAAAAAAAAAAAAAAAAACACTTTATTAAGTACTAAGATTGCTAAAACACTTGCTAAAACAAATGTTTTATTTCAATTAATTATGTTTAAATACAAATATTTTCGCATTTTAGAATGGTTGCTCACCAGAAATTTACTAATTCAGGGCTAACTGCATTGTAATAGAATGGATATTTTCATAAATATCTACGAAAGCTCCTGAAATATTCTTTTGAAGTGCGTTAAAACAGGTGCTGAATTATTTTAATTATCATAATCTTACGTTTAGTATATCTGTACACGTCTTGTTTGTAAAATATTTACAAATATCAATTATTAAGTGGAGGATTTAGCTATGTGAGGGAGACATAACTTGGATTTTTGCATAATTTATTCCTTGCATCTCCTAAAATATAAAATTATTTAATGTTAAATTCTTCATCAAAATTTCAAAGCAGAGATAAATGCATGGACGTTTGACGGATGTTCTTTGAAGCAGTCATTTTAACAGTACATGCTAAAGCTAGGAAAATCTACCAAGTTTTGAAAAGTTTTAAATTAATCCTCTCATCAAAACAAATTCTATCACTCTAACTATAAATCTTTTAATTCGGAAGAAATAGTGCATTGCGTAATACTAAATAAATGCAGAAATTACAGATTTGATTTTGTTAAACATTTACAATAGTTTGTTTACTAAAAAAAAAGTAAAATTGTTTTTTTTTAATTAAGTGACAGAGTTTCTTAATGATTTCAACTATGTTGGAAAGAGTTAAAAAATAATTGTTAATTCTTAACATTGGAAAAGATTAATAAACACTCTAAAACATATTTTCAATTCTGTGATGACTGTAAGCTAAACAATATATGCTTACCATATTTTAATAAAATACTTCCAGAGCTGATTCAACTTTTATCACATAAGTCACTGCATGAGTAATAAAAATTAACACATTTTTGTCATGATAGTGGCAAGGAATCATTTATTAATCTTGTTATCGTGAAATAATAAACTTTTACAAATGATTTACAAGCGAGAAGAAGCGCAGGTGCTTAAACAGCATCCATTTTAAATCAAACTAATTTTATTATATAAAGGCCACATTTATCTACAGTTTCATCTGAAGTTACTCATATACGGTCATCACCAATATCTTTACGTATTTGATTTAGTATATCGTTGATTAGAATTTATCAATAATTGAACACGCTAAAAATTAAAAAATATGCATTTATGATCGATCTAATGACATTTTATATGCTTTAGTTGCGAACAGTCATAAAATATAGAATTTCATACAATCCACTGTCTAGTATTTTTAAATCCTTTTCTAATATATATATCCCGTTTTCTGCATAAGTGTTTTAGAATTTACCGATGTTTTTGGTTTGATAATAAGAAATAAAGAATTGTATCAAAATTATTCTGAATGATGTAATATTGCGGGTATGAACGTTATCGAGTTCTATTTTACTGATATCGGTGTTCTACATCAAAACCCTTTTCGTATTTAATTTTAAATATGACTTAATTTGTGGATTAACCACGTTTTAACCACGTTTTAACTGTTTTCAAATTGTTGTAATAATTTTTTAATTTTTAATTTATTCTGACTTATTTCTGCATAAACATAAATAAATCCTTTAACTTTACTTTAAGTTAAGTTGAGACTTCAATATTTTAAATTTGGCCTTAGACGCGCATGACAAAAAGTAAAGTTTCTATTTGATAAAAGAAAATAAATGCTTTGCAGCACAGTGGGACAAATGTGTTATTCTTAATCAAAGCAATTATGATGAACAAATAAAAATATTATACGTATTATGTTTTTTTGCTAAATATTATATGAAAGATGTTTATCAGTAAGCATGAAAGCATTTGTTTTATTTTCATGATTATATTTTCTAATTACGGAATATATGTCTAAACTTTCAAAACATTTTGAATGCAAATTTTGCCTACTTCGAGATTTTATGCCTGAATATTTTCTATTCTACTCAATATTACTATGTAAATTTATAGTTGTTAACCAAATATTGGATCATGGCAATAACGAAATTATTCTGAATCCTTAAAAAAACACTTCAAACAGTTTGTTAGAAGAATTTCACAGAACATGTCGCTCAATTGATTTTATGCCTACCAATGAAAATAAGTCTTTTCATTCGTGAAATTTTAAATGAAATCGAGAAACTATTATGCTATGTTAGTATATGGAAAGACTTAAAATTGAATTAGAATACCTAACGCAAGAAAATGACGTGAAAACAAAAGCTATTGAAACATTGTATATATTTAATATTGTGCATATTAGAATACCTAACGCAAGAAAATGATGAGAAAACAAAAGTTATTGAAACATTGTCGCAAGCGATGAATTGAACGAGTTGAAAATTTCCTGTAGCGAAATATCGAACAAAAAAAGATTATGTTACATTGTTGAGAGAAAAGAAAATTTTTATGTTTCAGAATTCTGAAAATCTAACTAGCGGAATTAAATTTTGTAAGGATAATTAATATGTAGTTTTAATGTATTTAACTTTGCTTTGGAAATACATATAAAACCAAAATAATAAATCCTATATCACGCACAGATTATAAAATACTTTTTAACATTATTTCAATAAATTATATATGCATCAAATATCACATCAAATTTCAGTTCAGCTGAAAAGCAAGTAATATAATTTAAAACCACTTCAAGGGAGTACAGTTCAAATACAATAATATGTTTCTATATTTTTATGATATCCTGCATATGAACTATGCAGCGTGTATCAAAACTCATGATACAAAACTTAAGGGGTAATTGACCACACATAAACCTAGACGAAACACCATACTATAATATACAGTCGTAACACAAGCGGTAAAATGTTGAATGTGGAAAGGGATAGGTTTATTACACAATATCCAGTAAGAGATACCTGATATTATTCACGCGTAATATTTTTTGCCCATCAGAATGGTAATATGGATGACAATTATAATAAAACTGTCAAATATATTGCAAAGAAAGGAAACTTTATTTGAAAAATAACTGCGTTTAACAGAGGGGAGAAGAAATTTAAACAGAGGTAGAACCTAAAGAAGGTTTCACCTATCAAACTGCAAGAAGCTCTATTACTGTAGAGATAACTTTATCTGAAGAAAATAAATGTGATATTTAACAACTTACTTACTGAATAAATTCTAATTTTTTTCATACAGTTCTTTACTGTCCCTATATGTTCATTTGCGTTTTTTTTTATATGGTCCTAGTTTGAAATCTCAACAGAATACCTTTATTTTTCTAGCATTTAAATCACTTAGTTTAAATCAATTAGTTTAAATAGGCAAACACCATGTTTTGTTGTTTTCCAAAGAAAGTTTTGGTTTTAGCTGAGCCTTTTGAGACATTTCACTTGTCCGAGTTACCTGAACAACAACTGTTTTCTTCTGCAATCGAACTGGATTTGCTATAGTTAATGAATGGAGGGATAGTTCAGAAACATAATTTCAAGTCTAACTCCTTTTAATGAAAAAACTTAAAGTTTGAGATTTGTAGAAAGAAGACAAATTGATATTATATAATAATTTGCAGAAAATCCTTATTGGCATGCAAGTAGCTCTATAGTTTATTTGCAGTATTTTTACATATATTTCCGATTACTGTCAGTTCTTACTTTTAATAGCATTATTTGATAATAATTTCGTGATATATAATATATTGTATGGCTCATTGAATTAAATTTGATTTTTTTGTTTAAATCTAACTTTTTCTAATCTGCTTTCAAAATTAAAGTAGTTTTATATTTTCGTAACAAGCTTATTGAAACTCCATAACGCCGGAGAAAGAACTATTCCCAATTGGGGATTTTTAGACTGTCATCGTCCCGTCCCGAGGAAAAATTTAGAACAATTGTAGATTTCATTTTGAACAGAAGCAAAGTAATTCGATCCGGCATAACGTCCAAGTGAAAAAAATATATATGTATGTGTGTTGTGCGTAACAAAATGTTAATTATGTGTCCTAATTAAACATTCTTAACTAATCATCGGGACTCACCTTTTATTGATTTACGATTGTGATATTATTGTTTCACGAGAAGACAGAAGTTAATATTCTCGCTGGATTATTACAACGCTGTATTCCTCCTTCTCAATGCAAAATTCTGTCACTTGGATATTAAAAAGGACAGCATTTTAATGTATCCGGGAGAATCTGGAAAACTGTGTGAGAGCATTACCAAAAACAATCAAAATGATTAGAAAATAATTAGAAATGAGTTAAAAAGCATTATAATTTTAAATGTTAAAGCACCGTAGAACGCTATTGTTTCTTACATAAAAGCATAAACCGTAGTGAGGACAGAAAAAAATATTTAAAGGTGCTTAGTTCACATTGAATAACACATTTTAAGAGCAGATAAAATACACCCAAACAAGCACATAGCACTACACGATGCATGGTCTTAACTCAAACGACGAAATACAAGAGGGTGCTTTCTGATTGCAGGAAAGGACGTGTTTATGAACTAAACTCTGTCAAATGATTCCTGAAATTTGTTTTTGGTTATAATGTTAGACAGAAAACAAAAAGAAAAACGAACCCGCAAAGGATAGCAACTAAAGCTTTATTTAGAATTAATAATAAGACTCATTCTATAATAAGTATGTATTCTACAGTCATTCTTTGTAGAATCTTATGCATGTTTAAGAATTTGTATTTTTTTCTTTTCAAAAAATCTTTCAGTAAGATTTTATACACTTTAAGGCAATATCTCTTAAATAAGTGTTTGGCCCAATTGAATTTCCTTCTCTCCTTGATTAAGCGCAATTATTTTTCAAACAAATAGTCCTGACTTTGCAATTTCCTGACCGTTTTCTTGTAATTGTCATCCATATTACCATTCTGATTGGCAAAAAAATATTACGCATGAATAATACCAGTAATCATTTATTGTACATTGTGCATTAAACCTATTTCTTTCCACAATCACTTCATCACTTGAGTTACGACAAAATATTGTATGTTGTTTGGTGTTCGTCTAGGTGCGGTCTATTTCCCCTTAAAGTTTTTATCACGAGTTTTGAAACACCCTGTATAGTTTATATGCAGGGCATGAAAAATACTGAGATATATTATTGTCTTTGAACGGTACTTTTTAAAAGTGTGTTTTAAATAATAATACTTGATTTTCAGCTAAATTACATTTTAGTATGATATTTGATGCATATATAATCTATTTTGGTAATGTAAAAGAAATCATATTATAATCTTTGCGTGATGTACGATGTATCATACTTGTTTAATATGTATTACCAAAGTAAAGTTAAATGCATTAAACCTACATAATAATTATCTATACAAAATTTAATTTAGAAATAAGTAATAAAAGTATATCAAGTACAAATGAAGGAAAAAAGACGAACTTTTAAGTTATACGTAAAAATGCATGCATAACATTGTAATATAATTTAGGTTTTTTCAGCATAACTCTGTGAATTTGTAATCACAAAGCATTTAATACTATGCAGCATACAGTAATAATCAGCTGCAGTAATAATACAAAATATTCAACAATCTTCAAAGTGAGTTTTAATTATTTATCTTTATCTATTTCGTTATATTTTCATTATTTTTTACCTCTTATATCTCTGCAACCATAATGCAACGATAACCTTTTAAATTTATATATTTTTCTTATTTGTATAGTGTTATAAATTTTCTAATATTGAGATATAAACATTATTTTGTTATTGTCTAAAATAATAGCATATTAAAGATAAATTTTGAACAGAAGCATATAGATAGATCCGTTTTGAGTTCTATATAGGGCTCACTTCATGGTAGACTAATGTTTTTTAGTTTCGAAGCCTAACAATAAACATTCATTATATAAAAATTAAAACACATCTAAAAATGCATTAAATAAATTGTACCTAAACCGGTTACAAATTTATAGACTAACATAATGATACCATACATTTTCTTAGCGAAGAAATATCCAAACAAATTAAAATGAATAGTGTTTCTTCAATCTAGGATCAGATCATGCTTGTAATCAAAAGAAGTGTAAAATTCAAAATTAGATAAGATATTCTTCCTGTCGCAATTAATCTTCTATTCAATTACGATACAAAATTACGCAAACTGAAAGAATGTCATTAACAGGGAACATTGTTCGAGATAATGTAAATTCATGCTTAATTTAAACACCAATAAACTGATATAATGTGATATATATAGTTATATGTTTACTTTTCGATGCTACAAAGGAAGGACATATGTAAAAATTACAATTAAGAAGCAAGAATTTTAATTTATTGATTGATCGGTCAGTGATTAGTATTATAGTTGGTATTCAAAGAATTTACAATATAGACATTTTTACACGTACTTCCATTAACCTGGGAATTACTTAATTTGAAATGACTTTATTTTTACAGTTTATTTCAATTTTGTTTGCATTTGCAAATAGGGAAAATATGAAAAAAAACAAGTTTGAAATATGTCTTTATATAGATTTAATCTTCATATGGTATTGTCATTATAAATCAAGTTATCCAGCTCGAAACTGCAAATTGGTGAAAAAAAATATCTAAAAGGTGGATTAAAACTTTGTGCCGTTATATTAAAAATAAATGTGCAACGTTAAATTAGCACAAATTAAAATCATTTCTAATGGCAAACAGCTGTTTCAGAGCCCTTAAGCTCCATCTTCAGTGCCAACTCAAAAGATAAAAACGAATTAAAAACTCCTAAGCCATGACCGCTTGCCTGCCATCTCTCGCCCCGCGGACAGATGAAATGGCGTTGAATTTTTCAAAACAACAGCGGAGACGAGGAGACACACGTGACAGAGAGACCAATAGGAACACTCCGCCGACCGGGAAAGTCTAAGTGTGGAGGCGAATAAAGGAGGGGGGACGAAGAGAATGAACTAAGCGAAACGCAGCCAGACCTTTGAAACGCTTTGTACGGCAGAGAAAAACCAGAAAGGGGGGGCAATGAGGATGAATTAAATGAAAGGTAGCCAGACATTTGAAAAATTTGGTGTACTGGACAAATCATTAACCAAGCTGCTCGAATTTTTCCATATGTAATAAGCTTCCCAGAAATTTAGGTCGTAAATTGATGAGCATTTCTGAATTATCGCACCTTCCGAAAAATTAAAACTGTGACTTTCAGACCAACAATGGTTAGCTATTGCAGATCGTTTAATATCACAATTTTTAACATAGTTTTTATGCTCCCCCAAACGGACTCTAAGCGGTCTCTTAGTTTGACCTATGTACATTTTATCACATTCGCAAGATATTTTATAAATTCCCCAATGTGAAAATCTGTCTATTGGATGTTTGAGGTCTGTAAATTTAATTTTGTTAAACGGTGCATAAACTATTTTACAGTCGAAACTTTTCAAAATTCTAGATATTTGATGGCTTATTCTCGGAAAATATGGAAGTATAATTAAATTTTCATTGCGAACATTGTTAACATTGGAATGCGTACGTTTAATTTCTTTATTAGGAATTGAATCAACTATTTCAACAGGATAACCCCGGTCAAAGGCTATTGATTTGATGTAGTCTAACTCCGCTTTGAGTAAACTCCCAGATGAACAAATTTTTAGGGCGCGATGAACATATGTATTAAAAACAGCCAATTTTTGATTCGGGGGGTGAGATGAAAGACGGTGTGGCGGTAATGAAACTGCGAATGGTTTACGATAAACTGTAGTTTGAAATGAGTCATTTTCGTGGTAAACCATGACATCAAGAAAAGGTAGTTGGTTGTTATTTTCAAGTTCAGATGTAAACTGTATATGTTTATCTACAGAGTTCATAACAGAAAGGATATGAGGAATATCTATATCACTAGGATCAACTAAAGCGAAACAGTCATCGACGTAGCGGGTGTAAAATGGAAAATTTAACTTATTGAAAAGGTTTGACTCGTAATAATGCATATAGAAATCACTGAGAATTGGGCTCAGGGGCGAGTCCATAGACAACCCATCGGTCATGCGATAAAAATCACCATTAAAAATGAGCGTGTTTTGTGATAGACAACTGTCCGTAAGGCGCAATAATTCATCTATTTCAAACTGTGAGAAGTGAAATTCCTGAAGGCGTAATTTGAAACAGTTTAAGGCACCTTGAACCTTATTTACGCAACTTCCCCTTTACTCAAAGCCGTATGGTTTCATTTGATGTCAAATCCCTCTTTACAAATGTACCGGTTCAAGGTGCCTTAAACTGTCTCAAATTACGCCTTTAGGAATTTCACTTCTCACAGTTTGAAATAGATGAATTATTGCGCCTTACGGACAGTTGTCTATCACAAAACACGCTCATTTTTAATGGTGATTTTTATCGCATGACCGATGGGTTGTCTATGGACTCGCCCCTGAGCCCAATTCTCAGTGATTTCTATATGCATTATTACGAGTCAAACCTTTTCAATAAGTTAAATTTTCCATTCTACACCCGCTACGTCGATGACTGTTTCGCTTTAGTTGATCCTAGTGATATAGATATTCCTCATATCCTTTCTGTTATGAACTCTGTAGATGAACATATACAGTTTACATCTGAACTTGAAAATAACAAACAACTACCTTTTCTTGATGTCATGGTTTACCACGAAAATGACTCATTTCAAACTACAGTTTATCGTAAACCATTCGCAGTTTCATTACCGCCACACCGTCTTTCATCTCACCCCCCGAATCAAAAATTGGCTGCTTTTAATACATATGTTCATCGCGCCCTAAAAATTTTTTCATCTGGGAGTTTACTCAAAGCGGAGTTAGACTACATCAAATCAATAGCCTTTGACCGGGGTTATCCTGTTGAAATAGTTGATTCAATTCATAATAAACAAATTAAACGTACGCATTCCAATGTTAACAATGTTCGCAATGAAAATTTAATTATACTTCCATATTTTCCGAGAATAAGCCATCAAATATCTAGAATTTTGAAAAGTTTCGACTTTAAAATAGTTTATGCACCGTTTAACAAAATCAAATTTACAGACCTCAAACATCCAATAGACAGATTTTCACATTGGGGAATTTATAAAATATCTTGCGAATGTGATAAAATGTACATAGGTCAAACTAAGAGACCGCTTAGAGTCCGTTTGGGGGAGCATAAAAACTATGTTAAAAATTGTGATATTAAACGATCTGCAATAGCTAACCATTGTTGGTCTGAAAGTCACAATTTTAATTTTCGGAAGGTGCGATAATTCAGAAATGCTCATCAATTTACGACCTAAATTTCTGGGAAGCTTATTACATATGGAAAAATTCGAGCAGCTTGGTTAATGATTTGTCCAGTACACCAAATTTTTCAAATGTCTGGCTACCTTTCATTTAATTCATCCTCATTGCCCCCCCCCTTCTGGTTTTTCTCTGCCGTACAAAGCTTTTCAAACGTCTGGCTGCGTTTCGTTTAGTTCATTCTCTTCGTCCCCCCTCCTTTATTCGGCTCCACACTTAGACTTTCCCGGTCGGCGGAGTGTTCCTATTGGTCTCTCTGTCACGTGTGTCTCCTCGTCTCCGCTGTTGTTTTGAAAAATTCAACGCCATTTCATCTGGCCGCGGGGCGAGAGATGGCAGGCAAGCGGCCATGGCTTAGGAGTTTTTAATTCGTTTTTATCTTTTGAGTTGGCACTGAAGATGGAGCTTAAGGGCTCTGAAACAGCTGTTTGCCATTAGAAATGATTTTAATTTGTGCTAATTTAACGTTGCACATTTATTTTTGAAAAAAATATATTTCTTATTGTGATATACTATATACGATGACGAAATATAGGGAATGTGAAGGGCATATACCAGTATTTGAAAACTCTGCGTATCCGACACGATTCCGTGCCAAGTTTCCCTTATTTTGAGTACAGTTATTTTTGAATAGAAAAATTTGATGAACGAATTTTAGCTATATATAAAGCTGTTATTTCTATTCGGTAATAGTAGTATTCATGAAATGTAAATTAATCTAGTAGGGTAGTGGTGTTTGTTTTATCTCAAGTACCACTCTTATCTGGAATGTTTTAAAGCTCGTGACGATACATGTACACGAGTTTCTCTATTTTGTATTATTTTATTGGCGTGTTTTTTTAAAGCAATAAAGACATTTTTAACGAACATTGAATTCGGTTATTTTTTACCGGGATGGGATTTTTTAAATTAATGTTTTTACTTAATTGCATACATGAATATTTTTTCTAGTATTCTGATAGTTTTCAAATTGTGTTTACCTGATTTATAAACACATTTATTGTTGACCAAATGGGTTTTGAATTTCACCTTTCTAATTTGAAAATATTTGAAATTAAAACTCTCTTTCTATTCAGTTAGAGTCAGTTATAGTCAGTTATATGAAGGTAATATTCACAAATACGATTTATTTAATTTTTAGTTGCTGTATTATACTTACAGTCAACTCAACTCCATATTAAAACTATATGAACAAATATTTAAAAAATAATGTTCATTGTTTTAGAAATATAATTATGTTCTTTAAAAAGTTTTCTATTTTTTTTTATAATTAATTAAAAGTAAAACACCAAATGAAGCAAAACACTAAATAAAATTTTCGAAAATAATTTATGTAGTTTTATAAAAAAAATTCTGATATTAAAAAAACTCTAAAAATAACATTAATTAATTAAGTAACAATAAAAAAATGACTTTTTTGCATGCATTTCTTAATTAACTTTAACTATACTACTATTTCCTATCGCATGGGTAAGATTTCAGCACACTCCTTATGAAATTAAATTTGCTATTAAAGAAATTTACAGAAAAATATTTATGTATAAAAATATATTTTTAACTACACAATGCGTAGAAATTAGTATTTTTTAAAAAATATGTTTTTAAAAGAAAGCATTTTTCAAATATCAAATGTCTTCTTACAGTTTTTTTTAATGAATGTTTTTGATATAAGATTATTTAAAATTAGAATGAATTAGTCAGATTTCACGATGTTTAATTTTTAATTATTCAATTTTCTTTCAATGCTTTCCAGTCATTAATTTACACAAAGATATTATAATATACAATGTGGCCATAATTAAACTGACGGCACCCGGAGTGTTCTGTAGCGCGATCTAATTTCGAGAATGGCCCCAAATTTTGTAGGAAGATTAAACAAGCCGGGAGACGAAGGATTCCGCGAAAAAAAATTAGTTCCAAAAGTCACCGCCAGGTGAATATGTGGCGCTGTGTATTCCTGATACAACGCCACCATTTCTTTACGAAAAAAGGGACATTCAAATGCAGTGAAACGTAGGAAGTCTGTAGAAATAAATGTTTTGTTCCATATATCTCGATATTTAAGAGTTTAAATCAAAACAATATTGTGCATAAGTGACAGGGGAACATAAAATGCCACCATCTTTTTAAAGATTTTTTTTTAGTCCACAGTTAATTTACATAAAATACGAAAACATAAAGTAAAGCAGATTTTTAAAAATAATAATTAGAGAAAAATTATCTTCTAAAAAAATATTAATAAAGCTAAAGTATCAATAAAAATAATATCAATAAAGATGATTTCTGCCATCAAAATCTATCTTTTGTTTAAATCTATCTCTCCGCTACAGAAAAAGTAAAATAGTCAATAGAAGTATGAATATATATTTAACTGTAAAATTAATTTTTTGATAATATATAATTGAGATGGCCATAAAACAATGTGTCTTATTCTTATGAAAAAAAAAAAATCCTAAACATACCGAAGGTATAGTTTAAATGTTCAATTGAAATAATTACTATATTAATGATTATAGTAGTAATCTATTTATTTCATTTTCAATAATTTTATACCAAGATCTTCAGCAAATTGCTTTTGGGTAATTCCGCTAATGAAGTATTAAAAAGGGGAAAGATTCTGTATTATCAGTAAGAGAAATAGAGGCATTTCCTCCTCTTAGTTTATTATTTTCAGTCCTTAGAAAAGAATATAAAAGAAGAATGTTTTCTTTTAAAAGCTGTTATGTAGAATAATTTGATTAAGTGGGATATTCTATTAATTTATATAAAATACAAAAAAAAATAAAGTAAAGCAGATTTAAAATAATAATAATTAGAGAAAATTTATTTTCTAACAAACGATTAATAAAACTAAGGTAACAATAAAAGTAATATCAATGAAGATGACTTCTGCAATAAACATCTAACTTTAGTTTAAATCTATCTCTCCGCCACAGAAAGAGTAAAATAGTTAATACAAAAATGAATATCTTTTTAACTGTAAAAATTAAATCTTAATGATATATAATTGAGATGGCCATAACCGAAGGTGTCTTATTCTTATGAAAAAAGAAAAATCCTAAACATATCCGAAGCTATAGTTTAAATGTTCAATTAAAATAATTACTATAATAATGATTATTGTAGTAATCAATTTATTTCATTTTCAATAATTTTATACGAAGCTATTCAGTAAATTGCTTTTGAGGATTTCCGCTAATGAAGTATTAAAAAGGAAAAAAAGAATCCTCTATTATCAGTAAGAGATATAGAGACATTTTCTCCTTGTCGTTTATTATTTGCAGTCTTTACAAAAAAAAAAAAAAAATGTATAGAAAAGAAGAATGTTTGTTTTTAAAAGTTATGATGTAGAATAATTTGATTTAATAGGATATTTTATTAATCTCATATTTAATAAAGTATTTAGTAAAAGATCAGGTAATTTTTAAAAAGGAAGGAATTACTTTTTAAATGTTCATCCTAAGTTAATCAGGAAAAAATGCAGGATTTTAAATTGTCAAATTAAATCCGACAAATGCACAGTATATGTAATCTAAAATCACAATTTTTATTATTTATTATAATCTTCATATATTAATTTTTATTTTGCATGAAATAACTTAAAAAATATAGTTAGAAGCATATGCTTGCAAATTGTGAAATTAGATTAATGAAAGAATAAAAAAATTAAAGTAAAGATGCATTCGGAACGTATAATAAAAAAAAAAAAAATCAATCGATATCATTAATTTCAATTGTTAAAAAACCATTTATGTAATCTTTCCAAATGCGGTTTTTATAATTACAATCAGGAAAAAAGAAACTTTTAAAAACAGAAGATTAAAATTGCTAAAGCAATAATAATTAATTCTCAGTGAAAACGTCTCCTGAAATCGACTTTCGTCTATCGTTTAAACGCATTTATACATTTAAGAGAAAAAAAATAAGGTAATAATTAAAAACAAATAAGGTAAGCTGAACCAAAGGTGGCCGTAATTAAGCTTTGAGATTTTTTTATAATTTTCTGGTTGAGTTTGTGTGGCTGATTTTTGTTTGTAAAATTTTACACTTTTCTCTAACACATATCAAGTATACTTTTCTTTGTAAAATAAAATTTAATTACTTTTATAATACAGTTTTTAAATTGTAGCTTGTGGGTCACCTTTGTCGAATAGTGCTCTAAAGGTAGCCCATGTATTGAAATCACTTTTAAAATATGAAAAAATACTCGGTAAACTATTTTGCTTACTATTATGTTCTGATGATCCTTTCTTTCTTTTGACAGCTTTCGAGTTTTTCTCCTCAATCTTCTTATCTTATGACACGAAAAGATCTTGAAATACTTTCTGTGCACGATACTTCAGGGATTTTCTTCTGTGAGTTACCTACTTCTCTTGTGCTATCGCTGGTGTTAACAATAAATGGTAATAAGTTTTTTTCATATATTTATGCAGCCATTTTGAAAATCCCCCTTACTACACTGATTTCAACACATTTTTTTTCTAAGGTGGCCACCTTGGGACACGCATATGGTCGCCAATTGCTCGCATAAAAGTATTAATCTGATAAATTTCTTTGAATTGAAGTAAATGTGATTGAAGACAAAAAAATGAGGTTTCAGAAAACATATCATAATTCAAAGTTCTAAGAATTAAAACACATGTAAATTGAAATATCTTCTTATCTGGAAATTAGAACGACTACTCCTCAAAAGTAAAATCACTGAATAAAATGTCGGAGGATCAATGTGATCTTTTTAAATTCAGCCACGTGCACTGCAGATACATGATTGTCAATGCAGAAGCACCATTTTGTGATTTAAATTAAAAATTAAAGTAATCCTACTTTTGAGGGGTGGGCTACCTTAGAAACACTGACCACCTCTGGTTCACCCACCTTTAGTACAATTAACCGTTATTTCAAAATTTGAAACTTAATGAAATGGAATTGAGGTGACCAATAACACAAGTGCCTCATATTCAAGGAAATCCATAACCATATAACGGGTGTAGTTTAAAACCTCTACAGAAGTGAAAATTACATTAATAGGTATTGAAATAATTTATTTATTCGATTTCATTTTCAAAAATTTCGTACCGAGTTTTTCTGTAAATTAACGTGGGGAAATTATGCTAACTGGGTATTAAGACGTTTCTCATATTTCCTGCTCAACAACCCAAAACTTTTTCACACATTTTTAAACGCAAATGCACAAAATGGGCAGACCTGACTATTGAAGCATTTTGTAGTCGAATAGCTTTTTCCATTTTTTGATAAATGAATTACTGATTGAATTATAAGCAATAGTTGTCACGATACTGCCGATTTTTCTCTTTTCTCGCGTTGTCGCTCCAGAAATTCGGTTCAAAACGCCCACTTTGACAGTATTGCTCGCGTAAAGCATTAAATTTCAAATAAGAATTCCAAGGACACCATTTGATTACATAGTTTCTGAATAAAAACACCTGCCAACTTTATACGTTTATGAAAAAACAATGAATTCAGAAATGTGTCCTTTGAATTTGAAAAAATCCATAATAAGTATAAAAGAAAAAAAAGACTCTTTTTAAAGCATTCAATATTTATCTTAAAAATCATGTCTTATTCCATGGCTGTAATGCATAAAGTTCCAAACGAAAACAGAAAATTGTTAAAATACGTTTTTGGCGTGGGCCCCGATTATGGAAAATACACCGCTTTGATTTACACTTGGTAACCAGTGCAAATTAATGAAATTTTTATAAATATTTTAATTTTTACTCTTTTTGTAAAGATATTGCAGCAGGAAAGAAAAAAAAATCATTTTCTAAAGTATCTATTCAGGATTTCTAAATTGTCTTATTAACGTATAATAGTAATTTAATTAATATTAAATTATTAATTGATAAAAGCGTATTTCAAAAATATTATTAAATTATTTATTTTATATTTATGTTTTATTTTCTCTGTTTAGTATTAAAAATATTTTATTGTTTCAATTTCATAACCAGTGAGCATATTTTAGTAAGAGTTGCTTGGCGCATAATTAAATCCACAGTTATTGTATATCGTGTACAGTTGTAACTAAAAAGAATATTTAGCTAATTATCACCTGCGCCCAAATAGCAGGAAAAATGCCTTAAAATTAACTTCTTAATTTTTAATAAAGTTCTAAAAACAATGAAAGTGTTGTACTGTTATCGGAAACACACCTGTGTGCATATTTTAAATTCTGCCATTTGAGGTAGTGAAAAATCGATTACGAACTACTATCTTTACATACTTGAACTCAGTTAAATTACTTTCTGACACATTTTTTTGAAGCAAATGAATTACAATGAAGCAAAATTATATTAATAAAAATAAATTTTTAGTGAGATTGTATTCTGGGGAAAAAAAGTAAAACACGTAGAACAAAATTATAGTTTTCATATGCGGTTTTTAAAAATTACAGAGAAAATATATTTAAAATTGTAGTGACTAAGTTACTTTCTGACACATTTATGAATTCATTGTTTTTCGGAAACGCATAAAATTGGCAGATGTTTAGGTAGCTTTCATTAGAAAAAGCTACCTATTGCAGCCGTTCGGAGGAAAGCAATTTCAAAAAATTTTGGTATATTTTCACCGATCATGACCCTCAGATGCCCAAACCACCCTCTGTTCAAATGTTGATATATATATATATGACATATGCCATGCTGTAACTCTCTTATTTATGAAACGATTTGGATGTAACTGAGTATGTGTATAGGACATACCAAAGCCTCGGTCGAGTTCGTTGGACAGCTTCATCCACCATCATGTTTCAACATGGCGGCCAGTGAAAATTATTTTTTTTAATTTAAAAAGATGTACAAAAAAATTATAAATTGAAAAAAACTGTTTCGTTAAGTATTAGGATGTAATACAAGGAATCTGGAACATTTTTTGCTTTTGCTATATCTTAAAAAATGGCTGAGATATGCCGTTTTGAAATTCTAGGGTCGCTGAGATTTTCAAGCAATCTTATATTTGTTATGCTGTAACTCTCGAATTTATGAACCAATATAAATGTGACTGATCAATTGTACAGAATATACCAAGGTCTCGACCGAGTTCGGTGGCCAGCTTCATGCGCCGTCTTGTTTCAATATGGCGACAAGTTAGTTTTTTTAATTATTTTTTTAAATAAAAAAAAATATATAAATTGAAAAGTTGTTTCCGTTAAGTGTTAGATCGTGATACAAGGATTCCGGGACATTTTTTGTTCTGACTTTATCTTGAAAAATGGCAGACGTATTGCAGTTTGAAATTTTAGTGCGGTTGACATTTTGAAACAATCGGATTTTTGTTATGCTGCGACTCTCATGCTGAAATTCGCAATCAAATTCAGTATTAAAGAAAACCGGATACAATCTTCTATAATCGGGTTCAAAGCAATTTAGCTTCGGGTGTTTGAGTTGAATTTTTAAAAACATGGACTGTGAAAGCTACCTTTTCCACCCGGTACAGGCCGGAAGGACTTTTTGTTATTATTATTACAATAGAGTGTAAAATTGGTTAAATATTATCTCTGCTCAAAAAGCGCTTTTCTTCAATTCATTTATTGTTTTTAACATCTTCAGGAACTTGTTTTCTTAGAAAAGAAAAATGTATATTCTAAAAAAAGTATGAGACTTAATAATTTGATATATTCTGCTTCTTATGTTTATTAAAGTTACTAGTAAAAGAACAGATAATTTTAAAATTAAGGAATTAGTCTTGACATTTTCAACGTTTGTTGAAGGGAAATAATGCAGGATTTTAATTTCCCAAAATTTAAGCTCATATATATAAACTGCATTGATTATAAAATCACAATTTTTATTAGTTGTCATAAACTTATCCTCATACTCTTTATTTTCATAAATTAATCTTTATTTTAAAATTGAAATAAAAAAGAACTAGCTTTACAAATGAGAAATATAATGAAACAAAATTAAATTAATAAAAATAATTTTTCAATGAGATTGTTTTCTGAACAGAAAAATAAAAGAAAAACACGTCGAACAAAAATATACTTTTCAAATGCGGTTTTTAATAATTACAGAGAAAATATATCTAAAATTGAAGTATGAAAAAACATACTGTAAAATAATAATAATAATAATAATAATAATAATAATAATAAACGCTCACTGAAAATGCCTTCTTAAATTGACTTCTGTACATTGTCTAAACGCATTTATTCATTAAACAGAAAAAAATAATGTAACAATTACAAAACAATTGTTACTATCATTCGTGATTATAGAATTTGATTTTAATGAGTCGTAATTGTGGTGATCATAACAAAAGTATATACGCAATAAAATCCAAATTCATTTCAGAAGTGTAAATTAAAATTTCTACTGAAAGACTAATTCTATTAATGCTTATTGATATAATCTAAACATTTTATTTTATCTTCAATTTTTTTATACTTAGTTTTACTCTAAATTACTGTAAAGGAATTAAGTTACCTGGTTATTAAAAAAATGGGGTGGGGAAGGGGGAATTGATTTCTCATCAACGAGAGTTCAGCAAGCACTTTTCTCCTCTACGTTTATTATTTTCCATCTTCTGAAAATTTAATGAATAGAAAATTTGAATTTTGAGTTTTATAGTACTATGAGGCTGAATTATTTAATCAAATAATTTTATTTATTTCATGATTATTAAAGCTTTTATTATAAGGAAATCTTTAACAAAGACGGATTTATTGTTTAAACGTTCATATTAACGAACCATTTATTTTAAATGAAAATTTACACTTCAGAGTGAAAAAGAAAAACATGCCATATATCGCGATATGCTTGAAAAAAAAATGCATACCCAGTTAAGAGGTTTTGTTTTTACATGTTATATATTTACATGGAATAGTATTCAGATTTTGTGCAATACTGCATAAGTTTCTTACTGTTTAATTTTACTATTCATTTGTTATTGCCTGAATAAAATGCTAGTTTTTGACATAAAAAAATGTCTAGTTAGTTTAAACAATGCAGTTTAGACGTCTATAAATCGTAATGTATTCCGACATTTTTAAAAGAACTTACTGAATATTGTGTAATATAAAGGAAAATATGTCAGACCGTTTTAGAAAAAATACGTTTCATTATCGCGACAGAATTTATAATAATATTTTTTAAATATACCGACAATATGAAGCAGAATAAATTGTAATGCAGTATTTCAAGGATATTTTTATTCCAAGGCGAGAATGAAGTCTAGTGCATGACTTTTTATAACTCTATGCTTGTTGATACAATGTCACACTGTTTATTTTATTAATTAAATTTATCGGTTGTGCTCGTTGTTTAATTAATGATATTGGTGTCTTGCGATGAATAAATGTCAGAATTAAAATAAATGATAATAAAAAGCATAAAAGGACGTGAATAAAAAATACAACATTTATGTTTATTTTCCATAACAGAAATGTATAATTATTTTTGTATACTCAGATTTCAACAATAGTTTGAATGTTAACTTCTAATTTACAGCATTATTAATCAAACGTTAAATTTTGCATTCAGTTTAAATTTCCAGGAAAACTGCAGCTTCTTTAAATACTTCTATAGAATGAATTTAGTTTCAAATTAACATAAAAAATTATAAACATTCAATGAAAACTAGATTAAATTTCCTGAAATTTTTTAAATATAGAATATATTTTTAAAGAAAATGGATTGGATATCTTAATTGAAAGTGTCAAATTTTGAAAAGGAAATAAAATTTTACTAGCAGGGCGTATTTAGTTTATTCTTTCTAAAAATTTCCATTGGAGCTAAATTTATGATTTGGTTCGATATTAAAGAAAAACAATCCTTCAAAAAAAAAAAAAAAAAAAAAAAAAAAAAAAGATAACTTCAAAAAGTCGTGTTAAAAAAAAATAGATTATTTGAAATTTGGCAACGTTCGAAGTTAAAAACTTTTGTCTAAACTGAAAAATACTGCTTGTATAGATAAAAATATTTTTACTTAATTCATCATCAAAATTTACTATATAAAAAATATTTTGTCTGGTATTTTTTTACAAAAGGTATATGTTTTCAAATATGTATAAGATAGAGAAATTTTTTTAAATGTATTAAATACGAGAAATTTAATTTCACATAATAAAAGGTAAATATTCTTAGATCTCTTCACTATAAAAACCACTTCTAACTCGTTATTTGAACTTGAAAATTATTTATGTTTACTCTTAACTATGGTGCCACTATGCTTATAATTGATGCTTAATAATGATGTGGAACTTTCAGTATCTTTAATTTAAGATTTACCACAATTTCAAGCCCCATACACATTAAATAATAATTGAAAGAAGATGATAACTCTTTTGCGCATGTTACAATTAATAATGATAATCCTTTTCAGAAATATATTGAAATATTCAACTAGCAAGTAGATGTTTAGCAAATAAAATATTCTTAGAACAGTCTCTTTATTAAGCACGTCTAAGAATTCCATTCCCAATTTACGAAAGTGTACATGCTCATCTGTTTCATTTAAGAAGGGTTTTTCATGTTGTTTTATCGAAATTTACAACATTTTCGTTTGCATACCAACCTTTTATTTTATTTAGAACTATACTTACAGCCTCAGAAGATTCTTCAAAATTAAATTTACTCAAACACTTTAAAGATATGTTTCACAGAAGGGCGATATTCACATGCACTTGGGCAATGATTACGTGTTTAATGGTCAAAATTATGGACCACCAAAAGATGATGGCGACATAGTCTAATATATGATAAGGATGCAGTTTAATTAAAAATTAAAATTAAGTATGTAAAGTTTGCACTCTACGTAAGTTCTCTGCTAATTTGATAGATGTTGATAGGCAATTTTAACACATTTCAAAGCATCTTTAAGAGTTTACGGTCTGTAGATAAAATGTTTAATTATTTATTTCAATATTTAATACACCATACACTTTAATTAAATATTAAAAATAAGTATCTAAGAGAGTACTTTACTTAATAATCCATTCATTATTAATAAAATTATGTCATTTAGGAGCCTTAACAAATTTAGAAGCAAGTTGAAGTACTTATAAGTGTTCAGATTTCTTTTTTTTTATGAGAAAGATGAAGTATTTTCTTTCATAAATAGACTTTGTTTTTATCGCTATAATAACTAAAGGCTGACATATTATACAGTATTAAAAAAAGCGATTCCTTTTCTCCAGGCAATGTTGTTCAAATGGTATAGGGAGATTTATAAATGTATAAAGAGAAAATAGAGCTATCGTATATTCCAGCGTATAACACGCACTTTTGGGAAAAGCAAATTGATCGAAATTTTCAAGTGGGCGTTATACGACAGTTATAAAATTGGCAGACTGAAAATTAAAGATAAAGACGATCATAAGATTTGAAATTTCTACATAAAAAAACATGCAATTAATTTATAAAAAAATCCCATGTGTTATGAGTTTAATAGAGCTTGCTATCGGATTCCATGAAAAATAGAAACTATTATGCTTTTAAATGTTCATTATTATTATTATTATTATTGCTACAAGTGTCATTAAGATTTTATTGCAAAGAAGTGTGTGCGCGTTACATGGGCAAAATGTCCAAAAACTGGAAAATGTACTCTTAAAGTTCAGGCGCGCGTTATACAAGTATTGGTGCTAAAATATTAAAAATTGTGTACGGAACACTCATCGAGAGGTATTAAGAACTAATATATATGTAATAAAATATGAAAGATAATTTCTACAACGAAATGAAAGATAATTTCCACAGTATTTGATCCGAAGTATCTCTTTTCACATTTTTGTTCTAAACCTACGAAAACAAAAAGCAAGAAAATGACCCTTCATCAAGATTATGTTGATAAAGGGTGAAAAGAAGCGTCTTTGCGTAAATATGTTCACAACTATCCAGCCATTTAATTAGCAATAAAAATTATTAGAGAAATATAATTATTATGACACAAAAGATAAACTGATCTTCTTCATTTATTTACCGTAAAAGAAGGTATATGATAAAATAATACTTCAGATTATCAAGAATTCCCCTATCTTGAAATAAATATGAAATATTACTTATGCAATACAACAAAAGAACTTTCTCAGCAAAACTATTGATAAGAAAATAACTTTATCGGAAATATCTGTTTTCGCATTTTGTAATTTTGGTAAATCTGTCAAAAGCAATAAAGTTTTTGACAGGGGAATTATTTTATTGGAGAAATCTGCTTTTTTTCTTCCTTTTTTTAAGCAAAAATTAAAAAAAAAATGATTAAAACATAAATCAAGAAATTATAAAAATATGTTTATTTCTATAAACAGGCTGATAATACACAGTCATACATAATTAACAGTAAAAACATTATAAATATAATTATTCTGACAAAAGTGTGTCAACACAAAATACATTCATCTTCGTTTATATATCAAAAGGTGAAATAGGATAACAAAATAATATTTAAGTATATAAACACCTCCCCTATGTTAAAATAAATATGAACAATAATTTCTGAAATGCAACAAAGGAAAATTCTTTCAGCACAATTTTTGACAGGAAACTAATTTTATCAGAAGTATTTGCTTCATATTTCGTATTTTTTCTTCAATATATTTTGTTACAGAAAAAGTGAGATAATGATAAATACATAAATCAATAAAATATAAAAATATGTGTTTTTGTAAATATGTTCACTACTACCCTTTTATATAATTAATAATAAAAATCAATAAATGTATTGTTATTATGCCACAGGCATTAAAATGACTTTCTTTATTTTTTTACATAATACATAAGTGAAAGTGTTTAATAAAATATTGCTTCAGATTATCGAAAATTGTCATATATTAAAAAATATATAAACCATTATTTCTGTAATGAAACAAGAGAAAATTGTTACAGAATACTATTTGACAGTCAAACAATTCTATCGGAAGTATCTGTTTATCATCTTGTGTTTAATATTTATTTTTTTTTTCAGAAAAAAGGAGATAATATTTAAAACATAAGTCAATAAAGTATAAAAAGACGTGTGTTTGTGTAAATATGCTGATCACTAACTTTTTACTTGACATGATTTAAGTATTTCCTTTAAAGCTTTCAGGTTATTTCCTCTTTGGTGTCACAAGAATTCATTTTTGTTATTTTGTCAAAAAAGGCAATACAATGTTATTATTTCTGTCGTTGAGTAATCTATATATTCCCCTAGAAGAAATCACAATAATATTTTTGTTTCTAATTAAAAAAAAAGTTATATACGTATATTAAGCAATATACATTAAATGTTATCATGCACATTAATAACGTATATCAATTTCATAAAGAAACAATTTGAAACAATTTTTGTTCATGGACAGCAATGCATTAGAGTTCGTTTGCATATGCCTGTAAATGAATAAAAATTTTACCCAAATCGTGTTTTATAGGAAGCATTACGGATTGTTTTTTAATCAACAATATATATTAGTTTCGTAATGTTTGTAATGTTACAGCATTAAAATGTAAATAAAAGCAAATAACACTCATAGATCATAATCTATACAAATTATTGCGAGTCTCCCTGTAAAATAACTATATATGCTACCACACACTCCGTTTTCAATTGGAAATATGCTGTATTGGACCCCAATAACACTCCAATTTCTTAGCAATTCAAGCATATTTACAAAAGTCAGAACATGGACATACAAATGGATAGATGTGTACAGATGTATAGAAAGACAAACCGGATTCATAAACACTCTTAAACTGTGTTGAAATGTATTAATAATAGTATGATATTTGCCCATATATAAGGCCGAGGACGGGATTGAATATGGAATTTATTGTGCAAAAAAGTTGTGAAAAACAGAAGAAACCAGCCAAATGATTTACTGGGAGAGAAGAGAGACAGCATGTAGGAAAATAGCAGACGTGAATTATAAAAATAGGATTTATTAGAATATTTCGACAATCAGAAAAAAGTGAGAGTTAAAATTTTCAAAATTTACAGTTTTAAGCAATGCTTTCTATGCAACTAAGATAAAGAAATTCAGTTGATTTCCATTTTCCAAAAATATTCAAACTGAAATATTTTTGTATCCAAAGTTTAAAATATTTAGTGCAAGTCAGAATTTATATTATTCAATAATTCAAATATTTTCGAACTAAACAAAAAGGGAAAAATAAAAACCTAATAAATATTTTAACGCATCATAATTTATCTTCATCTTCATTTCTTATAATAAATTATTCTAAATAAGTGATAAAAAATACATTTTGTTATTAAGATAAACATGCCAAAATAATCATAAAATGTACCTTGAACCTGCCAGTACAATGTTTTTGGTGTGAAAAGTAGAGTTTCAAAAAAATTAATTAGAAGAGATTTTGCATTTTTAATAGACTCAAATAAATTATACGCAAAAGTCTTGATACAATTTTAGGTAATGCGATATCATTCTTTATCCTCATCATCATTCCCTGTCAAAACTTTTTGTAAAATTTATGAGACATGGTATGGTATAACTTGAACCTATTAAAAAGAATTTCTTAATATTTTTCATAGGATATATTTATACAAATTTTAAGTTAGGCTATTAATTTTGATTTACAAAAATGCAATAATAACAGTTCACCTTCTTGTTGTAAAGTTGTTTGATATATAGTTTTCCTTGCGTGAAGAATATTTTTGAAAATTGTTTTTAATAAAAATTGCGATAATATTTTAGTATTTTTATAATGATTTCTATTAATCAAGTTGTTAGACACAGTTTTAGTTTTCAATATTTTAGTATTTTTATAATGATTTCTATTAATCAAGTTGTTAGACACAGTTTTAGTTTTCAAATTTTAGCATTCCCAACATTTTTCTGTAGAAAGTTTAAAATTAATTTTGTTGAAAAAATAATTTTTTACAATAGTAGTATTAATTTCGGTTTAATGTTTTCTTAAATATTATTTTAAATCACGTGTTTGTCATGCCCTTATCAGGGTATGCTGTGGATTCAAATATTTGTGATGTTAAATGTCGAAGGTTGTGTTGTCTTGATGCGACGTTTGGTGGCTGCTTGATCATGATTTCATCTGGGGTGAAGAGTTTTCCTGTGTATATCTTCTGTGCAGCCGCAAGCGGTTTTATGATATTTTCACAGAACTGTCTCCATGCTTTCTCCATGCTTTAGTTTTGGCTTTCAATACGGAGCAATTTTATTGTGCGGAGAGCTTCGTGTATTTTACACTGAGAAATTTATATGTTTCAGACTCGTGTTCGTGATCTCTGAGTCTTGTGTTTTCTTCTCAGTGCTGGAAGGTGGTTTCGTTTGGAGGGGAGCAGTGTTTTAAGCCTGTTGCATGCCATTTTATTGTCATATTGCAGGTTCTTTTCGTATTTACGACGCCTTTCTAGTTTTCAATCGAGAATCAAAACTTGATCAAATAAGTTAAACTTGTTCACTTATTATAAAATACTAGTATATAACCCCCGTCAAAAATGACGGATTGTTGATCTGCATTCCATTTTCATAAGACTTCATACAAACAATCAGCATGAAGATTTTATTATTTAAAGGTTTGTATTGTAGAAAAGTACATTTTAAAAATGACAAATGATTTCTAGAAATAAAAATGATGAGGATATATATATATATATATATATATATATATTACTCAATATTAAATTTCTGAAATAGTTCAACGATTGGACAAAACATTCAAATTAAATATCTTACTTATAATAAAATCCAAAGGCGAGAAAGTGTCTGTAACGGTACCGCGCTGTACCACTCTGATCTGCGAGTCGACCGTAGTTAAACGACATGTTAGGCTTACTGAAAAATATATGCTAACACATAATAACACTAAATGATAATATCTTCTACTTGAAATAACGTCTGTTCAGCATATTTTCGTATAAAACATGTATATCATATCCAGTTATAATGTTTTAAGTTTTAAATTAAAAATAACAGATTAAACATCCGATTACCTGATGTAAATAAACGAATAATGTTGCCATTCAAAAACACAAATCCCATATCTAGAAAAAAAAGGAATGACTCTTTGAACGTTTTATTAAAATATCCAATTATGCTCTTAAAATATTTGTAAAAGCATTTTAAAGTCTTTAAATATTTAAAGGATTTTCTAAAATTTATTTCTGTAAGCATTTTATTCCTGAAATCACTTTTTCAGAAATAGCGATGATACCTTTCGAGGCTTTGCGATGCAACTACCAGCATTTTAGATTTCGTTCGTAAATACTATTCTGGCGCCATCTTCTGACAATAAATACAAATGATACGTTTCTGTTAGAACAAAAATAAATTAATAATACAACTTTATTATAATTTACATAATAATAAAGTTGTAAAATAATATAAAATGTACATAAGCATATTTTTAGAATAAGAAAATTCAGGATGTATTGATTTATTATAAGATCAACTTTTTTTAATGATTTAAATTATTTTTATTATTAATTTTGAAAGGGAAATATTTGACTTTGTGTAAAAATTAATGCATTCTTTTAGATTATGAAGAAGCTAAAAGATCGTTTTCGTATTATTGAGAGCGAAAATTAATACCTATAATTTACTAACCATAGTTAATTATTGAGACCTTAATTAATTATTGAGATCATTATTAGGATTAAAATTTTAATTATTCAGAAAAATATTTGGAAATTTTGAGTTGAAAAACCAAAATAAGGGAAAAGATTACGTTTCGTAAAATTTACCATTAACATAAGGTATGTACATTCAGGATGTATTGAATTATTACAAGATCAACTTTTTTTAATGATTTAAATTATTTTTATTATTAATTTTGAAAGGAAAATATTTGACTTTGTGTAAAAATTAATGCATTCCTTTAGATTATGAAGAAACTAAAAGATCGTTTTCGTATTATTGAGAGCGAAAATTAATACCTATAATTTACTAACCATAGTTAATTATTGAGACCTTAATTAATTATTGAGATCATTATTAGGATTAAAATTTTAATTATTCAGAAAAATATTTGGAAATTTTGAGTTGAAAAACCAAAATAAGGGAAAAGATTACGTTTCGTAAAATGTACCATTAACATAAAAGGTATGTACATTCAGGATGTATTGAATTATTACAAGATCAACTTTTTTTAATGATTTAAATTATTTTTATTATTAATTTTGAAAGGAAAATATTTGACTTTGTGTAAAAATTAATGCATTCTTTTAGATTATGAAGAAGCTAAAAGATCGTTTTCGTATTATTGAGAGCGAAAATTAATACCTATAATTTACTAACCATAGTTAATTATTGAGACCTTAATTAATTATTGAGATCATTATTAGGATTAAAATTTTAATTATTGAGAAAAATATTTGGAAATTTTGAGTTGAAAAACCAAAATAAGGGAAAAGATTACGTTTCGTAAAATTTACCATTAACATAAGGTATGTACATTCAGGATGTATTGAATTATTACAAGATCAACTTTTTTTAATGATTTAAATTATTTTTATTATTAATTTTGAAAGGAAAATATTTGACTTTGTGTAAAAATTAATGCATTCCTTTAGATTATGAAGAAACTAAAAGATCGTTTTCGTATTATCGAGAGCGAAAATTAATACCTATAATTTACTAACCATAGTTAATTATTGAGACCTTAATTAATTATTGAGATCATTATTAGGATTAAAATTTTAATTATTCAGAAAAATATTTGGAAATTTTGAGTTGAAAAACCAAAATAAGGGCAAGATTACGTTTCGTAAAATTTACCATTAACATAAGGTATGTTAATGTACATTCAGGATGTATTGAATTATTACAAGATCAACTTTTTTTAATGATTTAAATTATTTTTATTATTAATTTTGAAAGGAAAATATTTGACTTTGTGTAAAAATTAATGCATTCCTTTAGATTATGAAGAAACTAAAAGATCGTTTTCGTATTATTGAGAGCGAAAATTAATACCTATAATTTACTTAACATAATTAATTATTGAGACCTTAATTAATTATTGAGATCGTTATTAGGATTGAGATTTTAATTATTCAGAAAAATATTTAGAAATTTTGAGTTGAAAAACAAAGATAAAGAAAAAAATTACGTTTCGTAAAATTTACCATTAACCCTCTATATTACCTAATATTACCTTAACGGTTCAGGTCAGTTTTCCCTATTGTCGATAAACAGTATATGAATATTTTTATCAATTATTTAAATTTTTAACTGAAAACCCCAATTTCAACCCACCGTCCTAGGACGGGCATTTACACTAGTTAAAAAATAATCCTTGTACGAGGGTTTTTGTAAAAAGTGGTATCAACGAGTTTCTAAACAGCTAATTTCAAAATCTGCCAGTAGATGGCGCCAGTATACCGGATCAAACAACGCAAAACCTCCCTACGAAACAAATCACCGCTATTTCTAAAAAAAGAGAAATGTTGATAGACATCTTGATGATTGTTTACAGAAATGTTGATATACATCTTGATGATTGTTTAGAGAAATGTTGATATACATCTTGATGATTGCTTAGAGAAATATTGATATACATCTTTTATATGAAATGGTTTTTGTGGTTTTAAACAAAATTAAAATATTTAAAAGCTTTAATATGCTTTTACAAATATTTTAAGAGTAGAATCGTATGTTAAACTGTATTTTTTTAATGAAGCTTTCAAAGAGTCATTCATTTATGATTAATTTGAATTTGTGATTCTGAATGGCAACAGTGTTCGTTTGTTTATATCTGAGATTCCGTGGTTTAATCTGGATATTTAATTAAGAACTTAAAACATTATAATAGGATATGATATACATGTTTTATAGAAAAATATGCTGAACTGACATGATTTCAAGTAGAAGATATTATCATTTAGCTATCATATGTTATCATAGGTTTTTCATTAAGCCTAACATGGCGTTTAACTACGGTCGATTCGTATACGAGAATGGTCGCGCCGGAAATGGTTACATACACTTTCTTGCCTTCGGATTTTATTTTAAGTAGATTTCAACAGATAATCAAAACTTCTTCTTTAAGAACTTAATAAACTATTTATTTACATATTCATAGGATATTATTATTTTATCACTCTCATTTTGAGATTTCCAATTTTTACCGACACATCGGTTCAGAATCAAATTTATGTCTGACAGAAAAAGAATAAATCCGAGAAAACAAAATTGGCGGTTGCCAGTGGTAACCGACAAAATATGGCTAATAGCCAAGGAGGCATTCTCAACAAGGCCGATGGTGATGCCACCCTCTGCTTTGATGACCTTGCCTAGTGACTGTGGAAGTCATATAATTAGATCTTTGGCATTGTTGTCTAATTTGTTCTTAAGTTCTTTAAGGACAAAAATTTCATCCGCTGCTACGACGTACGTTGATATGAAGGTGTCGATTACTTTTTCCTTCTGTATTACCACCGGCACTCCTAGGAGAATCATTTCATGTTATTCTTACAACCACTTGTTTCATCATAAATGAAGTACTGAAAAATTTTAATGTAGGAAAAAATATTATATTGTCCTGTTTTGGCATATATAGTAGTTTACATATGTACACATATACATAATACTATTTTATCTATTAACTAATACGATGTGTTTCAATTTAGAAAACAATCTGCTTACTAATACTGACTGCATGATATTCTGAATTATCACAAACAACGAAAAAAGCAAATAATTAACACGATTTTCATATATAAAACTTTTTCTTGCTAACGGCTTTTTGAATTTTTCTTTTATGGAACATTTCAGTGATTTGAAGCTATGTCGAATTGTATTATATCGAATTCAACCGTCCTGATTTTAGTCTTTGTAATACTGTTTTTATATCGAAGATAAATTCTGAATTTCATTGAAAAAAGGCTTTATAAGATTGATATTTTAGATAACTATATTATATTCTACATCACATTATACACTTACAAATCATGCCCTTTTTAACTATCTGCGCATGTAGTAAGTTCTCTTTCTGGAATTGTAATTTTCATAATTATTTTATGCATGAGGATATATTGTCTGTTTTAGTAATCATGACAAAGTTAAGCTGTGTTTTATAGTTGTATTTCGTTAGGAGAAGTAATGTTTTCAACCACTTAGTGATTTATATACATATTGTAAAATATAATAGAAGAAATTTTCAAACGAATATTAATCTACCAAAGACTAAGTAAAAAGAAAAGTGCCCAGTTAAACTGATACTATTGAGTTCACAGGTTATTCACACGTATTTTATACTCTTATTTTAAACAATAATGCCCCTAGAAACAAAATTAAACGGACTATAGATTAATGGGAGATTAGTCGCACGTTCCGCCTTTTATACTTAACCAATGAACCCCCAAAATTAATCAGGGAAGCGCCTAATCACAATGAACCTATATACAAAATTTGAAGCAAATCGGATAATTCTGAATGAAAAACCAATTTATCTGAATTAAGGGGTATTATCCCCCATTTCCCCACTTAACCAATGAACTCTAAAACTAATCAGGAAAGTGCCTTATCAGTATGAACCTCTATACAAAATTTGAAGCAAATCGGATATTTCTATCAAGAGTTATCGCGTTACGTACATACATATGTACATACAGAACCTGCGGCACATTAGCTCTCAGGCATTGATAGCCTGTGAAATAAAAATCTTTAAACGGCCTGTATGCATATTCTCTATAAATTTGTTTTATATTTTAATAAATATATCGTTGTGTTTCATCGTAAAATGTATTAATTTTCATGTGACGATTTAAAATTCGTGATTTTTGATTCATTTATTCCTATGATAAATATATCATTAGTGTGCTTGTTTTACTTACCTACATAAAAATTCAATATAGAATTTTTTTTCTATGCATTATAAGATATGCAAATTACTTCTAGAACTGCTTCGTTTCCCAGTCATTATCATCAGACACTTTAATTTTTTATATAAAACGGTAAGTTATACAACAGACAACATTGAATGAAAAGCAATAATAATTTTTATCTGCATCTGATCTTATGCAAATATCATCACGTAAAGCAGGCAATAAAAAAGTTCTAGTAGAAGTGCAGTAAAAACAGGAAGTAACAACTTTTTATGGCAGGAAGTAGAGACTAATGATTTTTTTTATGTTTGCTTATAAAAAACTGGATAGCTTGCATGATATGTTATATATCAAGATTTGTGTCTAATTTCACAGTACATTTTTTCATCAATATTATGTTTTTATGTTGAATCGCCAAATGTAATTCTGAACATAACAAAGCATTTTTTTGTTCATCAAAAAGTAAAAACAAATAAATGAATTTAATAGATAAAAATACATACTAGTTCAAATTTGTGACGTAGTGCATGCGGTGTTTTCTCGAAAATACGAACGGGTTTAATATCATTTTTGCTCTAAAGGACGCGTTAGGTCTTATTTTCGAGGGATGTTCTTTTTTACGTCCACAACAATTTGCAATATAACAGTTTTTATTCATATACCCATTTTTAAAAAAACAATTCTATTTTTATTCGTGGAATTTAGTTCAAAAAAATTATACGTTTTTTTTTTGTATTTGCGTACAGTGACGTGATTTTCACAGACATTTAATTCTATCAGTTTCAAAATGACATAACAGAGATCCGGAACTGAATACTGACGGACCAAAAAGTCAGTGGATCTTTATTTCATTTTGACGCAGTTATAAAATCATTTTCAGTATTATGATAAAGTGTAGACGTTACATTTAACTGATGGAAACATTCCGCACATTGAAGAATTTCAAAATTATCATCTGAAAATGGGGTCCCAATTCATCAAATGACACGATTACGTAAAATGTAATTTACAATATTTTTTACTTCACTGGTAATGCAATTGAGGCTCTAATTTCGGAAAAGCAAAAATGCTGCCACTCGAGGACATGATTCCAATATGTTAAGAAATCATTTATTCATAAAATTGAAATAAAATAATATAAAATAAAATAATAAAATGAGGAGGGAAGTTTTGCGCATTTTATCCATGCCATTTTCAAATCTCCCTTCGCTGTTTCATTCATTTAATGTTGACACATTCATGAAGAGATTTTTATTCGTAAATTCATAAATTTTCCTGAAACATAAGTTTTTAAAATTTGTTACTTTAAACTTAATATACATTATTTGAAATTTTGAAATTCCGTGTATTTTTAAAGACAAAGCACTGTCTTAGAAAATAGCTGTATTAAGACAGATATGTGGGTTTATTTTGGAAATAACTCTTATATTTAAACGTATCTTGAAAATTCATGCTAGGTCTCAATTTCACGGAAACACGACAAATTTCGTATTACATGAAAACAGATACCTACATAATAAAACCGAGGTGCTAATTTTAATTCTCGAATATCAATAAAATTTTAATATCTTAAACATTTTTAATGGCAACTATAGCAATGATATTGTATTACCTAAACAAATCATGTTTAAGGTAAATATTGATTTTGTGCTAATATCTGCAACTCATGTAATCTGAAGTTGAGTTGGAAGTTGCGTCTTGTCAATAGATGCGCCACGAGGGCAAGTTTGCAGTGTAACTTGTAAATATAGCCATGTAATCACTAAACGCGGTGTTATTTCTTTTGTCTACCAGATAAAATGAAATAAAGAACAACGAAACGGTATTGTATAAAATATTTTAAATGGTCAAAATGTAAGATGGCACCAAATATATTCTGACAGATGATAGACGCATTCAAGAAAACAGACTAGACGATGTCATTTTTGAAGAGTCAGAAATCGTCAAATACTCTATATATCTACCAAATGCTTTCTTGGGCATATGAAGCAATTTATTGAGTCTATTGTATTCCAGCTTTAGCTAGTATATGATATAGTCCATTAAGTGGCCCAATGGTGTGTCCATCCCAAAATCATGAATGTTAAATTATGAAAATCTACGAAAGCTCATTTGAAGGAATCAGTAGAAGTACAGGAGAGCAACATCAACATGTTTTCTACAAAAATATTGGCTAAGCAAAATTGTCAATTACTGTTACAAATAGCTTAGGTAATATAGAGTGACAAGTATACATTTACGAGTGATATGTGGTCTTTCCGCAGATTGTTTATGATTTGTAAATGATTGAAAACGTATTATCTCTAAAATATCAAATTTGCTAAGAAGTTTCTGAACTTTATTAAAGAGATTAATATTTATGAAATCACAGTGTCAGTAACTTGTCTGTTGATAAACATGTGTTGTATTCTATTAAAGACAATTTTAGGTACACCGAAAATTTTGCGTTTCCCATTCGTTATGTGATTACAGAACGATTTTTTTCAGACCAATTGCGTCTCATGTACTCAGGCATGGAATACCATACTTGACTGATGGACGTTTTCTACATTTTAAATTCCTCCGCCATATCCATTATAAAGCTTTGTTTTTTCTATAAAAGTGATATATTTCATAGTTTATTGATAAAAGAAATCATAAAACATCTCTCACTTCAAAATTTTAAATATTTGCAGGAATTGTTTGAAATATTAAACAAAGTTCCTTTCGACTCGTGATACTGTTTTTCTTTTAGCGTTAAAATATTTTGAAGAATAATTTCAAATTTCTCTCATTTTAAACACATTTAAATCAGTTTTGAAGAGCTGTAATGTATGCTAAAAGAAAATATGCACCGAAAGCAAACATATGTAAAAGAATATACATCTGCTGTTAAAAAAATGTAACTTATCAAAAACTAATTTTAAATATTTCTTGAATCTATTTCTCTAGCAAAAGAAAAATAAATTCTGCGTTTATATTACAAAGTGTTATATTCGTATTTACAAAAAAGATAAATGATTAGTTTTGGATGAAAATGTAGAAAACGAGATGCTTTCAAGCACTATTATCCACCCATTCTATGCTTCTATACTACATTCAATTACTTGTAATCTCATCAAAGCTTCACTTGGAAATCATTTATTCAGAGGAGGAATCATTAATCATGTAAGAATCTCCATAATGGCATTAGAAAAGATACAAATGAAATGTAACTTCAATTATTTACGCTTAGAATAAGGAAAGATTTTACTCAATACTATGTCTATCAATCGAGCCAAATGATATGTTTTATTATTTGGATTTCTTGAATTCTTGGATCGTTTGTTTTGTTTCCAATTTTTAAATAAATTGATACAAACAAAGCTAATTATTTTGCAACTACATGAAAACTAAGTTTCACAGTTGTATGCTTCTAGGTATCCCTCATCTCACAACATTAAAGAAAATCTTTCGTGAAAAAATATATTAGTAAACCAACTGTACAATAGCGTTTAACTGTCAGCATATTGGAATTCCTCATGCCTTTGATTTATGTATTTTGTAGTTTAGTTATTTCAATTACATAAATGCGATTTTTTTATTAGCAGAACAATGTTTATGATACCAGTTTAAAATTACAATTTTGCTTCATATTCTTCAGTTTATGACCAATATTTTGCTTTTCTCATAACTTGAACCAATAATAGGATAATAGTACTGGTTATTTCAAAAGTCTATTCACATTAATATATATATATATATATATATATATATATATAATGAATAATTTCACTTACTGAAAATCAGTTTTTACTTTCTTCTATCTATAATAGAAGAAAGTATTGTAATCGAATTTTTTTTCGACTTCCGGTTTTCAACGGATTTACACGTTTTAGGGTTCAGAGAATCCGAAAAACATGTTTTTACAAAATGTCTGTCTGTCCTTCTGTCCGTCAGTCCGTCTGTGTGTCTTCATTGTATCACCGAAAAGTGTATGAAGTTATGCTTGAAATTGAACCTCATTTTTTTCTTTTTTTTTGGCTATGGCAAGCAGGTTCTAGTAGAATTTGGGGATATTTCGACGAAAGGGGGCGCTGTGATCGATTTTTTTGTTCCATTTTCACTATTGTATCATCGAAAAGTGTATGAAGTTATGCTTCAAATTGAAACACATTTTTTTTCTATGTTTTTGGATATAGCAAGCAGGTTCTATCAGAATTTGGGGATATTTCGACGAAAGGGGGCGCTGTAATAGCCATTTAAAGACTTCAAATTCAAAAAGATGTGCAAATTCAAAAAAATTAGAAATCCTAAAACTTTTTTTCATTAAATGTCTGGCCTTGATCCGGAGAATCCGAAGCAATTTTTGTTTTACCTCTATCTTAAAAAATGGCTGACATTTTCAAACAAGACAGCAGAATTCATCCATAAACGGGTTTAATTTATGAATTTTAGTTAACATGGTTTCGGCAAATTTTCTTTCATTGTTGTAACCATAATCCTATTATATGCTTATCACTATACATTTATGTTCGCCAACGTCGAATTCTCGCCAAACTTGGCGATAGTTGGCGGAATATTGCCAAATTTGGCGACCAAAGTAAGTTGCCGTAAATGAAGCCAACTTGGCTGTAGAGGACTAATTTGGCGATATTCTCATTCAAATTCAATGTTGACGAGAACTGGGATTGAATCTTCTTTATTTAGGTTCCACGCATCTTACCTTCGTGTTTTCCAGTAAAATTAGCTAAAATCGTAAAACTAAGGAATAGGGAAGCTATCTGTTCCTGTCGGTTCAGGCCAGAAGGACTTTTCGTAGTTTAGTATACATTGGTTGTTCGCATCCCTGTAACCCGACGATTCGCAAGCAGCTGACGTACAACAGAATGACGAAAAATATTGATTTTATTGGTGATGTGATAAGGATTTTTGAAGTATTATCATGACTGAGATAGAAGAAAGTTTTGGGATTGGCACATCCGACTAGTTACCATAAGAATTGTCAAAGCGTCGTATTTGTTGTGTAAAAAGTAAAAAGAAATTGATGAAAATTTCGCCACTACGTGACGCCATTAAGATCCACGCTATTAAAATACATAAAATATATTGAAAGTATACAACAAATAATTATTCGCGAGGAACTTAATAACGCCACCTATTGAAAAAATTTAACTAGTCTTATGGTGCGTAACTCATTCCGATAAGGTAGTTTATTTTGAAACTTTAACATACATTGGAGACTGTTGTTTAAATTTAAGTTGTCAGATAAAACGTACCTAATGATAGGAAATTTATATATGATATATATAAATGAGTAAAGAAATAGTCCGAAGTAAAATTTTCTTTCACCACAGTAGTAAGTCATATAAAATTTACCGATATCAGGAGGAATAAAATAAATGATAAAGAATTCAGTGCGGAGACATTAAGAACGGAGCGATGTTAATAAGTATGAGAAACGAATTCTGTAACATATAAATAATCAGTTTACAATCACTTATGTAAAAATGGGTCCAGTTCTTTTAACAACAGTAACAACAAAAAAAAAAAAATCTTAGAATTTTTTTTTTTCAGAATTTATATCCAAAACAAGTATTTTAAAAGCAGATAGAGAAAATGTACTGTAACAAATAACTCAGGTTTGAACTTCGCGTGTTTTTTCCCCTCGAAAGTGAATTAATGTTTGATCTTATGGGCTGTAATATTGTTGATAACTAAATAATATATTTTAACAAATTTCGTTTCGCAAAAGATTATTTTATGTGGAAAAACTTTATTGAATCTCATATTAAATTTAAACCATATAGTGAATGTTGCTAGGTACGTTAGGGGTGGTATACACGATGAAACACAATTGTTACTAAATTATGAAAAATATGTTCTCATTATATAACGTTATGTATAATTTTAACACGAAGACTGTAACAGAAAATTACACCCAAAGATGAAGGCTTTAGTTTCGAGCGTTCAAACATATTTGAGCTTATCGAGCGCAAGTGACTTCAGCCTCAATTCCTGAGTACAAATGGTTCCGAAGTTCGTATATACATGAATGACACGTTACTGCATTTTATTTTCATTTAACGTCGAACGTATCAATGGACTCCGCGTATCAATTTTTAAGGGGATAGAAAAGAGGATCCTATTTCTTCCTCTTTTATCAATGTACCCCTTCTTCCCCTTGAGTTTAAGGCGGTTTTTCAAAAATACTTTTTTCCACTCAATAACGCGAAACATTCTGACACATTTACTGATTCGTTTTTCATCGTAAAAGCATGATACTTCCAGGATGATTATTGAAGTGATTTATAATTGAATGCATTTTCCAATTTTCAATAAATTAATTACACCTTGAGTATAAGCGATTGTTGTCTCATGATAGCAGTTTCCTTTTATTTCCCTCACTGTCGGGTCTCAAAATTTGGCTCAAATCGCCAACTGTGACATCATTATCTGAAAGAACATGATGGACCAAAATTTTTGGGTTAAGGCTTTGACGAAAGAAGACAAAAAAAAGTTTCGATTACTTAGTTGCATAAGACCTTCTGTCAGTCATGCGTTTGCGAGCAAAGGTGATTTCAGAGATGTGTAAGTAATAGTTTGGCTTTGAGAACAGGATTACGACAGAGAAGTTTGCAAAGAAAATAACGATAAAGGCAAACAAGTAACAAATTATTTAGAATGTACGAAATGGGTGATGTTTTCTTAAATGTTTTAACTTTTGGACCATATCAGAATAGAGATTAATATCGTAAATGTAATAAATATATAAGTTATAATCAATAAAAAGAGTAAAAGAAGAGTGACCACAAATTTTCGATGTGAAGAATAGAACATATTAAATTTTATAAGAAAAAATATCATTATTAATAATTCAGAGTATAAAAAATCACTCGCTAAATTTTGGTGTAAATGAAATAGAAACAGACTAAAAATCTGGAAAAATATAAACTTTTCCTTTTTTGTCGTATAACTACTGACATATATTTGGAAACACTCCAATTCTATCGTAGTGATTTTAACGTCACTATTAATTTTACCAGTACAAGTTATATAAAGTAGAGCTACATGACAAAATAATGTAGAAATTGTTAAAATATTATGTCCTTTCTACCGCTTAGCTCAAAGGTGCATCGGAAATCTGATAAGTGCTGAAATCCATTTGTTATCCTAAACAATAACCGAATTTAACTGTTATAGTCCTCGCTTTTATATCACTTTTCCTGTTCCAATAGTGATTTCTTATTTACTCATTTTTATGGTTATGGTGATAAAAATTAATAGCAGATGCGGCAAATTATTTTTAATTTTCAAAATTTATGTCTTTTAACGGGAAAGGTAATAACTTTACACTTTTTTGTAAATGCATTATTTACAATTAAAAATGTGTTATCGTATTTATTTTTTAAATAAGTTATAATGATTTTGCTATCCGAAATAATATTTAAAATTTTAAATGAGCAAGGTAGCATTTATTTTTTTTTATATCAGTTTGTCTGATTAAAAATTTCTAATTTTGGAAAGTACATTTTCATAAAGTTTTGAATGAAAATCATGTGCTTTAAGACTTATGCTTCCAAACACAATGGTTGAGTTCTTATTATTGTTAATAAGTTTTATTTCTAAATCTCTTAGTAATACGCTTGCCCTGACAGACCCGAGCACATAATTATTCACTTACTAAATAATATAAACTATTCCTAAACTATTCACCTATATATTCCCCTAAACTGTTCCCCATAAGGGGACTCGGGTGCGCAGAGCTTTGTCCTCACATATCATAAAATACATGGTAACGCTTTCAGGTACAGAGTAATTCTGTTCGTAAAAAGGTGACAAACTGATTGTCACCAGAATTTACAAACGAATTTATTAGAAAATAAATACTTGCTTTTCTTCACGTGCATTTAGAAAGCAAAATTTTATTAAAATATTCTGGTAGTCATTTGGAAGTTTGGAATGAAAATTAAGTGGTCACATTTCCAACAACCGCCCTTCAGATTCCACAAATTTCCATTATTCAATTTCTGCCTTTTTTTTTTTTTAATACTATGTTTTTGGTATAATTTTCATAATTTCACAGCTTTTGTTGCTGGTTGTAAAGTTCATTTAATGGTACTATATATATGTCGTATTTTCAAGTTCGAATTCGGTGTGAATGGCAGTCGAAAGCTCGTTGATAAACAGGTTTAACTCTGTGCCAGGTTTCCCTTCTAGATCGCATCAGGAGGCCGTGTGGTGTCACTAACAAGAAATAACTTCAGTCCGTTTTCAGTAGAAGAAAAAGTTTATTGACAGTTGAAGACATCACTTCAGGAGGAATGCTCGGTAGTCTGTAGTTAAATCTATGCATCGGTAATATCCATTGCGACAGTCAAGAATTGTCCCAGATTTAATGTCATTATTTAGGTGAATGGATTGAATCCACTGGGCACGAAACCCTTCTAAAACTTTACCAAATTTCTCTACATTATTAACTAAAAGACGATGTTCCGTATTAAAAGGCAGTTACAGTTTTACTCTACTCGTTAGCCAACGCTAAACGTAAAAATTCTCCACTGTCAAGTTATTTTCGATGACAACGTTCCATTACTTTACAAAATCCGTCCCATTTCTTTTAGCAAACACCAACGTCCAAAAATTTCCCTCCGAATCAGGATCTGTACGTGTTTTTAAACTAGCTCGCGTAAGAAGACAAAATACGTCACGTGACCAACTTTTATCAAATGCCTGCCATATCAACAAACGAATTTATCTGTTTTGAGGCTGTAGTTAAACTTCGAATTTAATACGTAATAAAAAATAATAATAATAAAAAAAAATGAATCTTTGTAGAAGGGGGAAAAAAGAAAGAATTAAAGTTTTTCAGAAATATTTTAATAGACATTTAATATTTAATAATATAATAACTTTACGGAAATAAGGTTTTCTGAGCGGAATAATTTAAGAGATGCGATATTTTAGCATTTAAATAAAGAAGTTATAGCAATTTGACTACACGGGAATAATACTAATGCATTTTAATAACGGATTAAAATAAAGGTGTTCTATTTAAAGAATAAATTAAAAAAGCTATCGCCATTTTTAGACTAACTACTTTCGAATAAATATTATTAAGTGGATTAGGATAAATTGGTTTTACATATGGATAGTAAAAGACAATTTTAAGAATAAGAATTATTTTAATTAGCTGGGGTTATATACGGAACACTATTAAATGGAAAAAAAATTATAGAGTAATTTAGCCGATTGCGGAAAAAAATAAATTTTGTAATATTATCCCCCCTCCCTAAAGATTTTGGATGAAGTTAGTAGTTAAGTAGCTATAAATTCAGACAATATAAATTTAATACTTTAGATTTTTGAATTTTGAATAGTATAAATTTAGAGACTGTCAGCAAGGAGATGAAAAATTTCTGAAGTAATGGTTGACAAAAACAAAATCAAAAACAAAATAATAATAAAATAATAGTAATCAATTAAAATAAAATAAATAAATAAAAATAAAGCTACGAGCATTTCCCCTGTAAAATAATACAAGTGTAGAGGCGAAGAGGCATGCATGGGTAAGTATACCTGTAATATAACCAATCTTAAAATATGAAAGTCTAAAATCTATACCACCGTCTATAACATTATGATGACGTATCATACTAAATAATCAAATAAATAAATTAATAAATTAACCTTAACAACACTTAAATATTTGCAACAGAAATAAATTTTAAAATAGAAATATAATCAGTACAAAATAGCATTTAAACCCTTTAAAATTCAGAGTAGACTATTAAATAAACAATGAAGAACAAGAAAATAAATCATTTTAAAAATAACAAGAAGTAATAAATATCAACATATAAAAATATCAATAAATAAAAATACCAACTTACAGTCACTCTGGAACATATTTCACAAAGCTACAAATCTTTAATTTCCTGATAACACCAAAGTCGTGCCTTTTCTTAATCCATTAAAATCAGCATTACGAAAACAAGTAAAATGAATGCATCTTTATAAGTTACGCAAGACATCCATTCTTCATGGCATCTTCGTATCATACTTTACCAAATTAGCAAAATTCACGTTTAAGCTCCACATAGAACTTTCTGTTGATCACCAGCTGTTTATCAAACGTCAAATCCTGTCTTACTTTAAATTATTGTCGTATTTTCAAGTTCGAATTCGGTGTGAATGGCAGTCGAAAGCTCGTTGATAAACAGGTTTAACTCTGTGCCAGGTTTCTCTTCTATATCGCATCAGGAGGCTGTGTGGTGTCACCAACAACAAATAACTTCAGTCCGTTTTCAGTAGAAGAAAAAGTTTATTGACAGTTGAAGACATCACTTCAGGAGGAATGAAGGTAGTCTATTGTTAAATCTATGCAGCAGTACTATCCATTGCAACAGTCAATAATTGTCCCAAAATTAATGTCATTATTTAGGCGAATGGATTGAATCCACTGGGCACGAAACCCTTCTAAAATTTTACCGAATTTCTCTACATTATTAACTAAAAGACGATGTTCCGTATTAAAAAGCAGTTACTGTTTTACTCTGCTCGTTAGCCAACGCTAAACGTAAAAAATCTCCACTGTCAAGTTCTTTTCGATGACTACGTTCCATTATTTTACAAAATCCGTCCCGTTTCTTTTAGCAAACACCAGCGTCCAAAAATTTCCCTCCGAATCAGGATCTGTACGTGTTTTTAAACTAGCTCGCGTAAGAAGACAGAATACGTCACGTGACCAACTTTTATCAAATCAAAAGGTCTTTTAAGGAACTCTATTAGTATGGAATTGTCTCGTCGAAAAATGGTTTCCTTCCTGCGAAAAATGTTCTACGCTTTTCCAGAAAATTCGGATAATCTCGTACCAGATGCCTGCCATATCAACAAACGAATTTATCTGTTTTGAGGCTGTAGTTAAACTTCGAATTTAATACGTAATAAAAAATAATAATAATAAAAAGAAAATGAATTTTTGTAGAAGGGGGAAAAAAAAGAAAGAATTAAAGTTTTTCGGAAATATTTTAATAGACATACATATTTAATAATAGAATAACTTTACGGAAATAAGGTTTTCTGAGCAGAATAATTTAAGAGATGCGATATTTTAGCACTTAAATGAAGAAGTTATAGCAAGACTACACGGGAATAATACTAATGAATTTTAATAACGGATTAAAATAAAGATGTTCTATTTAAAGAATAAATTAAAAAAGCTATCGCCATTGTTAGACTAACTACTTTCGAATAAATATTATTAAGTGAATTAGGATAAATTGGTTTTACATATGGATAGTAAAATACTATTTTAAGAATAAGAATTATTTTAATAAGCTGGGGTTATATACGGAACACTATTAAATGGAAACATTAGTTAGAATAATTTAGCCGATTGCGGAAAAAATTAAATTTTGTAATATATATATAAATATATGTACACAGGTGTGTTCCCAGTTACAATACAGCATTTTAATATTTTAGAATTTAATTTCCTTCCTGCGAAAAATGTTCTACGCTTTTCCAGAATATTCGGATAATCTCGTACCAGATGCCTGCCATATGAACAAACGAATTTCTCTGTTTTGAGGCTGTAGTTAAACTTCGAATTTAATACGTAATAAAAAATAATAATAATAAAAAGAAAATGAATCTTTGTAGAAGGGGGAAAAAAAGAAAGAATTAAAGTTTTTCGGAAATATTTTAATAGACATACATATTTAATAATAGAATAACTTTACGGAAATAAGGTTTTCTGAGCAGAATAATTTAAGAGATGCGATATTTTAGCATTTAAATGAAGAAGTTATAGCAAATTGACTACACGGGAATAATACTAATGAATTTTAATAACGGATTAAAGTAAAGATGTTCTATTTAAAGAATAAATTAAAAAAGCTATCGCCATTTTTAGACTAACTACTTTCGAATAAATATTATTAAGTGAATTAGGATAAATTAGTTTTACATATGGATAGTAAAAGACTATTTTAAGAATAAGAATTATTTTAATAAGCTGGGGTTATATACGGAACACTATTAAATGGAAAAATTTTATAGAATAATTTAGCTGATTGCGGAAAAAATTAAATTTTGTAATATATATATATATATATATGTACACAGGTGTGTTCCCAAATACAATACAGCATTTTAATAGTTTAGAATTTAATTACAAATTAATAAATTAATTTTAAGGCATTTTTGTGGTAGCCTGATACAGGTAATAAAACGTCAAATATTATTAATGGTTACAACTGTATCTGGAGGCACGGCAGTGCCTCCGCCAAGTCGAGAAAGCACGGCCGTAAGCATCCTTTTCTGGAAGCAACTCAGGGCACATTTGACCCCAACATATCTCCACACTGGAGGATCCCAAAATTTTGAAACTTTGTTTTTCTAGAGTATTTGGCACACAGGACCAAATTTAAAATTACCAAGTTTCTGTCTTTCCTACTTCAGACGATATATGAACTCAAACATTCGATTTTTTGTCACTTACTAACTCACTCGTTCACGCGTCATCAAAAAGATTAGGTAGATCCCGTAGCCCTAGAAACTTGACATTTGGGAAAAAGGTAGTGTTTAGGATACAAATAAAGGAAAAATTATAAAATCCGGAAAATTTCAAAAAAAAAAAAAAAAAAAAAAAAAAAAAAAAACATTCGAAAATTCAACGAATTCCATCAAAATTGAAAATTGAAAAAAATACGATATTGTAGTCTTAGAAATTTAAGATTTGGTGTGAAGGTAGTGTTTAGCATCCAGAAAAAGAAAACATCAAAAACACCAAAAAAATCGAAAGCAAAATTGAAAAAATCGAAAGAAATCGAAAATTTTCAAATAATCCGATTTTGTTGCGCTAGAAACTTGGAATTCGGAATAAAGGTAGTATTTAGGATGCAAAATAAGGAAAAATTCCAAAATCTGGAAAATTCGAAAAAAAAGTTAAAAAAATCGAAATATTCGAAAAAATTAAAATAATTGAAAAAATAAAAAAATTTTTGATCTTTTAGCCTTAGAAACTTAAAATTCGCGGTAAAGATAGTGTTTAGGATTCAGAATAAGTTAAAATAAAAAACGCAATAAAATTAGAAAATAAAATAAAAAAATTGGAAAAATAAGGAAAATTTGAAAATAATTCGATTTTATAGCGCTAGAAACTTGAAATTTGGAATAAAGGTAATATTTACGATACTAAATAAGGAAAAATAATAAAATATGGATAACTCGAAAAAAAAATCGAAAATTTCAAAAATTAAAAATTAAAAAAAAAAAAAGAAAGAAAGAAAGAAAGAAAAAGAAAAAGTGAGAAATTGAAAATAATATGATCTCGTAGTCTTAGAAACTGAAAATTTGGTGTAAAGGTAGTGTTTAGGATTCAGAAAAAAAATTAAAAACACAACAAAAATCGAAATTAAAGTAAAAAAATCGAAAAAAAAAAAAAAAAATTTGAAAATAATTCGATTTTGTAGAGCTAGAAACTGAAAATTTGGAATAAAGGTAGTATTTAGGATACCAATAAAGAAAAAAAAAGAGAAAAACTGTAAAATTCGAAAAATTGAAAAAAAAAATTGATTTTGTAGCTTTAGAACTTAAAATTCGGCGTAAACTTATTGTTTTGGATACAGAAAAAAGAAAAATTAAAACACAATAAATTCAAAAATAGAATAAAAAACTCGAAAAAGATCGGAAATTTCAAAGTAATTCGATTTTGTAGCGCTAGAAACTTGAAATTTGGAATAAAGGTAATATTTAAGATACTAAATAAGGAAAAATTCAAAAATATGGATAATTAAAAAAATACCCATAAATTAGTGCAGACGATATATGAACTCAAAGTTTCGATTTTTTGTTACTCACACACTCACTCACTCTCGCGTCATCAAAAAGATTAAATAGATCCCGCAGCCATAGAAACTTAAAATTGGGAATAAGGCTAGTGTTTCGGATACAAAGAAAAGAAAAATTATAAAATCTGGAAAATTCTAAAAAAAAAAAAAAAAAAAAAAACATTCGACAAATTCGAACAAAATATAAAATTGAAAATCACACGATCTTCTAGTCTTAAAAACTTAAAATTTGGTGTGAAGGTAGTGTTTAGAATTCAGAAAAAGAAAACATAAAAAAAACACAAAAAAAAATGAAATCGAAAATAAAATCGAAAAATTGAAAAAATCGAAAATTTTCAAATAGTCCGATTTTGTTGCGCTAGAAACTTGGAATTCGGAATAAAGGTAGTATTTAGGATACAAAATAAGGAAAAATTAAAAAATCCGGAAAATTCGAAAAAAAAAAATGCAAAAATAGGAAAAATACGAAGAAAATTGAAAAAATTAAAATCATTTGATCTTTTAGCCTTAGAAACTTAAAATTCGCGGTAAAGAGAGTGTTTAGGATTCAGAATAAGTTAAAATAAATACGCAATAAAATTCGAAAATAAAATTAAAAAAATCGAAAAAAATCGGAAAATTCGTAAAATAAGGAAAATTTGAAAATAATTCGATTTCATAGCGCTAGAAACTTGAAATTAGGAATAAAGGTAATACTTAAGATACTAAATAAGGAAACATTAAAAAATATGGATAATTCGAAAAAAAATCGAAAATTTCAAAAATTAAAAATAAAAAAAAAGAAAGAAAGAAAGAAAAAAGAAAAAGTGAGAAATTGAAAATAATATGATCTCGTAGTCTTAGAAACTGAAAATTTGGTGTAAAGGTAGTGTTTAGGATTCAGAAAAAGAAAAAATTAAAAACACAACAAAAATCGAAAATAAAATCAAAAAATCGAAAAAAAAAACGAAAATTTGAAAATAATTCGATTTTGTAGAGCTAGAAACTTAAAATTTGGAATAAAGATAGTATTTAGGATACCAATAAAGAAAAAAAGAAAAAAACTGTAAAATTCGAAAAATTGAAAAAAAAAATTGATTTTGTAGCTTTAGAACTTAAAATTCGGCGTAAACTTATTGTTTAGGATACAGAAAAAGGAAAAATTAAAACACAATAAATTCAAAAATAGAATAAAAATCTCGAAAAAGATCGGAAATTTCAAAATAATTCAATTTTGTAGCGCTAGAAACTTGAAATTTGTAATAAAGGATACAAAATAAGAAAAAATTAAAAAATCCAGAAAATTATAAAAAAAAATTCGAAAAAATCAAAAATTGAAAATAATTTTATCTTGTAGTCTTAGAAACTTAAAACTTGATTTAAAGGTAGTATTTACTATTCAATAAAAGGAACAATTAAAAAATTCGTTAAATTCGAAAATAAAATCGAAAAATCGAAATATCTTTAAAAAATCGAAAATTCGAAAACAATTTATTTTGTACTGCTAAAAACATTAGTTTTAAGATAATCGTCCTATTAGCTAGTACAACGCCCCTAATTGTTTTAAGTTATTTCCCCCGGATTATGGCTTTCTTTTCATTCGTTTACGAATTTCGTTATAGAAAAGTTCTGCTTTAGACTGGCTACGTTATAGGCGATTTCTTTATAGACAGGTTTGTTTTCTTTCACAGGTTATACTCTATTTACTTCGCATATGAAATATGGATTGTTAAATAATGTTAGCCCCACAAAAATTTTCACAGCTCCCCCTTCACTTCCGAAATTACTGGCTGATTATGGCTTGATAGTCCTTTCTAAATAAAATTCATGGTGACTCTAAGATTCAATTGATTTATCTCTAAATTGAACATAAATGATCCTAAAAAGACGGATCAAAGAATTACTATATTGGCATAACAATCAGGTAGCTTAGAATTAAAATCGAAAAACCAATAAATTTATAAAAAGTCGAAAATTTGAAAATAATTCGATTTTGTAGTCCTAGAAGCTTGACATTTTGCAGAAAGGTAGGGTTTAGTATACAAAATAAGGAAAAATTAAAAAATCCGTAAATGAAAAAAAAAAAAAAAAAAAAAAAAAAAAAAAAAAAAAAAAAAAACTAAAAAAAAAACGGAAAAAAACATCGAAAAAACGAATATAGTTTGATTTATTGGAAATTTCCTGAAATTTTAATTTTGGCTTTCTTTTTATACTAAAAAGTTTTTTTAAGCTAAATATCAAGTATCTAGGGCTGCGAGTAATATCTCAGATGGATAGCACCTATCCTGGAAGCAATTGATAGTACTTTTGACACTCCCCCTCCCATAACCTATCTCTTGCCTAGGAACCTGAAATCTCTTTTTATCTACAGTACTTTGCAAACGAAACTAAAGCTTCAAATTTTTGATACCTGTAAATAATAGGGACAGAGTGTGGGCTTAGCGAAAATCGGGGGATGATCTCCAAAGAGAACCCAAAATCAAGAAAAGGAGGATTACTTACAAAAAGAAGTGAAATCTCATCAAAAACGTCACCTGTAAAAAATCCAGCCAAGTCTCGTGACTCTTTTTTCGTAAAAAGTTCTGAGATCGTGTAAAGCCACGTTTAGCTATCTTATTAACTCTGAAATTTTCATTCACAAATCACTCCTAGTGTCTACATCTTTAGTTAAATATTATTTTGTGACTTGGCAATTACGTAGCACGAGAATGTGATGTATATAATTAGTCTTAATCAAATAATACCATGCCATCCAATATAATATTAAGGTGTAATAACTTCCCTGTGCGTATATGATTAGCTTTAATCATATTATCTCATCCCATCCCATAACATTGTAAGGTGTAATAACTTTTCTGTGCTGCGTAATTGCCAAGTCACAAAATAATATATAACTAAAGATGTAGAGACTAGGAGTGATTTGTGAATGAAAATTTCAGAGTTAATAAGATAGCTAAACTTGACTTTATACGATCTCTGAACTTTTTACGAAAAAAGAGTCACGAGACTTGGCTGCATTTTTTACAGGTGACGTTTTTGATGAGATACGAGTTACAATAACAATAGATTAATTATGCGCCAATCCACGCTTGCTAAAACTTGTCATCTGACTGAAAATTCTAACAATGAAATATTTAGAGCTCTAAAAAGTAGAAAATAATAAATAAATAAAAATAAAGAGTGCAATATATTTTTTACAGAATACACTATTATCCATTAATAAATTCATCTTAATTAAATTACTAGCTGGCTGCCAGGCGTTGCCATGGCTCGTTATAATAAATTAAAAGTAACCAGCAAGTTTTTTATTGTTTTATATCTTTAACCGATTTTGTATGAAAATATATTTTAAAATGAAAAATTCGCAAAAAAATATTGATGTTTAGTGATAAAATGCTCATTTTCTTCTTTTTCCACGTAGAGTCGTTTCATAGTTTTTAAATAAAAAGTTCTTTTTGTCCGAGTTCTTTGAAAACTTTATTGGTGAGAAATAAAACTGTTTTACAGCCCGTATAAACATTTCGTGGAAAAATATTGTTATCTAGTTGTTAAAGAAATGTTTTCTTCTTTCTGGTTTGTTTGTTTGTTTTCGCGTCGGCTCCTTTAACATAGCAATAATAAAAAAAAAGTTCTCATCTTTCGAACTCTCAAAAATTTCAATCAGTTATAAAAAAAACTCTATCAAAGTTCTCTTTAAAAATTTTCGAAAAAATATGCATATTTAGGTTTATTATTACCCTATTTATTATTACCATATTATTATTACCCTAGGCTAAACAGGTGAGGGCTAAACACGTTTTCAGTTTCTGAAAAAGAAGCCTTAAAAAAACGTTAAAGCATGCGCAATGAGACGATTTTCGTGTGGAAGAGAGAATGTGAATTTGACAGAATGCGCTTTTCGCTTTAAATATATGGATGATTATATGATGAGAAAACAGTTTAGAAATCTTGAATAGAGATTTCTTATTTCTTTTTACCACATCTTCAAACAGAAACAAAGCAAAAATTATATAAATAATTTTTATAAATTCTCTAGTTCGCGCTTTCTACAAAGCATAAACCAAAGCGATGAATTTTCCATAATCAAAGCCCTCGCAAACTTAAAATTTAGTAACATGAAATTTTGGAACAACATAAATTGCTGACATGAAATTAAGCGGGATTTTTAAGATAGACATTGAATGTTTATACAAAAATGTTAAAAAAATAATTTTAATTTTATACTTATTAATAGACATCAATAATACGTCATTTTGAATATTTTCTAAAGTTACTCTTACGCTTCAGCAAACAATACAACATCGAATAGGGAAATTTTCTCCAATGTTTGATCTATCAAACAATGAGTTTAGGCAGAATTTCACTTTATAATTTCGTATATCCGTGTGAGTAGAATCTGTTTTATTTTTTAACAAGAACGAAAAATCAAGCGTCAAGCATAGATTATATAGCACTTTCCAACGCTTCCAAAATAATTTTACAAATCATACCGTTTAATAAGCTAAAAGCTAACATCTAAGTAAACAATTTAGAAAACGCATAACATATTTAAAAACATAATTTCAGGAATTTCCAACATATACAATATTCGGAAAAATATCCGAATACTTTTATTCAGCCCTGTATAGGATCTATAGATTTGTATATATACTACAGAGGATGGTAATTTTAGTTCAGTTAGGAAACGCGTAGCACAGTTTAAAATTCTCCGTCTGGAGTTTGTCAATAAACAGAAATGTGTTTGCGAACTTTTGTGCTGCCCTGTATAGGATCTACAGAATTTATACACACCACGTAATAGACAAAAAGCAAGTTAAAATTAAAATCGCGTTCAATAACTTAAAACGCACTTCCAGGAATTATTGTTAACAGACAGTAGATAATTCTTTTGCGTGTCCCTGTAAATGAACGATGACTGCTATACACACAATATTCCGTAGTAAGTCTCTTGTAATGCACCTTAGTGATCTATATACATTTCAATGCGTTTAAAATAGTGAAACATTATTTAAATAAACCGCAGACGATTTTTCTCCATAGACGTAATGTAACGGAATTATTTTTACTGTCCCTGTAAAGTAACTATGAGTGCTATGCACACCCTGTTCCATATTAAGCTTCTTCTAATGCACCTTAGTAATATATATAAATTACAATGCGTTTAAAATAGTGAAACATTATTATGTAAACCGCAAATGATTTTTCCCCATAGACCGCAATGTAACGGAATTCTTTTGAGTGTCCCTGTAAAAAAACTATAAGTGCTACACACTTCCGTTGAAATAGGGAACATGCTATAGATAACGACAATAACATATAAAAATTGCAGAGCAATCCGAGCATATTTACGGGAGTTAGAACACGGCCAGACGGCAGACGGCCAGACAAACCGAAGTCATAAGCACTTTTCAACTAGGTTGGAAAGTGCTAAAAACGGATTTGAAATATCTTTAGTCTTCCATTGTCAAATTTATTAGAGAAGTGATCATTAATCTGGTTACATTTTTATCAATTACTAGAATGGTATCAAACATTTTCTTCCTTAAAATCTATTACTTAACAAAATAAAATTAATGCTGTTTTTCCTCCAATTCATGATCATATAATCTATGTTCGCAAAGGAAGTGTAAAATTCAAAACCCGATAAGATATCCTTCCTGTCGCAATCAATCTTCTCTCCAATTACTCTACAAAATTACGCACACTGAAAGAATGCCATCAACAGGGAACTTTGACCAGGAGAATGTAAATGAATGCTTAATTTAAACACCAATAAACTGAGATAGTGTGACATATAATTATGTGTTTACTTGTGGATGACAAGAAAATAATGTTATGTAAAAGTTACATTTATTAATAGAATGTTTAATTTGGAGATTCATCAGTGATTGATCCTATGAATGTTATTTATTATTAATTTTACAACATAAGATATCATTTAACGATTTATATTCAAAATAGTTTTTTATTGATTCATTTGTTATGATTTTGTTTGTGTGGAGCAGTTTATTTTAAACTTTAAATTAAAATGTAAGCATAATCTGAAAACGTCCTTCCGGTCTGTACCGTAGGAAATGGTAGCTTTCATGTTCTATAGAATTTCAAACAGCTATATCTCAGCCATTTTTTAAGATAAAGCCAAAACAAAATATGATCAGGAATTAGGTATCGTGATCTAACAGTTAACGGAAACACTTTTTTTAATTTATAATTTTATTACACATCTTTTTTAATTTAAAAAAACTGAATTTTTTAACTGGCCGCCATTTTGAAACAAGATGGCGCATGATGCTGGCCAACGAACTCGGTTGAGACTTTCGTATGTTCTGTGCACATGATCAGTCACATTCATATCGGTTCCTAAATACGGGAGTTACAGCAGAACAAAATCAGGTTGTTTCAAAATGTCACCCTCCCTAGAAATTCAAACTGCCATATCTCAGCCATTTTTTAAGTGAAAACCAAAACAAAAAATGCTCCCAATTCCTTGTATCACAATCTAACACTTAGTGGAAACAAATTTTCCAATTTATAATTTTTTGATCAACTTTTTGAATTTTTAAAAATTTAACATTTTTGAACTGGTTGCCATTTTATAACAAGATGGCTGATGAAGCTGGCCAACGAACTCTGTCGAGGCCTTAGTATGTCCTACACACATACTCAGTCCCATCGAAATCGGTTCATAAATACGAGGGGGGTCATGATTGGTAAAAATATACCAAAACTTTCTGGAAGGCTTTCCACCGAACGGTTGCAATAGGTAGATTTTTGTTATGAAAGCTTTCTAAAAGTACCAATAATAAAAATTTGTGGAGCTATTTTAGAAAGAATTTCTTCTGCTTTGGTTCACTTGACCCTTACCGCATCAACCGATACATTTCTTCAATTCTTCAGAGAAATTTTCTCAATAAAAACTATTCCCAATATAAAATGTTAATTTAGTTTTCATATCCTCTCATAAATAATTTTTTTTATGACAGAAAATATTAGGCAATTTAAATATATAAAGATAAAATATTCAAAATTAATAATTTAAAATTTCACCCTTAAAACTACTCAATCTCTATTCGCTTATTTCTTTTCAGCTATTCATCTGCTCATGCATCATCTTTTCAGCATTCCATCTATGTTCAGTACTTTAAATACATCATCATCAACTATACATTAAGAACCGAATAATATTAATTACATTAATTAAGTATACTTTTCTTCACAAGAGACAATCTATTACACATATTTCAAGTAAGAATTTTCAAATTATCAACATTCACATTTTCATCTACATTATCTCATGAGGACTTGTCATAATTCTTTCGTTTGTGCCTTACCTTTTACGAAATTTAAAACAGCATGCATTGATTGAGAATTATTCTCCCAGACAAAATTTGCTCTATGTCATTAAATATTCTTCACGAAAGGATATTATTTGGAACTACTCTAATAGTGATAAACATGTTTAATGTGTATAAAACACAAATACGAGGGACGTACCGAAAGTAAATTTCATCATTTTTTTAAAAAGAGAAAATGGTACACCAGGTGAAATAAACATTCACCATAAGAAACCACATCCTTTGCTGGTTCAACGGCGGAAGGGGCGTCAGCGGAAGAGGAATGACGCATGCGTAGAGCACTCAAGAAGAGAGGGTAGCAGCAGACCGTCATGCTAGAGGTTATTCGAATACATATTTCACCAATCTCATGTCCGCCATTCAACTAAAGAGAGCACTGCTCTTGAATGAATGTGTTGTGCTCTTGGACGACAACGCAAAACCACACACAGCAAGGATCACACAATATCAGATTCGTCACTTCGGAAGGGTGAGATTGGATCACCTGGCCCTACAGCCCCGATCTTGTCCCATCGGACTTTCACCTGTTCCCTGTATTGAATGTCGCACTCTCAGGACGTCAGTTCCAAAACGATACTGAGGTGGAGCAGGCTGTGCGACAATTTCTTGCACCACAGGGCACCGAGTTTTACCAGAGTGGTTTCTTCAAACTGATTGAACGCTACGACAAATGTCTCAATGTCGGTGGCGACTATGTCGAAAAAATAGCGCAATGTGTATATTTTATGATAGCATGGTGTATTTGTTTTGGCAATAAAGTTTCCGTGTAAAAAAGAATGAAACATACTTTCGGAACGTCCCTCGTATTATGATTAGTTAAACAGATGTTAAACAGGTAGTTTAGTTAAAAAAAGAAAAATAATAATAATAACGTTGAATACTACTTAATAGGAAGTTCCTTATTTAGGTGACAAACAATTTTGTTGAATTCAAAAACATCTTTAAGAGTAATAACGTTGAATACGTTAGATTAATTTTAACACAATTATTTCAAATTGGTAAATAACTACTCGTATTACTACTCGTTGAATACGTTGTTTGTTTTTTCATTGGCATTTCATCATGTAGATTATTTATTTTGCTTTAAAAATTATATTAAAGGTTTCTATTGTATACTTGCATAGCTTTCATTTTTTTTTCTAGTCATAAAAACGAGTTTTGAACAATAAGTTTTATTTAATAAATGAAGTCAAATAAGTACCACTTAGAAACTATACACATTTTATTTAATCTATTTTTTGTTCGAAATATGTTTATTTCACTTTTAAAATGTATTTGTCAATTCAAGTCAGTCCGGAAAGTTGACTGCTGTGTATTAGCATGCAATGAATTTCATTGCAATGAAGTATAGCAGTTTCAATGTAAAACATTTTACAAGTGTGTAATGCATTTGCCAGAAAAGGGATATTTGATGTAATTTAGTCACACGCGAAATGCAAAATACAAAACTGAAATATTGTCATTCAATTTTTGTAACATTTCATGGGTTTATTCTGTACTCCAAACAAGTTCAAGTTATAGAATGTATTTTCTTTAAAAAGTTAGAATATAGTGTTATTATAAATTTACAGAACAAAATATTTATGATCTGAAAAAAAAAGATAGAATCGTTGTTCAACGCATGGAATAATACATTTTAGAATCCATAAATTATAGTCCTCCTTGAAGAAAAAATAAATCCTTTTTTACAATAAAAGCTTATTTTTGTTTTTCTTCAGTTGGTTTTCTTGCTTCTATTCGACGCGACGTACCACGTAAGAGCAATGCATAAATAGCTTTCACAAAAGAGAGGGAAAAGTGAAAATTTATGAAGTTTTTTCTTTTCGGTTTTAGGGTTAAAAATATTTATTCTTACTTTATTTAGAAGAAAATAATTCATCGTAGTAAAGTAAATCCCCGGTTGTTTTTGGAAATTATTTAACGCTGCTGTTCAATATTTTGGCACATCCACTTTTGAAGAAAATATTTTTTTTTTTTAACAGTCAAAAAATGTAATTTTTATATACATTGCATTACATTATATAACTAAAACCTTATAGCATACGCCTTTTAAGTATATGTAAAATATAAAATGAGTTTTTAAAGATGCATTTCGATGATGCGTAAATTCATTTTTGAAATTTGAATATCAAATTTTAAACGTCCTCAAAGAAGAACCAACACAACAAAAATAAAATAAAAATATCTATTATTAAACGCATTGAGAAATGCATCCAAGGTTTAATTTTGAAGTCATACAAAGTTATACGGTAGATAAATATGGAATTAGCTGACAATAAATAGTAAGAAGCCCGCAGGATAATAGAAAACTATTTTTAAGTATGTTAATGTATATTTACATATTACTAAACGTTAGACCGTAAAAAAAGAGAAAACACCCCAAATTAACTCTGCCAAAAATCATCGTATAAAAAATGTGACTAATAGTAATCGATTAATAATAACGTCTACTAATTAATGATATAATTAAACTTTGATTAGAGGTTTGTCTACATAGAAAAAATGTACCAAACTTTAAAACGTTCAATACTAATACCTAAATTTACGGAAAAAACATTTTGTTAAGTAATTTAGGAATTATATAGGATTAAAGTTTGTAACTTCTAATATTAAATTAATTTTTAATCGCTGCAAAAGAAATTGCAATGCTGGTAGCTTTTTAAGCATAACTCAAAAACGACTTGGCGGAATGAAATGTAATTGGGCATTTGCATATTTGAAGCTCCTCTGTAAAAAAATGCAAAAGTTACAAATCATATTTTTTTATCCAAAATTAACTTTTGAAAGAAATATGAATTATAACCGACGAATTTTAATTCTTTAAACTGAAATATTTTCGTATGCGTATAAAATATATAATTTTCATATTACCAGCTTCAACAATATTCAAAGGTAGAAATGTCTTGATAAATTTTCTGAGGTTTGTAACTGCACATTGAAACTGCACACTGAGTAAAGTTTTAATATAATTTAGAGTGTTAGTAAAAGAGAAAGGTAACATACACACATGGCGCATACTCATATTAGAAGATATAATGGCAATATCCCCAATTTTCTATCCAAAATCTCTTCGATCAGTGTAATGTTTGTTATTTATTTTTATGCGTAAGTCGTCATTCTTTTATAAAGTCACTTGACCACTTTTTCCTGAAAATCACGTAATTTGCGCAGTGTAACTGTCGTAATTTTCAGTTAAACTGCATATAGATAATATCTTACTTATAATAAGAAATTTAAAATAACTAATTGTATAATTCTTCTTTTAATGTAGAAAAAAAATTAGATTGATTTTCCCCCAACAAATCGAAGGGTACCATATAACATAAATGCAACACATCCGGTTGATATGCAGCTACTAATTTGTAAAATCACTTTTAGCTTATGATATTATATTTTTTAGCGACCTATTCTCTGAAAACGTTTGCTAGTTTTCCACTTAATCTCAATGAACCATTTTTTATGCAAAATAATGAGCTTAAACTGAAACTGATGACCTGAAGTTAATACCGTACACTTAAAAGATCTTTACAAGAGGAGTCTTAAGAGCCAAGTTAAAAAAAAGTGAGTATTTTGCTTTTTCCTCTTTCAGCTTATTTTTTTTATAAACTGAACTTTGTTTTTAAAATGTGTGTTAGAAGTACGTAATCTTTCTCCTTTAATGAATATACGAAAATAAATAATTAAGTAAATTTGCTTTCTTAAACTGATGCTGTCAAAGTATATCTTATTTTAAGAATACTTTTGTATAATTTTTATTTTTATGTAATATTTACCAAACTTGTTCATTTTTATTCTAAAGAAATAAATCAAATCTAAATTTGCAATACAGACTCGACCTTACATTTGGTTATTATTTTTCTTTTTTAGCAGTTACAAAATTAGATATCTATTAACACGTTTTAAATTTTAAAGAATTTAAGAGCGAACTTCAAAAGAGAAGAGGATATCAGTTTAAATATTTAAATTTTTAAGTTTATGTTATCTAAATACGAGGGCATTTCGAAAAGTAAAGATACACCGTACGTCGGAGGAAAAGAAAAGTTTTGGCAAGCAAGTTGGCAACACAGGTGTTAACCTTGAACCGTTAGCTTTCTCCTCGCGGTCGTTCGGCATTTCAACGTTGATTCTGGTTAGAGTAGGTCGTGTTTAAAATGGTTCCGCCGATTCAGAATCCCGCCAAATGCGAAGGAAGCAATTTGTGCGAATAGACGTCTCAAATTGAAAGAATTGCATCAGATCATACCGGAAGTGTCAATGACAACTCTTTATGATGTTGTGACTGTCAAGTTAGGGTACAGGAAATTGTGTGCGCGTTGGGTTCCAAAAATGTTAACGGAAGAACACAAAAAGAAAAGGATGGGCTTTGCACTCGACTTCTTCACACGCTATGCAGAAGCAGGTGATTAGTTCCTTGATCACATTGTGACAGGTGACGAGACGTGGGTCTATCACCATACACCTGAATTCAAGCAACAATCAATGCAATGGCGCCAACAACAGGCGGAAACCTTCTATGACTGTGGGATACAAAAGCTTGTGCCCCGACTTAACAAATGTTTCGATAACTGGGGGTGATTATGTCGAAAAATAATAAATAATCCAGTTAATAAGATGTAACTTACTTTTTCTAAATAAATGTTTTTTTTACGGAATGCGAGCCATTGTATCTTTACTTTTCGAAATGCCCTCGTATATGGTATAGCGCCAATGCTTTAAATATATATACAGGTTGCTGTAAACAAAGACATACGTAATTTAAAATGTCATAGAAAATTCTTACTACCACTTGGGAGGGGGGGGGTGTTAAACACTGTAGAAAAGTGGTGTGATATGTAGTAGAAAGGCAATGTGTTGAACATAAAGCAACGGATACCAAGCAACTAGTGCAGAAACACAGTCGGTGTTGAGTTACTGATATTAATATGTATTACGAAAAGCAGAAAATGATAAGATGTACATTAGAAAAGAGGAGTGAGCACAGTTTGGGACGAGATTAAAACAAAATATGCAAAAAACCCACTGGAAGCTTTGGAGAAATCTACTGAATGATTCGTGATGCGTACTTTAAAATGTAATGATGATAAAGCCCATCATTTTTTTTGCACTTATTATGAAAGTTTAATCTTGAAATTTGAAATTGAATTTTTAAACCCTAATTATATTTTTAGGTCAAGGACCTGTGAATGAAACGTTTTCCGCATATATTTCATCTTCTGAAGTGTGTATAAATGTTTTGAAGGACTCTGCACATATTTTTTGTCCTGAAAGAATATGCCTCCATCTAGATCCACATGCTATTTTTAAAAAAATCTGATAATTATTCGTGTATTTGTCCTTATATGCTTATTACATGTTAATAATTTTCTCATATTGTGGCAACATTTAAATATGTTTTATATGAAAAGTAGAAAATTTGCTGGTGTCAATTTAAATTGGCAACATTATGAAGGTCATGTTAAAGAATGATAAAATGTTACAAGATCCAATTGCGATTTCTGTGAATTTAGTTACGATGGGGTAAATCTTTTTGAAAGAAAATCATTGTATTTTCTTTTAATGTTTAATTATTTTGTGTCGTCTAGAAAAAAATTGTAATATTTTTCAAAATTAGGATTTATAAAGAAAATTAGGACAAAATTTGAAAATCCAGGGACACTCTCTCTTTGCACACCCTTGCACACTGCATAAAAAAAATCACAAAGTTATTTTTTTATCTTTGAATGGTTTATTTATTATAGTCTCCAGTGTGAAACCAGGATTTCTTTCGATAATTATACGTAATGTTTATGATGACAATTAGAAAGTTACTTAAACATTCATTACAGATGCTATTGTTGTTTCTAATGTCTCCTGGCTTACCTAGACGGCAGACTAAGTGCGGAACGAAAAAAAAGCTTCTACTTAACCCCTTGGGGACGAGCGACACATATACGTGACGCAAAAGATGCCCAGAATCCTCGATTATGCCCACCAGAAACTTTTTATTGTAAGCTTTTCCTTATTTAATGACAGCATTTCTGCGATTCAATTAGGCGAAAATTTCTGTTTTGAGAAACCGGTGGTAAAAGATTAAAAATTCTGTAAAGGACGCTCAACACGAAGGGGTTAAGAACCACTATAGTCGGATAATGGATTACGCCAAAATTTAATACTTACGGATCTGTATTTTGTATCTTCCATATTTCTAAATAGAACGTCTCTGAAGTTATAGTATGAAGAAAAAAAATAGATCTTTCAGTTTGAGTTTAAATCTGTTGAAGAATTGTTTCTATAACGAATAGTTTATTACTTAAAATGAATATCTATATTGAACTTCTTAAAGTATTTAACATTTTTATGGATTATTAAAATAAGTAACATATTCAATAATATAACATATTATTTTATCAAAAATTTTATTCTATTAAGCGGGCTGAGCTGTATGCATTTTACATAATACAAGTTGACTGTATCTTAAATAAAAAAAATTACACACTTGCGAGAGGTTAGCGTTAACTATTCAGAAATCATGAAAATTGAACAGTGTGCTAAGAAGATGACGGGGAGTTTTTTAGATCGGTTTTTGGCTCTTGGAATATCTCAAGTATTTGGTTTACCGTAATCTCACAAGCTTTCTGTTTGAACTTAAAATCAGCATAGTACGCCATGTGCGTAATATATCGGTGATATGCTGCGACCAACCATTTAACATAAAGTGTTACGAGTCTCGATGACAGTAGACAATGGTAGATATCATGTTTAATAAGTTTTGTTCTCATTAGGCGGTTAAATTGTGTAGTTAATGTTATATAGTCTGTTTAATGCCCTCTTTGTAATACTAGCCGTTGGAATTGCCTTTGTAACACTTTCCAACACAGTTGAAAACTGTTTATTACTTTGGTTTGACTGTCCATTGTACCCATACTCCAATTCTCGTAAATATACTGGGATCGCCCCGTAAATTTTGTATGTCATTAACATTTATTAGAGCACGATCGCTATTGAAAAGGAACTGTGAAGAATTTACAGTTCTTTAACAGAGACAGCCGAAAATTGTCCGTTATATAACGGCCAATCGAAAAAAAAAAATTTTTAAGTGCATTTTAATGATGTTACACCATTTCAAACATAATGAAATTAATACGAATTTATGAAGTGCACTAAAACATGCATTTTGTAAGATATGGGGAGCAAAGCATTTATTATTCATTTACAGGGCCACACAAAAGCATTATGTTTCACAATGGTCTACGGGAAAAACAATTTGCAGATTATTATGTAACACCATTTCAAATATAATGAAAGTGATATACATTAGTGAGATTTACTATAAAATACTTGCAGTAGAATATAATGTGCATAGCATCTATCGTTCATTTATATGGACACACAAAAGATTTAGAGTACAGTACTCTTTCCGAAGTACTGTCTATTAGCGATAAATGCTGCAAGTACGTTTTCAGTTATGTTATGCGTTGTTTAACTAAGTTTATGCATACCACGTGGTGGGCATAAATGATATAGATCATTTAAAGGGTTACACAAAACATTCGTAAGAATTACGTATTATGAACAGGAAAAGCTTAAAGGTGCTTTTTATTGAGTTATGCATTTTGAATCTGAACTATATATTTTATATACTAAGAGATGTTTGTAAAAATATAAATAAAATCATATTTAGAACCATGCAAAGAACTGGATACATGACTGCCTATGGTTGATAATTTTTGGAAGTGTGATTTCAGTAGTTTGAAGCGGGGATCAGCCAAAATTAAATTTTAGCTTAATATGTTGCGTGTATAAATATCTGTATGTAATATACAAGGCTATGGAAAATCAAGTATGTTTCCATCTATCAGTAGCCATTGCTAAAGGTGAATTTTCAACTTATTATTCGTTTACTTTATAAACTAAATTTTAGAATACTATGTAGACTATATACAAATGTATTAATCAAATACATAAAGAATTGCAGTACTTTTCTGTTTATGGACGGTAATTACTGAAAGCTGGTTTTTAAATGTGTTATGCGTTTTCTAAAATGTTTACTTAGGTATTTTTTTTACCTTATTAAACAGCGATGTTTTGCTAAAATATTCAGAACGTTTTGAAAAGTGTTTCATAACCTATGCTTGAAACATGGTTTTCAGATGTATGTAAATGAAATATGCTTGATGTATGATTTTTCTTTCTTGTTTTTTTGCTGTAGAAAAAAATCCCGTCATCTACTTATAGTCAAGTAACCATAGATATTTATTACTTAACCATTTTATACAAGATGATCTTCAAATATGTAATTGATGTTACTAAATCAATCGCGGAAACAGCCATCATCTGTCGTGATAGCAGAGGATAAGGGCTTGGGATAAGCAACATCCCACTTTTAAGGAAAAATTAGTCGTAAAAAGGATTATGGAAGATCGCCACTAGTCGCTGTAATATCTTTAAATCTCCTGTAATAGTGTTGTTATTCATTTACTTTTGACTGATATTGCGGATATATATATATATATATATATATATATATATATATATATATATATATATATATATATATATATTACCGGGGATATTGCATCCTCTGCTATCGCGCCAGCTGATGGCTGTTTTTGTGATTCACATAGTAAAATAATTTCCATATTCGAAAATCAGCTTGTGTGATATAATTAAGAATAAGTATCAATGGTTTCTAGTGTATTACTATATTTCCTCAATTTACTTACATTTTAAAGAATAAGTTTTTCTGTAGTTCTCTTGGAAATGCGTAGTTTACTTTGGGGCACTTTCATGGCCATTAAATTTTAACAATTATATAAAGTGAATAATAGTGTACGAAATAAATAAAATTTGCTGGAAATGTACGATACTTTTACTTTATTCCTTTTTCGTTGACACAAAAAATATATATAATATGTTAAAACTTGAAAAAATACTTTTTTTTTCTAAGAAACATATTTTTCCAGTGAAAAGCCTTATGATTTCCAGTTTTTCACTACATTAAATACCATTACAAAGTTATTTCAAGTATTCTTTTACAAAAGTGTACTAAAAAATGTATAAATGGCTTTAGTTTCCTGGTAATCAATCATAAAAAGACAGATGATTTTTCATATTTTTGCGAAGAATGAAACGTTTTTGTTACGAACGACATTTCAGTCCTGAAATATTTATGGAATTTCAAAATATCAAAAACGAACATAAATGTAAAAGTTATAAATATTTAGTTAGGAGTCTATGCTGTATTAAATTACAATTTCTCTTCCATGTAGGTTCGAGGTGTACACGATCTTATAATTTACAGGAAATTATTCATGCTTTCATATGTTTTATAATTCCAACCTTGGGATTTAAATATTTGTTTTATTCCGTAGTGTATGATAGATCCGCTGTATAGTTTTTTATATAAAAGAAAAGTTTTTCAGAAGAGCAGTGGGATAACAAGCATACGCATAATGGCGAACTAAAATAATTAAATAAAAATTATATATTACTTTGGACTTTTTATTAATAAAAACAAACGTAATATTATAGCCAGAAAATGATCACTTTGTGTGGGTCCAAAGACATGAGCTAAAGCTTTATAACGTTAAAAACACACAAATTCAAACTATACCAACTACATATGGCCGTGTTAATGTTAACTCAGATGTCCTTCATCAATGTAGAAATAAAAAATAAAAGTGTTTAAAGAACCACGCTCGGCTATATCCCCGAATACGGGCTTATGAACTGAAAAAAAACAAAAACAATTAAAAGGCTTCATAAGCCAGCACTCAGGGATATAGCCGCGTGGTTCTTTAAAACATTTTATTTATTTATTTTTAAAACACTGATGAAGGGAATCTGAGTTATCCTTGAAACGACCATATGTAGTTTTAATGTTGGGATAGTTTGAATTTGTGTGTTTTTAACGTTGTAAAGCTTTAGCTCATGTCTCTAAACGTAATACTGATATTGGATAAAAATATGTTTTAAAAATCATTTACTATACGGAAGAAAGATTATAAAATTGTCATAAATAAAGGAATAAATATCTATAAAAGAAAATTACAAATCTTAAAATTATGAATAAAATGGTGATTTGAAGGATAAAATATAAAAAATTTCTTACAGATATTAGTTACGAAATGGATACTTTGATGGATATTATGAAGGATTGGAAATTTCAAATACACACAAGCTGTTATCTCTACGTCAGTTTTTTTTCACATATCTACCATAGTGGATAACAAATATGAGAAAATGTTGACGCTAAGTATTATCCAAAACTTTGTAAGTATAGAAAATGTTGTAATTAATCTTTGGAAACTTTTAGCCACCTCGATTGGGTTTACACCAAAATCTAGTTGGTTACAAAGTAACCTCAAATCGTTAGTTGCTCAGAAAACAATGGATCAGAAACTTTGGTGATCCTTACATGTATGCACTTTAATGTGCTTTTAGTTATTTATTTTACGTATATGAATCGGCAAAAATCTAGACTACAAGAAATAAGATACTTGAACATTAATAATTTTTCGATATTAATTGATCTCTTCGGAAATTCCTAATTCTGACGTAATGCTATGCAAATGTAAAACCAAAGTTAACATAATTAATTCTCACTATGTTTATTTTTGATATTTTAAGCAGTATTTATTTTCGGAGTAATATAGTATATTTTAAAATGGGAGTCTTTATATTCAAGTCTATTTTTTGAGCTTTTGAAAGAATTAGTAGATACTAATAATGCTGGTATTAATAAAAGTATTACAACTCTTAGTGAGCTTTAATCAAAAATATTATTTAAAGAAAAATTAGAAGTACCTTTTTAATTCACAATTTTAATGCTAAAATCGGATCTGTAGAGTGTTTTAGTGAAAAAACAATTTTGAAATGAAATAAGAAACAATACAGATAATGTACGCTTCTAGAGCAAACACAGTGGAATTTACTAAGCAGATGCAATTTTACAAAAAGTTTTAAATGAGATGATATATATTTTTAAATATTTTATGTGTTGTTGGTATAACTATCAGTGAGATGATTGAGGATTATAATTGCTAAAAAGTTTTGAAAATATACAATTAAATAAATATAAAACTTACAAGATTGAAAGTTGATGTTTTTAAATGTTACAACAGTTTTACAAATTATATTTCACAGCGGTAGAACATTATCGTTGCTATTAAAGTACACTTACAATATTGTTTAATTGTGTCAATATTAAGGACTGAAAGAATCATCGTCTACTGTTTAAAATATAGTATATGTAAATACAGATGATGTGTTTAAGTGGCTGAAAGATTAGGCTCTGAATTGAAAGTGAACAAACCATAAGCATTAACTTAATAATTAATTGTTGCATTCTTTTAATACAGAGCATGTAAAAACAGCTTCTTTAAAAGAAGATGAATACATTGAAAACGGAATATTCTTTCCTGAGAAGCAAAAAAAAAATTAATTAAAAATTACAAAAAATAATTTCATTATAGTAAGACCTAAAGGAAGAAATATTTACATCTGTGTACTGCAATAACAAAGTTAATGAAAATATTTAAACTTCATTAGAATTTTTCGTACAAAAAAAGTTAGTATATACACAGTTAGCAAAAAATAAGTTGCCCATTTCAAATGGCTCTGGAGACGCTCCACTGCTCCAATTGAGGCGAAATTAAAGCTACAGATAATACAAATGATGCGGTTGTCCCTTTTTAGATAAAACAATGTATTACAAAAAAAATTCCTAAAGGTGGTGCTGTAGCATTGAAATAAATGTTTAATAAGCTTATACATATTAATATATTGCACGATTCAGATAAATGCTAAATTTGCTACAATAAACGCTCACTACGTTCTTCATTGTGAATAACGTTCTGGCATAGATATGAAAATATGACTTTGCGATTATAACAAGCTATTGATAATTAATTGGGCAAAATAAGAATTTACTGTACCATATAATATCCTTACGTGAAGGCATATTGAGTATTAAAATGTAGAAAAATATTGGACATTTCTTTGAACTCCTACAGTGCCACCTTTCGCAAAATTTTTGTATTATTATTTTTTATTTAATAAATGATATTCGCATCATTAGTATTATCTGTAGCTTTAATGTCTTCTCAATCGAAGCAATAGAATTCAGCCTAGAGCCTCTTGAAGTAGATAACGTATTTATTGCTAATACTGTACACAATTTCGAAAACATTTTTAACATTCAAGCAAAATAATAAAGAAATGCATTATATTTATTTTATCACATATACTTTTTTTTTGGCCTGAAAATAAGCAACTTTTATCTTCCTTAGTTATCACGAGATTATCTTCTTAGACACTGTATTTTTAACTGCTTGTTATTTTCCTGAAAAATAATAACAATTTAAGTAAAAATTGTAGCCAAGACATTCATTATAACAAACGCTAAAAATAAGAAAGATTTTCTTTAAATAATCGCAATGAAAAAATTTTGATGAAAGTTTTAAACATTATAGAATTTCTTGTAAACAGTAAAATTCTAAAACAATAATCTTAAAAATACTTTTAACTTTAATAAAAATCATTAATGAAACACAATCACAATGATATCTTCACATTGAACTAGCAGGGAAGACCAAGCTACGGTCGGTTAAAATTAGCTTTTGCATATCGCAAGATTCACTGTCCAACTTCACAGACATTAGGCTTCGACCGAAGCACTTCCTTATATAGGTGTGGAATTAATTGCGAGAAAGTTCTATGTACGCTGATTGGTTGAATCATGTATCTCAGCTCCTATTAGAGATTTCTAGAAAATTCCTTATGATTCTAGAAATCAATTTTTTCGTCAATTGTCGATAAAATTTTGCGAAATCATTTTATTTGGCACCAATCATGTGTTTGGCATTGCTAATCTTGAAAGTCGATTTTTCCGCCAAACCTCACTAATGTCGCCAAAATTTTGTATATTGAAATTTTGTCGAAATTATGCCAACTTTGCGACATTTGTCAAATATTCTATAACTTAATAACTGTTTCAACCTTCATTCCCATTGAAATGCATTGACCCGTAGTGAAATAAGCCATTAATCTAATTGTCTCGAACATCTAGATAAATGGTCTTCTCGTACCACAAAACCGTAGAATACAAAATATATTCAAAATCGTTAGAGCTTTTTTTAGATAAAATTTGCATATATGATACACACACATACATACACAACACAAGACATTCATACACAAGACACAAACACAAGACACGCAGCACATTCATACACACACAAGATTATAACATATGATTTAAGACTTTTTGGTTAAGAATGAACACAACAAATTTTTATCTTCATCAATTAATACTAGATTACATGTTTACACACTTTGACGAATGTTAATCGTTTGAAGGGCGGTAGTATATTATTTACACTACTTAAATTTCAATCCAAACTACCAAATCACGCCCCGAATTTTTGAATAAAAGTTTGCTTTTATAATGCCCGTAAAGAAAACAATTTATTTTTTCTGAAATAAATTTGTTTATAAGTTCAGTTGACGACATTCAATCATTTTAACATTTTAGTCTCAACATTACTTTACCCCTGAAACTGTTAATCTGTATGTTGTATTTCTTAAAATTAATAAAAAAATAATTAACAATTGTAACCAATTCTTTCACTGTAACAAGCCTTTAAGATTATAATGATTTAATCAACTGAATTACAACAAAAGTTTTATAAAAGCTTTAAAATAATTTATAAGTTGTTGTAAATAAAAAGCTAATAAATAAATAAGTTAAAAAATTCTTTAAATTAAAAAGAAAAAAAAACATTATTGAAACTCAATCGTAATTACCACTTCCTAACAAACTTTTTGCTTTTTATTTAAGACTGAACACAAGCAGCAACTATCACCCTCTCATTTACCACTAGATTACTTGCTTACATACGCTGATGCTTTTTAAACTGATTATTGTTTTCCTTAAAAATAATAAAGCTTAATTAAAACTTGTAACAATTCTTTCGTTATAATAAGTCCTAATTAGGAGAAAAACTTAATTCAATGAATAATTAGAATAAAAAAATTGATGAAGACTTTAAACTAATTTGGAATCTCTTCTAAACAATAATAATAAAAACATAATGCCAAATAAAGAGTTTTGCTTAAATTTAGACAAAAGTCCATGATAAAAAATATATCACTTCATAATGATCTTAATAGAAGTTTTTAAGCATGAAAAGCGGTTCTCATCTTTACCATTTAACACTAGATTATCTGCTTGCATACATAGAATTAACAATAAGTATACATTCAACGTAAAAAAAAAAAAAACTTTTAAATGTGAAGTTTAACAAATTTTTATTTAAACAGCATATTTTGTTTCGCTAAAGAAAAGTTAGGTTTATTACTTTGAAAATAAAATTTGATATAAAATACTGAAAAACATTTTTCTCATTTTTACTAACAATTTAAAAAGAGAAATGAAAGATAAAAAGAGAGAGTTAAAAGAATAACTATTTGGGGAAATAAAAAACTGAGGTCATTTAAAGAAGTCTACAGAAACAGAAAACGTGACTTGGAGGATAAAAGAAGCACAATCCAAGTTCCATTTTTAGGGAATATTAAAACTATTTATGCTCTTTAGGAGCAAAATGTTATTAAAACTGTAAAAAGTAAACTGATATGTATTATATATATATATATATATATATATATATATGTCTGTGTGTGTGTGTGTATAGAAATGCATGTCTAAAGTAGTTGTTAGTTTTTTTTTCTATCCTTAATAATTTTATTTTAATGTATTAATTCAGATGTATGCATTTAGAACTTTTAACAGCTGTTTTGCAGATATTTGGCTCATATTAAAAGTAAATGTGATTTAATTTATACGAAGTTTTCGTTTGAATAAAAGTTTGTCATTTCGCTATTGTATTTAAAACAAGGAGTATAAGTTTAATATAGAAAAGATGTATAAGTATTTAAAACAAGCGTAAAATACTAAGTACATTTAGAAAATTTATTTTTTACAAGATTCTTCATAGATGTTTCTACGTTTCTACATACATTGATGTCCAGAAATTAAGGGGCAGTGACCGGACACTTTCGATTTCAGACGTTTTGTCGAATATCTACTGAAATTCGCGAGGAAACGCCCAAAATGCCCTTGAACTTTGAGGATGTAAAGAACATGTTTGACTTCATGTTTTTCAGTGAAGATTTAGTCCCGAGGACAATTAAGGGGATAATTATAAATTTAATAATAAAATAATGTCTGTATTTCCCCAACAAACAGAAAAGGCTCAAAATGATCCGTCACTGTATCAAATGACTATGAAGGTCTTGTTCAACGTTTTTGTGCATTTGTAAGAATATCACGCATATTCTTGAGGAAGTTAACGTTTCTCAGATATATATATATATATATATATATATATATATATTAATAGCATGAAGAATTTTAATCTAATTTAACATCGCTTTCCAAAACCTTGACAAAGAACAGTTGAAATAGTATACTGCAAGTAAAAGATGAATATATTGAATATTTGATCACACATGGGTATTTGTATGAAATAATGTTTAACTGCGCATGCGCGAACTATACCAAAGATTTTTTTTTATGATTTGGTTGTCAGTTCTATAGAGCAACTTATACAGAAAGTCCATTCAAATATAACGAAAATTCAGAAATATACAGGCAATACTCTGAGTTAATTGATAAATTGGGGAAGAAATCCAATAGGATTATATGGGATTTCCTTCGTAATTTATCAATTAGCTCATTGTATTGCCTGTATCTTTTTGCGTTTTCACGGTATTCAACTGGTCTTTTTATATGAGTTGTTTTATAGGCGCAAAGTCAAGACTGTATGGAAGGTGGACAAATATCCTCCGCCCAAAAGATTCAATGAGAGAATGTGTTTGAGCAGCGGTGTGTAGGCAGCACAAGATCAGTACTTTATGGAATATGCTGAAATAGCTCCCACCCGAAAGATTCATAGATTGAGTTTGAACAGCGGTGTGTGGGCAACGCAAGATCAGTACTGCATGCAATGTTCTCAAACAGCTCCCACCCGAAAGAATCAGAGATTGTGTTTGAGCTGCAGTGTGTGGGCATCGCAAGGTCAGTACTGTATGGAATGTGCTCAAATAGCTTCCACCCGAAAGATTCGATGAGAGATTGTGCTTGAGTAGCAGTGTGCGCGCATTCATTGCATTGTGACCATACAACTCACAGATCTGGCGATAAATGACCGTTGCTGACATGTTCTTTGCTGTAAAAACCAGATTACTGGCCGTATTTCAAAATCGGGATGATATTAAACGGATTGAATATATTTATCGCTAACTCTGAAGCAATAGACACTGACATCATAGGTGCATAACTGGTGTCTGCTGTAGCGCAAGAGATGCCGAGAGTCTGCACGCATGTTTTTTGCTGAATGCACGAGATATTTAAATAGTTATTTGGTAATGGACTTTATTTTAAAATAAACATATTGCAAAAAATAATAAAGAAAAATGTCAAACTGTAAAACTTTTTCCGTGTAAAAGCTTATTTTTTACCATTGTAATGTATTTTGTTCATCTACTTTTTTCAATAGTATATATTAATGCTTTGCTAAACATTATCTACGAGCGCTGTATTTGCTGTCTTTGTAATGTTTGTGTTATAAATAAAATAATTAAATAACAGTTATACATAAGTAAGACTGTTAATTAATATCAAATACCAAAAGTGATACCGAAGAACACTAATATTATTTCACGATTCACGTGATTATAAAAATGCGATTCTCATTTGATAGATATTATACAGTGGTTTAAACATTCATTACCAAAAAATTTAAAACATTAAATTAATCAGAGATTTGATATAGACTAGAATACCTTGTAATGGTAAATAACAATAGAATTATAATAATATTCCACTGCTATTATCTGTTAATAATCTTCCAATAAAACAATTGTGTCGAAGGATATTCTTAAAACAACAGAAATAATTGAAAGACGGTAAAAGCCCCAAACGCTTTTGCTTATGGCTTGCGGTGGGATTCCAACAATTGTCAAAACAAACTAATCGATTTTGTTGATAAAAGTGTCAAAATCAACCACCAAACGTACAGTTAAAACCTTTTGGAGAGAGAGAGTTTATTTTCTGTTCCCACTAGCATTTCGGAAATGAAAAATAGATTCTTCAGCTATATTAAGCCCTATCCCTTAGAGCAAGAAGAGAACAGGTATATTGTAAGTTACATCTACCAGAGGTCTTAACATCACAAGAATGTACTTTCTAGATCTCAACCAGATTTATTATTCCTTATGATCATCTTACAGAGAAAGTTTGTTCTAAACCTCATGTATATTTGAAGCCCCTAAAAAAATCTCTCCAGGAGGAATGTGCTAAAATATCAAGTGTTGAACTGCATTTCTTTGCTAAAAATTTTTTTAAAAGACATCACCTCTAGATAAATACGAACAGTGATCACTTTGGGAACTTTTAGTTTTTCTTTATGTCACCGATCTGTATTTCTTTTTTTGACAATGAAATTTTAATTACTCTGGTTGTTAAAATAATTATAAGCTAAGCCACCTTTCCGCGTTATGTCTTCTTACTTTGTATATAGCGATGCACAAAACAATTTTAATAAATTATCATCTATGGACAGTAATTACAGAAAATAAGTTTTCCGCTATGTTAGGCGTTTTTTAAAACGTTTATTTAGAAATCTCGGTTCAGCGTATGAAAAGCCGAAGTTCCATAAAAAATATTCTGGTAGTGATAGAAAGTCTTTCATAATTTACGTGTGGTACTTTATTTGTCGTTCTTTCACTTTTTAATTTTTCGTTTCAAATCACAATTCAATCTGCACATTGTCAGACGACTCTCAAATACCGCCGCCGCCTCGGGAGGTTGCCCGACATCGCTGCCCACCCCCTTTTAAACCCGGCTCTGTGTATAACCGGCATGAGTTGGAAACTCTCAAGTAAAACAAACACTATCCATTATATTTAATGTTTTGATGTATAGATGTTTTTTTTTTTACATAAAATAATCTTATACACTTTAAAGTTAGTAATAATTCCAATTATAATACCTCTGAAAACAACAAACAATAATTGAAGTCGCGAGAATCAATTATGCTAATGTTTGTAAAAAAGAATTCTTGACATGTATTATATAATTTTGTTATTAGAAATTCATTATATATTACGTATTCACTACAAAGAAGTTTCATTCATGAAGTTTTATGCATTAGCTAAAGAAAAAATAAAAGAAAAATTTCCTTTTGTTAAAAGAAGAAGCTTGAAATTTTCAGTTGCAAGACTAAAAACTATGTTAAGTTTTTTACACAATTAGAAAGTACTTTTTTTTCAGATTTTAATGTAAATTTAATTGTGTTAAAGTATTGAAAAAAAATAATTATTAATATGCAGACTTTCTAAATATTATCTCAGTGACAAAAACATGAAATAATTAATTAAAGAGTCGAATTTTATTAAAAACATAAAAATATAAAATAAAACCACTATAAATAATTTTACAAAGCTTTTATAAAATTTCATTTATTAAAAATTACAAGTATTATGTTTTTCATAGTAAATATCATCATATATTTTAATACGAGCAAATCTTGTGTGTGGTTATATATATATATCTGTAAATTTTATCTTGAAAACGGCTCTAACGATTTTCACGAAATTTTGTATCCTACCGTTTTGGGTCACCAGAAAAACATTGGGCTAGGTCACATGTTCGAGAAAATTCGATTAGTGGGTCATTTTGGGTCATGGTCAAGCTAATTGTATCTAAAAAACGGTTCAAACAATTTTGACGAAATTTTGTATCCGACCATTTTCGGGCATGAGAAGTCAATTGGGCTGGGTCACATGTTCGAGAACTTTGGATTAGTGGGTCATTTTTGGGTCAACGCGGGTCAAATTAATTTTATTTAAAAAACGGCTCTAACGATTTTGATTAAATTTTGTGTCCTACGAGTTTCGAGCACGATAAAATCATTGGGCTAGGTCACATGTCCGAGAAAATTAGATTAGTGGGTCATTTCTGGGTCATTGTGGGTCAAGATCTAAAAAGCGGCTCAATTTACACTAAATTTTGCATCCAATAGTTTTCGAGCACGAGAAGACTGTTTGGCTAGGTCACATGTTCGAGAAAATTCAATTAGTGGGTCATTTTGGTCATGGGTCATGATATTTGAACTCAAATTTAATTTTGGCCGAGCATAGCTCCGTCTTCCCTGCTCGTAATCCAGTTAATTGACATGCTAAGTAAATATATTCTATAGTATGTGTTTCTTAGAATAAATAATAAACCTATCTTTCCTTAATTTTTGTTTAAAATCCTGTTACTCCTAATTTTGAATATCTACGATATTTCAACCTCAAACGTTTCAGCCTCAGAAACGATATCTCACCAAGGACACGTAAATTTCAATATATAATAATAAAAATGAAACCACTGCAAATTTTTTAGCAAATTTTTTATAAAATTTAATTTATTAAAATTTGCAAGTAATATGTTTATCACAGTAAATATAATCCATATAATTGACATTACAAGTAAATATATTCCGTATTTGCCTTTTAGAATAAATTATAAACCGATATTTCCTTAAAGTTTGTATGAAATACTGTTACTCCGAATTTTTAATATCTACGATACTCCAGCCTCAGACTTTTCAGTCTCAGAAACGATATCTCACCAAGGACACATAAAGGATCAGGGTCCATAAGCCGTGTTTTTGGCCCATGAAATAGACTAAAACTCGATTTTGTTATATTGACTTAATTATTTCACTTTTTAATATCAGAAGGTTTATACTGTACGATTTCAACAATAGTTTTTGTATTTTATTCGGATTTATGTGACTTACACAAGCTCAAAGTTCGTATTATTCGTAGTTTTTGAGGAACAATACGCAATTTCTCCTAATTTCACCTCAATTATTTATATGAGCGCAATCGTGCAACACTTTCTTTTTTACATATATTATAAAATACATCAAAATGTACAATATATGTAAAAATAAAAGTGTTGCAAAGCTGCGCTCATAGTAAAGTATTAAAAAATATATATTAAAAATTGAGGTAAAATTATGAGAAATTGCGTATTTTTCATCAAAAACTACGAATAATACGAACTTTGAGCTTGTGTAAGTTATATAAAAACCAAAAAAATGCAAAAAATATTGTTGAAATCGTACAGGATAAACCTTCTGATATTAAAAAGTGAAATAATTAAGTCAGTATAGTAAAATCGAATTTTAGTCTTATTTCATGGGCCAAAAACACGGCTTATGGACCCTGATCCTTTCAATTTATAATAATTAAAATAAAACCAATGCAAATTATTTAGCAAAGTTTTTATAAAATTTACTTTATTAAAATTTATAAGTAATATGTTTATCACAGTAAATATAAACCATATAATTGACATGGTAATTTAATATATTACATATCCGTCTGTTAGAATAAATAATAAACCGATTTTTTCTTAAATTTTTGATGAAATCCTCTTACTCATAATTTTGAATATCTATGATATTTCAGTTTCAAACTGTCAGTCAGATGTCTCACCAAGGACACATAATTTCCATTATATACTAGTAATTAAAATAAAGGCCCAATTTATCATAATATTTCTTACCGCTTAATATTCGTCATATATTTTTTTAATCTTTAGTACTTCAAATTCAGCCGCCCGCAACTATGAATTTGAAGATATGAATCACATTTAAAGTTTAATGAGATTGATTTCAGATTACCTACATAATTTGTTTATTAATTTAATTTTTAAGCACAGTCTAGAAATTATACCTTGAATAAATAACTTATTTTCATGCTTTGAAATAATATTAATGTATGTTTAAATCAAATCTATGATTTTTCCTTTTTTCCCTATTTGATTAAAATTTATATTCTAAGCGAAAAGCTAGAAATTACAAATAACAATTGAACTGGGATATTTCTATTTTGCTACTATGTTTCGATCACTGGCTAATGAATTCTCTATCATATATTTATGAATACCCTTCAGAATGTCCCATTGCTCGTTATACTGTTGAAACGAGCTGATTGTAAAAGTTTCAAAAGAGTTCAAGTTTGAATCATCATGAATACTAATGGCGTGCATATGATATGTTGTTACTTTTACAAAAAGTTATGGAATAATCTCACTGCGAAACATTCAAGGTCAGTAATGTTTACGAAATATCCATTTTGTGCACGGAAAACAGAATATTTAATCTAAATTTATGCAATCCTACAAGCCAGAAAGAATAAAAAAGCAGTTATCAGAACGTATTACAAGAAATTTTAAAACAAGTTTGAATACATGTAAACACAAATTTATGATTCAGAGAAATAAGAAAGTAATAGTATATATATTTTAGTTAAGTTAGATTTTGCTTATGGGAAAAAATAAAGAAAAGACCATATCGTAATAACAAGTAAATCCAAACAGGGAATTTATTTTACATTTTTTATTTTTAATTCAGGTTAATGATAAACCCATTGAGTAATGTGATGTTGATTTTAATAAACATTTTTGGATTGGGAACAATTTACAGATAAATAGAAAGGTTAAAAAAGCATTTTTTGTTAGAGTATAAATCATGCACAGAACCATGAAATAAGTATTGTATATATTTTTATGAATGTCTAATAAAACGAAGTTTATGAAATGTTTGTTATAAAAGTTGGATTGTGTCTTTAAACGTAATTAAAAAAACTTAATACAATTTGTCAAAAATTATAATATCTTAATCAAAATATCTTTTTGAAATATAAATAATTCTTTCACTAGATAGAACTCCAAAATAATAGGAAATATTGAAATTCATTTTATTCAGAAGTGATTGAATAGAAAACAATATAAGAAGAAAATTATAATTGAACAAATTACAATAACCATTGGAAAAATGTTCCGAAAGCTTAAAAAAAAAAAAATCGTAGTTTCATGTTATAGCCGCCCCTACAATTATGATTATGCCAAGGTTGCAGTTATATGATTTCACCAAGATCATCGCAAAGCTTATATATGCATCCTATATACGCATACATATATTCCAAACACTCCGCTATGTGCCATATACGTCATTATACACATATTATTTACGTCTTATATACACCATATACACATGTCATAGCATCATATATGACTATAACTTGGCCACATACATCAAGAAATGTTATAGACATATCATATATTATTATAATGTCATGCATGCTTTATACTTTGGCGATAAATCTTGGTCGCTTGGAGATTCAACCTTTTGGGCCGCTATAACACGAAAGTACCAAATTTACAATATATTAATGAAACCAGGAATAAAAATATTTCATCCTTTTGGGCCGCTATAACACGAAAGTACTAAATTTCTACTTTATTTTTCATATCTGATAATTTGGACCTATCCTTTTTGTAACTTTAACATTTTTGTAACGATTTTATGCATTTCTATAACCTATTCAAAGAAAAATTCTTCTAAAGTTACAGAATTTCATTAAAAATTCTTATAAAGTTACAGAATTTCGTTAAAAACGCTTAAAAACGCGTAAAAAAATAAAGTGACGACGTTAAATAAAATGACAACGTGAAATAAAATGACGACGTCAAATAAAGTGACGACGTCAAGAGGTCCATTCTCGACTGAAAGTAACAACCCTTTTCCCAATGGTTAAAAATAATTTAATTTCGAAAATAAGTTTTATTTGTAAAAAGAAAATAATACATTTATTACTTGAAGTTTATGAAATGTTTGTTATAAAAGTTTGATTGTATCTTTAAACGTAATTTAAAGAAATTAATACAATTTGTTAAAAATTATAAAATCTTAATCAAAATATCTTTTTGAAATATAAAGCATTATTTCACTATATAGAACTCCAAAATAATATGAAATATTGAAACTCATCTTATTCGGAAGTGATTGAATAGAAAACAGTGTAAGAAAAGAATTTAATTTCGAAAACAAGTTTCATTTGTAAAAAGAAAATAATCCATTTATTACTTGATAGCGTATTACTATTAACTAATGTACTTAACACTTTTTGTTAAAGTAGGAACATAAACAGCCTTTCTAATCATAATTTAACATTTGTTTTTCTTAAAAGCCAAGAAATAAAAACAAATATTTTCTGGTACTTTAAAATTTAGACATATTTCATTCATTTCCGTAAATTTCGACTAAAAAGAATGTTTTTTTTTTGAAAGTACAATTTTTAAGTATAGTATTTAAATGAATAGCTCATTTTCAAAATACAAAAATAAGTTTAGCAAGTTAGATATACCGAAGAAAAGAACATATATTAATCAATGAAATAGAGAGTTGAAAATACTGGAGTCATTTAAAGAAATACCCCAAAATATACAGAATACGTGACTTCGAGGATAAAAGAAGCATATGCTGGTTTTTATTTTTAAAGAATATTAATATTATTTTGCGCTTTTCCGTAAAATATCTCAAACTTAAGAAAATTAAACTGATGTTTGCGAATTGAGTTTCTTAAAACGATGCATGCAGGGTGTGTTAAAATTCTTTGCACAAACTTTAAAGAGAAACAAAACGCGCAAAAACGAATCATAATAGTACAATGAGTGGTCATAACGTATGAAAGACTAGAGAGAACTTCTGACTGTGATGAAAGAAGTGTTTGCATGATAAAATCTAGCTAAATATTGCTAAAACTTTCTTTATGTACCAAAGTTAGGAAATAATGTTTAACAATAATATACAAAAAAGCAATTAATAACAAATAAAGTATTTATTTATGGTATATTAAACACCTATTCAAGCAATTGAATGTTATACTGTCTTTTTTTTAAATTAATGTTTCACTTAGTAGAGAATTTGTATCACTTTCTATCCGAAATATTTTTTCTGAATGTTTGGCATACTTTATATGTTTTTTTAAAGAAAAATTTCACCACCCGACGATGATTTTACAATTAAATTTTATTAAAAATGTTATTTAAAATTTTATTAAAAATCAAACGGCAACACCCAGTTTTTTGTATTGGAATGTAATCGCCATTGTGAAAAACCCTAAATAACGTTGGAACGGCAACTGTAGCATGAAAATCACCGGCGGTAGATAGGCTAAAAGTGAGGACAACCAATAAGGACAGAGAAGCAGCATAAAATAAAGCATTTTATTGTGCTTCACAAATTTTCCACATGACGTCCTTCACACACTATGACACTTTGCATGCGGCTGATGGTGAATAGCACTACAGTACATATCATGGCAATAGGAGTCTCTTGAATCGCAGCTCTGATGGCATCTTTCAAATCAGATGCAGTTTGAGGACGAAACTGATACACTTTGGATTTCAGATATCCCCACAGCCATAAATCCATTGGTGTCAGGTCAGGAGAGCTTTGTGGCACGGAAAAGGGAAATGACGGGAGATAACTCTGTCACCAAACTGTTGAGTTAAGACACGTTTGACTGAAGACCCGAAATGTGGAGGAGCGCCATCTTGCATCCACACAACTTCAGATAGAGCATTTTGCCGTTGCAATGCGGGAATCGCGTAATGACTTAACATGTCCAGATAGCGAGCACTCGTTATTGTACACCTTTTGCAGATCACCGGCAGTAACCTCTTCAAAAAAGTAAGGACCGAGGATGAACGTACTCGTTATACCACATCACACAGTCACTTTCTCCTCGTGTAATGGACGTGCATGCGGTTACATCATGTGGATTATTCTCTGCCCAGTGCACACAATTTTTCGAATTCACGTTAATAGGTAATGAGAAATGCGCCTCATCTATCCACAGAATGCGTAAAGGCCAGCTGCTATTTCCATCGTACCGGATAAGGAATTGGTTTGCAAAATCCAGCCGTAATTGATAGTCTCCCGCTTCCAACATTTGGACACGCTGGAATCGATACGGAAACATGCTTAGAACAGAGCGCAGAATCTTGCGTACAGTTGAATTCAGCAGATCCAGAACACGTGAAACACCGCTTGCAGTTGCGGGACGAACTGTGCTTATCGTCTGATGGACTTCTGCAACAGCTTCCACAGGAACGGAAGGTCGTCCAGACCGTGGTCGATCGCATGTGCAAACAGTTTCTTCAAATTTATGAATCAAGTCCCATACAGCTTTGACAGTGTACGGACCTCGCCGTAATCCATGGTTTCTGCGGTAAACACGTCCTTTCAGGTTTAGTCCTTTCAGGTAATAAATCTTTACGATTTCCCCACGTTCTTTCCCTGAAAGCGGCATCTTTTTCGGAATGGCAGAAAGGAACATACGCAGCTCGCATTTCGCAGTGCCTTTTCTTTCACCTAGCGTGACGACGTCAGTCATGACTGTGTCTTACGTAGAACTCGAAATTTGCGTTTCTTGGTTTCTTCGTCTCGTTTTGTGGAGAACTAATCAGGCTGGGATATCAGCCAATGAAACGGTGTGACGTGTGACGTAAATGAAACGAAAATTAAAGCTCTGGTGCACGGCAAAGTCCTTTTTACTTTTCCCTTGCCTAGTTCCGGTGATTTTCATGCTACAGTTGCCGTTCCAACGCTATTTAGAGTTTTTCACAATGGAGATCACATTCCAATACAAAAAACTGGGTGTTGCCATTTGATTTTTTCGATATTGTCTCACTGTAACCGTAACTGTTTGAGTGACATTGTTGTTTTCCATATCATTCTTGAACGCGTACCTCAAAATACCTTTTGCCAAAATTTCATTCAGTTTCTGTGAATGGTGTGATAGTAATGGGCCAAAATGTCGGGATAGTTTTTTTTTTATAATCACCCTGTATATAAAATATTTTATAAAAGAATATTTTATAATTGTTTTAAAATAATGTTTCCATTCATTTCAACGATACCTTTCACATTTGCCTAAAAAAAATACAATTAATTTATGAAATGTCAATAGTATTAATAAAAAATATTGCAAAAGTACTGCCTATCTATACTAATATTATAAAGGAGTAAAGATTGTTTGATTGTTTGTTTGTAGGGGGTAATCTCTGGAACTACCGAACCGATTTCAAAAGTGATGGTGGCAAATTGATGGCGACAACCCTGCTCCAACATAGGCTATATTTTATGTCGGTGCCACTAACCCCAGGGGGTGCAGGAGCAAAAAACGTTCTAAAATTGCGATTTTTTAGCTATCAAACTGGCTATCAAGCCCTGAGAGCTTGCCAGCCGGTTCTGTATGTATGTATGTACGTACGTAATGCGATAACTCTTCATAGAAATATCCGTTTTCCTTCAAATTTTGTTTATAGGTTCACTGTGTTAAGTCGCTTCCCTGATTAGTTTTCGGGATTGATTGGTTAAGTATAAAGGGGGGAACAAGGGGCTAATTCCCCCCTTTAATTTATATAAATGGGTTTTTCATGCAGAATTGTTCCGTTTTCCTTCAAATTTTATTTATAGGTTCACTGAGTTAAGGCGCTTCCCTGATTAGTTTTCGGGATTGATTAGTTAAGTATAAAGGGGGGGGGGATCGGGGGCTAATCTCCCCCCCCTTAATTTATATAAATGGGTTTTTCATGCAGAATTATTCCGTTTTCCTTCAAATTTTGTTTATAGGTTCATTGGGTTAAGACGCTTCCCTGATTACTTTTCGGGATTGATGGGTTAAGTATAAAGGGGGGAACGGGGGGCTAATCCCTCCTTAATTTATACAAATGGGTTTTTCAAGCAGAATTATTCCGTTTTCCTTCAAATTTTGTTTATAGGTTCACTGTGTTAAGGCGCATCCCTGATTAGTTTTTCGGGATTGATTGGTTAAGTATAAAGGGGGGAACGGGGGGGGGGGGCTAATCCCCCCTTTATTTATATAAATGGGTTTTTCATGCAGAATTATCCCATTTCATTCAAATTTTGGTTAAAGGTTCACTGTGTTAAGACGCTTCCCTAATTAGATTTCGGGATTGATTGGTTAAGTATAAAGGGTGGAACGGGGGGCTAATCCCCCCCTTATTTTATATAAATGGGTTTTTCATGCAGAATTGTTCCGTTTTACTTCAAATTTTGTTTATAGGTTCACTGTGTTAAGGCGCTTCCCTGATTAGTTTTCGGGATTGATTGATTAAGTATAAAGAGGGGGAACGGGGGGATAATCCCCCCTTAATTTATGTAAATGGATTTTTCATGCAGAATTATCCTATTTCCTTCAAATTTTGTTTATAGGTTCAGTGTGTTAAGGCGTTTCCCTGATTAGTTTTCGGGATTGATTGGTTAAGTATGAAGGAGGGAACGGGGGGCATATCCCCCCTTATTTTATATAAATGGGTTTTTCATGCAGAATTATTCCGTTTTCCTCCAAATTTTGTTTATAGGTTCACTGTGTTAAGGCGCTTCCCTGATTAGTTTTCGGGATTGATTGGTTAAGTATAAAGGGGGGGGGGAACGGGGGATATTACCCCCTTAATTTATGTAAACGGGTTTTTCATGCAGAATTATCCCATTTCCTTCAAATTTTGTTTATAGGTTCACTGTGTTAAGGCGTTTCCCTGATTAGTTTTCGGGATTGATTGGTTAAGTATAAAGGAGAGAACGGGGGGCATATCCTCCCCTTATTTTATATAAATGGGTTTTTCATGCAGAATTATCCCATTTCCTTCAAATTTTGGTTAAAGATTCACTGTGTTAAGACGCTTTCCTAATTAGTTTTCAGGATTGATTGGTTAAGTATAAAGGGGGTAACGGGGGACTAATCCCCCCCTTATTTTATATAAATGGGTTTTTCATGCAGAATTATTCCGGTTTCCTTCAAATTTTGTTTATAGGTTCACTGTGTTAAGGCGCTTCCCTGATTAGTTTTCGGGATTGATTGGTTAAGTGTAAAGGGGGGGGGGAACGGGGGCTAATCTCCCCCCCCTTAATTTACATAAATGGGTTTTTCATGCAGAATTATTCCGTTTTCCTTCAAATTTTGTTTATAGGTTCATTGGGTTAAGACGCTTCCCTGATTAGTTTTTCGGGATTGATTGGTTAAGTATAAAGGGGGGGGAACGGGGGGATAATCCCCCCTTAATTTATATAAATGTGTTTTTCATGCAGAATTATTCTATTTGCTGCAAAATTTGTTTATAAGTTCATTGGGTTAAGACGCTTCCCTGATTAGTTTTCGGGATTGATTGGTTAAGTATAAAGGGGGAACGGAGGGCCAATACCCCCTTATTTTATATAAATGTGTTTTTCATGCAGAATTATTCCGTTTTCCTTCAAATTTTGTTTATAGGTTCACTGTGTTAAGGCGCTTCCCTGATTAGTTTATCGGGATTGATTGGTTAAGTATAAAGGGGGGGGGGAACGGGGGATAATCCCCCCTTAATTTATATAAATGGGTTTTTTATGCAGAATTATCCCATTTGCTTCAAAATTTGTTGATAGGTTCATTGGGTTAAGACGCTTCAAGATTAGTTTTCGGGATTGATTGGTTAAATATAAAGGGGGGAACGGAGGGGGCTAATCCCGCCTTAATATATATAAATGGGTTTTTCATGCAGAATTATCCGATTATCTTCAAATTTTGTATATATATTCATTGTTATTAGAGATTTACCTGATTAGTTTAAGGGGTTCATTAGTTAACTATGAGGGGGGTAATGAGGGGATGACCCCCCCCTTTAATATATTGTTTATTTCTTTATTTTTCGATAAGCTTATTTCAAATTCTTTGAAATAAGAGTATAATATACAATTAGTGTGAATAGCCTGTGAACATGCCCTCAGTTTAACTGGGCAGTTTTATTTTTATTTTTTATACTGAAGGAGCTAGAAATTTGAAATTTGTCATTGTAGTTACTTATAAGATATAAATGCTCTCTAAGAACAAAATAAAAAAGAAATTTAAATTTAAAAGGGTAAAATGAGCGTAAAGCGTTCTAAAAACAGTCTAAATTACAATTTCTATGAAATCTCTGGAACTACAGAACCGATTTCAAAAGTAATGGTGGCAAATTGATGGGGACAATCCCTACTCCAACATAGGCTATATTTTATGTCGGTGCCACTAACATCAATGGGGTGCAGGATCGAAAAATGTTCGAAAATTGCGACTTTTTTATACTGAAGGGGCAAGAAATTTGAAATTTAGCATTGTAGTTACTTATAAGATGTAAATGCTCTCTAAGAATAAATTTTTAAAAAAATCGAAATTTAAATTGATGAAATGAGCGAAAAGCGTTCTGAAGTCATTCTAAATTACAATTTCTATGGAATCTCTGGAACCACGGAACCGTTTTCAAAAGTGATGGTGGCAAATTGGTGGTGACAATCCCTGCTCCAACAGCCTCTTTAATAAAAAACTATGCGTTGCTGACGACTGGGTTTTTCGCTAATTGTTGCAACAGATTAATCTCGGAAAATGAAACATTTGAAGTTACTGAAAAAAATGATAGCTCAAAAAGTATTTGTCAGAAAATTGTTAGACAAACTGCGTTTGAAAGGTAAAAAAATTGTATTTTTCTTGATATAAATTTCAAATCTAATGATTATGCCGTTTTTCAAATATTGAATTTCAAAAATTACCAAATTTTCCAATGGAGTACCATAGCGAAACCTTCATGCGTAAAAAGATAATGATAAGGGCGACGTGTCCTGACGTGTATATTGGCTATAGCACGAGTCACAAATTATAGTAGCCTTATTATTCTGTTAAAATATAAAAGTTATTTATGAAATGTCAATATTTTGTTTGATTAAAGGTTCGTTAAAAGAAATTGACCAGCGTAACGGGCGTAGCTTGCTAGTATATAATAAAATTTCTTTTTCCAAAATAAATGTTGATGTAATTTGTATTAACATAGAAAGTACGCACAAAATTAGGAAATAATTCCAATTGATGCATTGTTACAAATCATACAATTTATAAATAAATTCGATTAATTGCGTTTTTTGTCATTTTTTTAAAGATCGAATAGATATAATGATATTATTTAAAGGCGAAACAATTACTTCGTCATGTATATATTTAAGAGATAACATAATGGCAAATAATTCTTAGCAAGAAAATGATAAAGTACCTAAATTAAAAAAATAATTAATAAATTAATGTATTTTATGTATGTTACGATAAATTGATACGTACAGCTCCATTTCGGTGAAATATGAATATCAATATATTAATTGAAGTTTAATTGCAGTCGTCGTATTGATACCGATTGACTTTGGTCGAAAAGCATTGGGATTTTCCTCAGAAAGAAGAACAGATTTCAATCATTGTAGAAATTTTATTGTTTTCTTCGACTGGAATACAACGATAAAAGCTACCACTCATACTGTATATCGTTGTACACTTTCATTGCTTAAATTCTAACAGCTAATCATGTCATATTTCTAAACTAGATTACATTGCAGAAATGATGTTTTAATGCTCGTTAGAATATTCTGGATTCTTACTTCAGACAGCACATAATTTTAAGACAACAAATATCACAGAAATCACACAAATATCATATTCCGCACGCATGTTTCGTGTTAAATACCAAAGGAGCGGAAGGTTAAATTCGCATTGCAGAAACGTAGATAGCGAATCATGACTTTGAAGCAAAGAGGAACTATGTTTTAAGGGCAGTGGAAAATTGAAGTACTGCGGTCTTTCCGAAGGTCGCAAATTAGACTTTTGGAATAAAATAAGAAAAAGAAAATGGTACAAAACAGATAATTTAAATAGAATAAAAATCGGCCTCTTAAGATTTGAGAAATAAAAAGGGTTTTGCTGAAAAAATATTACGGCAAATGTTTTTTAGAAACATTTTGAAGGGAAAATAAAATATTAAAATACGCATTTTAAATAAAAAAATTAAATAAACGAAATGAATGGTATATTGTTTAGGATAGGAAATAATTTAATAAAGTAGGGCTGTAGAATAAATTTAGAAGAGATTTAAGGAAACCTGTAAATTGAATTTTTGTAATATGTATATTTCAAAGAATCTTAAAGAAAACCCGGAAATTAAAATATTTCTCTTCAAAAAAGCACTGCACTTTTAAAAATCTAGCAAATTTATAGTTATCGAGATTTCAAAATCCTAAAATAAATTTTCATACTTTTTTAAACATTAAATATTATTTTATATTTTAAACGTTTCTTTTTCAATCTTTTATATTAAACGTTTATCCTGCTACATTTTTTCTAAAAGCTAGTTTATTGAGAATTGTGATCAACATTTTGCTATTGGGAAATTCTGCAAAATCTTGAAACAGACTATTGCTTTCTCACGACTAAATGGTCATTATAAAACAAGGACTATCATAAGCGTCTAACTGATTTGATTATCTGCAACTGCACTTTCTGATTTTGTACAAAATATGTCTATAAAAACAGATCTTTTTTGGAATGCGTGAGATAAATTTAATTATAAGAACTTGACTTTCAGAACACACAATTTGACATAGTTTTTCCTTTCTGTTGTGAGAAATATTTGAAGAAAACTTCTTCTACTCTTTGAATATTTTACACACTATTTTTATTGTATATTTAAGAAAATATTTACTAAGTTTAATTTCAATTCCTTCAAGATCTATGTGAATAAAAGTTTTCTATTTTAAAGATTCAAGAAATTGTTTCAGGTAAGATTTCTACTCGTTCCATAAAATCAAGGTAAAATTATTAAAATATGCCGAGAAAATGTATTAGCGCAAAATGCAAAATTTTAAAAAGACACCGAACAGTGATATGGAAACGGCCGGCGAAGCGAGTGATCCAAATGTGTCAATGGATTATTCCTTTTTACACTTTAAATATGAATCTTAAAACACATTTCTTTTAAAGGTTTTGAAAATTTTAAATATAATTATTATTAATTTATTGAATGCAAATATTTTGAATAATTAGAAATATTTACTCGTTACTGAAAAATTTTTACTGAAAATGAGCTCTATTTGAAAATAGTCGCAATAAAATTTCGTCTCCATTCTTTTCTAGTATAACTCAAAGCATACTTGGCATAATAAACTATAATTTTGGATTCACATATTCGAAGCTCATAGAAATCGATTTCTGTGAAAATGTTAATATTTATAGATTTCAGAAATTTTCGAAATTTCTATAAAATAGTTCATAATTTTCGAAAATTAATTAAAAAATATATACATATTCGAATTTAGTAAAAATAAAATTGAATTGTAACTTATGATTATTTTAAACACAAATAATTTTTTAGAAGCTTCAAATATAAAATTCTAAAATAACAGTACATTCCACCATGTAGTTTTTCAGTTAAGTTTAAAAATCTTTCTCATTCCCAATCTGTTTTACAAGGACAAAAAATGAATTTATCATTAGGAGTCCCAAATTTTAAACCTGCGTATTTCCTAAACTACTTGTCTGAATGATTTTCCGTTTGGTATACGAAGGTAAAATGTAACGAGAAATCTAAATATGTCAATAAATCTTTTCATGAATCAGCAAATATATTTTATATACTCTCTCTTAAGAATATTTTTTTGGTCGAAACTCTCTAGTATATGAAATATCTCTGACATTAAGAAGCTACACTGGTAAGGGAAAGACACATAGAAGCCAATGTAAAAACTAAACGCGTCCCTCTGCGTGCTAGCCGCCGCGATCACATTCTCAAGAACTCATAACGAGAGGGACCAGGCTGGCTTGGTAACTAGGGTACAACACAAGTGCACTCTACGACGGGGGGTGAGTACCAACCCTCTGCACCACTCCTCCTCTACCCAAAGATTTGACGACGTGGCTTCTGTAGAAGCAGAGCCAATGCACAAAAGGAGACTGCCGCATAACACTTGGGGACGCTTCCTATACCCCAGTAGCTTCGTGTAACCAGTCACTTATAGAGGTACCGAGCCCTAAGCTGTTTCCTAGGCTTTCCAAACACTCACTTGCTTTACCAACGCTTCCGTACCCGACAAGTTAATGATAAACTAATGGTATCTGAAATCGATTTCTGTTTAAAAAAAAGTATAGGTTACAGGTCATATTTTGTTTTTCAAAAATTAATGTCATAATATATATAGTTTCGAAATTAATTTCTGAAAAATAAAGAATTATAACCTATGGATTTTTTAACAAAAATCAGTTTCTCGAAGCAACTCATATTTTACTCAAATATGATAGTAAAAGCAGTACATATCATTATCGGCCAAGTAGGTTTTGTGTTATGGTAAAAAAAACCCACCCGCATTGGAATTTGTTTTGCAACGTTTAAAAAGGAACATAACATTAAGAGAGTTCCAAACTTCAAACCTGAATAATTCTAAATTATTTGACTGAATAAAGTTTTGCTTGGTATCCTAAAATAAAGTTTATTAGAGAATCCAAATATGATGTCAAAATTAGATGATAGTAACTGAAAAATTTAAAGTCTGACACAATTTCTATATTTAGATGAGCCTATAAGCTAAAATTAAGTATAGAATTAATTAGTACACGTTACTACTAATCGATTGGTACCAGTCACATCTTTATACACTGAGTTGCGAAAGAGTTAATGTAGGGTGGCGCGTTTCTTTTCCAGGATTGTACAATGATTAATAAAGATCAAGAAACTTTATTTTTGTAAAATTCATTAAGTCGTTAATCAGCAATGGTATGCCCAAAAAGGAACTCGTTTATAAGTTTTTGATTAGAGAAATATAAATTTATGTCAATCATTTATTAAAAAAAATGTATTTCCATATGAGTAGAATCTATTTCATCTTTTCAAATTAATTTTAAATATGCTTTTAGAGATATGTTTGTCAAATTTATTAGGTAAGAAAAGCTTAAACTGGTAACACATTTATCATTCACTAGAATGCTATTAAATATTTTCCTTTAAAGCTATTACTAAGCAAAATAAAATTAATGCTACTGTTTCTCTAATCCAGAATCACATCATCCATGTGATCAAAGGAAGTGTAAAATTCAAAACCCGATAAGATATCCTTCCTGTCGCAATCAATCTTCTCTCAAATTACGATACGAAGTTACGTAAGCTGAAAGAATGTTAATAACAGGGGGGAGGGGGAGGTTGACCCAGAGAATGTAAATTCATGCTTAATTTAAACATCAATAAGTGAAGATAATGTAATTGATATTTATGTGTTTACTTTAGATGTCGCATTAAAATAATTTGATTGAAAAATTACATCTATTAATAGAATGTTTTATTTTATCAAATAATCTGTAATTGAACCTACAGATGGTAAGTAATTTATTTTTAATATAAGATATAGTTTAGAATTTTGCATGTATTTAAAAAAAATCTGTATTGACTCATTTGCATATAAATAAAATGCATGGCTAAAATATTGTATAAAGAATAGGGGTATTTTTTAATGAACTATTAAATAATGCACTGTATTTTTTAAACATACATAGGTATATACACTGGCGAGAAAAATTAAAGGAACAACTATATAAACTCATAGAACTTGAATAATTTTGCAAATAAGAACATGAAACTTTCACAGGATCTTTATTTTGTCATGCTTGAGATATATTCAAAATGCAGAACTGCGTACTTCTCCAAAAATTAAATTTACATAAAAACATAGGAATGTGTGATATAAGAGGAGATAAAGAAATTGTACTGTTACAACATTTTAGAGACACACAGGAAAAATCAATCAGGTATGTGGTCACCCCTCAGCCGATGAGGACACGCATTATGATCCATTAGGAGGACGTTATTACTGATTGCACACCTGAACAACTTGATATGAGGATCCAGAACCTCATCTCTGTATATCTCAGCATTCATAGTTGCACTCGTAAAAATGTGTAGGTCAGTGCGGACATTCAAAATTATGTCCGCCTATACCATGATTCCAGGACCTTTGTATCAATGCCTTTCACCGATGTTTACAGCCTTATTGCGTGTGTTTCTTCTCTCCATATGGTAACACGTCTGGAATCGCTCTCTAAACACTATGGGGATTCATCGGTAAAGAGAACTCGGCTGCAGTCCGTGGTACTCCAATGACGATGATTTCTGCACCACTTCAATAGGGTCACTGCCGGAGATAGTGTAATACAAATCATGGGTTTCCATGCATACAGCCCTCTTTTATCAAGTCTGTCACTCACAGTAAATCTGGACGGTCGATTTCTTGTTGTTGCAACGAGCTCCCTTGCAATCTGAACTGACGTGAGTTGCCTGCTTCTTTTAGCAATCGTTGTCAAATAACGGTCGTGAGATTCTATTCTGACACTATTTCTACCTTGACTTGGCCGCATCTACACATTACCAGATTCTTGACATGGCGTTTTAAGCTATTTTTAAGTCTTTACAGACCCCTGTCAGTGTCTGTTCTGCTTCCATTCTCGTAATCTGACACCATTTCTCACCATCAGTCAGACGACATATTCCACCTACTACAAGAAAAACTTTTATGCAACTACACGTACAATACTTAAAATTAGACTTCAAATCATCTACGTGCACTCCTTTTCAAACGTGCTGAAAGAACGGGCTCAAAAAATTGCATATTTTTCTGTAGCAAAGGTTAATCCCATTGGACTACGTGATAACGTGATATTGAGTTACCAACCAATCACCTTTTATTGTAGTTCCCGTAATAGAATTAACATAAAACACCTTTTTATGGTTGTTCCTTTAATTTTTCTCACCAGCGAATATTGTGTTGCTGCTTTTCTATTATGGTTTCGGCACAAATCTGACTGAAGAAGTGTCATCAATTGCCAACTCTTGCAAGCAGTCAGGAAAAATTGAAAGAAACTAAAGAAAATAGTTGCGTATTTATAGCATTAGAAGTAATAATCAAAATAAACACATTTAGAATTTAGAATTAAATAGTCATATGCATGTTTGAAAACAATCATAAGTACATAATTCACGGCTTCTCTACATGAATCCCGTTATCTGCCTATCCTTCCGAATTTTGAGTTTGTTGTAACAATCTCGAGCTTAGGTTTCTCATTGGTGGTTTCGTTATACCCAGCTTACAGTTTTTGTTGGTTGTTGCTATTCCGAAGTCAGATTTTCCTTTGGGGTTCTAGATATGTTCTAGTGTTTTATTTAGATGTAATTAAAAGTACTTTCTTTCCATAACTAAAATAACATCTTACAACGTCCAGAAAAAAATTTAAAGAAAGCTGTAAAATTTCAGTTTTTTTCGCAATATCATTGTAAATACACTGTAAAAACAAACTCCTGTGAAAAAACGGAAAAGGTACTGGCAGCAGAGTTGCCGTAACTTTTCCGTTTTTTCACAGAAATTCACTTTTGTGGTTCTTTTCCGTTTTCAAAACTGAGAAATTCCGTTTTCGAAACTGAGAAGTTCCTTTTTCGAAACTGAAAAGTTCCGTTTTATGAACTGGAATGTTTTGTTTTAGAAACTGAAATTTTCAGTTTTAGGATTGAAATGTTCTGTTTTAGAAACTGACATTTTCAGTTTTCAAGACGGTTTTTTTCCGTTTTACAAAACTGATATTTTCAGCTTTTATTATCTGTTCGATATTTCTCCCATAAAAGGGAAAGTGAGATCTCAAATTCCCCACACTTATGTTAAACCTATCTGTGGTGGTTATAATTTTTTTTTTTTTTTTTTTTTGTATTTTTATTCTTAGGTTAAAATATTTTTAACTTTTTTTTCTTTGTACTCTATTTAAAGGATGTCTTTTTTGTAGTGGTCAAAATATTTCTGAAATATATATTTTATTTATAATTTTATGTGTTAAAATCCTAGCAAAACCAAGTAATAGTTTAAAACTTCAGATAAAATTAAATGTATATTTTAGAAATATTTTGACAACAAAAAGAAAAGAGATATTCTGTAAGAATTGTACACAGAAAAAAGAAGTTAAAAATGTTATTTTCTTAGAAGATATTATTAGGAGACTTATACTTAATATACAAAATTTTATAAAAGGCAATAAATGTGATTTAATTTAGAAATGAAAAAAAAAAATCTTTATTAAAGAATTAAGTATATTTATATGAAAAAAAATATTTTTAGAAAGAATCTGAAGCTTAATTATAACAATATTGCAATTTTTCCATAAAGTATGCTAAAATTTGCAATTTTAATTATTATTTAAAATAGCATTCAAACCCTGGAGCTAAATTCTTTAACATAACTAAAATTTGATGATCTAGAAATAAAAATCAGGGGTCTGTCCAGATTTTTCTCACAGTGTCCTGTTTTTATGAAATTGTAGAGTTTTTTTTTATATTTGTGAAAATTCTAGTTATAATTTTCTAAATTTTGAAATTATCGTTATATACAGGTTCCTGTATATCCTTTACACATGAAAAAGCTAAGTAATATGTTCTGTGATCAGTTTAGTTGTTTTGTGGCAGATCAGATTTTATTTTTAAATGATTAAACTTGTGAAAGGTTCTGTTTGAAGGTGGAAAAATTCTGTGGAAAGTCCTTTTAAGTAGCCAAAATTTTCCTAAATTGATATCTGAAAATACAGAAAAAGAATGTACTAAAAAATACATTGTGTGAGAAATTTTGAAAGAAGAAAGAAAAAATATGTAATCACAGCATTTTTAAATATACACATATTTGTTTTTTAAAGATATCCATAGCTTTCATTTCCTAACAGTATAACTGTAAAATTTTTAGCACTTGTTATTAATATATATATTTCAATTTTTACCCCCCCCCTCACTGTTTATATATTTTATTTTTTTCTTATTTCATACTGAGACATATTTTAAAGACTTGGGGCACTAAGTGTTATCTCTTATTTATTTATATCATTGTTTTAATATCATTAGTATGTATAATCAATTCTGTTATACATATGTAAGATAGAAATCTCGTTTTTTGAAGACAAAAATTGGACTCATTTGCCTAGAGAGAGAATGAAAATATATTTCAGTAAATCATAAAAGAAAATTTTTACTTGTTTTTTAGCTTTTAATACGTTTATCCGTTAGTTTGTATTCGAAAATACTTGCTAATTTAAATCATATATATATATATATATATTTATATATGTTAAATTATTTTCTTTATCTATTTAAAGTTTTTGTTTATTGAATGTAGTCATTATCTCCTCCCACCCCACCCTTATGCGGATGTCAACACTTTCTGGTATTTAAACCATCAAATATAAATAAATAATAACGAGGCCTTATTGTACTCAAATTGTTCATATCAAAACTATTTATATATATAAAAAAATATATATATATAATACAATAATTTTACAAGTCAACCTATAACTCTATAAATATCGCTAGGTGCTATTGAAAAATAAATGTGAGAAAAGAAAAAAAAATAACACTTACAAAATCAAACAACTATCAGCATTCTCTAATCATAAAGAGAACAAATAGTAATAATAATTTGCTCCCATAAAATCAACTTTAAAAGTAAAAAAAAAAAAAAAAAAAAAAAAAAAACAGTGCATCTAGATTCTCATAGTAAATGATTAGAAACTGTTAGAAAGTAAAATAATTATATGTTTTAAAAAGTATATTCGAATACAAACGCATAAACTGGAATTTTGAAAAATATATAATAACGAAATGAAGCATAGCTAAAGAACGGGGATCTTTTTTTCCTTTTTAAATCTGTATGAATAAAGATTATGTTTAGACACATGTTACACATCAATTAATAACAAAGTCCGGTGAGGAAATAGTGAGTTGAAGTAAAATAATAATCAGATAAAATGCAAAATCAACCCTTTTTTTATGACTTAAGACAAAATACCTTTTCTAGGCAAATGATTGAAAGCTATTGTCGTAATATACACGTGGTTTAAAAACTAAATTTATATCTTACAAACATATAAAGAAATTATACATATAATGTTATTAAAACAATGATATAAAAAACAAAGATAAAACTTACTTTTATTCTGTAAAATATGTCTACATCCAAAGTTGTACTTATTATTACAATTGTAAATTCTAAAAAGCACGTGCTATCGCATTTAATCCTTAAGGTGAACTGGGCAGATCATCCATATTGCCTTTTCCGGAGTTCTATAGGGGGTGTTGACACAGGACGATAGGACACAGGGCTGACCAGGGATGACCACCTCAGGAAACCCGGCCTAAGCCTTAGAGTTTGTGTGCACAGACTGACAAACTAATATATCCTCCAATCAGCGTCGGAACAGAACATGTCTCGCCGGAAAAGCTCCGTTCTCCAAGACTTTACTGTCGCCTACGGAAACTTTCAGTTATATCTCTAGCAGTAAATTGAAAATTTCCGTTAATTCCAGGAAATGTTACACTTTTTACCCAAAACGGAATTTTTGAGGTAAAAAAAGGTAAATTCACAGAATGACACCTGTTAATTTCAGGACATATTTTTACAGTGTAGATTAACAAAAATTTGCAACAAGAATTTAAGCACACACTATCTTGAAATATTAAAATCTCCGATCTTCTGCAATATGCAATTTTATAGTTTGACGCTGAAACGAAAAGAGTCAGCTAGACACCATAGTCTATACTAAATATCGAATATTTCACGATTTAGTGAATATTTTTAGCAAAAATACTCATATCAGTAGCTATGCATTTACAAATAATAACATGCAGATTTATAGAATGAATAAGAATATTTTAAACATATTCAAATTATTTTCAACAAATGTTTAAATAAAATGTTTTTCAAAATGCTAGAAATGCATATCAGTTTACAAAGTAATCAGTTAAAGACAAAAATTGAGAATTTAAAATATTTAATGAACATGGACGAAAATAGTAGTAATTCCAAATATGATTGAAAATATTCCAAAATTTAGCAAAGTATAGTTTCTTTTTTTAAATAAAACAAAAACAGAGGAAAACTGAAATAAATATGTTTATATGGAGCCGTCTGAGTTCTTTTTTATGTACCGCTGACCAGGCCCCTACCTGCCGGGTTGATGCCGAGCTTGACGAGTTAGTACCTGGACGCAGGGCGATATTCTCCTGATCACAGCATGGCTGTTATCCACCTGTAAAGAGGCTTGTTGACATCCCTGCAGTGCTCTTTTGTGGTTTGTTACAGTTTTCTTTGTTTGCCATGATGGCCGATTACTTAAAGTAGATTTGCTTGTCGTGATGTGGTCTCGTAATTATAGAGTCTTTACCAGGTGACGAGACCTTCCCCTGACTAGGCACTCCTTAGGTATAAGTATAATAGAGAACTTGGAGGACGTTACACCCACGACAGATTTTACATGCACCAGGTGCCGTTAGCGTACATGGCGGATTTTTAGCTGGCGGCGAGTCTCGAGCACGTGACCTAGCTACGAGTCCGATGCTCTGCCAACTTGGCCACCGCTGCCAATGTATCTATCAGTAGGTCCATGCTCGAGTGGTAACCTGAAAGTAAATGTGGTTAACCTGTCAGAACACGCACTGGGATAAAATCTACCCCAGCTTACAACTATTACTTAAAAATGTGCGAAAATTGTTCGTGATCATTCTGAGCTTTATAGTACCTTTCAAGCTGAATGATATCAAGATGTGGCCAAAAAGAATTTACCACCGGTTGTGTATGTTCCATTCTTTTGTTATAAAAATATCATGTGGAAGGAAATTTACCCCACGCGTGTTGTAACGTAACCCTTAATGATAGGAAAATGTTTATGCAAATGTTTATGTAAAAAAATATAGTGTGCAAATAATAATATAATTTTTCTTTTAAACGTTAACAACTCTTGCACATACAGTTTCTATATATCAATTTTATGTTTTTTTGTATTTTGATGGCTGGATTTGGATTGTAAAAGCTTTGTATGTAATGATATGCAGAAAAAAATCTTAGTGCGAGATTTTGTTTTTTTTTAGCTTTAAATATAAAAGAACTTTTTATTTTAAGTTAAATTATGTCCTTTATTAATTTACAGTTTATTTCAAAATATAAATTTTTGTTTATAATCTAACCGGGGAGAAATTGACACAAGAAAACCCATTGGGGTAAAATTTATCCCGTGCGTGTAGTAACGTAATGGAAAGGGGTGCGTGTGCTGAAGGGTTAAGCATGTTTATTATATTTTTAAAAAAAGAAGCTATAGCTAACTTGACTACTGTTAATGATTACTGAGATATTATACTAACAATGGAAATACAGTTACTTATATTGCTAAAGTTACCTAGGCCATTAATTAATTGATACTGGACTATTAAACGTTACTGTTACTAACAGAGTCTACCCTAAAAAGTTAACCAGATTAACCAAAACGCTATACATCCCTTAATAGAAAAATAGTGTTTTATAAGTTAACTTAATTACATCTATGCAGCTATTCCTTAACTACAATTATTGGGAACTTAAAATTAAATTAAAGTTTATAATCTAACAGTGGCAACCGAGGTATAAACTAAAATATATATTGATAACTCAAAAATTACTTAGAAGTGTTAAGTACACCTGTTGTACTACTTGACTTCTACTTAACTGTAATTAGCCTGGCGATGTCGTCCTTAAATTACTATAATTATAATACCAGAGCTGATGAATTACTTTTTACTAGTATTGCTAAGTGTAAAAGTTAAGTTTTAACCTAACTAATTAACTAGCCTATACCTAAAATATAACTTACTTATTTTTTAGCGGTTGTCACTGAGATGTTTATCGCCGTTGTTATTAGCGGTATCTCTTCTTTGTTTTTGTGCGCATGGCCAAATTCATGACGCCTCTTTGTCGGCGTGCCGCTATTTTAGAAATGTCTTCTCATCACTTCAGAAATCACTTTCATAGCGTCTGTCGCTTTTATGGGCTTGTCTCTTTTTTTAGGCTGTTATCACTATCAGTGTTGTTGCTGCAGTTATAGGCACATACCTGTTTTGTTTTTCGTGTCTCTAGCGTGATGACTGACTTGCTGCGAGAACGTCGCTTGTTTGATTTGTCTGTGTCGTGGTTGTCGTCTTGTGGCGAGCTTGTTGCTTGTCATTTTGTCACTGTTTTGAGTTTTGTCACATTGCGAGCTTGTCTCTGGGGTTTGGTTTTGTCACTGTGATGTTCTTGGTTTGTATTACTTTTTTATTCCTTGCTGTTGGTGCAATTAGGAACATGATTTATTACACTGAGTGAATGCGTTCTTTGGCGATCAGTCCATTGTACCTAATGGCTGTTATCACTACTTTTTTTTGTATTACTGTTGCTGAAATATTTGAAAGGCTTGGTGTACTGATGGGGTGGGGCATGTTCTTTGTCCGTTAGTCCGTCATTTTTTATGTGGCTGTAATAGATTTTGTTGAGGGTTTTGCTTTAGTTATAACTTGACTTACTTGTCTGCCCTGTAGTTCAATTTAATTTTCACATTTGATGTGTTTGATTATCTATCATCAATTTATTGAAACAAATTATACGTAAACGTTCCATCATAATTGACTTTCACTCCTCACTAATGCCTGAAATCAATTTTTTTTTTTGCAGCTGAGAGGTACCTTTTCTACTTTAAAAAAATTATTATAAGTTATACTTACCTGAGGGAAGTATTTAGAGGGGTGGGGGTTATGTTAGAAGAGATGCTTTTTGCTGGGAAAGATGTTTTAATTTGATATTAAGTCTATGTTTTCAACTAACCATCTGATAACTGCTTTTCTTTTTGATTGCACAATTTTTTTTGTTCGCTAGCAGGTTGTGCTAGAGTTTCTCATTGTTAGATGTAATGTGGAAAAGACGGAGTGTTTGGGTGAGAGGGCAAGATATTAAGTAATGTTTGGGGGTTCCCAAATCCCGGCATTAGCAGTTAGGTGCGTCTTTGCGCGTAAACCTGTGTAGATAGTCAGGGAATGCTCCGTGACCTGCGCATATTTGGCATAGTAGTTTGCAGCTTACTAATCTGTGAATGTATACTTTTGGGAATCATTCATATGTTGTTATGCCCGTGTGCCCTTAATCTCACTCCAACTGCCATTGTTTAGCTGTCTGAGTTGGTTCATTGAAGACTAGGAAATTTCAACTAGTTGAAATTCAAAAACTCTTGTAGCATGAACTCAAGTTGCATGAAATAATTCTGTTTTTGAAAAATACAGGGAAGTTTCTGCTGCTGAATCTCCAGTTTGTAGCTTCTTAAGGCAACTAATCACAGAAAATTACCACGCAGTGAGGAAAAAGTTGCTAATACAGAGTAAACGGTGATAGCTATTAAATATATTTTTGCCTGAGATAAAAGTGAGATGTCGAGAATTTCATTAGTATTCCTTATTTTTTGAGTTAACATGTCACCAACAGATGACGCTGTACTATAATAAACTGTAAGAATACTCAAAATAACCATATCAAAACGCAAATATCTTTTATTTCTCGCTTCAACAGCTAAACAGAATAAAGAGTAGATATTCCTATCAATATTTATGGGTTAAATTCAGCATTCATCAGTTTGACACAGCTAGCGCCATCTAACGGTGATATTTGGTACTAAAACAAGGAACAGAACTACGGAAATTCCTGACCTTATACATAATATCCTGTAAGAATAATTATAATAGTTGCTTCCATTTGCCTGTTTATTATTTAAACATTCATTGTAGAACATCGTGTAAATACAGGGGCTTTTTTCTAGTTTGGAAAGTTCTTGGTAAAGCAAGACTTTTCTTGCTTAACCTAAAAGGATGCGATGAAGATAGTTGGAATTTGTGCCATTAGCTCCGTGGTTGTGAAAATAGATGTTTTTTGACGAGTTGTTTCTATAGTAGATTTCTTCCGTTGCGGTTCACTTCACCGTAGCTAACGGTAGGGACAAGTTATGACATTTGAATGTCAGGTGATCATGGCCAGCGTAAAATTTCTCTGAAAATTGGTCAAGCCTATGTTGATGTTGGACAAGCCTATGTTTATTACGTGAACGTTGAAAGGGTTAAAGGTACCGTGACTTGTCCCTTTCATTTGCTGAGACTTCACCTTGTCCGACTCGGTTGATGAATGTATCTTCTCATTAGTTATTAGTAATAATTTTTAAATGAAAACTATTATTAGATAAATATCTGAACTTCATTTTGTGTTATACTCGTATAAAAATAAATAGTTAGATTTTTACCTGTATGGCAAAACATTAGACATTCAAATATATATGAAGTTCTAAATATTTGAATGTAATTTAAAATTTAAATGGATGAATCGCGTTCCGCGGCGACTTTTTGACATTTGTAAAAGGAATTCGCTTTAAACAATTTTAGCCAATATTGTAAATTTTACCCTCTGGGATATTTTATTATTTATGAGAATTTTGTCGTTTTTTCGCATTTTGCGGGATTTTTTTTTTTTTTATTTTTTTTTTTTAAACGAAAATAAATCTCCAGTAAAATTTAGTTACATCCATGATTAAATTCAAGTTTGAAGAATTCCAAATCGGTTCCTATAGCAACAACAATGCTGAAAATTCAAATTTAATCTGGATTAAATATAAATTAAGAATGTTCCAAGGTTCTTTTGACTCGAGGTCGGAGCTGACGAAACCTTCATGGACGTACACTACCAAAAGCAGTGGGGTACCCAACTCCATATTCGTTTGATTGGAGGTTTTATAAGGAAAAAACGACCAGCCTACGATACTTCACTAGTATTAACCTATTTTCGGCCAAAGGTGCGTAAACGCACCATTTCAATAAATATATTTTTATTAACACTGTGACGTATATTTTTCACTAATTTTATTTTTCTGCTATTTTTAAGGGTTCTGGAGACATCTATAAAATATTAGTAATTCAATTGAAGTAATTACTTTCTGTTGAGAAATTTTCAAAATACGCTGTTTTTTTACTTGAAATAGTTATTGACAAATTCGACTTTTTGAAAATGCATAATTATTCCACTTGAGATTAATCATATGTTTTTATAATGGAGTAAAGTTGCAAGTTCTGCAAATAAAATAAAAATAAAACAAATGCCATAAGAAAACTTAATTTTTTTTATTTAAATTTAATGGTAAATTATTAATGGTAAATTAATAATGGTAACGTCAAATTAAATAAAATATTATTTTTCATGCACGAAACTTTTTTTGTATCTTAATGAATGAAATTTAAGCTAATTTCAATCCTAATAATACCACATTTTATAAAATTTCTATGCTTGGCCTAAAATGTGTTAAGTAAATATAATTTTCCTCACAAAGACTCTCTCTTATATATCTTTATTGAAACAATTTTCAGGTAATAATAGTTTCACATTATAAATTTATTATTCTACCTTTTGAATATTTTTTATTGTTTTTATTTTAAAATTTACTACTATTTCGTTTATAGAAAACCCTTCACGCATTTTAGAGCAGCATGTTTACCTTGAGAAGTATTTTTTTTAACAAAGTTTTCTCCAGGTCAGGGTAGTTCAAATTTTCTGCCTAAAACTCACTAATCACCATATTTTTCGAATAGTAATGTTCACCTTATTTAACCGCAAAACTTTCTTGATTAAAGAAAGATAAATTTTTCATTGCGAAAATACTGTTAGCTATGTTCCAGTAAAACTACTTGTAGCAAAGGTTGGACACCTCTGCTCTAAGTCATTACAGTCGGTTTAGTAAAGGTTATTATTTGACGTAACTCGTGTAATCCTGAAAATGTTTTATGGTGATACTACTTAAAGATGATGTTTAGTTAAACAGATGTTATACAGGTTATTTGGTTCAGAATTAAAAGTAAGCACTGAAAGATTCCATAATATTGAATGTGACGTTAATTATTTTGGTGTTTTCTGTCGATACATAATTTTAACGCATTTTAAACAATCTGTAAGAGTTAAATGTATTTGATTGTATTTGATTAAATAAATTGCATTTTTTATTGATATTTTATTATATAGATCCTTTATTTAATATTAGAAATTAAATCAGTCTAATGTTGATTATTTTATGTAATATGAGTATGTCTGTGTAAAAGTAAAATACTTTACAAATGCGAAATGAATTTTTCAGAAAGTGGATATTTCTTATAATTCAGTCAGTTTGACAATGTAAAATTAAAATAATACCATAATAATTCAAAAAACGTTTATGGGTTCATTCTGTCTATTGTTTCAAACAAGTTCAAGTAACAAAGAAAATTGTTAAATTGCCTAAGTATGATGTTAGTATAAACTTAAAGAACAAAATCTTTTTGAACTGTTAAAAAAATGATAGAATTGCATTTAAACGCTAAAAGTATTTTAGGATCCATAAATTAAATTTTTTTTTATAAAATAAAGAAATTTTTACTTACAATAAAATAGACTCTTGTTTTGTTTCTTTAATCTGCACATCTTTTTTCTATTCGATGTACCATGGAAAAGGTCTACAGAAATATATTTCACAAAGGAGAGAGAAAAGTGAAAAATTATGAAATTCTTTCTTTTCCACAATCGCCTTTATTGTTAAAAATATCGAAAGAAAGACTTTTCCTCAGTTTTTTTTTCAGATGTAACTAATGCATTGTAATGAAATGAAATCCCAAATAGTTCTAGAATTATTATTTTAATACCGGGTGCGTCTTAAATCCGTGTAAGCTTTAAAAATTCCTAATAAAAAAAATGATGCTCGGAAAATTTTTCGGTTTACGCGAGTATCATCAGAAGGATTTTGGATTTTTTTTTCCATGTATAATAAAAAATTATTCTAAAATTAACCGATAGATGGCTCTCACACGTCATACTGAGGCGTTTTATGCAAATAAGGCTCGCAATAAAACATCTGGCTGGAAATGGATTCGTCATTCGATCTCGGCAGCATGCTATCGTTACCAGATTGAGCGGTGGTGATTAAACTTTCTACAAGAATCGTGAATCCACAACTACTGCATTGCGAAAGTTTCGCACGGAGAAAGGACTTAAGGCGCAAAAAAGCCCTATTTCATTGAATGGGATGCTCAATTTAGTACGACGTTTTGAGAAAACGGGGAGTTTGGAGGACCGTCCACGTAGTGGCAGACATCCTCAAGCGCGGATCGCGTCCATGTTTTAAAAAGAGTCATGGAAGAATTGGCAGCCGAGACATCAATGGGGATTAGCGGTGCTCGTGAAGCTGGGAGAATAATGGGGATTCTGGAATCGTCGATTCGACGTATTCTGCACGGAATCTTGGATCTGTATCCGTACAAGTTACGCCCCACCAGTGACTGAGAGGTTCTGCTCTCGAAGCTGGTAGACGGGAGGTGCTGGGTTCGATCCCAATCGCGCCCGTCGGCCTAATCATTCGGAGTTTTCGTGGTTTTCTTCGAGCCGTGGATTTATCCATGCGTAAATACGGGTTAGGTTCCCTTAGAAAGACCCCCACGAAGGGCACTCCCCCCGGGCCTATATCCCTAGTGTAGATAATTGGCCGTCAATAATCAACCCAACCCAACCCATACAAGTTACAGGCACTTCACCAGTTTTTACCGTCAGATACAGATAAAAGACTAAAGTTTGCTACATGGGCGCAGGCACAAATGGAACGTGACCCATAATGGTTGCTGAACGTCATGTGGACGAATGAAGCACACTTTTAACTGCATGGTGACGCCAATACGGAAAACAGTCGTATCAGGGTGACGTCAAACCCTCGTCAGTACCTGACCAAGCCACTGCATGCTTCTCATGTGACTGTTTGGTGTGGTTTCACCACGTCTTTCATTCTGGATCCTTTCTTTTTTGAAGAGCCTTGTCCTGAATCCGACTGGGAAACCTGTACAGTCACTGCAGAACGGTACCTTACGCTTTTGTGTGACTGCGTTGCGCCTGCATTGCAGGAAAGACTTGCATGTCGTCATCTTCTTGCAGGATGGTGCCCCGCCCCACTTTGCATCTGAAGTCAAGACGTTCCTGTTGGACACTTTCACTGAAATCGAGTGAAAAGTAGAGGTTGTAAGTTTGAGTGGCCTGCACGATCTCCAGACTTGACCCCGGCAGATTTTTGGTTGCGGGGATACTTAAAGTCTCGTGTTTACCAGGGCTCCCCAGCCACTTTGGTGGAACTGAAAGATGTCATTCGACGGACGTCAGTGGCATCGATGCCGACATGCTATAGTCAGCTGTAACAGGCGTATTGACGCACCTCTCTTGCGTAATACCTGGTGGTGGTGGTCATGTTGAGCATCTTTTACCTTAAAATAAATGCACGGTGTCATGTTATTGTGATTTGTTTTATTGTCTGTTTGTGTTTGCCTAATTTGCATAACACGCCTCATTATGACGTGTGAGTGCCCTCTATCGGTTACTTTTGGAATAATTTTTTATTATACATGGGAAAAAATCCAAAATACTGCTGATAATTCTCCCGCAAACCAAAAATTTTTCCAAGCATTACTTATTTTTTAAGAATTCTTAAAATTTGTACGAATTTATGATGCATCCGGTATATCTAAATTTTAAGGAATTGTTAAAGTTACACACCTTTAATAATCATATGTTGTTAAGTTTCGAAATATTATAAGCCTTAATGTCAATTCAATTCTACCATATCAAAATTATTTTATAAATACCATTGTAATACAATTACTACAAATCTCAATAAATTTACTATGATATACTATTTCATTTGATAAATCTATTATTAAAAACATACACTTTAAAATCTTCAGTAACTTTCCTAAGAGTTCGGCTTGTTGTCAGTGTTGCAGTTTAAGCGATTGTTTCATGTAAAAAAAACAAAAACAAAAAAAACAAAAAAACAAGGGGACATTGGGGACACTGGTAACACCGAATATTGTCAAAAATATTTCAAGGAAAGTTTAATAAAAATATGAAACTTGATATGAACTTGAAAGTTGATTCACATGTTATTGTTGTCATCTTTGAGCAAGAATATTTCAAAATATAAAACAAGAATTTTGTAAAAATCAGTTTTCTTGCAAACATGTGCACATTATTTTCCAGGAATGTGTTTCCAATACGCATTAAAAGTGAAAAACAATAACGATAATAAGGGGGAAAATACCTTAGATGCATCAAATTAATTTATCCAAAAAAATAGTTTTTATGTTAAGTAGCAAATAATTTTTTTAGTAGTATAATTTAATTATAAATGTTCTAAACAAATTTTTCATGAGCACTCTTAAAAGTGCCTGAATAATTTATACTAAAATATTGTTACATGGATTAATTGTTTAGAGAGTTTCAATCTAAGACTTTTTACAATAACTATTTCATGATAATTTTATACTTCTTAATATCATTTTAAGTAAATATAATTTTTATTTAAACTTCTAGTAACATATTCACGTAAAAATATTACTGTTTCCCCCCCTAGTGTCATAAAAAGATTTCCGATGCAAAATAACGAGCTTAAACTAAACTAAAAAAAAAAAAAAAAAAATACCGAGGAGTACACTTGAAAGAGCTTTATGATATTTAAAAGATAACTCCTTAAGACGAAAAATATATATATATTTTTTTGGAGCGATTTTTTATAAACTAAACTTTGATTTTCGAATACGTGTAAAATATAAGTATTCTTCCCCTGGTTAATCTTCAGATTTATTTTATTACATAATGCTATAAAATTATATCTTACTTCAAGAATACGCAATTGATTGTTTTTCCAAAAAAAATTCATAATTTATTTCTTCACAAATAATTTTTCTCTTTTTATAAAAAAAAGATAAAACTCAAATCTAAATTTTTTAATATGCAGATTGTTCCAAAATTCTACCGACGAATTTAGAGGGGTGATAGAATACATCAAGAGGATGAAAACTTACTATAAAACATGCGGTCGCAAACCACATTTAGTGGGAGAAAATCGCAAAAATAGTTATGAAGGGTGTGACATCGAAGTGGAACAAAAAGAGCTAATAATAAATAGAAAAAACAGTTTATATGACGTCAAGAATTATTACAATGCATTACAGTTCAACGTCAGGAATGACACGACGAGACATTTTTATCGGAATATGTTTAAACGCGTCCGGCAATCCTTCGTCCGTCGGTGTTGGCTGTGCAATGACCTTCGTGGCGGCAATTTGAACAATTTCTATAAAAATGTGTCGTCGTTTCCTTTCTGATGTTGAACTGCAATGCATTGTAATCATTCTTGATGTCATATAAATGTTTTTTATAATTATTATTAGCCCTTTATGTTCCATTCGACGTTGCACCCTTCATAACTATTTTTGGGATTTTTTCCCGCTAAATGTGGTTTGCGACCCCTTGTTCTATAGCAAGTTTTCATCCACTTGGTGCCTTCTATCATCCCTCTTAATATGCCGGTCGATTTTTTTGAACACCCTGTATATTTGTATGCTGTTATTGTATACTGTCGTACACTTGAATGTGGTTTTATCTCTTTTAGAGTTAAAAATTGAATATCGATATACTTAATTTTTTAATGGAAGAGAATATGTATTTGATATATTTTTTAAAGTGTATTTTACCTGAAACTTTGGTATAGGTCCATCAATTTTGTAATGTATTTATATAAATACTTTACATATCATATAACTAAGTGGGATGATAATAAGCATAGAAAAGATGAAATAAATAGGCATCTCAGTTTGAATCGATATACGATAAAATATATTTTTTTCAATCGAATAGTTCATTAGTTACTTAAAAATAAGACCTGAATCGATATACTTAAGATATTTTATACAATAATTATTATTAAAACGTGCAATACTGATTACTGAAATAAACCACTTAATAAAGCAGTTTACCTTAGTAAAAATGATTATCTACTAATAGGCTCTATGTATGTTTCATAATATATTACATTTTGATAATTTTATTAAATGAATAATAATGTAAAAAATAAATAAAATCTGCCGTATGTATACCGAACTTTTGCTTTAATTCTTTTTCCTCGACTTAAAAAATGTATAATGTAATAAAAGTTAGAAAATACTTTTTTATGAAAACATATTTTTCCAGTGAAAGGCCTTATGATTTCTCGTTTTTCACTACATTAAATACTATTATAAAGTTATTTCAAGCACTATTTCACAAAAATGTACTAAAAAATGCATAAATGGTTTTAGTTTCCTCATAATCTATCATAAGAAGATAGATGATATTTCATATCTTTTTTGAGAATGGAACTTTATTGTAACGTAAAGAATTTTAGTCTTGAAATATTTATGAAATTTTAGAATATCAAAAAGGAACATAATTCTAAAAATTCTACGTACAACAGTTTTTTTGTAGATTTATGCATGATCTTATAAACTACAAGAAACTATTCGTGCTTACAATATATTTCATAATTTAAACTTTGGAATTTACATATGACTAATTCAACTCGAAACGTACATTTTCAGTGTTAACATGTCTGTAAAGAAAATTCAAATTAAGACTAAAGAAGGATTGTATATTGATTTCGACTTATCCAACACTATGCCAGTTTTTTTCAAATTATGAGAATTTTTTTTAAAAATTAAAATTAGAATTTTATATTGATGCTACGTATGTTGGTAAAATTATGTCCAACAAACATGAAGTTTTTAAAGTAAAATATTGTATTTCTAACACACTAAATATTAGGCTGAATTGAATGATACTTCTGAATTAAATTTTGTGTAATTAGTATTACTCGTAATTATATTTTATAATCCTTTGCTGATTTTATCATGTCCACAAAACTTGTAGTGTGATGTTCATGAATTTTTCACAGTTATTTTTTTAAATAAATATTTTACATGGATAACCTGCACATATGCAACGTTTTGCTATTTTTTAAAATGACTAAATAGCTTTCGTTTCACACTGAAGTTTTATTCCTTTTTGTCGTCATCTGTTGGTCTATTTAGATGCCCTTAACCCATTTTAGGCCAAGCATAGAAATTTTATAAAATGTGGTATTATTTGCATTGAAATTTGCTTAAATTACATTCATTAAGACACCAAAAAAGTTTCGTGCATGAAAAATAATATTTTAATTAATTTCACGTTACCATTATCAATTTACCATTAATAATTTACCATTAAATTTAAATAAAAAAATTTAAGTTTTCTTATGGCATTTGTTTTATTTTTATTTTATTTACAGAACTTGCAACTTTAGTCCATTATAAAAACATATGATTAATCTCAAGTGGAATAATTATACATTTTCTTAACCCGACAGAAGGCGCGCACCTAGCACTGACGTTGGAGATCGCGTGGGGTGACTGGGTCACCCCAATCAGTTTTATACAAATATTGTGCTATAAACAAGAAAAAATATCATTTAATTTTAACAATAAGTTCATTAAATCATTAAGAAAGTATACTTCTTTAGTTAAAAAAAAACTTTTGTAATGTTTAAGAAAACGTTACAATCAAAATAATTACATACCTTTATCAGGAGTTTTAAATCTACACACATTTCTGGTAAATATAAAAAGAATGATTTTTACAGGTAAAATTATCATACTTTATGCAAGAAATTGTAGTTTTATTGTTTTTAAATCTGTTTAGTTCTGTTATATTACGTGCGATAATTTTTACTCCTGCTAAATGACTTATTATATTTTAAGATCACGTTTTCACTTTTTGATTTTTTTTTCTTTTTCCAAAACTGTTTTATTTTTGCGAACAATAATACTTTTTTCTAAATCAGATTTTTCGTAATATTTATCCTTTTGCTCAAACTCACTTTCGCTGTCGTGAAAACTGTATATTACCTCATAAGGTTTATTTTCACCAGATTGATCAATTTCTTCTTCTGAAGACTCAACTTCATCTAATAAATTTCTCAAAAGTACCATTTATTTTTAATAGTCTGTAAGTTTACGTTTGCACGTCATTGTTTATTAAATAATGCAACGCAAAAAACAACATAAACACTTCAGAACAGAAAACTACGCTGCTTAGAATGAGAAATTTCGAAGCAATAACGGTCGCGTGGGAAGACTGAGTAACCCCCTTTTTTACGTGGATTCCAAAAAACGATTGTTTCACGCGCAGAAAGGAAAGGAATGTAAAAATAACATTACACCTAGCAAGGAGAGAGTCAGCCAGGAGGATACTGAAAGGATTATTGCTTACAGATAAACATTTTTTGCGGGACCGATGTTTTTCTAAGACTGGGGTGACTCTGTGCCCCGCGCGATCTTTCTCGGGTTAAAGTCGAATTTGTCAATAACCGTTTCAAGTAAAAAACCAGCTTATTTTGAAAATTTCTCAACAGAAAGTGATTATTTCAATTGAATTACTAATATTTTATAGATGTCTCCAGAACCCTTAAAAATAGCAGAAAATAAAATTAGTGAAAAATATACGTCATAATGTTAATAAAAATATATCTATTGAAATGGTGCGTTTACGCACCTTTGGACGAAAATGGGTTAATTCTGATGTCCACTGGCATGACACAATTGCATGTGATAGTAGAAATTTATTAAATAAAAGTATAAATAAGCACGATTACTCTTTAAAATTGAACCTCAGAGTAACTTTACAAAACGCAGAAGGAAAAATAAATAATGTAATGTATAATGAGAAAAACAGTTTTACGGACCCAATAATCTGTACAAAGTTACGCCTGGGCAGGCCACGGATATGATTTGCCAGACACCTTGGACACATTATTTATGTAAAAAATAATATATTTTATTTTTTAATTGTTTACGAATATTTTTTGGTGATACTACACCCCATTTCCATTGCAACATTTTTAAAAATTCCAATTACTTTTAATTACATATTCTGCAGCATCGTCTTGTACGTTTCTAAAAGATTGACCCATGTGTATTCCTTATAGGGACAGTATCAAAATTATATTAGCTAATATATTTTTTATCAGCGACTACTTGACTATATCTACGTCAATATTGGCACATGGTGTATTATGTCAATATTAGGATTTTTACATTTAGATAGTTTTGCACCAATATTGGGAAGAAATATTTCGTAATTTAATTGTCAATATTTCCAATCTAGTTTCTTTTCTGCAATGTGGTTTCATTGAAAATAATTTGAAAGTAAATCCAATATATCTGTATTTTGGCTACAGTTCTAAACATTTTGAACAATAACCCAACATTTAACTAATACTGTTATTTCATTCAACATATTTCTGATAAACACAATACTGACACAACATTGGGATCAAATATAACCAATATTTTTTAGATACTTATTGTTTGATAAATTTATTCTATAAGTTTGTGTAAAGAGACATTTTTTAAAAAGAGCTAAATTATAGCAGTTGATTAATCTGTAATTCAAGCCTTTGTGTGCTAATTCAAGCTAAAATTCAGTAGTTTATAAAATATATAAAACATATCTACAAGAAATATTAACCCCAAATTAAAGTAGGAAATGTCGGCGACGAACTTGTACATTTGTAACTCAGGATTGAGTCAATGTCTGGCTAAGAGAAAGTTACATAATCCATCCGGTAATTCTGTTTTATTTATCTGTCTAAAAATATTTTCATAATCCATCCTGTAACACTGTTTTCATTATTGGTCTAGAAATTGTTTGTTAATTTATGTGGCAACAATGATTACAATAATGATCTAGCAATTGTTACAGTAAGATTTATTGCAATGATGATCATTAATGAGTCTGTCACTCAGCGACTCACAGTATTTATGCTATAGATCTGGGATCTACAACTCATGGTATGCCTGCCAAGGAATGATTGCAGTGGCACAGGGGCTGAATATTTTTATTCTTTGTTAACACTTTTAAAGATATTTGAAAAATGTTTAAGACTTCAAATTGTCTATCTGCCCGTCTATTCGTACTAGAACTCTCATAAATATAATCGGATTAACATACAAGTTTTACATATTATTTATTATAGAATATTTGCTATTGAAAATAAAGTATGTATCGCGCGTTTATAGTTCATTTTCAGGGATACACAAAATATTTCCCCTTTAATTATGTCTATGAGAAAATCATTTGTGGTTCATTTTAATGATGTTACAATACTTCGATCATAATGAAACTGATATTCTTCACCAACGCGAATTCCAATATGCTTTTTGAGGAGTATAGAATAAGTAGGATTTATTGTTATTTAGAGGAATGCAGAAAAAATTGTTATGTTACGATCTATGAGTATAAAATCATTTGCCGTAGATTTTATTAATGCTACGTTACTTCAACTATAGTGAAACTGAAACAAATTACAGAGGTGCATTGCAACAGGACTTCTGTAAGTTATGGAGTGAATAGCACTTATCGTTCATTTACAAGAACACAAAATAATTTAGTTTCAAGAATGATAAAAACTAGAAAATGCAGCACGACACCAACTCTATTTATCATCTGATAAAAAAATGTATTTCTACTGATCGCCAGTGATAACTAAAAGCACCTACATAATGTCTATGTGACTGTACCAATGCACCACTGACCCGATCCTTCGTCGGCTCTGAGAAAATATACCATAACTAGGGTAGTGCATGCGGGGTATGCACGAGACTAAACTCAGCGAGATAATTTGCAAACATTTATTTGATAACATAAATGTGACAATGATAATTTCTAATTTTCAAATGAACATTAAGATTACTTTAATTGATGAAATAAAGTTTGTATTCAAAACTTTCAAAAACTAGACATTACATATTTGAACGACAGCCATAAAATTTTGACGCGCCTGAAAATGTATACTTAAATCAGCATTGAATATTTTTACTGACTATATTTCAAAATTTGTCATGAATTAAATAGAACATACTGAAGTTTGTACCATCCGATTTTAGATTCCACACTTTTGACCATGAACCAACATATACAGAATAATTCCAGAAAAGTGCTCGGTCGAATGTGAACTTCTCTAAACTTCAATTCTTAGATAATTTCTAATTTTGAAAGGAATATTAAGATTACTTTAGTTGTCGAAATAATGTTTGTTTTCAAAACTTTCAAAAACTAGACATTACATATTTGCACGACAGCCATAAAATTTTGACGCGCCTGAAAATGTATACTTAAATCAGCATTGAATATTTTTACTGACTATATTTCAAAATTTGTCATGAATGAAATAGAACATACTGCAGTTTGTACCATCCGATTTTAGATTCCACACTTTTGACCATGAACCACCGTATACAGAATAATTTCAGAAAAGTGCTCGGTCGAATGTGAACTTCTCTAAACTTCAATTCTTAGATAATTTCTAATTTTCAAAGGAATATTAAGATTACTTTAGTTGTCGAAATAATGTTTGTTTTCAAAACTTTCAAAAACTATACATTACATATTTGCACGACAGCCATAAAATTTTGACGCGCCTGAAAATGTATACTTATATCAGCATTGAATATTTTTACTGACTATATTTCAAAATTTGTCATGAATGAAATAGAACATACTGAAGTTTGCACCAACCGATTTTAGATTCCACACATTGACCATGAACCAACGTATACAGAATAATTCCAGAAAAGTGCTAGGTCAAATGTGAACTTCTCTAAACTTCAATTCTTATGCGATATCAGAGTTGCTGTTAACAAAATCGGATTTTTTGGTTCAGCATATTAACAGCAACTTAAGAGAGGTAAGTTTATCATAAGGCTTTAAAGCAACGATGGTCAACTGTATTGGCACAATAAGCAGAGTCGCCTAGTCGAAACTTGACACGTTTTAAATTCTGCAACCAATCGTATGTACAATTATCAATTTAAGCTTTTACCGTTATGTATATAATACTTATGATCTATAATTATTCCCCATGGACATAATTTATGTGAGATTATTTTATGCGAAACATGTCCGCTCTGGCATCGATCACTAAACTGATTTAAATGGTCATTGACAAAACGGTTTAAGAGAAGCAGCATCATGTAGAAACCATTGCAGAGGAAGCATAAGAGCTCCGCTCGCACAATGCATTTGATTCTGAATGTGCATCTTTTCTGTTTGTATGAGAACTGTAGCAGATAGACATTAATTTAAGCATTTATTGTGAATTTAAGCAACATTTTTTTGGGGAATAATTTGTTTCTGATATTGAAACATACGTTTCAAGATAGGTATTTTCAAGTGCTAGAGTATTTTTCAGTTTCTCAGAGAATTAGTATGCTAGTAGTTGAAGGGAAAAAAAAGAAAAATATTTTCCTACTCTTAGTAAATTTCAGCTAAAATATCCTTCGGAAATATTAAAATAGTATTTTTATTCATATATTTAATTTAAAAAATTGCTCTTATGATTATAACTATTTTGAAAAAAAAGTAATAACCTGCAGATAAAAAATGATTCATTAACAAGCGCAGCTGAAGCGATATCTCTATTACCAGACATCTCAATTAAGATGATGACATATATACTTAATGAGCTAAAACATTAAATTATTTCTGTAGAATTTAAAGTGGGCGGGTGTAGTTGAGCTTAAGCCGAAAGGTAGGTCTCCCGGCCCGGTTTGACCATGTCCTTGTAGAATTTAAAGTAGGAAGATTGAGAATAAAAATAGGTAAAAAAAACTTTGTATACCTGCAATTAATTAAATATAAAAACACAAAACTTAAAGGTGAAGTTGTTAAAAAATAAACCGTTTTAGAAATTACAGCCTCTCTTGATGAAGAAGTTTATACTGGTGTTTTTAGTTCATTTTTAATATTGTGTAATCATATTTATATTAGCGACTTCAGGTATCATCGCTTACACTTTGATTAACAAGCTAGCAAATTTAAATTTCTGAAACACTAGTGTATGAACTGAATGTTATCGGTAACTTCGAATTAATACATTAATTAACCAATCTACTTGAGCCAAATATAGTAGTATTGTTTTAAAAAAAGAGCATTTAAAAGCCATTTCTTTAAAAAAAACATTGATACATTTTAAACAGATGAGTTTTTATTATTATAATTTATCAAAAATCTATTTAACAATGTCATGTATTGAAACATGAGCTAAAAGTAAGTAAGAGTTACTTTCAATGTGTTTTAATGAAAGGAATGACGAAAAAGATAGACATAGTTAGAATGTCTCATTAAAAATATTTGGAAAATAAAGAAATTAAATGTTAAATTACTTTAGTGAAATATACTCTATTTATCGCATCATAATGCTTTGAATCCCCTTTGTACACCTGGACATAAAAACATTTTATCTTAATAATTTAAAAGTAGATTATATGCTTACATACACGGAATTTACAGCAAGTATACATAAACATTTAAAAAAAAATCTTTTCTACATGTCTGTAAGTTAGAAAAAAAACTCAAAGATTTTCTTTAATTTTTCTATTAGCAGCATATTTATTTCTCTATATAAAATTTACGTTTATTACTTCGACAATAAAATGTCACATAAAATACTGAAAAAACATTTTTCCTTACTTTTTAATTAAAAAAATACTACTAAAATGTTTAAGACAGAAATGAAAAAAAAAGTAAAAAGATCAAAGAATAACAATTCATAATAAAAAAAACTAGGATCATTAAAGAAGTCTACAGAAACAGAATACGTGACTTGGAAGATAAAATAAGCACATAAAAGTTTTAATTTTTAAGGAATATTATTTATGCCCTTTAGGAGTAACATACTATTATACTACATGTGAAATTAATTTGATATATATGTTTTCAAAATGCATTTCAAATGAAGTGGTTATTTTATCGTTGTAATATTCCTTCTGCTATCAATTTTGAAGTTAATTAACTCTGAAGTCACATTTAGTAATTTCAGGAAATTTTTAGACATACTGGTTTTATATTAAAATTAACTTCTGTTTAAATAAATATCGTTTCTTTTGAATAAAAGATAAAATATCGCCGTTTATTTTTTATCCTTTAAGTTAAAACTGTACAAATAATGTACAAAATATCTATGCAGCAGAAAAATACCCATGTTTTAAGATAAAATGCAATCTTTTGTGTAGGTTTTTATTTTCTACTGCGATATTGTGTCGTACAAGTTGACCAATTGATGATATTGAGCATTTGATATTGATGAGAATGTTCAATTGATGCTTTCCAGACATCCTTTCATCTACCGTGCTTATCGAAATATTATATTCAAACTGAGTTGGAACTGCTTATAAATAAAAATGCGTATAGCACATTTGTCTGCGCTTGGCAATTAACTCGCCACTTTGTTCCAAGTACAAAAAGTAAAGTTTCTCGAGTGGTTGATCATCGACCACTAGTTATTGGATAAACCATGAGCTAGTAGTTCACCATACGTTTGTCCCAATAGTACTGTGACTCATATATATATTCACACGCGAATGTATGGTCGTCTTGTGACATAGAAAAGAGTCACATAGATGTCACTCTGACATACTATAACGCCCATTTATGACGAGTCACAATAAATGTATAATTGCTTTATGACGCGTAATCGCTTTACGACGCGTATGTGACACAAGTCGCACATCGGTCACATGTGTCGTTACATACGAATTAGATACTAATTTGAAAACGAATCACATCAATGTCACTATGAAGACGATATGTCCTGTTTTGTAACAAGTATTGATCAACTACCAAATTCAGTCCCCTCATTCTAATAATCATAATCTGTCTGGAACTTCAATGAATAAATAAAATAAGACAAACTACGTGAGTAGTTCTGATCAGAATAAATCAGCTGAAAGCAGGGCTTGACAAATACGGTCGCTAAGATACTACTGGTGACCAAACATTTTTAACTGAATATTTAATCTGGAGTTTCTTTCTTTTCATAGAACAATTTACCTAAGTTTTCTTGAAATAAGCACAAATACCACTTTTCACCCCCCCAAAATATTAATAAATAAACTTAGAAACTTTATTCAAATATTTAAAAAAATATTTTTAGCTCTTATTTATTATTTGGCAAAAATGTTCCCCAAATGTAAATTTTAAAATTATAAAAATCTGAATTATTTGAGATTTCAACAGAAAAATAGGCAAATACTTATTTTCCTGCTTCACTATTTCATCGATACACTCCTGAGCAGATATAGATTTTGTGGCATTCAACTATCCGGACATTTGAAGCAATCGCATATCAGCCTTTTCGGAACATGCCAGTTAATACATCCTTTACAGTTATTGTTTTGTAAAGATATGAAATTTTGATAAGTTTCATTAGAAAACTAAGTTTATATTATCTTTCTAAACTATGTAACTAAAAATTCTAAACTTTGTAACAAAAATTTTAAACTATGCTTGTTATTATATTTTCTCGATTACTTTTTGAAAATCAGTGACGAGGGAGGAGGGGGTGTTAAATATTTTTTTACTGGCTACTAGAAATTTTTCTGGCTACTAGATTTTATCAAATTTGCAAAGTCGTGGTTGGAAGTATAGCTGGCTGTATCAAACAGTGAATTGAAGACGTTTCTTTACGCAAGTGGTAATCTTGATGTATGTTATATGATAACTAATTTTTGAACAATTTCTGCTTATCATATTAATTAGGATATGTTTTATGTAGTGATTTTCAAAGCCAGTGTGGGATATTCAGAAATTCGATCAAATATGCACTTAATACAGCGGCTGATAGGCGTGAAAAGTAGTATTTACAGAGCAACGTATGCTGTGTACCACGGCTTAATATATTTAACAAATATTTATATTGGAGTAAGTTACTTTGTGTAAGAAATTTGAAGATATTTAAAATTCGTTTTTTTTAATAAAAAGCAATAATGAATTTGAATAAAAGGCAAAACAAAAACAAACAATATAAGAAGCTCTCAAGAAGTAGAAAACATTATCCATAAAGATAAATCCGGAGGTTTGAGTGGTCTCTTTTTGGCTTCCACTATTTTCAAACAATAATTTTTGTTTATATTTGTATTGAAAATGTTCTAATAATACACCGTGAAAATTATTTTGTGGAAATAGGGATAGCCAAAAAAGAGGTCTCCTCGACCCTTGTAATACATTTATGCATACAGATGTTTTATTTTTAATGTAAAATATTCTTATCCATTAATAATTCATAAAATAATATTTCTATTAATTATAAGCAAAAATTTCCATGAAGTATAACCAATAAATAATCGCAACGGTCAAACATAAATTTTGACATGTATTGTATAAATTTGATTGAGTTTTTTGTATTCTACGTTTTATGCAAAAGATGCAAAAGATTCAGACATTATAAATAGAAAAACCAAAACTAGCATGCTTTTTTAAGCAATATATATATATATATATATATATACATATATATATGTTTATACTTCTATCTTTTATTTTTATTCCCCATTTGTGTATGATGTTTCTGTGTTTTTATGTAATGTTTATATATATATATATATAACCGTAATAAGACTACATAGAAACATCATACACAAATGGGGAATAAAAATAATATCCAGAATTATGTAGAGAAAAAAGTATATGAATAACAACACAGAAACATCATACAACAATTGGGTGGGGGGTAATAAACATGACAATTCAACATGTACCTGTATGAATAATATCCAGAATTATGTAGATAAAAAAGTAAATAAATATATAAAGATAATTTAAAATAAAAGAGAATATATAACAGACTGGATGGAAAAATGAAAAGAAAAAGGGAACCTGAAAGATGGAACTCAAAACTGTTATGAAATGTATCTATAAATTTACAAATAAAGCAAAAAGTGAAAATTTCAAAAGGATGAACTAATTTGAAATAATTGTGGAACCATGGCAGAATTATCAAGCCCAAATTGCCCTAGTTTCCCCAAGAAGAAGGTATGATTTCATCTTTGTACGACATATTAAGTTAAAATTGTACAAAATCTGAGGTATCATACATTAAAATGGAAACTAATATTAAGTTATTAGAAATGAAAAATTAAAAAAAGTGAGTATAATATCCCCATCATTAACTAGGAAGAAACGTAGTTAACTCAAAAATTCAAGATTCAGCAAATCTTCACCTGTCGCCAATAAATAATTACTAGTTCACTAGATGAATTACAACAAAAGTGAATGATTCTTAAATATTCAAACCATGACAAATGAATTATATACAAGCGTTAAAAATAGAAGTAACATTAAATAACATTAAGGAAAAATGATGCAACCTATTGGCTGTTCAAGAAAGATTATTCAATAATAAAATAGCTAAACATTCTTAACGTCTGATGAATAAATTTTAAATAAATAATCACATTTAATCAGACATAAACATTACATAAATACACTAAAAACATTAAATTACTGCATGCAAACGTTTCGGGCTATAACTTAGCCCCTCCTCAGTGCAATTACATACGTTGACCGGAGAGTTTCAACCATGTGTACAGTTACTAAAATAAACCAGTTAAAACTTGAAAACTTTTGAACAACCTCCATTAAAGCAAAATCGTGTATTCAGGTGGAACAGCACAAGATTCATTGATTGGCGAAGTCTGTTTACGAGTGAACCAACCCTCAAGAAATACTCTACTCTTAACATTGTTGCAGCTGCATCTGATTACTGCCATACTTGCGAAATCCGGAATATGATCTGTATCTAAAGAATGCTGTACTAATTTTGATTGAAGGCTACCAGATTTATAGGCACGTTTATGTTATTACAAGCTCCTCAGACCCCTACTGATCCATTGCCGTGCTTCACTGTTGGACTTTCGTACCAAAGATGCACTCTAGACGTATATAACGTCGTATTAGTCGTCCAAAAGGCGCCAGAATCGATCCCCGGTATAAACGTCCAACAGTGAATCACGGAAAAGGGTCAGTAATGCTCCTGAGAGCTTACCATCATGATGGCATCGTGTATTCTCGTAAACTCAAAACTTTTGCGAGCTTCTGTAACTCAAAATTTACTTACAGTAATTTTGGGTTGTCATATTTGCTTTGAGAAATTAATTCCATTTAAAATATTTATAGGTTACAATTCATGATTTTTTTTCGAAGATTAATTTCGAAAAAATATATATGTAAAGGTGATTTCCAAAAAGATATAAATAGTAAACTATGAATTTTTTATGCAGAAGTCAATTTCTAGAAGCTTTAAATATGCGAATTCAAATTTACAGCTCTTTCCGACAGCTAGTTTTGAGTTATATTTTAACATTACAATCTTTTTTGCAACGATAAAAAAGGAATTTAATTCTAGGAGTTTCAAATATTTTAAACCTTTATAATTCCTAAACTAATTGACCTAACGATTTTCGGTTTGCTCCTGAAAATGAAATGCATTCAAAAGGATAAATATGCTCTCAAAACTGGACATTCCTATAGAAAATGTTAGAAATTTTCATTTTACCCTCCCTGCCGCAATTTGATAATTATATTTTATTATCTATAACTGCTTACTTGAGTTTTTGATCTTTTTTTGCAGATCGGAAAGCATAACCACATCTATGGGAAATTTCATATAATACATTTAATTCTGCTTCAAATCACGAAACATACCCTTAAAAACCATCTATAATTCTCCAATATAATCTGCAAGTCTATTAAATAATTTAAGATTTCCAAAAACTGGTATTGCAAGTAGCTAATTCGAATTTTGAAGAAATTTCAATTTTTCGTTTTTCTTTAAGGGGACTAGAAAGGATTTAAATGACGGAAATTGACTGTAGTTTGAACGTAAATTTGGGGCTACTTATGTTTTCTATTTATTTATTAATGTTTTATAGAAATAAAAAACCTTTTCTAAATTATATATATATATATATATATATATTTCAACATGCAGTAGAATATGGCTATCCCTTTTATTTAGTTAAGTCAATTTTACGAATATAAATTTTGCTTTCATTGGGGTTTATATGTTTGCACGTTCTATCTGTTAAAACACTTACATTTTGATTACTGATATATTTGGCTAAAGAATGAATTCCTTTATGTGACAGCTGAGTGGGAATATTTTGGTTAAATATCTTTTATTAATTAAAAAATTTAAATAGTAAATTCTAATTTTTTTTTCTTTTCTAGGGAGAGAACTTTAAATATAATATTGTTCCAATAAGTGCGTTGCCATATTGGAGATTTAATGTTTTTTTTTTTTTTTTTCCCTTGCCAGGTAGAGGACATTTAACAATTTAGTTAAATGCTTTTTTATTTTTTATTTTTTTTTTATTTTTTGCAAGATATTAGATTCAATACGTGAGGTTAACATATTGGAAATGTTTGGTTATTTTTAGCTATCAGTGTGTGAAATCTAATTTTATTTTTCAGAATAAATAATATTTAGCAAGATGTTAGTTCCATTAAGTGTGTGTAGCCATTTTGGTATTTCTTTTAAACTTGCATTGTTATTTATAAAATGAAAATCTAATTTTATTTTTCAGGGTTAATAAAATTTTGCAAGATGTTAGTTCCAATAAGTGCATGTAGTCATATTGGTAAATCTTTTAAGCTTGCATATAATTATTTATAAAATGAAAATTTAATTTGACTTCTACAATAATATTTTAGATTTTATAGGTTTATTTATGTTTTGAAATTATTTAAATGTTGACATATGTAAAAATAAATAGATAAAATAATTTTATACTGAAAATTTACTTAATCAAAATAATTAATAGTTATTTAGATATTGTTTTAATCTTTAACTAGATGGCAGCACCATATAATGATTTAAAAAAAAACTATTACTATTATTCTTTAGTATTATTTTTTAGTTATTGTTTATTATAAAACCAGATGGCAGCACCATATAAATTTTCACAATTTTTTTTTTTTCTCTTTTAACTGAAAACTTGGAATACAAGTGAAATTTTTAAATATTCCAATAATATAATATATATATTAAAATTATTTAAGTTAAAAAATATTTTTAGTAAATGAATTTATAGTTTTTATATTATTTATTTGTATTTTTACATTTTAAATTAGAAATAGTTAAAATCACAATGGTTAAATTAATTACCTGCTACTTTTAGAAAATTAACTGTAATTTTAACTTGTACGTTTGAATTCACTTATTCACTTTACCATGTGCTTAGCACAAAACATTTTTGGCTTCGGATTCTGGACAAATTTATGTTGTAATGTATAGATTTTCTTTGTCTTCCTTTGTATTTATTTGTTTATAAATGGATTTATTTTCTTCCGTTTGATTTGTAGTGTTCTATTTTCAAAGGTATCCTTTTTTTTTTTCCAATTTCTTTCCAATGATTGTTAGGGCTTGGAATTGTCACAAAATTTTGGCTTTAAGCTTGTGACAGTTACAGAAAACAATCATTCTTTGCTTATAATGTGGTTTCCCAGCCCTTGAAAAAGTAAATTACATTATAAGCTTGCATTTGTGTTTTTTTTTTTTTTTTACTTATGTTTCACTTTTTGAATAAATACTTCATTTGTTAGGACTATGTTTTATAATGTGTAATTTGACATAGCTATTTGGGGTAATAATTTCATTGCATTTGGTCAGTTATTTCTGTTTCAATGGTTAATTTTTGCAATAAGTTTATATATATATATATATATATATAATAAATAAAATAAAGCACGAGAAAATTAATCTTGCAAGACTATGCTAAAAGTGTTTTTTAAATCCCCAAATTTAAAAGAGATTATCACATTTTCATAAACATATAAACTCATAAAAACTTTCTTTTACTTAAGTATGGTGTCATACTAAATACATATATAAACAAATAAACTCATTGACCTGTTTCGGTTTCATTAGAGATAAAAACGATTAGCAAAAAAAAATCATCGATGAAGACGAATGACACCGGACAACGAAATTACAAAACTAGTTTTGCAACGATTTGTTAGTCCAGGTTCCATATGTTTGAGTCGTCATTTCTTCTTTATACTGGTTATTACATTGTCTCTCTATTATACCTCGAACAAACAAACAAAAATGTAAAACAAAAAAAATGTTCTGAAATTATCCAAATCTTTAATCTAAGTTGCGCTATTTCACGGAATGTGCAGGATTTCAAAGGAGATGAGAGAAATTTAAAAGTAAATAGTATAATATATTGATAGAAAGCAATCACAATTTCAAAACGAAAAGTCAATAAGTTTTTTTATTTTACAACTTTACTTATATCTCACAAAATCAAATTTTTTTAAGACGTCCTCCTTCTTATTTTCAATAACAGAAAGATACACACATCAGAATATACAATGCGAGAAATTAAGACATTCACTATTCCAAAAACTGAATATGACAAAGGATGTGAATTATCACTTACTACACAGTGTACAACCAACAGAGTGAAAAAATGCCCAGACCGGGGATCGAATCAGGAACACTTGGAACCCGGTTTCGATCCACGTTTTTTGAACTTTTTTCAAGATCCCACATCAAGATCCCAAATTGTCTTTTTAAATATTACATCCTTTGTTATATCCATTAATTTCCAGCGTAATTTCAGCTCTGCTGAAAAATTTTATTAGTTAACAAAAACGTTTCTCAAAATCTTCTGAATTTTTTTTTTAATTTGACTTCTTGAGGATAAATTAAGCAAACATTTTTTTATGATTCGTAATGAAATCCGTCCGCAATTAATTCACTTCTTCAAGATTAAAATGAAAAAAAAAAACGGAAAGATAAATTTGAAAAAAAAATGTAATATTTAAATGGATTAAGAAATTTGCTTTAAGCAGTTTAATGTTATTTGAAATTAAATTGATATTATAAAAAATAAGATAAACATTTTTCAAAGGCTTAAGATAATTATTATTTAGAAGTTGTAAATAAATAATTTATTTTGACTGTTTGAAACATCTTTTTTAAAAATGAATATTAAGGTGTGAAAAAATAGTGGAGAGATTTTCTAATTAAATTTAAAAAATGGGAAACGTAAGATTTTATATACTTAAAAAATATGGCAAGAGCAAAATGATTTTTATTTAGTCGCCTAGCTTTACTAAAAGTTTTTGTCATAGGGGATATGATAAATACAATAATATGTTTGCTATAGAGGATATTTATGGCATATAGTTAAAAAAAATACACTGACTACACTGCTTTGCAGGTAATGAAATGATTGGTTGAAATGTCTTTCAATGAGAGGATACTTTAAAATGTAGACTAAACTATATTTTATTTTTTTTAGAGTAGGAGCTCGATACAACGATGCGATGATTACAACGACTTATCAAAAATGTTCTAAATATTTAGTTTTCAACGCAATGTAATTTTTGTATAAAATACAAAAACCAATTAAATGAAGCATCCCAAAGTAACGACTTCTTGAAGTTTTATACCAACATTATTTCAAAAATGCTATGGTATACGTAACGCTGAAATTTTTTTAATATGTTTTGTAAAAAGAGAAATAAATGTCTTATATATTTTAAATATAGCGGGAGACTTTCTTCATTTGGCATATTTTATTAAAACAAAGGGTTATTGTTCCCTATTCTTATCTTGTTCGAAATGTTTAGTCGTGGGGAAAAATGGATACTTCACATTAATTCTGACTCTGTATAGTATCTCATTGTATAGAAATGATGCCGTTACGTTGGATATAACAATCTTAAATGGTATGATTGGATTACCGTTTGGAAGCCGTTTTATAATAAAATATGAATTAACTTTTAATTTTTAATGGTAATATCTCATTTTGATCAAATATATTTATTTAGCAATGAATTGATATCCTGATATCAAAATTCCAATACCGTGGAGCAAAATGTTTTGTAATTAAAATTATTCAAAGTTTAGGTCTTATGTGAAGATAAATTTTATGTACAATAAAAAATTAAATAAGCTTGCGTGATACAATAAAAGACAAAACAAAAGTCCTAATAGCACCATAAAAATTAGGAAATGCGGTATGCCTTTTGAAAAAAAAAACCTGCCTTTTTTTCAAACACAAAGAAACAAGGCGAGAGAGTCTTGTTCCTGTCATCAGAATGGTAGCACGTTTTATTTACGAAGACGAAAGACAGCAAATTTTCTACTTTTTAAGGTGTTATTAAGAAGGGTTTTTTTTGCTTCTATTGTATCGCACGAGCGGATTCAATATTTTATTTTATGTAATATTAATTTCATATTACAGGACCTAAAATTTTAAATATTTAAATTACAAAACCTTTGCTCCACGAAAAAAAGATTATTAGTATCATAAAAAATATAAAAAAAACTGTTTCAATAGATTTATCAATTTATTGAAACAGATGTTATTTTTAATATTTTCAGTGCTTTTCTAACTCTAATTTTAGTTCCTATTTAAAAGCATTAAGAAAATGTACATAATCTGAACCTTACACTGTGCCAACCCATTACTGCTGTAACATCTTTATCTTACTATACGTTCCAGCGAAGTAACCTAAGATTGGAAAATGTTCTCCCGGGTAAAAGACCCCTCACTGCCTGTCACAGCCCACGTTTTTCCTGTGAAGGGGAACTGAAAGAGAAGCTAAAAGGCAGTTGTTAATTTTGAGAGCCAAAAGGAGACTCTCTCTTTTTTTGAATTCTTACCCTGAGAATTTAATGATTGTGAGGCAGAGAAGCCTCTGTGTAAGATTAAGCCCTTGTCATTGATATGAAAGAGCAAGTATAAAGAACACCCAATTTCTCGGAGAAATCTACTAGATCAGTGAATCAGCTTGTTCTATAAGATCTATTCTTAATTCCCTCAGAACGTTTACTTATTTAATACGACACCGGAATTGCGCCGTACTGGACATTCGAGTTTTGTGTATCTGGACTAAGAATCTAGTTCCTGCTGCCACCCTATTTACTCTGTGATCACTCAAACAACTTACTTTACAAATTTATTATTTCTTATCAATTCTTTTTTTCAGTTATTATGAATAAAATATAACTTTTTAAGAAGTAAGAACCTGTGCTTATTTCGGTACTAACCAGACCCGCTACCATAACATCTAAATTCCTGCCGAGATAGTACACTGCCACCACGAGGTAATTGAGGCACACTCAGATTTAATGTATGAAACACTGTTTATTGAAACTAAAATATAGAATGACTGTAGTGGAGCTACTAAATTTAGACTGCGCTACTCTAAACTAAATCTACTTTAGTATTCCAATAACTCTCAATATATAAAAATGCAAATTACTGAAGTTAAATCTAACTTAAGTACGGAAGGCTGGCTGCTCAAACTACATACCAGATGACTTCCGATATGGAACAAATACTGTCTGTGAAACAATTCGTTTGTACACAAATTAAAAAGCTACGTAAATTGTCGTTAATTACCAGCAACACGTTGTTGCGTACAAAAATTTTTTAAACTGTGACAAAATACTGTCCTACTTCAAATGGTGGATTCTCTGAGCTAACCCTATACCTCAACTAATATAAGAGTACGTGGCGTCGATACAACCTTCAAATATCAAAAGGTGATAACTGTAATCTTATATTCCTCGATGAGAAGAACTCAATCAGAAATCGACTGATATCAATTTTCAATCCCACTTTTATACTTCGTAGGTTGACCATCATAACCTAATTAATATAAAACTACAGCGAAAACCACAGATTACGAGAGCCACAAACACACTTAAGAAAAGTAAAAAAAAAATGAAGTACTGATGTCGCTTTCATGCACACAGGTAAACATCGGGCAAAACGATCGCACTCAAAATAGAGATAACCCATAGCCCGTAAATAAAAATTAAAGTGTAAAAAACTATTTCATTGTATGGTACCAGATTAATTTTCCTACTGTTGTATGTGGCAGGATCAGAATGAGACATAGATTTTTTTTTAATTACTGAAAAATTTCCAAGTCCACAAATCTAGCAATTATTTCATATGGCAATACTTTTATGTGGATTGAATACTTTTTGAACACCAAATGAGAGATATTAAGTTAACTGTAAAGTATTTAAAATTTCGATGATTCACTAAATTGAAAGCTTAACAAATCTTTTATTAAAACTTATTAAGGGTTAATGAGAATACAATATCAAAATTAAAAAAATTGAAAAGCTACCTCAAACAAATCGATTTTATGCTTTCTTTAAATTAATTTCATAAATCAACTTTCACGAAATTTAAAACTGAATCAACTTTCAAAAGCAGTATAACCATAATTCAACTAACTACAGACTCCATGAGTCCAAACCAATCTTTATTTCAGAACTCTATAAAAATTTTTAAGCAAATGCTGTAAAATTACTCTTCCTACTAAAGAAAGCAGACGTGCACTGCAATAAAATAACCAACTGCAGAATCTGAATTTGCTTAAGTGTCCTTATAAAACGGTGAAATATTCTTACAGTATTTTGAATGTTGTTAAAAGTGTTTCATAATCTATGCTTAATACACGATTTTTCTTTCTTGTGGATATTTTTGATAATTTTAATATGTAGTCTAATGATATATTTAAGATACCAAAATAGGCAAAAAACAATCAAATCGTCAGAATATTTTAATTGTGAAATCGGTTAAGTAAAAAAATAACATAGATAAATTTAAATAACAATTTCGTTAAATGTTAGTCTTCGCATGTTTGCTCACCTACATGAAGTAAAGATTTAACATATTCTAGTTAAGAAACAAAGTGACAGAAAGTCATTTCTCTGTAACATACTGAGAATGAACAGGATAGATAACTTTTGCTTCTGCAACATCATTCAAGTGCGTTAATAAGAGTGATGTCATTTTTTATATTGAAAACCTTTTAATCATTAAAATAATTTGACCTAGTATATTAAGAGGTATAAAATTAATTAATGCAATATTGTGTGCAAATGCAACTAACAATGAAACATTTTAATATTTAGTCAATATTTACACCAGCACTCCTTTAAACTGCTAACACATTGATTGCATCCGTTCTAAAAACGTGTTCTTATTTATATTTTTTCTAAATTTGCATATCTCTACTCAATAAAAAATAATTTATTAAAAAAGCATTAAATTTAAAAATTAAACTTAAAATAATTACATGCATCAAGACTCTTTTTTAGAACCATAACAGTTAGCATATGTATCTTTCAGAATGTGTTTAAAATTTCTGTACTTTTATGTTAGCCGGGCACCAGTGATTGTCTATTTTTTTTAAATCTCGCTAACTTTTTTTTTCTCGCCAATCTTTTAACATTAGCTAATAACAAATAGCCACTATTTTAACATTGCAATAAAATATCTTAAAAAACTTCCACTTAATAAGAGTTAAACACAATCAATACAAATAACGAAATCTCACGTTATCGGATCTATTAATGATTATGCTTAGTCCATTACAAAATGTTAAAATAAGATATAACATAAACTAGAAACATTTTATTTCATAATGAAAACATCTTATCTAACTCTATATGCACAAAAATATAAATTTACGTTATATGAGATACCAAAATCTTTTAATATCATTTGGAATTTGTAAAAATATATCGTTAGTTGTTCAAATTGTTCTTCAATGGATAGTTTTCAATGAATTGAAAAATCAATCAATGTATTAAATATGAGTATGAAATGATTCAGTGTTTCTAATATTACACAATACTTTCTTGAATTTAGCTCTTTGTTTCATGGATTGTATATTTAGATAAATGGAACATAAAATCCCACAATATATTCTTATAACTTCTTTTTTAATTGGCTTCCATCAAAGCAAGTTATATAATTATTATATTCCTTTCCTTTTCAAATGTGTGTAAAAGCATACTTTTTGAAAAAAAGGTTTGATTTTCATAGTTTTTTACTTTATTTATTTTGTTTTTAGAAATGGCTTGTTTTGGTGGTGGTCCCGTATCAATCGTTGTTTTGATTTTTGCATGTCTGGTTTTGCTACTCGTTTTCTCAAAGAGATGGCCAAAACATATTGATGAATAGGAAAAAACTATATATTTGAAAATAAATGAATTAATATAAGTTTATTTTTGAGCAAAAAGACAAAATTGATATTAGACATATTGTTACAGAGTATTATTTCATAGTTGTTTAAAATGTGAGGTTGAAGTGTCTTGGGTTCAGATCTGTTCGGGTTCAATTCAAATATAATTTTCGGGTTCAAGTCGCTATAATCCGACCCATGCAAGGCTCTAGAATGGATAAAAATACATGATTGCCTCAAAGTCACGAAAGTAAAATACAATTACCTTAAGTCGGTTTTATTTGTTGTTAAAGATTACTTGTTTTATTTCACTGATATTTAAAAAAAAATCATTGAATTCAAGATTTGTTTCCGTTAATCTTTTTTGTCCCGTTAATCTTCTGTATTGAGTGTTTTTACGCCTGTTGTAACTACCGTGTGATAGTGTCATTAAAGAATTGTGTATATAGATGTAATCATTGTGTAATTTTAATGTTTTGCCACTTAGCTCAACATAAATAAAATTGTAATAATATTTTTCTTCCTTATAAATATCTGAACTGTAAAATTATTTTTGCACTTTCGTCAATTTTTTTAATATATTTTAGCTATTATTTATGTTATAGCAAAATACATTTCAACTACGAAGCCAGAGATATTTATTGCTTGAAAAGTAAACAAGAGATTGAAAAAATAGTTAGACGTTGTTTCTTTATTTAAATATTTTTATGGTCTCTACAACAAAAATATTTTTTATAATGTCGAATAAAATAAAAAATATATTTCAATTTTCGCTTAATCACTTGCTCTGAAAAGACATGCCAGGCACGTCTAGATGTATTTGTGCCAAGAATCATACAACACTATTTAACTGTAATTTTCGTCTTATTTGATGGCAGAAATTCTTCAAGTAAATGATGCGAAAGGTACAAGACCCCAATATTTTGGTATCTTATATAACGTAAATTTATATTTTTGTGTATATAGAATTAGATAAGACGTTTTCATTATGAAATAAAATGTTTCTAGTTTATGCTATATCTTATTGTAACATTTTGTAATGGACTAAGCATAATCATTAATAGATCCGATAACGTGAGATTTCGTTATTTGTATTGATTGTGTTTAGCTCTTTTAAGTGGAAGTTTTTAAAGATATTTTATTGCAATGTTAAAATAGTGGCTATTTGTTATTAGCTAATGTTAAAAGATTGGCGAGAAAAAAAAAGTTAGCGAGATTTAAAAAAAATAGACGATCACTGGTGCCCGGCTAACATAAAAGTACAGAATTTTTAAACACATTCTGAAAGATACATATGCTAACTGTTAAGGTTCTGAAAAAGAGTTTAGATGCATATAATTTTTTAAAGTTTAATTTGAAATGTAATGCTTTTTTTAATAAATGAATTCACCATATATGCCTTGCGCGCAGGATTTCTCATAATTGAATTTTCCCTGTTGGCCAAAATTGTTTTATTGAGTAGAGATATGTGTGTTGAAAATGACCTACACCGGAAAAAATAAAAATAATTAGATTTTCAGAAGAAAAAAAAATCTGAAATATTGGAATTTTTTTTATTTATAAAAATAGTCATATTTTCTAAATTTCTTACTTGATAAACGTAATAATAGGTCATTTTGTGCATCTATAAGGTTTATACTTTCAGTCAAAATTTTAGAAAATTCAATCAAGTAATTTCTTAGAAATCATGCACACAATGACCATAATAACCATTTTGAGAAATTTGACTTCCAACATCAAATTACTCCTTGATCATATACAGAGAACTCAAATTGTTTTGTACATAACGTCCCTTCTAATGGGAAATTTTGCGTGGGATTTCTTTTAAATGTACCTAAAGAATTATATTTTAATATAAGTTATTAAGTAAAAATGCTTTTTTACACACTTGCAAAGCTACCTGACCTCTTAAATGACGTTATAAAGACTATTTTAATCATTAGATATAAGTAATATGCATATATGTATGAAGAGTCTCATATAGTATATATAAATATATATAGAGAGAAATATTGGGATTAATTTCTCCTATGATTTTGAACTACGATTTTGTTCTTATGGCACAATTCATCGCACAGATAAACTTCTAAGGTATACTTAAATTAGGTTCTGCGTCAATTCATAACGTGTCAATTCATCGTGGCGTTAATTTATTGCAGCGAAAATGTTTCTGAAGGCGATGATGATAAAAGTAAAGTTAATTTAGTAAAATTCTTTAATGAGATAATTTATTTAATTTTTGTTTGGAAATATAGAATTTCAGCTAACAATTTAAATGCCTATTTTAGATGCAGATTAATATATTCATATAAATTTATTTCTCCATTTATTGCTTTAGACTAAAAATATTAACCATTAAAATATAGAAGTTTTTTTTATATGTGTTTTTTTGGAATTTCCAAATTGAAAAAAATCGTGTTTAATGGACTAGTCTAGAGCAAGTGATTATTTGTTAAACTACAAATGGAGAATATATATATGCATACATCTAAAAATTGGCTTGTATAATGTTAGTTATAATTCTCCATATCTGAAAACAAATTATCATCAAATAATTTTACTAAATTATCTTTATTTTTATCATCTTTGCCTTCAAAAACATTTTCGCGGAAATGAATTGACGCCACGAAGAATTGACCCCGCGATGAATTGAAGCTGAGATGAATTGTGAGCGATGAATTGTGCGCGACGCTCTTAAATTATGATGCTGAAAAAGGTATGAATCGTAAAAAATTATTATTAACACAAGCAAAATGTTGCAAATTATCCATACCCTAAAAGGATGCGTGAAAATAATTTATTATTACATATAATAAAAATTAAACAATCAAAATTCTTAAAAACAATTTCAATATTTAATAACAGATGTGAGCTTGTGTTAATTGTAGATTGATTTTGTCTTCTTAAGATTGAATATCCGGAAAAACATGCTATTAAATTATTTGTTTCTAAAAAGAAACTAGCATAGATTTGTTTTAGTTTAGAATTATATTAATTTAAATAATACTAATATTGCAGTGAAACCTACAGCATAGGAAACGGATATATCAGTTTACGGTGGTGAGAAACGGTGGTGAGGTTATATAAAATATTGAGCATGAAAGTTCGTTTTGAAAACTTTCTCATTTATAGTTATCGGTAAAAATTATGCTTTAATATCCGTTGTTAAATTTTTCCCAGAAACATTCTACTTTTTTAATTTCTAGTCTCAATTAACTCTTTTCTAGGGTAGCATTTAAATTTACTCAGGTATATGCACACTAAATTAAAACGAAACATTTTTAAGTAACATACAGCATAATCATTACGGCAGTCAGACGACATTAATATCACACTTGTTATGAATATTAAAAATAAAATGAAGCATTTAAAATAAAACGTATTTTCAAACGCATAAATATTCTATTCTATAAAACTGTAATTATGCATGGAAATAATAATAAAAAAATACTTTCCAATAAGTTAAAAAGAAGACATTCTATTATTAAATTAAATTAATATTAAAAGTTTACCACTCAAAAAATTTGCCGTTCACGCCATGTATAGAATGCTCATTTCTAAACAACATCGACAACTTTACATAAAATATTCAAGTAATTTTTAATTTTCTATCAAACTTTCAACAATAAAGTTCATTTATTATGTTTATAAACTATTCAAATGTACTTTAACTGTTCTTTGTGTTATAACTAAACTCTTTTCAGTAACAATGAGTTGATTTTTATTTGCTCCCAGTTGTACTATCGACAAATAAACAAAGGATTAAGTGAATAGTTAGAAGTTTACAGTCTCAAACATTTCCTGTTTTGTTTATTTAAATATCCTTAGGGTATAGATTGATCTCTTCAGTAAAAATGTGAGAAAAGAATGTTTATTCATTTTTTTTTTCTTTAAACAAAATTTCTGAACTATATAATTTGAAGAAAATCATGCATTTTAAGCATACTTTCAAATTTAAAAGTACAGTTTTATTTTATTAAAAGACATTTTACCGATCCCACCGTTAATTACCATTTATTCGGATGTAACATTTTTGTGCTATATTTTTATTTTAAGAGTTTTAATAAAATTTTGTCGTTTTTATTTATATTATACCTTTAATACTGAATTAAATTTGCCTATTTAGCTATTTTTATGTGTTTTTCTTACTAAAGAACTATTATAAAACAAATGTATTAGAAAAAGTAAATTTATGCGTTTTAGTATCTAGATAGTAGAGATAGTAGTATGTAGATAGATGTAGATAGTAATTCTGAATTTGAAATGCCATGTATCTTTTAATGCAAAGATGGTATACAAAGATGGCACTTTAGTCATGTTCTATCAATTCAGACACGTTCCTTTTGTGATGCGGTTAATTGTTATAAAACAAGTATTTTAAATTTACTGCCGTAGAAGCAATTGCAATTTTTTGTTCAAAAATTTAATTTTATAGCAAAGTACAGAAACATTAATATACAATGCATTCAGTAGGTTAAATTTGGGGGTGCCAGGAAGCTGGGATTCGCAAGTAATGCATTGGAATTTTTTTGTACCGCATAAAATTAAGTATCTTAAAAAACACACTTAAAAAAAATCTAGGAACATTCCTGGGAAACAATGTGCAGTTACTATTCTCAAATTAATCACGGAACATTTTTGGAAAATATTAAAATGTTTCTGGAAGCTTCATTCACATACTGTTGTTGTAAAAACTTTGACAGGGAAAATTTCAAGACAGATATATGAAATGTTCATGGAGTTTTCTTTTTGTGCTACCAATTATTTTATTCCAGGAACGTTCCTGTTTTATTTTTTAGTGCGTTGTGGCTTCGACAAACATGTTACGAATGTAGTATTATTTTACTGCTTCGAAAACATAGCATCTCCGTTTTCTTCTATAGGGCACGTATGGGATAAATTTTATATAATTTTCATCATTATTGCCTCCTATTTTTGCTATTTTTTTAAACATGAGGAATAACTATTTTTTAATGTTTCTTGCTTTAATTCAACCACAATTACATTTTTCATTTAAATTTAATTAGGAAATGCGGAATTCTCTTAAAATTCTTTTTTAACATTTTTAAAAATAAAACTGTGGCTGGGATTTGGTAAATGCTTAAACCATACACGATTTGAAAATTCTTCGATAAATCAGTAGAAAATATGTATCACCTCTGAATTCTTCCCAAATGTAAAAATAAATATAAAACAATGTAAAATGGTTACATCAGTAAAGAAACTAATGAAAAATACATAACAGATGGCGTTATACATTGCTTAAAACTATTTAAACAATCTTATTGATCCAGTAAAAGTTAGGTGGTAGAGGTATATGTCTGAAAGTTTATTCTCGATATTTTTTGTTTATTTACGTCGTTTTCTTTTTTGCTGTAGTGAAAACAAAATAATGAATTCCAAAAAAAGGAATGCATAGTTGCTACCTCGTATTTTGTTTTCAGATTTTTCGAACTAGATTATATTTCGACAAGCAAAGTTATTTAATAAAATATATTTTGTATTGTTATGGTATCTATTTGATATCATTTTTTAAGTACAATTTATGCTTCAAAATATGTTTCTATGAGTTGACTGGAAGATAAGGGACGTGAGACGTTATGGAAATGTGTATGTTGCTCCACATACAGAATGATTTTGCATTACAACTTTTGCTCACAAAATAGGTTTAAATCCCCTTAATTTCGGAACTACCATATATGAAAAAATCTGAATAATCTGAATAAAATGCAAAAGAAGGAAGAAAGTAACTTCGCCTTTCCAGAATCATTTTGAGGAGGAACTTTCTGTATAAAACAGAACTGTTTGGTACAAATATTTTAAACCAATTCGGCAAAGTGTAATTGGTCGAATTTGTAGTATACAATAATTTACTTTTTAGTATGGTCCTACCTGCACGATGTCTTATGACATACAAATGCATAAAAATGACTATCTGAGCTCCTTTAGGGGCAAAAAGAGCATATAAATTGCACAGAAGGATACTTAAAAACAAGACATTTTAATTTGAATGAAAGTGTCATCTCCATTGGTTGCGATGGGTATTGTCTTGGTGGATTAGCGATCGCCCAAGGTGTTTTTGTATGGGGAGGTGATGATTTTTAATGATACTTTTACAAAGCACACTCTATGCCTATAAAAATGTAGATTGTAATCTGGACGATCGAATCCCAATTAAAATCCCTTTCAGCAACATTGAGATGTTTACACAGTTGAAAAGAGTGTTCCAGCAAGTCATCCTACAGCAAAACTTTAACTGATTTAATTGAATTTCCGGCAGGTTTTTAGCATGCAATGCCTTGAAAATACTTCTGTTTATACTATGCTGCGTCAAGTTGCCGTCGCCGTCAAGTTCAGAAAAAAACGGCCAATAATTTCTAATTCAGTGATACTTCAGTGTATATAGAGATATTGTATATTTATTACATGCGCATTGGATATTCAGTTGGTGGTTTCAGGATAAAAATACTGAAAGAGAAATTGCATTGAAGATTTACCCTATTCGTGGCATATCTAGAAACGCAACAGATATAATATAATATTGGGCATAAAGAAAGGAACTTGAGCTTCATAAAAATTTGCAAAGATGCTAATAAATGTCAGATAATATCATTTGAATAAAGTACTGTAGAACGTTATCTAGGATATACTAGAGAGCTGTGTTGTCGTTATTAAGGCGAAAGGTGATTCAATGGAATGCAAATAGCATATTTTATTTCATTGCTAGTAATTTATTCAGTTTTATTATATACATTCAACAGTTAAATTGATTATTGACTATCTGCATGAATAAACTGTTTACTCATTTACTAAATTTTGATCGTGTATATTCGTTTGTGAAAGGTTTAGACAGTCATTAAAGTTTTCTATGCATTAAATGGGCAGATTTTATTATCCTGACGTTGTTTCAAAATGTTTCATTATTATATCCTGCTGCTACAATATCTTTAATTCTGTAATAGTTCCAAATATGGAGGCAGCAACGGTTTATTAATTTATTTATACGCAAATTATGCAACAGATGTTTCCATTACTGTACATGTAAAATATGATTCTTAATAAGAGATTTTTCAGTTTAATACATTTTTAATTATTTTAGTTTTATATTTATAGGATATACATAGCTGTTTCAGCAAAATTTATTTTCTTTTTCTTTTTTTTTTTGAAGAAGAATTAGTGTGTTGAATACTTAATTTTTTTTAAGAATAAGTTAATAATACTGTACTATCTTCAAAATAATTCACTAAAACTAAACATAGGTAATATCTTACAATCCTATCATATCCTAACCATAATCCTAATAAGATTATAAATGCGATTGTGTGTGTGAATGTTTGGCTGAAGTAAACGTGAAAACTGGGGATTTAATGGCCTTGTATCTTTGCATATAGATGAATCATAACCCATAAATGAATATAGTAGTGTAGGTGTTATTTCATATTTTCAAATATTTTTATTTCTAATTCAAAATTTCCTTATTTTTATAGAGAATCAAAGAATATTTTCCCTATAAAATTTAATTAACCGTTTTACGTTGCTAAGCATTATTGTTGCCAATAAATACAAAGCCTGAAATAATATTTTCCCCAACAATTAATTTTCAATTTAACGATTTCTACATAAAAAATGAAAATTAAAAAGAATTGGAAAGAAGATGAATTGCCGTAATATTTGAAACGAAAATATGGAGTTTTTGTTATGCATGAAGTATGAATGTCAATTACGTTGAGAAGAGGTTTTCTAGCAAAAATTGCATTATAATTATAAGAAAAATTGAACAATAATTACATTATTAAGAAGAGATTTCTGGACCATGGAACTATAAAAAGGATACTCCTTGGCTTAGACAAATATGATGTCATACAGGAAATAAAGCATGCATTAAAAAATATTCGTAATAATACAAAGAGCATGAAAATCAGTATATAATGAAAGTAGATAGATAATGGCGTCATTTTTAAAATGAAAAACTGAAATAATTTTTATCACTACCAATTAATAAGCTTGAAATTTAGTTAGATACAGATGTGAGTTTTCTGTCAAAATCCACTTTATGATTGCCAGGAAAAGAAAATTAACAAGAATTATATCATTAAAAGTAAAATTTTCTGGGAACAAAGTAACGTCATATTTGAAATGAAACGGAAATTTTCCAATATCTTTTTATAGGAGCATAAATCAATTTTGTACATTAATAATACAAGGATCATTAAGTACAGAAACTAGATGAGTTTCACAAGTCATATTTAAAACGAAAAATTTAAATATTTTTTAACTATACTGATTATTAAGCATACAAATATCAGTTACATACAGATAAGAGTTTTCTGCCAAAATACGCACCAGGATTATTAGCAAAAGTAAAATGAACACGAATCTATTATATTAAAATATGATAGTCTGTTTGTATTTCGCAAGTACTCCTATTATCGAAAGCAATGCGATGTAGATAACAACCGGTTATCATTGATCCGAGGATGTCATATAAACTCCCAGAATTTAAAATTTGGAATTATGTTACCATATATTATTATTATTATTATTATTATTATTATTATTTTGTAAATGTTAACGAAATTTTTCTAAAAACGTCAACTAAATTACTCCAGTTTTGAGGATAAAAATGAGAAATGAAACGCTTTAGTGTATTTTTCACGCCATTTTCTCATTAAAACTGAAAAAAAAATTCAAGTTGAATAGATGGTGAAAACAAAATCTTGATTACAGTAAAATTTTAGAAAAATAAAAACATATTTTCACATATTCGATCTTTATGATTCAAGTTATTCTGCAGAACAAATATCGTCTGTCAACATATTATCATTTAGAAATCAATATTTATTTAAGCTATCGATTAAACCAAGGAGGCAAATTTAAGCTCCTTACATTTATGTATACAAATTATTGCTCCCTATTCACAAGAATTGAATTTAGAGAAAAAACATATATTTCTAATTATTTATTTTTGTAGGATGGTTGTTTAAGCATTTCACAAAGTCTATAAAAGTAAAATGGTTTATCAATTAAAATTGGCATTTGATTTTTCCCAATTCGTCAATTTCCATGATTTTATTTGGCCGTCCTTTTTCCATTAGTTGCAGTTTCATTAAACTGCAACTAATTTTACTAATTATATTCAATTTTATATAATATAATCAATTCTATAATATAATATAATATTCAATTTTATATAATATATTCTATTTTATATAATATAAGTTTACTAATTATAATCAACTAATTAACTTTTTTAAAACTGAGTGATGTCAAGGCCCCTATAATAAAGAAATACCATATTGTCTTTTATGAAATGTGATAAAGAGTTAGTTAATTATTTACGTTTTTAATTATCGGGAGTGAAATACTTTGCTTAATTAATCCATTTATTCTTCTTTCAATGTTACGTGAACGAAGTACGGGTAACAGATAGATAAAAAATTAAAATGTAATATGAATTCGGTGTGTCTGTCTGCCAAAATTCTCGTCTGTCCATGTTCTAACTGGCGTCAGTTTATTCGGATTGCCATGCACTTTATTTATGTTATTGATATTTACTATGGTTTGTTCGGTATTGAAAATTAAATGTGTAGCACTTATAGTTCATTTACAAAGACATTCAAAAGTGTTTCGTTACATTGTGGTTGATGGAGGAAAATCATTTGTGGTGTATTTTAATGCTGTTACACTATTTTGTGCGTAATAAATTTGATACATATCACGAAGGTGCACTGCAAAATATTTACTATAGAATATGGTGTAAATAGCATTCATCGATCAATTACAGGGACACACAAATGCATTCGGTCACAGTACTGACTAGGAATAATAATTGCTTGAAGTGCGATCTACGCTGTGATACGCGTTTTCAAAAAATTTTTTTAAATACTATTCTTATGTATATATTCTGTAGATCATACACGGGGTTGCACAAAAAAGCTTGACTACATTTCGTTTGTCAACTGCAAATGCAGAAGGACAATTTCCAACTGTTCTATGCATCTATTAACTGAACTAAATTTAAGCATAATATGTATTATATATACAAATCTATAGATCATATACAGGTCTGAACAAAATAATTAGGATTTCTTCAGACTATTGATGATAATTGCTGAAATCGTGTTTTCCAATGTGTTATGAGCTGGAAATTTTAAATTGTTTACCAAGGCATAATCTTTTACCTTATTAAACTGTGAAGTTTTGTTACGGTATTTTGAATGTGTTGGGAAGTATTTCATAATCTATGCTTGACACATGACTTTTCGTTCTCGTTTTTTTATCACAAATTTGTTTTAAATTTTAAAGTTAACGGCTTTATATATATTTATATTATATTCGTATGTATTTTACCCGTAAATCTACTGATAAGTTATGCCTTAAATTTTAATTATTTCGGACATACATTTAAAAACTGATTACCTACACAATTTCTTTATCTGATGACTGATGCCAAAGAAAACTGATGTGAAATATTCATGTGTTAAAAACTATATAAAACTTAAAAAAAAATATATTAAATTAAAATTGTCTGAGAAGCTAAATAATTATAAATAAGTGTTTATAAAAAAATAAAAACAGTCTGAGTTACTTTAAAAATACAAAAAAGATCTGGAATAGATGATAGTTTCACTTATATAAACATAGATTTTTTTTCACAAAGGACCACTTAAAAAAAAAGATAAACCTCGATTTCAAAGAAGATAAGAGAAAATTTTCAGAATAACTTCGTGTGCATTGTTTCTTTGCAACTGAAATGCAAACCTGACATCCAGGAAAATACGTTAGAAAATCAATACTGATGGCCCCAAGCAATTGCAGTCTTGAGAAAAACAGAAGAAAAGTTAAAGGTTTGAGTTTGGTCTCTCAACATTTTTTTTAATTCTAAACCATTACAGTTTGATGTAATGATACAAAAAATAAATTCCTTCTGTTAAGATTTTTCTTAGATAACTACTTCTAAGGCACCACTTTTTTCTTCTACTTAAGACAGATGATAGATTAGAAATAGACAAAAAAAGTTAACATCTTTACTATGTTTTGCGGTTTTATTAAATGACCGTAAAATTCTTAAATTAATATTTCCATTTTCTTGTGCTGCATGTTGTTCATTGTATTAGATTGCAAATGTTTGAATCAACAGGCCTTTTTCCTCAATTAAAGTATTCTGTTTAATTTCACAGAGATGATTGCTGTTTTTTTGTTAATGGAATGGTCGTAATTTTTTAAGTTAATATTTTTATTATTTTAAGTATCTTTCATTATAAAATAAGAAGCTACGAAACAGTACGAAATTGTATCAGACTTTTTAGAACTTTTGGTATGATAACGAGATATGGATATTTTAAGTTTTTACATTTTAGTTTTGATAATTTATAATACTTTAATCTTTTTCTGTTATTAATTTAAATTTTTAATGATGGATTGTTAATAATAGCATTTGTATTATTAACATTGTGAAGTAATTGTTTATGGTATTCTTTAGAAACATTGGCAGAATTTTTTGGTGATTTATCTATATAAATGATAATAAATTTATTTTGTAGATTCTTGATGTTGTTGTTTATCGTTTTAATATCTACATTTTTAATGTGTTGAAACTTTTTTTAATTGATTTATAACTGTAAGTTTCCAATCATTAAAAAAACTCTGTTGGTTTATTATAATCTATTACAATTTTATAAATAAATGAATCTAAATACTGAATAAACTACAATACTATACACTGTAAAAATTTTTCTTAAAATTTCAGTAGATGTACCGTAAATTAACGGTACTTGTACCGCTTTCACTCTTTACGGTATGAGTACCGTAATTCTAAGTTATATTAAGCGTAAAAACCGTATATGCGCCGTATAAAAAAACCGTACATGCGCCATTTCGATTATAAACAGTGTTTATACCATAAAATGATTGTTTTTCAGTAAAAAAATTCTACTTATACCGTAAAATAATTATTTTTCAGTAAGGAAAAAGCTGGAAGCCCCACCTTGGTGTACGGCAACCCCTGAAGGGATGCTCTTGCTTTTGTTACGTAATGTGTGCAGGCTTGAGGTAAGGGGGGAGTGCAGCCGGTACATATACTTTAAATATTTTACGGTACATATACCGTCCAGTTAAATTACGGTATATATGCTGGTCACAAAGTTGCTAGTATATGTACTGTAATTGTTGACCAAAATTTTTACAGTGTAGATTTAGTATTACATTTGTATGGAAAGTGAAATTTAATAACATAATCATATTTTTAATGATTTTGTTCTATGATATTAAGACCCCCAGTATAATGTGACCGTGTGTGGTGTTTATATATTTTAATACTGTGGGTCACTAAAATAACAAAGGTAATTACTCCAAGAAATTAATTGTCTTGCAAATGAATTATAATTAAAAATTTAAAAAATTTAAGATTATATATACAAGTTTTGTGAATAGTAGCATTTTATATTGGAAATGTATCACTTTTGTTATTAATGATATGTTTTATTTTTTTTAAATTGATATCTGGATTAGAGAAATAATTTTTTAAATGAGGAATTTTAGTTTTGTAATTTGGTTTAGTAGAAATACTTTTATTTAGTACGTTAGCTGTACAATGAAAAACATCATAATATGAATTAGAAAAATTGATGAATTTTGATGTTTTTTAAATATTTTGAAAATTATATCATTATATTATGTCATCAAGGGGATGAAAACTTACCATAGAATATATGGTCACAAACCACGTTTAGTAGGAGAAAATTGCAAAAATATTTATGAAAGGTGTGACGACGAGAAAAACAAAAAGGGCCAATAATAAATATAAAAAACGTTTATTTGACGTAAAGCATGATTACAATGTATTAGAGTTCAACGTCAGAAAGGAGACGACGATACATTTTTATAGGAATATGTTTTAACGCGTTCGGCTATCCTCCGTTCGTCGGTGTCGGCTGTGCAATGACCATTAAGGCTACAACCACGAACAATTTCTATAAAAATGTCTCTTCGTCTCCTTTCTGAGGTTGAACTGAAATGCATTGTAATCATGCTTTACGTCATAAAAAAAAAATTCTACTTATTATTATTGGCTCTTTTTGTTCCACTCACCGCGACACCCTTCATAATTGTTTTTGCAATTTTCTCCCACTGAACGTGCTTTGCGACCCCATGTTCTATGGCACGTTTTCATCCTCTTGATGCCTTCTATCATCTCTCTTAATTTGTCGGTTGAATTTTGGAACACCCTGTATATATATATATATATATATATATATATATATATATATATATATATATATATATATATATATATATATATATATATATATATACATACATTCAACAATCTAACAAGGGGAAAGCTGTGGTATAAACAACACCTATATTTGACTTTGACTCAGAGAAAATTAGCTTTAAACTTACTTCTAATATACTTGAACTTAACTTTCTTAAAAAATACTATATCTATAAAATACATAAAATATTATTAATTGTGACTTCGCTATTCTCCCATTGTCAGATTCTTGGAAATAGTATATAAAAACCTCTTTCTACTAACATTTTACTACATTACCAGTTTCTTTCACCATACAATTACCTATATTCTGTTCCATGTAATTTCCCGCAGTTCTTTTGTTCAATAAACCTACCTCTCGAATTATCTTCTCCTAGATATATAATGGCAAAATTCCATCATTTTTCCACTGATGACGGTATGCTGCATGCTACCGAAACTAATTTCCAATTAGTAACTCTGCCGATTATCTATGTTAATCAAATGTATTCATTGGCTAGAGGAACATAGATCTTAATATTTTTTATTTATACATTACGTTTTAAAAACGCTGAAAACGTGGATCTTGGCACGTTTTCTTAAATTGAAGTGTGTCAAAACTAGTTTTTTTATATAATTTATTTAGACGTAATCTACAATGATTTATCATAGTTACATCATATTTCATTAGCGTATATCGATATTTTCTCCTTTCATCTTCGATGCGTGCCTGCTTATAATTTTTACGCTACATCATTATCCCGCTCACTGATAATTCGAAAAGCATTAGCTTCAGTAGATTTTATCGATTAGCTTATTATGTAGCAGATACATTTTATTGTTTTCCATGTTAATGATTTCCTATTTCCATGCTTTAAACTTTCTGATAAAATTTGTTTTATGATAATTATATTTATCTGGAAGTTTGCCGGAAAACAACTTATAATGGAAAACTTTTAATAACAGTCTACTGCTTTTGAAAGGGCTTTAAAATTAATTTAAGGAAAAATCTTTCAAACATTCAAAAAAATAGATTAGTTTATAATATTTTATACAATATATGAATTACAAGAGTAATAATGTAATACACAAAATTTATATAAATTCTTTTTCACAGCTAAAATATTTTAATTAGAATAAATAAAACAATATTTGAAGAAAACGATTCGTTCATAATTTAAAAACGTTTTTGGAACTTTTCTATGTAAAAGTTTTAATTTATCGTAAATTAATGACTTGAAAAATAATTTAAATTACAATCAATTTATATAATACGCAAATGAGGTGACGATTCCGCTCATGATCCATCCATCTCACCAAAAATGTACAAATTCCAATAATGTACTAACATCTTAGATCAAAACCACAGAGATGTGTAGTCAGTAATTCATTTTTCAGATTCATTTATAAAAATAAAAAAAAATCTTCCATTGTTGCAGAAAAAAAAAAGAAATAATGGACGTCAATAATAAACGTTACGACGTAAATAATTTTTTGACGTCTTTTATTTGCAAGATAAATTTCCGTAAAAATATTTATGTACGTGTACTTTATTTTTATAAGCGAAAAAAAAATATATTTATTGTGACGGTACGAGAATATTATCCATTGGGTTTATATTAACTTTATGATTATTCATGCCATTTTTTCATTACAATTAAATACAAAATATATTTTTATTTGACTATATGTTTGTGAAGCATAAAAGTACGTACAGAAAGTGCGAGAGAAAAGTTTACGCTGGTGAAAATGACGTTCTGCTTAGATTAAAATTTATTTTTATGTCGCAAAATCTAAACAGAAAAATGTACATGATTGTGTCAACATGACGTAATTTTCAAACTTTTCCTTTCTTAATTATTACGATTACGGATTTGAATGGAAGCTTTTATTGATTATTTCATCTTGATTGTTTACTTTGATTACATGTTAACGATAGTTTAAAAAATAAATTATAGGTTAGAAGAAATATTTCTTTAATAAATAATTCAGAAAAGTAAAGGAATTCGGGAAAATGAAAATTATTAAAAGTAACGGAAAAAAGCTTGAAATCATAGTTGTTTATTTCCATATTATATAAATAGATTGTATTTTATTACTTTTAATGGACAGATTGTGTATGTCGTATTTTAACAGGGACATGACCCCGATTGTGAAAAAGGAACAGACATCACGATTATGAAAAGGGAACGAAGAAATGATATATAAAGGAATTATCAGTTTAAAATATTAAAATCTGTCTGATCTGCAGATTGTGTAATATTATTGTAAAATAAGTTTTCCATTTTTACATAAAAATGGATTTAAAAATGTGTTATTAAATCCCCAAAGATCCATTCATTAATCAGATGCTGAGCTGCAGGTTATGCCACGTTTCAGGTCAGTTTTCCTTATTGTCGATGAATAGTATATGAATATTTTTATCAAATATTTCAAATTTTAAGTGAAAATCATGATTTCTAGTCATCGTCTGTCTAGTCACAGAACGGGCATTTAGTGTAAAATAAAAATGAAAACTTTTTGAAAACAACAACAACAACAGCAATGAACTTAAAATAAATCATTTACTTAAAAATATTTGCAATTTCTCCAACTAATTTAATGAAATAAGCGACACTATGCAATAATAATGTAGAAAAATGGAAATATATACATCTAATAAAAATCTCAGATAATTAACATAAACATGGAATTTTTAGATTGAGTTGGGTAGTTGCTTTAAGACATATATCAACCTAGACTGTTTACTCTAATGATACACGCATATATTTTATTAATTTCACACAATGGAAAATGCTTGATCAACATGGGATCTTGTACAGCAGCGGGGGGAATACAACCAAGGATCTTCAAAGGGTGCCAGGGGAATCGAATTACCCATCCCACGATCAGCTGTCTAAGCCTTTATGTCGACGCCACAGGGCTCCTAAATAAGATTTTTAGATAAAATATTTATAAAACAGTATAAAAATTCCCAATGCAACGGCTTAGTTATCGTATGGAAAATTCCGTTTTTTATTTTTCTTACTTTACCATACAGTAGTGACATACGGGCTGTAAAATTGATTAATAGAATTTTGGATAACGGCAGATTTGATTATTAATATGAAGCCTGTAAATATCGCCTAGCTAGTATATTAAAGTTGCAGTTGTGAAAATACTGTTAGTTGACAGATAAAGTCGTCTAATTAAGAATTGATACGGTTTCTAACGTAGATTGCAACAATTGGAATTAATTTGAGTGCTTAAATCGTTAATATCTAATAAAGATAGTCTTTAAAACATGGAAGAGGTGCTCAGTTGCCGTAAGCCTATTATATTCTGAGTTATAAAATGATATACTTACAATATTTAAACTAATAGGATGTACCAATCCCAAAACCTTCCTCCATCTCATACATGTTAATACTTCAAAAAGCGTATTTTTTAAATTTTCAACAGCAACCACTCTCGTCCCGAAAACCGAACAAAATTGGGTATCACAGCTCCATCTTCAGGCCGAATTTCTCCAAAATTTCATCCAAACCTCGGCCTGTGATATTACATCTAAATATAAAATTTCGTCGAAAAATATTCATATCTTGTTCACTTAAAGTGCCAAAATCGCACACAAATCGCTACCACAGGGGAAGCTGTCATATCCCTATTTTCAACTGAGACCTGATGTCCACAGTCAAAAACATATATATGAAATTTGATTTAATTCTATGAATAACTCTATTCAATTTCTCATGATACGAAAGAAAAATCGTACTTTAACGAGCTATTCAGCGCCACCTTCATGCTGATTTTCTCCAAAATTTTATACAAACCTCTGACTACGACATTACATATAAACAAAAAAACACAACTGAAATGCAACATTGCTTTTTGCTCAATCTTTGGCTTTCTTTACGTATGCATACTTTGAATTTTCGTTTAAAATGAACACTGACTCTCACACCGATCTGGTTTCCGCACATGCGCGCAAACACCACGAGTGAGTCCTTTGACGGGCTCTGTATATGATGTTTGGTTTAGTTCTATGGATTACTTCATACACTTTTCGATGATACAGAGGATACACAGACACATGGCGACACGGACAGACAGAGATTTTGTAAAAACATGTATTTCGAGATATCTTTCCCATAAACTAAGTAAATCCGTCGAAAACCGGGAGTCGAATAAAATTTAGTTTGCAATACTTTCTTCTATTATAGATAGAATAAAGCAAAAATATAAGATACAAGTTAAATTTGTCAAAAACACAACTTGAAAATCTTTTCATGCCAAATTAATATATTTTTTGGAGAAATTTCGTGTAAGAGCAATTCATATTTCGGTACTCCATTTCCTATTCGGTATTTTCTGGCACTAAAAATGAAAAGCTAAGAACACTTTTTTTGTATCGAAAAGTGTCGAAATTTCATAAAATTCATAAAATCATCTCTTTAAGTTTTGGTCGTTGAATAATTGAATTTATACCGTTTCATTTATCAGAGCATTAAAGAAAAGCTTCTAAATAATTTTATACGGTTCAGGGTACGTGTAAAAATATAAAGTTCGTATTTTAACATGTATACAGTCGTTGAAAAAAAAACCATATCTAAAAATTGTAATTAATTTGTATAGTTTTTCAAATTGGAAGTATGTTTCTTTGATCAGCCGTTTAAGAGATAATCTCCATAATCTGTGTTCTACATTACCTGTATATAATTGACAATCGAATAATTTTTTTGCCATTTGTGTAGTAATGGGATTAAAAAAGTATAGAAAAATGAGTATATCTTAAACTAATTTAAAATTCGAACTTTCAAGAGTTACAACGATATTCTAATACAAACACACAATCAAATTTTAATATAAAAGCTTCACTAAATAATGAATTCACCATTAAATAGAACACTTCCTTTCTATATGTAACTTTAATTTGTATTTGAAATACATGCTGAACGTCAGTTAAATTACATGTTAAACGTTGGATATTAAATAATTTTCAGCATTAAACAAGATAGTACTTGCAAATAAAGTCTTTACGCCGATGTCAGTTTTTACCGGCCTAGAATATATTTTGTCAGGAGTAATACATTTAAAAATATACGCATTGTTTTAGGATGTGTAGAAGGATAATATGCAAACAGAAATTTCGTAAAGTTCGTAGAAAACAAAATTAAATTCTCTTATGACATATAGCAAATATGAATATAAATTTTAAGGGATCAGATATTTTTGAAATATCAAAATATGTTGGGTGAACCAAAGGTGGCCAGTGTTCTTAAGGTAGCCCAATCCTCAAAAGTAGAATTAATTTAATTTTTAATCACAAAATGGTGCTACTGAACTCTCAATCATGTATCCGCAGTGCACGTGGCTAAATTTAAAGAGATCACCTTGATCCTCCGACATTTTATGCAGTGATTTCACTTTTGAAGAGTAGTCGTTCTAATTTCCAGGAAATACGATATTTTAATTTACACGTGTTTAAACTCTTAGAACTCTGAGTTATGATGCGTTCTCTGAAAGTTTCTTTCTTTCTCTTTAACCATATATACTTCAATTCTCAGAAATTTATCAGATTAATGTTTTTACGTCGTGGAAATGGTGATCATACGCATATTCCCAAGGTAGCCAGCTTAGAAAACAAATGGGGAAACCAGTGTAGTAAGGGGGGGGGGGATTTTCAAAATTTCTACATAAATATCAGAAAAAACTTATTACCATTTATTGTTAACACCAGAGGTCACTCAAAAGAAGTCAGTAACTCCAAGTCAGTAACCAGGGAAGAAAATCCCTGAACTACCGTGCCCAAAAAGTGCTTCAAAGTCTTTTCGTGTCATAAGATAAGACGATTAAGAAGAAAAACGCGAACGATATGAAAAGAAAGAAAGGATCATCAGAGCATAATAGTAAGCAAAATAATTTGCCGATTATTTGTTCGCATTTTAAAAGTGATTTCAATACATGGGCCACCTTTGGGACACTATGCGCCAAAGGTGGCCCACAAGCTATTATTTTGAAATTGTATTAAATAAGTAATTAAATTTTATTTTACAAAGAAAAGTATACTTGATATGCGTTAGAGATAAGTGTAAAATTTTACAAACAAAATTACTGCCACACACACTCAACCAGAAAATAATAAAAATCCTCAAATCTTAACTATGGCCACCTCTTGGTTATTTACCTTATATCAAAGTTTTTATAGTTTGTTATCAAGGTACAAAACTTCGAAAGCATGACAAACCTAACACTTGAATTTTAAACAAATATCAAAAATAAAATGTATTTAATTTTTTGTTACTTTTATGTCACATTTAGCAATGATAATATTTTACAATATCTAATAATTTTTAGATGCAGGTTTAAACTTCTAAAGAAAAATTAAGGATAAAAATATCTTCAAACAACATTAGTCAGGCCGGAATATCATCCCATTTATTCCATCAAATTTACCATTAAAATGATCGATGATAGTAAAAGGCACGCGCAAAAAAAAAAAAAATAATAATAATAATAATAGCATTCGTATTTTAACTGCATTCGAAGATGACGTCATCAGCTTCGGGAAAAAACATGGGATAAAGAAAAATAAAATAAAAATAAACAATATAACAAAGCATACCTTTGAGGTTACACGTGAAATACCACTGCTTTGATCGACAGGTGGTGTCATTTTCTTCTAACCATTTCTAACGACTAATTTTGCTTTTTAAGTAGAAAAATAAAATAAACCCATGCGGATACCTCACACTTTATCTATTTTTTTAACTATTTAATTTTTTGTAATCATTGCTGAGCATGATATAATGCGGTATTTTATTTTTGTGGCAACATTGATTTCAGAAATTTTTTTCACTTTATTTATTAAAACAATACAGATTTAATTTTATTTTAACTGCGATTTTTAATCAAAACATATGTTTTAATGAAATGTGAGTGTACAATGTCAGAAACTGGTTCCAAACTATTTCGAATGATACCTCATTCATTTTTGTGCGTTTTGTAAATGCACAAAAATGGACGCACAAAAATGGCTTGAAAAAGAGATGTTGACAAGAGAAATAATATATATGATATTTATATAAACTTCTAAGAATTAATGCACTTCACACCAAATAACATTCATAAGATAGCAGTATGATCTATTTTTTTAACACTTTGAGAAATAGTGTCTAATTAAAATGATAATCTATCGGAATAGAACTTGTATTCTTTCAGTAAAGAAAATTAAATACTTCGTAAGGAGATTATTAAGAGACATTTTAAAATTTTGAGCAAATAATTTAAGATTATTACTTGAATGACCAAAGTTTTAAGCTATTTCATATACAGTTACCAATGTGTCACACCGATCACATTTTCGAATACCAGTATTTCCAAACAATAGACTGGGGTAGATTTCACTGCAAAATTTTTAGAAATCTACTACAAAGATTACTGTTTGAAAATAATGGTAATACAAAGAAATAGCTGATGACCACATGATTTTCACAGACACTCTTACTGGATTCCAAACATTGGAAAACTCTGACTCATAAAATTACCTCATTATACAGGTACTCAAACTTCTCCAGAACTTAGACAAGCTATGTTTGTTTTACTTGCGTAAAAAGACATGCTGGCGTTCATGGAATAAAGTAGCCGATCTGCTCGCAAATGAAGCTTAAGAAAATTTTTGCATTCCTTTCTTCAGAAAAAGCTCAAACAAGATATTCTAGAGAGATGCTAACATGAATGGAATATTGGAGGTACGGAGAGATATAGTTACAATTTATTGCCAAAAGCTTCTGAGGACCAATTGATTCGCCACAGAAATTTATATTTGTTTGAAACTAATTACGGTCCTTTTCAAATTACCTATTCAATTTTAATAGAACTCTTTCTCCACTTTGAGTAAGTAATCGTATGTCAACTTTTGTGTATTATATATTAAATTGTCATCTGACCTCTACTACAGTCTCTGAACTTTTTTAACCTTCCTTAAGTAGGTTAAGAAACAATCCCCGCACTACTCCCTTCTCCGAACGATATTCATAGTTCCAATTATAAAAGTAGCAGAAAAAATAATGTTTTGAATCAATTTCTTTGTTTATGAACTTCTATACATCCATAATAGTTACATTTAGTGTATTGTCTAAATGCCTATTTATTTTTATACAAACTTTGAAATTGATTTTAATTTGGGAAGGGGACACATCTTATGGTTCTTTTAGAGCATAAATTTCATGCATAGCCCCAGCACGCAAGTCCTCATACACAAAACTCAGGTCCATCTGTAACACCTAAATTGTTATAACAGCATGCCCCTTTTAATCCGATCTTCTTCATTTTTGGTGCACTTTCTCCATTTAGTCTTTCCCCATTTCTACACTTCAGTTAAGAACCTGATCCCCTGGAGCCCGGTCCGGGGCCCCTTGAAATTTTTTTGCGCAATGTTTTTTTCACATCCCCCTAAATATGTCATCCTCCCAATGCATAATTTTGAAGTTAAGTCTTGGACTCCGCTTCCCGGTCTACCACCCTCTACCGCCGTCTTTTCTTGGGTTCTATGGACCAGATTTCAACGGGAATTGGTTTATTCAACTTAGCTCGCGATTCAACTACTTTCCGCATTATGAAAGTTTATATTAGACCTCATTTACCAATATTTTCGAACATAAACAGCGCATCATGTTGTCGGGTTCCAAGCACCCGATTTCAACGGGAATTGATTCATTCAATTTAGCTTAAAATTGTCTTCAAGATTTTAATACCACCTTCCACCGATAGTGGGTGCATTCTTATCTCGGGTTGTATGGAACAGATTAAAACGGTGTTTGGATCATTCAACTTGGTTATCGATTCTCTTACAGATTTTAGTTCCACCTTCTGCCGCCAGGGTGCGCATTCTTATCTCGGGTTCTATGACCCCGATTACAACGGGGTTTGGTTCATTCAATTTGTTTTTCGATTGTCTTACTGATTTAATTCCACCTTCCTTCGCCAAGGGTGCATACTTATCTCGGGTTCTATTGGCCAGATTAAAACAGGGCTCATCCAATTCGGTTTTCGTTTGTCCTACAGATTGTACTTTTAGCTTCCACCTCCAGGGGCGCATACTTATCTCGGGTTCTATGTGCCCTATTACAACGGAGTTTGGTTCATTCAACTGGTTTTTTAAATTTTGTTACAGATTTTTGTTCCACGTTCTACCACCAGCGGGCTCATTTTTATCTCGTATTCTATGGGCTTGATTACTACGGGGGTTTGCTCATTCAACTTGGTTTTCTATTGTCACCGGCGCGTGTGGAGCACGCCTGGTAACATTGGCAACACACTGGAACCCAGCCCCAGTTTCGTACGGGAAGAGATTTGTTTGGAACACACTAGACGCTTCCGAAGGCAGTGCGACCTCGGAAACTAGGTTTACTGGAAACACTATACACTGCCGTAGGCAGTAGGGTCGCCAAAACTAGGTTCATTTGAAAGATTTTTCAAAGATATAAAATCATACGAACTTGAGGTTTGTTTAAGGTGATTATCACACGAGCCCGGGCAACGCCGGGATGGTCAGTTAGTTGTGTAATAAATGTAAAAATAAAAAATAATAACATTTATTATTTTTAATATGTTTTTATCCTTTTAAAAACTGTTTTAAAAGTGAAATATTTTTTACATTAATTTAAAAATAATTCATGAATGAGAGAGTGAATCACTAACAGCTGATATTTATCGAAGAGCAACATATTTGATTGAAGTTGTTTAAAAGAACATTTGAATCAAAATTTATTTAGCGATCAATTCTTCTGTGAAAAGTCTGCAAATGTCTCTCTGTCCAACAATAGATATAAGTACGTGATGTTATATAGGAAGGAGCGCTTTTGAAACTACCGAAACATTCCATATAAACAGTTTTGACTAATTCAATGAGCTCCAAATTTACAGAGAGTTCGTTTGTTACATTTTTGGTATGTATTTATATTTTTATACACGACTCCTTAAATAATTTTTGTACTTTCTTTTTTTTATAGCTGTATTATAAAAGACGTATACTATATTCAACAGGAAAGCTTTTGAAGTGTCGTATAGTTTTTTCTCTGAAACTCAAAATAAGACATTTTCAGTCTTAAAACCTTTTAATTAAGACTAAAATCCATAACTAAAAACCATAAAACAATCTTATTCCATGATGGCGTACTTGCTTTAAATTTAAGCGAGAAAATGTAATAAAATACTTTCGAGAGATACTTTAATATGAATAGGCCCTCTTGAAAACAAATTTATTGAACATGCCTATATAAATATTATTTGAAATATTTCTTTTATTTACTCGTAAGGAAAATTTTCTGGAATTACTCCAAATAATCTAAATTAACTAGAGATGTATTTCAATAAGTTTAAAAACAAATAAAATGCTTAACGCTTCAGAAATTTCAATTTGTCCATGTACTTGTAATGCAAATTAGTCAGAATCCATTATACCTTGAAATCATACATGAGTACTTCAATTGATTCAAAATAATTGATATATGAAAGTCCCTTTTGAAAATTTCAATTAGACATCTTTTCAATAAACAACTGAGCTAAATGCGATAATCCTTTTTTAAAACAATCTAAAGTGCTCCATATACATTCGCTCAAAATAACGAAAGCTGAATGTATTATATCCTTTATTTAAGGTTGTCATTGTCTGTTTTAACTGAAACTTTAGATAAATCTCTAAAGTCATTTAAATTAGAAAGTGTAGTTTTTTCAGAAGCATTGTTTAATAAAATTTTCTCTTTTTTCTTACGAACTAAATGTTGTTTTTCCCTAAAAAATCTGAGAAAAATTATAAAATCTGAAACTATTTCAACTATTTCAATGTTATTGTGTATTTTTGTATTTTTCCCTATTGTAAGTGTTTTTTGTATCATGTTTAAATTTTAACATCATGAAGTTCATTTTTTAAAATTAAATGAGAATGGCATTCTTTATAATTTGCCAAATTAAAAAATTACACATTTTTCTTTGAAAGTGTAGTACAAATGTGTTTTACAAAGTTTAAAGATCATTCGTGCCTTATGGTAACGATTTTCACAATTTCTATGCTTTGATTCCGTATTTTTGAGACGTTTTGACTCTATTGTATAGCCTTAAGTTTTGACTATTGCTCTGACACAAGTTTCTATGATAGTAGAATGCTTTTTAGTATATCAACATTTTCAAACCTCTCTTGGGCTTCTTTCTAGTTTCTTTTTAATGTTTGTGAGCTTTCCTAACGCTTGTTTTAGCAGCCAACTAGCTGGCGATAAATAAAAATCTGCGGTAATGCTCGATGAAACATCGCTGTATATGAATTGCCGTAGCAAAAGAATGCACTTTTTATCAATCAGTGCACGAAAAATCTTTAATAATTAAATTAAAACTAAAACTAAATTAAAGTTAGAAATATATCAAGTAATATACTATAATCAGAAACCCTCTATAATCAGAAAATATTTTCGACCCCATTAAAAAAATCCTTCTTTAATTAAAGTATACATCAATAAAATGGAGCATCATGTGAACAAAGCTCCCTGTCACACTTTTTTTGCAACTGACACATATTCAATGAAAGAAGAAATACAAACGGGAGTAAAATATGTCTCACATGAATAAATTCCTCTAAAATTACCTGATTCTTATCCATGGATGTTTATGCAATTGTCTTGTTAAAGCAAGCATTAGAAAAATGCTATTCACGAACACTGAAACGACGTTGGAAAATGCCCATGAGGTATGGGAAAAAAAATTACATGACTGTACATTGAAGATTTTGGACTATCATGGAAAGTTTAAGCCAGAGCTATAGCCAAGTATGCTGTTCAACAGAGCCAAAAGGTTTAAAGAAATATGGAATTTATGTACAGAAATAAACTGTGCATATTATTTCAGGAAAGTGCCAACGGTCTTCTGTATCTGTTGTTTCTCCTATAAACGTGCAGTCAAAAAATGATTCAACAAGGTGATTGTGTTGTTGACAATAATGATTCAATGGTTTGACAGTTTTTCAAAGAAACTGATATTTATAAATATTTCTGTTTTATAACCAGACATTATAGGGTTTCCATAAATATGATGACCTTGTAAGTGATAGTAAGTGACTAATTTCTACATAAAAGTTAATGTGTAAACGATATGACAGAATGAACTGTCCTTAGAATACCCTTACTTTTTAATTAATAATGTTATTTTTTTTTACTGGAACTTTAATTGATTATGAAATACTTAAAAAAATCATTTATCCCATTACGTTTAATAAATTTTCATTAAAAACCTCCTTAAAGTTTAAAATCTTTAAAATTCTAACTGAAGAGAAATTTGACTAATTTATAAGAAAAAAATAATACGAAACAGTAGCAAAATTGAAGCTTTCTTCATTTGGTTGTGGTACTTTTTGAAAAGATACTTATCGAGAAAGAAATGGAGGGTCAGGGAAGAAACTTACTATAGTTCACATTTTCGGAGACATAAGCCATAGCTGCGAATTTTACGCTTTTTGTTTGAACAGAAAAACTTGTATTAATTAATCATCGAAAACATAGGAATAAACAAGGCAATTGCTTTCTGTTGAGAAATAATATAGGAAAAAAACATAAAATACGGCAGCTACGTAAGGTTTCAGTGTCTTTTGTTAGCTAGCGATTGGCAACATTTTGATTTGAGGAAAAAATCGAAATACATCATTTCAAAATATTAGTTGGAAGATAGGAATAAAAGGGGAAGAATGCTGAAAATCCGCTCAACTAAGGAAAGAAACAATGGATAAATAATTTATAAATGTTTGTGAATTGTGGTTAGAGTGCCATTTGTTAGCTTGAAAGTTGTACATGAGAGGCAAAAATGAAAGCAATTCGTCTAAAAACGCAGTTGAAAAAAATACATAAAAGAGGAAGAACGATGAAAGTCCACGATGAAATTCGCACGCAAGAGAAATAACCATGGATAATTAGTTTCTGACTATGATCGGTTTTCCTCCTGCCACTTCAAATATTTTTATACACAAAAATAGATTATTTTTCCTATTTCTTAGATATAATAACATTTGTTTATCACATCTAATACACATAATCTAATCTGTCATCCGAAAACGGGTTCGTTCTTTTTTCAAAACGTGTTCAATACTAGAACGCGTAATTGAAAAATATTTCCTTACCACACATTATCATTATTACATAAATTTTAAACTGCTAGTAATTGACACCATTTTTAACTTACAAAACACTCCTCAACAAATATCTTTATGTTATAAAAAGTACTAACTCCCATTTTTTTGCCTCTTGGATGTAATATCACACAGTACTGGAATTTGACTAATGGATATTTTTGGCTATAATTGGGAAGCTGATCGACTGCCATTTCAATGCAGGTTATAAATTCAAAAGCTTAAAGGAAAATTTTAACTCCATAAAACGTTCAATCGCCATTCTTATTGCATAATTTATTTTACTGGAACTTTTCTTTTGAATTATTCTCAAATAATACTTAACATTTTAGCAAGAATGTCTTTAGTGTTCATGTTTAGTATATTTATCATGAATATGTCGTTAAGATACAATACATTCCATTCAATATTAAATGATCAGATGTCACATTGATAGGGCATTATTGTATAAATATTTTAAGTATTACTTTAAAGTATTACTTTAAGTAGTCTACGAATTATTATGAATACTTAATATATAATTAAATACCAAATTTTGAAAGAGTTACTCTAGCAATGAAGGAGGATATTAATATTTCAAATGTCACTACTATGTCTGCTTTCTTCGTAATGTTGGCATTGTCGGCTCCGAAAATTTTCGAATTCGTTCATAGATATTCCTTAATGTTTAACGAAGCAACGTTTAATGTAATATAACATTCTGTCATGAAAGATAATTTCATACGAAACATAATTTCATACGAAACATGATACAATGAAGAGATTTGTAGCCACGGAAAGTAGTACAGTGGATGGTGCGCATGTTTGGTATTTAATTGGTTTTTAATTAGAATTATTTAGAATTTATTAATTTTTTTAAATTTAATACTTTATATTTAAATATCGTTAGATGACCGGGCGTGGTTGAATTTCCGTGTGCTTATTTGGCGGTCACGTTTGCCCAAACGAGTACAGTTTTGCCAGTTTAGAAAATTTTACTATCAAGAAAGCTACCGTTATTTCCGAATAGTAAAGATTGCCATATTTAATCACAGATTAAATAAGGCGAACATTACTATTAATAAATAGTAAAATAGTGGTAGATTTTTGAATAAACGAAATCACCAAATTAGCAACAATGAACGAGCAATGAATGATAATAGGCCTAAAAATGAAACTTATACGCGAACAATATTATTATGTCTGTGATATTACGAATTTTCTTTTTCTTTAAAATATCAGTTTCTGATTGAATGTTTATAATTTTTTATTATTATTATTTTTGTGTTTAAAATTACTTGGGTGGTACCATACTAATTTATGTTTCAATATTTATAATGTAATACTTAAAATGCTATTTATACAACAAAATACGTCTCACATATATGTACCATATAACACCTCTTACATGTAATATTTTAACAGTAAGAAAGAATAAATACGCTATTTTGAAGTAATATATTCGTTATTAAATATTACAAGAAAATCAGCAAATTTTAATAAAGTATCATTTAAGATTAAAAATTAAAGATAGTCACACTATATTGCCAAAATTTACAGGACACATTTGATTTCAGACATTTTCTCAAATAACTAAAGGAATACTTGACAAATTCTTCTGAAACTTTAGGAATACCAAGAAAATGTTTGACCTTATATTTTTCCGTAAAGGTTTGATTACGAGGGCAATTAAGTGACCAACAGAAAATTGAAGTTTAAAAAAAAATATGTATGTGAATGACTTTGTTAAATAAAATGCTCGAAAAGATCTGTAGCTGTAGCACATGACTCTGTGGATATTATACTATATTTGTATTCATTAGTGAAATAATAATATCACGTAAATTCTTGGAAATATATAGATTTCTTTTAAACCCTCTGACTGTTCAGCAAAAGGGCAAAATTGTGATGTTTTTTTCTCTGTATTTTATTTTAAATGCTTCAAAAGGATGATTCCAACATTATATAAGAAACTAAATTATATATATCAATGTAATCCATGAGAGTATTAATCATTACTGAATGAATTAAAAATGCATTATATCCTTAGAACTATACTAATTTAAATAATGCTTGTACCACAGTGAAACCTGGAGCTTAGTGAACGTGTTAACATGTGCGTGTCAGTCAGAGGGTCAAAATGCAAAACATTTTCGCGTTTTTTAAAAATAGAATTCAGGGTTTTATACCAAATGTAACGCATTGTTAGAGAATTGGAAAAAAAAGACCGTAGAAAAAACAAATTAGAAATTGAATATAAATGTCACAAATTTGATGAAATATGAACATAGGTATGAATCACTTTTTAAATACGAATGGACGAATGATACCAAAGGTGTTTTTTAATGATATGGTTTTCAATGCTATAGAGAAAATTACATGAAAAGACTAGTCGAATATCGTGAAAATTGAGAAAGGTATCGGAGATAGAGTGACTTGAATTTCAGTTGCTTTCTAAAAATAGTTGAATTATGAAACATTCCGCAAACTATCATTTTACATTTTTTTGCTTTTCATTTTTTATTGATGATTTAGTTCTATTTGGAAGAAAAAACAGAAATATCCCATTCCGATAAATAGAATCATCAAAATCAAAACCTCTGTTCCAAAACATGGATTTTATTTGAATACAATTACGTTAAACACTTCTGGGAGTCAGTTAATAAAATATAACATTTTGTAAAAAAATCCCTTATTATCCAGCTACCTTCAGAAAGCAACTGAAATAAACTCTATAAAGTGCAAATATTCATTCTGAATTGTCACGATATTCGACTGGTCTTTTTATATAAGTTGCTGTATAGAGTTTAATACAAAATCATGAAAAAAAAAAGCCTTGGTATCATTCGCGCATGCGCAGTTGAAAATTACTTCATACAAATGCTCATATTTCCTCAAATATGTAATATTCTATATATATTCTAAATGCAGTAATTTGTTTGTATTGTACTTTGTCAAGTGTTTTCAAATTGGCGTGAAATCTAGTTGAAAAACTTGCATGTTATAAACAAAATATTCAGAAATTTCTTAAATTTTGTAATGAAACATTTATTTTTCCATGATTACGTGCAGTTCTTACAAAAATAAACACAAATATTCTACAATACCTACATAATGATGTGATGCAGCTTCATATCATTTTGAGAATTTTATTTTACAGGGTGATCCAAAATATTATTTTTCTTCTCTTCAATTTCCTGTTGGACCCTTAATTGCGCTCGTTTTCATATATTTGCCGAAATATATGATGTCAAATATTTTCTTTACATTCCTGAAGTTCCAGAAGAATTCGTTAAATATCTTCCGGTATATTCCATAGAATATTCCACCTGAGTCAAACTTCAGATTTTCATAGTAAGTGCAGAAACATATAAAAATATGTCATGAATAACTTTCGTATTTCAAATAAAACAATGAAAAAGTATTTTATTAAGGTAATATTAAACAATTTTATTATCCCTATTGTTTGAAAGAAAATAAGAAAACTTTAGTAAAAAAAAAAACTTTAAGTTATTAGCTTGTCTCATGCTCCAATTAAAATAAATTAGTTATTTAAAAGCTTTAGAAAGCGAAACAAAAGATATTTGTGTCACTTAAGTGGCTGTTCATCATTTCTTTTAAGCGTCTTTTTCTGCAAGAGGCTTAATAGATTTTTGTTTAACTTTTTTGACATAATTATGTTCTACCGTATTGATATTTTAAGATGCATGTTCAAAACGTTCGATAATCTAGTAAGTTCAATTGTAATGTATTAATGCCTAAGATCAGAATTATCCGGATAATATTTCGCCATATTTTGACCAACTTCCGGTACATTTCATAGAATATTCTACATGAGTCAAATTTACGTTTTTCATAGTAAGTGCATTCACATGAAACACATAAAAACTTATCATGAATAACTTTCGTATTTCAAATAAAATGATGAAAAAGTCTTTTATTAAGGTAATTAAACAATTTTATTATCCCTATTGTTTGAAAGAAAAGAAGAAAACTTTTGTAAAAAAAAACTTTAAGTTATTAGCTTGTCTCATGCTCCAATTAAAATTAATTAGTTATGCAAAAGCTTTAGAAAACGAAACAAAAGATATTTGTGTCACTTAAGTGGCTGTTCATCCTTTCTTTTAAGCGTCTTTCTCTGCAAGAGGCTTAATAGATTTTTGTTTAACTCTTGTTACATAATTATGTGCTACCGTATTGATATTTTAAGATGCATGTTCAAAACGTTAGAAATCTAGTAAGTTTAATTGTAATCTATTAGATGCTCACAATATTACAATAAGAGTATACTATTAAACTACACTATTATATTAACTGTAAACATAATTCTATAGAATAGTAAATTAAACTCATTTAGGAAGATTAATCAAGAATTTCGAGGATGGTATTATTTGAATTAAGAAAAAGTCTTAGAAAAAAAGGTAATAGTGTGTTTCACGATGCTTCAATTAAAATTAATTAGTTATTCAAAAGCTTTTGAACATAAAACAAAAGATAATTGTGTGTTTTAAGTGGGTGTTTGTTATTTCTAGCAAATGTCTTTCTTCACAAGTAGATTAAAAGACTCTTGTTTAATGTCTTTTAAATAATTATCGAATTGATATTTTATGGTTCATGTTCAAACAATAAAAATATCATGTTTAAATATATTGTATTAGTTGTACCAATAACAGTCTGGACCTATGAGCTACATCACTACGTAAACAATATATTTAATATATGTTACAAGAGTAAATAAAATTTCCGTTACAAAAATTATTCGAGAATTTCGTTGAGCCTATTTTTTTAAAAATAAAATTATAAAAGTAGTTAATAAGCTATCTCATGGTTATCCAATCAAAATTAATTCGTTATTCAAAGACTCTTGAATACAAAGAAAAATATATTAGTGTCACTTTAAGTGGCTGTTTGTCACGTCTTCTAAGCGTTTTTCTTTACAAATAGATTAATAGATTCTATTATTTAATGTATTTGATATAATTATGTGCTACAAGATTAATATTTTATGGCTTATATTCAAAACAAACATTTCAGTATCTTTGAATGCAATATATTAATTGCTATATGAGACTTTCTTATACAAAAGCAAAATGGAAAAATATAGAATATAATAATAAATTTATTTTTGTTTATTAATTTATTATTATTCTTTCGTTATATTATCTTTCTATAACATTAGATACTTAATTATTTATAAGAATAATTATCCGGTAATAAAGATCATGTATAAGTTTTTTATTCAATTAAACAGTTATTTAAACGAAGTGTAACCCGTTCTATTATTAACTACTAAATTGGCAGATGTGGATCTTCAACGTCAGGCCTGCATGTCGTTGTTTATTAATCAAACTTTACATAATATTTAATACTGTACAATCCGCAATTTAATTGTTTTAATTTATATGTATATTTATCAGCATAAAATATTTCTCACTGCTTACGAAAATTTTAAAAGTGTCACATTTTATTTTTAATAAGGTTATATAATAATTTATATAAAATATATTTTTAAATAAGGTTTTATGCAACGATATTCCCATAAACTGCCTAACATTGTAATTTTCGAACAATGAAAAGTGCATTTCTTCAAGAGGGCGGAGCCCCCATGAATTCCCGTCTTGCTTTTGACACTTTAATTTTATGTTCTCAATTTCTAGTAATTGTGCTATTTCAGGATTCGATTATATGGATGATTCTCATTTTCATTTCTGTATTATCTACAACTTAAAACCAGAAAAAAGTAAGATTTAATGTTTTTTTTTTGTTTTTGTACTTTGAAAATATTTTGAAAATATTGAAAATTTTTCATTTTTTAGGTGCGTTCGTAATTATATAAATACGTAGCACCTATAGTCGTCGTTTGGTCCGTCCGTCTGTCCGTCCGTCTGTCTGTCTGTCCGTCCGTCTGTCTGTCTGTCCGCATATAACAACGCAAAAACTACCCAACCAAATGGTTTGCAATTTGAAATATATTATCTTTGCATAAATTTGTCGAGACATTTCAAATTTTATCAAAATCGAATCAAAACTTTAGGAGATATTAATAAAAATATTTATTAAGAAATTTGATTTTTTTTTTAAATCTGTGCTTTTTTGTTATATGAGCTTCCGATGGATGTTAAATCGTCAAGCGACCGAGATACTTATTTTATTACAGAAATTAATCTGCAGACGATATAATTCATTTCACAGAATTAAAAATCATCAAGATCTGAATATTTATATAACTAGCTGATACATATATATCTGAATATTTATATAACTAGTTAAGATATTTGTATGAACAGTGTCATAAAATATATACTTAACTAGCTGTTTAACCCGTTCTACGCACGGGATATCATGAATTTAATTCTAAAACGTGCGTACGAACGCACCTCGTTTGTAACGTTTGACGTACAATTTCCAACTTGTTTAATTTATAAGTTCATATTTTAATTTAGTCAATATTTTTTATAGATATTCTGGTTTTAGTATAAAGGTAACACTATTATGTATTTATTTTCTCCAAAGTTTCCACTTTATAAGCATATTTTCAGATTTTATCATACGCACAAGACGTGTTATGTTTTTTTTTTGTTTTTTTTTTCTCTTATTATCATATAAAGTTTTTAACTTATCATTTCAATATTCATTTATGATTTTACAAGTATATATATATTTTTAAATATAAATATAAATACGAGCTTTATATTTAAATGAAGTTTGATTTTTATTTTTGACTTATAATACAAGTTTTGAAGCTTGGAACATAGTGATATATTTTTTTTTGCTTTTTCGACGTGTTCAAATGTATCCTATCCCCTTAATTTAGATTAACCATCTCTTTGTACGAGAAATTTTATCCTATTTTTAAAAGAATACTAACTTGTCAACCACGAAAAATCCACATCTGATGCAGAAAATAAATAAATTCTCATGAAAAAAATTCCATAGAATACTAAAACCTTCCCCTCAAAAAGGTATTTTGTTAAAAAAATATTGCGGCAAAATAGTACAAGTTATGGGAATTTTATTATTTTGATACGTTTTGAAATACAGTTGCTAAGCAACTAATAAATTAACTAGAAATGTAAAAAGAAATGAATTTTAAAATTTGTAAAAAATATGAAAATAAAATGTTTTATATTTCTCAAACAGATACAAAAAATTTCCCAATAATTTAAACATTTAAATTCTAAATTCTAATAAATGTGCCGACAAATTTTCAAAGCTATTACATATATTGAAGATATCCACATTAAAAATTTAGCATCCACAAGTTTACGTTTAAATCCATTATTCAAATGTGTGTTTTTCATTTCCATTGGAAAGCATTATGTCATCATAAGAAATGTTCCATATTTTTCGAACGAAAGAACCAAATTTAAACAAAAAACTATACAGGTAAATCTGGATACCTCACCAACATACCTACCAAAAATCAACCTAATCAGACATTTTTGCGGCAGTTATCGCGGAACAGACAGATAAAAAGAAACCAAAAACTTTTCAGATCTCAACAGTGAGGTTCAACTGACATTTCGGTAATTAGTAGAACACATTTATAAATGTAAACCTTTTATTTTAATCTATGATTTTATGTACTCACTTTAGAATGTATACAGGCAAAAGTATATGGGTGATTCTTCTATAAATGGGTAGTTTGTGTCCCTCGTAGTTATATGCTGTATTCTATCATTCTCTTTCTACAATTTCAAAATGCATTTTCTTGAAAATAACTGTAAAGTTTACTCCAATAGTATTTTAAATACTCATATTATTACTACTGTACCCTTGCCCTCACATCATGCACTCATCTTCTTGAACAATTTTCAATGTAATGACAAAGTATTTTTAGAACTTTTTCTACCCAAAATAAAAATTTATATTCTAAACTGCAAAATAAAGGATTTTTATTCAAAATTAAAAATACATTTATATTACTCTGTGCTAGAGAATGTTGTTCCTTACTTTTTATGTCACTAGTGTCTATTTGTATAAAATTGCTCCTGTGACCCCCTGGAGGGCAGATAAAATTTGGGAGACAGCTGCATTTAGTAGAAGCAGCAATCTGGATTGCCAAGAAAATTACAGGGTTTATTTTTCTGGACTTTAAAAGAATCGACAAGCTACAAAATGGATAGAAAGATAGAAATATGTTTATTACTCGTCAATACTGTCTCATACATAATTATAATTAAAATTATTATTCGTTGTGATTTTGTCATGGTATAAGTTACTTTTGCTTAGTTCAAAATGTCATATTACAGTCTTTATGATATTAACATACTGTGTGTACAGAGGCAAATTTCCTAATTTTGTTTCTACTGTCTCCTTTCAATGAAATTACATCAGATCACTTGTAATAAATTTGAAAATGGTAAATTTCAACTGCGTTACTTAAGCTATTTCATATGTGACAATGTGAAATAGATTTAATGTTTTCTTTAAAACATTAGTTTATACACGGTGGCTATAGATTAGGGGAAAACACAGTCCGAAAAAGAAATACACACCAGTATTTTCTTATGGAAAAATTCATGTTGTTTATTTGAGCGATTAATAAGTCCAATTTTTCTATAACAAAATGCTAGTGTGTCCTTTTTTTACTGCTCTTTTCTCTGATTTGTAGCCACCCTGTATAAAATAATGTTTGTAAAGAAAAATATTGTTTAAAGTCTGTGCCAGAATATTGAATTTTCTTCCTTATCAACCTATGCTTTATCTATTTCTAATGAAATTTTTTTTAAATTTAAGTATTATTTTTCACTGAATCAAAGTGAAATTACCCATTTATTAGAGAATTGACCATATAATTTATTAATGATGACAATGAATTCTAGTTTTTCCCTAGAAAACTCGTGTTATTTAGGAATATAAGATTCGCGGAATTGCTATTTTGTTCGTTGATATTGACACTTAATGCTTATATAGCTTACAATATTCTATATTTGAGGCATTCAGAACAAAAATGATTCAAGCCCGTTTTTTGAGATGCATTCTTTCTCTACAACCAACAATTTATCTAGTGCCGTAACAAACCAACTCTTAGATTAAAAAATGTGCGCAACAGTTAGTGCAAGTCTCCTTTGATTCTGAATGAAATTCTGCAGAGGCCATTAACTATATTTGTAAATATCTCTTGATAATGTTTTATTGATTGCGTGCACTTTCATTCTAAACGCTTTATATCATGATATAATAGTTTCTAAAATTTATATATCTATCGAATACAGAAGAACGATCGATACAATTAATTCTTTAATATGATTATGTACAGCTTCTTAAAAAATACTTAGATAATAAAACAGCAGAATATTTTGAGTTACAGCCGTATTATTCTACATTATAAAGTATAAACATTATATATAAGGGGCAGTCAAATGAAAACAATGCAGACTAAATAACAACCATGGCGAGAAGTTGGCAATGCAGGTTGTCTATAGTAGTGCCCTCTATAGGGAATCAGGAAGGAACAGCGCAAGCGTTCAGCGCTGTTCCATTTGTCTGTTATACGCACTCGAAGCGAAGTGAGCGAGTCATACGTGCGTCCGACATAAACACAGATCTCTCCCCATGCGATTTCCAAATTCGATTTGTGGGTCATTTCTGGGTCATTGTGGGTCAAGATCTAAAAAGCGGCTCAATTTACACTAAATTTTGCATCCAATGATTTTCGGGCACGAGAAAACTGTTGGGCTAGGTCACATATTCGAGAAATTTCAATTAGTGGGTAATTTTGGGTAATTTTGGGTCATGTTAAGCTAATTGTATCTAAAAAACGGTTCAAACGATTTTGACGAAATTTTGTATCCGACTATTTTCGGGCACGAGAAGATTACTGGGCTGGGTTACATGTTCGAGAACTTTCGATTAGTGGGTCATTTTTGGGTCAAAGCGGGTCAAATTAATTTTATCTAAAAAACGGCTCTAACGATTTTGATTAAATTTTGTATCCTACGAGTTTCGGGCACGCGAAAATCATTGGGCTAGGTCACATGTTCGAGAAAATTTGATTAGTGGGTCATTTCTGGGTCATTGTGGGTCAAGATCTAAAAAGCGGCTCAATTTACACTAAATTCTGCATACAATGGTTTTCGGCCACGAGAAGACTGTTGGGCTAAGTCACATGTTCGAGAAAATTCAATTAGTGGGTCATTTTGGTCATGGGTCATGATATTTGAATTCAAATTTAATTTTGACCGAGCATAGCTCGATCTTTGCTCGTTTATATACAAAAAGTGGTACTAATCAAGACAGGAAATCCTTCACGGTGGATAATATGTATTAATAATGTAATGTTATAAATCTTTCTGTTTAATCATTGTGGCAACTTTATTGGGGAAACATACAAATAAAGTCGTTTTGAGAAGAAAAGGTTTTTCCAAATTTGATTAGGGATACTTTATCTGGGGCAGAAAACTTTATATGTGAAAGTCATGAATTCAATCCATAGTGACTAAGATGAAGAATATACTACATTTTAATTTCACTATAAAAACAAAATATAAGTAATCTAATTATTTTTCGCACAATGTCTATGAATTATTCTGAGACATTTTAAAAGGGAATGTATTTATTGTGCTCCTCAAAATCAATGTATTCATTTGTTTAAACACACGTTGTAATTACACAGGCAAATATACTTATTTTACAATAATTTCAATGCAGTCATCTTAAAAATTCACCTAATGAAAAAATGGATAAACTCGATGTAATTAATTTAATGTTAGGCCTGAAATACCACTCAAATTAAAAATTCTCATTAGTAAAAATAAATACATTGAAAATAGAATGAATCTTGTGAAGATATAATTTATTATTTGGCTATGCATTAAAAGTAGAAATTTATAGGTCTAAAAATTAAAAAAGTGTAACAAATTTACAGTAATTTTGAAATATCTATTCAGTTATTAAAATAAGCTAAATACTCATTTAAGGAGAAATAATACAAAACATTACATACAAAGAAGTTTCTTCTTATAAATAGAAGCAATTCTTTAATATATTTATTTTTCATCTTTCATCACATACGAAAAGAATTTTCATACAAGAGTTTTCGTAAAGAGAGAGAGACATTAATGACCTTATAGACATTAAAGACCTAACATTAATGACCATTTTATAAAAGTTACTTTCTAAAAGAAGCGGTTCTTATTTTTGAAATTCATACTACACTGGTATTTTACTGAATTACGCACTACCTCAGAAATAAAGAGTATGCTAAGACTTTGTTTCAGTTTTTAAAATCTTATATAAGTTTTATTTTCTAAATTTTTCATAAATAATTGCATATTTAGAAATAAAATTTAAAATAGTTAAATAAAAAGATATAATCAAGGTAAAATAAAGAGAAATCCATAGAAAGGTCTAACAAATTCTCTTTTTTACAGCGTCACTCTTAAGAAAATTTATCACTTTAAAGGAAAAATTGTTTATCGCAATATAGGAATTAGGCGGCTAAATAGCTTAATAATATATGATATTTTTTAATAAAGATAAAATCTTTATTAATGCTTTAATTAAGAGGGTTTTTATCTTAGAAAGGGTAAACATTTTAGACTTTGATGTTTCAAAAATATTCATGAATATTCTAATAAAAAATGTTCAATGAAAAAAAAACACTTATTTTGAAAAAGAAAATCAAATTTATTTGAATAAAATTCATTTTCATATGATTATTATTATAAAACCTTAATCGGCCATGATGCAGACGTTTTAAAAATATTTTCTTTTTTATATAATAAATCATTTAACTTACATAATAATTAGTTGCATTTTAATTTTTAATGTTGCTTAAAAAAAGTGCAGTTGATCACAATTTTGATCACAATTGATAACAATGCCGATACACGAATATGTATGTTATAATGTATTTTTCTAGAATTAAACCGAGTTAAAAAAAAGAAAAATGTTAGATTTTTGGAAATGTTAATTAATAATTTTTTTTTAGCTTATTAAAAAGGGTTGCACATTGTAAGGACTAAATAATATAAAGCAATATATTAGTTACTTTCAAATGAAAAAAACTATGTAAAACATATTATCACGGATAATAGGAAATATAAAATAGAATATTTTACTCTTAGTATAAAAAATTAGAAACAAAATAAAGTAAAAGAAGAATGTATAATTTAACAAACAAAGCATATAAAATAACACACAATGTATATCAACATAATTGTCAATTTGCGTGAGCATTCTGACACTAAGGTTTTGAAACGTTGCATAATGTTCTTATCAAACCATTATAGAATCACAATATTTTTCATGGTTGAATCAGCTTTGAGTTAATAAGCTGTCATTTTAAATACTTTCGTGAATGCACACATCTTGCGAAATTAAATAATTTACTTTGAAATGCATTTTCAATATTAGTTGATAGTTTTGTAAAGACACATATTTTGCAATGCATAATTAATTGACATTTTAAGGAATTGATTATCGGTACACACGCACATCACATATACAGGATTATAAAAAAAATGGCTTACACACTTGAGAGAACTCGGAGTGCTTTCAATTGTACCTAAAAAAGTAAATTTTAAACTTCAGATAATATTTAGATGATGTGGTCACCATATATTAAATAAAAATATTGTAATGCAAAAATTCACCAAAAATATTATTTGTGCCAGTTGTGACAGAAAATACTCATCACATTTTTTTCGATATTTGATCAGAGCTACTGGACTTACGGATAGAAAATATGATTTTGTGATTATAGTACGTTCTTGACAATTAAAGCATGCATGTTGATCATTTATTGCAAGGATATTAAGCATGTATGTGTAAGCATATTGTGTTTTAAATTTTAGGTGAATTTCACAAGAAAAACGTCCTATATATTAAAACGACAAGCTAAAGTCTTAATTTTCAGTGCAAATTCGACGTTTTTGCGAATGTGTGTGATTAAATCTAAAACCTGTTCAGTTTTAAGGTACACTTGAATGCAGTCAGCGTAACAGAAAATGTTAAGTTCTGGTTCTTTGGCATAGAGTGGGAGTTCGAATCCCATTTCCGACAGAAATATTTCTGCAATACTTTTGGCTATAATTCATTTAAATTACTGTCATATTTTAAGGAAAGAAAGTTATATGCTTTGTATTTTTTTGTTCAAATGCTTTTTAATTAAGTAAAGTTTAACACTTAACAATATTTTTACAAATTAAAAATTGCATTATAAGTATAATAATATAAATAAAAAAATATTTGTATTAAAAATATTTAAATAAAAAAAATGTATGTAATTACACAAAAAATAAAATAAAAAATAAATAATAACACAAAAAAATGAAAGCGAGAAGAAAACATATTTCTTTTACAACTAGATAACAATATTGTTTTCCAAAAATTTGTATACGGGAAACGTTATATTTGTAACCGATAAATTTTTAAACTGTTTGAACAACAAGAACCTTTTTTAAACTATGAAATGATCCTACGTGAAAATACAAGAAAATGCCTTCTTATGAGCACTTTTATCCACTAAATGTCGATATTTTTTCATGAATTTTTTATTAAAAAATATAAATTCATACAAAACTGGGTTAAATATATAACATCATAGAAATTTGAGATTTATTTAAGGTTTTTATTACGGGCCCGGGCAACGCTGGGCAGATCAGCTAGTTTACTTGTTAAATGACGAGAGCATATTTTCGTCCCATTGTATCAGAAAAACACACCCCATAGCCCTTTGTAGTGAACAACGTATTTTTGCACACAAACACACACACACAAATATATATAGGGTGATTCCAAATTATTTGAACAAACTTTAAGGGTTGCTACAGCACACTTTAACAATCATTTATCGTATAGGAATGTATGGGAACAACAGATACGTTGACACACAGTCCCAGGAAAGAGAACTCAAAGAAAAGAAAAATGGAGTGATTGGTTGATTTGGTTTCGTTGCCGGTAGAGGACAATAGGTGTCTTGCCGCCCGTCAACATCATGAATCTGCGGGGAAACGCTATTCTGAATTGTGATGACTTCCTTGACGAGGGATTTTACCTACGTCGAAAAAGCAGGCATGCATCTCATGTACGGCCGTGCAAATGGTAACGGCAGAACTGTGCTACAAGTGTATCAAGAGTGCTTTCCTGATAGACGAATGCCGGACCACAGAATCTTTGAGCAGTTGCACCGTCAATGTTGTGAAAGTGGTTCTTTCCACGACACTTTACACGAAGCGGGTCGAAGGAGAGCTGTACGCAGTACAGATCTGGAAGAAAGCATCTTGAAATTTCTGGATAACAGACAAAACTCAATCTCACCATGAAATTAGTCAGCACACCCCTTGGAGAGTGTTAAATGAAGAATGCTTACAAGAGTACAAGTTTTGAAACCGGAAGACGATCTTCAACTCGTAGAATTCTGCCAATGGGTTTTGTAGCAGAGTTCATTGCAGTGGGACTTCCACGCTCATGTGTTTTTCTCAGATGAGGAGATGTTTACACACGAGGATGTATTGAATGCAGAGAATTGGCATTTGTGGACAACAGATAATCCAAACGCTTTACGCCCAAACCCGTATGAAGATCTATTCTCTGTAAATGTGTGAGCGAGTGTTGAGAACTTTTTCTTGATTGGACAATATCTAATATTATTGTGCCTCGATGACAGTTGTTATCGTATTGTTTTATTTTTTTATTTTTTTGAAGAGGTTTTAACAGAACTACTTCAAGATGTTCCTACCGCCAATCGTAAACAACAGTGGTTTCAGAATGATAGAGTGACAGCCCATTTAAGTACAGTTTTGGGGGGATAGGGTGAGGGGGGAATCACGGCATGCGCACAAATTAAAAGTTTATAATAAGATATTCATTGCAATACAATATATACGTTATATTGTTTTAAAAGAATTTTGTGACTTGAACTAAAATTACAATTGCATTAAACATAATTAAATATAATTAATAATTATATATATATACTGAAATTTTGAAATGCAAAGTAATTCATATTAATGGATATATTTTTTAAAACTTCTTCAAGTTTAAATTATTTCGTTTATTTATAGTAAAACATAGTTTGAAATTAACTCAATCTTAAATTAAAAATTCCTTTGATGGCCTTAAACGAGACACAATATTGAAAATTTTAATTAATTCCGAAGATTTATTTCCTCTTATTTCCTTAATTAAACTTTTTTTATGATAAGATTAATTGAATACCTGTCTTTGACAGTTTTATTTCCTACTGGAAGCTGAGCAGTTTCTTGATTTTGTTAATGAATAATTATGTTAAATGAAGAAATATATTAGATGTCGCAATTTTTTAAAATAAATTGTTTTATTATAATGAATAATAATATTTTGTTAACGGAGTTGCCAAATATATCTCGCTTTGAATTATCTGTAAAAAATTTGAAAGTTTTCAATAAATAATCATATCATTATAATATTTCTTTTCTATTTTGAATTGAAATTACACATGCATTAAAATATTATAAAAAATTATAATTAATAATCCCATAAAAATTTAAATTATTCAAGTTAATGTAAAACAATCCATGTAATGATCGCATTTAATTTTTTTAATTATTATTTTTAATTTTAGCTTTTATGTTTTGAGTACATTATCACATACTTTCAAAAAGTTTTCAATTTTCAATTAAAAATTCCATTTGGAATCATTATTAGACATTAAAGAGACGAAATTGAAATATTTAATTAATTGTTAAAATTTATTTCGCATTCTTTACTTAATTAAACCTTTTTATGTAAAGATTAATTGATCATCTATGTACTACCAACACGAATGGCTTTTGCTTTCTAATTACAAAAATTACGTCATTTATTTCGTTGGATTATACGATTTACATTTTATATTGACTTGTAAAGCATGAGAAAATGTGTATCTTTTTTTGAGCTGCTTCTGTCATCGTCTAAAACACAACACCATTCGCACGTGGTTTTTGCTGATGGAAAAAGGGAAAATAATTTGACGTTTACATAAATGAGCAAATAATTGCATCACAATATACTTTCAACAACTACAATGACTACAAGAACTGCAGTCTATGTGACAAGGTCTCATCCATTGTGATAAAACACCATCCATCATAATAACCTAGACTGTATGCCACTTATTACCAGTAAGAAATCAACAGATTTTGAATGGGAAATATTACAGTAGCAAAATCAGCAGTAGCAAAATCAGCATTCCTATAAAATACAACCTTTATTTCACGCGATGTAGTATTCTTTCACTTGAATATAATTCATTATGTGGATGCTAAAGCAAAACAAAACAACAATAAACCATATTTACAAAATCACAAAACTCAATCAATTTTTATCTCCAATCTTGAAAAATTTAGCAGCTTGCGATAAATATACATATCTCCTTCTACTAGAGCTGGCAAGATACTTTCGATTATGATAGCAACAATGCATAATATTAGATAAGTTCCTTTTTGGGATTTTCCCATTCGTACAAACGCACGGAAAATAGGTAAACTTTTTACATATTCTGAATGCAACTTTTCTTATTGTTGAATTCAATCTTCAGCGTATTTAATTCCGTATGAGTATTATGGAAATAAATTGAAGATAATTTAATATAGATAAATTGATATTTTTGTAAGGGTATCTAATTAGGACATGTATTCAAATAGTGAATCAAATGATAAAAGAAATTCTCTCACTTGGTAAAAATTAGTTGAATCATGTGTAGTAATTATAGATCAAAAATTGCAAACATCTCATTATTAAAAGAACTACTAAAGAGAGTTCGTTAATTATAAGTGTCAATCTGCAATATATTGTCATATGATTGACTTAACTTATTCGTTTCATACTCAAATTAAACAGTATTCATAGAGTTTAAAATTTTAGGCATCAGGAATTACCCAATAGTTGTTGAATCAGCATGATTATACTGGATTGGTATAAATAAAAAAAATCAGTTATAAATTGCAAAAAATTTTTATAAAAGAATAAATATATGGAAGTGCATTTTTCACTAAAAGAATTCAATATATGGATGATGATTTTTTAGGAATGAAAAAAAATGAAGTTCAAAAAATGATAGTGGATGCTAATAAGAATGCATTGTGGAATATAAATGCGGAGGATTATAAAAGATCTGACAACAACGGGGATATTTTATTCGATATTTTATTTGATATTTTATTCGATTCATTATAAATTTAGAAAGCAAGAGATATTTTTGAGCGAATTTTATCTCTGACTGAGTAAACTCTTTTAGATAAATTGCTTTCATAAACAAAAAATGTACCTTTGACTTCAAATCACTTGGCAAGCGCTCCTTTGTGCTTCTAAAATGTTTCTGTGATTAAAAGTTTTGTAAAGCTAGTACCGCTCATTCATTTTTACTGTAATAAAGCTTTACCAATAATTATTTTTCTAGTAAAAACATTCTTAAAGAAGCACCTGATACACCATCAAGAGTTATGTCGAAATCATCGGGCACTTGATTTTTTTTAACACCTCATTATATATATGTGTGTTTTCTTTTACATCTATCGTAATCTACATGAAATAATTTTCTTCTTTAGATGTTTCTACTATCGGAATTTCCTGAAAGCATTCATTGTCGCTTGACCGTTTACGCTCCATTTAAGAAATTCTTGTGAATCACTCGTTGAGCAAATATTTCTACTGAATGGTTCAATGACGGATCCACAGAGTATTCAGTTCTTTTATTAACATTATCATCTAAGTAATCTCAGAATATTCCCTCACTTTAGTATCCTTTATTGGAGACTTTTGTACTACATCCTTTTATGCTGATAAAATGCAACGTCCTGACAATCATTTGTGCAAAGCGTTTTTTCGATATCAATATTTACTCTTTTTAAAAATGAACTTTTATTTTCCATACGGACTTTTTACCTAACTTGTATTACCTATGAAATATTACTTAAGAATACTTTTTGATATTAGAATCAATTAAATAATTTGAATATAAACAGAGCATTGAGTTTAACCAAATTTATTTTTTTCAGAAAAACATTTTAAATTGAAATTGAAGATAAACATTTATAATTTTCCAATGATTATTTTAGTAATTTTTGTAGCATTTATAAGCATTGATAATGACATGATTGCAATAATAAAAATAATAAAAGGATATCTTTAAGCAAATTGAACCCATAAATAAAATCTTTCTAATATTTGCAGTTTTAATTCGCCTTCATCTTTTTTCTGAAACTCTGTTATAGAATTGTATTGTTTGGTAATTTATACATTGTTTCTAAGTATTTAATATATATATATATATATATATATTGCTTTGGCTTTTCCATATTAATATTAATTCTTCTCTTTTAGTAACTAGATTAAAATAAACTGACCATTTGTGGTAAGAGCTGCATTGATTTCTATTTATCTTCTATTTTATGGCCTAGTTGGTTTGAATTTTTCACATAACCCCTTCGCAACGAGCAGCACGTAGATGTACCCTATTGGCTGCGCAAAATACTTGTACTTCAATACCGCTTTTTTCAACAAAAGTTTTTGCCTCATTTAATACCACATTTAATTTGCCTCATTTAACTAACATGCATTTCAGCAGTTAAATAAGCCAAAAACCTCCAATTAATAAAAGTAATGCTCAAAATAATTTTAAAAATGTACGGTCTGACCGTTTTGCAGGGGTTAAGGAATTGTTCAATATATATTTAAAGTGTTGTAATTCTGATAACAATGGTTGACTAGGAGGAACTAAAGGATATATGTTTTTAAGAAACTTTGTATTTCAGTTGCAGTTATAGAAAAACATATTGTGGTTACAATGACGAAATAGTACAGAATGTCTTCATCATAAATCAAAAGTCTTTATTTATCATAAAAATATATTAATAAGCAGTGTTATTTTTCCTCGTTCATTTGATTACATTGGTCAGGAATTACCTTGTCTGATCACAAATTGCCCCCGGAGTTGGCTGTAATTTTGATATATTGATAATTATATTTATTGTGACAATATTTAAAATAAAATACCTATTTTAAACCTTACATGTTTTAACTGAATTCAATAAAAAGGTAAAAAATCAAAAGGGAGAAATACTTTTGAAGGGAATGTAAAATTTTAAAAACCTATCTTAACTTAACAATTTAAGTTAACAGTTTAAATGGAGTACATCAGCATGGAATGTATCACAAATTGCATATCCTTTAAAACTCTATTGCATTTAATGAAAAAGTTGATTTTATAATTACAAAATAAAAAGTTTGAAAACTTAATGCCATATTTTAGATTTTAGTAAAATCCTGTGTAAAAAATAATGAATGGGTTTTTTACTAATGAACTTGGGTGTGTGGTGATCGAAAATTAACCTATCTCACTCTATTTTTTAAACACCAATAAATATCCAGTTAAACATCCTATCCAAGTTATTCCGCAATCTGTTTCAATCTCTATTAGATTGGTTTGAGTACAGTGTGTTCCACAAGGAACACCCGAACTTTATCATTCAATAATTATTTAATTATAATAAATGTAATGCTGCAAAAGAAAAAAAAATCTAAACCCATTTTTATATTTCTTTGCTGCTACAAGGCATCATTTAAAAATTATCCTAGTATGAATGAATCAACAGATATACAAAGTAAGATTAAAGTTAATTAAGGTAACTAATTTACGAAATTTTACAGTAGGCGACATAAAAAGCATAAAAACTATCTGTTTGACACAATCGCTTTTCTTGAGGTCTCATAGAATTAGATTATAGTTTACATCTGCAATATTTAAATTGATTTTCGATGACGTTTATAGACAAATCCCCTTGAAGCGTATGTATGCAACATAATGCATTTAAATGAACTGGATAATTCTTGAAAGACTAATTTTCTTAAAACAATTATTTCACCACATAACATACCAATATTTTAACAGAAATGATATTTTGCCATTTTAGAGAGTTAAAAAGAAATAACTATTGTTTGAAACTTTTATACAAAATCTACGTTATATATTTACAGTGAGTTGTTATTAAAAACAGTTATACTACAACACGAAGAGTTGTTTTTGCTATCAATGTTTTTCTTTTAATCAATAATGACATTATTTTCATACAAAAAAATATATTTTTGAAAGTATTTTCTTTATTTGAAAAACATAAAATAAATGCTTAACCCATGCAGAAAACACAATTAGAATGTCTACATCACACATTGAATGGATAACATCACAGTAAGTTAAAAATATATCAGACTTAAATTAAAAACTGTAAAAAAGAAAACTTTTATCTTTATATCAACTAATACATAAAAAAGTGACGAATGAGGTAAATTTTACAGTCTTTGACATAAGCAGTGTAAAAAATTTACCATAACTAGTTTTCTTGAGATCTTTTTGGATTTCATTATCTAATTTACACCTAAAACATTTAAATTGATTTTTGAAGCAGGTTAGTGTTTTTTGCATCGGAAAGGAGAGATGAGAGTTTATTTGAGCCCTTTAACGCACTTTAAAGATAAATCACTTTGAAGCATATGTTAACAACAAAATGCTTTTAGATGAAATGGATATTTTTCGAAAGACTAATTTTCTTAAAACAATTGTTATAAAAATCACTATTGCATTAAACACTAATACTTTTACTTTGCAATATGTATACATTTAACGTTTGAATGTAAAAACTATTAAAAACACCAAATAAAATAAATTAAGACAGACATGAGCACACTTAAGAAATAAAATTTATAAAAAATGTACTTAAAAACATTTAAAATACAAATTAGTAAACGTTTCGCCAAGCGACACGCAAGGCATCATCAGTACAAAAACAATCTATTGCATAACAAACGACTGAACAAATAAAGGACAGTTAAAGTTAGTTATTTTAAAAACAGACAATATTCATTAGGGACAGAACGAGCTTCATTCAAAGAATGGCTCGCTCATTCAAGAATGAGTCGCTTGGTGAAACGTTTACTAATTTGTATTTTATTTTAAGTATATTTTTTATAAATTTTATTTTTTAAGTGTGCTCATGTCTGTCTTAATTTATTTTATTTGGTGTTTTTAATACTTTTACTGTTGTTAAATTTCTCTTTATTATTACATAGATTTTAAAAGAAATTTCATTTTTTAAACTATTGACTGCACAAAAGTACTGGCATTTATCCAAAAGACCGGAAATAGACTTATATTGTGTTTTTATTTTTGTTTTAATATTATTTTTTTCTTATTTTTGAATAGCTTTTTAAAACGTTATTGTTCATATAGAAAAAAAAAAACTATTACACCTTCTGTAGTTGCAGCATGGACATCAACACAGTAAGTTTGAAATATATCTGAGTTATATTTAAAACTGAAAATAAAAATGCTTTCATCTTGATTTCAAAAAATAAATAATAAGTGGTAAATTAAATTAAATAAATTAACTTATTTAGTATATTTGAAAGTATTTGACATAGAATGTAAAAAAAAAAAAAATACTTTTTTACTGCATTCGGGTTTTTTTGAGGTTTAAGAGGATTAGGTTAAAATTTACATCTGCAAAATTTAAATTGATTTTCGAAGCTGTTTAGAGATAAATCTTTTTGAAGCGTCATTTAACAACAAAATGCTTTTAAAAGAATTGGATATTTATCGAATGTATAATTTTCTTAAAACATTTTCTTCATCGCATTAAACAACGATACTTTTAATACAAATGACATTTTATCGTTTTACTGGTTCGCAAAGCATAAAACTAACTTAAACTTTTAAAATAAATTTTAATTACGTATATTGTTTGTAGCAGAGTATTGGCTTTTAACCAAAAAATTGGAAAACATGTTTATAAAGATTTTTAGAACATTTAGAGTAAGTAAAAGTTCTAAAAGTTTATATAGTAACAGTCTTTTACTACGTGGCTTTATTGACATTATTATTAAGCAAGCATAATTCAAATTACAATTTTACAGAAATATTTTAAATTCATATAATCTATGTACTAATGTACCATTTTGGATTATTTGAACTGCGATTTTAATAAATGTAGAGATTCGTTATTCATCATTTCTGTTGCCTAACAGATTTAACTTTTTTCTACACATATAAAAATAAAATATCGAAATTTTGAAAATTTTCCATTTTTTGATGGATTGCCATATTTTGAGATATAATGAACATGATTTGACTATTTTTGGAAAATGTCTGTCTGTCTGGCTGTTAGTCTGTGTAAAAGAAATATTGTGACCGATCTATCTCAAGAATTTACGGCATTTAACCAAACGTCAGAATCTGAATAACCTTAACATAAATTGTTGTGTATTAGGTTTGTGTGTTTATCGACTAATAGTGGAATTGCTATGCTGCATGTTTCACGATTTCCGTCAGAGCAACATCTGAATAACTAATGCACATAATTTTATAAAACATCTTATTCTATTAGCCTTTGACATACATAGATGCTGATTAGTTTGGGTATAGACAAATAATTAGTGGCACTGTGGTTGTATTTCTTTTATAATATCCCCGATAGCTATATTTCAAAAACTAATGCAAGGAATTTAATCAAACAGCATATTCTGTTAGATCTTGACATACACAGATGCTGAATCAACACAAGCACTGCTACACTCTTAAAACTGTGCCTCTGATTTAAGAGGTACATTGTGAATTTTTGTGCCTCTGAATATTAAGAGGCACGTGCCTTTGAAATTAAGAGGTACATCGTGCCTTTGAGATTCAAAGGCACAGCGTAAGTGCCTTTGAAATTAAGAGGCACAAAGTGCCGCTGAATTTATATATTCAAGTGCCTCTTATTTAAAAATACATTCTGTGCCTCCTATAATGGTGGCATATGCATGTGCCACCATTATAAGAGGCACAGAATGTAATTTAATTATATTTTATATTATATTTATATCTTTACAGTAAATTCTGTCTACTGCAGAAAGATTTCCCAGCATGGCATATCCAAAGACATAGATTAAATTTCGTCTAAGGCGGAATACTATCTATAATAGAAAATTTTCTCACTCCCAATTTATTGAAATAAATTTGAAATAAATATTAAAATGTGTGTCCATGTGGCCTAAGTCAGTTCTGTGGTTCAATAAAGAACCTTGTCAACATATCACTTTATTTTATACGTAACAAAATATATAAAAAGGCGTAAAAGGTTTATTAAAAACAAATAAGACAAACATTAAAAATAATCAGTTTAAAATAATCATAATATTGATCTTGTGATAATGACAATTAATTTCAAAAAGTAACTCTTATCATAAATATTTCATTACTGGTATCCTAAATGTTAAATTTATTTGAAAATGACTAATTTGTTTAATTAGTATACATTTTCATTATATTGAATTCTGATTCAAAATACAGTACGATTATTAAAAACAATACCTATTACTTTTTGTAGGATGTCCATTACTGAAATTTTGGGTGTTTTGATTTATTTTTGTTTTTGCAGTTAAATTTCGATTACAATAGGATATGTAGCTGAGATTAGTTAAATATCGTTGACAGATTAATATCAGTGTTGAATTCAGACATTTTTCTCCGGGAGGGATTTTTGAGACTTGGGAGGGGGGGGGAGTTGCACTTTTTGCCCATTAAAAAGAATAAAATCTCACACTTTTCGGGGTGGGATATCACTGTTCTGGAGAGGGAATGCCCCCCCCGGGCCACCCCCTGAATTCAACACTAATTAATATAAAACAAAAGAAACCGGACTTTAATAGCTATAACTATTAATTAAAAAATTAAATTTCTCAAGGGAATGATACATTTACCCGGTATATACATATATTTGTAACATAAAACATTTCTTTTAGAGTGTCAATTTTTATACTACACAAATAATCAAGTACTAAACTAAATATGCTTACTTATTGCAGAATTTTCTATAACGTCATCATGATCCGCAGGTGGAGGATTGCAATAATGACACCATCCATTGTACGTAATATTATGTTTCCTAACATAAATTCATTGCATTTTCCACAGGAACATTTACCTCTGCGGCGTCGTTTTAAATCGTAGGAAAACATAACTCCTATAATCAGCGATTAATATTGTTGCAATCCTGAGCGACAATAATAACAAGAGCGTAATTAAAAAACGAAAGCAGAAAACCTCTTGAGTCAAAATAATCGTCTTGCGAAAAGGATATATATATAAACTCGGTTTGCGTCGTCAGGTGCCGCCATTCGAATAACCTAGAAGAGACCACGCCAGACGCCATTTCTTCTGGTCAAGGGTCTATTCTCCCTCCACACCCCTATCCCTCATTGAAAGTAAATATCTCGCTCAATGCATCATGGGTTAAACATTTGTACGCATGCGCGCTTCCCCACTGTACCGCTGAATAAATGACCGTTTTTTCAAAGGCACACATTTAGTTTGGTGCCTCTGACAAATTTAGTTCTGTCATCGGTGCCTCTGAGAGATTTTGACACGGTCATCGGTGCCTTTCATTTCTTTGTACCTTTGATGTTTATCGGCTTACAAGAGGCACTTTGTCTGTGTGCCTCTCATATTAAATGAATAGAAGGCACTATGCGCTGGTGCCTTATATATCAGAGGCACAGTTTTAAGAGTGTATACTATATTAGCGGAAAAATTCATATTTGGTTCACAGTCGGTTGATGCAACTTATTGAAAGTGGTTTGCAGCATTATTAATTTCATTCTTGCAACTTTCCTACACTTTTATCCCCATTGTTGCCAGAATAGCTCATTTTTGAGCCAATCATTAGGTTGTGAAGTACGGAATAATGATTCTACGTTTTTTTGCGATGAGTATTATAGCTGTATCTTATTATTGTATAGAAATGCAACAAATTTTTTATTTGAGTTTAATGATTAAAAATGTATACTTTGATCAAATTTTAAATTTTAATAAACAAAATGGGTGTTGTTCTGCTCTTTTTTTTATTCACTGATCATTGTAACTCTGTGTTAAATTGGGAGAAATGCCACTATGCTTTATATTCATAATTGTTGGAGCTATTATAAATTAATATATTAGAATGGAATAGAAGAAAGGTTTGTGATGACAACATCTCATATATTCTTGTTAATTTTTGACACGACATTTCTGTCGCGCACAGTTGTGAAAAAGAAATAATCAAGCAAATAAAAATTTTAAGGTAAGCGTAAGAAAATTGCCATATTAACAAATGTAATTGATCTCCAACAGTAGCTAAGATAAATACGTGTTCTTTTTAATTCCTATTTTAGTCAGTGTATTTTGAACGCTTTAGTGCGATAGAAAGATCTTTATCTGCCAAAAACATTGTGATTTGTCTCCATTATGCACTTCATCTTTTTTTCCTTAATAAGAGTGATTTTCCCGTTTCTATCATCATAGTTCTTTTCTGCCTTAAGTACAAGTATGGAAATATATACCTTTCAAAATAAATAACATTTAAACTGATTTTCCAAGAATATTAGAGATAAATTCCTTTGGACCGTTTAAAATCAATTTCTTTTTAGAAGAATTGGATATTTTCGAAAGATTAATACTCTTAAAACAATACCTTTTAAAACATTTACTTCAACGCATTAAACACCAATATTTTTAAAACAAGAACGCAAAGAATAAACTTCTAAAATGAATTTTAACTACATAGACTTTTCTTTATAAAAGAGTTATTGGCTTGTATACAAAACAGAAATAAATAAATAACTTAGCGATTATTATACAGTAGTATTTTATTAAAAACTTTTATAATACAAAGTTTAAAATTTGAGAAAGTTAGCGCGATGTCAATATTTTCTTTGTCTCACTAATAATATGACTTTTGCCAGGGAGCAATTGTCAAAATTACAAAGAAGGCACATAATATGGTTCAATTTTGGGATTACCTGCAAAAAAGATTTTTTTTTATAAAATAAAGTCCAGTATGGTCGAAAATCACCAGTTTTCCCTTTATAATTATAATATACTAGCAAGCTACGCCCGCTACGCTGGTCAATTTCTTATAACAAACTTTTAATCCAACAAAATATTGGCATTTCATAATTCACTTTTATATTTTAACAGAATAATAAGGCTACTATAATTTGTGACTCATGCTATAGCCATTATACACGCCAGAACACGTCGCCCTTATCATTATCTTTTTACGCATGAAGGTTTTGCTATGGTACTCCATCGTGAAATTTAGTAATTTTTCAAATTCAATATTTGAAAAATGGCATAATCATTAGATTTGAAATTTATATCAAGAAAAATACAAATTTTTACCTTTCAAACGCAGTTTGCCTAACAATTTTCTGACAAATACTTTTCGAGCTACTATTTTTTTTTCAGTAACTTCAAATATTTCATTTTCCGAGATTAATCTGTGGCAACAATTAGCGAAAAACCCAGTCGTCAGAAACGCATAGTTTTTTATTAAAGAGGTTGTTGGAGCAGGGATTGTCACCAACAATTTGCCACCATCACTTTTGAAATCGGTTCGGTAGTTCTAGAGATTCCATAGAAATTGTAATTTAGAATGTTTTTAGAACGCTTTTCGCTCATTTCACCCTTTTAAATTTCGAATTTTTTTAATTTTGCTCTTAGAGAGCATTTGCATCTTATAAGTAACTACAATGCCAAATTTCAAATTTCTAGCTCCTTCAGTATAAAAAAATCGCAATTTTAGAACGTTTTTCGCTCCTGCACCCCCCTCTGGGGTTAGTGACACCGACATAAAATATAGTCTATGTTGGAGCAGGGGTTGTCACCATCACTTTTCAAATCGGTTCGGTAGTTCTAGAGATTCCATAGAAATTGCATTTTAGAATGCTTTTCGCTGATTTCATCCTTTTAAATTCGAATTTTTTTTATTTTATTCTTAGAGAGCATTTACATCTTATAAGTAACTACAATGCCAAATTTCAAATTTCTAGCTCCTTCAGTATAAAAAAGATCGCAATTTTAGAACGTTTGTCGCTCTTGCACCCCTCTGGAGATAGTGGCACCCACAAAAAATATATCCTATGTTGGACCAGGGGTTGTCACCATAAATTTGCCACCATCACTTTTGAAATCGGTTCGGTAGTTCTAGAGATTCCATAGAAATTGTAATTTAGAATGTTTTTAAAACGCTTTTCGCTCATTTCACCCTTTTAAATTTCGAATTTTTTTTTAAATTTTGTTCTTAGAGAGCATTTACATCTTATAAGTAACTACAACGCCAAATTTCAAATTTCTAGCTGCTTCAGTATAGAAAAGATCGGCATTTTAGAACATTTTTCGCTCCTGCACCCCCTGGGGTAATGGCACCGACATAAAATATAGTCTATGTTGGAGCAGGGGTTGTCACCATCACTTTTCAAATCGGTTCGGTAGTTCTAGAGATTCCATAGAAATTGCATTTTAGAATGCTTTTCGCTGATTTCATCCTTTTAAAATTCGAATTTTTTTTATTTTATTCTTAGAGAGCATTTACATCTTTTAAGTAACTACAATGTCAAATTTCAAATTTCTAGCTCCTTCACTATAAAAAAGATCGCAATTTTAGAACGTTTTTCGCTCTTGCAAACCTCTGGGGATAGTGGCCCAACAAAAAGATATATCCTATGTTGGACCAGGGGTTGTCACCATAAATTTGCCACCATCACTTTTGAAATCGGTTCGGTAGTTCTAGAGATTCCATAGAAATTGTAATTTAGAATGTTTTTAGAACGCTTTTTGCTCATTTCACCCTTTTAAATTTCGATTTTTTTTATTTTGTTTTTAGAGAGCATTTACATCTAATAAGTAACTACAATGCCAAATTTCAAATTTCTAGCTCCTTCAGTATAAAAAAAATCGCAATTTTAGAACGTTTTTCGCTCCTGCACCCCCCTAGAGTTAGTGACACCGACATAAAATATAGCCTATGTTGGAGCAGGGGTTGTCACCATCAATTTGCCACCATCAATTTGCCACCATCACTTTCGAAATCGGTTCGGTAGTTCCAGAGATTCCATAGAAATTGTAATTTAGAATGTTTTTAGAACGCTTTTCACTAATTTCACCCTTTTAAATTTCGAATTTTTTTTAAATTTTATTCTTAGAGAACATTTACATCTTATAAGTAACTACAATGCCAAATTTCAAATTTCTAGCTCCTTCAATATAAACAAAATCACAATTTTAGAACGTTTTTAACTCCTGCACCCCCCTGGGGATAGTGGCACCCACAAAAAATATATCCTATGTTGGAGCAGGGGTTGTCACCATCAATTTGCCACCATCAATTTGCCACCATCACTTTTGAAATCGGTTCGGTAGTTCCAGAGATTCCATAGAAATTGTAATTTAGAATGTTTTTAGAATGCTTTTCGCTCATTTCACCCTTTTAAATTTCAATTTTTTTTTTATTTTGTTCTTAGCATTTACATCTTATAAGTAACTACAACGCCAAATTTCAAATTTCTAGCTCCTTCAGTATAAAAAATATCGCAATTTTAGAACGTTTTTCACTCCTGCACCCCCCTAGGGTTAGTGACACCGACATAAAATATAGCTTATATTAGAGCAGGGTTGTCACCATCAATTCGCCACCATCACTTTTGAAATCGGTTCGGTAGTTCCAGAGATTCCATGGAAATTGTAATTTAGAATGTTTTTAGAACGCTTTTCGCTCATTTCACCCTTTTAAATTTCGATTTTTTTTAAATTTTGTTCTTAGAGAGCATTTACATATTATAAGTAACTACAACGCCAAATTTCAAATTTCTAGCTGCTTCAGTATAGAAAAGATCGGCATTTTAGAACATTTTTCGCTCCTGCACCCCCCGGGGTAGTTGCACCGACATAAAATACAGCCTATGTTGGAGCAGTGGTTGTCACCATCAATTTGCCACCATCACTTTTGAAATCGGTTCGGTAGTTCCAGAGATTCCATAGAAATTGTAATTTAGAATGTTTTTAGAACGCTTTTCGCTCATTTCACCCTTTTAAATTTCGATTTTTTGTTATTTTGTTCTTAGAGAGCATTTACATCTTATAAGTAGCTAGAATGCCAAATTTCAAATTTCTAGCTGCTTCAGTATAAAAAAGATCGCAATTTTAGAACGTTTTTCGCTCCTGCAACCCCCTGGGGAAGTGGCACCAACATAAAATATAGCCTATGTTGGAGCCGGGGTTGTCACCATCAATTTGCCACCATCACTTTTGAAATCGGTTCGGTAGTTCCAGAGATTACATAGAAATTGTAATTTAGAATGTTTTTAGACCGTTTTTCGCACATTTCACCCTTTTAAATTTCGATTTTTTTAATTTTGTTCTTATAGAGCATTTACATCTTATAAGTAGCTAGAATGCCAAATTTCAAATTTCTAGCTCCTTCAGTATAAAAAAGATGCAATTTTAGAACGTTTTTCGCTCCTACACCCCCCTTGGGGTTAGTGACACCGACATAAAATATAGCTTATATTGGAGCAGGGGTTGTCACTATCAATTTACCACCATCACTTTTGAAATCGGTTCGGTAGTTCCAGAGGTTCCATAGAAATTTTAATTTAGAAAGTTTTTAGAACGCTTTTCGCTCATTTCATCCTTTTAAATTTCGAATTTTTTTTTATTTTATTCTTAGAGAGGATTTACATCTTATAAGTAACTAGAATGCCAAATTTCAAATTTCTAGCTCCTTCAGTATAAAAAATATCGCAATTTTAGAACGTTTTTCGCTCCTGCACGCCCCTGGGGTAGTGCACCGACATAAAATATAGCCTATGTTTTAGCCGGGGTTGTCATCATCATTTTGCCACCATCACTTTTGAAATCGGTTCGGTAGTTCCAGAGATTACCCTCTACAAACAAACAAACAAACAAAAAAACAGTCTTTACTCCTTTATAATATTAGTATACATATATATATTCTTCCACACACAACCATAAATATCATTTTTTGAAATATTTTTTTAAAAAGTAAGATATTCAAGAAATAGAGTTATCGAAAGTCAACATAAAATGTTTATTTTTAAGTGCATTCGTAATTATATAAATACGTAGCACCTATAGTCGTCGTCTGGTCAGTCCGTCTGTCCGTCTGTTCGCATATAACGGCGCAAAAACTACCCAACCGAATGGCTGGAAATTTAATATATATAATCGGTGCAGAATTTTGTCCGGACATTTCAAATTTTATGAAAATCGAATCAAAACTTAAAAAGACATTAATAAAAGTTTTCTGCATTCTATTAAATCCTATCATACGTAATTAATTGAATGAAATCCCATGATAGGTAATGATTCTAGGTTGCCAGGGTAATTACGTCATATTTGAGATGGAATTGTATTATTTCAGTATTATTACTGAATTTAAAAACCGAATTTGTATACTAAAATTGTTTAATTATGGCAATCATGTAATCTACCGACAGTTCTTTAGATAGATGTTTCCAGAGGAATAGATATTAAATGAAAAAGTCTAAATATGGATTTCAAGTTCTGAAATTTTCAAAGTTAGTCTTAAGTTTCACATTGGAATTTTCAGTAAATATCAACAAAAGATAAAATGTTGCCCAATTAAAATGTACATATTTTATTACGGAAATTAATCATATCATAATAACAGACGATATAATTCATTTCACTGAAATAATAACAGTACGGACGCACCTCATTTGTCACGTTTGACGTACAATGTCCAACTGTTTTTTTAATATTACATTTTTATTTTTTTAATTTATCTTTAACACACAAATGAAAGCATTTTCATAGATTCTATGTTCTTTTAAACATTAATTGTGATAGAATGAGAAGATTATATATATAGAATTGTTATATATACCCTTTCATTTATACCATTTATTAAAGAAGACTGATCAAATAATTACTATATTGGTATGGCAAGCAAGAAATTTAGTTACAGAAAAAAAGTAGCATATAGCTGATATTAAGTACAATAGAAAAACAACAGCCCTGGAAAGAATATATCAAGAATAATCCATCCAAATAAATGCTAGTGAAAGTAAACTAACTTCCCTCTGCAATCTACACTATCAATTCATTATAAGAAAAACCATAGATATTGTCACACGTAAAAATACAATATGTAACGTTGCAGCATCATTTAATTTACCAAAATTTTAGCTCGAGTTACTCTATGGTTACAAATATGGAAATAAACATCTAAGTAAAAATTAAAAATTATGTGCGTAATTTTTAGAAAGTACGTGAAAAATTAAATGAATGCGTTTCAAATAAATTCATAGACCGTGCATTTATAGAATATATTTGTTTGTTTTTATAATGGCTGAAATTGAGTTGAAACATATGTTAACAGTCTATTAAAACCTATTTTACTGTTTACAAACTTTTATTTTACATCTTTTAGCAATTAAAAAGAAGTATAGAAAAATTGTTGCATAAATCATTCTATATATATTCCAGATATAAGACGACCGCAGGTATGTAATATTATTTTATTAATCCCTTTACAATTGGACCAGGATTATTATACATTATTCTATAATGTTTTCAGAAATATAAATAAAATCATATCTGACCGCTAATATATGATGTCACAAGTGAGCCATCCGTGAAAGAAATTAGTGTTTTTATTGCAAAGGCATTTACTATATGAGTATATTAATCATCGTCATGCATAAAACTTTCTCCAAAATTTTAATCAGTTAACATAAAGTCCTGAAAAAAATTAGAGCTTTGCACCTCATTAAAATGCAATTTATCTTTAAGTAGATAGAAAAAAATCACCAAAACGTCATTTGAAAGGCAGAAAAAGTAGTTTTTTATGTCATTAATTGATAAATAATGAACTGACATACGTAAAAAAAGCTACAGGTTTATTTTTTGTGGAATAATGTCAGATTTTCAGTATATTATCTTTTGGATATGTTCCATAATTGCAGTTTTTACATTGAAAGCTTAAAAAAATAATATAAGGAAAATTTATTCTCATACTAGCTGCGTACCAACCCGAAGTGTCAAAGTTACATTGTATGAAACCTTTCGCTTTTTCTAGAAAAATAATATATATATTTAATTCTACATTTAAAAATATTTATTATATTGCTTTATCAAATATACTATTATATGTAAGAAATGAGATTTTTAATATACGTTAACGTAAAATTATAAAGAATACTTTTTACATATAATGTGATTTTGATTACACTTATAACAGAGTGCCTTTATAAGAGAGTAACAACATACCCTGAATAATTTGTTATTGGTCGAAAGAATTTTGGATAATAAATTGTGAGCTGGAAACAGTTTATAAAAATTAATTTAAAAAAATTTAATTTAATTTAATTTAAATTTTTTAATAATTTTAATAATTTTAATAATTAATAATTAATTATTAATTATTAATAATAATTATTAATTAATAATAATAATATAATATAATATAATAATATAATATAATATAATAATAATATAATATAATTAATAATAATTAATAATTAATAATTTTAATAATTAATAATTTTTTAATAATTTTAATTTAATTTAATTTAATTTAAATTAATTTAATTAAATAATTTAAAAAAATTAAACAGTTTATTCAGTTCATAACCTGGAACTTGGAGACTCTTCAATTGTCACCAAGCTAATGTTTGGTTACTTGTCGTATCCACAGAAGAGAATTTTTAAAGGCGAGTCTCGCCAAGTTCTGTAGGTTGCAATGTTTTGGACAAAATCATACAATCTGAGGATGCACCCTGTGAAATTCCATGACCCCGTACAGTTCCGTGTACAGACTCCATGATTATAACTCAACTCCATTTTCAATGTGTCCTTTCACATAGTGCATTTTAAAGATATTCGAAAAAGGATATTTCATATGGATCCATAATATTGAAGCATTTCTGTTTGTAGACAATGACTATAGAAAATGTGGAAGTAAGCCTCATAGGAATTCTTTACATTGGATTTTTAAAGAGAATTTAAATTAAGAAACATTTAATTGATTTATACAAACGAAACAATAACAAGGATATCTCCTCAACTCTTTGGATAACAGGCGATATTCCACTATTTCCATTTGACTTTTTTTTTTTTAAATGGAGTATTTCAGTTGCCATAATTACAGAAAGTACCTTTAAAAATGTAATAAAATCATGGAAATGAGTTCCGAAATTTCAAAATTCCGAGAGTTATTATGACATCCTCGTATTCATGTGAATGACTGGTTTTAATTTCATAGTGCAACTTTCAATATTCTCTGAGGAGATTTTATGAAATATAAACACACAGTCAGATTTTAATATAATATATATGATATCTTAACGAAGGAGAATATATTTTGTCGAAATTAATGGTTTATATATTAATGAAAACTCAAGACTTTTTTTGATACAATAAGTAATATGGCAATATTCATTCTCTTATATAATACGTTAAGATTTTCATTATCCCATGAAATATTAAATATATTATAATCAAACACCAAAAATGTGGAAATTTGTTTTCCAAATACGGCAATCATAGGTATGAAATGAAATGTTTTGCCAAAGGATTGTAGATGCCTTCAGGTAGAATTCAAAGTTAAACAAAGAGAGAGAGGAACACCTTTCCAGGCGAAAAATTATAGCGTTTACAGGTGGGAATACACTGTTAAAAATCTTCACCTTTTGCTGCAGACACATTCCACCGCTTTTAGAGAAAACGATTACTTTACTATATTATGGAGCATTTTCATTGGTCAAAATAGAGATATTCTATAATAGCGGAGGATTGACTATGCAGTAAAAGCTGAAATTTTTTTTACAGTGTAGTCCCTTTAGCCTGAAAGGAAGGTATTACCATCTCCAGCAAGTTCCCAGCCTATGACCCATGACCGGCTATTATCATACGTGACAGAAGATTCTTGTTTATGTAAAATTATATATCTAGCTTAGTAGAAAGTGGGTCAATGTCCAATTTTGGCATTTTTGGAAAAAGCTGATTTAATGTTTTACTATTTTGTATATAGTGTTTGAATGAATACTGAAAAATAATTTTCAAATTAAAGGAATGATATTAGTATTTATTTCTGTTATACTTATGATTATTGTGAAGAGAACGTAAAAATATAAAGATGATAATAAAAAATATTGATAAATAAAAAAAAAATTCATTATTATGACATGTTTTACAGGGAGGACATGGGCATTTTTCTATCATATCTATAACTACCGAGTAGTGATTTCTAAGTATAGATCGAAAAATAGGAATTTTGATATTGCTTCATTTTCTACCAAGTCACAAGTATATTTTAGCATTTTTTTCAATAAATTATAAATTATTTCAATGAATGAATATATTATGCAGTTAAACAGGGTAATGATAAGGTAGAATTTTAAAATTCTTGCAGTGCCAACCGATATTAATACTTGTGTGACTTGAAGATTCCTAACAATCTTATTCACTTTCTTATTTACTGTTTAGGGATCCAGTTAATAGTGAAGAGGCTCGTGATGCTTTTTGTATAAGATGTAACTTGGAAAACATCATTGATTACTGTTTGAATATGTTCTATGGAAAAAGGTAGAATATTTTACCGTTGAATAAATTATTGGTATTTCGAAAATTTAAAAAGTTAATTGACTTCTTATTCTACGCTTTAAGTTAATAATTGGCATCCGAATTATTTTTTGAAAGCGGAGGTGTTAAAATAACCTATTTTTCATTTAAATAGGATTTATGACCTTTTGATTATGTTTTATAATCAAAACCCGTTTATGGTGGTCGCCATTACAACGATTTATGGATGCTCACTGGAACACGTTATTCTAATCGTCATATTTTTGAAGGTAATCCATTTTTCTTAAAGTTACTTGGAAGGCCCCTTAGGTTACTCGAAAAACGCCGTTCCGGTTTTCTAGTACGTCTATAAGATTCCTAACATTGCCTATTTATTTCCTAACATTTGATACGCAGAGTAAACATGCTAAAATATAGTAATTCAGATGAATATTTTGTGTGTTTGTGCCGCTTGAAAAACAGACACTGTTATGTGTCATTAATGAAGTCTATAGGAGAAATACCGGCTGTAGCGTGAATTGAAAATTCAGTGAAACAGGAATAAACATGAAATTTTGTTAACTTCACATAGAGTATAATTGTAACGTTATGTAATCGATTTGTTTGAACAACTCATAATACAAAATATAGAATAACTAAATATTTGATATCTCGTGTTTTCGAAGTATTTCCTGATAGAATTTCATTACGGTAATCTGAGTGAATTATTGCTTGTATATTTTCATACATTTAGAAAATGTTTAGTTTAAGTAAATAATTTCAATATGGAAAATATGAAGCATCTGCCACGTTGCTAATAACACAGCCAGTTGATAGTAGAGAATTGTGAAGTAACAACAAATGGTCACAGTAACAATAGTGGCAAAAAAGTGGTATGTTTATTTCGTCAAATTATGACACTCAGGTGACTGTTAGTTCTTGATTTAACTGGAACGCAGCTGTGAAGTCACTTTGGGCGCTTTGTAAGACATTTGTACCGCCTCATAAAATGGGTTATATCGACTTCACATTAACATATTTACATTACAAATTATTGGATAGAATAAAATGAATACGACCCACTTTCTTTCACGTCACGTGACGCAATGTGAACATTAAGGATTGCATCTGGGTCACGGTGCTTTCACATTTCGGTTACATTTGAGTCACGGTGGTATTCCAATAATAATTTGATATAACTAGATTTTTTTCATTTTCTTGATATCAAAAATATTATCAATTTAAATAGTTTAATGATATTTTTATTATAATAGTGAGGTTATGTTTCCTTTTATTCCATTTGAAATAATACATTTATTCGTTTTATAACATTTTTATTCCTTCAATATTTGCATTAAAAACGTAATATTTTTGTTCACCTTAAATGAAAAAAATTGGATTTTTAGTGTAATAAGAAATATTCTATGATGCATATGGATCATCTTTGTAAAAAAAATAGTAAATGTTTCATGGTAAATAGTTCATTAGCTGTTCATAAAGCATTCCATAAAAATGCACACGAATTTTAAAATTTAATAATATATTAATTGTAATTCATTCAAAGATAAAAAAATGAAAATTTAAGAAATAACTCATATTTTTTTTAATTCTAATTTAAAAAAAGTTCAGTTTTTCATCAATAAGTGATGTGACGAAGTCTCAGTATGTAGCAATAATAAATTCACTTGCAAAGATGAATGAAAATTCACTCTTTTTAAATCTCATTCTATTTAGCTCTTGAAATGTGAAAATAATGTTTCTGTTTTCAAATTTATGAGATAATTTGTTCATTCTTACAGGTTTAGACATCGCAGTACCACCTATTGAATAAGATTGGTATTGTTGCTATATTTACTCTATCGAAATTTTATGAGCTACATCATAAACACGTAGACGCGTTAATTACTATACTATTTGAATTACTGATACTTTAAAGTTCACCTCTTTTCATACACTACAAGTAGTTTAAACAAACGTAGAAAGTTAATTCAAAGTTCTTGACAGAAAGATTTGTGAAATGCTGGATCATACATTCAGTTTTATTTTATTTTGACAGCAGTATTTCTACTTTATATCATTTCCAAATTCTTCAGAAATCTATCATTTTAATAAACCTTCTATATATCGAGACTATATGAATTCCAAGAGAATATATTATAACATGTCATTAATGAAGTAAATCCCTTTAACACCATCTACAGATGTGCGAGAATCACAGCTATAGTGTGAAACGGAAACTCTCTGAAACATGCATAAATACATGTTTTGAATGTAAATTGGTACACATTATACTTATCTGAAGTATAGAACAATTGAAACATGCTTTAATCGATATGTTCAATCAGCATAAGTCACAACTTATCAACGTCAATCGATTATTATTTAATTTCTCATGTTTTCAAGAGGTAGATCCATATTTAATTTAGAAATTTTAATTAGAGTAGTTGATTGCGAAGGAGATTCTAAAATGTATAATTTTTACTGCTATAGAAATAAGAAAACGGTAATATCTATTTTGTATAGTTTTTGTTATATGACATTTTTTTTAATTCTTGAAAATGTAAGAGATATAAGTTGAAATACGTCTTTGATATATTTATTAAAATACTTTAGGGATAGTTTTGTTTATTTTTTTAAAAAATGTAACACATTGAAAAAAATTCTAGAAATGATTTATGATAGACACAAAGTGAAATCCTGTCGAACGTTTCGGATGAAAAAATGTTCCGGAGTACATTAAATAAAAAACTTCCACCAAATTTATTTACAGAAAAGTCTTGGAAACTATCATTTATATAAAACGAACATTGTGTAAAAGATACAGTTTATTTAGAATTCAAATATTTCATTCAAATATAGTAACAAATATTTTTTACTACTTTCGGGGATAACTATTTCTAGCAGCATAAAAAGTAAGAATTACATACATTATTTCAACAACCAGAAAAGCAAAATCTACAGACACATTCACAAGCACTCAGTAAAAGCATATAATAATAATGTATATGTGAGCAGTACAAAGTTAATAAAAGAGAAAGTGTAATTAAAAAAATAATGCTTCTTACATAATCCAGTCGGGATTGAATTTCTCACCGGAATATGGTAGCCAATTTGATGAAAAAGTGTCACCTGTAATGGCTAAATCTGCATCCTTTTATGCTGATTCTGACAACGTTTCATTTTTTGCATTTAGTAAGTAACAGCCTTTTACGTTGATTCTGACAGTGTTTCAATTTTTCATTTAGTAAATAATGTCATATTTTTCCATTAGCTTCCAGTCATACGGAATTCATTTTTAATGAAAAAGAAAATATTCAATATTTTACATTTTCCGTTTACAAATATTCATTTGAAGTATACAATAGTAAACATTCGTCATATACACTGTTAAAAATTTTCAGCAAACTGTCCAGTCATTTGACCGTTTTTAGATAAAACGGTTACATAATTTAACTTTATTCTGACCATAATATGAGTAATAATATGGTCAGAATAGGGTTAAATTACGGCTATGTAACCGTTATTAATAAAAACGGTCAAATGACTGGACAGTTTGCTGCAAATTTTTACCAGTGTAAGTTTATTTTTGTGCATATTAATGCCAGTAGTTGTGATGAATCTGATTCACAAATATTTATATGTTTTACTTTATATGTCAAAAGAGCTCTTAAGTTAATATATTATTCTGAAATTTATATCTTTCAATAACAAGCATTACGTAATATAAAAATAAATTAAACATTTCGAACATACTTTAAAATCAATTACAACGACGACAAAAAACTGAAAATGCATTTAGGAGGAATCAAATTTAAGATGCCAAATTAAATTACTATTCTGTAGATTGCCTGTATTTAAATAATTCAGAATAAATTAAGAAGTGTTTTTCTTCAATACGAAGTTTCTTATTCGTTTCAATCTCTGAAAAACTGTCGCTTTATTTAAAATGACTGATAATGAATAAAAACTATTTTGTAGCGATTGTTGATTTCTGAATTAGGATTAAGAAAGATTTTTCAATAGTTCACAATTACTTCCATTTTTTTTTTAAATGACTGTAAGTGTTATTAAAAGTTGTTGTATATAAGTATGGATGTTGTAAGATAGATGTGATTGTATGAGATTGATATAAGTATGTAAATTGAATGAATGTATTAAGATAGTTTTACATAAGTGTAAAAAGAAATTTAAAGAGACATGCTTGAGAAAATTTGTATGTATGTTTAAGATGCTAAATACACACTAATTAACATATAAACAATTAAAAATAAGTTTTAATAAACTGACAAATAACATAACTGACAAATAACAAATAACACTGCTTTGCATGGCAGAAAATAAAACTACAATAGTTACAAGTTACAATTATTTATTTTAAATATAAATCCTTTATAAACATGACAAATACTGACATATAATGAGCACCATAACAAACAATAACTAATCTATCACGAGTCTTGCGATTTCACGTGTATGTTAATTAAATCATTGAGTTTGTATTATTGTGGCTATTGATGTATAGATGAATATTATTTAATTTTTTTATCCCACATAACATAGATAAAAAGAGAGCGAGAAATAGGCTGTTGTTCCACAGTTTGGTATCCAAGTATGAAGATGAATAGTCCGATGTATGTAAAATAAAGAATTTATAGTGTAATTCTAGGTGAATTAAAGTTTATGTGTACAAATACATTATAGTATTGAATAATCTCATCGTTGTCTTTGTTTAGTTGAGCAAGTAATAAATACTGTTTAAACTTAGATTGAAGAACTTTAGTCATTTCATAGTTATAAGTCAAGTGAATACTTAAGGAACTGTAGGATTATAAATAAGAATTACTACACATGTATTCCATAGAGCAGTAGTTTCTACAAAAAGTAAATCCAGATAATATTGTTATTGTTCCAACTTATATAGAGAAATTGCAGAATTTGCACTAAGTACCAAACAATATCAAAATGACTCATCATTTTTCATAGATTTTATGTTTATGACCTTAATTTTGAACATGAATGTACTTCTTACAATTTTTTGGATTTATTGATAGTTTCCCTTGTTACTCACACTTAAAGTGCTTTATCATTCCCGCTTTGAATAAGTTTGTCACGCAGCATACGGCCTAGAGATTCACTACAGTTGTATTCTAAAATTACGCAACGAAAATTAAAATAATAATTAGCAAACTTTTCTCCATGTTCTAGTTTATATTTAAAGAATTTAAAAGAAGCATATATTTCATTCTGATAATCTTGAAAATACTTATCAAATTCATCTAAAACTTTACTTATCAAATTCATCTAAAACTTTATTATTAAAGTCGCTGAAATTCAAAACTATGAACTAATTAATTAATTACAAACATCAAACACTTGCTTTCAACGTATATTTCGTTTATATTTAAATATGAGTTATTTTAAAAACTACATAGATAAACAATTCTCGACGTTTCGGTTATTTTTCATAACCATCACCAGGAGTAAATTCCCATAAACACAAACAGCAAAAAATTAAATACGTGTCACATAATTGAGAAAAATGTTCCAACTGAGAAGTCACTTAAATTAACGGAATTTACAAAACATGTTCAAAAATAAGCCTGGTGGCACCCTCTATGAACCAGGTACTTAACTGGAAAAAATGTTTAACGAAATCAGAGCTCCTTCAATTTACATTTCCAGATAGCCGGAATAGAAAATGACTATGACTAAGACAATGACTATGAACTAATTCTTTAAAGTTATGTGAGTTTATTTACTCACACTATTTAACCCGACACTGTACAAATTTTGTTTTTGGATGTACACTGCTTTATACTCATATTTATGGTTAGATAACACAAATTTTATAGAACAATTCTTTGCCTTATTTAATAGAAGACTTCTTTGATTACATAAGGGGATTATTTTTATTTAAATACAGAGGTAGACATGAATTGATTATTGAAGGTTAAATTTTAATTGATTCATATATTTATTACTGCACAGTGTAGGGTAAAAAAGCTAAAAATGCACTTATTAACACATAGAAAATTAATATTAAAATTTAATAAGCTCTTAAATAAGTTAATGCTTCATATTTGCATGATAGAAAATAAAACTACAACGATAACGTGAAAGCCGCTTATAAAGTACAGCTGGCTTTTTCTAACTATTCTAGAGCTTACTTTATATCCGGTATTATACTGTAGGTTAATGTTAGTAATTGTAACTATAAATAAAATGTAAACATGTCAGACACTGCCCTCTAATTAGCACGAGAACAAATAATATCTAAAACAAATAATATGTTACAGTAAGTATGAAGATGAGTATGGAGAAAACCTAAGAGAGTCAGACTTTCACGTTTTTCAAATTTTCTGAGCTTTGGTGCTTCCCGCTGAATGTTTCTCCATATGCATAGAATATAATGTGTTAAGTATCGAGTATTTAGTTTGAAGGTAATTTAAAATTTATTTATAAAAAAAATTTCCCATGGGGTGTAAATAAAAACCGCCGATAAAATAATTTCTGGCGTTTTAAAATCAAAGTTAAATTTCTAATAGTTAAATAGTAAAATCAAAATTAAGTTTGTAATCAAAGTTAAATTTGTTTTCTTAATTTCATTTTTCATTTGAAGTGTACAACAGCATAAAAATCAGCATGCAAGTTTATTTTACTGGACAATTATTTCAGATGTATGAAAATTCTAAATAATAAGCATTTAAGTATTTCAATTTATACGTTAGATGAGCTCTTAAGTAAATACATTATTCTGAATATTTATACATTTTGAGAATATGCGTTGCATAATTTCAATTACGAATTAAGTCATTCGACTATACTCATTTATAGCTGTCAAATCAATCACAACCATAAGATAAAATTGAATATTCATTTGGGTGTAAGCAAACGCAAGATGATGAATTCCAGATGTTGAGTGCAAATAATTAATGGTAGATATATGTATTGCGTTTAAATTATTGAGATTGTCGAGTGCATGTACGCACAAATATTGAGATTAAATTAAGACTTATTTGAATTTTAAATAATTAAAGCGTGATATATTTCAATCTTAAAATACTAAAATAAAGCATATTTATTGTCTATATTTTTAAGTGACACTGCTTGAAATTGCAGAAATTTATTTTGTGTATGCAAATGTCATAACAAAATGAACTGAGTAAGAATGTAATATTTTTGGAATATCTTTACGCATATGAGTATTAAAAATATGCTAACCAGTTAATGTTTTTACATTTTTACACATGTTTCAATTTATTTAACTTTATGATTATAAATGGCATATATCAACTATAATTACATTTTATAAATTATCAAATGAAAGAGAAGTGAAAATGCAATTTTGGATTTAACTTTTTTGGAACTATTGAAATGATGTAGAACTGAGCACCAAAAATAATGCGTATTGTATTAATTGCTAAAAGTTTTGAATCAATTTTCAACTTTACCAGAAATACTTACAATTTTTAAAGGAAGTTAATAAGATATGTATAGCATTCGTTAAATTTACGAACAACTGTGTTATTAAATACAGTAAACCCTCGTTATATCGCACTTCGGTATATCGTGCTTTCGAGTATTTTACTCTGTTTTAGTTTTTTCCCGATAAATTTAATTTCTCGAAAAAGCATATACAATTTTTGAATTGTCGAAATCGAAGCAAATGATTGAAATACAATTAGTTAATTTTTGTTCTTTAATTTCCAGTGGCAAGCAGATAACCAAACAGAATCAAAAGCAAAAAACTCGGGATTCTTATTTTCAGAAAATATTATAAAATACAAGTAAAAATTATACTGTATATATGTAAGGTTTTGTATTTATTTAAAGTTACAACATCTCTTTTGTGTAGAACTTTTAGCTTGTATGAACATGTATTAAATCGAAAACCTTACAACTTCATTTAGGGCTCTTTATTTTTCATTTATAAACACTCTTTTCTACCCCTCTGTATATCGCGCTTTTTTCTTTTTTTATACCACTAACAAGGCCTCCACCTCCCAGGCAGTAGTGCCTAGCTTGACCAGTTAGTATCTTGACGCGGAGCGATATTCACCTGATCACAGCATGAGTGTGCCCCACCCGACAATAGCCTTGTTGGCATCTCTGCAGTACTCTATACTGGTTTGCTATAGTTCTCTTTGTTTGCCGGTTCAAGGTTTTCATTTAACGTTGTTGAAATTGCACATTTAAAAAAGCAAAAACTAAGACAAAGAAAAGAATTGGTCTCATAAATTAAAACCTTGATCAGATGACGAGACCTTCACCTGACTGGGCATCCCCAGATGTATATATAGATAATAGGGAACTTGAGGACTTTGCACCCATGACGGATTTTACTTGCACCAGGCGCCATTACCGTACATAGATTTACATGTTTACCATGTCTGTTGGCTTGTCACGTTCATGGTGGGTTATCGCTGTAGTATTTATCTCCTTTTTTATGGGCTGATTTCACTTTTTGTTTTATTTGTCTCTGTCAGGGTTTTTTTGCCGTTTTTATGGGCTCACCCCTTTTGTGGGTTGTTTCTGTCTATTATCATTCGTTGGGTTTTTATCTCTAACTTGATAAATTGATAACTCTAGCTTGTGCTAGAGCTAGTTGTCACATTTTGAAACTTGGTCTTCTTGCGAGAGTTTCACTAGTTATTATATCACTATCGGGGGTTTTGTCACATTGTAACTTTTTTTATTGGTGGGTGTCACATTTCTGGATGTTGCACACTTATTTTTGTTAGTTTTGTCACTTTAACTCACCTGTGCACTATAGCTGGGGGTTTTGATTTAATTTTTTTTGCAACGTGAATATGCTTAATGAGATTAGTCCATTGAATCCTAATGGCTGTTATCACTGCTTTTGAATTTTGTGCAACTTTTTGATTTCTTGTTTGAGGAACTTGGCGTACTAATGGAGTGGGGCTTGTTCCGTGGCCGTTAGTCCTTCATATACCTATGAGGCTGTATTCTCTTCATTAGACACTATTTTGTTTTCACTATTCACTTTCTTTGGCAGGTGGGTTTTTTGCATGTACCAATTAAGGTACCTGACTACGTTTAAAAAGGGGTTTTCGAACAAAAGTGTCAAAACGATTTTATTATATTTTGTTAAAGCCCGAATTTTTATCTTTCCAAAACTGCATTTATTTTTATTGTACGATAAATAGAACCGAAATTATAGCGGTTTTTAAACTACCCAACCGCTGTCACTCAAACCGGAAGTACTGTTTGAAGAACCGGAAGTACTATTTAGAGGTACTAACTGGGGGGGTGGGAGGAAAATTATGCCTTTCTAGAAGTACAAAAAGGCTCAGTACTTGAAAAAAAGAATATGGCTGATAAAAACAGTGAAGTTTAGATGCATATTACTGTGTAAATTATTGTAGTAAAACATAAATCTAAACTTTAATTGCATTTTTTGGAAAATGTACTTTTTGGTGAAAATTCCATACGCAAAACATGATTTCTCAAAAAGTTATTGGAATATCCCAATGAAATTTAAATTGCATGTTGTTTACCCTATTGTGAAGGCAATGAACTAAAGATTTAATTTTAGAATAAGAATTTTTTGTTTTTGGTATGTTTTCGTGGAATGCCATTGATGAATTTTATAAAAATCAGCATGTAAAAATGTGCAATATGCTATAGATTTTAAAATATTTAAAATATCTCTTAGATTTTAGTTCATTGCCTTCACCAATGTCATAAGTAAGACGTGTAAAAAGGAAATTAAGATATATACAGTAGATTTTTCTGTAATGCGTTTTGCGTATTGGTCCAAATTTCACCAAATTTTACCATAAAATCCCCCATCTATCAAAATTTCACCAATTAATGGAATATGTTTTGCTTTTTTCACAGTTTCTAATCATAATATTAATAAAAATAAGTTCAAAAGATAATTAAATAGCTTTTTTGGAAAAAATTGCTCCGTACGTAGTCAGGCACCTTAATTACTTTATTGTGTTTTGTACACTTCTTCTTGATTATTTGACGTCATCAGTTGGTGAAATTCAGTCTGTCACACATAACTTCCACTTCTCACTAGTGCTTAATTTTTTTTTGGTGTAGCAAAGAGGTTCTGTTGCTACTTTTAAAAAAAGATGTATTAGAATATATACTTACCAAAGGTAGGACATTTTTGATAGTGGGACATGCTATTCAGGAATCTCGTTGCTGGGAAGTTGTATTTATTGTGATATGAGATCGATGTTTTCTACTAACCATCTGATTGCTGCTCTTCTTTTTGTTTGTACAAATTTTTGTTCGCTAACTGGTTGTGCCATATTTTTTTTTGTTTGGTGTGATGTGGATAAGAAAGAGTGATTGGGTTAGATAGTGTTTGGGGGTTCTCTATTCCCCGCATGAACAGTTTGGTGCGTCTTTGCGCTTAAACCTGCGTGTGTAAGTAGTCCGGAAATGCTCCGTGACCCGTTTAAATTTGGCTTAGGAGATTGCAGCTGATGATTCTGCGAGAGTCTACTTTTGGGAAGTGGTCATATGTCTTCCTGCCCGTCTCCCATAATCCCACTTGAAATGCCATTGTTTGATAGTGAGTTCTTTTAGTTTTCTTTTTTAAGTTTGATATCGGTCTTTCTAGATGGTATGAAATTTCTTTAGTTTGGTTTTCTGTAGCCTTTTTTGCTAATTCGGCGACATCCTCGTTTCCTTGGATGTCTATATGTGCTTTGACCCAGCTAACTTTGAATTGATGGTTTGAGTCTTTTACTGTGTTTGGCATTGTGTCGATTAATTTTGTTACATTGAAGGGTTTACTGAGTGACTAGATGGCTGACATGCATTCCGAGCGAATGTTGTATTCCTTCCCTGTGCTATTTCCCCATTCTGCTGCTTTTAGTATAGCCAGTATTCCAGTCTTAAAAACACTGCTGTACTTCCTCAATAGACCTGACCATGTTTTTATTTTTTGTTCATTTTTGAATGCTACGAATGCCGAACCTGTAACGCCTGATTCCAATTTCGATCCAACTGTATATATTACAGTGTCCTTGTAATTATGTCCTATTCTTGGTTCTATGGTGTCCGCGGGATATATTTCCCTTACATTAATCTTTTTTATATAGACTGTATGGTGGATAGTGGTTCCGTGAATTTCTGTCGTTTCTCTTAAACGTGATATTGTGCCATATACTGTATTTATTTTACTTGGAGATGAATTGGAATCAGGCCAACAAGTACTTGAAAGGCCGCAGGGGGGGGGGGCAGTTTTATACGCCTTAACTATAGCCAAAAGAAAATGCCTTTGGCATTGTTGTTAGTACTTATTTACTTCTTTGGTTTAGCTTATGTCCCCATATTGAGGCTGCGTAAATCAGTGTTTTCTCAGCTACTGTTCAATACCATATTTTTAAGATGCTTGTTTTCCATCCTCAGCCCCATTTGTCCATTTGACCCATCATCCAAAATGCTTTCCTTACTTTGGCTGTTAGTGCTTGGCAGTGTGTTACCCAAATTAGGTTTTTCTGTATGGTTATACTTAATATATTCTTTACCTTCTAATTCCTTTTCTTTAAATTGAATTCTTTAAATTTTACATGTGTCTACTGTTGGTATGTTTCTTGTGTGTGTTCTATTAAGGTACAGGAGTTATGTTTTGTCCCAATTAAGCGTTAGGTTATTTTCTGTTATCCATTTATTAAACTCTTTTTACTTTCTTCTATCTTTACAAGAATAAACTATTGGATTCATGAAAATTTTCGACTTCCGGTTTTCGACGGATTTATACGTTTTAGAAGGTCCTGAACACGATTTGATCATTTTTAGAAAATGTCTGTCTGTGACTCTGTCTGTCTGTCTGTATGTGACAAACATTTTGTGGGAGCTCTATCTCAAGAACTAATGCACGAAATTTAATAAAACTTTATATTCAGTTACTCCATGATATAAATTGGTGCTGATTAGTTTTTGGTGAAAATCGCCTGACAGGTAGAGCTGCTATGATGCATTTTTCACGACTTCCGCAATAGGTTTATCTCAAGAACTAATGCACGTATTTTCATAAAACTTCAGGTTCAGTTAGACTTTGACATAAATAGACGCTGATTACGTTTTGGTGTAAATAGCCCAACAGGTGGCGCTGATATGCTACTTTTTAATTATAGTATTACGATATCTGTATCTCAAGAACAAATGCACGGAATTTCATCAAACTTCAGATTGAATTAGATGTTGACATAAGTTGTTGTTAATTAGGTTTTGCTCTAAATCTTCCAACTGGTGGGGCTGCTATGCTGCATTTTGAAGGATTTTAGGCGATTTTAGACGATTTTAGCAAAATTCATATCTCAAGAACTAATGCACGGAATTTAATAAAACTTTAAATTCAGTTAGACCTTGATATAAATTGGTGTTGATTCGTCTTTAGTGTATGCGAAACTTGTGTGAGATAGAAGGAAGTTTTGAGATTGGCACATCCGACTAGTTTTATTTTGTTTGCTAGTTTTACTAATTGTTCTTTTCTTGCTCTTTTAATATTAGGATAAAGTCGTCTACGAAGGCTTGTATTCTTATATTTTTACCCCAATTTTTCTTTACGGCTGTATCTGCTATAAGCAGCCAAAGCAGAGGCCCTTTTTGCACCAGCAAAGGCAGCACGCGCTTTTTTCTTATCTCCCAAGTAGCGCGATATATCGAGGGGTTACTGTATATTTAAAATTATAATTACTTACATTAATCCACATTCGTTTAGAACAATCACTGTGGAGAATTGTGATTATATTACACAGATGTTTATCAATAGTAGGCACGTTCAATGATTTTCAATTGTAATGAGAATAATTAATAAAGTATCTCATTATTTTGCATTAAAATGAGATATTTTAAAAAAATTTCATTTCAATGAATTTTAATGTTTTATTATTACAAAATTCTATTTATTAGACAGACAGATCACCTAGACAAAATTATAATTAATCCTTAAATTAATTAAATTATATAAAAAAAAATTAAATTTCCCATCTTCTATAAAGAAATTATTTTTTTTATTTCCGATTCAATGGTAGATATTTCCGGATTTATAATTGTAATTATTGAGCTAAAAAAAGTGCAAATACATTTTAAATAATCTTCAGTAGAAATTACGCTAGAAATTATGCCACTTTTTCATGATTGAAGTTCAATACATACAGAAAAAATAATAATCCTTTTTCAACAAATTAATATAATATGCACTAATACGGAACTTTTCGTAATCCTAATGCACAATACAGCAAGCAATGGTTTCTTTTTTTTTTTTAAATCGTAAGTGTCATGGTATTTTTCCGGCTATGAAAACCATTAACTAAGTCTGCCTCTTATCTAAGAAAAATGCTTTTATTATGTTATACAAATTAAAAGTATATTAGCGAATAATCCCCACCGAACTAAATTCAAACTACCGCAATTTATAAATTTATTTTGAACTGGTGGGAGATTATATGTATCACATAAATTTATCAATTAGGTTTCCGACTGTCAAATTTATATCAGTAATAGTAGCATATCTACACAAGGAATGATATAATCTAACTCGTTACGAAACCTGAGAAACGATTTAACGGATGGTATCAAGAATATATCTAGGGTTAGATTATTAGACTGTATTTATACACGGATATTAAACAGAAAATAAATGTTTAATCTGAGATAGAATATTTATGCATGTAATGTTATTAACATTTAAATTAACATAGCTTAGAAACAAAGAAAAATTTCTATACTATGTATAGATCAAATAGCTTCCTATTTTACTACACACAAGTACGTAATTTATTACGTTCACAACATCACAACACCCAACATCAATAAACATTTGTAATACCTGTAAAAATACATATACAGATACCATATACAAATTATTTAATACATATTTATAATTTAGTGTCTAACCTATTACCAAGTTTAAAAGAAACAAAAAATAGTATTGTTTAAATTTAAGAAATTTATCTTCAAAATAAACATTGCAGATTTCACCATAATGTTGCATAAGACTTTCCCAGTGTCTTCCATGCGTTTTATAATTTATTTTATTTTAAATTTATATCAATATCACTCATTGATAAAAGTATTGTCGTCTTGTTTACAATTTCGAATAACAGATGCAACAAAGTTTATTTTATAGTTTAGTTTTCAATAGAAATTATAATTGGGTAATTCATATAAGAATCTAAATTAGTTGTATAAAACAATTTCGTTGAGTATCATCTAGTAAAGAACATTTTAAGCATTCGTTCGACATAATTTCTAACCTGTGTATCTACAAAACATTTTGACTGTTGTAATGAACATTTCCATTATTAGAAAGATCTTAAAAAATCATAAGAATGAACATATATTTTATCATGAGTTAAATATTTATGCAGTAAATTTATATGGTTTTAATTGACAACTTAAAAAAAAATATTATTGAGTTTTGATGCCATACAACTATGCAGAAAAAAATACAATATTTACTCTCACTTTTTAGACAGAATATTTTTATTAAAATTACTTTAATTGTATTTCCTAAGTGTAATCTCTGTTTGTAATCTAAATGTAATCTTTTATGTGCCGTGTCCGAATAATTTTAAAAAGCAGTGATAAAACCGTGATATTGTAGAATGTTTTTCTTCTATTTTAAACCTTTAGAATCCGATTTTCATTACATTTATTCTGAGCAAACATTTAAATGTTAAAGCTCAACTAAAGCGTTTACTGTTGTCAATATTTCTAACTATTTTGTTTCTGGTCATAAAAAATCCAATACCACAGTGATTATTAATCTGAAAGCAGCATGTCATCCGACCATATATCTTTTTTTATTGCAGCTTGCTTTTTCATTGGATTTTTTAATCACATGGGATTGACCACTCGGTAACACATTGAACGAAAAGCTCGTTCACTTCATTTATGATAAAAGTTTTCATACATTAAATTGTAAATGTACAGCTTATTTTATTACGTTAAATAAAATGTCCTTAATTAAAACTAATTTATCTTTATAATTTTTTTCATAGAGCATATTGTATACTTAATCACATTATATCATTCAATTCAGAGCAATTTATGAACAAAAGTTTTTAACGGTTCATATATCTCCAAAAATACTGTATAGATCTTTGAATATTACAAATATTCTTGTGATTGTAAGTTACAGTTAAAAAAAACAGTATTGGGGTATATGTTTCACTCCATATTAAAGGGATAGTATTTCTTATTTACAAACCCTTTTAATATGTAGCCTAAATAATTTGATTGGTTGAACAACAATCTCATTATAACTTAATGAAAAGTTTGAAATATGAAAGTACTAAATGGAATTATTTAATAGTTTATTTTTCCCGAAAATGGTATGCAAACTATTACATTACTTAAATATTAATTACGAAAAAAAATCTACTGTATTGCGATTCCAATTCTTTTCAATAACCTGTAATTATTTATTTCGCTTCATATATTTATACTATTATATAAATGCATTGCAATTAGTAATTATTCTTACGAAACTTAATAGAAATAATTTGAATATCATAAATTACATAATAATTGACGGTCTATATAAACTTTTATACATATTGAATGGAGTAGGTATCATTTACAGTTTTATTAAAACTTTTTTTGAAAGTACGTGATGTTTCTGTAGTTATATAACATATTTCAAAAGTACAATCATGTCCTTATTTTAATAATTAATCTGAATTATTTGTTTTGTTATTAATTATGATATAATACAAATATTAGATAAAACGAGCACGCTTAATTTAAGTATCAGATTATTGGAATTTTTAAAAATCTCCTTCAAATCTTATCCTGTTGTGAGGAAATCTCTTACTACGAAGTCCGAGTATAACTAATATTTTTCACGTCTTTTTAGTTTCCTTAAAGCGGTATCCACACTGTTACATTTTAGTTGTAAAAGTTTTTTTATCTCTCCGTATGTGTTTTGGAATTAACTAAATATGTATTTGATTTATTATATATTTTGCTAGTTCTAAAATTATAAAAGACTTAATATAAATATGCCTGTAAATTCAAATTTAGAATTAAAATGCACAAGTGATAGTCACAAAATATTCTGTATATTGCAAATGCATGAGTTTTGAGGACAGCTTTATTGGTTTTAAGGCCTAGTTTAAAATCATGCTTTAAGATGCATAAAATCTCAACATTTGTATCACTTTTTATGTGATCTAAAAATCAAAGAAGGAATCCTGAATGATTATTGAATAAAAAGGGACATATATAATCATAAATAACATTTTATGTTCAACAATAGGGGTGAGAAAGTTCCAGCTACATGCTTTGGTGTAAAAACATTAATAAAAATGAAAATACTTTTGATAAAGCCTAATATTTGTTTAATGCCTTTGATAATCATTTAAAAATTGAATTCACATATACAGAGTGCTTTAATTTTTTTTTACTGCACTGTACATTAATTTACAAATAAGATGTTAAAATTTCGAGTAAATATTGCTCGCCATTTTCACGAAATTGTGCGTGCAAACTGCAAAATGTCTTTCTTAAATAAAATGAATTTAAAAATAAACAGAACCTATGCTATGCATGGCGATAGTTCAAGAATTTTTCACTATATATATATATATATATATTAATGAGAAATTTGGAGTGCATTTTTGTTTTATTTAAAGCATTTTGTTTAATTTTGAAACTTAATCAAACTTTAGTAAAAAGGAATAAAATAATAGTATGTGTTCTTAAAAAATTCGCATGCCCGTAAACTAGGAAAAAAATAATTTTCATATTTTTTTCTTTGAAAGCTTTTAAAGTTATTATTAGATTAACTATTTTCATTATAATATAAATATGTAAAATTTAAAATGTACATTGTTAGTAGAAAGTTAGTAATTATTAGAGAAACATGGCTAAAACGTAGCTTATTTACATATTATGATGCTTTAAAATTGTTTCAAGAAGTATATGAGAGAATTTATTTTATTCAGATATTATTAGACGCGATGGAATATTGTTCAAGAAGATTAAAATAACCAAGTTAAAAATTAATTTGACATACTTTGAAAATTACATCAAAATTTTTCTTACAACTTTTATCTTAGAGTTTGTTAGAATGCTAAGTACGGTTTTTTGAAATGTATTTAGGTAAACTTTAATAGGTATTAAAGCACATTGCAGAAAACATTTTTGACGGGAATTTTTCCGCACTGTACTTTAATTTACGAATAGGATAGTAAAATCTCGTGTAAATATTGCTATATGTAATTACTGTTGGTAAGGTAAATCGAACCTCTTTCGTACATGTCAAACTGTCAAATGTGACCTTTCATTATAATTTTTGTTTTAATGTGAAATTTCGAATTCATTTTTGTTTTATTTAGCTAAGTTTAATTTTAGGACTTAATCCAGCTTTAGTACAATGAAAATAAAAAAAAATAATATTTTCCATACATTTAAATGTACATGTCCTCTAAAATATTTGTTATAATAAAAAAACCGTGTCGAACCTAATTAAGTCGAACCTCGTTAACGCGAACACGTTTAACGTGAATTACTTTGAACATGAACAGTTGTCACTGTCCCCGTCAAAATGAATACGGATTCTAGTGATTTTTCTCCTTTTAAGATGAACACGTTTAACTTGAAATTTCGCTTAATATGAACAATTCTCGATGTTCCCATGAAAGATTTTGACGCTTAACGTGAGCAAAAATTTCTAGAAAAGTGTGAAAGCTTCTTTTTCCCTAGGGAACAATGGGTTATTCTTTAGAACTTCAGGAAAAGGATTATACTTTAGAGCTATAAAAACGAGTGCTATTGCCATTAGAATGTTCTCACTTTTGGACAATATAATACCTGTAATCAACTACATGCCACCAGGATTAGGGAAGGGTGTTACCTAAAGGGAGTATTGTTATGCATTGTTTCTTTCTTCACACTTGGAAAATTTACAGTTTATTATTGCAACTTTCATATGAAAGGTAACATGCGTTCACTCTTTTATTCCTTTTTTTTACTTCGTTTACCCGTATGCATAGAATTAGGGACTATAATAGTTTATAAGGAACTTATAGTTCGTAGTTCTATCATTGCACTTGCTAGCTGCAAGTGTGTTAAAATATAGTGGTTGTGGTTGCGTTACACTTCGGCTGCTGACACAGAGGGAGTGAGACGTTGTTTTTCCTGTCTCAATGTCTTCCGCGCAAGCTTTCTCGTAAGGAGCCAGTCTTCCCCCGGAGTTTACCTGCCGCTTACGCCGGTAGTGTACTGCTGGTGTGTTCTCTTGCCAAGCATGTTCTTGTTAGAATAGCTTGGAATAGTAGTGCTAAGATGGCATTTGATTATAAAGAGAACTTCATTAGACTCCTAAATGGAGATGATTTCATCGACTTCTCAAAAGCCTGGTCTGACAATAACAGACGAGAAACAACGTAGAATTGTGACGGACTTCCTTACCTACACAGATGGATACTTAAAGAACATCTTGTCTACAGAGGACTACAGTACCAGCCAAGACAAACATGAGTATGTGAGTAGCATTTTAAACTCCATCTCCGTCTTGTTCTGTGAGCCGTTTGACCCCAAAAGGTTAATGAAACTTAAAATTTTCCAACTCTATGTTGTTATCGATAGAAATACGCTTGACCTAACTAACATTATGAAGGAACTAAACCCCAGAATTATAACAGTGGTGAGCAATGATGACGGCTTTACCACAGTCGGCAGTCGTAAACGCAAAACCCAAGAAATTGCTAATATCCCCGTCAAAAACAAGTACCAAGTCTTAAGCGAGGAAAATTCTCAAAATTCTGATTATACCTCCATGAAACAGGACATTGCCTCGGAATGCGCCCAACCCGGCAGCTCTCATGATTCAGATAATAACCAAAATTCAAACTCAAACAAAAACAGAATCCACCCATTTTACATTGAAATAAAAGGCCATTGGCATAAACTGGCTTCCGAAATCAACGCAATAAATGAAATCAAACCACTCATTAAACTGGACGGTGAACTCTTGCAAGTTCATTGCAAAAATGACAACGATTTCAGGAAAACACAAAATTACTTAGACACTAACGGCATTTGCTACACTACACTCAGCCCTGCTGAAAAACGCCCTCGTAAAGTCTGCATCAGAGGCATTCTCCCTTACACTGACTCCAACATAATCATATAGGCACTTAAACAACACAACTTCTCAGCAAACAGAGCAACAATGCTTAAAAATATAGAAAAACAGGAAACCCCTTGCCAATATACCTTATAAATCTTCTCCCTAGAGATAACTTTAATAATAGCTATAAAATTACTGAAATATGCAATTTAAGTGTAACTGTTGAGCGATTCAAAGGCTCCAACATTGTAAAACAGTGCCAACGCTGACAGGGATTTGGACACGAGTCCGAAATATGCTACTTCCCTGCTAAGTGCGTAAAATGCGCTGGACCACATCTCAGCCCTGACTGTCCCCAAATTGGCAAAAGAAACCCAAAATAAGCTAATTGTTCTGGTCCTCATCCTGCAACCTACAGAGGCTGCCCTAAAACCCCTCAAATTGTTAGGAAAAAACAAACCACTAAGCCCAACCGAAGGGAACCCAACCCAAAAAATGATGTTAAAATTATGACTAACATTCTTGCCAAATTTCAATTATACAAAAAACCCACTAATTCTCCCACCACTAACAACACCAATACAGCTTCTACTGCCAACTCGGTCTCAGATCCGGACACAACACCACAAACCTCATCTAACTCTACAGATACACAGAACCTGACCCATAACACTCATTTCACAACTACTAACAGTGTACCTAACAGTAACTATACCACTGAATTTTCTGAAATCTTCAAAACTTTCCAGCAAATGAAGGAAATCCTCAAGTTCAACAAATTCATACAATGTTTTAAGAACATCTCCAGAAAAACTAAAAACTGCACTAACCCACTTGAGAAAATGTTCATTATTATGAATGAGTTCGACAGTCTGGTCTCAGAATTCAACAAACCCAATCAGGAATAATTGCACTAACTTCTCCTCTCTAATCATATTAACCTGGAACTGTAATTATATTTCAAATAAATTTAACGAATTCAAATCCTTTATTCTTGATCACCCACATATTGACATACTTTTTCTTCAAGAAACCCGTAACCCTACTTTCAGAATTAACATCCCTGGGTATAGGCTACACTCCACTCCACGCGCAGCCGACCCTAGATGGGGCGGTACTGCCATTTACATTAAAAACCAATTATCACATTATATCACTCATAATTCCACATTTCTTAAAATTGACTTCACCAGTATTGTACTACAACTTCCACAAATAAACTTTAATTTAGCTTCCATTTACATTCATCCATCTGGAATCTTTCCAGTACAGGATCTCACTAATTTAATTGCACAACACACACATTGCTTATTTGTTGGAGACTTTAACGCCAGAAGCAGGCATTGGAACTGTCATGGCAACTCCAGAAGAGGTAACTTACTACACAATCTTATTCAAAACTTTAACCTTAGCCTCCATGCACCAGCCACTCCAACACACATTAGTACAGCGCCTAATACCCACAACTCTATAATCGACTTTGCTATCACTAAAAACCTTCCATATCCTATTACAACTACTCTTATTAATGATTTAAGCTCTGACCACCTTCCTCCTCCTTCAAAATTGATCTAATTAATCCTCTCTCCTCACCTCCTTCAGTGGCCCTCGACTGGAAAAAATATACAAATTTTCTCAATAACAACAACTTAAACCTCCCCGACATTAACAACACTGCTGACATTGATACTGCTGTAGACAATTTTAATTCACACATAAACAACGCAATTAACCACTCCACCATCAAATACACTGCTCAAAACAATTAAAGGATATTGCAGTTTTAGGTGGATTTTGTATCTGGGAAACTTTTTAGCTGATTGATACATGGTCGACAGACATAGTAGGTTATATGAGAATAAATTACACATGTTTGGCAGAAAAAAATGCATTTTATTGCGCATTTGTGTACAAAAGGAAAAAAACACAATTTGTGCATATGAGAAAAAAAGAATAAGAAAAGGTGTTTTCTTCAAAGAAAATCATTTTCAGTAGGGGGTATGGTTTCCACGGGCGGCCAGCAACGTTGAACACCTTTGTGGCATGGACTCAATGAGGCTATTAATGATGAGTTGGTGTATTCTGCCCCACTCTTCCAGAAGAGCTCTTTCCAGTTCTTGGAGAGTTTGTGGGGGTTGTTGGCGGCCAGAAACTCGTCTTCCTAGAGCGTCCCAAACGTGCTCGATTGGATTCATGTCTGGAGAACACGCTGGCCATTCCATTCGAACGATTTCTTCCTCGAAAAGGAAATCCTCCACCAGGTTTGCACGATGTGGCCTGCAGTTATCGTCCATTAAAATGAAGTTATCTCCGATTGCTGCAGCGTAAGGGACTACCATAGGTCTGAGGATCTCATCCCTATATCGGCGACCAGTCAGAGCTCCATCTCGAATGATGTAGAGGTCAGTGCGCCCGTCAATGGAGATGCCACCATACACCAACACTCCTCCACCGCCAAATCTGACACTTTCGTGCACGAACGCAGGATTATTCCTACTGCCACGGTCCCTCCAGATGAAAATACGCCTATTATCTGGATGCACAGAAAAACGGGACTCGTCAGAAAACAGAATATTGCTCCATTCATTTCTCCTCCAGTTGACATGCTCGGTTGCCCACTCCCTGCGGTCGCGACGATGCCTTGATGTTAATCTAACACATACCATCGGTCGGCGAGCATACGGACCTACAGCATGGAGCCGGTTTCGGATAGTCTGAGTTGAAATCATGGTGCCTGTAGCCGAGCGAAGGTGTTGTTGGAGAAGAGTAGCGTTCATGTTTCGGTGTCTCCGAGCTGTTAACGCTAAATACCGATCTTCATTGGGCGTTGTTGCCCATCTACGACCTTGTCCTGGTCTTCGGCCTGCACATCCACTCTCCAAAAAACGGTTCCAGATCCTGGAAATGACACTTTGTGACACTCCAATGGCTTGCGCTACTTCGGCTTGAGTTTGGCCCCCTTCTAACCTACCAACAATTCTCCAAACTTCTGAATCTGTCAAATGACTTCGCTGAGACATCGTACTCATCGAAACAAAGCAATCACTGAATGCCGATCATCCTTGTCTTCATTCTCTTTTATCCAGTTGAAAGTCAATTTTCATTCGCTGCCGCTGAAGCGACGTTTTTGACGTTGAACTCAAAATTTGCATACTGCACAGTTTGAAAACCAGAAAAATTTGCATTTGTGATTCTCTTCTTCTATTTTCGGCAAAAAAAATTTCGTTTATATCTTTATTTTATATAAAACTTCAAATATACTTTAATTGTTTTGAGCAGTGTACTTTAAAAATAACAACGCTTTCACTCCTCCTCCATATATCTATAACCTGTGTAAACAACGCAATCGTCTTTTTCAAAATTCCAGAGACTCCACCCTTAAACCTCTCATCAACAGACTTAACAATAAAATCAAAAACAGCATCTTCAATTAAAAACAAAAAAACTGGTCTAATTTTCTCAAAAACATTGCTACCGAGGATAATTCTCTTTGGCTAATTAAACGCAAAATCAATAACAAATATACCCCCATCCCTCCTCTTTCGGCCAACAACAACACTGCTTACACTGACGAGGTGAAAGCTAATTTCCTCGCCAGAGCCTACTCAAACCAATTCTCACCGAATCCCACCCTCGCTCGTTACAATCACATAACACACGTCAGCGACACTGTACACAGATTCCTTGCACAACACCCTGATGAACCCCCCAATGTATTACAGCCTGTTATTATCCACAACATCATCGCAAAACTCAATAAACGCAAAGCCCCTGGGTTCAACAAAATCTCTAACAATGCACTTAAAAACTTGCCTCCTAACTACATAAACTACATCACGAAAACTTAGTAATTCTATTTTCTACTTTAACTACTTTCCGAAACCATGGAAAATTTCCATCATCTCTCCTATTCCTAAACCTGGTACTAACCTCTCTGACCCAGTCAACTACAGACCTATTTCACTCCTTCCTTCTCTCAGCAAAGTAGTCGAACGTGTCATTTGGTCGCAACTCCAACAGCACATTCAACTTAGCAACACTCTCATGCCTGAACAATTTGGCTTTCGTCCAAACACTCCACAACACACCAGATACTTCGAGTTGTAGAATTTCTCAGCGAAAAGCTTAACTCAATGATTCCTGCTGCTGCCATTTTTCTTGACACCGCTAAGGCATTCTACAAAGTCTGGCACTTGGGCCTCATATACAAACTAATTAAGCTGAAATTCCCTGCCAGACTTATGCACCTTATCTACCCTTACCTTAGCGATCGCACTTTTCGCGTCAGCATTAACAACATCCTTTCCACAATTTTCTATATCTTAGCAGGCATCCTCCAAGGGAGCGTCATCGTTCCCTTCTTTTTAAACATGTACTTTAACGACATTCCTAGAACACCTAACACACACCTTGCTCTTTATGCGGACGACACCAGAATCTACGCCTACACTCACCACCCGTACACACTATACAGGTACCTTCAGACCTACATTGATGAATTCTTAGTCTGGGGAGACCTATGGCGCATTAAAATTAACGAAAACAAGACTCTTGCTGTCTACTTCTCTAGAAAATTTATCTATCCTAGCAGAATAACAATTAAAAATACCACCATCCCTTGGACTAACGAAGGAAAGTACCTGGGGGTGACCCTTGACAAAAGACTTTCATTCAAAAAACACATCCCCAACACCAGGGGAAAAGTCGCCGGAGCAACGATTGCACTCAAATCTCTTCTTAATAGCAAAACCCTGGCTATCCACAAAAAACTTCTCCTCTATAATTCTTGCATCTTACCCATAAAAAATTACGCATGTCTGGTCTGGGCCTTCATTTGCAAATCTTCCATGACTAACCTCAGTCAGCTATACAATAGAAACCTGCGCACTGTCAGGAATGCCTCACGTTATCTACGTAATAGTGCCATTCACAGAGACCTCAATACAAGCACTCTTAGCAATAGAATCAACCACCTTGCCAATAAATTATTTGATAAATTGTATGATCTTCCTAACGAAATCATCCCAGAGCTGCCGGATTATGACGCATCCGAGCCTCAACACCGCAAGCGTCCTAAATACTCTTGTATTACCGACTGTGACCATTAAGGCTCACCACCTGCAAAAAATTTTCCTCTTATCCTAATTCATTTTGCTTATACAGGGTTGTTATAATTAAAGTTCGCCTATTCAGAAGGCTCTAGAGCCGGTTTTATGGCTCCAAACGAAACAAAATTTCACTAGTACGTAGTGGAAGAGATGCGCTCTGCGAAAATTGAAAAAAAATTAGTTACATTTTTTGTCAGTTGCTGGCGCTGCGCCAATATTTAAGGCGATGTTTGCAGATTCATTATATAGATTTCAGTCAATCCAGACGAAGCACACAAATTTAAAAGTTTCAACAAACTTCGACGAACTGCGAATTGTTATAATTAAAGTTCACCTAATCAGACAGTTCTAGAGCCTGACCTATGACTCCAAACAATACAGAAAAAGGAATATAATTTCATGTGATGTAACCTGCATCAACAAAAATAAAACATGTCGCTCGGCAGCGAGGAAATAACGAAAAATAACATTACGCATGCTCAATGAATCCTCCACCATTTTCAATAACGCATTCCAATCTCAGAATTGTGCTTTCTACAGCATTGTGTAAACTGTCCTGTGAGATTGAGCGAATATGAAGTCTAATACTGTCTTTCAGATCAGAGATTGTCTGACATCTATCTTTAGATACAGAATCTTTCAAAAATCCTCACAACCAAAAATCGCATGATGTTAGATCAGACGATCGTGGTGGTCAGACTGTTTGAAAATAACGACTTATGATGCGGTCTTCTGTAAAATGGCTTGTTAAGAAAGTCCGAATTGCTCTAGTAATGTGCGGTGGTGCACCGTCTTGCATTTTGAAGGCAGCCTCGCTGTTGCAGCTCGGGAATCAGAAAATTTGACAATATTGAGATACATTCTCCCATTTACGGAACATGTAATGGGTCCTGTGGATAACATTAGGATTCTCTTTCGCCTAAATTCGACAGTTGTGTGTGTTCACTTGTCCGTTTAAATAAAAATGCGCTTCATCAGTCCATAGAATATTCCAGGACCAAGAATTGTCCACATTCATTCGTGCAAGAAAATGTAGTGAAAATGATAGCCGACTTTCGGTATCACCCTGTATTAGTTTTTGCACCCTCTGAATCTTGTTTGGATAGTAGCGCAAAATTTGACGCATCGCTTTTCTCACAGTGGAAATCGGCATATAGACTTCAATCGCAATAGCTGGCACACTTAAATTACCAAATGATGACTGGCTTGCTAAATCCACGGCAGCATTAGCAATATCTTCAATGCTAGAAATGTCTACCTTTTTTCGTCCTCTGCCATGAAGAATGTCGAGTTTTCCTGTTTCCTCGAACTTTTTAATCATTTTGTGAACTCCACGATCCGACATTGGTCCACATCTAACATTAGTTTCCGGAATTCTCTAAGAGCTGCAGCTGCGTTACTGTTATTTTGACAAAATAATTTTACAAGAAGTGCCTTTTCTTTCAAAGTTACCATTCTCCACAAAGCGTAGATTCAAATGCTTTTCAGAAACAATCAACTGTTCCAGTGTCAAAGAAATCACAGAAGCACTTTATCAGCAACTTTTAAATCATCAGGTGGTTAGAAGGGTATTTCAAGTTTTAGAAGTTGCGACGTCACTTTGACGTCGTTCGTCGAAAATTTGAATAAAATGTCATCTTTTTCAAACGTTGGGTGAAATTTTGTGATTTTGTGTGTTTCATCTGGATTGACCGAAATTGATATAATGAATCTGAAAAAGTTTACTTTTACCAACTGTGAAATAAAATTTCCTGTATATTGTTTTTTACAAATTAAAGGAATCTGCAAATATCGGCTTAAATATTTGCGCAGCGCCACCTATTGACAAAAATTTTAACTAATTTGTTATTTTCGATTTTCGCAGAGCGCATCCCTTCATCTACGTACTAGTGAAATTTTGTTTCGTTTGGAGCCATAGAACCGGCATTAGAGCCTTCGGAATAGGCGAACTTTAATTATAACAACCCTGTATATCTAAAAAAAATGTATAGCCTTTTTCACATTTAAATTAATTCTATTGCTATACCCACCCCTAAAAAATGTATAGCTTTAATTCATAATTAAATTCATTACTTGCTGTACCATAAAAAAATGCATATATATTGTATGGCCATTGAGAAGTGTCTCTCTTTTTTGTTTAAAGCTTTGACTACCTTTTCCCACTTTTTTTCGGCTTTTGTGTGCTGTTTTTTATCGAACGTTTCCCGAACCCTATTTTTTTATCTTTAAACTTTATTATCAATAGTAAATCTTACTACAGCTATACAATTTTCTTTTCTTTAACTTTTAAACTCTATCCTTAATCTCTTTTACTTTACTATTATATTATTCCAAATTTATTTTCTACAATTTTTTTAATTTTTTCTTCTTTCTTATTTATTGCTTATTGAAGTATTTTTACTTTTCCCAACGGCTCATTTTTACAAGACATTCTACTCAAAATAGACTGGGCGTAAAGTTAATAGCAACACGGAAGCTCCTTGACCGACATCAACTGTTCCGTAGTTTTATGCCCGTGTGTATTTATAAAGGCATTCACATTAGTGCTCTCGATTATACGTATAATACGTATAAAACGTATTGTATCCGGTAACGATTTTGAATACGAATCATATGGAAAAAAGGCTTAACTACGTATACGTTTAAACGTATATAAACGTATAATCGCGAGCACTAATTCACATATACAGTACAGTTGCTCAAAATGAGTCGCAAATTACAGCAAGCCTTAAGCTTGCAAAAAAGCTTGATATGTTGTATGAAGTAGATTCCAGAAAAAAAAAAATCTGAAATTGCTAAGAAATATGGAATTGCTAAAAGTACGGTATCAATGATTTTAAAAGGTAGAAACAAAATTGAAACAGCTTGTGTGCTAAATAAACAAAAATGAAAAAATGTGGTTCACTGCATATTCTTGTATAACACTGGAAATGACATTTACTGATAAATTTTGACTGTTATATTTTTCGAGAAAACCCTGTTGTCCCGTTAGCTTTCATGTTCCATTAGCCCCCAGTCTTACCTATATATATTTTTCTCATATTTTTGATCTGGATTTTTTGTTACTAATACCATGAACTACGGATAACATGAACAAAAATTTAATTCCCCTTGTGGTTCATCTTAACGAGGTTGGACTGTATTTGTAAAATAGAAACAACTGTAAAGAATTTGAGCTTCGACATCCAGCTGCACTATGTGTCATTCTAGCATTTCCTGTGAGTGCACTTAACTGCATACCTTCCCTCCCTATTTTTGCCTTGAAGACTAGCAGACGCCGAATTCTATTGTACTGTGAGCTGAAAGTTCGGACAGTGATGAAGTGGTAAGGCGTTACCCAAAAAGGGGACTTATGCTTTGATCCTTGCCGAGTTCGTGGGAAAGAGTTCATCTGCGAAAGAAGCGATCTCTGCACACGATTTTTAGGTTTGCGCCCGAAACTTTGCCCTTTGTCTTAGAACGTCCAATGACGGACTTAGTGAAAACGAAACAGAGGGATCTCAAGGCTGCTAAGAGGCTGGAGAGTTTCGAGGGGCCCGCCTCGACAAAGCCCCCGCCCCCAGAAGAAGTTCTCCTGCGAGAATGAAAAAGTGAGAGAAGACAGTTTTTGGAGAGATCGAAAAGGAGAGTGTTGACTCTCTGGAGAAGGGAAAAGGAAACGTCAGTTTCTAACTCAGCGTGGTGTAAGCGCTAGTGAGGTCCGACCTCTAGAATTGATACAGCAGGTATCCGGTGAAAATCCCAGCGAAGTGAAAAAGCACACCAAGTGCGAGAGTGAGAGTTCTTAGACTCAGAATTAACGAGTATTAGTAGATCTTCCGAAGAGAAGGAACGGACGAGCCTTGGTCCGAATGAACTTTGTTTTGTAGTCACGACTGTCTGTAATGTTTAGAGACTTTTGTTTGTTTCAGTTACACTTGGAGTCAAGAGGTCATTAATTTATAAGCGATTGACTCACGAAAAATAATTAAATGCTGTAATTAACTTTCTTGTACATATTTTCATTAGAATTAATATTGGTATGCAATAAATTCTATTTTCTAATTTATACGAGAAATTCTCTGTGCCAGCGATCCGATCTCGCTACCACTCACCATCTTTTATCGGGTCGGTATAGAGGAGTTACTACAACTGGTGGCAGCGGTGGGATTAATTAGCAAAAATTAATGACATTCTCTAAAGACAAAGAGTGGACTCTGAAATTTAAATCATCAAAGTGCTCCAAGAAAGAGTCTCCTTGTGACTTGTGACCTGAGTCTCCTTAGACGCCCCTGTGGATCATCACAGCATCAGAAAGAAAAATCTACCAAGAATTCTGGAGAGTGTTCCCCCATCAGAAAGAGAAATCTATCAAGAATTCTGGAGAGTGTTCCCCCATCCGGAAGAGTCCCCATCCGAAAAGTGTGACAGAGAACCCCGTCTGTGCTCCCGAGAATCTCTGAAGTCTGTGCTTTTGACGCCCTGAAAGACTCTTAGTAATGAAGGTAAGCTCTTTTTATATTCAGAGTGGCTTTAAGTGTTAATAGTGTTTATATAGGTGTTGTAGGCTTTAAAAAAAAGTTGTATGTTTATTTTTGTGAGAGTAAATTTTTGAGAAATTTTTCCGGTAGAAAAAAAAAAAAAGCATTATGAGATACTTCCGAGATTACTGTAACTTATTTAATAGACAAATTTTGTAGTTAAAATTAAATTATTGTTGAATTAATTTAATGCAAACTGAGAGTTGTGCAGTGTTACAAAATTTTAGCTGAATCTATAAATGAGAGTTCATTGAAAAAAAAAAGTATTGAACGCATTTCATATTTTACGATAACAGAGTTGATTTTATATGTTTTTTGTGAATTATTCTAAATTTTTTTAAGAGTGGATGCAGAGATTAAGACCACCATTGATTTAAAAAAAATAAAAAAATAAAGGAATTGAATGAGACTTTTGCAATTTAAAATATTTTTACTGTGCTTTTTGAAATTGAAATTGTTGTTTTGTGTAAAATTGATCCCATATGTATTTTATAACCAAATACCAAGGTGAATGTAGACGTTAGGATAGAGTTGCTTATCTTTATATGTTGCATATTTCCTATATTATTGCTAAGCGTATTTTTTTTATGAGCGTATATTTTGGTAATATTTTGACGCACTTGGTAGGATTTGATTTAATCTTATTGTATTGTTTTATATTTGTGGGAAAGATAATTTCTAATTTTATACTTTAAAAATGTCGGAGCTTAAATATTTTAGGAAAGCTGATTTGCAAACGTTAGCTTACGAATTTGAGGTCATTTTAGAGGAAAATGATACTGTACCGAAAATTATAAAAAAAATAGAGTCGTCAGAGGGATTTGAGAAAGAGCTAGCTTTAGCACAAATTAAACTTATAGAAAAAGATAGGGAAAATAAAGTGGAGCGGGAACATGAGTTAGCTAGGTTAAAAGCGACGCAAGAGTCAGATGACCGGAGTACCGCATCTAGTAGCATCTCAGTTAGAACGAGTAATTTACCCCTAAAAACAATTATGCATCGCTTTGATGAAAAGAATTCGGATATTTCGTTGTTTTTGAATTTATTCGAGAGACAGGCAAAAAAATGTAATCTAAATTCGGATGAGTTGGTGACGAATTTACTATCATTATTACCTGTGGGAATGGCCGAGTTAATTTTAAGAGAACCCGAAGACAAAATTGATGATTTTCAATATGTGAAAGAAAAACTGTTAGAACGCTATCGTTTGAATGCAGAGACATACCGACAAAAATTTAGTCAACATCCACGAAATCCTAATTCAGTTTGGAAGGATCTGATTTTCGAACTTAATAGTTTTTTAGAAGGTTGGCTGTCATGCTTACAAGTTTCGGATTTTGAGGGTTTGAAAAATTTGCTTGTCACGGACCAAATCAAACGGAGAGCGTCTCCAGAAATGCGCGAACATTTTATAGATAACTGGGCGGAGATTAAAGATCCCGAAGAATTAGTAAGGCTTTTAGATGCGTACGAAGCGATCAAACGCCCTTCTAAAAAAACGTGGAATCCTAAGCCACCGACAGAGAAGAAATTTGAAAGACCCAGAACTTTTGAAAATGGGCGAAACAGTAACAGAAATCCGGAGACTAACTTTAACTGGAGGGATCGCGATGATCATAAAGAAAGGGAGAGGGTTTACGAAAAAAGGCGAGAAATCAAGTGTCACGCGTGTTTTCAAAGCGGTCACTACAAAGTAGATTGTCCGGAAATTAAAAAGAGAGATGTTGCGCGGGTCGGTCACTTAATAAGTAAACCGACACTTGAAGAAACCTTCTCCCCTTATTTGAGTAAAGTGTTAGTGAATGGAATTCAGACAACTGCTTTAACTGACACTGGGAGTGAATTTGATATCATCGCATACGACTTGGTCAGTCAAGATAAATTGAATGGAGATCACGTATGGATTAAAACTCCGCTGGACAGTAAATTGTACTGTTTACCTATAGCAGAGGTCACTTTAGAAATTGAAGGCGTGGGGGTCATTGAAACCAAGGCAGGAGTTAACAATAAAGATTCAGATATGTTTTACTATTTGTTGGGTAATCACACTCAAAAATTGTTAGAACAGGCGAAGAAAAAACCCGAATTGATGAATGCAGTTTTGACGCGGGCTCAAAAGAAAAAAATTGACCATACTCCAAAGCTGGAAGATAAGCGGATTATGTTTTCCGATAAGGAAGGGGAGAATGTTCACCGACACGATGAAGCGGAAACTTTGAATTCAGTAAAAGAAAAAGAAGGGGGAATTTTTCGCGAGTGCAGTGAAGCGGAAGCGTTGAATTCAAAACTAGAGGGTGAAAACCTAGAAAACCCTATTGAACTGGTCAGTGTGGATAAGGGATTATCGCCTTTGCCGATGTGTGAGGGATCTTCGATCTTAGCAGAAATTGGAGGGAAAGATAGTCAAATTGATTTAGACAGAGATCAATCTCTCAAAGGGATTAGTAAAAAAACGGAAGGTGAAGAATCGCTTTGTAATGCAGGAGATTCTTTGATAGTGGCAAAAGCCAGAGAAAATCGCGTGAGTGGGAGGAAGCAGGTGCTTGTCCCATTGCCTTATCAGGTAGATATTTTTGGCGCGTGCCTAGAAAAAGTGTCATTACACTTAGGGAAAGGGAAGGTTAAAGGAAATGTGTCAGAATACTTGGACCTTGGGAAAAGATTGATAAATGATTTAGAGACCGCATTTCTAAAACGGTTCTGTGTTAAGATGAGAGATTCAATAAGCGATAGTATTGCATGTTGGCATCGAAAAGTTAGAAAGCTTTTGAAAGCGTTAGTATTTGGAGAATGGATAAGAGAAATGGAGGAAAATAAATTCGTGAAGGGATGTGTGTTTAATCTCACGAACAGGTTAAAAAGAGGTCGAGTTTTAGCCGTTGAAAATGTGTCAGAAAAACGAGAAAAGAGGAAATTTTGGTTTGACAGAAAGGCAGTAAAACGGAAGCTTAATGTGAAAGATGAGGTTTTAGTTTTAACTACCAGAAAGCCAATTAAAATGTCAGATAGTCGGATAGGGCCGGGAAGAAAGGAGTCAATAATTACGGAAACAAATTATATTGTGAATGTTCCTGGGAGGCGACAGAAATCTCAGATTTCTCACTTGAGTTTAGTAAAGCCTTACAGAAAACGGGTGGAGTTAGCAGATATCTTAACGCGGGAAATAAACGCACTTAAGGCTATTTTTTCAGATAGTTGGGAGGTCAATATGCGTCATCTAGAAATAGTATTAAAAAGGGTTAATGACGCGAAACTAAAAATCAAATTGGTGAAATGCAAGTTCGCTCAGAAAACCGTAAAATATCTTGGGCATATTGTAGGTGAGGGCAGACGGAGGCCAGCTGAGGCGAAAGTAAGGGCAATTAAGGAATTACCGGTTCCGAAATCGAAAACTGAAATTCGTAGATGTTTGGGAATGGCTGGATATTATTCCCGGTACATAAAAGATTATGCAGTGATTGTAGAACCATTAACGAGGGCGCTTAAAGGGAAAAATAAAAAAGAAAAGATTGCATGGAGCGACGAAATGGGAAAAGCCTTTGAGACTTTGAAAATGAAGCTTACTGAAGAACCGGTGCTTTACGCTCCTAATTTTCAGAAAGAATTCATTGTACAAACTGATGCTAGTGACTTAGGTAGTGGCGTGGTTTTGGCTCAAAGAGAGGGATCGGAAGAGCACCCCATAATATATTTAAGTCGAAAATTTACTGATAGTGAGAAAAGTTTCTGCGCCACTGAAAGAGAGTGTGCAGGGATTATTTTTGCGATAAAAAAGTTAAGGCATTATATTGATGGACAAAACTTTTCTATCGAAACCGATCACAATCCTTTGGTGTTTCTAAAAAGAAATTCTGGAAATAATCCCAGATTATTAAGGTGGTCCTTAGCTCTGCAACCTTATAATTATGCCATTTCTCATCGCGCAGGCAAAGACATTCCGCATGTTGATTGTCTGAGTCGAGTTTAAGGAGATTTCTTGATAAACTTTTGTATATAATTATTTTAAGATTTTTTATTTTTTATTTTTTATTTCACTGTGTTTTATTTCATTCTATGTTCATGATTTCTTATCAGAGCGCGAAAAAAAAAAAGGAAGGTAGTATTATCTTATTCATGTATGTTTTATTTCTTGCCACTCTGATGTAATTTGAGCTTGCAATTCTTTATCCGACTCTTAGAGATTCTTAGTGTTTCACCCTTAAGAATCGTTTGAGGAGGAGGTGCTGTAAAGAATTTGAGCTTCGACATCCAGCTGCACTATGTGTCATTCTAGCATTTCCTGTGAGTGCACTTAACTGCATACCTTCCCTCCCTATTTTTGCCTTGAAGACTAGCAGACGCCGAATTCTATTGTACTGTGAGCTGAAAGTTCGGACAGTGATGAAGTGGTAAGGCGTTACCCAAAAAGGGGACTTATGCTTTGATCCTTGCCGAGTTCGTGGGAAAGAGTTCATCTGCGAAAGAAGCGATCTCTGCACACGATTTTTAGGTTTGCGCCCGAAACTTTGCCCTTTGTCTTAGAACGTCCAATGACGGACTTAGTGAAAACGAAACAGAGGGATCTCAAGGCTGCTAAGAGGCTGGAGAGTTTCGAGGGGCCCGCCTCGACAAAGCCCCCGCCCCCAGAAGAAGTTCTCCTGCGAGAATGAAAAAGTGAGAGAAGACAGTTTTTGGAGAGATCGAAAAGGAGAGTGTTGACTCTCTGGAGAAGGGAAAAGGAAACGTCAGTTTCTAACTCAGCGTGGTGTAAGCGCTAGTGAGGTCCGACCTCTAGAATTGATACAGCAGGTATCCGGTGAAAATCCCAGCGAAGTGAAAAAGCACACCAAGTGCGAGAGTGAGAGTTCTTAGACTCAGAATTAACGAGTATTAGTAGATCTTCCGAAGAGAAGGAACGGACGAGCCTTGGTCCGAATGAACTTTGTTTTGTAGTCACGACTGTCTGTAATGTTTAGAGACTTTTGTTTGTTTCAGTTACACTTGGAGTCAAGAGGTCATTAATTTATAAGCGATTGACTCACGAAAAATAATTAAATGCTGTAATTAACTTTCTTGTACATATTTTCATTAGAATTAATATTGGTATGCAATAAATTCTATTTTCTAATTTATACGAGAAATTCTCTGTGCCAGCGATCCGATCTCGCTACCACTCACCATCTTTTATCGGGTCGGTATAGAGGAGTTACTACACAACAATAACTTTCATATTGTTTTCTTTGAAGACTTTTGAAATTTAATATTAGATTAACTATTTTCATTGTGATATAAATATGTCAAATTTAAAATGCAAATTTTTAGTAGTTACTTCAAAATTATTAGACAAACATAGTTAAATGTTAGCGTATTTACATTTTAGGGTGCTTTGAAATTGTTTCAAGAAGTATATATGAGAGTTTATTTTATTCAGATATTGTTAGACGCGATTGAATATGTATTTCAACAAGTTTAAAATAACCAAGTTAAATTTACATGCTTTGAAAATTACTTTAAAATCTTTCCCACAACTTTTGTCTTAGAGTATATCCTACATTTCAGTTAACATTGCATTCCGAAAGCAAAAGCTTTCATTTTGATATAATTTTTACTTAAAACTAGAACTTACCATAACCAAACTTATGAAACTATTGGAAGGATAAAACTTTTATATATGTATTACGATATTTGTTTAAGTAAGGAATACTTAATTTTGGAATGTAGAAGTTGTATTTTAACGTAATACATTTAGTATAGCGAGTTTATACTTATTTGCATTATTATTGCTTATAAGTATTCATACAATGCGATAAAAACAATCGCTATAAATTCAGTTAAAAAATTATATAAAATCGGTTGTGTTATGTGACCTATACATTATATGTAAATTATGTAAATTAATTTTACTGTATTCACTTTAAAAATTATTGATATTCAATGTATCCTGCTACTTGTAAACGGGTAACATAGATGTTATCAGTGTTAAAATGTTGTAATCACCGCAAAATCTAAAATGTCGCATATTTCATGTAAATAAAATAATTATATCAGAAGATACAACCATTTTTATGTTGCAGTAGCACGTCTCCCCTGTGTTGTTCGTGTTAACTATGGGAACTATAAAAAAAAATGTAAAATCATAAAAACATGTCGATCACAATAATAGATCTCTGTACATTTGCGCACATAATTCGTCAAAACGACAACCTGAAAAAATGACGTTTTTATGACACATTTATAGTAAAGTATGTTTCCCTATAAATGAGAATTAGCATTTTCTTTGCGCATGTAACAGAAAAATATACGATTTCCTTGGTAATACAGTAAACTAATCGTTGGGGGCCACCGTAATACATACCCATCATGAATAATATAAAATATGAAAATAAAACATGTTTAAACTATTTAGAAAATGCATTGCAATTCGAATAAAATCCTGTCTTGAAGACGTCTAAACTTTAAATACTATTGCTGAATTACGTAATAGAAACATCCTTATAACTCTAAAAATGATAATCCTATTAACTAACAGTTTACTGCTTCGGATTAAGCGTCTCTTTAGTAATTAAAATATATCTTTGAATTGAAATTTGAATTAAATACAGGGTCATGAAAAATCGAAGAGTGTGGAAAATGTGATTACAAATATCTCGGCAACTAATTATCCGATTGACATCATTTTTAATGCAAAATTTATGTTCTTTTATTATCTTTTATATTCATTCCTTAAAAAAAACAATTTCGAAATTTTTTATATACCTTTTATCAGAACGAATATTTCGAGAGTCCGAAAAAAATAGTTCCGGATAATCGAGGTTACTGAAATTCCATAAGCTTCTTCCCATTATTTCATACTAAGTACATACCAAATTTCAAGTATCTATTTCAATTTGTTCGGGAAATAGAGCGTTTACAGACAGACACACAGACACACAGACAGACGAACGGCAATTTTTTTTTCTCTAAAAATATGTTTTACGGGATCTCCAGTGTTTGAAACGTGTAAATCCGTCACATTTTTTTTTTCGATTTTCAAAACGATTACAAGACTTACCCTATACTACGTAAGTAAAAAAGTAAAATATGCTCGCAAACGGCGTAGCATTTACTGAAATTCTATTTCAGATCTCTTGATCTTAATAAAGCCTTTACTTGGATATTAATTTCAGAAGAGCTAAAGATTGCCATTGATGATAAAATATAATTTTTAAATGGAAACTTACGTTTGTACTCATAAAAAAATAAACCTTCAATGATTGCATGAAAATTTCATCACTTGTTTTTTGCTTTTTCTGCTTACTGCGGATTCTAATTTGAATATGCATTAAATGTTTCTTGTATCGAAAGTGTGGTCATATTTTATATATTGTATTTATTATTTTTTCCCTGATTTTTTTTCTTGGGATTGAAATGTTTGTATTATAGTAAGAATTTTAACAGAAAGAATTTAAAGAATTTTAACAGAAGGTACTACGTTATTGTAACATACTATAGTAAAATCTTTTAATTTTACATACAAAAAATGTCCATTATTTGCTCAGAATGAAGTCGATTTCGGAAGCAAAAATATAACGAATGGGAATGAATTTTTATTGGCTTGTGGTAACAGGAAAAAAAATTGCATTAGAAAATTAAAGAAAAGAAGATTTGTTTAAAAGAAAATTATGGCAGGGAGTTCAAAAAAAGGAGTAAGTGTTGGCCTTGGAAATTCGTACAGTTGCCAGAATCTTTTGCCGGATTCTAAATCGTATATATGATACGTTTCGTGAAAATTGGTCAAAAAATGCATAAGAAACATGCACGCAAACTTTGTCCTTTATATATATATATATATATACTGTTGTTGTCAACTTCAAACTGTATATTCATTTATCTCAACATGAATCCTCATATTTAAATTTATATGCCTTAAATTTCGTTAAAGATAAAGTTATTGGCCTTCGTATAATTACTTACAGTTATATACTGGTTAACTTGTCATAAAGAAATTTGTTTTGAGAAACAAAAAATCGAAAATATGACTGCCACAGTAAAAAGTGTTCACAAATGATGGCTGTTTTCAATTGTTAATTTTATAAATACAAATTTATTCTATGACAGAGAACTTAATATTTATTTATTTGGCCCTCAAAAAAAAAAATCTATGCGAAAACAGTTATATTACTTTTAAATGCTAAAGGTGTAAAATTAACAACTATAATATAAATTAAAATAACTTTTATTAGTTGTTTTACATGTTTCGACTCTTTCCGAGTCATTTTCAAAAACAAAATGAGAATATTCTAAAGCTGCACGGGCTTTGAAGTTATTATCTTCATGTACCTTTTTAAAAATTACGCACGTTATCTATTATTTTTTTACTTGATTGTTTATTTTCATATCTTTGACCATGGAGTAATTCTAGCCACAGTTTCGGTAAATTAAAGGATGCCGCATCGTTACATATTGTATTTTTGCGCGTGAGTATCTCTATGGTTTCTCTTATTATGGATGACTGGAGGGGTATAGACTGGAGGGAAATATTATTTTACTTTCAATGAAATTTATTTGGATGGTTTCTTCTTGATATAATCTTGCCAGGGCTGTAGTTTTTCTATTGTATTTAATATCAGCTATATGCTCTTTTTTCTGCAATCAAATTTCCTGCTAGGTCATGCCTATGTAGTAATTATTGGATCCGTCTTCTTTAATAAAAGGTATTTCATATACTCCTGAATAATTCTCAAAATTAATTGGGTCAATTTTACTGCAAATGATATTTTAAAATTTCTTAGGTGGTTTGGCTATTAAGCAGATATTGAAACGTTTAAGGCTGTGTTTTAATTTTTCAAAAAAGCTTGGATAATATTGCAGAGTATAAAGTTTGTATTTTTCCGAATCACCTTTCTTTTCTGGTTTCCTATTATTGGTGATATCCATGATTAATTTATTAATATGGTGTAGTTTAAAACAATTATTATAAGCAATTTTACGAATATTATCTAATTCATTATTCAATTTATTTTCAGTACATATTATAAAGGCTCGTCTTATGAGAAATCTGTAGGCTGAAATTTTGTATTGGAGTAAACAACTTTCCAATGCAGATCTAAAGTCCTTTTTTCTAATAAATTCACAAGTGCAAATTTCTTACGTATACATCTTTGAATATAAGCTATATTTAATTTTTAAATATGTAATTTTAAAAAAGGTACATGAAAATATTAACTTCAAAGCCCGTGCAGCTTTAGAATATTCTCATTTTGTTTTTGAAAATGACTCGGAAAGAGTCGAAACATGTAAAACAACTAATAAAAGTTATTTTAATTGATATTATAGTTGTTAATTTTACACCTTTAGCATTTAAAAGTAATATACTATTACAAGGTGTTATAATTTATTATTTTGAAAACAGTTATTTTTTAAGAAAATGTATCAGATTTTAAATATGGCAAAATTAATATATATTATGTTTTTAATTAAAAACGAATTGATTTGAAGAATTTGAATTTGAAATTAGATAAATATATGTACAAGTCTGGAAAAGATTAGTGGGAGGGAATTTAAAATTCTGCATTTAAACTATTACAGTTTTCAATGTAATTTATTTTATTTCTAAAAGAATAAATACACTTAAAAATCTTTATTATTTCAAATCTTTGACAAAGTTTTTCTTAATACCTTCTTAATTACTAGAAAAATGGGGATAACGTTAATCAGTTAATTAATTGTATCATTGTAGAATGTAATTTTATGCAATTTTGGAATTTTTACGCAGGATATTTTGATGGAAGATTTAGTTTGTCTTTATTGATATAACACTTGTCTTTTGCATAAATATCTTACTATTATTTTCCACAAGTTTTATAGAGGATCTCTTGGATGGCCATTATGCAATGAAAGGTTATAAGCTTAAAACTCATTTTCATTATGATGAAAAATAAATGGGACCCAGAAAAGGGTGTTATTTGGATCTAATAAATCATGCTTTGTGCAAACTATTTAACAAAGGGCACTTTGATGTTATTTAGAATTTGTATGTTTTATCATTTAAAAATTCTACTAGTCTTTTCTATCTACAGACAACCTGTCCAAACATAATTTCTCCCTTCTAATATAGTACAATTTACTAAAATTCATGTAGTATAAGTGAAGGTGTGTAAAGATGTATTTTTCTAACCCCAGAAGAAGATCAATTTAAATGAACATGATTTTGATTTATTACTGGTATGATTTTTGGCATTTAAATCAGCATTTTCTAAATAACAACACTAAGGATGAAGTGTGTTAGCTTGGGTAGGTCTTGTATAAACTGGGATAATTGTAATAGAATTTAAAAAATCGACAAATATCGAAGCATATCATGATATTCGAGCGAAATTTTATTTTCAGTAGCTCCTCACATGACACCAGAATACATTTTTCAACAGGTTACTCTGTCATTCCACCTATCCTCAACATGAAAATTATTGTTGAAAGCAAAGGAGGTCTCAGTGCTGGACTTGTCACCACAGCACTGAACAGAACACCTATGGGAGATATTAGTGAATGATTTTATGCAAAAGGCAACTGATATGCGAATAAAGACAAAGTAATTTTTACTATCGAAATATCCTCCGTAGAAAATTCCAAAATTACTCTTAAATGAGCTTTCGACTCTAGCAAAATAAAATTGAATAAAAAACTTGTAATTTTGTAAATTACTATCTTTATTTTGCCCAGTTAGTTGAATTTTGACAGTTGACATAGGATACAGAACATTTGTCCCCTAATGGCGAAAACAGAGGTTAGGATCCGGAAGAAGGCAAGGCGACAAAAAAGCGAATGTGACAATAGTCAGTAGAAATACCTGTGCATTGTAAATATGCACCAGTATATATAATCATTATTTAGTGTTTCTTTTACATGTTGCGCTATTGCTCGCATTTATTTTAAAGATCAGAAATTTCCCTTCTTCAGTAGCGGAATTTTTTAGTCTAGAAGACAGTGGAATACCAAACCGGAGAATAGACGGTAACTTTATTGACAGTACATTTCCCGTTTTAAAACGGATAATTTCATTTTCCATTCACGTCTAGTATACTTCACATAAAATGTAAATATTATGTTATACTTCTTCAGCATGAAGTACAATTACATTCACTTGATAATTAACTTGAATATGAACTTGATTATTTTAAATGTCTTTATTCTATAGTTGATTACGAAATTTGTTTTTAAAATAAAAATTGTCCTTCATCAAGTGAATTACAACATATATATTTTCTCAAATTACTTAAATATGTAAATTACCTTTAGTCCATTCGCACAAAATTGTTCTGATGTTTTATTTATAACGGTAGTTATTTAACCTGCATCGAAAGATGAAATGTAATACTATATTTTATGTACACCTATTATGTAAATGTCATTCTGCATCAAATGTAATAAAGAGACACTATAGTAGAAGTGTACTAAAAACACTACGTAACAACTTTTTATGACAGGAAGAACTGACTAATGAAATTTGTTATTTATATTTGCCCATAGAAAAGCAGAATATCTTATATGTTAAGTTTTGTATATTTTTTTTTCTGGTTTTATACTTGAGATTTGGATATTTCTTTTAAAAGAGTGAATAAATTATTATAAAAAGCGTTATCAGTCTGTTTATGAGTTTTATGTAATGAATTTAAATAAATTAAAAAAATATATATATATACCGATCTTCCCTAAAATCAGAAAAAAAAAATAAATTGCCCGGTCCATCTTTCTGATAAATACACATTACATTGAATTTAAATATTCAGCTGTGCTTCAGCATTAAGTAGAACGAATTTCAAATGAAAATAATAAATTAGTTATTTTAAATAAACTTATTCCGATACAGTTTGGAAAATACACTTTTTTTATTCATCTACAAATTTTCCGAATAGTGATTAATTTATTTAATCTGTTATTAAATAAAACTAAGATTATTATTTGGAAAGAGTGGTAGTTATTTTGAATAAAAAATTTCTCAAAATGGCAACAGTGTTTTAATTTCAAATTTCTAAAATGAAAATTAGCATTTATTGAATGCATTTCAATATATTGTTTTCGCAAATTAATAGAAATAATTTATTCATAGTTCATTCCAATGTAATAAATTTGATTTATTATTTACCAGCGGAACTTTTAGAGGTTCGCTGGTCGATTTTCTCAAATGAACTTCGGATTGAACCAAACTGGGATTGGGTACGCCACAGCTTTCGGCAGCGTACACCCGTGCAAGTTAACTCATCAACGGTCTGAAATCACACAAATCTTGAATTATTATAATATTTTTAAATTTTTACCCATATTAAATTCAAATATTCAGCATCGTCGTTCACGTTGCTATAGGAACAGATTCGCCATTTTTCCAAAAGGAATTTAATCACGGTAGTTGCAAAATTTACCGGTGAATTTTTTCCAGTTTTTTTTTCAGAAAGAAAGTGCCAAAAAATCGTCGCGAAACTCAAAAACAAAATCGTTAACAATTGCATAGGAAATTCAAAAATCGCGGAGAACAAAATTTACCAAATTCGGCTAAAAGATCGAAACCGGATTCCTGTTACGAATGTAAAAAAAATAACAACTATTACGAATTGCGGAATAACAATAAAGATCGCATTAAAAAATCGCGTAAAATTCAAAAATCGCAGAGGCAAACATTTACTATATTGGGCTAAATGATTGAAATGGAATCCTTTTGCGAATGTCAGGAAAAGATCGTTTATCACGAAAAATGGTAAAAATTTTATAATTTATTTTTGAAAATTCAAAAACCGCTGTACGAATTTCGAATAAAATTTATTGAAAAGAGAACAAAATTTACTATATTAGACTAAAAGATTGAAACCAAATTCCATTTTCTAATGTTGAAACGTCGCCGCGAAACGCTAAAACACGTATAAAAATTAAAATTCAATCAAGAAGGCAAAAACTGCTTTCGAGGCGCCTAAATTCGGATATACAGGTACCTTCCTCCCAAATCTTGTAATTCTGTGCGCAGTGGACGCTTCAAAAAGCAGTACGCACAAACAGACACACAGACATATGAGGACCCCAGAAGCCAAGGTGTATAAGTGCCAAAATTGAAAAAACTGAGCTAAGTGCACAGGTGATGTGGAAATAAGGCTATTTGTTTGTACGTAAAAAAAAAAATATAAGTGATTTTTTAATTGTGTGCTGCGTTTTGGAGGTCAACTACTGAAGTATTCGAAACTTGTACCCCTTGTTATCAATATTGATTAACTATAAATTTAAAAAAAAGTGTACTGCACCTTCTTAACACAGTTATTGAAATAAAAGTTCAAAAACCACTATGAAATAAGTAAAAGTTTCATAATTATTTCAGTCAATTACTATTGACTCAAAACTTTGAACTCAATTTAATCCAAATCGAAATTTTGTCACGTGTATACCTTGGCTTCTAGTCCTCATATATCTTTATTATTACAGATAACGGATCTTTATCCTGCACATCTATTACGGAAATGTATTTTTGTATCAAAAGTAATAAACTGAAGCTCTGTTAGAAGTGTCGTAAAAACACTGCGTAACAAATTTTTTATGGCAGGAAGCACATGTTAAAGAAGTTTGTCTTTCATGTTTGTACATAAAAACTTACGATACATTACATTTTATATTTTGTATGGATGTTTATTCCTAGTTGCATATGTCCATACTTGGATTTCCTTTTTAAATACCGAAAGCTATTTACAGCGAGTAAAAGAAATTATTTTCATTTTTTTTTAGTTTTATGGAAATGTATTAAATAAATTTCCAAATTGATAATCTGTTTTATAATTACAAAATCTTATCAACAGTTCATGTCCATCATTTTAATAAAAATACTTCAGATTAAGTTTAAATAAAGGGTAAGTCAAATTGATTGCCCTGATTACTAATGACAATAACTTAATTGTAAAAAATAATTGGAAGAAACGCCTTGAGTATATTACAGAAAAAGGACAACGTTTTGTTTACGCAATTTAGAGCTGTTCTATGTTACGTGTTTTAGTCACACGGAAAATATCCAAGTGATCGTCCATTTTTTTTACCATACATTGTGAATGCATTGCGCATGACTCCGGTTTATAGAGATATTCCTTCTTTGCCTATAAAAGTGATCCAATTTAAAGTGCACTTAGAAAATGCACTGACATGAGTGTTTATAGAACCATTATTCACAATATCTGGCGAAAAATGGATTGATTGATTGAGTGATCGATTTCATGAATGTTTTGTGTATGACTTAAAGAAGCCACATGGAAGAGTTATGAAGTATGCAAGCAAAACTTTGAGCTTCTTACTATGACGTGCTTAGAGTTTGCTAACCGATCAATGTCTACAACGACGTAATTGTTATTTGTAATCAGAGCAATCATTCTGACTTACCCTGTATTCAGTTGTGCCTTAAGCATAAACAAGAATTATTTTTACTCAAAAATATTAAAATAATTTATTTTATTTTCTATTATTCCATTCCTGATTATAAATTTGTTCTGAATGTTATTTTCTGAAACGACAATTATCATTCATTAAGCGCATTAGAAGTTATTATTTTCGCAAATTACTTAAAGACGTACTAGATTGGCAATTAACTTATTGCAGATTCTAAGAAGAAATAGGCATGATGGATGACAGATGTTGAATGCCACATATTTCTTATTGTAATCGTTGCCTTATTAACTTCAGAATTTATAGATTAAAAGATACGAAATATACTGCTGTCCAAAAATTAAGGGGCAGTGACCGGACGCTTTCGCTTTTTACACGGTCTGTTGAATATGTATTGATATTCTTGACAAATTGTTCTTGAAATTCGAGGGTGCAAAGCACATGTTTGACTTCAAGAACAGTAGAAACAGTATACTGTAAGTAAAAAATTGATGTATTGATTATTTGATGAGATATGGGCATTTGTATGAAATAATTTATAACAGCGCATGCGCGAACTATACTAATTTCTTTCATGATTTGGTATTCAATTTTATAAAGTAACGTATATACAAAGGACAGTCAAACATCGTGAAAACTCAGAAAGATACCAGCAATACAGTGAGCTAATTGACAAATTTGGATGGAAATCTCATATGATCCAATGGGATCCAAAATAATTATAATCCAAAGTGTCCGGTTACTGCCCCTTAATTTTTGGACAACATTGTATTAATACGAAACTGGATATAAGAATAATATAACTGAATAACACGAAGTAATTCACTATTAGTGGCATTCATAACTTCTAATGCATTGCTTCTTTGTATTGTTAAAATTTGCAAAAATACTTTGTTTCTAAAATTATAATTATATTCTTAAATCAATTCAATTGTCGTATTTACTTGAATAAATAACACAAATTTTGTTCTCCAAAATTGAAACAAAATTAATTCGAATACGAACACAACTTGCAATATTGCTTAATCATATTTGTATAGAATATGATTTAAAGTTATTTTATTTCTTAATTGTCCATAAAATTCCTCAAAATGGACAATTTCAACGCTAGTTGACTGACTTTCCGTGTTTGTAGGTCTAGATCAAGATATCAGTTTTCTGGCAGCAATTTGCTGACGTTATTTTGCATTGATTTGCATCGCAAGTCTTACATCAGGAAACACAGAATTATCAAAATTTAGTCGTATTATACACTCTTCACACTCTGTCGTGGCACAGTGGATTTTAGATGCATGTAAATTCATTCCTCATGATTTATGAAAACGATTTTTAATCAACTGCGGCATTTATAATTCGAATGATAGGACTGATAACAAAGTTATTTTCAAACAAGCTAACAAAGAAGCCACAACCGAAAGCAATGATGAAGACTCATAAATTGAATTTCAAGATATTGTAAACGAATTTATATAAGCAATTATACTATAAGCAGTAAATACGAATTTATTTATTTATTAGCGGTTAATAATTGACGGTAAATATAGCAACTAATATTTACTTATTTATTTATGTATTAGCAATGAATCCTATGAAGGGCGTTGGGATTTTTTTATACCACTTAATCTGAATCGAGATTTGTACCAGAATTCGTGAACACTATCTTACTTTTATACATGTTTTGTGAAAAGCAGCTGTAAAATTTCATTTCCTTATTTTCAAATATTTGTTTCGAAAATTCTGGTAGGAATTCACTATTACTGAAACACAATTACTTGCCCCTAAAAAATTTCATACTAATTTGGAAAAACGTGAAAAATAAAATAAAATTAGGATTCGTAAGTTTCATATTTTTAATTATTTTTATTTTTAAATATTTTATGCGTTTTAGAGTTTTAAACAAAAATATTTATTTTGAGGGCCTTAGATTCAAGTGAAGACGGTAATAAGTTGGATTTATTATTTACTAGCTGACCCGCCCGGGCCCGCGATAATAACCTTAAATAAACCTTAAATTTGTATGATTATATATTTTTAACCCGTATGTATATTTTAAAATGAAAAATTCGTGAACAAAGATTGATATTCACTAATAAAAGAGATCGTAAGAAGCCATTTCTTATTTTTTTCTACTAGGGTTGTTTCATAGTTTAAAAAAAGAAAGGTCTTGTTGTCCGAACTCTTTAAAATTCCTTTATAAATGCAACGTTTTTGTAGCCCGTGTAACAGTTTGTGAACAATATTGTTATCTAGTTGTAAAAGAAATATGTTTTCTTCTTGCTTTTGTTTTTCTATCGGGTATTTTACATAATAAATAAATAGTTCTACTCGATCAAATTCGCTAAAATTGTAATCGGTTATAAATCTAACGGTATCTAAGCTCTCTTAAACTTTCTTGGGAAAATATGCACATTTATTAATGAAAACATGAGCCAAAGTCGCGAAGAAACTGCCCGCTTTTTAGACTTTTCATCAAAAATATCTCAGATTTTATTTTTTTAAATTATACTAATCAGGACGTTTGGAAATTTTTGTAGATGATGTAAATGTAGTCAGGAGAGATGCACTAAAAAGATTGTGTCGAAATATGGATGTTTAGTTGCTTTCAGCGTAGAAAAAATATCGTCTCCGGGAGGAGCGAAGTGACCTGTGGTCGCGAATTTTTTGAAAAGGTTAAAATTTGTATATATTTTTTAAAAAATGCATCGTTGATTAGAAGAAGGCCTCAACTTTACATAGGTAAGTATTGTAAATTGGATTGTATGAATTAGATCCTTATGGCTGCGTCACTGGAAGGTAGAAAAAATCAATTGCGAAACAACCCCTTTTGATTTTTTTTCGAAGGGTTAACAACAACATTTTTCAAACTGATTGCAGCGTTTAAAACGAAAACGTACAAATTTAAGAATATATCTTCCTTTTATTCGTACCACGAACTGTTCGGCCGGTGGACGTTAAGGAAAACGACCAAAATAAAGCAGCATGTCGTTTCTAAGCGCTCGGAAAAGCATGAAGCACGCGCAGCCGACGATTTAAAAAAAAGTCTCTTTTGATTACTATCTCGGGTAATTATCAACAAATTAAAATTTGGAGCATCAGATGATTCGGGACATGCCCACCTTGTACTATCCTCACACAATTTCTCAGACCTCTGCACCTAGCCATCGCCTACAGTCAGACAGACACACACTCACAGAGCGAAATGTTCTTTTATTAGTATAGATAAAGGGAGTTATATACATTCATTTCCAAATCTTAGATGTACATATAGATTTGTTTGTAATTTAAGTAAATGCGTCACCATGTAACTTTCAATAATGGAAATTACTCTTTAAATTTTGAATAATACTCCTTGATTAACATGTATTTTACGTAAACTGGTGTTGTTAATATCAAGTTCCAGTGTGCATTTCCATACTTATTTTTGATGTGTCAAGTATGTTAAAAGTATTCATTTGCTTAAATTAAAAGGTCTTGCAAGAAAGTAATACAGTATTTATAAAAGATATACTTTTGTACAGCCGTTATCTCATTTCTATTACATATTGATTTTTGCATAAATTGTTCACTAGTATAAAATCAACTAATCATCATTCTGATGCCAGTACAAATATGCACCATTGAACTCACACCCATGAAATACATCAAGTGTAGAAAAGATTTTCTTTCAAATTTGAAATGCTATAAAATGTAGAAATATTTTAAAATATTATGCAATGTAACTGAAGTATTTTCTGTTTCATCTTATGCTGATATTCATCATCTAGCTAAGATGTTTCAAAATATTTTCTTTGTTAAATTTAAATGTTATTTATATGGTAGAGGTAATAGGTACAAACCTTAAAAGAGTTACCAGCTATGTTTGGCCAACCGGTAGGTATATATTTATAACATGCATTGTAAGATAAAAACAATAATATTTTTTTGCCCATTTATAATATAAATGTCATTCGGTATCAAAAGTAATAAAGGAAAGTTTTAGTAGAAGTGTAGTATAAACATTACGTAACAACTTTTTATGGCAGGTTTTGTCGTGCTACTGTTATGTGTCAGGGAGGGGTCGACGAGGTAGACGGCTTTCCTTGAGGAGGATGTCCCCTCTTTCGTGCAGACTTGGAGGGGCTCAGCAGTGGCAGACATTTCAAACGTCCAGGTATGCTTCGTAATGACCGGAATCAGATACATTTATCTGTGATGTCCATATGTGGTCGCATGCAGGAACTATTTTTTTAATTCAATGTCTGATTTTAAATGAATTTTTAATTTTAAAATTCTGATTCAAACGTAATATGTTTAGATATTTTAAACTGAAATACGGACATCAATGAACAGATAACTGAGGTCAAGTTCCAAAACATCATTAAAGATTGTACGCCTGAATTGTTAAAAATATTTTATTTTCCGTTGTAAGACTTGTAAAGTTGTTCCCTCGTCATTTAAAGTTAAACCGCTTGAAAATACATCTATTGGAAAGAAGATTGCTTTGTCCAATATTTTTTATTTTATTTCGGTTGCTACCATCTTTTATTTCAGCATTTTAAATTCGACTGGGATATTACTTCATTTTGAAGTACAAAATCTACTGCAGTCTATTGATGTGATGAATTACCTGTATTTTCGTATTCTACAACAAAAACTAGCAACTTAAGGAGATTTTTAAGTAATACATAGAAAAACGTCGGTTATTATGGAATACTATTTCCATTAGGGGCAATACAACATCCCGATATTGTTTAAAACCCGAAAACCGAATACAATTGCAAGCTTCAAATATCTGCAAATAGTTTTTATAGACAAAAATTATTTTACGAAATTTCATCACTTGCAAACAAATAATAATATTAATAATAAACGCATTTTGAGGGTATTGTGAGATAGTCAAAAAATATGGAATATTGAAAAATGGAGAAAACGAACAAAATTTGGATAAAAAAAGAGATCTAAGAGAGCATGATCAAAATATAGTGTTTAGATAGTCGGCCACTATACTCCAGTCTATTGATGTGATGAATTAGCTGCATTTTCGTATTCTACAACAAAAACTAGCAACTTAAGGAGATCTTTAAGTAATACATAGAGAAACGTCGGGTATTATGGATTACTATTTCCATTAGGGGCAATACAACATCCTGATATTGTTTAAAACCCGAAAACCGAATACAATTGCAAGCTTCAAATATCTGCAAATAGTTTTTATAGACAAAAATTATTTTACGAAATTTCATCACTTGCAAACAAATAACAATAATAATAATAATAAACGTATTTTGAGGGTATTGTGAGATTGTCGGAAAATATGGAATATTGAAAAATGAAGAAAACGAACAAAATTTGGAAAAGAAAAACAGATCTAAGAGAGCATGATCAAAATATAGTGTTTAGATAGTCGGCCACTATACTCCAGTCTATTGAAGTGTTGAATTAGCTGTATTTTCGTATTCTACAACAAAAACTAGCAACTTAAGGAGATCTTTAAGTAATACATAGAGAAACGTCGGGTGTTATGGATTACTATTTCCATTAGGGGAAATAAAACATCCCGATATTGTTTAAAACCCGAAAACCGAATACAATTGCAAGCTTCAAATATCTGCAAGTAGTTTTTATAGACAAAAATTATTTTACGAAATTTCATCACTTGCAAACAAATAATAATAATAATAATAATAAACGTATTTTGAGGGTATTGTGAGATTGTCGGAAAATATGGAATATTGAAAAATGACGAAAACGAACAAAATTTGGAAAAGAAAAACAGATCTAAGAGAGCATGATCAAAATATAGTGTTTAGATAGTCGGCCACTATACTCCAGTCTATTGATGTGATGAATTAGCTGCATTTTCGTATTCTACAACAAAAACTAGCAACTTAAGGAGATCTTTAAGTAATACATAGAGAAACGTCGGGTATTATGGATTACTATTTCCATTAGGGGCAATACAACATCCCGATATTGTTTAAAACCCGAAAACCGAATACAATTGCAAGCTTCAAATATCTGCAAGTAGTTTTTATAGACAAAAATTATTTTACGAAATTTCATCACTTTCAAACAAATAATAATAATAATAATAAACGTATTTTGAGGGTATTGTGAGATTGTCGGAAAATATGGAATATTGAAAAATGAAGAAAACGAACAAAATTTGGAAAAGGAAAACAGATCTAAGAGAGCATGATCAAAATATAGTGTTTAGATAGTCGGCCACTATACTCCAGTCTATTGATGTGTTGAATTAGCTGTATTTTCGTATTCTACAACAAAAACTAGCCACTTAAGGAGATCTTTAAGTAATACATAGAGAAACGTCGGGTGTTATGGATTACTATTTCCATTAGGGGCAATACAACATCCCGATTTTGTTTAAAACCCGAAAACCGAATACAATTGCAAGCTTCAAATATCTGCAAGTAGTTTTTATAGACAAAAATTATTTTATGAAATTTCATCACTTGCAAACAAATAATAATAATAATAATAAACGTATTTTGAGGGTATTGTGAGATTGTCGGAAAATATGGAATATTGAAAAATGAAGAAAACCAGCAAAATTTGGAAAAGAAAAACAAGTCTAAGAGAGCATGATCAAAATATAGTGTTTAGGTAGTCATCCAATATACTCCAGTTCATATTACAGAGTTGCAGAAAAAACAAACATAAGGCTCTGTCTTTTGCGCCACCATAATCATGGAGTATTTTGATATATTTTTATTCCACATAACCAGACACCGCCGGTGTGGGAAAAAATTACTCTATGTTTACTGGTGTGAATCGCGAGCTAAAAAACGAGTATCACATCGCAAACTGTTAGTATTTTGGTGTACATTATGCTTAATTTCAATTTAAAAATATTACTGGTTATTTTTTTAAATGCATAGTTTTGAACGTGGACAGCTTTGGTTTTCGATGGATATTTGTTCTGATGAGAATCTCGTGTTAAACTTGAGACGTCTACTGTAATTATTTTTTATTTGATACTGATGTATTGTTTTTTAGCCTTATTAAATATCTGATTTTATATGTCGTTTAAATTTTAATATTCTGTATGTGTTGGAAAGCGTTTCATAAACTATGAGTGAGGAATGATTTTTCTTTCTTGTTTTAAATTTCCTTTAGACTATTCCGGAGGGAAGTATGATGCAACCCCATGACTCTCACCTGGGTATGCAACACTACTGAATCAAAACTACACATATTATTCTCTTTTTATTTTCTAGTTTCGATGCAAACTGTGTACAGGCCGGTACTGTTTATAATTTTGGATAAACCGCAACTATTATTTCAACGGTTATTTGTAATCTAATAATGCGTATTTATTTTTCTGTAACAGTGATTTTATCATAATGTTGCATATTAATCAAGTTTTTCTTTTTAATTATATAAATATTCCTGTTTCCATCTACAAACAAACATATGCATTGCGAGATTTTTCGAAACATGATTATGTTCTGGGAAGGGGGGCGATTTAACTAATTAGGATAGAAAGAGACCTTAAAAGTTCATAGCATTCACCAAGGAAAGCTGTAGATCACCTTTACTAACGCTCTTTTTTAATAAAATCGTATTGTACATCGTATCTCATTCTATTATCGCTATTTTATTAGCATCTGTAGCATTTTAAAAAGGAATATATGACTACACACTCCATTTTGTATGATTGTATTGCGTTAAGCCTGTTTCAACACTTTCCCAACTATTTTTCATATAGATGAAACTAAAACAGACATATTAGAACCATTATTAGAGGCTTAACGATACATTAGAGAGTTTATATTTGGGAAGATGTTTCCCAGTTCAGGAAGCCTTTTGAAGCATAAAATGATTCTTGAATAATTTACAAATGAATTTCTCATTTAACCTTCTTAAATTAAATTTAAATGCCATGTAAATACAAATACTTCCGCATTTCTTCAAAGTGTTTAACTAAACAATGCAAATAGAGTGTTAAGTGCATTTTAATTGAGCAAATGTTTTAAAAGGAATTTAACCAAGAACTCTCATTTCAGTTTGTTAAAGGATTCTCTTTTAATGCGTTCAGCACCGAGTTGAACTTGTTTAATATAAATAAGCTTGCACCAAATGAATTCACAACACTTATTTAGGAAACAATAATACTAATACATAAATGAAGGCGTGTATGGATCATAGAAATATTTCCAATTTGCAGTATTTATTACGTGCTTTACAGTGGAATATTGTTTACTAAAGAATTAAATTCTTCTTAAAGTTTAAGAGTTTAAAGGAGAAGATATTCAGAAAATTTATGCATAAACAGATTTCTGTTCTTACTGAAAATCATTTACAATTTGTATATTAAATCTGGTGAAATCGGTCGGGTTTAAAAAGGTTTTTAGTTAATGCTTACATTTTGAATTATTTTTTCCCCACTAATTTCAATAAAAATTATTTAAATATCTGGTTAAGTACCATTTCATAATACTAATTTGCAAAGAATTTCAGATATCCACCATCTACTCTTTTTGTGACTTTCTTTCCATATGTACTAAGTGTACTAAATAGGACAGATGGATTTTTAAAGAGAATATAAAGCAGCCAGATACAATTATTAAAAATAGACTGGAAGCACATTAATGTATAAAGCAGCAATTTCTTTAGTATTAAACCAAAAGAATGCGCTGCTTCCAACAGCAAAAATGCCCAAAATAACTTTACAATTTTAACATTTAACCGTAAACGGGAAAATTCAGTACACAAACAGAAATTCTCTGTTAGCAGACTGCTAACTTTTAAAAATTGGTATGAATAATAATAAAAAATGTCAAATAATTTACCAAATAGTGAACTTAAACATTTAATCTTTAATAGTAACAGTAGCGCCAAATTTTTACTATAAAAGTATAAAAATAAGTTTTGAATATCAGAGACAGAATATATATCAAAATAACACATTGTTAAATAATAAACATGTGAATTTTTACATTGCTAACTACCGTAAAATCGACAGAGTGAAAATGTCCAAGTCGAATATCGAATCCGGATCCTTGGAACAACGCTCCAATGCTATTCCATTGAGCTACGAGGATAATATCCAGCCTGGAATCTCTCACTTAAATATTTCGGTAAGGATGCAACAAGATGGAAATGTCATGAATAGCGCACAAACCTTCTTTCAAACTTGAGACGACATACAAGTGTCACAAAACGGAGCGTAGGTCAGCACATATAAGTAATTTTAATTGATTTTTCAATTAATTTTGAGCTGTTAAATTCGCCCGAAGTTATTGAATAATAAACATGTGAATTTTTACATTGCAAATTGAACGTCTTCGTAGCTCAATGGTAGAGCATTGAAGCGTTATTCCAAGGGTACGGGTTCAATTCCCGGCTTGGATATTTTTCACTCTGTCAGTTTTACACTTACTTTAAAGGCTATCTGCGTGTGCGATGACTTGAGGAATAATTTGCACATTTCTCATAAAGACTATCAACTCCATCTTTATTTGTACTATATTACGCTATAATTTCGGGTTTCTGTGTCTTAATAGGAAATTATAGTACATTCCTCTAGAAACCCATATATAATGTTTATCCAACTTCTCTTGTTTTATTAGGTGAAAATTTGGATGGAATTTCTCTGTTGTTTCTTTTCATTGTACCGACGTATATTAGATTTTTCTTCAACGGAATGTCTAAAAGTTCGATGGACGAGAACCACTTATCTGTTGTGACATTTGATTATTTCTAAAAATAGGTTGAGCACGATGCAAAACTGATTGCGTTGGTTTGGAATAGTTCCTGTATTTTCAGTCCTGCCCAATTCCGTCAGGTTCTTTATCAAGATATATGTATACATTGTAAAGATAACTGTTTCTGGCGTCTGTTAGATCCAGCATTTTTATTCCGTATTTACATTGTTTATTAGACATATTCATTTTTAAACGAATTTTTCCTCTGAAACTAACGACGTTTCGTCAACTGTTGTCGACTGACGTATTCCATAGACAGCTTGGCAATTTTCTATGAAACTGTTGAATGTATAGGAAATAGCTGGCGTCGGATCTTGTTGCATTCGTTCTTATCTGTTAAATTATCAAACCGTTATGCTGAAAGAATTAATGCAAATCTCTTTATACTCATTACGGCCCTAAATATGTCTCTCCCGGTTCCATGCGTGGCAAAATGTGTTTTCATGAATTTGATTTGAATACCGCTGTGAATATTAGAAGATAGAAAAAATGCTTTAATTTCATTCAAGTCTGTATATTTCATATTATTGGTCTATGTATCTTATTTCAATTATCTGTTATTTCTCTTATTTCTCTTATTTCTCTTACACTATATTTGCAATGATGACCGGTCACTTGCGATTTTAGACGTTTTGTAAAATATCTGGAAATATACATGAGTAATTATCCTGAAACTTCAGGAGTGTAATCAACATGATAAACGTCATATATTTCCGTGAAGATTTTTTTCCCGAAACCCCATAAGGGGCCGTCAACAAATTGAAGAAAAACGAATATCTTTTGGATAACCCTGTAAAAACTAATATTGCAAAAGCATTCAAACTGTAGATTATGATTAAGTGGCTTATTGTAATAATTTGGGTTCATTAAGATGAAGATAGCATGTATACTCGAAGAGAAATTCAGGTTTTTATAAAAACAGTCCCAAATTTTACCAAGTTTTTTGCTTATAATTTGCAGAGTTTTTAATATAAAAACAAGTTATTTTCAGAAAATATGACAAACAAACAAAATTATACACAATACCCAGCAATCAGAATTAAAAAATAATAAAAATTGTATGAGAAGTGAGCAGGTATACTAAATATTGTTTCATTGCGCATGCGCGAATTCAATCAAAATATACTGTGCATAATATATTAGCTAACTATATAGACCAACTTTTATGAAAGTCTCAAAAACATAGCTTGAAATTCTGATTGTAATCGTCGATAGAATAAGCTCGAAATTAGCTTTTCCCAAAAGAAAGCAAAAAGATGAGGGGTTGTATCAAATATAGAATGAGAGACGCTTCATTCTTGTTATGTCAACTTTCATAAGCTAGTATATTTGGATACAAACCCCTCATCTTTTTGCTTCCTTTTGGGAAAAGCGAATTTCGAGCTTATTCTATCGACGATTACTATCAGAATTTTCAAGCTCTGTTTTTGAGACTTTCATAAAAGTGGGTCTATATAGTTAGCTAATATATTATGCACAGTATATTTTAATTGAATTCGCGCATGCGCAATGAAACAATATTTAGCAAACCTGCTCATTTCTCATACAATTATTATTATTTTTTAATTCTGATCACTGGGTATTGTGTATAATTTTGTTTGTCATATTTTCTGAAAATAACTTTTTTTTATAGTAAAATCTCTGCAAATTATAAGCAAAAAACTTGGTAAAATTTGGGACTGTTTTTATAAAAACCTGAATTTCTCTTCGAGTATACATGCTATCTTCATCTTAGTGAACCCAAATTATTACAATAACCACTTAATCATAATCTACATTTTGAATGCTTTTGCAATATTAGTTTTTACAAGGTTATCCAAAAGATATTCGTTTTTCTTCAGTTTGTTGACGGCCCCTTATGGGGTTTCGGGAAAAAATCTTCACGGAAATATATGACGTTTATCATGTTGTTTACACTCCTGAAGGTTCAGGATAATTCCTCATATATCTTTACAGATATTTAACAAAACGTCTAAAATCGCAAGTGACCGGTCATCATTGGAAATATAGTGTATTTCAATTATTTTATGGTTTGTCTTCAAAATATGGAGTAAAATATCATTTGTAATAATAACTGCCAAGTAGAGAATGGATCTGCCTTTTCTCCTAGCTTTACCTCTTAAAACTGGCACTTTTATAATTATATTGTATTTCCTTTTTGTGACAGGAGGTGAAATCCTGAAACAGACATCGATTTTTCCATATTTCGTATCTGCATCTGCTACTTCTTCATCATGTCTTATATCTTCATTTTTGTTTTCATCAGAATTTTCTGACAATGTTGAATCACATTTGTGTTCAGACTTCATGTATTCATCATCTGAAATATTTTCAACATCGCTTATATCACTTCCTACTTCACCAAATAGTCTCTTGAAAGTCTGTATCACCATAGAGTACCCTCTTTGATGGCAGAGCCATTTCAATATCCCATAGCAAAAAATTACGTAAACGGAAACACGCCGTCTAACAGACTGTATTGAAAAGAATATATTATTTCTTTCAATAACATAAAATGCGCAGGTGTTGCAAATTGGTCGAGGGGAAGGGGGAGAGGACTAATAGCATAAACGATTAGTTGGCGTGATAAGATTGAGGAAACATTCATTTTTGTTTAAATGATAGATATGTAGACGCAATCGTCTCTCAGACGTTACGTTTCCAGTTAAGGATTAAGATTAACACATTTTTCTTTGAGAATTCAACATCTGAAAAGAATTAAGAGTAAAATATGAATAAATTTTAACCAGTCTTATTAGGTTATTTTTTTTAATTCTTATAATTTGAGACTGAAGCGCTATCTGTCGGGGGCATTTGATACTAAGACGAAGATGGATACCAAAGGAACTCCTGAGTTCACACATTAATCTGCTGCAAGAGTAATTTTTTGCTTCATATTACGTTTAAAAAAACCATCAGTCTTTTTTAGGACACCCGGAATTTCAGTCATATTTTAATTTTAAAGGGCGATAAATTGATGAAAAATAAATTAAACAGGTACATTTATATATTTCAAAATCTCTCAAAATTATTTGACCAAACATTTAAAAGTAATAAACACGTCAAAACACACAGTGCTTTATAGGAAACTAGCACTTCTTCAGTCAAGTGCACTGTAATTATGGTAGACAGCATATATACTGTTAGCTGCATTCTGAATTTTACTATGGCAATCTCAGTGTTGTTTGGAGATGATTACTGGCCTTTCAAAAAATATAATTATGTCATCACATCTCTCCCAAAACAAAATAAATATGAAGAAAATACCAATAAGATATCTTCATTATTGGTAGCAAATACGAGTTCTCCTTGAGTGACAAATCCAGTAATTTTAAATAAAAATATGGATGAATAACCCCAATTTTTTATCTAACAATTGATTGTTTTGCTACATGCCCAATAACACCATTAAATGTTTGTACTAATAATATTGGGATAACTTACCAATATATCAATTATCAACGTAATGAATATAAACAAATATATAATCCATACTTGTATTTGTCACAAATGTTTTTTTTGTATTTTTCTATAATTAAAAAACAGTGTTTACCATTAAAATATATTCTTCCTGTGCTCCACGTTGAAAATGTGTCGAGTAAAATAATACTGTTTTTCTCAGTTTTGTATGTATATCAAGTGAACGTGTTCGCATAAATTAAGAACTCACTTTAAGATTGTAAGTAAAAAGTTATATTTTTCATGGATTTCATTTTCTGACAAAACTCCAAATTGTATTAATGCGCAGCTGTAATACAGTGTGTATGACGAAATTTTTGGAGATGATACAAGAATGAGAATCAGTATTAAAATAGTGCCTAGTGTACGAAATTGTCATGTCCTCTTACAAAAATTTGTCTGTTTAGTTCTTTCCGTGTGAAAAACATAACTCTAACTTCGCAAAATTGAACATACAACTAACCCAATTCTCTGTACTCTAGACGATAGACCATCCTCCACAAAAAAGGAGAACAATTATGTCTAGAAGCTAATACGCCGTATGAAGTAAGCCATATGTAAAAATCTGCCGGGTTCAATTTGGCAGCGCTAATGTCTTTTTTAATGGATTGAAATACACTTTAAATAGAATTTCCCGTTATGTTTATTTCTCGTGTGCTCAGGTAGTCAGTAATTCCACGAAAATAAACAATCCACAAAAATGAATCCTCACACACCTAAAGTAAGTAGGCTCTTTATATATCTATACCTCCAACTATAATAACGAAGGAAGTTTGTGTGTGTGTTTCTCGTATGTATTCTGAAGTGACCGCTGCATGCAGAGCTACAAACTTTGGTGGGAAGGTACCTCTATGCATGTAGTTCTGCACCACGAAGCCCGATTTTGGAATTTTTGAATATCTTTTTTTTTAATTAAATTTTTAATCCAATTTTTAGTGTTTCTTCACGTTTTGCTGCGACTTTTCCACATTAGTAACAGGAATCCTGTTCCAATCTTTTAGCGCAATATAGTAAATTTTGTCCTCTTTTCAATCAATTTTATGCGAAATTCGTAAAGCGATATTTTAAGAATTTGTTCCTTCGAGACTCATAATTTTTTCCCAGAATGCTTGATTGGTTCGGTGGTTGCTTCCATTTCAGCCTCATCTACGCTCATAATCGTCACTTTTTCTTTTCTTAGTTGAGAAACGTGATAATTCTTTACCGATAAGAAATCTTAAAAGGGAAGGACAGATTATTTATTAATCCGATTTTTTGATTAGAATTTTTTTTTAATTTCATTTTTATGCATTATTTAACCTCTTTTTCATGTTTTGCAGCGTATGACTTCACTTGATGCGCTAGAAGTCGAACACCATTAGAGGGCAGTTGTGATTGGTATCTGATAGGATTGTAGATACAGCGAAAAGTCAACCGGGCAATTGCGATTGGCATATGGATAGGTCGTCAGCTGATTGCAATTCGAACAGCGAGTTGTGAATTTTCTGCGATTTGTTTTGTGTGATTTCTAGTGTTTTTCATGTACGTGACGTCATTTATGTATTTGATTTCATAAATTAACAACAATAACTTACTGTTTTTGGAAGTAAAAAAAAAAAGTCAAAAAGTTGTTTCTGTTGCAAATGCTAATGATAATTCCTAATTTTTTAACGCCGTTGGTTTAATTCTGTGGGGAAAGGGGTGGTGAGTGTTCAGTTGTAATTTAAATATCACGTCAATGCTCTGATCGAAACTCCTTTCTTTCCCCCTGCCTCCAAAGTCAAAGCTTTTTTATTAGTAGTCCGGTTCCACCTTTTCTCTGAGGATTGTATGAACCCTATATGTCACGTATACGAGAAACTCGTTGCGAAAGGTTTAATGGAGGTATATATATATAAGTATAAATATAGGTATCTGAAGAAGCTTCTGGAAAAATCATCGTTTTAGTAAGAAGCTGAATCAATGAATATTAAGCAATTTATTTTATGATATCGCGGAACTGTATCCTTACAAAATTAATCCGTGCCACAAAACGTTTCTAGTTGATATCAGAGGAAAGTAAACGGTTTAAGTAAAATATTATAGTATCTGTAATGTTTGTTCAATACGATGCAGATACATGAAATATAATTTACGCTGCATGGAGATGTTAGTACGCAGAAGGGACTGATATGAGAACTTCTAACCTTCGTGATTGCTTCCAGCAATCATTTACATTCACTGAAAGCAACAATGCTTTCCCGGAATATTCATTTTACAGATTTTTTTAATAACTTGACTTTTCGGCAAATTCTGGGTAATTTATACGGTTAATGCTGAGCATTAACTTACTAATAGAGTGTGTGATACCATCTCTTCAGAAATAAAACGTGCTCCATACAGTGTATGAAATATTGGACAATTTGTCATTTTGCAAATCTTGATAAACTTTTTATGATTAACATATTTGGTGCAGAAAAAAATGTCTAGCCCTATATTTATGGTCCAGCAGCCACTTTCGGTCTTTCAATGTGACGTTTGTTAATTTCTGGTTGCGTCGTTAATTGAAATGTGGAGAGCTTCTACTGAAGTCAAAAAATTTTTTCGAAATACAAGAACATCTACCCTGCGTATACTGCACTCGTTAGTTACGTCCGTTATTTAAAATTTGAATTGCAGTGTGACATGTGTCATTTTGGAAATATTCATCATAATTAAACAAATTGAACTGTATATCTCTTTATTTGTCTTTAATTTATCAGAACAAAACCATTCTGACAATAGATCGCTGATACGCAATAAAAGTGAAACAACTCCAAAAAGTTCATTTTGAGTTTTATTGCAGTAATAGGTATGACATATGTGCACCTTGCTGCATAAAAACTGTCATAAGTGTAGTTATCCAGAAAACCGCTATATGACGCTATATACCCATTTGCCACCACACAAGGGGGTGATAATTAAAGTAAAGTAATTATAGATAAAGTAAGATAAAGTAATTATATTCCACACACACACGAATATAATTACTCATTCCTCCAAACTCCTTCTACGTATTCATACTTAAGAATTTTACACTTTTGCGCACAATTTTGAAACTGCATGCAGAACTAAGTGGTATAAATTTATGTTACAGTAAAAACTTGCGAATATTCTTTTGTGAAAATTGTGAAATACATTATTTTTGATTTGTGTCACCTTTCTTGCTTGTGAGCTAAACAGATAACTCTGCAAGCACACTGCAATCAAACTATTTTAATAAGTTTAAACAACTTCGTGTGTCATTATCATCAGTGACTCAGCTATTGGATTTATAAACTATTTCACTTTATCTAGGACTATAATATGGTACTTTTTAAAGTCGATATTTGCATCAACTTCACTTTTGTGGTGAGATATTAAGGATTTGAAGCACAGGAAATGAATTCCTGTCTAAACCTACGGTCGAACATGCATATTGCTAACGTAAGAACTGTGGACTAGTAGCTATAAAATAGATATATGTAGAAGTGAAATCAGTACTAAACTTACTTCAAGACAAACTAACTTTCAAATTTTGAAACTCTGAAATTTGCTTTTCAATGGATGTAAAATGTGTCTTAAAATTAGATATGTAATAATCTAACTTGATTATAGCATTATTACTTATTCTGATATTATGGAGCATTTTCTTCCTGCAAGTCTGTAACTAAACAAAATAAATTTAACATTTTCGTGCAATATAGAATGAGATTATGCAATGTGATCAAAGGCAGTGTAAAATTCAAAACCTGATAAAGATTACGTTCCTTTCTCAATAAATCTTCTTTCTAATTACGATACAAAATTATTTAAATCTAAATATACTTATTAACGTCTGGAATATAAAACATTTTATCCTGTTACAGATCATTACACGTGCAGAATCAGAAAGAAATATGCTGGAGCAAGATGAGATTCATATGATGGATGATCGAGGACTAAAGTACCTCTACAGACAATACTGAGTTTCACGGCGAGATTTGAATGCGGCTGGGAACTACCATGTAGCAATATAAAGTTCGTCATGGCATATATTTTATAAGTATACGGCAGATACTTTACAATATATTTGTAAAAACATACCTCTACATGTTATTATTCATCAGTGCTCTTTCTGGGAGAAATTCTTTATGCCTGGTTTTGATTGACAAAGAGTGTAAATATCGTAATCTTTTTACTTGATTTCACAATTTGAATCTTCTCCTTTTGTGTTGAGTTGGCCCGTTCCATAGATATACTGGGGTTGAGTCATTCCATTATTTTTGCGTTGACTGTTGTAGTTGAGACACCATTTTTCGTCTCCAGACATAATGAAGTTGAGAAAATTTTCTGTGTATCTTTCACACTGATAAGGTCTTCACAAATATCAAGAGAAAACTGCATAAAAAATCTGGATAGTAAAAAAATGTATTCATTTTATTTTATTTTCATATAAAATATGCACTCAGAAAAAAGAAACTGATTAAAACTACAAAACATATTTTTTGAGTACATTTTGTTGTTTTAGCAAAAGTGGAGTAAAATTGAACCATTTTACTTCAATTAACAAAACATTTTTGCTGACGATACAAAATTCTTTTTTGGAATTGCAAAAAAAAAATTTTTTGTTGATTCAAACAAAATTTTTATTGACCCATATTTAAACAAATTTTTTTTTTAAATATAGGTCAATGGAAATTTTGTTTGAATCAACAAAAAAAAAATTGTTAAAAACCACTTTTTTTTGCGATTCCAAAAAAAATTTTGTATCGTCAGCAAAAATGTTTTGTTAATTGAAGTAAAATGGTTCAATTTTACTCCAATTTTTCCAAAACAACCAAAATGTACTCAACAAAAATCTTTTGTAGTTTTAATCAATTCCTTTTTCTGAGTGTGTGGACATAGTTTCTGAAAACAAAATTTAAAGGGCATTTCTACGCACATTATTTTTCGTTTTTAAAATCACCTATATTCAGATAAAATATACATTTATATTTATTAATAATTCTATAAATACATGATTATGAATGACCTGCTATTTATTTATTTACAAATTTATACTTAAAAATATTATTTTTGTTGAGCAGTTCTTTTGGAATACAAATGATATTCTGTTAGTGGCCTGAAAATTAATCAGTTATTTTTAAACTTTGCATTAGCATTTCTTTCTAACACGCATACAGGAAATAAATGGAATAGATGTTAGCTCGAACGTTTCAGTTAGTATTCGAGTATTTCACGCAATGCGCTATTTAGGGGTTGTATTTTGTTGTGCACAAGCTAGTTTTTAACGTATTGCCATAAAAGAACTGGTTTCAGGAAGGATTTACTGGCAGAGGTGTCGAATTTTAAATGCATTGCAAATAAATCCTGATGAACGTCTACTCATATTTATTTTCAATTTCTCAGGTCTCCGATGAAATTAAGAACGTTTAATGGGGTTATGAAGATTCTTAAAAAATCGTTTTTTCTTTGTTTATATTTAGAGGGAATGTAAATATGAACACTTTATTTATCAATAAAATAGAATTTAACTGTGATTTTGCATTTTTTACATTTTGCTACATTTATTTTTGTTACAATTACTTTGTTAAAAAAAGTCCCATTTTTAACACTTTGCAACATAGTTGGAAAGTGTTAGTGAATTCGGTTTGTCTTTTCGTCTGTCTCTCGGCGCTCTAACTCGCATAAATACTGTCAGGTTGCCATGTAATTTATGTATGTTATTGAGGTGGACCATAGCATGTTCGGTATTGAAATTAAAGTGTGTAGTTTGGTTAGATTACAGGGGTAATCAAAATATTTCGATACATTACGTTCAATTGGGGGGGGGGATCGTTTTCAGTGCATTTTATTAATATTGCACTATTTCAATCATAATAAAATTGATTTGCGTCACTGAAGTAGACGATAGCATGTTTTATATAGAGTATAGAATAAGTAGCAATTGTAACTTGTTTACAGGGACACTCAAAAGTATTTTCTTACATTATGGTCAATGGAGAAAAATTGTTTGCAGTACATTTCAGTTTTTGTTTGTCAACAATTGTTTCAAACATAAGGAAATTTATATGTGTCACTGAGGTGGCTGACAACAGTATTTATATAGGCATAGAGTAAGTAACATTTATAGTTCATTTACAGGAAAACACAAAAGTATTCCATTGCACTAATATCCGTGGGGAAAAATTGTTTACAGTGTATTTTAATGAAATTGATTTACATTACTGACAATTGTGAGGTGCACTACAGCATGTTTTCTGTAGATTTATTGAGTGCGTAGAATATTTCATTTATTTACAGAGACACGTAAAAGATTTTAGTTACAGAACAGACTATGAGCCACAACTGATGTATTTAAGTTGTGAGCAGTGATATGCATTTAAAATGTTTATTTTTAGAATATTATCAGCTGTGTTGCACGATATAGAATTCGCACACATTACCCGTATGGACAGCGATTTCTGAAAATGAATTTTTACTGCGTTGTCGTTATTTTTTTATGTTTATTTACATATCTCATTTCGTTGTATGAATAAAAATGACATTTCTGAGCAATATTCAAATAGTGTTGGACAGTGTTCACAATATATGCCGTGGTGCATGATTTTTTGTTCTTCTTAATATTGTTGTAGATTATTTTTTTTCCTGTTGTGATCAATATTTTCATTATATACCTATTTTTTAATTAATTTAGTTTTGGAACCTGTGTACGGTTTTTGAAAATTTGAAAATAATAAAAATATTTGTCTTGTAGAGTAAAGATTCCGCTATATACAGCAATTTGTTGGAATATTTCTCTTCTGTAGGCATTTGGTTAAAAGGAGCCTAAACATTGGAATTATATGATCCCAGGTGTTACTTGCGCAATTAGCAATGTTTGATTGAATGGAAGTCTACATATATAAAGAAAATATGTTTCAGCACAAACCGCAATAAAAAAAAGTTAAGTTTTGCATGAAAAAAAATAAAAAATAAAGATTTTTGGATTAAAAATGTATGAAATTAATACTTCGTATAAATTAACTAAAATTGCTGCGATTAGAAATTGTGAAACACCTCGATAAATACCGCTTGATTGAAAACCGCTTTGTCAGTCTTATTTTGTTTAAAAATAGGTGAAATTTTCGATTTGTAAAATAAAAATGTATAAAATTAATACTTGGTATAAACTTAATAAAAAATGCCATGATTGCAAATTGTGAACCAACTCGTTAAAAAGTGAAACCAGCTTTGTCAATTATCTATTTTGTTTAAAAATAAATAACATTGAGATAAATTAAAAATATATAAAATTAGCAAAAAATGCCGTGATTTGGAATTGTGAACTCAGAAAATCGCTTTGTTAATTAACTTTTTTTTTATTTTGTTTAGAAATAAGTAACATTTTAGATTTTAAAATTAAAACTGTGTAAAATTAATATTTTGTATTAAATTAGCAAACATTGTCGCGAATGGAAGTTGTAAATCAACTCAATAAACACTGAAAACTCCTTTTCTGTTAATTATTATTTTTATTTTTTTTAAAAATAAGTAGAATTTGAGATTTTTAAATTAAAAATGCATAAAGTTGATACTTTGCATAAAGTTAACAACATTGCTGCGTTTGGGAATTGTGAACCAACTCGATAAGCACTGAAAGCCGTTTTGTTAATTTCTACAATAAAAGTCACTTGGTCACAGTGTGCGGCGCACAATTGTTGTGGTAATAAAATACAAATCTGAGAAGAAATGTGAGAATACCACGAATATTGTAAAAAGGTTTTTAATATACAGAATTGAACTTAAAACCGACTTTATAATTTTTCTTCTACGTCACGTATTAAATAAGCTTACGCGTTGATTGGACTGGAAGTTCATGTAATTTAGATAAATTTTATTTTAAATGTTACAAATCAGGATTTAATGTGTACTTTCCAAGAATAACACGTCATAAACAACATAGGAGTACTTTATTATGTTATTTATTTATGTATATTGGTTTTTAAGAAAGTTAGCTTTGAACCTATTGTTGATTTTACCATTGAATGTATAGTTCGAAAAAGGTGGTTATATCGGGAAATCAATTAACCACAATAATAGAAGGAAAACTGTATATTGATTGTTTGTCATTTCTTTGTAAACAACTATACATAGTACGACGACTTTTTCTCCATAATTATAGATAACATGTAGTATACTTTTGTGATTTCATTATGCTTGCAGTATCGTAACATTATTAAAATGTATCGAAAACAATTTTTCCACGCAGACCTTAACCCATTTTAGGCCAAGCATAGAAATTTTATAAAATGTGATATTATTTGCATTGAAATTTGCTTAAATTACATTCATTAAGACATCAAAAAAGTTTCGTGCATGAAAAATAATATTTTATTTAATTTGACGTTACCATTATTAATTTATTATATTTATCATTAAATTTAAATAAAAAAAATTTCTTGTTCTTTAAAAGTTTTCTTGGGGCATTTGTTTTATTTTTACTTTATTTACAGAACTTGCAACTTTACTCCATTATAAAAACATATGATTAATCTCAAGTGGAATAAATATACATTTTCAAAAAGTCGATTTTGTCAATAACCGTTTCAAGTAAAAAACCAGCGTATTTTGAAAATATCTCAACAGAAAGTGATTACTTCAATTGAATTACTAATATTTTATAGATATCTCCAGAACCTTTAAAAATAGCAGAAAAATAAAATTAGCAAAAAATATACGTCACAGTGTTAATAAAAAAATCTTTATTGAAATGGTGCGTTTACGGTGAATGAAATTACGTACCCATTACGGTACGAAAATGGGTTAATGTAATGATATTCTATTGTGGGTCCCTGTAAACAAACTACAAACGCTACATACTTCATTTTTAAAAACGAGCTTTCTATAGTAAACCGCAATAACCTATCAAAATTTCATGGCAACATGAGTATATTTACGAGATTTGGAGTACAAAGAGACAGACAGACAGACAAAGTGAATTCATAAATACTTTGAAAGTGTTAAAAAGGATTATGAAAATAGAAGGAACTATTCCAAAATTTCGCGAACACTAACAAAATGAAAAAATACAAACAAATTGTATCACATCTTTTGTTGAAAGTCGATTAAAAAGTTTAAATTGTCGAATACTTTCCTTTTATATATATGTTTTTAAAAAAGGTATTTTTCTGCGTATGTAAATTAAGTGAATAATTCCATGTGTGTATCGTACCTAAATTGAACTTCATAATTATAATTGTAATTAATAACTAAATCTTGTTTTTATGCTCATTTAAAACTAGCGAAATAGAAGTTAAATTCAATAAAATGAACAGAATATTTTAGGCTTATCTCTGATTGTAAATCTAGAGAGATTTTTCCCACTTTCAGTTTATGGCACTCATTTATCAACAAGTTAATCCCATGTTTGCCTTAAAGAATAACGAAGCATTAATTCTGAAAGGAGTGAAACAGTTATTTGTTGATAATATTATCAACAAAACTTACAGTAATTGAAAATGCATATTTTGGGAATGAATTAAAGCAATTTTTTCAAAATGATATAAAATTTTATATAAGATTGCCACTAAGCCGCCTGTATTATTTTAAATAATTGCAACGATTGTAAAATTACCTAATAATTACATTTTAGAGCCTTTAAAAAATAAATTTTAAAAATGCATTGTAATTAAATTACTATAAAAGAAATTGTAACTAAAGTACTAGAAACATTATCAGTAATGTTAAATATGCAATATTTCTACAATGGTAAATTTAAGAGCGATGTTTTTCATTACACTACACTTCATGTATGTGCAAAATAAACGTATCTTAAATAGTAATCTCGATTTCAAGACTTTCTATATAATATATTGATTTTGAGTGGTCGCCTATTATGAAAAAAATCTCTGCTTTTATTTTACACGCTTAGTATAACGCGGAAAAAGTAAATTTATTGAAAAAATATATAATTTTTGCTCTGCTTTGTTTTAAAATAGGGCAACAGAAAAGGAAAAAAAAATATTTAAACTGTCTGTACGGATTTTTATATTGTTTCCAAAAGGTGTAATTTTGATTTAATTATTACTAAGCTATTAAATGACTAGTGTGCCTAGGACGGTGGTATAAATCATGGCTTTCACTTAAATTTAAAATAATTGATAATAATATTCAACTACTATTCATCGACAATAATGTTTAACATTAGCTTTTTTCAAGTTCAAGGCCTGATTAAAGCATGCGCCTCCGGGGTTTTAACAACAAATTTGCTATTTGATATAAATCAGATGACAACACAGAGGATAAATTATAGATCTATCTTAATTAATAAAGAGAAACAGATGTAGATTGAAGGCAATATCAGTACAAATAGCTTTTACTGACTTATATTGCAAAAAATGTAAACATGTAAATTTTATTTTCAAAAAATATCTGAAATTTTTATTTCAGCTCTTTTCTAAGAATGAGCTATGATCACTTGAACATTTGTAGAAATTTTAATATACATGCATACACAACACACACATATACATATGTGAAATAGAGTTAAAAATAGCGAAAATGAATTCAGAGAACCTCAAAATGTTAAAATATTCCAATATTTACATAATCGGGCTTTTATCATGATTCAATACGTTCCTCAAATTCCTTTGACTTTATATAATCATCTGATTTCTATACTTTCGCATATTTATGTTACTTGTATTATTGAGAACTCTTTGAAAATCTCTGTTATACTTTTCCGATATGACGTCATATTCATTTTCTTTTTCATTCTTGAAACTTTTTATTTAACTTTCATTTTTCACATGGACATCTTTCAACAGAAGATTAATTGTTGTGGAAAGAAATTTATTGTGTATTTTTTATTGTTGGCACCTACTATAACGAAAAATGTTTAAATTTGATAGGAAATTGCTGTTAGAGGATGGGTTCTACACGGAATCTTCACCTCAATTGCGTATTATATAAATAAATAAAAAGCACATTCAGAAAAAATATTACACTCTTTATTTTTTATTTATGATTTATTTTTTTCATTTTAGTGTGTAAATAATTCATTGTTGCAGTTTCAGAGCTTCACAGTCCGTTGGCATAGTTTAGAAAGCGTTCTTTGGCAAAACATTATGTCCATTGTTGTTGCAACTCATATACTGTTTTGGAACCATATAGAATTTTTGGCGCTTTATCACCTGTTCCCGTCAAACGTAAGAAAGCATTTAACTTATTTTATTCATTTATATTTAATCTATAAAAATATTAAGACATTGTTTTGACATGTGAAACACACCTATGTGCATTATTGCTTATAATTCTAGTACATCATACAGTGATTAAAAAAAATCGATTACGAAAATGTAACTTTACTTACATAAACCTGTTTGAGTTATATAAATAAGTGTAAAAAAAAGCGGAATATTTACGAAATTAATAAATATTATTATCCTTCATTTCAATATTTGAAGCTTAATAACGTGCAACTGAAACATCTGAATCACAAATGCTTCTTCATAAAATGAAGAATAAATCGAAAGAAAAAAAAAAAAGCATTTAAGTAAAATTAATGACCTATGAGTAGATATTGAAATAATCAATTTATTTGATTTCACTTTCAATGATTTTATTGCAAATTTCTCTGTAAATTGCCATTAGGGAATTTCGCTAATGGGTTATTAAAAAGGAGGACAAATATTTCTCATCAGCAAAGGTTAGTCTCTTCTTTTATCCTGTATTTGTTCTTTCTTATTTTTAGAATAAAAAAGAAAAAGAAAAGAGAAATGTATTTTTTAAAAAGCTATGAGGCAAAATAATTTGTTTAATAGGTAATTTTGTTTCTTGCATTGTAGCATTCCTGAGGATAAGATAAATGCTCTGTTAAAAACTAAGAATTCTGTGTGTAGACGCGAAAATTTGTGCAACATTCAATCTAAATAAAAATACGTAATGAAACAAAATAGAAAAATCATATTTTACGCATAGAATATGAAACACTTTACAACGTTATGTTGAATTGGTACAAAGTCCTAATCAAATTCAATCTCTATACCGCAAAATATTATGCTCGTGAATCGCAAATGCTTATAAAATCACTTATTACACAAACTGAAGTACAGTATTGCATATTGGATATTTTATGAATGACAATAGAAATTAATTTAGTTAAAAAATGGGTTTTTTTATTTTAGTCCGCAATGGTAATGTATTAGGATAATTTTGAGTTGCTCAATTTAAGATATATATGTGGTAAATGCACAGTATAGCATAATAAAGTATAGTTCAAATTCATATGATTAACAAGTAAGAAAAACCATGCGCCAATCATAGATAATGTAACACTTTCCAACACATTCAGGATACTGTAACAAAACTCAACCGTTTAATATAGTGAAAGATGATATCAAAGTAAATAATTTGCAAAATGCATAAAACATTTGAAAACTCAATTTTAGAAATTGCCATCTATACTCGGGAAATAATTCAAATTCATTTGTGAATCTCTGTATATGATCTAACGATTTGTATATATACTACATATAATACGAAAATTTAGTTCAATTAGGAAACGCTTAACACTGTTAAACATTTCCTTTCAGCAATTCCCGACAATAAACGGAAATGTATTTGAATTTTTTTGTACAGCCCTGTATACGATCTATATAAATTATACACACGAAGTAAGAGTCAAATCATTTGGCATTTTTTGAATTAAAAACGCATACCGCCAATGGAAACTCACTTCCTGGTATTATCGCTCATAGACAGTATTGTAAGCGAAAACTTTTGTGTGTCCCTGTATTTGAATGATAAATTCTACGCACACTATATTCAACAGCAATCATTTTGTTGTGCATTTCAGTGATACACATTAGTTTCAGTGCGTTTAAAATAGCGTAACCTTATTAAAATGCATTACTCACGATTCCTTCCCATAGACCATAATATAACGAAATAGTTTTAAGTGTTCCTGTAAATTAACTATGAATGCTACACACTTCATTTTCAATACCGAACAGTAAATCTCAATAACATATATCAATCACATAAAAATCCGACTGTATTTACGTGACAGACAGACCGAGAAACTGAATTAATGAACACTTTTCAACTATTTTGGAAAGTGTTAAATACGCAATTGAAGGTATTTACCACTAAAAGGCAATAAACTATTACAGTACTTTTATGAGGCCTGTCTATACAAATTAACGGGTATCTCTTTTTATCGTTGACCAATAGCTAGTTCCCAAATCTTTATTTTTACAAATATATTATTAATTGTAAAAATATGTGTAATGTTGTTTTTAGTCATTCAAAAATCCATTTACTTCAAAATAGTTTTCCTTTTTAAAGTAAAGAAATTAAAATTTGTATACGATCATTGGATCTTGTAAGTCGTTTAGAAAATGTTTTACCATGATCTTATAAATAAAGCAGAAAAAGTCCATATTTTACGACGAAATCTTACCAAGTGAAGATACTTTAAATCTAATGAATTTTCACCATTTTCTGACGCTAAAAACGCTAGCTGCAACTTCACAACTTTTAATAAAAAATTCAGTTATTATTATTATTATTATTATTATTATTATTATTATTATTATTATTATTAACATTTTTGTTTAAATGTTTGCTGTTGGATTAAAAAAAATGGATGCAGAACTTTTTTAAAACTAAAGTCCAATTAATTATTAAATCAAAATTCGGAAAAAAATATTTTGAAAATTTGAACGGAAATTTGAATAAATATTTAATTAATAGTTAAAATTAAAAAAAAATTCTGCTATATTGATTTTTAAAACTATTTATTGATTTTTTGCTACAGAACGCATCTTTCAAATATTTCTTGCGTGAACAACCATATAATGGTGGCGAATATGATTGTTGCGGCCGATTATCAATTTATATTTAATTGCCAAAAATATTAAGATGTTGTTTTGACATGTAAAACACACCTGTGTGCATAATGTTTATAATTCTAGTACATCATGCAGTGATTAAAAAATCGATTACGAAAATGTAACTTTACTTACATCAACCAGTTTGAGTTAAATAAAAGATTTAAAAAAAAACGGAATATTTACGAAATCAATAAATATTATTATCCTTAATTGCAATATTTGAAGTTTAAAAATGTGCAATTGAAATATCCAAAACACAAATGCTCCATTCTGCGTACATAAAATGAAGCATAAATCGAAAGAAAAAAAAGCATTAAAGTAAAATTAATTACTTATGAGTAGTTATTGAAATAATCAATTTATTTGATTTCACTTTCAATAATTTTATTGCAAATTTCTCTGTAAATTGCCATTAGGGAATTACGCTAATGGGGTATTAAAAAGGTGGAAAAATACTTCTCATCAGCAAAAGTTAGTCTTTTCTTTTTTCCTTTTTTGTTCTTTTTTTTTCAAAGTAAAAAAAAAACATTTCGAAAAGAGAAATGTTCTTTTTTAAAAGCTATGAGCCAGAATAATTTGTTTAAGGGAAAATTTTGTTTCTTGCATTGTAAATTTTATGATGATAAGATAAATGCACTGTTAAAAACTAAGAATTTGTTTGTAGACGCGAAAATGTTTGCAACATCCAATCTAAATAAAAATACATAATGAAACAAAATAGAAAATTCATGTTTTACACATACAAGCATAAAAAGGCAATACCATTAACATTACATTAAAAGTAATATTATTTTGTTAATCTTTCATGCATAAATTCAATTACGCAGCTGAAAATATTCAGTTGCGATTTAATAGTGTCCTAAAAACCGATATCTCGTTTCGAAAAAACTGATTACCACACAGTAAAAACAACGCGGAAACGTTTCCAAAAACCAGTGGCATAAAAAGAAATTCTTGTAATAAAGGATTCTTTAAAGGACTCTTTAAATTTTGAAAATATATTGGTTTCCGAGGTTTCTAATGGTAAAGAAAGCTTTTCGAAATCAGGGGTAATTCATAAGTGGCTATTGTATATTTCCGTAGCTTAGGAAACATTTGTATTTTTTAACAGTGTAGTAAGCAATTCATATTGCCACACTATAAAAAATCTGCGTAACGTTCCTGACGTTTACTGTGTAACATTTCCGGGTTTTTTCGGATTATTTCTGCTGATCTGAGAATACCGAGAAATCTGGTGTAACATCTTCCACAATGTTGTGTAAATTTTCGGAATACTTGAGAAAGTGAAATTTACTGATCCACTGTGAAACGTTCCATATGTTTTGTGTGTAACATTCCTTCGTTTTCTCAAGTATACTTTTGTAATTTTGTGTAACTTTTCGGAATTTTTGTAAAAGAGTGATTGGTGATTTGTGTAAAGTTCCATATGTTTTGTGTGTAACTGACTTGTGTAAGTTTCCTGGCATTTCTTTGGTGGGAAAACCTGTGGCAGAAAGGTGCCACATGTTTTCTCAGGAACTTTACACCAAATTTTTTACAGTGCGAGGCTGAATTCTCAATTTTATTTTTGATTATTCAGTCGTGAAACTCGTGAGGTAAAATGCAACATAATATTTGAATATTTTCCCATAGCCGCTTAAGCAGATGTACGAATGACTTGTAAACTTGGCAACTGTGCATATCTGATAGAAGACGCATGCTGAAACAGGTTTTCTTGAGGACGTTTCAATTCCTCATTATTTCCTTTACAGTCTTGAAAAGTTTTCAGATTTAAATTCATTTATTGTCTTAATCACGTATTGTATTTTTTCGCGATTTTTTTCTTCATGTTCAATGCTCCTCTATCTGAAGCAAAAATATCCTCATGAATCGTAATACATCAATTAAATTTAACATGAAGGTATGATAACAAGTTCAAAAATAAAATCTGTCAGATAATTTGTAATTATTGATTTTAAATTTGCATCTACTATTCAAATTTTGAATGTGAAAATGTAAAATTTACATAAAATCGAACAATTTGGAGTTCCTTTGTAAAGCGAAAATACTAAATAGATATTAAAGCGAAAGGAAAGAAATGATTGCTTCATATCACACTTAATTAATAACAATCTTTGGAGTAATTGTCTTTATCATATGCAATAGAAATATATGATAAAGATAAGTGTTTCGAAACAGCTCTAGGAACAGTATTTTTTTTCTTTTCGCTTCGAATTTTTGATTACATATGTACTGCCATCTAGCGACTGTTCCTTTACGAAGTGTTGCCGTACTTAAACCTTTTGCGACAAGTATAAACGTGACGCAAAAAGTTCACAGAATATTTGATTATTTCTACCAGTAATTTTTAATTGAAAATCTTGTCTTATTTAATTAAAGTACTTTTGAAAATCAGTTACGCAAAAATTTATATTTTTAATAACCGGTAGTAAAAGATTAAAAATTCTGAAAAGGACAGTCGTCGCGAAGGGTTTAAGAATTTTGCGAAAATGCCTAAAAAATGTAAATCTACAGTGTTCTATTCAACGTTATGGGGCAGTGGTGTACAGATTTGGCTTAATTCGTGTTTTTTAATTTTATTTATAGAACTTACAGACCCGAGGTATTGTTGACAAAGAATTATAAAATCATTGCTGCATGATTACCCTTAATAGAGGAAACGTCTGTATATTGTACTGTTTACATATTTACCAATGCCACCGTGTTAGATGAATGTTTCTCGGCTTCTATACTCATCAGCTGATCTTGGCAAAGATGATAGGGTGCGGACAATGCCTCCTCGGATACTGATACATCCGCAATGGTGAGTAATATACTCGACAGTATGTACATATGAGCAGTCGACATATACTTTTCGATAGTAACATGCATGTCAACGTATACCTTGTTCAACAATTCAGCCATTACGATCTCTAATACAATCGATAACTAACTAGTAAATCTGCAGATCAGAAGCCTCAACGTCAGCTCTGAAAGTCATTGCTTTTTAACCTCACTTTTCATGTTATTTAGTATCTTACACTCTGCAATTTATTTTTTTTTATATGACATACATATTTATAGGCATATCAGAAATTAGAAACGTTAAATTAAACACGGTTTATGCAGTGATATCCTGAAATTCTTATGAACTTTCTATTCTTGTAATTTTTGAGATAGAAAATCCCGTAATCCTATTAGATATATATTCATGATTTCCTATCGATTGTTTGAATAATTATACTATATATTGGATTTCGTTTTGCACTGTGATTTTATTAGGATTAAGCAACTGTTTCGGATAAGGATTTCATGTTGTCTAAATATACAAATAACAATATTTACTCACCTGCCAACCACGAAAGACCTTCATCTGATGGATAAGTTGGATAAAATCTCATGTACGAAAGTAACTTATGAAAATAAGTTATTTTGCTAATAAAATATTGCAGGGAAATAGTGCGAGTTACTTGAATTTTATTATTTTGATATTCTTTGAAATACAGTTGCTAAGTAACTGATAACATAAAGAGGAAAGAATAATAAATGCATCTTTAAATTTGCAAAAAATAGGAAAATAAAATGTTTTATATTTCCCGAACAATTTCAAAACAATTTCCAATAATTTAAACAATTCAATTAATTTCTAAATTCTAATCGATGTATCGGCAAATTTTTAAAGCTATTGGATATATTTAAGACCCCCATATCGAAAATTTAACATCCATAAGTTTACTTTTAAATCCATTATTCAAATACTTGATTTTCCTTTTAGTGAAAAGTGAAATTTGAAAATCGTCTGCATTCCCTTAGGAAAGCATTATGACAAAATTCTATATTTTTCGAATGAATGAACCAAATTTAACCAAACACTATACAGCTAATTCGGAGTATTTCGTCAACATACCTAAGAAAAATCAACCTAATCGGACGTTTATAACGGCAGTTATCGCGGAACAGACCGAATCCAAAAACTTTTCGCGTCTCCACAGTGAGCCTTCCCTAACGTTTCGACAATTACTACAAGTATCTGCATCTTAATAGTACTACAATCGTTGTACTAAATGCTACCTAACGTCACATGAGGTACGTACACCTTGTCCTCTGCTTACATCAGATATCATGAGGTATCCTACAAAAGCATTCAGTGATCAAGTGACATTCGCATTCCCCTTTTTTTTTGGAGTGGATGTTTGCATAAATATTTTTACAATTTTCGTCGACTAAGCGGGATGTTTTCTAATATATTAAATCTATCATAGATACTAAAGGTTTTATTTCAAACTCTTACAAAATTATTCCTTCTAATATGTACATAAAATGAAAAAATAAGTGATACGTATTTTGCATATTCTTTTAACTGCTTTAATTTATGAATTTACTCATTATATATTAGTAAAAAAAATCAAAGAAAAAGATTACACTTTTAACATTTCAATTTGTTTCTATAATATATTAATTCAAAATTAAATATTATTTTACATAATCTCGATTGAATGTGCTAGACAATGCAGAATGTATGAGAATTTAAAAGTTCATGTTTTTCAATTTAAACAAAAATTTATAAATTTTGTAATTATGAATTTCTTATTATTCTTTTTAAAAATACTCTTAACTATTCGTAACCAAATATTATAAGTATTCCTTAAATAAGTATAATTTTTTTGTGCAACAATATTTAATGAGAGCTTTCCTCGATTTAATTTCCGAATCATCAAAGTTTACAGACCTTTTATACTTTATCTCATAAAAGCTTTTAATTTTATTTTCATTTAAACTTTATGACTCTCCTGTTTGCATATTATCCTTTTACGCATCTTAGAACAATGCATATAGCTTGAGAAGAAATATTCAAAACAAATTTATTCCAGGCCATTAAAAACACGCTTTACAGTAGGACATTATCTACCAGTATTAGAGTGAACATAAACACGTTTAAGGGTGAAAATTATGTTATACGCAACAATCACGGTGTGGTTTAATAGAAGTTAAACATGCAGTTTAATTAAAAATTTAGGTTGAGGGTTGAAAGGAATAATTTTATCTAATGGGAAATTCATTATTTAATAAATAAGCGATTCAAAACAAAATCTATTAAGTGCATTTCCGTGTTCAACCGAATTTGCGATGAATAATTACAACGAGCAGGGAAGACCGAGCTATGCTCGGTCAAAATTAGCTTTGAGTTCAACTCGATGTATTTTTCTCTCTGTATTATTACTAAAATGTCTTTTATTTTATAAAAATAACTTGACCCGTAATGACCCATAATCAAAATTACTCACTAATCAAATTTTCTTGAACATGTGACCAAGCCCAATTGTCTTCTCGTGCCCGAAACCCGTAGGATATAAAATTTTGTCAAAATAGTCTGATCCGTTTTTAGATAAAATTAGCTTGACACACCAGTGACCAAAAAATGACCCACTAAGCGAAATTTCTCGAACATGTGATCTAGTCCGATAGTCTTCTCCTTCCCTAAAACTGCAGGATAATAAATTTAGTTCAAATCCTCTGAGCCGTTTTTAAGATAAAAATAGTTTGACCCATAATGACCCAGGACCAAAATGACCCACTAATCGAATTTTCTATAACGTGTAACCTAGCCCAACAGTCTTCTCATGCCCGAAAACCGTAGGATGCAAAATGTAGTCTGAACAGTCTGAGCCATTTTTTTAGATAAATTTAGCTTGACTCACAGTGACTCAAAAATGATCCACTAATCGAATTTTCTCGGACATGTAACCTAGCCCAATTATTTTCTCGTGCCATACAAAATTTAATCAAAATCGTTAGCGCCGTTTTTTAGATAAAATTAACTTGACCCGCGTTGACCCAAAAAGGACCCACTAATCGAAATTTCTCGAACATGTGACACAGCCCAATAATCTTCTCATTCCTGAAAATGGTAGGATGAAAAATTTAGTCAAAATCGTTTGAACTTTTTTTAGATACAATTAGCTTGACCCTGACCCACAGTGATCCAAAATAACCCACTAACCGAATTTTCTCGAACATGTGACCTAGTCATTGGTTTTCTGGTGCCCCAAAATGGTAGGATACAAAATTTCGTCAAAATCGTTAGAGCCGTTTTTAAAATAAAGTTTGCATATTTTTAAATAAAGTTTGCACACACACACACAACATTTGCTCGTATTAGAATATATGATATACAAAATTTGTTCAGTGCCTTAGTTACATGTTGAAAATGAGGTCAACAAAAAGCGCTTGTCTACTAAACTTCTGATTAATATAATGGACAGTTCATCAATTTTAATGTTTTTCTCTGAATAAAATTTTATGAACTTTATCCAATTTCATTCCCAGGGCCTCAAGTGAGGTGATGGCATGGGAAGGGGAGTAACTGCCAAAATGAAACTAATTTTTGATTACTACCTCTTCAATAACGAAGGCATTTGAATTACTATCTTACCCATCTTCCGTCCATCATAAGAAATAAAATAAACGGGATATGGACTTACTCCCTTTCCCATGCTATTGGCCTTGGTATTTACTATTTTATCAACGAAAATAACGGAAAAATGGAATTTTTGGCACTTACCCTTTCCCATTTCAACGCCTCAATTATCGCTAGAGTACATTAAGAAATGTAAAAGAAATATGTGTTCTAAAGATATGAAAATGTATGAAGCGTGAAATTAAAAAATATATATATTCGAAAGATCATTGATTTTTTTTTTGAAATTTCAACACTTTCCAACCTAGTTGAAAGGTGTTTATGACTTCGGTTTGTCTGGTCGTCTGCCGTCTGCCGTCTGGCCGTCTGTCTGTGCTCTAACTCCCGTAAATATGCTCGGATTTCTCTGCAATTGTTATATGTTATTGTCGTTATCTATAGCATGTTCCCTACTTCAACGGAAGTGTGTAGCACTTATAGTTTTTTTTACAGAGACACTCAAAAGAAATCCGTTACATTGTGGTCTATGGGGGAAAATCATTTGCGGTTTATTTAAATAATGTTTCACTATTTTAAACGCATTTAAATTTATATATATCTTTAAGGTGCATAAGAAGAAGCTTAATATCGAATAGGGTGTGCATAGCACTTATAGTTTATTTACAGGGACAGTCAAAAGAATTACGTTACATTACGTGTATGGAGAAAAATCGTCTGCGGTTTATTTAAATAATGTTTCACTATTTTAAGCGCATTGAAATTTATATATATCACTAAGGTGCATTACAAGAGGCTTACTACAGAACAGTGTGTGTATAGCAGTCATCGTTCATTTACATGGACACACAAAATAATTCTCTACTGTCTGTTAACAATATATCCTGGAAGCGCGTTTTAAGTTACTGAACACGATTTTAATTTTAATTCGCTTTTTGTCTATTACGTGGTGTGTATAAATTCTGTAGATCCTATACAGGGAAGCACAAAAGTTCGCGAACACATTTCCGTTTATTGACAGAAACTCCAGACGGAAAATTTTAAACTGTGCTACGCGTTTCCTAACTGAACTAAAATTTAGCATCCTATGTAGTATATATACAAATCTATAGATCCTATACAGGGCTGAATAAAAGTATTCAGATATTTTTCCGAATATTGTATATGTTGGAAATTCCTGAAATTATGTTTTTAAATATGTTATGCGTTTTCCAAATTGTTTATTTAGATGTTATCTTTTAGCTTATTCAACGGTATGATTTGTAAAATTATTTTGGAAGCGTTGGAAAGTGTTACATAATCTATGCTTGACGCATAATTTTTCGTTCTTGTTTTTTGTGTCACTGGTATAATTACAAATCCAGATATAAAGAATGTAGGTTATTGTCCTATTGCCATTACGCGGTGTTTGAATCGCGTTATTGTCCACAAGTCCATGAGGAAAGGTGTCAATAGGTGATTTGACACCTTCTAACTTAAGCTTTATACAAGTTTTGCCCCACCTACGTCCGGTTAGGCACCTTCCTTCTTTATAGTGTATGGTATGTACGTATCTTTTCCAAGCTTTTACAGCAATATGTCAAAATTAACCACTAAACTTAAGCTTTTTTACCTGATCAGTACAAATTATATACATAGCTTTATTGGTTAGTTTTTTATGCTATAATTATTTTGTAGTTTTAATTACTTATTCCGCACAAATATTCATTGGAAAAGTACCATGATAAGTTGAATAAATTTGTACTTATTCTGAGATGTCTTATAAAGTTCTAGAGTAAATAAAACTTTGGAAGTGGTCCCATGCAAAGGTGAACATAAAAGTTTCTTCTATGTGCTCTTTTTTAGTAAGTTTTTTATTATATATAATTAATGTTACATAATATTTAGGTTTACTTCAATTGTTTAATAGATAATTTTTATGGCTTAATTTGGATTTTTTTTTTACATTTTACTATACATTTTCATAATTTGTTTCCACACAGAGCGGTTATGTCTTTGTTTCTTGGTATACGTTTATGATAGGAGCTTAAGGATATATATAAAAATAAAATGTACCTCAATTTGCTCGTATTTAAAAAAAATACTCTTTCGTTTACAATATATATATATATATATATATGTGTGTCTATATATATATATGTATATATATTTAATATCAATAAACAAATTACGTTTCTGTAGTATTAATAAATAAATTATTTTACTGTAACATCAATTTATATTAACCCCTTGACTTTGTCCGCATAAGCGGTTAACGACCTTCTGGTAACAGAATTTGAAGCTGGAAAGTAATGACAATTCAGTGCAAAAACATGTACGTCGGGGTCGAAAGTCCCGTAACTTTAGCCATGTACGCGTCATACATAGTCATGGGATTAAGTCATTTTTAATACATATTATCTATTATATTATATTTCGTGTTTTGAAATATTTTTTGGTGTATTATTAGTTAAAAATTGTAATATGATATACTTTAAAATAAATATGAGTGTCACAGTAACCACTTTTACAGTATTATCGACTACCGTCTTTCCTACAAGTACCAAACAAAAAGATATTTATAACTTTAAAGACATAAAATTTTACCGATGTGTTTTTTAACAACATACTTAAATATTTTCCCTTTAAAAAGATATTCTAGTTTTGTTTTACCCGTACTTCTTCACTTTATTTTGTGCATAGAAACAGAGACTATAGAAATACATTTTATGAGAAAGAAAAGGGAAAATTTATGAAGTTCTTTCTGTTTAGTTTTATTTTTTCAAAATATCGCAGAATAACTTTGTCCCAAATTTCATTAGAAGTAACAAATGTATTGTTGCGAAGAAAGTCCCAAATACTTTTAGTAAATTTTTAAAAGATACGGACTTGATACAAAACATGTAGAACAGATAGAGTATCTTTAAGAAAAGCTATTTAGAAAATATAACATTTTTCAATAAAAAAAAAATATATATACACACTAAAAGTTGAAATAAAACAATGAGAAAAATGACACTTTCAAGTCTGCGTAAATCGATGATTTCATTTTGTTATGAAACTTTTTGTTTCAAATATGACGATCCAGTGCTTTCTATTCTGAAATACCAGAAATACTCAGAATATTAAAACATGGACATACTCAAAACTGAGCACATAGAGGTCAGTTCATACTCATTTTTTATACATGAACATACTCAAAAATGAGCACATAGAAGTCCGTTCATCTTCATTTTTGAAATGGACATACTCAATTATGAGCACATGATGTTTTATTCTTGAGTGTGTGCATGTTTTCAGAAATGAATATATACATGTTTCATTTTGACCTTTTTTTGTGTATACATGTTTTTTTTTCATTTTTCACATGAGTAATTTTGATTGGAGCCATTTGGACTATGCGACATATTCAGATTTGAGTATTTTTTGCTCAGTTTTGAAAATGTCGTTTTTAGAGCGAAAGAACCCACGAACTCTAGCACTCACTCTCTAAAAAAAGACAGATATCTCTTAATCTATGAAAATATAATATTGCCACAAGTGAAACTATGCTAAATTCTTTTGAGTTTCCCAGGATTCTCAAAACCGTTTTTATTTCTTTAGCCCTCTAAGCGTGTGGAACGCAATATTCCGTTCACTAAGCTCCAGGTTTCACTGCAATATATGCAATGTTTAAGATAATATAACTCTATAGATTTAATGAATTTTCAAAACATTGAAGAATGATTAATACTCTCAAGGGTTACATTCATATTTGTAATTAAGTTTTATTTATAATGCTGAAAGAATCATATTTTTTTAGCATTTAAAACAAAATACAGAGAAAACAACATTACAATTTTACCTTTTTTCAAAACGCTCAGAGGGTTAAAACCCCAAAAACCAATATATTTTTAAGATTTAAAGAAACATTTATAAAAACAAAGTTTCTCCTTCCGCCATTGATTTTTGGAAACGTTTCAGAGCAGTTTTTATTGTGCATTAATCAGTTTTGTCAAACTGAAATATCGGTTTTTAGTATGCTATTAATTCTCAATTAAACATTTTCAGCTGCGTATCTGAATTTGTATATGGAAGAGTAATAAAATAATATTATTTTTATTGCTAATTTTAATGCTGTTACTTCAACATGTTTGTCATTGAAACATGCTTGTTGATCATGAAACTGTTTACTTGAGAATGGATATTATCATCCTACAATCGATATTCTGGTTTGAGAAAACTGTTTAATGCACTATAAAAACTTCTCAGAAATTTTTCGAAAAATCTGTATCATAAAAAAAAAATTGTTTTTAAAAATGATTCTTTAAATCTCGAAAATATATATGAATAATGACAATGTATGTTTCGGAGATATCTAAATATAAATAATGCTTTTCTGAATCGGGGGTAGAGCGGTGTAGGTTATTGTATATTTTCGTTCATGTTTATATTATATTTTTCTAAATTAATGGACATTTGTATTTTCTGCAGTGCAGAATACATCTGATATCTTAAAATTTGAGCCATGGTGTTCAACTCTTTTGCGCGCCACACTACACGTAGAGGTAACATTCTTTGGAAGATTTTTTAGTTCATTTTTATTTTTATATATAAAAATGAAAACAAAAACACAGTAAATTATATTAAAATCAATTACTTGTTATGTGATGGGCTTTAACTGAATTCTCCGTTGATTTTTACATTTTACCGCAACATTTTAACCCCAAAATGATTACCAAATTTCATCTTTGACCCGGTGAAGGGTGTTCAGAAAGAAATAACATTAAATTCCAGCTTAGTCCCGATGGAGGATTTTACGAAAGAAGTAACTTCTTAAATTTCAGCTTTGTCTCGATGGAGGGTTTTGTGAAAGAAATAACATATCAAATTTCAGCTTTGTCTCGGTGGAGGGTTTTGAAATATGAAAACATCTAAAATTTCAGCTTTGTCCCGATGGTGGGTTTTGGGAAAGAATTATCTCCTTAAATTTCAGATTTCTGCCGAAGGAGAGTTTTCTGGGTTTTTAGATAGAAATAATGAATAATAATCTATAAAATAATACGAAAGACTATACCCAATAGATCTCTTCTATACGAAAATGTTTCTCTTTTTAAATAAAAAAAAGAATGTTTTCCTTTTTAAATATTAATAAAAAAATGAATGATTCCTGCTTATTATTATAGCTTATTTCTGATAAGCGTTTTAATTTTTATCTTAAAATCACTCCTAAATTCATGACTGAAAATTATGTTGTCCAAAAATTTTCTGTCACTATACCTTAATTTGCCGTGGGCTTCGAATACTGAAAATTCACCACTTTGATTTACGCTTGATAGAGAGTGCAAATTAAAGAATTTATTAAAAAGTTTATAATAATGTTCTAAAAATATTTAAATGTTTTATTGTCAGTGAAAACACATTTGCGTACAGAATTTTAATAATTGTAGCCTACCAAGAAGTGAGTGAATATCCGATTATAAAATTTCATCTTTATATGAAAAAGTTAATTCAATTAAGAGAGTGTAAAAATCTTTAAAAGCTGACTGAAGTACTTTTAAACATTTTATGTATAGTTGAAGGATTCGCACAGTGCAATAGAATATTTGAGATTTATAAAAATAAATTTAATTTTGAGGCATGTTTCTAAAAAAATTTTTGAAAATTTTTTAACATGCATTCACTAACACAAATAGAAACAAGTAGTTGGAGTGGAATAAATACTGTTTTGCCTCGCCAATTAAAGGTTATTTAAATATTCATAATGTACTTTATTTCGGTAATACGCAACAAATGTGCGTTCCTAAAATATTGCTATCAAAGCATATGATTTGATTAATTTTAACACAAGTATTCTAATCGGTAAATAATTCACATGAGTTGTAATTTTCCAACTGAAGGAAGAAGTCTAGAGGCCAGGGTTCGAATCAGGTACATCTGGCTTAAGCTGCTAGTACTCTGCCAACTGAGCTATCCTGGACGAATCTGATGAACACATATTCAATTGATTAATTACAACTCAAATTAATTATTTACCAATTAGAATAATTGCGTTAAAATTAATCAAGTGTAATTAAGCGTTTACTGGAGCTCCATTATCTACGTTTTATTCAGACTGTTATCTATGTCAGGTAACAGATCAAATGCCATGATCAATAAGTTTAACTGGTAAAATGTGGTTTCCAGATTAGTCCAGTTGGCAGAGTATTGACAGCTTAATCCAAGAGGTCCTTGTTTAGAATCCTGTCCTGGGCACTTTTTAACTCGGTTTGAAAATTGAAACTCATATGAAAGCATTCGATGCTTTTAGAAATGTAAACATACTGTTAAAAATTAGCATTTAAAAATAAACAAAATGCAGTCGTTTGTTAGCATTTTCTCGGCTTATCATGGATTCCAAAAGTTAAATGTCAATAAATAAAAAAAAAACCCAGAAGATTTCCTTATTATTACTTTTTAGTACATATTTCGATACTATTCAACTTCGATTTTGGGAATGCATTTAGGATACATCTTTGCAGTAAAATAGATATAATTAAAATGAGACACATATAATCACATATTAAGTCCATATATACATTATAAGATATCTTTTCTTCTGCCCTACCAAACAAGTTTTTCAGCCTAAATAAACTTTCAATTATTTCTCTAGTTTCGGCCAAAATCGAAAATGAAAACAAAACCCTCTCAAATGCAATTTTAAGTTATTAATATGTACATACATACACAAATATTAATATTTTGTTCAGATACAGATATCTATCTAAATCGATTTTTGCAGTTTTAAGCACCAGTATTATACACACAGCTACACAAACACATACAAAAACGTACAAAAACACACAAATACATATTATAATAATCATAAATAATTATTCTCCCTTATTGAATAAATGTAATGTTTCTTCGTCATTTTACAGTGTATTATGGAAGAATACTGTTCCTTTCTATACACTGAATTAGAAGCTAACAATAATTTAATTTGTATTTTTAACATGCATTTAAGCAATTCTAGAAATTCTTTTAACACAAAATAGTATACCGAAACTAAAACTTCTAAAATATTTTGGAGAATATGTTGTCAAGTGTTTTTGAGTAAGCTATTTTAAAGGATTTCACTGCTTAAGTAGAAGAAAGTGGATCTCTTTTTACTTATTTCTGTATGCTTTTTAAAGAACCAAATTTTAGTTTTTTGCGGTGTATAGGGAAAAGTTTTCGTATCCACTTTACGGTTTCTGATACAAATAGTACCATTTTAAAATACAGTATGAACTTATGTTTTATTTTAAGAGTACCTAAGCAAATGTTTTTTCAGAAATAGTTAAATAAGTTCCATTTTCTGCATGCATTGTTTCCTAAAACCACTTTTACTTTAGAAGATGGAATAAATAAAACCTGAATTTTTAGTGAAGTCTTAGGAGTTATATATATATATAAATATATATATTTCAATTGTTTTGACACAATGAAGAAATTTGAATATAACGGTTATCATGAGATTTCCCCCCCTATACAATTCATATGACGACCTCAAGTCCCATTGGTTTATAAAAGTATGTAGTTCTTTTTTTCAGCTCACAAGTAATACATGTATGTATTTCATGTATCTAAGTGAAATGGATATATATGATATTTATAACTTTCTAATATCATCTTAGACACTTTATCTTGTAAATTAAATCATAATTTAGTTCTTCACATTTTTCAATTGATATTTTTGCCGACAAATACAACATTTATGTTTTTAGAGTAGCGATGGACGATTGGTCGATAGTTCTACAATCGAGAAGTATCACCGTCTTAGAAATTAATAATTCAGGGAGTCATTTTCGTTCTTTAAGTCTGTAATCGATGTTCTACAATCGTTTATTTCATCGAGAATTCAAAAACCGCAATTCCAAAACTTAATGATTATTCCGACAGGAAATGGGATTCACAAGATAGTGTCGCAGAAGCACTTTATATGCACAGGTGATTGACTAACAGTATTTTCCGGAAAGCAATCGGATGTTAATCATTTGCGTGTGCGAAATTTTTGTGGGTAAGAAGAGCAACGTAGTGTTCTTCGTTTTTTAAAGGTAGAGAGAGTACGAGTTGGTGAAGTGTATTGGCGAATAAAGGCAGTGTACGACGAAAATGCACTACCAATGAATATGGTGCAAGACTGGCACACGTTAGCGAAATTTCAGTGGGCAGTCTATTAAACACCCAACTCTATCACCCGGATCTAACTCCATGTGAATTTAACATCTTTAATAGGCTGAAAAAATGCATTGAAAAGTCGCCGGTTTTACTTGGACAGCGAAGTCCCGGATAAAACTTGTTTTGTAACTACTTTTGATATTAGCCAAATAACTTCAGTGAACAGGATATTTACCGCTTGGTAAAACAGTGGGGCATATGATTGTGTAGCTTTAGAGATTATTTTTGAAATAAAATATGTCACTGCATTCGGAAATTCTTCTTCTGCTTCCATTTGGTCCACCCTAATACTACTGCCCTAAACGGACATTGTGTAGATATAAATTCGGGTTAATGCTTTCATACATTTTTCAGTTGTTGAAGTACATTTTGTTTTTTATACTTGAAGTATGAAGAAATGTTGCTGAATTGAAGAAATGCTGTTGAAGTATTAAGATTTCAATCGGATATCTTCAGACTCAAGTTAAAACAATACTGTAAAAATTCATTTATTATTTTTGTACATATATAATGATGCTGTAGGTCAGAGAACAAACTATTTTCAGAAATTTGTATTTTAAGAAGTTAGTAATTTCTAGGAGGATTTAAACTATACTCTCGATAAAATTCCGTTTCATTATCAATTACTTAGTTTCACGTAAAAAAGAAGTTTTATGGTTTGCATAAATTAATAATCTACAACGCTTCATTTTTTCTGTAGCGTGTCTAAGTTAAATAAATATGAAAATTACTTTTTTGGTTATGAAGTTTTGGAGACATTTTGCAATATCAGATGACTACAACATCAACATGTATGTATTTTATGAGGAAAACAGCATCCGGGATGATATTTTTTAGTGCCGTTTTAAAGCAAAAACCTTAGCTTAGCAGTAAAGTCAAAATTGCAATAAAATTAATTGGTTCAGTGTTCACGAGGAAAATAGTAGATATCCATGTATGTGGGTACCAGAAATGAAGAATTTAAAGAATTATAAAATAATACATATTCCGTACTTTTTAAAGTTTTCTTGTTGAATTTAGTATACTAAAAATTAATTTAACGTATGTGTCTCATAGACAAATTTTCTTATATTGACAAGGTTGGTTTTATTGACAAAGTTTGAGTTCGAAAGTTTAAATTTTTAAATTACCTTTATTTAAAAAATAATAATAAATATTCTTTCTTTACACTTAGTTACATTTACGAAAGTACTTGATTTTCAAATTAAAAAATTGGACCAGTGAGTTGAGGCTAGACTTTAATAAGTGCTTCATTGTCACTTGAATGCTTTTTTATAACTTGCCTCGCATGTATCGCCATAACTCTATAAACATACACCATGAGAAAGTGCTGATATGTTCTTCAACATCTAAACGATATTTTACAAAATTATTTATTCGACAAAGGTCTAGTACATGTCTTTTATTTTTCAGTGACCGCTTTTTACGAAAAGTAAATTTTAATTATTTAAACGCTGAAATTCTGTTATTAGAAAGGACTAAATATTCTGTGAGAAAATACTGGTGTCAAAATTCAAAGATTCTGCATACTCAGGTGCTGTTTGTCGCGAAGGGGTTAACATATGAAGTACTTTGAAATCTGTTATCTATATTAATTATTCCGATGTATACTATATAAGGGATTGTTAACTATAAGGTATTAAACATCGAATTTCATGTCTGATATCCAATAAATAGAAAAAGTATAACAAAAAAAAGTTCTACAAATGAAAGTAATAGCAACTAATGAATAATATTTTATAATTTTAAACAAAACAATATATGTAACACTTTCTTATTTCCGGTATCCGAGTGCTTTTATAATAAATAACAGGACATTTCTTCGACGACTTAAAGTAATGACTATCTTTGTCGTTTAAAAATCGTAGAATATGCTTAAATAGAATGTATTGTTTTATGCTTCTTTAAAAAGTACATTGCTATTCAATCTGAATATTATTCAAACAAAACTATAGTATATTAAAAATTTATCGCTGTAGAAAGCAGCACAAAAGAGCTTATTATAATATTTATAGAAATTCCATCACAGTTTTCTTCCCTGAAATATGATATGACCATGTTAATGTGTTCACTGCTTTCTACCATCATGCATGAATAAAGTTACTACGTGCAGCAATAACAAGGATATGCTAAAAAAGGACAAAACTTAATGCATTCTGAATGGTATCATAAAATTATTCATTTCTGATAAGGTAAATATTTTATCAGGTTTTCAGACTTTTCATTTAATGTGAGTACTTTAAAAATTCATTGCAATGATATGCTTTGTTTGATATAACTTACTTATATAACAATAATTTTAATATTCTACGTCAGGAAATAAATATTTCCTTTGACTTTAGTTAAAACATATTTTGAAATCGAAAATTTAATTATAAATAATTTTTATCTGTGCTGTCTGATATTGACTTTTTTCTCATATAATATTACATATGAAGTTTTAAAGTACTTAATAAATATTTCTTTTACTGTTAGTTTAAATTAGTATACTAATCATATTTTATTCGCAACGCTATATTTTAAATTCTATGACAATTAATGAATATTTTAGCTGCTTCTAGTTTAAACCTTTTTTTAAAGTAGTCGTTCAAAGGAATCGTATTAAATCGTTTCACATTAAATTATGGTTGTAATGTGAGAGGAAAAAGACATTTGACAATTTTAAACATAAATTTATTCTTTTTACTCAATTCCGTAAATTTATTTCTAAGAAAGCTTCAGAAATTCTTTTTATTATGCTTAGTGAAATTATATATTTGTCATTTCCATAACAAATGTTAAATTTAATATAATTTTGTATTTGTCAAAAATACCCATTCTTTATTTAAGGTAAAGCCAGGAGAGATGGCGCGGTCGGAGAGATTGCGCACATGGAGGTTAGGGGGGAAGGAGTAGAGTGAGCGCGCAGCAACTCCAGGTATTTGTACAACAGCAGTAGTGGAGTGTCTACTTGAAAGTACACGTTGGTTGTTTTGAGCGTCTAAGATAAAGCATTGCTATTTTGTTTTGTTTTCCCAAAGTAAGTGCTTGAATTTTCATAGCTATTCATCAGAATTTTCATACAAGGTCAGTAGTACAAAATATTTTTAACTTAAATGATTTCTCATAAGCTACTAATCTAGACTAACAATGCGAACATCGACGGTTCGTTTTAGTAGCGGCCATGTTTAAATAAAAGGCCGTGCAATCTCTCCTACCAAAATTGGAGAGTTTGCGCGTCTGCTACTTACAAGAGATGGTGTATTTTCCCCATTAGTTTCCATGATAGGAGAGATTACGCTGCTTATTGGTAAATTTGCATAAAAAAATGAAAAATGAAAATGGACTAACTTTAAGTTAAACGTGTTATCAAGTAACTTAATGTTATTTTGTAATCTTATCTGGACTTGTTTTTTTTCTGATTCTTTAATTTTTTTTTTCCTTTAATTAAAACTTTTTAATCGTTTTTAAAATTATTTACTTTTTCTGATTCTTTAATCATTAGGTTGAAATATTCACTCCTAATAAATGTTCACAAAAACCTTACAACAGTGTCATTTAAATATAATTATTATTGTTAACTATTTAATTGTATTTATTATTAGTAACAATCTCTCCTACCCATGTGCGCAATCACACCAACTCTGTAAGGACAGATTGCGCAAAATAACTTTCTTGGTTTTATTACAACTGTTCTATTAAATTGCAACATAACAACAAAATAGCAATGGATATGCATAAAAGACAAATGAAGTAAAAATTATTCATGGATAGTTTAGCAAAAAATTAATATTTAGATATTTTATTGTTGTTCTTTTGAATTGCGCGCAGACTCTCCTAGCTTTACCTTACATGCCTGAGAGTTATAAGGAGAACATTAGAAGTAATTGTATGAATTTTTATTTTGAAATGGTAAATATTAAAAAATGTAATTTCTCTAAAAATGTTGACTAAAAATAATTGCTGATTATTGTAAAAAATAATATATTTTGATGATTCACGTTCAAATACCTATTTTTATGTGTTTCGAAGACGATGGATTAGAAATACAGCTTGGACTCGGGTGTACATGGTGGTTTATGATTTTTTTTAAAACTTGTGGTACTTTGTACTTAGTTCTCATATGTACAAATAATTTTTATAACATAAATAAAAAACACCAACACATCGATAATATTTCTTAAAATGTAGCTAGCATGTAACAAAAATGAGAAGCATTTAAGTGGATTACAATGAAAAAAGTACTGCAAAAGTATACTGTATTTACCAACTGCCATCGTGTAAATATGGGAACAAAAACATATGAAGCACTGAGAACCAGTGTGGAGAAACATCACAGCTGTGGTTTCAAGAAAATTGCGTTTCAAAATTTGTACAAATTTTTGTCAAAATATTTTAGGCCAGTTTTGCCAGTGCCAGAAGAGATCAAGCTTTTTCAGCAAGCATATGCGGAATATATTGGCAGTACCAGAGTGGACCAAATCCACTTGATCCAGTCTTGCACAAGCAACTTGATATACAGGTAACGTTAAACCATTTGTTAAACTGTCTCTATCACTGAAATAGTTTCAGAATTAATAAAGTTCATCATACAGCCAATAGATGGCATGATATGCAATATTTTAACACTTCAAACGCATTTTTCACAAAAATGTGGGACAGTCTTCTTTTGTTCTTAACTCCTCATGTATTTGTGAGATCTTCATATTTGACAAAATTGAATAAAAATATTATATGAAATGGAGCGATTTATGGTATATACGAGGGGCAGTCGGAAAATAAGTTTCCCCTGTCGACTGTGGACAGAGGTGTGTATGAAAGACAAAAAATGTAATGAGACATTAAAGATAAAGCATAACTTTATTTTATCACATAAGTACCAAGTACATTGAGACATTTGTCATACCGCTTTATAAGCTTCAAAAAGCCCTCCAGGAAAAAATCAGGGCTTTGCATACGGACGAAGCGTTGAACGGCTATGGGCAAAAGACGACTCAGTAGGTGAACGCGAACGTCCAAGACACCGATACCATTGGATAGAGGTCGACCGCGATCAAGTGGATGGAGCTGTTGCAGTGCCTGCGCAGATGGCGCTGTTGCATTCAACAGCGCTTCCAGTCTTGCACAAGCAACTTGATATACAAGTAACGTTAAACCATCTATTAAACTGTCTCTATCACTGAAATAGTTTCAGAATTAATTAAGTTCATCATAGAGCCAATAGATGGCATGACATGCAATAATTTAACACTTCAAACGCATTTTTCACAAAAATGTGGGACAGTCTTCTTTTGTTCTTAACTCCTCATATATTTTTGAGATCTTCATATTTGACAAAATTGAATAAAAATATTATATGAAGTGGAACGATGTATGGTATATATATATATATATTTATATAAATCAATTACTATATTTACTTTAACAAAACTCCAGCGGTCAGATACCTTAGTAAAATAAATTGTTTTCCATTTATGTTATTTACTTTTTCGATGCTTGTTGAATAGGATATTCAACTTAATAAGAAATATATAAGTATCTCCTATTATTGTGAAAATGCTGTGTTAAAAATATTTACATGTATTTATTAGAGATAATCCGATTTATTTATTACGAGCAATGGATCATTTACGCAGTAACTAAATAATACTTATTGGGACAAGATTTATGTTTGTAAGCTTTCTATTACGATTGTTGCAAAAATCGAAGCTATACGGAGTAGAACGCATTTTTATGTGCCTCAAACCCTAAAACATTAAAAATTTTAGTATGACTGAAAAACGTAAAATGTTTATTGATATGTCATTTAGAAATCACATATATAGCACTAATAATATTAGTCATGAAGGATCTAAAATGGCTTTAAAAAATGACAATTCAAAACGGACTATTCAGTTTATTTCCTCTTTATTACTTCACATTTTGTGTTCAATTATTTAGAATACATAACGTTTTTGTTTGAAGAATAATGTTTGTTTCATGCTAATAACAACTGAAAAAAAGTTCGTTCTACCAACGTTCTACCAACTGAACCACTTGGGAACGATACTCAGCCTGGAACGTTTTCACCATAACATGTTGGCAAGGCTACGATATTAATAGAAATGATATATAAAAATAATTTTTACAGTGTAAATAATTTTGTCGAATTAAGATAAAACATATAAAACCTTGAGAAGGTTCTTTTTAAAAAATAAAATCTATTTCCCGCGAGATATTTCATGATTTTCTTTTTTTATCACTGCATTACATAGCTTTATAAAGTTATTACAATTATTTTTCGCTTCAAAAATTTCAAAAACTGTATAAATAGCTTTTTCTTACACGCAATCAATCATAAGAAGACAGCAGGCTAGTATTTTATATTTTTTAGAAGAATGAAACGTATTGTATTATAATCTTAGAACACTTATGAAATCTCAGAATCTATAACAGGAGCATAAAACTGATAATTATAGAAATTAAGTTCGGAAAACAGTACAAACAATATTTTATTTAATTAACAAGATCCAATTCGTTATGTACATTATTTTAAATGTTACAAGATATTAATCAAGCTTTAATATAAATTTCATTATCGAAAATTTTGAGTTTATATATTTGTCTTTTATGATTGCATTATTTCTTTTATGGATCATTAATTAAATAATTAAAATGATTTAAATGTTTGTTTTACACTATATTATAATTTTAGATTAAAAAATAAACAAAAAACTTTCAATTCAAAATATAAATAAATAATATAATAATAATATTATTTATTATTAAGACTTTTCCAGAATGTTTCAATCTTAATTTTTTTATATTTATTGCGGCATGTGTAACCAATTCTCTGTTTTGTTCTTCTAATTATAACTAAATATATTGAGTAAATAAAATTGTTTTTTCTATACGAGAATATAACAATAAAATAGCTTTTTTAACATCGGAATTATTGTTAAAAATAGATGTTAGTTTCGGAAACAGAAGTATGATGTTATGCTTCAATAGGTTTACACTTCACGGTAATTGAACAAAACACAGTAATGTTTTACTTACTGTACTCCGTGGGATTTTCATAAATTAGAACCCATTAAATAAAAAAAACATTATTAAAACCAATATCATTCCATATGTTAGTACCACACAGAAAATTTCAGCCTTTCTTTTATTAGGTCGCCCTCAGCAGGGCTGACAACCTTTAAAGTTTATACCTATTAATTCTTCTAGGGGTAATAACATTCGAATTAAACAGAAAAAAAATTGTACATCTTAGATAGTTGATGAATATTAGCTTAAGCTGAGATAGAAAATATTTTAATTATATCTTATGTCATTTTAAAAGATTATGACAAATCTTAGAATATTTCACATTTCAGAATCTTATAAACACTTGATGAGTGTGAGTTTCAGGATGCATATTAGTGTTAATAATTTATTTTTATATTGATTACAATTTTGTTCAAAATTAAACAGATAACAGAACGGAAATGCATAACTGTTTTAAGATATATGTTTTATGAATAATATGATACTTGTTTGCGAGGGCTAATAGTTTAAGCAAATGAATACGTTTAACATGCTTGACCCATTAATCATTTGTTTTAAGGAAAAAATTCTGAAACCACAATCTTAATAACGAAAATGGATTCTTAGAGCGGTAAACTTTTTTTAGATAAGGAAATAAAGCAATTCAGAATAAAAGTTCTTATAAAGTTCGCAAAGGAATTTAATTATAGATATAACAAAATGTTTGAAGTTCTTTATGAAAAAAATCAAATAAATATAAGAATTATCAGAGTAGGAATTACATAGAAAATGAAGTCAGAAAATTCTTAATTTTCTTTAACTTCAAATTTATAAAATATGTGACCATACGAGCACTTTAGAAAAATACATTCTTACCATCTAGAACTATGAATATTAAAATAAATATCTCACGAAAGTTTGCAGCTTCTAAAGACGAAAATGATTTATCATAAATATTCTGCTTTTCGTAGAGTTTCATAATTATCAGAAAAGAATTAATCAAGTAATGGTACGCAAGGGGGTAGGCGTAAAGTGGCATAAAAATAGTAATTATCTTAATAAATGAATAAATTTTAAAATATGATATTTTTTTAAGTGATAAGGGGAAAAATGTCAATAATAAACAAAGTGTTAGTTTTTTATATAACTAGGAAAATGTTGAAATGGTAGACGTTTCGTCATATTTTGTCTAAACAATCTTTTTAGACAATTATCAAACTATGGAAAGTGAAATAAATATAATGAACTTTGAATAAATAATCTACATGGCTTTGTCAAAAATTTCTAAACATATTGAAAAATATGTAACAAAAGTATGTTGAAAAAACATAAAACAATGAATTTTCAAATATTTATTTTTCATCTCAAAACTTCTGTGCGTCAGAAAAATGGATTCTTATCAGCAATATATGTGTTCCGATATTGGAAATATAAAATTCTAAGATACTTCAATTCCGTCTTTATTCAGTTCGCAATTCGAAGATTTGAATATTTATCAGGGTTTTTTTTTTGTGTGTGTGTTAAAATTTGCATGTTTCAATATTACATTGACTCTGTAATATCTGTGAATATTTAATTTAAATGTGCAACTTATAATTGCTGAGAAATAATTTAATAACTCTAGTAAATAGTTTTCAGTTTTAAACTTGGAAAATATTTGATGCATAATTCAGATACTTGTTACAAATACTTACATCTTAGTGATGCATTATAGGGGAAAAAAAGGTTAAAACATGAATTTTAAATTAAAAGGTTTTATTATATGCATGATAGTCATACTCTGCGATTTCTTTATAGATGCTAACTGAAATACTTCTTATTTAATACTTGGAAAATTTTCCAAAGAAAATCTCTTATGCCTTGCATTCATAATATTCAAATTTTATTTGCTTAATAGGCGTATAGCCAACATAGTCAAGAAGTATCCAAGCCGATACTCGAAACCGGGTCATCAGTACAGCGCACTGACGTTCTACCAACTGAACCACTTGGGAACGATACTCAGCCTGGAACTTTTTCACCATAACATGTTGGCAAGGCTACAAACGCAGCACAAGATGGAATATTTTCCGTGAGCCGCCAACCCTGGGGCAACATGTTATGGTGAAAAAGTTCCAGGCTGAGTATCGTTCCCATGTGGTTAAGTTGGTCGAACGTCAGTGCGCTATACTGATGACCCGGGTTCGAGTCGCGGCTTGGGTACTTTTTCACTATGTTGTCTATATGCCTATTAAGCAAATAAAATTTGAATATTATGAATGCAAGACGTGAGAGATTTTCTCTGGAAAAATTTCCAAGTATTAAATATGAATTTATTCAATTGTCGATGCTGGATTTTCTTTGATTTCGTGTTTGCCCCAGGGTTGGTGACTCACGGAAAATATTCCATCTTGTGCTGCGTTTGTAGCCTTGCCAACATGTTATGGTGAAAAAGTTCCCCGGCTAAGTATCGTTCCCAAGTTGTTCAGTTGGTAGAACGTCAGTGCGCTATACTGATGACCCGGGTTCGAGTCCCGGTTTGGGTACTTTTTCACTATGTTGGCTATGTGCCTATTAAGCAAATAAAATTTGAAATACTTCTTTTCTGGCTATATGTTAGAAAAACATTACCTTTAATATGACATAACATATATTTAAGGAGATTTTTAGGGTTATAATGACACAGAGTAAAAAGTTGCGTGCATAACAGCTTCGTTTAATGGACGTTTACAAAAAATCTCATTGGGAAAATTTCATAAATAAAAGTATTTTTTTATACTCCTAAAAATATTGAAAAAAAGAATAAAAATTGTATTTACTGTTTAAAAAAAGCTGCCAATTTTATAAATGCATTATTTTCTGTATAAATGAAATCAAGAAATTAGGGTGTTAAATTCATATAGTCAAAAATGACTTTATGCATTATTTTGAAAATTACATTTTCTAAAATAAATCCAATATATAACAAATAAAAATTAAAAAAAGCAACTGTATGTATTACATAAAAAAATTCATTTGAATAGTTCAAAAACAAAGACAACTTTTGAAAGAATCTATTACATCGTTCAGTCTAAATTATCTCTTCTAAATTATCTCACTGTTTTCAATACGTTAAAAAACATTGAAATACAACCTAAAAAAGTAGTTGGCTCTTCTTAAGTATTTTGCACAATTATCATGTAGTAACTTGGTTTTACTTTTTATTTTTAGATAATCCGTAGAATGTGGTGTGTCATATACTTTGTAAGCGTGTGGAATGTATATAGTATTACAATGCAGGCTTTTATATGACAGCAACAATAAAAACTTTTAGAAACTCTAGTCGACTTTCCTAACAGTTTCTAGAACACCGTGGATTCAAGTAAATGTCTGACACAATTGAAGGAGCTGGATTCGAACACCGGACATCCGTTCTGAAAATGGACACGTTACCACTGAGTTACTAATGCTTGATTACATTGCCGAAATATTAATTGCTTATACTGTGTCACATTTTCATTGGTGATTTTCTTTATGGGATTGGTTGCAAGATGGTTTGAGTATGGTTACAGAATATTTTATATATCTAATCTTTCGGCCAATTTGTACGAAAATCCACGATTCTTGGGACACTTGTCTATAACATATTTACAAACTGGGAGCTCAGTCGGAATTACCATTTCGAATATATCGCATTCCCTCACGCATACACCTAGACAGACACATATAACTTGATTACAACAATTTGCTTATATTATGTGTTTGGAAAGTTAAAACAAGTACAATCAAGACCAAAACAAAAGACAATGTTTTGCATCTTACCCTACTATAATGCCATAAAAAAATTTTCCAAGAATGTATATAGAAGTTTATGAAAAAATATGTCAAATACAAGGGTACAAAAAAGGCAGCATCATGAGTAACCAAAACATAAGTCGTAAGTTTTCGAGGCTCAAGAAAACCAAGTAGAGAGAATAAGTTATTGATTCCGAAATTCTGCAGATTCTGAGGAAGGAAAATTGTCTTTCTATGAGTTCTAATGATGTTAGAAAATCATTTAGATGTCTTTCATATCTTTTGAGGTTGAAAGATATCTAAAATGTATTGAGAAACTATAGAAAACACCGGACGGAAAACTGGAGAGGTCCATTATATATTTAAGAACTCATCAACTTTATTCATGTCCTTTTTTACTTCCAGAAAATTGGAGTGATGTAAAAGACGAAACCGATGAACAATTCCATCATGGTCTATCTGCAAAAGACAAAATTACACTTTGTCAATGGAATGTTTTATTCGGCTACTACTGCATTATCATCAGAAATGTTTTAAAAAGATATATAATCGACGAACAAATGCTGATTTACTGAACCGTGTTTTATAAATTTAATTAGGAGCATTAAAAATAAGTAAATAGTTTGTTATAATTAACTTATTTGCTTTTCCAACTGAAACGTTAGATTTATATTGCTAGCTAATCATATTTTAAAAACAAATGCCAACTTAAAAAGGCTGTTTGCATATTATTACTCAGCACCTCGAATTTATACATTTATTTTCAAGGCAAATTAATTATTTCATTTTCTAAATGTGTGTTACATATAGAAAACATTATGAAATATTAGAAATATGAATAATCGCAAGTTTGATATTCAGTGACCTTTCTTGATGTTTAATGGACTTTTCCTTAAATTAAATTTAGTTCTTCCTGTAATGTTGAGGAACTATATCGATAGTGAAACCGTATAAGGTTGTATTTTCTTAAAACACAAAAAAATGAAATACTAGCCAAATACCAATTTTTTCGAATATATTTTAATTAATCGAAAAAAAAAATAATGTGAACCTTTTTTAATAAAAATCGTAAACAAAAACTGTCAATACAGAAAAACAAATTCTTGTTGCACGTATCATGAACGGGCGAAATCAGTTAAGGGATTAAAACCTCGTATAATATTTTTAAAAGAAATTGTTATTTGGATGCAGTTTTATTTTTTTCGTTAAAAATGCCCATGGTTCAGACAGTATCTGACACAAATGTTTAGTTAAAGAAAAAAAGAAGGTGTTGCTACAAGATTAATTTAAACCTACACTGATAAAAATTTCACCGTTGGATTACGGGAAAAGCTTGGCAGCACAGACTCCAAGATTTTCCTGTAATATTACAGTTTGTACCGTAATCTATTTAGACTGTATTAGACCGTAAATGGCAGTAAATTTCAAGAACGTATCTGACCGTAAACCACAGTAACTTTCAAAAACGTATCTGACCGTAAATAACCGTTACTTTCAAGAACGCATCTGACCGTAAATAACCGTTACTTTCAAGAATGTATCTGACCGTAAATAACCGTTACTTTCAAGAATGTATCTGACCGTAAATAACCGTTACTTTCAAGAATGTGTCTGACTGTAAATCACAGTAATATACAGGGTGTCCCAAAAGCCTCCGTACAACTTCAAAAATTGATTAAAAAAATAATAGGCCTACCGCAAAAATATTTACAACAGTACACAGAGTAACTTAAAAAGTCTTTTTCTACTACCTTAGTATACTTGTACACGAGATCCTTTCGTTGCATGAAGAATATCAAGTCGATATTCCAATTCCCTTCACGTGCGTTTCAGCATGCTAACATCAACAGTAGTTACAACTGTTTGATGAAATAAAATGTTGAAACAAAAGATCCAAACAGCAGTAGCTACTGTTGATGTTAGCATGAAAAACGTTTGTGGATTGAATTGAAATACCGTCTTGATATTCTTCGTGCTACGCAAGTATCTCATTTTGAAGTTTACTAAGGCTGTAAAAAAAAACTTTTTAAGTTACTCTATGCACTGTTGTAATTATTTTTGCTGTAGGCCTATTACTTTTTTTAAAAATAAATTTCTGAAGTTGTACGGAGACTTTTGGGACACCCTGTAGATTATAAATTATCGTATATGACTGTAATATCAAGATTGTAAATAAGCATAAATGCCCATCATTTTCTACTCATTTACATATATCGCTGTAAATTGCAGTAGTTATCATAACTGTAAATGACCATGAAATAGTTATTTCAAGAATTTGCATGATTACTTCCAACAGTAATTGTATATTTATACATAGGATGTCAAGAAATGCAACATTTTATTTCTGTATAAGAGATAAATAGTATAAATTGCAAAAATGTCCATAAGGTACAAAATTTCAATTCTATACTTTTCATCTCCATGGAGATATTTCCAAAATTAGTTTTTATACATTCTTTGTAACCAAACAGGTGGCTTCAGTACCTCCAAAAATCAGGAATTATCTCACTTTGCCATGCAATTCGAAACATGGAATCTAATCATTATTGGAGAAATTTAAATGTATTAATTAATAATAATGTGTTGATGTAATTGATGGCACATTAAATCTTAGTTTGTAAACATTCGCCAAGCTTGAACAGATTTCACTTTTCAAATTGCATGTAAAGTGAAGCAAGTCACAATTTTTGACTCTCTGCAACTTCATAATGTTTGGAGATGATTAAAACCAATCCACATTTTTGCAGATTACATTATTTATCCATCTCATATAGATACAAAAATAACTGCATAGCTTTTTTTAGACAGCCTGTATATTTAAAACTTGATAATATTTCTAAGATTATTCTACCACTACATATATATGGTGGTTTGCATATAATTTTTTTAAACAATTAGCGACTTTCTCAATATTACATACTTTTTCTATTTACAACACTATACAGCTTACAAAATAAAATTATATTTAGCATTGAAAAATGATATGTGTATAAGTTTCATTAAACGTGATTGTTTCATATTTCCGAAAAAAAAAAATTACGTAAAACTTCATATACAATTGTAGTAATTTTTGCCAACATCTAAGTAAAATAAAAATTAACAGACACTTAAGCATTATTAACCAGGCAGAGTAACAAACACTTATCAAATTTGTTACAAATCACAGGCTAAATTTGTCCAAACCCTAACACAATATCAAGTATAACTTTTAGCTCAACAATGCACACCTTTGAAAAATATAGAAAAAAACAGAAATTTTTTTAGTACTTATCTCTTATTTAATATCATACTCTGAATATTTACGATTATGTATTCGTAACAACAAATGAACTTATTCATGATTTTTTTTTAATGTAATGAGGAAGGTAATTATAATAAACTTTTGCATAATAATGTATCAAAGACATAATTTAATGAATATCAAAATGTTAAAATTATTTCTATTTCTTTCAATATAAATTTCGTTTAAATTTTTTGAGAATCATTTTGGTATTTATCTACTTGCACATTCTTTTGCATTTTGATGTCTGGGTTCTTTTGGTTTCTACCCAAACCCAACTGAGATTAATGTCGTTTTAGCTAATAATGCAGGAATAGAGTATAATATTTGCCTTTTTAAAAAATCACAAAAACACTTCAGTTTTGTGTTAAACATTTTACTTGGAGATAGTATAAAACACGGATTTATCTGTAAAAATGGGAAATAGTTCAGGATCATCGGAGAAAAAAAAATTCTTGGTTGAAAATACTACAGCCAAAATAAACTATTTGTAAAAATGCAAATAACTTAACCACTTCAACGGCTGTTTAGATAGGGAAACAGTGTTATTACCCCCCGATTTAACTCGGGTCAGCTACTGTGGTTAAATAATGAATGTTTACATACTGGGAAGTACTATACAGATTTTCGTGTTTTGGGAATGACAGGATAGAATGCTGAGTCATCAATTTCAGTAACATCCTGCCTTTTGTTCTATGACTAATTTATAAATGTCCAGAACACCCTGAAATAATGAACAATTTCATCAATTTTCAAAAACTAAAAAAACTAAATCCTAATTTCAGGAAAAATTTTAATATAACAAGGAATGATCTTCTAAGAACTGTTTAAGAAAAATCTTTAAAATATGTCATCACATATTAAAAACAAGCATTTTTTTAAATAATTTTAAAAAATTCACAGACAAAAATAAAAATTTTAATTCAGGAACTCTGAAATTATTTATTCTGTACATATTTTACATAAGATACGACAGGTTTGAAACAATACGACATCTAAATGCTGCTAAATTTGTCATCAACTTCCTGACTTTATTTATATTACATGATTTTGGATTTTTCTTTGCTTTTGAACTTTTTTCAGGATTGATGTCCAAAAAAGCTCTGAAAATAAAGAAAAAAATATTAATAGTATCACATCTTTTAAAAAATAACATTACTGTAAATACATCAAGCCATAATCGAATGAACAACTAATCTCGTAATTATCAAATTATAACAGATATTAAACTCCTCAATAACACGTGCATAGAATGTCTACAAAATAACATTCATGAAGAAAAACTTTTTGTGCTTTATAAACCCTTTATTGTTTTTCTTATCTTTAAAGCCAGAACAAAATGGATTAATTAGCATATATGACAGAACTCAATAGCCCACTAGTGTCAATGAGTGGTAAGAAATTTCATTTGAGCTCATTCATTACTGAATACATGTTATCTAACAGGTTATAAGTAACATTTGTTGTAGGCAACTACACTGCACCATGAATTTAAAATTTTTGATTTGATTACCAACATCTGCAAAGTATGTGAAGAAAATAGTGTTGACACTAGACCAAAAGTTCTTTTAACTGATCGACAAATTTTGCATTTTTTTCTTTAACTGATCGACAAATTTTGCATTTTTAACTGCAACTGATCAACAAATTTTGCATTTTTTTTTGCAACTGGCTAAAGGATTTCATGATTTTTCCCCACAATCAACTGACAAATTTCGTGATTTTCTCTCACGATAAATCGACAATTTTTGTATTTTTTCCATGCGACTGATTTAAGAATTTCGTGATTTTTCCTTGCATTCAATTGACGAATTTTGCAACATTTTTTAGATTTTCTCCTAAATTAACTAGCAATTTTTCCGATAATTTGTCGTACCAATCGAGGAATTTCGAAATTTTTTCCGAACCAACTGTGCTGATTGAATGGAAACAGATTTTTTTTCCTGCTGTCGCTCGTCGAATATCGAAACCATTTGGCGAATTTCACGATTTTTCCCCTGAAACCATTTGACGAATTGAGATTCTTTTTTCTCGAAGCCATTCGACGATATTCGCACCCCCCCCCCCCCCCCGAGACAATTTGATAAATTTTGCGAGTTTTCTGCTATTAATTGTTGAATTTCGTGATTTATCGACTATCGATTAACGAATTTCACGACAGATCGACAAACTTTATGTTTTTTTGCGTGACAGATCGACAAACTTTGCATTTTTTCCGCGACAGATCCATGAACTTTGTGTTTTTTCAACCACAGATCGACGAACTTTGCATTTTTTTTCACGACTGATCGACGAACTTAAGGTTTTTGAAGCGACTGATCGACGAACTTTTTGCTTTTTAAGCGACTGGTCGACGAACTTTTTGCTTTTTAAGCGACTGGTCATTGAACTTTTCGCTTTTTAAGCGACTGGGCGACGAACTTTTCGCTTTTTAAGCGACTGGTCGACGAACTTTTCGCTTTTTAAGCGACTGGTCGACGAACTTTTCGCTTTTTAAGCGACAGATCGACGAACTTTGTGGGGTTTTTTCACGACAGATCGACAAACTTTGCATTTTTTCTGCGACAGATCCACAAACTTTCGTTTTTTCAACCACAGATCGACGAACTTTGCATTTTTTTTCCACGACTGATCGACGAACTTAAGGTTTTTTAAGCGACTGATTCACGAACTTAAGGTTTTTTAAGCGACTGATCGACGAACTTTTCGTTTCTTAAGCGACTGGTCGACGAACTTTTCGTTATTTAAACGACTGATCAACGAACTTTGCATTTTTTAAATGACTGATCGACGAACTTTGCGTTTTTGCTGCGACAGATTGACGAACATTGTATTTTTTAAGCGACTGATCGACGAACCTTGCACTTTTTGGGGACAGATCGATGAACTTTTCGTTTTTTAAACGACTGATCAACGAACTTTGCGTTTTTTCTGCGACAGATCGACGAACATTGTGTTTTTTAAGCGACTGATCGGCGAACCTTGCGTTTTTTGGAGACAGATCGACGAACTTTGCATTTATTCCACAATCGATCGACGAAATTTGCTTTTTTTCCCCGCAACTGATCGACAAAGTTTGCATCTTTTGGTGACAGATCAACGAACTTTGCATTTTTTGGTGACAGATCGACGAACTTTGCATTTTTTGGTGACAGATCGACGAATTTTGCATTTTTTGGTGACAGATCAACGAACTTTGCATTTTTTCCGCGACAGATCGACGAACTTTGTGGGGTTTTTCCGCGACAGATCGACAAACTTTGCATTTTTTCTGCGACAGATCCACAAACTTTCGTTTTTTCAACCACAGATCAACGAACTTTGCATTTTTTTTTCACGACTGATCGACGAACTTAAAGTTTTTTAAGCAACTTATCGACGAACTTTTTGGTTTTTAAACGACTGATCAACGAACTTTGCGTTTTTTAAATGACTGATCAACGAACTTTGCGTTTTTTAAATGACTGATCAACAAACTTTGCATTTTTTAAATGACTGATCAACAAACTTTGTGTTTTTTAAATGACTGATCAACAAACTTTGCGTTTTTTAAATGACTGATCAACAAACTTTGCGTTTTTTAAATGACTGATCAACGAACCTTGTGTTTTTTCTGCGACAGATCGACGAACATTGCGTTTTTTGGGGACAGATCGACGAACTTTGCGTTTATTCCACAATCGATCGACAAAATTTGCTTTTTTTCCCACGACTGATCGAGGAACTTTGCATTTTTTGGTGACAGATCGACAAACTTTGCTTCTTTTCCGCGATCGATAGGTGAATCTCAATCAAATAAAATCTAAATTCAGAAATTTATTTAACAACCTAATTGTTAAGGGTCCTTAACACATTTAATGGAACTTGAAAAATACACTGCATATATAAAACTTAACTTTCTTCCCTTTTTTATAATAAAAATAAACATTTTACATAATCATTCTCAGTTGACTTAATTTTTTCAATGGTATTTTGTCATGTCTGCATTAATGTAATTCTTTAAATAGAACGTAAAATAACAGTGGGGTTTAAAGATTTTTTTTTCTCCCCCCCAAACATTACAACTCCCCTCCATTTAAAAATGTTGGTAGGGAGGCTCCCCTCCTTGTTAAAATTGAATTTCAAGCCCTGTAAAATGTTTGTTTATATGCTGGGAGGAAAGCAATAATTATACAATGAGTTTAATTAAAAGCAAATTAAAATTAAATTGAATTTAAAGGTATTATAACTCTGTAAATTATATCAAGGATATTAATACTCTATATGAATGCTTACAAACCAGTATAAAAGATAATTAAATTATGTGCCCATAACTTTACATAAAATTGACATTTAATACAGGATAAAAAAACAAAAGAAATTAAGATCTATTTAAACTGTAACTTTACTTGTGACTCATAAATAACATTCTCTTTTTTACCATGTCTACCATATACATCCCAATTTTCCATTGTCCAAGCGCTAATTGTACTAAAACTCACATTATAAATCATTACTATCAATGGCCAATTAAAAATCAGCTTTAAAACCCAAATAATGAAAAGATGGAATACCATTGGTCAGGAAAGATTCTTAAAAGTTTTCCTCTATCTGTCAAAAGTGCTTGGATACATATCGGGTTCTTTTAAATAGAATATTTATTAATATTTGCTGCAAAAAACAACTAAACTATCTGACTGGAGATATATGTTATCAGGGGTCGATCCAGGCAAAATTTGGGGCCTTTTTAAGGCCCCGTCACAAAAATCAATTTAATAAAATGGGCCCCTTCACAAAAATCAATCTGATAAAATGGACCTCTTCACAAAATTCCTTTTACTAAAATAGGTCCTTTCAAAAAATTCCGTTCCATAAAAACTTACCATTTAATATTTATTTATTATTTTGTGATGTTTTAAAATGTGTAATTTGTAAACAAACAAGTTCCCCCAGAGAAGAAAACTCCAGTAAAAGGATTTTAAAAAGTTTTTGTTTACAAATGCTTTGTTCAAATTTGAGTATAACTGGATTTCAAATTTTGTTACAAAATGTTATTTTTCAGAAAAATATAATAAATTTCACAAAAATAACCTTTACTTTTCACAAAATGGGCCCCAAGAAAAAAAAACCTGCCTCGACTCCTGGTTATTGCAGAAATGAACTAAGTTGCCCTTTTTGAATTATCAAAATAAATTTTAATTAACAATTAAAAATAGAAAATATTAATTTTTTTTTAAAAATCCAAAGGAAAATAAAAGTTTAATTCAAGCATGATTTAAATTCCTAAAATAATCAAAAAATTAAAAATTTGTATTTTTAATTAAAATTATTTTAATTTTTAAAATTAAATTAATTTTAAAATTAAATTTAAATTAAAATTTTAATTTTTAATTAATTTATTAAAAAACATCGAAATAAATGTTAAGTGAATGTAAACAACTTTACAAAGCGATACTCAAAAAATAATTTATTTAAAACATTAAAATGGTTCCATTAATTAAAATTTTAGACAAGTAAGATGAGTAAAAGGTTACGCTAACTAAATTAAGAAATATATATACTAAAAAAGATTATATTAAAGATTATAAAAACAATGAAAATTTAACGTAAACAATATAATGTTAAGTCTATGGGGTGCCATTTGCAATTTAGAATAAAAACAAAAATCTAACTTATACATATTAAAACCCATCAAAACTAAAAATAATGAATACTAAAACCATTACGTATTATAAGCTAAGATGCCATTAATGTTTAAAGTTGTTAAAAGTATGAAAACATATTAAAAAGTGGGTGCACAAAAGGAGGATGTTAAATGAAAACACCACTGGAAAAACATGAGGAAAAAATGAAGTTTTGAAAATTGCATCTATACTATAGGTGCAGATTCCCAACATTTGGAAGGAGTCACTGGCTCCTAAACCCAAAAAATCCAGTGGCCACAATTGTAAAACAAATGCATAAAAACAATAGTGTTTATATAGGGTAAAAAACTAAAAAAAAAAAAAAATAATAATTAATTCAAAGTGTAAAGTAATTTATTTAATATAAACACATGTACAACAAAATTTGAATATTAATTAAATCTTAAATCATGTACAGTCAGAAGATAAAGTTGGGCAAGATACGGTTTAAAAAACAATATGCAGATAATCTAAGCAATCATGATAGCGGGGAATATCAGAAAAACAATATTTCTTATTTTGATTTTGCCAGACAAAAGTACATATGAAAGAAAATCTGAATTTGTGAGAATATTTTGCACTATAAAAATAAAAACACACTTCAAACATTTGTTTATATATATATATATATATATAATTTAAATCACAGTCTATGTAAAATAAAATTATCAGATGTTACGAATAACATTGCTATTCGAATATATTTAATAGTTTGCTGTGTTAAACAGATCATTCTGAAATGTTATTAAAATATAACAATAATGTGTGTGTTTTGGTCTTAATCTTAAAAAAAATATCAACATTTCACGATGGGGACTGCGAATACCAGAAATGGATTACTTTTTAAAATCACATTGCGACTTAAACACCGAAAGTTAGTGGCCACAGCAAAAAATTTAGTCACCACGTGGCGACTGGCAGCCGTGAATCGGCACCTATAATCAATACATGTACAAAACTTAAAAACAATGATACTAAATTAATCCTCATTAATTTTTTTATGTTTTACATAGTTTTCAATAAGTTAAAAGTATTAAAAATATATGCAAAGAACATGGAATTTTTCAAAATTTAGAAAATGGTTTAAAACAGAAACTAAAACAGCATATGCTAAAATGTGAATAACTCATTAAGTAATTGACATAATTACATAAAAAAGGTCTTAAATTGTTCATTAAAGTACAAGCTATTTATATTAAGGCAAGAATGCACAAAAAATTGTAGATTTCTACATGGGAGGGGCTGGTTCAGTTGACAAAAGTCTAATTCGTTAGAGATATGAGAATCTAAAGTAGAGGATGGTTTTTGAGTCATAACTACTGAACCGAATGAGATGTATGCAGGGGTCGATGCAGGGTTTTTTCCCTTGGGGCCCATTTTGTGAAAAATAAAGGTTATTTTTGTGAAATTTATTATATTTTTGTGAAAAATAACATTTTCTAATGAAAGTTGAAATCCAGTTACTCAAATTCGAGTCAAGCATTTAATAACAAAAACTTTTTAAAATCCTTTTGCTGAAGTTTTTCTCTCTGGTGAAGTTGTTTACAAATTACACATTTTAGAACATCACAAAATAATAATTAAATAATAAATAGTAAGTTTTTATGGAATAAAATTTTGTGAAAAGGCCTATTTTAGTAAAAAGAATTTTGTGAAGGGCCCCATTTAATCAAATAGGTTTCAAATAGGCCCAAATTTTGTCTGTATCAACCCCTGGTATGAGTAGTCAAATTAAACAAAATTTAATAAGGAAGAGATAGACATGTAGAACAGGTTTCCAGCTTACCCCAATCCGGATATTAGTCTTCAATTGATGATCAAAATGTACAGCGATGCTACGATGTTCATGGAAAGAGTGGTTCTACCTAAAATGATACAATATATCTATATATATACCAGGAAATATTTATTTGAATAATGTCAATTAAAGGTTAAATTTCAATATTTGCATTAGTATGCAGTGGCTGGTCGGTAGACACTGTATGTTTAGTATCCACTTCTGTTAAGTTAACGGCCACATATTACCGTGTTTTGTAGATTTAAATAGTTTTATATTTATATATAAGTTCGAAAAAATTCATTTTAAATTATTACACTTCTTGTTTTCTAATATTTGGTATGATTAAAAAAATATATATTTGCTTAACAAGAAATTATTTACAACTTTTTTTTTACTCACAATTAAAGTATCAAACATTAAATATTTACCTCAAAAGGGCCTAACATTGCTGTACATAACAATTATTTATAGTACTAAAGATATTAATACTGAACAAAAATCATTTTTAGAGTTTCTGAAGGATAAATGAAGCACAGATGTTACATTAAGTAAATTTTCATTTTTCTGCGATTATGTATTTTGTCATTTGGTATTTTTTTGAGTATTTTAAAAAAGAGTGCTTAAAAAATGCACAGACATAACAATATTGTAAAATAAAAGTTTCACATACGACTTAGATGAAAATTAATCCTTTTTTTACTTACTTAGTGTAATTTTTTTTACTCAAAATTACAGTATCAAACATTGAATATATATTTACCTCAAAAGTATCTAAGTTTGTTGACATTGCAAATATTATTTATAGTAAAGGTATAATACTGAACAAAAATCATTCTTAAGAGTTTCTGCATGTGAATGAAGTGCGATGTTACATTAAATGACATTTTTATTTTTCTGCGATAGTGAATTTTGTGGGAAGAGATCTGTATCCTGTGCTGCTTGGCAGAAAGATTGCACCAAAATGCCGTTTTGGCGACATGAAAAAATTTTCAAAGATTGCAGAAAACATCATTTTTAAATCTGTATGTTATTTATAAATCAATGATTTTGTAACATTTTTAAAAGTTGAAAATGATGCAAAAACATCGATTTATAAATAACAAAGATTTAAAAACTAAGTTTTTCCGCCATCTTGAAAAATTTATCACGATCCAATTACGCAAAGGTTAACAACATTCTAAATAAACTAACGATTCAAAAGCTAAAGAAATGTGATTTTTCAGATGAATATTTGTTATTGTCAGAGCCCCCCTGAACCCCCGTTTTAAAAACATTTTGGACAATAAAAAAGAGAAAAAAAACTGACCAGAAATCTTTTGTCAATCTTGATTACACTAAATTCAAAACAATGTTAACTTATAATCTCGCTCACAACTGCCCCCAATTTTTTTTTTTTTTTTTTTTTTTTTTTTTTTTTTTTTTAAGTAAAAGTAAAAGGATAAATATAATAACAGCCAATAAATGAGACGGCGATTCAGAAAAAAGGGAAATTGCATACAAAAAATATATAAATAATTACACATAAAAAAAGTTAATATTTACAAAAAAAAAAAAAATTAATTAATTAAAAATAATTTAATGTTTACCAAAAGGGATCCCAGTCAGGGTCTGAAACATCGTCAATGTAAGGCACTTCACCTTCTAACTGAAAAGAATTTAAATTTTGAGAGACTTTTGGTAATGCACCCTCGATGTTTTCAGACTCTGCCGTTGGTCTTTGAAAATCCAAAAGCTTTAGCCCCTCATTTCCGTACCCTGGGTAGACTTGAATAATATCATTTATGAGGGCTTGCATTTTCTGGCCCTCGTTTCTAAATGATCTAGCTTGAGGCGGCGATAAAAATGAAGAGCCATATATTGTGACAACATTTTATCGTTCCTGCGACATTTTAGAGAATTTTTAAACCAACGATTTTCATTTTCTAGATCGTTCGCTTTATTGGTTTTTGACACGAATTCGCCTTTACTATGATTCGTAACTTTGTGTGTTGTCTGACTGGAGAATAATTTTTCTACATCATGATATTGTTTGGCCGAATCTCAAACAATACCCACTAATTTTAATAAGTTAGATACTAAAATCAGGACGTCTAACCGTCCTTCAGCTGCATCATTTCACAGGGATTTATAGCTTTATCTGGATAAAAATCTATTAAATTGGGTACGTACAATTTTGCCATTAATAAATCATTAACAGTATCAGTGGATAAATGGTTACGTGTATCATCTATATATTTAAAACAGAAAGCGCATTTTGCCAAAATTTCACACGAATATCGTCTCTTTACGCATGCGTCAACTTTTTTTGAAGGATTCTCCCCTCAAAAACGATAAGACTGATTGATTAACCTGTTTAGCCTAGGGGGATGGAAAAGGGTTGATTAAAAATGGATGGAAATATATTTTTGCTCTGAGGTTAAAAGCTAAAGCTTTTTTTTTTTTTTTTTTTTTTTAAGAACTCATGTTTTCACTACTAAATATGTATATTTTTCACAAAATTTTAAAGAGAGCTTGGAGATGGTTGTATTTATAACTGATTGAAATGTCAAAGAGTTCGGAAGATGAGGACTATTTTTTATTGCTATGTTAAAGGAGCCGACGAGAAAACAAACAAACAAAAAAGCGAGAAGAAAGCATCTCTTTTACAACTGGATAACAATATTTTTTCCCGAAATTTGTACACGGGCTGTAAAACCGTTTTATTTATCACCCATAAAGATTTTAAAGAGTTAGGACAAAAATAACTTTATTTTAAAACTATGAAACGATACTGCGTAAAAAAAAAAAAAAAAAACCAAGAAAATGAGTGCTAATCACTAAATATCAATATTTTTTCGCGAATTTTTCTTCTTAAAATATAATTTCATACAAAATCGGGTTAAAGATGTAAAATAATAAAAACTTGATTATTATTATTATTTATTTATTTATTTATTATCACGGGCCCGGGAAACGCCGGGCGGGGGTCAGCTAGTTTTTTTATTAAATTAAACAGACTAAATCCCTTTTCACATTCAGCAGTGCTAAATGGCAGGTTCACTATAAAGTTTAGAAGTTTGCATAAATTAATAAATTCATTTGGATTTTTACACTCTGCTAAAATTCACAGTCTAACTGTCTCACATTAGAATTTATGTTTGGTGTGAGACCAAATTTTCAAAAGCGGGTGATTGGCAAAAACTAAGTGTTAAAAAAGCTAGGCCTAGGCGTCAAATTTCACATCCAGGAATAATTTTGTAGTTGTCAAATGCTATAATGTAATTAGTTGCATTTGACGACTAACGACTGCAAATTTCGAACACTGTCTACTCTACATAAACTTTGATATTAAAATTCATTTTTAAATTAATAAGGTTAGATAACCAGATAAATAAATACCTGAATAAATCCGGTATTGGTACAGCCAGGCCAGGCGTGCTTCTTTACCGAGCTTTTTCCTCTTTCCTCGTGCGAAAATAAACAAACATGGCGCGACGCGTTCGTTGCCATTTTCCAAAATCAAAACTCAGATGAGATGGCTGTAATCCACTGTTCCTTTACGGTTTGCGGTAGCGAATAACGGTGATTTACTAAAATTGCCCGTGATCTGCCGTAAAAGACTGTAACAACCTGTATTTCTTTCTCTCTTGGCCGTAAATGACTGTTGGACCAGGGATAATCCTGTAAAAATGATCAGTTACGGTCAATGACAGAATTTTACAGCCAATAACTGATTTTTAACGGGTAAGGGCAATATTTACAGTAATACGGTAATGTACAGTAAATTATGCAGTAAAGCACCGTAAAGCAACGGCTATTTTTAACAGTGTATAACCTGAGGGAATGATGTAGCGGCTAGAATTCGCAACACGATGGAGTCTGTGTTTAGTAGATAAATGTGTTTATATAGAAAAGACGACGCAACATGAAGTAGCGAGACTCCACAAAAACCGACCATCTCCACGGATCATCAGTATTATCAGTTCGCTATTATTGTTTTTTCAGATTGTTTGATTACTAGCATTTATTTGAATTGCTTTATTTACTGATAGATTAAATAAGGTGAAAATAAGGCAAATTATACTATTTTAAAAAGTGGTAACAATGAACTAAAAAAATAGCCACTTGGTATCACTACCTTGCATGGTTCTAAACAACAGGTTTCTATTTCAAATGCAAAAAATGCGTGTATCTGAGTTACTTAAAAGCCTTTCAAAAGATCCAAATCGATGTCCATCGACAAGTAAGGCATGTAAAGTAACTAAGCAAGCCTAGTAACTAACTAAGGCAAGTAAGGCAGCAACAGGACAACAAGTCCATCGGCAATTAATGACCCTGAGTGCTATGAGTTTACTGATCACCAATACTTTTTTCCATTATCCAAGTTTAAGAGATAGGCAAGGTCTGTAAGTATTTGTGACGTTCGGGTGAATACAGGTTTTAATATCTATTGGACTCCTTGGATTTTAGGATAGATCCCTCTAATTGACCCCTACTTATGGTTTTTTGCTTTAATTAGAAGTGTCAAAAGAATCTAAATAATTTTTTTCTTATTGCGAGAATTTTGTATTGAAATGAAGTACATTTTTTCACAGGATCAAAATAATTTGCAAATATATTTATAAAAAAATGGTCTGACAAATTTTCTGTAAACTGTAATTTATTCACAAATGTCTGTTATGTTTATGTAAAACTGCATAAGCAATAAGTCTGTGTAAGCAATAATTCAAGGAAATTTCATTCATTTATCCAGAAAATCTTTATGCAGATATATATATCAATTATTCTGTGGTAATTCCACAAGGGCTTTTATGCAAAAAGGATTTATAAATTATTAAATATTTATTAAGAAAACGACAAATACTTTATTGAAGTATTATTTTCATCTGAAAATTATGAATGTTACTTGAGCGTTAGATTAAATCATGTCTTACATTATCTTACATTATTAAGCTTGCAGATTTAAACATCAGCGTTTTAAAGGACGACATTCTAATTACTATTCTAATTTATTTAAATCAAATTAATTTTATGTACTGAGTGTTCTAAACATATTTTTTTTACTGATGTTAAAAATCTGGGAAACACACTAAAACTAGGTATTGGTGGAATTTAGTCAAATTAGTCATTTTAAGATAATAAAGATGGTATGGGAATATGAAATGTTATAAAAATAGATATACTTTATATATTTAATGAATGAACTACTAGATCAAATTTTCTTTCATTTAAAAAAAATTGTCTCTGGTGTAAACTATATTAACAGAAATATATATAAAAAAATGGTTTTTCAAAAAAAATATTTTTTTAAAAAAGTATAGAAAAGGAAATAATTCGTATGCAAGCGCACCTTAAAAAAAGACTATTTTAAAACACGAAACCATAGAAATGGTTAATAAAAATCATCTCCCTGTGAAGTAGTTTTGGAAGTATACCGATTTAAAGTTAAGACCATTCAATGTTAAATTCATTTTTTAACATTGCAAAACATATTGCAGTGTGAGTAGCTTTTTAAGGAAAACTCCAAAACTACTTGTCTGAATAAACTTTAAATTTTGTATTTATATATTTGAAACTATTAGATATCGATTTTAGAGTAATATGTTACAACGTATATATATTTTTTTGAGAAATATATTTTGAAAATTTATCTGCATAGTTTAAATTTTTAAATCTGCTTAATTCGTAAAATACTTCAACGACTGGCTTTGCGCGTGGTTCTCGAAGTTAAAATATTGGAAAATCTAAATATCGTGCCAAAATTAGATGAAAATCTTAAAATGTCTTTGCAAATTCATTATGTAGACTACCCACAAAACAATTTCACTGTAACATGATTGTAGAAAATAATAGAAAAAGTGCTTTGCTGCAAACAGGCGTTTTCTAAGACTTAGGCACTATATTTATAGTACCATTGTTCGTATTTGTTTAGGAATACTACACATATTATTTAGGAATACTACACAAGAAATAGTTATCTTCGCTTAATAGTTTAAAATACTGTTAAATCAGAATTTACACCTTTAGTATACAACTTCAAAACTGAATTATTACTGTGAAATATTTAAAAACCTCAAAAAATGAAATAGTTAAAATCAAATTTCGTATTTTTCTTCGAAACCCACACAATGTAAAGGGATCACAAACGGGGAATCAGAAACTGTGCAGTCAATGTTTAATATGCAAGGTAAAAATCTTGACATTTTGAGGGCAGAAGTTCATGGATTATCCAGCCCATTATCTAAGCAATATGCTTGTTCAAGTTTTCAAAGATTATCCAGCGCGAAGTTTAAAGTCCACTTACATATCTCCTAAAAGTATCTTTGAAAGCATTTCACTAAATGTTATACAAGCAAGAGATGCCGATGTCACAAGCATGCAGACCCATAACATGAATTTAACAATACCAAGGGATGAAGAATAAAAAATACAATAAGATGAAACGTGTACTTTTTACACAATCTTGGTATTTGGAGGTAATATGTACTGAAAAATCCAAATATAATATCAACATTGCGTGAAAATTTTTAAAATTTGATACAAATTCAGTATTTAGAATACACTATAAGACAATTTCACTATAACATAATTGTAGCAAATAATAAACAAGGTGCTTTTGTGCAAAGAGACTTTTCTCAGATTTCAGATTTATAGTTATGACCATTTGTTTGTATTTTTCTAGGTGTGCTATAACTATCGATGTAAACTGTTATAAATACTTCATAAATATTTCTATTAATGCAAATGGAAGAGAAATATGTAAAATAATTTTAAATATAAAAAATATATTCATAATTTTCGGTTGTGCTTCACTTATTGAAGGCACTTTAATGGACGTTTATTGTAGAATAAATCGTTTCTTTTATTCATATTTATAATCGTAGGCAAATGAAAGAAATAGCATCTTGTTTCAGGTTAATCTTTATACTTAAATGTTTCATCTGATAAAAATAATTCTGAATTGAAATGTGTTACGCACTGTATTTTAGATGAAGCATTAATTAAAGACATGAATGGAACTATTTCGAATGGAAAAGAATAGTTTGCAATATAAATTGTAAATCTGTACTCTGTGGAATTCAGTGTGAATACAATATTTTACAGAAAACTTCGTGTAAGCGTATGTTATCGTAGCAAACCATTTTTCTTATATACGTATGTATACTTATAGGGCACAATGTTGCTCGTACCGAAAATATTTCTAATGAATGGCCAATATTGGATACATATGGCTTTATATTGGAAAATAATTACAAAGAAATGTCACAATTACAGACGTATTGGCTTTACAGTGAAAATATTTGCAAAGAAACGGCCTTTTTGCAGAAACATTGAATTTATAATGGAAATGTAATTAATGTAATAGCGAGATATTTCTTGCCTATACATCAGTAATATTAACAACAAAATTGAATACAATTCAATGATGTGACACTATTTAGTGCAACCATTACCAAGATGTAACAATATTATCTAATATTAAACAAGAAATGTACGTTAAAAATTACATTTTAGCTCTGCATATTAAGCATTGAATATATTTTCTTTTCATAACTAGGACAAGAAAATCTACGCTGGAAATCATATTCTATCTTTAAAAATGTGTAGTTATTATTATTATTTATTATTATTATTACTTATTATTATTATTATTTATTATTATTATTATTTATTATTATTATTATTTATTATTATTATTATTATTTATTACTATTAACTTAGAATTCCTATAAAAATCTTCTGCAATTGCACTCTTAAATTTTATTAATATCTGGCAATGATATTCATATTTAACAATTCGCAAACATTGTTGATTATTATTGCATAATCCTTGCTACTTAATAAACAAACTCATTGGTGAATGAATTGACTGTTAACGACCTATCAGATGATTAATTAACCATAAACAATTAATTAAACGAATTTTTGTACTAGTATCAATGGCTGGAAATTAGAAAAAAATATTCTATTTATGTTAAATTTTTGTTAAAGCATGTTGATTTTGTATAAGATAATCATTCTTCGTCTTTCAAAAATAACTTAATTAAAACTGTAATGAAATCTCTTGTTGAAACATGTACTATAAAAAAATAATTGTGAAAATAGTGTTGAATTTTGAAAATCATTCTCAGTCTGTTATACATATATTCATATAAAGAGTTACAAAGAACAAAATTAAAAAATAGTTTCAACTTTAGGCATTTAACTTAAAAAAAAACCGGATAAATATAATCATTTTTTATTACTTTATAATATAACTTAAGCTTGTATATAAACATGCTCTATCTTCATCATTTAGTGTTGAATTGTCTCATTGTGTGCTTGGAATTTACAACAAACTCACATTAAAACACATATGTTAAAATAAAATTTAGTGAAATTTATTTTTGTGCAAAGAGACTTTTCTCAGATTTCAGATTTATAGTTATGACCATTTGTTTGTATTTTTCTAGGTGTGCTATAACTATCGATGTAAACTGTTATAAATACTTCATAAATCTTTCTATTAATGCAAATGGAAGAGAAATATGTAAAATAATTTTAAATATAAAAAATATATGCATAATTTTCTGTTCTGCTTCACTTATATATATTATATCACTTATATATACACTTATATATATTATACTTATATATATATATCACTTATATATATTTTTTTGAGAAATATATTTTGAAAATTTATCTGCATAGTTTAAATTTTTAAATCTGCTTAATTCGTAAAATACTTCAACGACTGGCTTTGCGCGTGGTTCTCGAAGTTAAAATATTGGAAAATCTAAATATCGTGCCAAAATTAGATGAAAATCTTAAAATGTCTTTGCAAATTCATTATGTAGACTACCCACAAAACAATTTCACTGTAACATGATTGTAGAAAATAATAAAAAAAGTGCTTTGCTGCAAACAGGCGTTTTCTAAGACTTTTATTTTTATAGTACCATTGTTCGTATTTGTTTAGGAATACTACACATATTATTTAGGAATACTACTCAAGAAATAGTTATCTTCGCTTAATAGTTTAAAATACTGTTAAATCAGAATTTACACCTTTAGTATACAACTTCAAAACTGAATTATTACTGTGAAATATTTAAAAACCTCAAAAAATGAAATAGTTAAAATCAAATTTCGTATTTTTCTTCGAAACCCACACAATGTAAAGGGATCACAAACGGGGAATCAGAAACTGTGCAGTCAATGTTTAATATGCAAGGTAAAAATCTGGACATTTTGAGGGCAGAAGTTCATGGATTATCCAGCCCATTATCTAAGCAATATGCTTGTTCAAGTTTTCAAAGATTATCCAGCGCGAAGTTTAAAGTCCACTTACATATCTCCTAAAAGTATCTTTGAAAGCATTTCACTAAATGTTATACAAGCAAGAGATGCCGATGTCACAAGCATGCAGACCCATAACATAAATTTAACAATACCAAGGGATGAAGAATAAAAAATACAATAAGGTGAAACGTGTACTTTTTACACAATCTTGGTACTTGGAGGTAATATGTACTGAAAAATCCAAATATAATATCAACATTGCGTGAAATTTTTTAAAATTTGATACAAATTCAGTATCATCTCTTTTATATACAGATAAAAGAGAAAAAAGTAAATATTTATTGCAGCGCAAAACATTTCTTCCCCCCCCCCCAAAAAAAAAAACACGAACGAAAAATCATGTGTCAAACATAGATTATGAAACACTTTCCAATACATCCAGAAAACTTTTATCGAAACTGCACCGATAAATAAGGTGAAAGAAGATATGTAAGTAAACAGTTTAGAAAACATATAGCAAATTGAAAAATACAGTTTTTGAAATTACCTTCCATTGCCAAAAAGTAGTCAAATTATATTGTGCAGCCCTGTATATGATCAACAGATTTGAATATATACTACCTAGCATGATAAAATTTAGTTCAGTTAGAAAATTCACATCACGAAATTTTCGACAATCGATGGAAATGCATTTGAAATCTTTTGTGCAGCCCTGTATATTATTTGAAGACTTTTATACACACCACATATTAAGCTAAATGCTTTCAGGTAAAATAACGCATAACGCAACTTAAAACTCACTTCCAGCAATTTCCAACCGTAAACGACAACGTATCTTGTGTTTTGCGTATCCCTGTATATGAAATTCATTTATATTCCACAAACCTCTATTACTCTACTAAATATAGTTCAACAGGAAATTGCGTAACACAATTAAAAACTACCCTTAAGCGTTTCAATCCCATAGTCTGTAATGCTTACCAATTCTCTTGTGTAGCCTTGTATATGATAAACCGAATCTATACACACCATGTACTATGGGAAAATTTTGTTAAATTTAAAAACGCAAACAAAATTGAAAATGCACATATCATACATTGACTGAAATTATCAAACATATACTGTGGCCGATATATTTTGTGTGTCCCTGAAAATGAACGATAAATGCGATGCACACCATAATTTGAAGCGAGCAATTTATAGTGCACCTCAGTAATGCATATAATTTTCAAGTTTGAAAAACTGAAACATCATTAAATTACACAGTGAACGATTTTTCCCCGTAGAACAATGTGTAACATAAATCTTTCTGTTTGACCCTGTAAATGAATAAAGATGCTTTGCACCCCATATCGTACAAAAATCATGTTTTAATGCGCTTCATAAATCTATATCAATTTTATCATATTTCAAATGGCGTAGCATCTTCAAAATGCACTTGAAACGATTATTTCCCATTGACTGCAATGTAACGGAATATTTTTGACTCTTCCTGTAAAAAAACTATAAGTTCTATACACTTAATTTTTAATATGGATAATGCTATAGTAAACGACAATAACATATAAACATTTCAGTGTAATTGAAGCATATTTAATTTAGAGCAGGAGTTAGAGTGCGGGCAGACGACAGACGGCAGACAAACCGAAGTCATAAACACTTTGCAACTAGGTCGGAAAGTGTTAAAAAGGTTAAATGTATTAAATTAAAATATAAATTTCACATAAAATTCTGAAAAGAATATTGTTTTTTTTTTTTTGTTTTTTTAATTTAAGTATGCTACTAACAATTTAGAAAAGAATTAATGAGACAAAATGAGATTAAAAAATATATGAGAACGAGGAAAAATGAAATCATTTAAATAATTATATAATATGAGAAATATGACTCGTATGATAAAGTAGAACATTTTAGATTTTAATTTTTAAAAATATTAAGAATATCTAAAGTTTCTTATCTGAGTATCCTCTAAAATTAAAAAAATGAATTTTATATATATGTTTGCAGTATACTCTTTTATAAAGATATGTTTTATTTTTTTTCTTTATAAATTTTTGCTACTTTGTACTAATTTTGAAATACGCAGTCAGAAAATTTCAGAGAAAAATGTAGAAAATTTTATTTATTTCTGTTAATATAAGTTTGTATGTAAATATATTTTAGCTTCATCTTTTAACATAAAATTATTTCCAGCATTCATGGAACTAAAAATAACCTAACACATTCATATAAATAAAATTATCTTATAAAGTTCAAAATTTCACATTTTTTATTAAAACAGAATATTTCATTATCTGAAAGAAATGCTTAATATCTTGGAAATAAAATTGTGACGTAAAGTATTTAAATAAAAACATAGTTTTATGCTTTCAGTGTTAAAAAAAATCTATTAACGAATTTTAAGAAAAGTAATGACACAAAAAATATCAAAGAATAATTAACTATACAAACGAAAAAAGTTGAAACATTTTTAAAAAATTACATATAAACAGGAAAGGTGACTTAGAGGATAAAAGAAACAGATTACGGTTTTTACTTTTAATGAATATTAATATTATTTTAAGATTCTTAGACAATGTCCACAAAAAATTAAAAGATAAATTGTTATATATGTTTACAAAAGGACTTTGAAAAGTTGTGTTTAATTTATCGTTAATAATATTTGTTTTGTTGTATTTATTTTGAAATATGTTTTTAATAATTCTTGGAACTTTTTTTACATTTATTATATTGTAAAATGATTTAAATTAATTTTTTTTTTCATTTTAATAAATTTCAAGAAGTAACTTTATTTTTTTTTATAATATATATAGTTAAATTACTACAGCAATCAATATCTATATTTTATGTTTTAGACGTTATTTTTACTATAAAATTATAGTTTTTTTTATTATAATAATTAAATGCAGAATTTAAAGGTAGAATTTCGAAAAATTAAATAATTTTTAATTTGCTTCCGAATGATACGTAGAATAATATATATATATATATATATAATCTTATTAAAAAGTACATTAATACCCAAGAAATCATCGCTTTAAAATTTTTTATTTAAAAGTTCTACTAACGATTTTGACAAAAAAAAAACGAAACAAAAAGGAGTAACAATTGAATTATCTTCATAAAAAACGGCTAATTTGGGATATTTAAAAAAACTGTTTTTACTTTTATTTTTTAAATTTCTTTGAATTATTGCATAAAAATTATGATTTACTTACCTAATATGTAAATGCATAATTTGGCATTTTTACTATTATATCATTGACTAGAATAACATGAATAAAAAAATTTCATTGACCGCTTTTCTATCAATGTGCAGAATTATATAAAACGACAAGAAATAAAAGTCAATGCGTGAAGCATAGATTACGAAACACTTTCCAACACTCCTAGCAAACTTTAAAAAAACCTTCGTTGTTTAATAACGGAAATAAGATACCTAATTAAACATTTTAGAAAACGCATAATACATTTGAAAAACAGATTTCACCAATGACCACCCATAGCCGGATAAGTACTCAATTCTTTTGTGCATCTCTGTATATGATATATAGATTTGTGTATATTATACATAGTATGCTAAATAAATTACAGTTTAGTAAGAAAACATAAAACACAGTTGAAATTTCAACTTCAGCAATTTCAACCAATAGACGGAAACATGGGTGAATTATTTTGTACAGGTATGAATGTTACCCATATATGTTTATGCACGCCACATATTAAATTTAAACTTAATTTAGGCAAAAACACGTTTATAACTACTGAAATAACAATTCAAGGAATTATCATCCATATGTGGCTATACTTCTTTCATGACCTTGCAAATGATTTTATTTATATTCTACAAACATCTGCTACAAAACAGTATGCTAAATATAGTTTAACTTGAAAATGTATAACTCAATTAAAAACTACTTTTAAGCTATTCACGTTCATACTCAGTAATGCTTAATAATTCATGTGTGTAGCCCTTGAAATGATCTGCATTTATATACAAGACGTAGTATACAAATACTTAGTTAAACATAAATGAATACCATTACATAAAACACACTTCCAGCAATTACCATTAATAGACAGTATTTTGGATAAGTACTTTATGCGATGATATTCTACAGCAAGTATCTTGTAGTACACTTTAGTAGAATATATCAATTTCATTATATTTGAAATAGTGTAACATTATTTAATACGTTGCAAACATGTTTTCCCCATATACCATTACGTAAACGAATTCTTTTGCGTGGCGTTGTAAAGGAAAGATAATTTTTTCCCACTCATTATTCTACAGAAAGCCTGTTTAACTGAACCTCACGAATTCACATCAATTACATTATGTTTTTAATACTGTAACGATTTAAATACACTACATACGACTTTTCTCCATAGACGATATTATAACGGAACTCTTTTGAGTGCCCAAGTAAACGAACTATAAGTGTTACACATACAATATTATATAGTAAGCATCTTGTATTGCACTTCAGTGATGTATATTAATTTCAATATATTTTAAAGAAAGTACCATCATTAAAACACACAGTAAAAAATTATCCTGTAGACCATAATGCAATGGCACTATTTTGATTGCCCCTGTGAACGAACTATATATTCTACACACTTCATTTTCGATACCGAACATGATATAGTAACTCTCAATAATGTATTTCAGTTACATGTCGATAGTATTTAACATGACAAAGAAAAGTATGTTTATGAATACATTTTACATTAAATATTTTATCTACAAATATCGGTAATTGAAATCCTATGAAACATGACCATTTGTCGACTGTTTGATTTTAAATTTATTGCGATGACTCTTATGTACTATATATAATGAATTACCAACGATATAGTTATAATGTACCGTCTCGGTATGATTGCTGCGGGGAAAGTTATTAACAGACTATGACAGCTTAAGAATATTTAACAAAGAAGATTTTATTAAGAAACAAATAAAAAACAATAAATGGATCTTTGTTAAATATGTAAATTGAAGGACTTGGTCATGATTATTGACCAAACAATTATGAAGTGTTTTCAAGTGCACAGTCTTTTATACCATTCAGCCGGTCAAGTAGGTAAAGAGTTCACTAGATATAATTCTAGATAGGTGGTTCTTCAGAATTCAATCAGCTACCGAATATTGTTCCTTTTAAACAAAGAATTTCCATCACTAGGTTGTATAGTAATTGGTGACAAGCTATGTTGTTAATTTGTAAGAGTTCTGTTGGGAGGGATGCTAGAGCTCTCAAGTAGAATGTCTAGGGTGGTCTAGGTACACTACTCGGTACAGAAAAATAAAAAGGATAGGGGAATTTAATTAGTGACCTGGGAGTTAAAAATAATCACTGTCACAAAGTTTTAGTAAATGCTCGTAGAAGTCAATTTACAAACTGGGAGTAGGTTAAAAGAAGAATAGTTTTTGATATTCGCTCTGGAAAAATATCGCGAGCCGGATGCAATTCACTGGAAGAATCAGAAGTCTTCACTAAGGCTCACAATGAACAAGATACCTTTCCTGAGTCCTACATGAATGAAGTCTAATTGTCTCAGAAGCTCCAGAGTTGTTACGAATTTCTCTTGGGTTCAGATGAAAGATATCTTTTTAATGTGAAATCTCTTTAAAGTCTCACCGAAACATATGTCTTCCAGGACAGAAAGTTGGACCGTAACGAAAACAACTATATCGGCTTGCCTTAATAACTCCCTAACTGTTAGCCTCGAAAAACCTAAGTGTGGCATGGCTCTTTAACATCATCTCGCAAGTACGAGATTGCTTATGCTCCGAGGGTTAGCAGGACGGCGGAGAGAGTACGCAGTGCTAAGTGGCCAATATCGGCACTATACCTCGTTTCTATTCAGTGTAACTCACGATTCGGTGCACGGTGATCCGGGTGTTTCTGCATGCAGTTTGTCGATATCGATCGATGTAAATAATAGCAAGTGTAATTTGAAGAAAAACGAGAAAACCTAACGTCAGTGCGCGAAAAAGTGAGAAATTCAAAATGTCTGACTCAACTCGTACAGTATCAAACTGAAAATATTCAGAGATATCGTTGGAAAGAGAAGCTTATGAGAAACGCACAAGTACCCTAATGTGGAGCAAGCGAGACTGCTTCGTGAGCGTCGCAACGTTAACGCGGTGCACTCGGTCAACAACGCCAGGAACACCTCTACTGCTGCTGTACACGAACCGATGGACATAGCGAGTGAAGATGAGAGCCAGCCATACATCAGTCCAGTACGCCTCCGAGTTGATGGATATCAACATCATTCGAATCGATCAGATGCAGGACCATTGGCGTGCAGCAGGCGAACGCTTAAAATTTTTTTTGCCTCAACTACGTGCCTACAGTACCAACAACACTGGGAAATACCACGATCGATTGTACTTTCACCATAGAAAACGATGTTGATGTTGAGGTTTTATGCCTTTTACCTATCAGATCACAGACCAATGTTAAACAAAATTGTCATAGAATGCCAGTCGAAATAGTTGACAGTGTCTGTGTTATGTTAAAATAACATTTTGCACGCACACAATGCGTCGTTTTCATTTCAATCCAATACATAAATTCGACTCGCTGTCATAGACGTTTCAGGTTAAACCAACGGCCGTGCATCCCTACACAGCACCGACTTTTTTGGTTATCCTAGACAAGCTCTCTCCAAGAAAAATCACTGAATTGCGTTTATACCTCTCATATCTCTTTTTTCTATATCACATTTAGGAGTGTCAGATAGAGGATCCCTCCTGGCTACTCGTCTCTCCATGTGGGAGGACCTCAGGACCATTAACGCTTCAATTGATTTTTTCGGTTTCCGCGTATTTCTCAGTGAACATGACTTTGCTAGGTCAAGGCTTCCCATGATCGGCGGTCCATCAGGACTTTTCCGCTTCTAAACGCATTTATTCTCTCTGTCACAGAAATGTCCGAAAATTAACTGGGGCTATTTCTTTGATCTCACTAACATGGGCACACGACATAGAGATATTTCGACTAGGAACTCCTTTGACACGATTCTCTTTGGGTTTCTGGATTGCTGTAAATTTAGCAGTGATGAGAAACTTTATAATACATGTATAACGAAATATCCCATGTCTTGTAATTTTATTCGGACATGTTTATATCGAATGTTACGTAAGCGATATTTATACAAATATCATGAATAGTAACAATTTTAAGGTGGGAAGTGTAGGGCACGATAGTTTCTTTAACAAATATTATACAATGTCAGTGAAATAATTCTAGAAGTATTTGTTTGAAAGAGACTAATCAGTAAAACCCCAGAGCTCTATACTTATATTTTAAGCATGAACATAAACAACATGCATCTTCCTCATCCAATACTTCAGTACCTGGAACTAATAACAATCATTTCCTAATATTTAATAAAGTCTGTATCATTTTCTAAAACTATTTTCTAAAAATAATATTTTTCTCTACAAAAACGTGTTCAGGTTTTATATTTAAAACAAAAATTAAAAACTAAATAATGTCACTTCTTTTTTTTTTAATGTTCTCCGAAAGTTTAAGTATCTTTAGCAATTTCGAGAAATGAAGTAAAACATAAAGACATTAAGAGCCATATTAAATTAAAAACTAAGGTCATTTTATAAAAGTACATAAACTGAAAACGTGACTTGGAGTCTGAATGAGGCAGCCTCCAGTTTTGTTTTTGTTTACAATTAATATTTTATATGTTTAGCAAAACACTGTCAAATTTATATAAATTAAATTGATATACTTCTGTTTACAAATATCTTTGTTAAACATACGTTTAGTTTTGTCATAAATATTTTTAATTTTTATGTGTGTATTTTCAGTTTTGCTCACATTATTCTCGGTGTATATTGAAAACGTATTTGATATTTATATAAAACGTTGTTTAAATTTTAATCGCATTTTATTTGAATTTTATTTATATTAAATCTCTTTTTGTAGTAAGAAGATGGCAATTATACCTTCGTGTAAAAAGAAAAAAAATACGATAAAATATTTACTTTAGGCATAAATATCAGAAAATAATAATTTAAAAAGTATTAATTTAAATGAAACTTATCAGAAAAACACTTCAAATATTGATCTTCAAGCTCTAAATATATTTTGTTTGAGTACCTGCTTTATAAAGATGGTAACAAATGGTGGCAGCGACCTGCGCAATAGCTTTCGTTTTATCGCAAATATATTCTACCCTAAATATAATTTAAATTTTTACATTATCGAACAGGAAAAACGCCCTTTCATTAAAATATTTTTGAAAATTGTATCTCAGTTTACTGATTTTTTTGGATAATTTAAATAATTCCCCAGCATGAATTTTCAGAACCCATCGCAATAATGAATGTTTGTTACAATAATGTAATGTAACATTTACAGTAATATAAATAATTTGAAAAATGAGAAAATGACAGCTTTATCACTATTGACAATAGATTAGAGCTACTCTTTCCATCTCTAGAAAAAAAACTTTTTCTTTCATAAAATGAAAAAATGTCTTTACGTTTTGTGTATAAATTAATCATAAGCGAAATTTGGATATAGGTTACGTTTTAAACATGTATTTTGAATTAATCAATTTTTAAACTTTATTATTTGAACACATGATTGATATATTTCTTATTAAAATGATTTTAAATTTAGTTGCTGGAAAATCTGATAAATATATTAAATGCAAAAATCTATTAAAGTGTTCAATTAAATCCTATTTTCACGTATGTTCTTTACACTGTGCAGTGTGTTCTGTATTCCGAATAGACTAGGTAGAATCACTTGTTTATAATGAACGATACTTATCATCATCATTTAACGATATATTTGTTCGAATGCCTAGAATTAATAACTAGCACTCCCTATTTCTTTTATATAATAACAAAATTCTATAACCTTTATTGTAACAATAATTTCAAAATAATATTTCCAGTTTTTATTTCCATTTTTTCTTCTTTTCAAATAGGAAAATGCATTAAAAATATCTCTTCATTTTTCAAATTTCAAAATACTTTTCTCAATTTTAAAATAATTCGAGCAATTTCAAGAAGTAAAATGAAACAAAAATATATTAAGGAGCTTTATTAAATTAAAAACTGAGTTCATTTAAAATAATGAACATAAAGAGAAAACGTGACTTGGAGCTTAAAAGAGGCACACTCCAGTTTTATTTTCAAGGAATATTAATATTCTTTGCGCTTTAGCTAAATGTCAACAAATTTAAAATAAAACTAAATTGATATATATCTGTTTGCGAATAGCTTGTTTAAACACTCATTTAGTTTTAACCTAAATAATTTAAATTATTACGTGTTAAATTTAAAGTATGAACTCAGTAATTTCACAATATTATTAATACAATATAATTAAACATATTTTAAAAATAAATTCCACGTAAAAAAATAGAGATACGATAGATGGCTCTGTATATTATAAGCGAAGAAAACAATGTTTTTAGTATCAAAACTTAGCATTCATCATACCGTCATTAGTGCAAACAAGAACATAATTTTGATCATATATTATATATAGTGGAGAAGCATGATTAGAGAGATTGGTTTATTGGCCAATAGTTTTATAGGAAACTTGAAGGACAGCCAATAGGATCATCCAAAGGAAAAGAAGCGGACAATACGAAAAAAGTAAGTACCCATTAAGAAAAGAAGTGTTTTAAGTAAGACTTCCGGAAATCTAACAATAAACGGACCGCAAAGTCCCAATTAGCAATGTTTTTATAATTTTTATGGATATGAAATTATTTAAGAAACAGTAGAATATAGCACGAGAAAAAAAATAATATGTAATAATTAGCAAATTTTTTGGCGCTCGAATAGTTATTTTATTTATTTATGAAATTAAAAGCCATTTCAATTTCATCTTATCCTTTCTTGAATATGTGCAAACAACAGTGACAATTTTTAATCAAAATTTGGGTTATTCTTTGCTCCTCCTTGTAGTCCTTTCACTTCAACTTGTATACTGGTGAGCCTTCCAGTTATAGAGAGATACTATACACAGACGAATAAACTCTTCCTTTGATTATTAGTTTGTTTACATTTTTTAATTATTACAAGATTCATTACCTGTATTTGACAATAAAAGCTGTACAATATTGGTTGATTAAATCTTTGAGCAAAGGATTAAATTTACTTGAGAAATTAACTCTTTATTACCATACTAATACACTATAAAATAACTAATTATTGTACCAATTATTGTATATTAATGTATCAAATCATTTAAAAACTGACACTGCTTGTAAGAATTTATTTATGACATAAGTCTGAACTGCATTCGCATCGACATATTCATCTTGTGCAGCAAAATGTATCACTTACATGCCCCTCATAAACTCGTAGTCATACAGACATTTTTTAAAAAACAACACATAACCCAATGTGAACTTTTAATGATAGTCGACCTTTTAATTGAATTTTCATTCGCGAGAAATGAAAGAAGTCAGAAAAAGCTAATTCTGACCAGTAGAAAAGGATAATATAATGTAGTCTCACGTATATAATGAATGCTCGGTGGGGAAGTGCATTGTTTTTATTGAAAGTATTGAGTAACATGTTAAAACTCTGTGTGGTCATTATTCTCTGGTTAACGCAAAAACTCTTGTTAGCATATTCTCGCTAACTCTTTGTTCAGCATTATAATTCACAGAGTACACTGTAAAAAAAATGCAGTAAAATTACGGGCAGAGGCCGGCAGCAGAGATTCCAGTCATACCTCGTAAAAAAAAAAACAATCCATGCCCATCATTTTGTGCAGCCCGTAATTTTACGGGGCAAAGTAATATAGCATTATAATTCACAGGATATAATGCACTTTAAAACACAATAACACTTTGCTTACTGTTCCATAGCACATAGCACGGTAGATAATCATCACAGAATCACTGTTTTGGCGGGTTAAAATTTTCGAAATACGAGTAAAATGAAGGGTTACACCCTAGTGGAGGACAATGTATGTGGTCGTACCGTATTTTTGCTAACATATGAGCTATAACTGTAAAAATATGTGGATTGCTCTTAATTTTCTAAGAATCTAAGGGATAAGGCCGCTTATTTAGTGGATCAGATCGTTTTTCATCAAATAAAGCTGTTGCCCGTGAAAATTGAAGGGCAAACGCTCATAAATTTACAGTTTTTTTTATAGTGTACTACACGTGCTGACAAAAATCCAACTGTAGATCTCTCGTTGTTTACAAGTAATATCCTGTTGGATTCTGCCATATCATAAATTATATTCACTATTGCTACGAATAAAAACTTTTGTCTGCTGTTTAGTGGGCCACTACGGATGTATTCTGGACACTTTTGTTATGGAAACATTACTGAACTGCGGAATAAATAGTTTTAGAAACGGAAAAGACGAAATAAGATCTTTCACGAGAAAGGGATGAGAGATGAGACCAGAGAACAGAAGCAGATGTATGTGCTGGAGGGGATTAGGTTCATCTGCTTTTTATTGTATAAAATTTATATATTTACACAGGAGAGGGGACGAAGGCACGTCCATATATTTTAGTGCAGACATAATTAGTGTATTTCTTACAGTCTTCTAAAATGATTGACAACAAGAAAACAGAATCGTCTATAAATGAACCACGAATGTACACAAACAGAAAATATTCAAACAAATATATTATTCTTACTTGTAAACGTAAGAATTTTTTATTTATTTTGATAACAACTTTGCACACAACCCTTGCAGTTGCTACTTCAGTATGTTAAAACGAATGAGTTGGCTTTAATAGTATTTTGCAAGCACGCATAAATTGAGAAAAGAGAATTAATTAAATGTTTGCATTACAGTCGTGCGTCTAGCTACGTCAGTTCTTTTATACAATGTTGCACTTATTTTAATGAATGGCAAAAGAAATAAAATGTTAATTGTTTTTACTAACGTTTGGATGCAAAATTTTCAAATAATTTAAACAATTTGTCATTTTCAATTAAAATCAATTAAATTATAACTAACACTTAAATAAAACATTTATTCTAACAACACTCTTTGACATATACGTATTTCACTGTAAAAAGGCAGTTGAAATAATTAAAGAACTTAAGACTGTGTTACAAATAAAAGAAACATGAAAAAAAAATTCAAATGACGTTTTTACGTCTGGAAGCAGCTCAACAAGCAACATTCTGTTTATTATTTGATATCTTTCTGAATACTTTATATTTAAATCTGCATATTGTTTTGATTTCCATCATTTAACACTAAATTATATGCTTATGTGCCTTGATTAACAACAAGCATTTTCTTACGTAGATAAAATTAAAATATTTGTGAATATTTAACTGTTCTGCTACAACAGAATACTTATCTGTCTAATAATTTTGACTTTATTCTAAAAAAAGTAGAAAAAAACACTTAACAAAAATAAATGTGGTAGACATTTGTTTTTAAGAAAGCTAGTTTAACAAAATAATAAAACAGAAAACGTGACTTTTAGGATACAATAAGCACATTATATGTTTTATTTTTAAGGAATATTAGTTTTGTTTTACGTATTTGAATAAAAATTTGAAAACTTGAAAAAAATATTTTATTATTTTTTCAGTATGCTATTTAAACCTTGTGATCAATATTTCATCTTTAATACTCGTGTATTAAATTTTTCATTGATTTTGAAATAGTCATTTCAAGTTTTCTCTTTTTTTTAATGGAAATAAATGTTTGTAGTGGCTCATGCTTAAATACAGGCATATATATTTTTTTGCATTTAACTTTCTATATTTAATAGTTTCGATAGTTAATTGTATTTATGAACTAAAGTTTTTACAATTACTTTGGTAGAAATTTATCAAGGGGGGAAATGTTGCGTACTGCTTTTAAACACCGAAGTGTTGTGTCATATTAAAATGTCGTATCATATATATATATGGTAATGTCGTAAGTAAATGAAGATTCGAATTAGGTTAAATATTATATTGACTACTATTTACAAAAAAAAGTATATACAGATTTGCATGATTAATCTTTAACACCGTCGTTGACAGTCTATGTCTTTCGTAACTTTAGTTACATACGTCTTTCTCTTCCAACATCATCTCGTCCTCTGGTTCTGGCAGGAAGTTTCACCGCTTGAGAAATGGTGGCGCTGCTCTCAGTGCGTATCTAATGCCGGGTCGTTGCCATTCTGATACTCGGCCATTCGACTTGCCATGACCTCATGGCGACGTTGCCAGGAACTGAAAATTGAAAAGGAAAAAAGCAACAGCAAGGGAAAACAAACAGTTTTTTTAAACATATATATATATAGTAACTGATGAATAGTGGTGATGATTTTTCTTTGTTTGTTCGTCTTCGTCGTCATCAGACCGTCTTGAAGTTTGCCGTCTTGGATCGTCTTAAAAATTCGTCGTCATCTTATAGTCGTAACATTCGTCCTAAAATCACTAGATCATCGTAATATTACCACATATTCGTCGTATGAATTTAATTGAATACATCATTTCGTCTTGCTGTATACATGCTAAATTATTTTATAAATTTATCTTCGTAAACCAAATTGAAATGAAACCAAATATTAATACATATACACTTGAAAATAAAAATAGTAAGAGAATCTTTCTTGACAAATTTGGAAAACACAAAAATATACTTGAATAATCAATGAAAGACGTCGTGTAATAATATCAGACAAAAATATAGAAAATATGTACAGTATAAGAATAAAAAAAAGCGTTGAATTTCATCTTTTACGTGGTTGACCACGGTTTCATCATATCAACTGCAGTGGATGTTGCGTTTGGACCCTCATGGTGTCCAACCTTTTCTACCTCGTATCTGTCATGACTGTTAACAGCTTTGACTTTATACGGACCAAAATATTTGATTCGATGTTTCAGGCCTGGTCCGAATTGAGTACGCTGAATTGCGACTAAGTCACCAACCTGATATACTTTGGGCGGTTTTCTACGTTTGTCATAAAATTGTTTGCTTTGTTGTTGGTGTTGAATAATGTTATTTTTAGTGATTTCTCTTAACTCGTTTTTAGTATCTAATGCAACGTTGGCAAGCTCTTCTTCTAGGAGTTGTTTTATGCGAATGTCATCTTTATTTTTCATTTTAATCCCAACCAACAATTCGAATGGGGAAAACTGTGTTGTATCTGACTTTGTACTATTGATAATTCTTTGTACTGAAGGGACATGTTTGTACCATTTGGTGGGATCATCCAAAGATAACTTAGTGAGAACTGGGATCAGCGTGGCATGGAATCGTTCGACTTGGCCATTTCCACGTGGTACACCAGTAGCGATTGGGACATACTCTATGTGCTCTTCCTCACAAAATGTTATAAAATCGGTTGACGTAAAAGCAGGGCCTTTGTCGCAAATAATGCGACGTGGATTTCCAAAGACAGTTTGTTGGAGTTTAAGCTTGTCTAAAGCATCACGGGCAGTTGTGGATTTCACAGGATATATCCACATGAATTTAGTAAATGCATCGACTACCGTCAAGAGATGCTTATAATTTTTATTCGTCGACGGTAACTGTCCTAGAAAATCGACATGTTACGTATCAAGAGGAGTTTCACCTTTGGGAATTGGGTGAAGGAAACCTTCGGGCTTTCCAGACTTCCTGGAAGACAAAATGCATGGCACACAGTTCGCTATGACAGTTTGTACCAGTTTATTAAGATTTGGAATGTAATAGTCTCTGTTAAGGATATCCGCAGTTTTTGAGTGGAAAAGTGACCTTTAGAATGTGCATCTTGTATAATTTGATTTTGCATAGCTTGTGGGACAACTAATAGTTCGCGATCTTGAACAAGTTTATAAAGTACACCGTTCTTTAATAAAAAATCATTTACGGGTGAATGCTCAACAGCTTGCTTCATACTACTTATAAAATCATCAGTGTCTTGAGATGCAATGATTTTTTGTGTAATTTCGTTATGTGTGACTAACATTACTGGGTATCGACTTAACGCGTCGACGTGTTGCATTTGTTTTGCAGCTCTGTGAGCAACAACAAAATTAAAATCTTGGAGAAAGAGAGCCCATCTGGCAATCTTTGCACTAATCTTAGCTTTATCCATAGTTTTTTGGAAGGCTTCACAATCTGTGACAATTTTGAATTTAGTTCCATGTAAATACACTCTATTTTTTTAATGCTTCAACGACCGCTAAAACCTTTAATTCATAACTGTGCAATTTTTCTTGTGCAGGGGATGTCTTTCTACTCATGTATAAAACAGGATGAAATTTGCCATCGGCCGATTTTTGTAAAAGAACTGCACCGAAACCAAACTTAGATGCATCTGTATGTACTTCTAATTCGGAACCGGGGACAAAAAGAGGAAGAACAGGTTCAGTTGTAAGCAGCTTTTTTTTAGAGTGGAAAATGCAGCTTGTTGCTCTGCGCCAAAATGAAATGTAGAATTATTTCTGAGAAGATCATTTAGGGGTTTTGCAATGGCTGCATATCCTGAGATATACTTGCGAAAATAACCCGTTAAACCTAAAAAGGATTGTAAATGTTTAGCATTCTGGGGTTCTGAAAAATTTTGTACAGCTTTGATTTTCAAGGGCGATGGTGTAATTGTGTTATTTTCTATCACGTGTTCTAAGATTTCAACTTTACGGACAAGAAATTGACATTTTTTGAAATTAATGTTCAAACCATAGCTTGAAGCTACTTGTAGGACGCGTTTCAGTTTAGCAAGTCCGTCTTCTTCAGTTTTCGCAGGTATGATAAAGTCATCCATATATAAAATAAATGTGCCGTCTGCTAATAAAGGACGAAAAACACAAGCTAAATATCTGTTGAAAGCAGCAGGGCTAATGCTCAACCCGAAAGGGGCCTTTAAAAATTCCCACTGACCATCATGAGTGATGAAAGCAGTATATTTAGTACTGTTAGGATCTATATCCACATGGAAAAAACCATTTTTGAGATCAATTGATGTAAACAATTGGGCACTTTGCAATTGATCCAAAACATCATCAATGAGGGGTAAAGGGTAATTATCCCTAACAATTTTTTTGTTTAATTTTCTATAGCCAATACATAAACGTGTAGAATTATCTTTCTTTTTAACAAGGACTATTGGACTGGCATAGTCGCTACAGGATGGTTTAATGAACCTTCTTTGAGCCATTGCTCAATTTGAGCAGAAACAAGTTGTTTTTCAGGCAATGGCATTCGACGGGCTCGTTGACAAACGAGAATATCATCTTTTAATATAATGGACATCTTTAGATTGGTGGTGCGCGTTTTGATTGGTTTATAACTATGAATTAAATTATACACTTCTTGTTTGCATGCTTTATGACGAATATGACTTAAATCTACGTCAAGGGGATCTTCAACAGCATTTACTAAATGTACAAACAAATTATCATCAGATTCTGGTTTATTAAGAGAAATACCAGTTTTGTCGTAAAGTAATGTGCCTTGAGTAATTATATCTGTACCAATAATAAGTGGGAGATTCATGTGATTCTTTTCGATGACATATATAGTTGTAGAAAAAATAGTATTATCAATATCAATGTTACCAGAAAATGAGCCAACTGGTTTAGAATTACCACTACCAAACCCTGTTAATGTTAAACCCACGGGTGTTAATGCTGACAAACCCAATTGTGCATAAATATCTTCACGAAGTAAAGTAAAATTGCTTCCTGTATCGATGAGAGTATCAATCGTAACACCAGAAATTTTAACTAATTTATGCATTTCATTACGAGAACACGTTAGAACATTAACTTGAAAATGATCATTCGAATTTTTTGCATCCTTTGATTTATCACATTGAAATGATTTATGCCCGTACCGATTACAAGCAAAACAGAGGGGATCTTTATCTTTATTTTTACGGTCTATACTCACGTGATTTTTTTGGCCACAATTGTAACAGAACTTAACATTACGATTTTTGGAATTCTGGGAATTAAATAATGACTCAGCATTATCAGGTTTAGATTTAAATTTAGGAACAAATTTTTCATTGTGTTTCGGTTTTTCATCTTGAAAATGGCGCTTATTCTTGATAAAGTCGTTTCGGATTTTGTCGATAATTTTTAACTTTTGTTTAAATTCTATGATAGTTTTACATTCATAAAGGATAGATTTCTGCAAAACAGAAACAGGAATACCTTTAATTATGTATTGCATAAGAGCAGAATCTTCGATATTACCGCGTGAACCCAACTGCTTCATGATTAGAAAATATTCATCTAATGACTCATTTTCATTTAATTTTCGCGCATTTAAAATTTCATGTAATTCAGCAGAATTATATAATTCCCCAAATTCGGCAAAAAGCAACTCTTTCAACTTATTCCATGAATTTATGTGACTCTCTGTTTGAAATAATAATAGCGCTTTACCTCTTAAGGATCTTTTGGCAAATAAAAATTTATGTAGTTCAGACAAATTAAAAATATTAGCTACATCTTCAAAATCGGTTAACCATTTACGAATACTTTGAAAAGAACTGCGATCAAACGGCACAAGAACAGTTTCGATATCATGAAAATTTACAGTAGTACTTGGTAAAACATGTTGAACTGGAAAATGCTTGTTAGGAGAATGAGAAAATTCTTCGTTAGTGCTTAAAACACTCGAAACCGGTACATTACTTTGATTATTTTCAACATTATCAGAATTTAACTCAGTATCAGATTCTGCGTCACTTTCATTTTGTAAGATATTAGCTTGTAGCAATGTTAAGTCTGAAAGATACGTAATCAATCGTGTAGCAATGTCAACTAAATTTCCCGCGCTATCAATACAGAGTAGATTGCACAAAGTAATTAAATCATTTAAAGAAAAGTCAGCTGTAATTTTATCGACTTTCTTTTTAAACTCCTCTGAATCTGTGACAAGATTAAAACCGGTAAATTCTCGTATCCTTTTTCTATTGGAACGATCGCCTTCAGTATCATATAAAAATCGATGGAAAAGTTTAATCTTATTTGTTTTCTGATTCTTTAAAACAGTCTCCAGTTCAGCTTTTTCCACTAGTTTCATGATTAATTTTGAAATATACAAAAGAAAGAGAAGAAGAAAAAAAATGAACTCACCGCAAAAATATATCCGTTTGATAGAATGAAGAAAAAATAATTCTCCGTCGGCACGTCATATAAGAACAAAGGCTGCTTCAGTCTCTATTTATTTTTGTTCCTTCCTCCTTTTTCTTTTCTCTTGATCATCTATAGTGCAGCGTCGTTGTAGTAAAATTATAAACATCCAGGCTCTTTTTGTTTGTTCTTTGTCGTGGAATAACTGCTGGTAACTTTTGCTGCTTCATTCATTTGCTTGCATTAGTTCTTGAAATATAGCGGTCTGAAAATTTTTGTCACATACAGACAGACAGAGTCATAGACAGTCATTTTCTAAAAACAGTCAAATCGTGTTCAGGACCTTTTAAAATCCATCGAAAACCAGAAGTTGAAAATTTTCATGACTCCAATACTTTCTTCTTGTAAAGATAGAAGAAAGTAATAAATGGGATAGGGGGATTTTTAAAACTACCTTGATCCGTCCCAATTAAAAAAGTTTTAATTATCCAAAAATTATGTTAATCCTTTAATTATACAGCTATATAAGTCAAATAAACGTGAGAGAGTTACGTGAGAGAGTTATGGCTATTACACAACAATTTAAATTTTGTAAAAGCAACAAAATTTTACTGGAATTACAAATTACAAAATTATGGTAAAATTAAAAAAAAATAGATTTTGTTAATTCATGTAAAATTGATGAAATTTTGCTAAAATTTTGTAAGAGTGTTAATATTTTTTTGTCAATGCAACAAAACCAACTTTTTAATTCAACTAATAATTTTGCTTGAAACAACCAAAATGTACTCAACAAAACATGTTTTGTTGTTTTAATCAATGCCTTTTTCTGGGTGCACTCTAGCTCATCTCATAAAATGCTAATTGCAGAGTCTAATTATATTATTAACCTTTAAAAACACGGGTGGCGTACTCTCATTTTTCATTATCAAGGTGAGGGTCAAGCTTGGTAATCACATATTTTTGATATTTTTATACATGTTGTATGGTAGAAGCCCCTTAGTCTCAGTTTCAACGGATTTTATACACCCTACAACATATATAAATATAGTCAAAATCTGTTATTACCAAGCTTGGCTCTCTCCTTGTGAATAAAGCACTCAGTGATTAAAGAAAAAAAATATGCGAATTCCAAAATAATTACGTGATTAATATCCACGCTTAACTTACCTTCTAATGTTAAAAAAATGTTAAAAGTTGAAGTTCTCATATTTTTCTTCTTTCTTTCATTATTTTTATTGGTAACTCACCACCGTCGTACGGAATAAGCCGCCCGTAATTTTTTTAAATATATTAATTTTTCGTTCTTAAATTAAAACAAATTCTAATAAATTTCACGTTTATTGTTTGTATGCTGTTAATAGACATTGCATTAAAGAACAATAACATCAAAAGTTTATATTTTTTTCGCAAAAACAGTTTAAATTGGCTTTAGAAAAGAATATTTCAAACAAAATTACATTTTAAGAAATATCTAAAATAAAGAGATGTAAATTGTATTTCAGAAAAAAACGGGGAAAGAAAATTTAAATTAATTAATTTTAGTTTCACAAACATTTTTATGAAAATCCAGGAAATCCCTCATACGTTCAAAAGGTTAAAAAACTGATAACAAATAAATTAATAAAATAAAAATGTACTGAGATGCATAAAATGCAATGTCACCTCCAGGTACTTTGGGCTTGACTTTTAGGTTTTAACTACTGTAAATATGACAAAAATGACCATAATGTGACGATAGGTGTTTGCTTAGATTACAGATTTCAATTTCTTCAAAACTAATTAGTTTGGACTTAAAAAACATATTAATCAATCTTTTTTGATACAATTTTTCACTTTATATTTATTAAAAGGCAAAATAGACCCTAAATGTGACAAACATATGCGAAATGGACCTTACACCACAAACCTATGATTCATTAGTTCTGCACAGATACATCTATTTACTGCACAATACTATATTATGCACAGAATTAACATTCTGTTAACAACTTCATAAGTTAAAATTCATATATTTTTTTTCAAAAATAAATATTAAATATATGTATATATATATATATATATTTATATATGCTTTGAGACAAAGGTAGTTGTTTTTCTAATATCTATTACACAGGGTCATCGAAAAAGTTGTCCCTGATTTCAAATATAAATAACTAAGGCCTTAATATACATAAACGCTTTATTTTTACACTAATAGATTGGAAAAATCTGTCAGATCTTTTTACATTTCAGTACGAGCTACCCCTGTTGCTCCGCAAACATCTAAGTGGTAGTTGATCTCCTTCCACGTGCGCTTAATCAAGTCAGGGGTTACAATCGCTATTGCTGCGTAAATTTTCTGCCTTAATTGCTGCAGATCGCGAATGTTTTCAGCATAAACAATGTGTTTGAGATGTTTTCACCATGATTGCTGTAAACTGGTTGATGAGTGAAATGGCATCGTGTGTCGGCGCATGCGCAAAGTCAGGGCAAGGTCAACGCAATCACCACTACTAAAACGCTCTCAGATGTTCTATAATTTCACGTTCGTTTCGTACCGATTGATTGCATATTTCTCGTGAAATTCATTTTTAAAAGCAGGGACACTTTTTTCGATCACCGTGTATAGTCTCGACAGAGAGCACTCTGTTATACCATTAATATAAGTGGGGGTATTATTTTTTGTTGTTTTTCGGATATTTATAGAGAAATTTGATTTGATGTTTTGACGAAAAGTCTTAGTTACGGCTGGCAACATTGTCTACTATAAATATAGTTAATATAAATGTCACCTCATATAATTTAATTAATTAAATATAATTGAACTCGTTTAAAACGATCACGAATAAAACGAGGACATGGTTAAACCAAACAATTCGAACGTTAGAAAAGGTTCATAATATAAACTATATTAAGCTTTTCACGCTTTTTAATGAACTATAAAAACTGAATCATGGTAAAACATCTGTTCATTTTAATCTGATTTTGGGGGAAAAGGAAGGGTGAATTAGCAAAGAAAGTTCTTTCTTTTCGAACATTCAAGACACACTCGCTGGTAACACACTCTCTCAGTGATAATATTTCTGCATTACATCTGATAATAAAAATGTATGTATTTATCACCTTTACCAGGCAGAATTTAAATCAGCATTTTCATGTCTCTTATGTCACTGTCAAAATGAAAATTATTTGTGAAACCAATAGCTCGAAAATTGCAATGAGTATTGCAAAAAGTTATCCAAATATTCCCAAGAAAACAGAAACGGATCACTTGCAAAACTGTTCGGTGTTCATTATTTTGGAATTATTAGTTCTTTAGTGGATTTGACTTCCGTTCTGTGATTATGTCTAAAGAAAATGACAGTCACGAAAGTAAGACATGGTATTTTATGTTAATTTTATGATATCAAGTTAACTTTAGTAGTTAGATAATTAGAATATCTAGTAGTAGTAATTTGTTTAATTATATGCTTGTGTTTAAGATTTTTATTATCTTCACAGGTATTACGAGTAACAGTTATAAATGAGGGTTTTTATAATTTCTTTGCTTTTCGTATTAACGGAGTTTGGCTGTAATTTGTTGAATAATTTAGAAATTAATGAAATATTTGAACAACATAATTTAATTAATTTGTTGCTTAGAATCAATAACAAAACGTTATTTCTTAAAAGTCTCTTAAAATCCTTTCACGCTAAAGTGGAACTTCTATTTTTGACATTAACCCTTTTAGGATTAAGAAAAACATTTTGTTTTCCTGTGCATATTTTCCAATATTCAAATTAAAATATATGTTTACGATAATCGAATATTCCATATTTACATAATATAGCTAATAAACCTTTATTCGATAGAGCTTCAAATTCAACAAAATTCATCCTTCAATTTAAAAATGAGAATATTTATTTGTTTTCTATCTATTCATATTTATCTGCCAATTTTTTCTTGGTTCAGTATTTTCACTAAAAATCTCATATTGAAAATATAAATAATGATTGTTTAGGAATATTTTGATAATTTCAGTAACGAAGACTTGCGTTCATCCTTGGAAAATATTTTTCCCGTAACTGAAGTGCCTTCTTCCAATATGAATATTTTGGTAGATGATAAATATTTATACTCTAGATGAAGAAGGAACACATTGTATTTAGAAAAACAGTAATGTACTTCTGGCAACCTAAACGACAAATAATGAATTATTTATGATATTTATATGCATATGAAACAAAATCATATCCGATCATACATGCTTATTGTCTGTTTTTCGAACAAATACGTATGCTTTTGGTTATTATAATATTCCAATTTGAAAAACCATAAAACATATAAAAATGCAGAATTCATTAATGTTAATGCCCCATTGTTTGGGAAATCGTAAAAAAGAAACTTTTTTTTCAAATGATTATACAAAATCACGTAACACATATACTCGTATTTTGAAAGAAAAGCAAAATTTAAAAGGCATGTAAACAATCTTTTTTTCTATTTTTGCTATTTAAGAAATCGTACTTAACTAGAAATAAAAAATAGAAATATCGAAAGCTGATATAAATTTTTATAATGTAAATAACATCTTTAATATTTTTTATATAAAGGTATATTTTTCAAAAGAACAAAAAAATGAAGAGAATAATTTGAAAAGTTGAAAAAGATCGCTCTAAATTTTATTTTAAAACATTTCTTAATATTTTGAAAAATGGTATGAAACAACATATAAACAAAATAACTATATGGAATAAAATTTTCTAATCATATAAGTAAGTATATGAAAAGAGAAAACGTAATTTGGAGGATAAAGGAAGCACATTCAATGAGAGTACTTTTAAACAATATTAATGTTAAATTATACTTTTCAACAAAGTACTTTCAAAACTTCCATACCTAAATTAATATATGGCTGTTTGCGAATAATATTGCTAAAAATGTTTTCATTTATTCTTCTTATATCTTGTGTGTACTTACTCTAAAGTGCATATATTTTGTGAAATAAAAAACTCTTAAATTACATAATACATATTTCGACAACATGGAGATATCTAAAATTAAACTATTTTAGTTATAATTCACTTATACAAAACTAGTCGGATGTGTCAATCCCAAAACTTTCTTCTATCTCACACAGATTTCGTATACACTAAAAAGAATCAGCACCAATTTATATCAAGGTCTAACTGAATCTAAAGTTTTATTAAATTCCGTTCATTAGTTCTTGAAAAATGACTATTGCTAATGTATATGATAATGTAATGACTATTGCTTATTGTAAATCCTGCAAAATGCAGCATAGCAGCGCAACCAGTTGGGAGAGTTAGACCAAAACCTAATAAACAACAACTTATGTCAACGTCTAACTGAATCTGAAGTTTGATGAAAATACGTGCATTAGTTCTTGAGATATAGTTATCGTGTTAATAATGAAAAAAAATAACAGCGCCACCTTTTGGGCTATTTACAACAAAACGTAAGCAGCATCTATTTATGTCAAGGTCTAATAGATTATGAAGTTTTATGAAATTTCGTGCATTCGTTCTTGAAATATAGCTATCGTAAAAATCATGAAAAAAGTGGTATAGCAGCGTCACTTATTGGGATATCTATATCAAAGCGTAATCAGCGTCTATTTATGTTAAGGTCTAACAGAATCTGAAGTTTGATGAAAATGAGAGCATTGTTCTTGAGATAGAGCTATTGAGGAAATCGCGAAAAATGCAGCATAGCAGCGCCACTTGTTGGGCGATTTTCACCAAAAACAAATTCGTTCTACTTTATATCACGGACTAACTGAATATAAAGTTTTATTAATTTTCATTCATTAAATCTTGAGATAGAGTGCCCACAAAAATTTTGTCACATACATACAGACAGACAGAGTCACAGACTCACAGACAGACATTTTTTAAAAGCAGTTAAATCGTGTTCAGGACCTTCTAAAGCGTATAATATTTTTATGAAACCAATCCTTTCTTCTTGTAAAGATTAGTAAAAAGAAAGAAAAAAAAAACTAGAAAAAGAAAGTAGTATCAAATGTTTTACTATACGAAAGTAATCATGAACAACCGCTCTCTAAATACCAGACCTATGCGTTCAGAAAAAAATGGAGGCTATCATAGAAGGAATTTTTGTAGTGTTTGTACGGTCCCTTTAGTTTTAATACCAGTAATGGGGGCTGACGTAGGCGGAATTTTTTTAGCGTTTGTGCGGTTTCTTGAGTTTTTTTAAATTAAATAAAGGCGAAGAATACTTTAAGATTACAGTATTTTTTATTAAAGTATTAAGTCTACTGAAGTAATTTTATGGTGTACAAATTCAAGGGTCCATACAAACACTAAAACAGAATCCGCCTACGACAGCCGCCATTTTCGTGTCGGCGGCTAGGCCTAGTATTCAGAGGCCGATGCATGAAAAGTAGCTGATATCCTTTTGCAGTGACATCTCGTTTAATCACTAATAAAGTATATCTTTATCTGTTACTTTAGTTAAATTAAAACATAATATGTATTATGAGAAAATAATACTTAAATTGAAATTCCAAGTATAGTTACATATCACATATGCACCAATAAAAATCTGAATAAAATGTAATTGAATGAATATATGAATGTAATGTAATTGAGACAAGCAGTGTTATTTCTGCATTTTCACCGTAAGAAAATTTTTACCATTGCGTAAAAGAAAAAAAAGTTATTAACTTTAATAATAAAATAATTCATTTAAACCAAGCTTACATAAATAAATCAACAAAAATGTTATTAACGAAACTGAAAAAGAAAATCAGCTTAATAAAAAACATAAAACAGATAAATGTTAGGTAACGTCAGTATGATTATATTTAAAACATTAAGTCATTTCTTATTCAGCAAGCAAAGTAATCAAAAATGAAATCACTTTTACAAATGGTGTATTTTTATTAAATATTCAGAAAATATATATTTTCAATGAGATAATTATGAATAACGTTTTCAATTAAATTGACTATATTTAATAAAATTTATCAAATCTTTTCAATGAAATCCTTTAGAAAATTTTAATTAAATATGAAGAAATATGTATCTCCAAAATTATCTTATCTTTAAATAGACATTATTTTCTAACGAGCCAAATAGGAAAATGAGAATGGAAATATTTCCCTTCTGTGTTGTTATTAAGAAATATTAATTCGTTCTTCTTGTGGTGATCTCATTTTTATAAAACAATAGATTTCTTTTCATACTGTTTTGCTGATTTAAGAGACAAATCTTGTATATTAAAATATTTCTGTATGTATGTATTTCGCATATACTTTTCCGAGATTATGAAGAATTACATGCTGAAAGGAACATGAGTTTTAAATGAAGATACGATAATATTATAATAGTCTTCAAAATAACGAAACTGATTAAATTTCTATAATTGCGACAGTTAGGATATTTTACCGTTGTTAGGAAAAGGGAGATGGATGAAAATAATAGTGTTTAAAACATCTTTTCTTTTTTTCAGTAAAAAGTTTTTTTTTCAGTTTGGAGGATGGCGTTTTAGACCAACTGTTGCTAACATTTCAGACCACATATACCACTAAAGTCATAATTTTAATTTCTGACATGATTTTTTTGGGCCTCCGTGGCCGAGTGGTTAAGACACCATTCCGCTAATCGCTTGAGAGCGTTGGAGTCAGGTCGGCGGGTTCGACTCCCGCCAGGTACATTGGACACACTTTGTGGAGCTCCTGGATGTAACTCCCTGGTGTTGTAAATTTCCTTGTGGACTATCTCGTCCCTGTATATTTACAATGACTTATAAGCGGGCACTTGATGTCAAGCACACAAGTCAGATGTATGTTCTCAATAAACAAACATGATTTTTTTAAAAACATAAACACACGTGTACAATAAATATCAGAGAAAATTTTATTAATATGAAATGCACCTATTGTTAATGTATCAATATCGTAAGTGGTTATTTAATAACAACAAAAGACTTAAAAGGTTTCATAGTTGTTACAAAATTTAATCACCACACATTTGTAGTGTAATACTTGTTCCTTCTTGTTTGAAATATGTTGGAAGTTTGCCTCCGGTGACGTTATTGCAAGACATTAAAGCCGTTTTAATTTAAAGTCGAGATCAATACTGAATGTTAATTGTTGTAACTGGTGAAAATAAATTTACGAAAATGATGTTTTTTTTCAAAATTTTGTTGTTTTTTTCTCTCATAGATTTATTTTTCATGGAGATCCTAAAATATTAAAAATTACCAGTTTGTAAAATAGATCACGAAAACCATCTATTAACCTAATAACCCATGCGTGTTAAAATTTAAATTTTCGAATTTAAACTTCTAAAATTACATACATATAAAAATTTCATAGCATATTATTTTTGTTTTATTAAAAAAAAAAAAAAAAATTCAAATTCGTCTCTGGACGTCAGGTTGGCAACCTTTCGTTTAGATAGACTATTCTCAAGGGCCCTAAATAAGTCTCATGTTTAAACAGTTGTAGGTCCTAATAGTATTTATTTAGAGATTGGAAATGCATTTTTCAAAAAAGAGAGCATATATTTTATTAACAAAATAGGAATATTTTTGTGTACATATGTCAAAATGACGTCATAATTTCCCCACAAGTTTTGAAAGTAAAACTCTAATCTTAAAGGATGCTCATTACTTTTTGCTGATTTCAAAGATAAATATTATATATTAAAATTTGTGTCTGAATGTGTGCTTTTTACATATGTTTCTCTGAGAATATGGCGATTTGTCAGCAGAAACGGATGACAGTTATTCATACGAGGATGTTATAATAAAGCTTAAAATTCGAATATTTTAATTAATGTCTGTGATATTTTTTATTTGTTTAAGAACATTTCTGATTTTTCGAAAATCAATGACGTTATTTTCAGTTAAGAAGCAAAATACCATTGTATAAAACCTTGCTTGTTATAAGAAATGTAATAATATTATAAATATAGTTAGCCATGTAGTATGCTGCAGTATTTAAATAAATGGTAATTTCTTCATCACATTTAATATTTTAATTGTTATCTTGATTGGAATCACCCTTTGCTACACGAGAAGCCGATGTTCAACACAAATACGAAAAAGTGAGAAAATTGCACAAAAATCGGTATGATAGCGCCCTTTTCTGGCAAAATAACCCAAATTCAACTATGACCTGAATGCAATTGTCAAAATCATATGCATAAAATTTGGTTCAATTATATATTATACTCTGATATATGTAATACTATGTTATTCTCTTAATACACTTTTCGATGATACAATAATGAAAATGGAACAAAAATCGCTATCAGAAAACCCCCTCCAGTGGAATATTCTCAAATGCAATTGGCACCTTCTGAATGTAGTCAAAAACATGTAAATGATTTGATTCAATTCTATGCATAACTTCATACACTTTTCGATGATACAATGGGAACAGACACATGGACAGACAGACATTTTGTATAAACATGTTTTTTGGTATCACTTACTCCATAAATGTGTAATTCCATTTTTGGAGCATCGAAAAAAAATCGGTCACAACACGTTCTTCTATTATAGATAGAAGAAAAGAAAAATGAAAGAAGGGAAATATAAAAATTGTCGCATAAAATCTTTCCTCTGAATAACGTATTTTATTTTACAGCTTTACTATAATTGAATCTCCTGTTATCGCAAAAAAAGCAAATAAAGCAAATTGAACATGTAGAAAAAAAATTAGTTCAATATGCAGAATCACAGTCGGATAAAATGCGAAAACTACAAAGAGATATACTGTTGCAGGTGAAGCACCTTTTGGGATATGCAAGACATATCTTTCTTGAATGTCTAATTTTTATCTAACAGTTTATCTAGTCTCGAAACAAAATAAAATAAATTAGTAAATATAGAGCATTTGTTTACAATTATTATTAAGCTTTTCTAATTTCCATTTTAAAAATGTTAATATTCTTCCAGTCTTTCGCTATTTAAACAAGATATACCTTTCAGAAATATTTGTTAAAGAAAAGTTAATTCGTTAAAATGTTCCTTAAATAATATAGTTCTGTGATTTTATTATTACGTTATTTATTTTCAGTTGATTCATACATCTACAATATGTATTAGTTTCTCCAAAATACTATGAATTACGTATCATGAAATTATATTAAGGCAGGAAAAAAAATTGTTTTTAGCATAACCGTAAGTTGGATAAAAATAGAAAAACACATCGTCATTAAATATTCCTTTTTAAGAAATTTGTAATTTATATATAGGAAAAGTAGTTTATTGAATATTTAACTTCAATATTGCTTGGTGGGTTGCTTAAAATGGGTAGGTGGAAATAAAATGGATATAAGTTTTTAATATGTCATAACTTGGAAAATAATTAACTTTTCTGACTTTTTTTAGTGTTTTGTTATTCAAATGACACTACTATACTCTTATAATGAATTTTTGTTTAGCAACACTTAAAATCTTGAAATAAACCATATTTCTTGTTTATTTTCCCCATGTTTTTGTGAATCTCTTAAACATCTATTTTTAATAACAACCTTTATAAATCAATTGCGTCTCACCTTGTTAATAAAATTCAGTATGCTCTTAAGAAAAGTTTTCTGTTTAACGTTAAATAATATGTGCATTATTTGATTTTTTACAAACTATGTTGTAGTGTAGGATAAAATGACATAATTCAATTCCTACTATTAGCTCACACTCTCTATATATTTATATATCTTGTTCAAATTTTCAATCGTTAATAAAATATTTTCTGTTCATCCTATCAAGTTCAAATAAATTTTTTGAAACTTGTACTGGATGGCAATTGATGTTAATACAGTTTTTTCAAATATTAATTCATTAATTAAATTTAATTATTTAATTTTAATTTTATATTTCATTTCTGTTCAAAAGTATAGACTCACTCCATATTTATAGTCTCACCTTCACACGTAAAAAGATAATGGTGCTGTTCACGGACGAAGATCAGACGGTTCGCGGGCGAAGGAGACTATAAATGTGGAGTGAGTCTATACTTTTGAACAGAAATAAAGTATAAAACTAAAATTAAATAATAAAATTTAATTAATTAATTAATATTTGAAAAAAACTGTATTATCGTAACTGTAACATCGCTATGGCACTTTATTGTGAAGTTTGGTAATTTTTTTAATTCAATATTTGAAAAACGGCATAATCATTAGATTTTAAATTTATATCAAGAGAAATACATTTTTTTTAACTTTCTAATGCAGTCTGTCTAACAATTTTGTGAGAAATACTTTTCGAGCTATTCATTTTTGGTATTTTAGCTATTTATTTTTTATTTAATTTTTAATACATTTCAAAAATTTCTCATATGTAAGATATTTAGCAGAATATAAATTTAGGAATAAATACCGTGCGTGGTGAAGCGTGTAAATCGCTGGAAAAAAGCAAACAAAATTTCCATTGACCTATATTTAAACAAAAATTTTGTTTAAATATAGCTCAATGAAAATTTTGTTTGAATCAAGAATTTTTTTTTTTCAATTCCAAAAAAAAAAAAAAAAAAAAAAAAATTGTATCGTCAGCAAAAAATGTTTTGTTAATTCAAGTAAAATAGTTCAATTTTACTTGAATTTTGCTAGAACAACCAAAATGTACTCAACAAAACATGTTTTGTAGTTTTAATCAATTCCTTTTTCTGAGTGAACAAGTTGGAAATTGTGTGTCCAAGGTAACAAATGAGGTGCGTTCGTACTATAACTCGTTTTATAAATATTTAGATCATCTGTTATGACATGATTAGTTTCCATAATAAAATAAGTACATTTTACGTTGGCAACATTTTATCTTTTGTTGTCATTTACTGAAAATTCCAATGGGAAGCTTAAGCCATAGCTTTGAAAATTTCTGAACTTGCAATCCATATTTCGACTCTTTTCCCATTTAATATCTATGTCTACAGAAAAATCTATAAAAAACTGTCAGTAGGTTATAAGATTGCTACAATTAAACAATTTTAGCATACAAATTCAGTTTTTAATTTCAGTAATACGGAAATAATATGACTCTATCTTAAATAGGACTTAATCACCATGGCAACCTAGAATCCTTACCTATTATCGAATGTCATTGAATTAATTACGCATGATAGGATTTAATTTAATGAAGAAAACATTTTTAAATATGTTTTTAAGTTTTGTTTCAATTTTCATAGAATTTGAAATGACTCTACAAAATTCTGCAGCAATTATATATATTAAATTTCAAACCATTCGGTTGGTTAGTTTTTATGCTGTTATAGGCAGACAGACGGACGGACCAAAAGACGACTATAGGTGCTACGTATGTATATAATTTCGTACGCACCTAAAAATAAACCAATATGATATAACAACAGAAAATCTATATTTCTGTGGTGTAGATTTACAATACATTTTTCACCAGTAAAATAAGCACTAACTTAAAAAAAAGGAAAGGTTTAAAGTAAAATAAAATAAATTCAATCGAAAATATCTTGATGTCTGTACATAATCAGATGTAATAAAGAGGTTAATTTTAAATTAATGTGTAATTACTGCTTAAAGTGATAGAAACATAACACAAAATGCTAAAAATACCTTTTAATACTATATAGATGACTTATGTTTCATGCGCTCTAATGGCGACTTCTTTCTTTTGTGTTATGTTTTTATCACTTTAAGAAGTAATTACGCTTCAATTTAAAGTTAACAAGTGATTTTATTATATTATTTGTAAACATGTTAATGATACAAGGAATGCCAGATTATCTAATAAGAGCAAAAGGTCTATAACAAAATTAACAAATAACAAAAGAAATTTCCGGATCAGATATCAATAAGCATTTATCTTTAAAAACTTCCAAACCCGTAAATAACATTTCACATAGAAAACTGAGTATTAGAGTATAAACATCGCGAAAAAAAACCTACTTCTATAATCACTGGAAATAATTTGAAATATTGGCAGTGAATTACTCTTAATCAAATACTTGTAGAAAAAATCAGATATTGGCAATTTTTATTCATTAACTGAATTTTTTTTATAGATGAAGTGGAATTTTATCTATAATTCTTCCGAATACAGTCTCAGAAAATCAAGAACTTTATACATTTAATAAGTGAAGTATGTCAAATGTAAATTCCAAATATATATATTTCATAAATATTGAAGAATGTATTCTATGTAATAAAAACGCAAAGACTGTCATCAACAGTTCCTGGATTCCCACTTCACTTTTTTATATGGCAGTCGTTTGCACTTTTTTGTAACGTTGTTGAGTCTATTGGGAATGTTAATTTTGTATTGTTGCACCTTAGAGACAAATATTGATATATCATCATTATAAACAATGTTAACACGTTGAAGATTTTGTAAACAAAAAAGATTCATTCATCATGAACGCTTAAAATATTAAACCACGGGGTAATCGTTCACGATGTAGTAATTAGCCAGCTAGTCTTTAAATAAGAATTTCAGCTTTTACTTCAACTTTATGTAATGTTTTAGGCTAACAATAAGTATTGGCAATTTTACTTCGGTATACTTATTTTACCCCTCCCAGTGGTGTAAAATGGGTATAGTGACAGGGTAATGCACTGAAATTTTGTGGTGTGTTGAACCATCCTTTGGTGTTGCAATAGCTGCAACCATAATATGCGGAAATTTCGTACCAATATTTGAAGCTGTGGTGTAATAAGAGCTCCAGATGTTGTAACGAGATTTCACAATCTTTTGGTTACAGCTGCTGAAAAACCAAAATTTGGCTCAATCGAGAACAAAAATTTTAATAGTATAAGAAGACATCGTTATCATGTTTAAAATAATTAATATTCTATAAAATCGACAATTAATTTTACTCGAAAGATACATAATGAAAAAAATCTTCCGACAAGAAATCTTACTTTCAAATTGGATTTTATATATTTTAAATTAAAACTTATAAAACCTCATTGCTATACCCATTTTACCTAACCACACACTACCTATCTTAAACGTTCTATGTATCGTATTTTGTTTTTGAATTTAAAAATTAATAATTGAAGGGGAAAAAATATGAATTGTAATCTATGGAATACAATGATTTGCGGCTGAATTATTATGGTAAGTTCTCTCTCTCTCTCTCTCTTTTTTTTTTTTTTTTTTTTTTACGAATGTAAATCCTTTTTTTCCCTTTTCCTTTAAGTTTGAAAGCTCTTTTTGATGAGTTTTTTCAGTCTTAGTACTCATGAAAAAGGCAAATTTTTTTGTAAGGAGAAAAAATATAATTAAAATGCTGCTTAATATGATTTGCATTACATCTGAACTTTTCCATAATCTTAGTACACTATTAAAAATATGGTGCTGGTTTGAACCAACTTTTGTTGCTGCAGTAGCTGTAACCATGGTAAACCCTCATTTCAACATTTGGAGATCCTGTTGAACCATAGTTTCAAATGCTTGAACGAGACTTCACCATCTTATGGTTGCAGCTACTGCAGCACTAAAATTTGATTTAAACAAGCATGGAATTTTTAACAGTGTAGCTTTATGTTAACGGAATGTACACTTCCACCAAACTTACCTGTGAAAAATATAAATAAAGATAGAATATAGCAAAGGTTAATGAAAGTGACCATTTTTTTACTTTTTATATTACTATATAAAACTTTAACAACTTTTTGATAGTTTTTTAATAATTTTAACTGATACATATAGTGTCTTTTTGTTTTATACAGTAAGGGAAATACTCAATATTTTTTAAGAATATTTTTATATAATTATTGTTTTTGAAAAATAATTGTGAATAAATAATTATTTGCTTTCTTATCAAAATATAAGGTATGAGGAATTTTATTAGTTTCATAAATTATTCAAATAAATATTGTTTTTATTTTTACTGTAACTGTGCACTTTTCAGAAAGGAGATCTAATTTTTATTCATTGTTCCCAAGAGTGTGCTGTTAAAAAATAAACAAGAAATATAAACAATGGTTAGAAATTCACAATCGCAGTCAATTCCTATATTTCTTATTTACATATCCTTAGTGTATAGATTAATATCTTCAATGGACAAACTTTTATAGGTTTAAGATATTATATTCACTTTTATTTATAAGAAGAGTTTATAGTTCAGTCATTTTCGAAATTACGTATTTTCAGCATATTTTAAATATTAAAAATGGAATTTTAACTTTATCAAAAATTAGTTATATTATGAACTTTTAATAATGGTTATATTTGTACTATCATAATGTGGTATTTTTAACGCTATCTTAACGCAAAAATTTTGCTATGTGCTGTGATGCAATACAGATATACACATATCAAGCATAAAAAGGATATGCAATACTTTTTCCCGAATATAATGAGATCTCATAAATATAAACTTTTTTAACTTTTTTATTAAAATCTTTAAATATGTGTTCTTAGTGAAAATAGTGTACATTGATGGATTGAAAATAGACGGTGGTGTAGTCTATGGCGTGGCTATTTTTGAAAACGAGGTTTTAATTATACAGCTCTCCATTGGATTATGTCCCATGCCATGGTATTTCAGGCCGAGCTTATCGCAGTAATTAAAACATCGGGGGAATGCAAGACGATTGATCGCTTTGCGTTTTTTACGAACTCAAGGTCGTCAATGATGGCGTTGTCGAATCCGGACTCACTCAACCCTCTGGTCGTAGGAATCCACGAGTGGCGGGAAAGTGTAGTGGTCAGATGGTTCTTAGTTACGGCCCACGTCGGTATTGCCAGCAAGCGTCTGACAGACTATCAAAGCAATGCGCTGCTCTGCCAGAAGATTCAGTCCAAGTCAAATCACTTCGTGCTCAGTTAAGGTCATGTTCACAGAAAAATAATGAAACTCTGACAGTTACGAAGAGAGGAGGAGACCATAACCTGATGCATTACTGTCGTATAATATTCGAATACTCTCAAAAGTTTCGGAAAAAAACTTGCCTTAACCTCTCCTATGATCAATTGGGCAATAACGGGACAGTGTCCTTTTCATGATTACTATCGAAAGTTCCGCACCCGACCTCGTGGATGTCCTTACTGTCCTTCTCCGTATCCAGCTATCAGTAAACATCTCTGGTTGAGTGTGTCGGTACTCAGCCAATAAGGGAGAGGTTTTGCTTGAGGCTGACCTCAGCCTCAGTTCGGAACTACTGTAGAACCGGAACTTGTAGAACCGGACATAAGAAAGTGCATCGCCGCCTTTCTAAAAGAAATGGCAACCCATCTTTGGAGATAACATTAATGGTGACTCCTCTTTCTTAGGGTTGGACAAAGATAGACATTAAACCTGCTATTGTGGTTTCAAGGTGGTATCATGGTCGTTCACTTTTTATGAAGTCAAAGAAGAAGAGAGAAGAGAAGATTTTGTAACGAAAATTGTCAAGCTTATGTTTGTAAATATGTAAATATTATTTTCTGTCATCTCTTATGTATTTAGTCTAATATGTAATTCGATTTATTATAATAAAGTCGGCTTTCTCGTGTACACTTCCACAATCATACATTGTAAGTGCTGATTGCCATATTATGTTTAGTCTGCTAGAGACAAGCGAGGGACCTAATAAAGAACGTGTATGTTTAAAGAACGTTGAACAATCAAAAGGAAGTGCGTCTCTGTATGAGGGGGGGTGGGCGTCGTGCAAGGCAGATCTTCCTGTAGGTATATGGACTCTCACGAGCACGCTCAGCTATGTAAAACATAGGAAGGCAACATCACGTTGTAGGGCTACACAAGGCCAAGGTCCGTCACTATAATTCAGATCAGTCATCATCGTAGTTAAGCCGGTCATGTTCAGTAATGGATGAGAACCATTGTCGCATGAATCATTAAGTTAAAACATCATTCAATAATTTTCTTCTTCTGCATATTAGTTTTGAGAAAGGAAATCATTTAAATGTTTTTTAATTACTTAAAAAAGAAAATACAATGAAAGCAAAAGGCAGTTTATAATCAGAGAAATTGATACATGTTCAAAGAATATCTTCGAATTGAATGTTATTGAAATAACTTGAGGTTATTTAACTGCAACCACACTCACAAGTACATAACTAATTATAAATTACATATAAAGATGGTTATGAACAGGCAGCAATTACGGGCAGCAAAATAAACATTGCTTTTATAACTACTTCTTTAAATCTTGAAAATGCATTGTTTCTGAAGTTGTCTGTGATACTGATTCTTTTATCAGTAAAGTAATAAAATAATTTTTGTCGTGTACTTTCTAATCTAAGTTTCAGTATATGAATATGTTTTATATGTGGAAATTAAAGTTGTTTCGTAACTATGATGCATTTTCTTTTAAAAACTACTCTTCTAATAAAAACAAACTATGTGATTCGAAAGATATCTGAAGTGTATTGTTTCAATTCACCTCAAATAGTACGAAGAAGTAAAAGAAAAACACATTACAAAATCAATACTGATGGCCCCGAGTATTCGCATTCTTAGAAAGAAAAAAACTAAACTAAAGTTTTGAACTTGCTCTCTCAACAGATTTTCTATTTTAAGCTATTACATTTGAGCATAATGATACATAGGGAAATATATTTCTTCTATTAAGATTTATCAGAGATATCTTCTCTTAAGGGTCTCTTTAAATTTTCTTAAATTGAAATTAATGGTATATTAGGTAAAGAGTTCAAATCTTTACTACAATTTTCCATTTCAGTGGATTACCTTAAAGTTTATAGGTGGTGTTTTTGTACTTTTTTATATTCACATGCTATACATAGTATCTTTCGCAATCATAAAATAGATTTTTTTAAAATTTTAAAATATTTGTATTGCTTTTAAAATAATGTCTTGCTCTTAAGCCGTTTATGCTTAATGAAAGAAGTCTAATACTGTTTTGTACATAATTTCAAAACATTGAAGTATATTTAAAAAGAAAGAAGGGACATAAAAGACGAAGATGACTTTAGGAACTGTATAATAATATAACACAGTTGAATTTAAAGATTTAAATGATTTTTTTAACAAGAAATATTTCCGAAAAGTGTTAGTTTATAGAAAGCAACAGAATCGTGCTATTTAATTTCACGAAAGATGAATTTAAAAAAAAAACGATAAAACAAAATGTAGTAATTTGCTTCAGCAAAAGTTTTAGTACATGAAATTACAGAAACCTTTACCGGCGATTATGCTTGACTGTGCTACCTTGTTGCCCTTGAGAGTCCGTCAACTATTTATCGTTTTTGTGGCTTTTATATATCGTTCCTTTTAGCTATGTGACGAGATTCTTTAATTGTCCATATTGTAGTTATTACACTGTAAAAAAGGCTTTTTATTCTACAAAAATATAATATAGCCACGTTTGAAAATACAACTTAACCTCTTCCGAGTTACCTACGGTTTCCAAAAGCGTTCCCTTTATATTTAGATACCTCAGAAACCAATAGAGTTTCAACATTTAAAGAAGCAGTTATAAAAACAGTTTCTGTTGTTGCCCGTAATTTTTCGAAATGTTTTACACTAGTTTTTACAGAGTATTAATAAGTTTTTTATTGCCAAATATAGGTTTATTTAATGCTATCAATTCTCAACTAAAAAGTTTCATGACCAACAAAAATTATTAGCAAATACACATGCGAAATTAACAGCATTAACATTAACATCAAAATTGATATTATTTTGTTACCCATTCATGTATAAATTCAGATACGCAGCTGAAAATATGGTCTTGAGAGTTGATATCATTCGAAAAACCGATATTCTGGATTGAGAAAACTCATTAATACACTGGAAAAGCTACTCGGAAGCGTTTTCGAAAATTACGGACAGAAAAAAGAACTTTGTTTTTATGACTACTTCTTTAAATCCTGAAAAGACATCGTTTCTGAGATTTCTAATGATAAGGGTATGCATTTCATAACCATGGAGAACTCGATAGAGGTTACATTATATTTTCGTTGATTTAGAAACATTTTTTTCCTTTTAACTATGCATAAATTAATATATTTGTTTATTAACAAACGTTTCTTTACAGTGTAACCACTCTGTGCAAAAATATGTCAAGCGCCTGCCCATACAAAACATTTAAGCACGCAGGTTGATAGGTAAAATATACACCAAAACAAGCTAAACAGAAAAAAAAAACAGGAAACAGATGTCAGGTAATAAAAATATAAAGTATTTTTTGAGTAACGTAGTAAATAATAAAAAATGTGCCAGGGTGGAAAGAAATATTACTAGCTCTATCTTTAGGTGATTGAAAGGTCACGTGCAACGAGAAAGCATTACATGTGATACTTTGTAGCTGTAAGAACTCACCTAAAGAAGAACTGAGTTAATTTTTCGGTTCGATTTGTCAGTAATAGTTTTAAAACTGTTGTATTGCTATTGAATAAAGGGTTATATTTTTCTATCAATAAGAATATTTTGCAAATTTAAATTTCGAAGAAGTAATATTCTAAGACAAGATATATATATTTTTACATTCAGCTTACGTTCCACTTAACTTCATTCGATAAACTGGTATAGGGTATTTATTTCTGATATTATTCGGCCTTTATACCAAGCAAGGACTAATCAATGCTAAAAACCTTTTAGAACATAAAACAAAAAAAAATGTGATTTTATACGTATTGTATTTAGTAGTCAATATTGTCTCTCAATATTTATACAATTTTGGAGATATATTGTACTAATATTAAACATTTTTATAAATAATGAAATGCGTAAAATTAAAAAAAATATAATGCGCCTGTCCATTGTAAAGCTTTTAATACAATATTTGCACAATGCGAAAGTGTCCAGTATCAGAGCACAATATAAAAGGTTTTATTCGATACATGTTCATTATATATATTCCATAACGGCTGTCACGGAAACTGGGTGTTGAATATTTCTAAAATAATATTTAACTTTTCTTATGAATGCTTTATGTGACTGCTTATTGTTTTCGCTTTTAGTGTATTTATCACGAAGACACGATTAATATACTATTCGAATCAGTTTAAATGGTCAAATGTCACGTTAATGCCAAAATAATATTTGTAATTGAGGATTTTATTTTCTTAACTACTCTTTGATTTATTGCAAAATTTTAGTATGTAATTCGAAATCATATTCAGAAATATCATTTAATGCCCTTGACTCGTGATATTAATATTTGAAAAGATTTGAACACCTGTTTTTTTATCATAATGACTATAATCGATTAAGAAAATTTTCATAGCCGTTGAGATAGTTTTAATCAGAACTTTACTTTTTCTAAAGAAATTTGGGTATTATTGTGAGAAGCTAGTATATAATTAATAATCACTTTTTAAAAATTTTATTAAATAGTTCAATGTACATATGGATATTCTTCAAATAGAAAAGTAATATTGGTTAATTGGGCCTCATGTCTGTGTCGTCATTGCATTAATAGAAAATATTCTCAAAGAAATAGCATTTGTGGCTAAATGTTGCTCTTACAAAGAAATTATATGTATTGAAATGCCATTGTTGGCTTTAAATTGAAAAAATATATATATAAAAAAAAACAGAAAATAGCTGCAATATGAGCAAAATGAAAACACTCCCGTTTAGTTATAAGTTCCATGTAAATATTTCCAATATTGGATAACATACAGCCAATAGAAAAAATACGTAATCCGATATAGTACTGTTGTTGCAGGTGTTTAAAAGGTTCTCGTAGATAATTTGAGCAGAGGTACATAATATCAATATGAACGATATTTATAGTGAAAATATCATCAGATATGAATAGCTAACATTCTACGTAGGATTAAGTATTCTAAAATTTTCGCATTACTCTTTACAGTCTCTTGATTTCTCTAGCAACAATTTCTTATTGTGAGGTACACTCCAAACCTTTTAACGCAATATCTGTTGCTTCTAATCTCATGTCAACACTGTACAATGCTAATATTCTTGAAACTCCAGATATTTTCGAAAATATTGAACAGTTTTTAAATGATCTGTTTACTACAAATAGTTTAAAAATTAAACATCGCTCGCGAAGTGATTTTCCCCGTTTATTTAGCGATTTACATTGTTTTCTGTGCGAGAATATTGGTTTGTCTTTCGTAGCTTCTATCCACTGCGAGGATAACACTGCGAGGACATGCTGCCGCGGTGTGTTACATGTGTATCTTTTTAGAGACCACTTGAGTCACGTGCACAAACGGTGACTCTTTTTCGCTAGCCTCGTATCTTATGTGGATGAAGTTTCCGATCATACATTCTTATGCAAATATTGTTCATTTCAATATTATCTTACTTCCACTTTTTAAATATGGACTTTTAAGGCACTCTGTATATTAAAATATATGTTTATATATATCGCAATGTAAAATTTAAAAATTGTTTTGTTTCTAGTAGTACATAATTTATTACAAAACTTTGCAATATGATTAAAAATCATATTTTTAAAAAATCTTTTTTGCATCCGTGCATTGGAAGAGCGTTCATTGTTAAGTATTCAGTGAATCATTGATATTCTAATAAATAAAGGTAAACAAAAATAGAATTTATCACTAAATCATCATTGAATCAAGATATTTATATTCCAAATGCTTCGAGCATATATTTTGTGTTTATGGTATTTTGACTAATCATATCCACTGTTAGGGTTTGAACATTAATGAAGTATCTTCTTTTAAAATTCATAATTTGTGATCCTGTAATGTGGAATAATGTTTCAGTATAAACTGTTTGTTTGCTAACTTTTAATAAAAATGTAAGTACTGTGAAAAACAACTTAAAATATAATTTGCGTTTTTTAAATTAAAAACTAAGGTTCCTTAGCTTGATAATCAGACACTATTTCACATAGAATAACATCTTCAATTACGTTTGATATATATTATTACTGTTATATTGCCCCTGCGTATAATAATTATATATCTATTTCTTAAATGCATGAAAAGCAAAATTTTGTTTTACTTTTTACAAAATTTTAGAAATTTTATAAAACGAAAATAAAAGTAGTCATTATTTTAATACATTCTTAAGTACAATATGTACTCTAAAGAAAAACTTCCAGCTTTAAATGTAATTAAAGTAAAAATCTAAATGGAATACGTGCTCCAAAGTATGTTTTCTTACAAGTGACGATGCAAAGATTTTTTCCAAAAAAAAAAAAAACACTTTTAATTATTCAAAACTTTTCGTACCCATCAAAAGAATTATCAAATGAACAAGTTCACTAGCTACACGTATAACTGAAAGTGCTTCTTTAAAATGTTGTCAAAAGGTTTTTCAGTTTTCAAAAGAATAATTCTGATAAAATAGTTTTGTTACAATTCAATGAATAGTAAAATTAAAACTTTAATGAGTGCTTGAAAAGTACATCTAAATTTAAATTTATGTATCTATATAGTAACCTATTCTTAGAAAATCTGCATTCTTCTCTAAATTTTGAAAAATGCTTTGCTTAAATGTCTTAAAAAATAAATAATTATTCTTTTGATTACTGGATTTGGACATCGTATGTCCCAGCGACTATGATTTTATTCTATTCTTAAAAATGTTTGAAAAATGTTATCTCCCATATACTTATACAAGGATATTTTCAAGAGATATATATACCACAAATAATTTTATTTTTGTAAATTGTGGAATCAATTAATATAAAATTGGTGGCCAGTCATGGTCTCTTAGAAAAGCTGCATTCTTCTCTAAATTTCGTAAAATGCTTTGCTTAAATGTTTTAAAAATAAATAATTAATCTTTTGATTACTGGGTTTGGACATCGTATGTTCCAGCGACTACGATTTTACTCTATTCTTACAAATTTTTGAAAACTATTTTCTCCCATACACTTATACAAGGATATTTGCAAGAGATATAGACCACAAATATTTTTTTTGTAAATTGTGATAGGAATTAATATAAAATTAGTGGCTAGTCATGGTCCGTAATCTAAACGTTAACAATTAAAAGTCATCATTATATTATAGTATATATTATTTTACTTCGTAAAGATTGCACTAGTTTCCATTTAGATATTATTTCTTCCCTAACAAAAGTCAAAAATTATTTTCTCTATTAAAATATGATAAAAAATTCAATTAAGTTCTATAAGAATTCTATAAGGTGCCACAAGCATAACTTAGCAAGCTGAGTTAAAACTTTTTGTTGTTGTTTTATGTTAATCTAAGAGTTTTAGTTACATTTTTAGGGTTCTGTACTTAAAAAGTAAAAATGGTACCATTATAAGATCACACCTGTGTCTGTCTGTCCGTCTGTCAGAGACTTTTCTCTCGTAAATTATGGGACGTGGATAGTTCAAACTAAGGAAAGTTATAAAGCCTTTTTAGCCACATACTTCCAGATTATTGACCATTCACAAATATGTTTCGGAAAAATTTCAGAGGCTAATTAAGTTACTTGGAAAAAAAGTTTTCTCTTTGTATATCATGTGGGATATGGTGTGAAAGATCTCGTAATATCGAACTAAAAAATAAATTTGTTTTAATTTTAGGCATTATTTTTCAGAGATATCGTCAAAAATGCACTGAAAAAATATGTTCTCCTACCCCCCTAATTCCGAATCTACTGAAACCAAAATTATGAAAAAATTAGGGGTCGTAGGAGTTTATGTAAACCTTGCAGCAAAACTATAGTGTCCTAGGTTATATAGGTTTTGAGAAAAACGCATTTTTCTGTTACACAAAAATTTTACTTTTCGGGCGGTCAGCGGGGGAGGTTGACGGTTGCTTGACTTATATATCGACGCAGAAACATTAAAAAATATTTGCAAATGATTTTCGAAAACAATCAAATTGCCGGTAATTAGTCGAGATATTAATTAAGTTACTTGAAAATATAAACTTTCTTTTTTGTATATCGTGTACATTATCGTTCGAAAGATCTCGTAACATCGAACTCAAAAATACATTTGTTTTAATTTTAGGTATTATATTTTCAGAGATATCGCCGAAAGTATACTAGAAAAATATGTCCCTACCCCCCTCCTATTTCAGAATCTACTGAAACTAAAATTATGAAAAAATTAGGAGTAGTAGGAGTTTATTAATTAATAAATATTAATTAATAAGTTTAATATACGGAATCCTTTGAGCGCGAGTTATGCTCGTACTTGACCGATTTAATATTTCACTTTTGTTACACCTTTTCATTTAAAACAACTATAATCGGATGATTGAAATGTTTTATTTTATGTGATATCTAGGTTGATACACTATTATATTTTGGTAAGACATATATCGCCATATCGGGTTTATGACTACACTTAAATTTAGAGGTGTGTGGCAATCATAGCAAGATGTCTAACATCCAGTGCTTCAAAACCTATCGATCGATAGATATTTCGGCTTCACTTACATATATGCCCAGTTCAAGAGGGGATACATTATAGGAGGTAAAATTAAATGAAGTGAATATAGCAGATATATAAATAATCACCCCCACCTAAACAAGATATTTGAGTCTTTTAACTCTTTCAAATTTCTTTTTTAGGTTTATTTTCTATTTTTTGCTTTTAATGTAGTTTATCTATATCTCTATAGTACGCAAAAAATGGCAAAATTTATTTTCACAGTAAAATCAAAATAGTTAAATAAATATTGCAGTTACCAGTTTGCTTTTAATATTGAAACACGCTAGATAAGCAAAATTAAAGCGCGTACATTAATTTTGTTTTAGTGAAGATAGGAGTTTTGTTACAAAGGTATAATTACCCCTAAAATGTTTTAAAAACGATAATGTGAAACAGACTCCTATTTCTAAGCACACCTTCTATTAATCTTGTCTAAGAGCAGATAAATTACATTTACTTTAGGACGGGAATACCCTTTAAAAGATGTAATCGAGTGACAATTAGTTTTGAATAAGATTAAGGCATATATTTAAAGGCTAAATCACATCTGAAGAACTATTTTCACGCTAGTTATCGACGTCATCTGCTGCAATTTACAGCTTTCATCTAAAATTCAGACTTAAAATTATTGAAAAGGATGAAAATGAATACTTAATGCTTTAGTCTTTCGGTGGGCTATTGATAGAATTTTGTAAATTACCGGCTATTTTAAAAGAGTCGTCCTGAAATACCAAATACCTGCATTTCTTGAGAATCATTGAATTCCATAATTTCATGGCTCCTAAATTTCGAAAATTCTAGTCATATTGAAATATAGCAAGTTATTAGTAAATATATCTCTTTCTACAAAGGATTCCACCAGTATTATTAAGTGAAAACTAATCGTTGTGGGTTTATGGGATAATACGTACTCATTATCTTTGGAATCTTTTTTTTTAATCTATGTGAAAAGAAGAATGCAAGAGTATATCCCGACATGGTTAAAAGTTTAAAAATAAACGATTGTTTATTTTGTAAATTGGAGTTCCTTTAACCCTCTGAGCGTTTTGAAAAAAGGTAAAATTGTAATGTTGTTTTCTCCAAATTTTATTTTAAATGCTAAAAAAATAAGATTATTTCAGCATTATAAATAAAACTTAATTACAAATATGAATGTAACCCTTGAGAGTATTAATCATTCTTCAATGTTTTGAAAATTCATTAAATCTATAGAATTATATTATCTTAAACATTGCATATATTGCAGTGAAACCTGGAGCTTAGTGAACGGAATATTACATTCCACACGCTTAGAGGGTTAAAATAATAATGTAAACTATGTTATAATAAACTTTTTCCTAAGTTAGTTATGCATATTTACATGTTTACCAAATTGTCTTCTCTTTACTGTAATATTTTACATCCTGACACTATCTTAGTTACCATTTCGAACGAGACGAGGCATACACTTTTGCATATATGAACAATGCTATTAAATAGAGTCATGTGCAGTTGGGAAATAGACAAATTATTAACTATGGTCTAAGACGTTAATTTTAGACATTCAGTTATCATGTTCTAATTTTCTCAACCAACCCCGTCCACTCTTTCCCAGCCGTACCTAATCGTCGCTGTTCTGCTCAGGAACAACTTTCAAATGCGCCATTAAGTTCTAAATAGTCTAGGCTGTAAAAGAGTCTAATATGGTTTTAATAGTAAAACTTTAAGACACAATATACACAAAATATTTTAACACATAAAATATTTTAATAATACTATATATCATGAATTAGAACGCAATTTTTCAGTTGCAATGTATATATTTTTCTTATTTAAAGTGTTATGTTCAGCACTATATATTTAAAAAATAATCAAATAAGAATAAAGTATGTTTAAAAATATTTATATAAAAACATAACAGTCTGCTACAATAATAATTATTGTCTTAAATCTATATACATGTGTCTTAGAAATGTGTGTATCATTGTTTAAAATACAATGAGAAATTTTGGTAATCGCCCTAAAAAGTTGTTTTTATTTCATGCTTGCCATGGTCTTGTTCTTCATTTTAAATTAATGAGTAATAAAAATCTTCAGAAAGTGAAATTAAAGCTATTTGCATCACTTAACCGGCTATTAGTAATTATTTTTAAACGTCCTTCATTAGGAACGAATTCTTTTTTTAACAGGCGCTTTACTTTATCTCTTTTATATAATTATGTGCTAAAGGATTGACATTTTAGGATTCAAATTAATATATATATATATATATATATATATATATATATATATATCTGTGTAATCTTTAAATGAATATCCTCAGTTATTCTTAATTTTTATTTACTTACTTAAATGTAAGAACGGTTTTTTAAAAGTAGAATTGTATGTATTTTTTTTTTATCTGTAGGTTTTTATTTAATTTATGAATTAATATTTTTATAATTTAATTTAGTTTACTTATTTATATGCTTCTGTATTCCATAATAATGCTTAATAGAAATAACTTAAACATAAACGAATAATTAAATATGAATTCAGCATTTACGATTAAAATCACAGCATAAGGGTGACTGGTGATGTTTGACTACTAAAAATGTCGTAATATGTGTTGAACATACAATATAATTTCATCTTGTCATACAGGGTTTGTACGACAAGTAATATCATCGAGTCGATTAGAAGACATTTATTGATCTGATCGGTACAATACATTAAAATATTTCAAAATAGGTTCCTCCTGCGTCGATTCATCGCTTCTAGCAAAATATACAGGCATCGAAGGCGTCACGGTAGTCTATTTCAGGAATGTCCTTTAGAGCCTTGATGCAAGCCTCTTTGGCTTTGTCAATTGTCCCAAAATGATAACCGTTCATGGGAGTTTTTAAGCTCGGGAAGAAGTCGGGGGGAGCAACGCCAGGACTTTAGTGCGGCTGGGAAACTGGTGGCACCTTTCAATCAGAGAGGAAGCGACTCACGAAGAAGGCATTTAAGCTGGCGCGTTGTCATGGTGAAATTTCCAATCGTCCACGATATCGGACCGGACGTGACCCATTGCAGACATGCCGAGTTTCACACAAAACGTGATGACAACCCTTTGCTATATCGAGCGCTGCATTGCGGCTTGCACGGGAACAGACGAAAACAATGTTCACGAAAATGCCTATCTTTACTCTCCGGATGGTTGGAGATGGCTGAACGAACGCACGTGGATAAACTCCCTTCACCAATCCCATCCGCTCCGAGCACGTTGCGACGTGTATTCGCTTTACAGTAAAATCCCTGACATTACTTCTATGATAAACCCAATACATAAATAGCTTATTATATTTTCCTTCTTTTTACAGAGTTAAATTTTGAAAAGGCAATAACTGATTATTTTAAGTATTTCCCGTAAATCTGTACAATCAGTGTTATACCATCGCCACTTCATGGGGGTTTGGCCAACTGTAAATAAGGTTTGGCCCAATATATATAAAAAACTACCTTCTCACCAGAAATTGCATTTAAGGAAAACTAATTTATATCTAAACGGTATTTATTTATTTTGTTTTACTATTATTTAAAACTTTTCTACGAAACATATTTATTTCATCTGCCCACTAGGAAAATTTAAAAATTCTGAATATGTTAATATGTTACATATAGAATTTTCCAATTAGTGAATATTATCATGACCAGGAAAGTCAAATATCTTTTTAAAATCTACTGTTTTTAAATCACAATCGGTGATTTGTTTTGGTAGCTTAAAAAGATCGCAGAAGAAATTAACGCAGTACCTTAATCTCTTATAAGAACTAGGGAATCCAACCCGGGCTTCCCGGGATAGAGAATAAATGTGAAAAACATTTATTTTTTTTTACTGAAAACTAATAGATTTTTAGATTTAATAATTTTTCTTAGATTTTCCCCTAACAACGCCAAAGTACACTTTAACATGAACTATGTCAATTATATATTCAAATAAGATGTTGAAATTTATTAAAAGCTGTAATTTCACATTGGCCTCGTGCCAGAAGTTAATCGAAGAAGAAATTTCGTTATCTACAGCATTTTTTTTTTAATTCTAATAATTTCAGCGGTTTTAAGTGGTCATTTCAATTACATGTCTGTTCAATTTGTGTTTTATTTATAATATTTTATTCATTGTTTACTGAAGTTTCCATTTCGTTATGGAATATTAGCTGGAAACAATGCTGAATTTTTTATGACGTTTAAACCACAAACGGATAAATATTTTGTAGTCGTCTGCAAGCGATAGAGGCAGATTTAAAAAAAAAAATCATGCTTGAAATTTAATTTAAATGTTATAAAAAATTGGTAAATTGCAATACAGTTTTCAAACAAATTACATTTGAAAGTAGATTTTTTCCCCTATATAACGGTGTAAAAATTGAAAATGTGCGATGTTTAGAGATTATAAAATTGCAGTAGCAGAAATCGCAAAACCGAAATTTCATCGTCCGGTGTTGCCATTCGCAAAATGACGTCAGCGTTACGCACGGACACGTTTGTCCTTTATAATATAGATATGACATCTCCTCTATGAATCAATATGCATATCATACATATATATATAAGATTTACACAGTTGTATGTCGAATAATTTGTTCCAAATCATAAAATCACTTTGTTTGAATTTATACTTTATTAATAGGTATTTTTGGATTCAGTTTCAATTGCAATATTGTATCATAGTTTTTATTTAAGAAATATTTATAAGAATAATGGTATTAACTGCTAAATAAATGAATAATTATTATTTTTGAAAAATTAAAACCCAATTGTTAAAATGTGTTTAATTACACAACATGAAAAACCGAAGATTTTAAGTGAGTCAAACATCCCCAAAAGCAGTTGATGTAACATGCCGCAACTGTTATTTTGAAAAAAATGGCAATCAGTTTCTTAACATTTAGATCATTGAATAAAATACACTGTAAAGACAAAATATCTTCTTTATATTTATTTAAAAAAGGCAAATGGAAAACTTACTTTTTTGTAGTGAAATTGCAAAATTCCACTTTATATTTTAAATTGCATTTCAATTGGCTGACAACACAAGTTAAAACAGGTTTCCAACTTGTGTTTATCAGCAAAAAATGATTTTTTAAGCGAAATAAAGGAACTATGTGAAACTCTGTTCAGTCAAACATTCTCAGCTTCCCCTAGATAACGAATTTAAATTTGGTAGGCGTAAAGAAAAAAAAGTGTATCCCACAAATGCTAACATTATAAATATTGAAGAATTTAATTTAATTTTTTAAATCTAGGTGGTTTATCGCACCTATCTAATGCTGCCTCATACAGTAAGTTCAATTTTTTGTATTATCTATAATCATCGCATTATTTAAAGAAAAAAAAAAAGATTAAAACAAGCACACAAAATAGTTTTATTTATAGTGTGAGATATTCAAGTGATAAATTTCTTGGACATTTTCCGAAGTTTATTCAATAATAATAATATTATTATTACTAAAAGATGTTATGATAATATTATATATAATTAGATATTAAAAAAATAACAACAACAACAACAACAACAACAATAATAATAATAATAATATAAATATAAATAATAATAATAATATAAATAATAATAATAATAATAATAATATAAATATAAATAATAATAATAATAATAATATAAATAATAATAATAATAATAATAATAATAATAATAATAATAATAATAATAATAATAATATAAATAATAATAATAATTATTATTATTATTATAAATGTGTGTCCTTTTAATTGATTTTATAGTGAAAAATTACAATTTCTAATTTATTTTGTAGAATATCTAGAGGCAAATATGATTTATCTTATGCGATTCAAAATGTTTGTAAAATCTTTAACAAAATTGTGCAGACTCTTTTAAGAAAAATGTAAATTTGCAAAATTTTTACCGATTTGTGTAGAAATTTTGACGAAAATGGCATTTTCTTAAAGATATTTAAGAATGTTTTTTGTGTAAAATATATGTCAATAGTTTATTGTTTTTTAGCGTAATTTTATTTTCAGAGGTTATAGAATTTGAGCAAAAAATACTTCACAATACTTTACACAGTTATAAAAAATGAATATTAGACTACATTTACAAGTTATAAAAAAACAGAAATTCAAACCCTTTGCGTGTAGAATAATGAATATAATATAATGAAAAAGAATTGCTGGAAAATTTCTATTCTCACATATTCTTTTCGTGTAGAAAATATATGACAAAATGACAAATGAAGTTGGAAAAATTACTGACAACTCTTTTTGTCATATATTTTTATGTGATACAATTATGCGAAAAATATAATTGATGTCTATATACTTTTGAGCTCATGTGAAATTCAACTGTGAATTGATCTGTTTACATCCGTATGCGAAATTAACAATTCATATATAATTGAGAGTTTAAAGATCTGTATGTAGTTATAGAAATATGTCATCTTAATTTACTTGCGTGTAGCAAATAATGATGAAGTAGAAAGATGTATTAATCGATTTCCATTGTCATATTTTTACGCGGTTAAATTATGCAACAAGCAGGAATTATGTATTTGCAATAAATTAATTGACTAATACTATATTTATGAATTTACCCCACATTTGTAATATGGCAGTTCAATGTAAACACTGTATTTATAAACAAAACAAAGCCAATACTGATCTAATGGCCTGCCCGGTAGCGTGGTTGGTAGCGGAGGCGACCACTTGAGGGCACGGGTACGAACCCTGGTAAGACATGGATGTCATTGTGTATGTATCTTCAGTGCTGTCAGCTTTCTTGTATCTATCCCGTCCTCAAGAAGAAGATTTCTGTAATTTGTCAAAGTCCTGTATGTATTTCTGTGAATAAAAAATATGGATCATTCGAGACAACAGCTTTCTACGAGGGTCGATCAAGAAATAAGGTTCCCATCAAATTTACAAATAGACAACATTGTTTATTCTCATAGAAATTTACATCGTTGGAGAGAAGAAAGTTTTTTCTATTTCTCTACATAATCGCCATCTTTTTCTACTTATTTTTGTAGAGGGTGCTCCAATTTCTGTATCCAATGTCGTAGAACCAAGCCGCTGATGAAGCGTTTCACCTCTTCTTTGACGTCATCGTCGCTCCGGAAGCGTTGGACACCCAAATGTTCCTTTATCTTGGGATTATCACAAGTAATAATCACTTGTTTCCCAAGATAAAGGAACATTTGGGTGTACAACGCTTCCGGAGCGACGATGACGTCAAAGAAGAGGTGAAACGTTTCCTCAGCGGGTTGGCGGCGGAGTTCTACGACATTGGATACAGAAATTGGAGCACTGTCTACAAAAATGCGTAGAAAAAGATGGCGATTACGTAGAAAAATAGAGAAAATTTTCTTCTTTCCAACGATGCAAATTTCTATGAGACTAAACAATATTGTCTATTTGTAAATTGGATGGGAACCTTATTTCTGGATCGACCCTCGTAGCTAAGCCCCGTGCTTAGAGGTATCAAAGCAACCTCTTTCAAAAGTACATCAAATGTACTGATCGAATGTTTTAAATGTACTAATAAGCATTATAATTTCGAAAAAAAGGAAATTCTGAAAAGAAAAACGATTACTAAATATGAGATAAAATCATATTACTCTCAAAGAGCATTACCTGGGCTTTGCCCGTTCAGACGGCCACGTTGGGGTTCTATTATAATATACGTGTTATTGTTTCGCACGTAAAAAAAATTCCTTATACGCAATGTAACAAATACTAAGAATGTTTGTAAATATAAAATTAAGATACAATTTATCGGATTATACTATTTATTTATTTATAAAAAACATAAAACATAAAAAAATTAGACAAATTGCAGGACAAAAAACGTATTTCCAATATTAAACAACAATTATTTTGTCGTCATATTTCATCATGTCATCAAATTCCTCATTTCATTATTATTTTATCATACTGATGTTATGATTTTTTGGGTGTATTATTCCGCAACGAGAACTATGTTTTTGAAGTATTTCATTAATTAAAACTTTGTGCAATGGTACACAAATTAAGCAAAATCTACAATTTTTTCTATCAATCGACCTATTTTTTATCTTATTCAAATCAATTTAAAGTCAAAGCGCTAAAAGATATGCGAATAATACGAGACACATATAGTCACATACAGACATACATATTTAATATGACATAACGCAACCATATTTCTTCAAAATGTTCAAGCAAATTGTTTATATATTGCATATGCAATTATTTATTAAATAATTTTTGTCTTTACGTACGTATGGTTGTTTGTCTTTGAACGTGTTATGTACTTGTTTATGTTACAATCGTACTTGAAAGAAGACGATTTTGGTTCAAAATGTCATTTTTTGAAGAATATTTTAGCAATTCCATCAATTTTCTGTTGCATGCTTAGAAGTTCTAAAATTTATTGTATTTTGAATACATCATTTATAATTAAATAATTAAAAAATTGTTTTGTAATTATCTTATCACAATAAAATTAACGAAATCCTTCTTCTAAAATAATGAATAAGTAGGAAAAACAATAAAATTTCAATTTCAATGTTTAAATTTTTTGATCCATTAAACTATGTGACGAAGAAAAGTGGTATTTTTGTAAGATTATGAATTCATATGAAATTCGTGGTATGACATTAAAGATAAACATGCTACTTCCAAAAGAAATAAAAGTAATTAGATGGATATGTAGTTATAATAATAAGAAAATCATCTATTTTTTTAAAATTATAATATATTTGTGATAAAAGGATATGTCCTAACATAAATTATATCAAAGCATAAGATGAAATCATGTTTTAGTTGAAGCATAAAGGGACTCTCACATAAAGGTAATGTTTTTCTAAAACTCTGAATAAACATTAATAAAAGTTAGTAAATGTAAAGAATAAAATAAATAATAAAAATTGTCACGGTTTATGAATAATTTTTACTTGTTTTTCATCATAATTGTTTTGTTGTACTGAAATTATAAGTTCAATATTGTTTAGTTAATAATAAAATGAAAAATTAAAAAGAAGATAGTACATTTCGACAAACTACATGTATTTTAATAATACAAAGAATACGTTTTATCATTAAAGGATATCCACTTTTTAAAAAGTCGGTATTTTTATCCTTCAAAACAGAAATGTGTTGATAAAGTACGGTACAAATTAGCAGTTTGTGCTCTATCAGACATAATTATTTAAAACAATAAAATGTACCAATATTTTAGTATTGTTTATTATACCTCTGACTATTTTGTTTCATTTTGAATACACGAGTACTTTCGTTTTTTTAATTATATAATACGCCAATTTTTTTGTACTTCATTGATGAATTTAAGAAGATGATAATTAAAAAGTAAATTACTGTGTGTTTTTATGTTCTATTTTTAATAATGACATTAACTAAATACTTTTTTAATTAATTCTGATAAATTAAAAAATACTAATAAAATGTTATTTTTAATTTTTTATGCATTTAAACTATCACACAAAGAATAATGATGTGTTTTGAAATTCGAAATTCATGATATGACAGTTAAGAGAAACATGGTAATTACAAGGAAGCGAAAACAATATCGATATAATGTGAGTTATAATTTATTTCAAATTTACAAAAAAAAAAATCTTAAACAGAAATCATAATTTGAGTATGGCATACAAACGTGTTTGAAATGAAGCTTATAAAAGTGTAATTATTCCTTAAAGTGATAAAAGCATAACACGAAATGTTTAAAAATACCTTTTAATATAAATTATATATGTTTCCTTCGCTCGAACGGCGAAAATTTAACGGCTTATTTCCCATCCATTATCCGTGAATCAACAGAAATATATTTGCGAAAAGATAACATTTGCAACGAATCAGCTTCTTTTGAATTACCTAAAATTTGGGCACGCATGCTTTACAGATTTAAAAATAATAAAAATAAAAAATAATTTTCACGTTTTCCAGTTTGACCAATTTGAGCACCTGCTTGCATTGGACATATGATCTCGTGGTTTATGTTTACCATTTTCAAAACTTTGCGAGAATATTTTATTTATCATTTTGATCTGAAGATGTCGCCGTTAAAGCAAAGGAAACATATGTAATCTATATTAAAAGGTATTTTTAAACATTTCGTGTTATGTCTTTATCAGTTTAAGCAATAATTACACTTTAATTTAAAGTTCACAAGTTATTATATTATATTATATTATGAAGTTTTTGTTATTGTTTTTTACGTACGAGAAACACTTTCCTAAAAAAATGCAATAATCATAAAAAATTAAATTTATCACTAAGATAAATTCTGAAAGATGATTGTTTTGTAAAGATATTTTTTATTTATAATTACAATATCAATATCCTTTCTTAATAATAATAATAATAATAATAATAATAAAAAAAAGATGATAAAAATTTCATCATATTACAAATATAAACTGTAAATAATATATAAACAAAATAATGCATTTGAGAAGTAAAAGTATTTTGTGTTTTGTGAAATGTAAATATTTTAACCCTGAAAGTGTGTGAGAGACAAAAAACTACTTTACATGTCTACTATTGAATTAAATATTGCATAATAAAGGAGCTATTCGACAAACGAGTTTGTGACGGCCATTGCTGTCAGTATGAGTGAAGCAGGCCGTTCAGTTGTACAAGGAGAGCAGCAGAGGTAAAGTTAAAAATAATGTTTAATGAAACTTAATCGGGCTGGAATTGAGAAGGCCGCTACTAATTTTCCTTACTCAAAAAAAAAAAAATTAAACTTCTTCCCGAAGCTATACTCCGTAAAAATAAAACTTCAAACATATTAAATATAAAGATTCAAAAACGAACTCAGAATTTTTGAAGACGGACACAAGTCAGGATGCCTTCAGTAATAATTCAACTCCACGCTGTAGACTCGACGGACGCTAATTTTAGTACGTCCGTCCAGGCCAAAGCAACTACTTATACGCTTCGTCAGCTTCAGATTATTGATTCAAGCGTAGGATCTCCTATTACTCGTATCGAGAGAGAACACGATCCCAAGTTCCGAATTCCAAACGTATTTCCGAAGCTTATATATCGCAAATATCAGTTGACCAGCTACAATAATTTGCATGAATATCGATAAAAAGCAGAAACTGACAAGTTCCGAGATTTCACAGTCATCCGTTGAAAGTTAAAGGAAGAGAGCCTTGATCAACTTTTACGCACATGGATAATTAGTGGACAACAACTTACGATCTATTTCAAAACATCGCCTACTCACATAATCAGAGCAGCCGATCAATCACAAGTTTAGTTCATGAAGATAATTTTATATCATTTCTGCTTTGCATTCATTGCCTTGGACAAGAATGGAAATATCCAATAAAGAAGAAGAATTATCTATAAGATAACCATTAATTTTAAAAATTCGATTATACCCAAGAAGGAGATCATTTTGAAGTATCAGAACTCTTGAAAATCAGCCACGTCCGATGCATTACAAGTATAATGAGCAACAAGATATTTTTTAAACGGTTCTTTTATTAGTCGTTCGTGCTCCGTTAGAAATTGATATTTAAGCAAAATGTAGTCATTTTTTAAACTTTTTTCAATTTGTAATTACTGCATAAATTTAGGTATCGTTGTAAAAAACACACATGATCAACTCTTAAATACTATCGGGCAAAACAAAGAGGACATCTTATATATTGAAGTCCCTAAATTGGCACAGAAAATTACAAAATAGTTATTCGAATGATAATTAGGTTTTCTTTTAATTTACACTGAAAAAGTAATCTTAAGTGGTCGTCTCTTTATTAACTTAGTAACCAGTTTGAAAATTCTCAGTACTAATGCCTAAATTTGACTTCATATTTCGATTCTAAAGTACATTTTAAGTTTTGATATCAAACGAGAAATAAATCAATGACGAATATTAGAAGTTGTAAAAATGTAAAATTTTAACGTCGTAATGTTAAATTCATTTTTAATATTTTTGTTTATACATTCTATGATTATCAATTTTCACTCTGTGTTTTTCTGTGTTGTTATTAGCATTAACCTAAAGCATAATAATGCGATTTATATATATATATATATATATATGAAATATGATATTAATATTTGAGAAAATTGTGAATTATAACCTGTAGTCGACAGAATTTGATGTCAAGAAAATTAAAATATATTTAAGCAAAATTGCAGTTCGATCCAATAAAAAGTTTTGAATTTATTCTTAAAAAGCATCAGGATAAAATAGTTAAATTAATCCAAAAAATGTTGACTATAACAGCAGTCTTAATAATTTGTTAAAATTCTTAAACGATTTATTTAATATTTTTCTAACATAAATAATACTTTCCAAAGAACACTATATTTAAATATTGCATTTTATCTGAAACTGAAACTCTCGATTTTCTCTTCTTAGACGATCCCCACCCCTAAATTACTCCAATATTTAATATTGAATATTTCTGAAACGATTCAAAGGAATCCCATGCAAGCTTATGTGTAGTCTAAATCGAGGTTCTAGATTCGTATTTTTGTCATTTTTTCTATTTACTAGATAAACTACCAGCATATATACATTCTGTTTTTAAATGTAACTTATTGCTAAAACGGCATTTTTATTTTTTCATTTGCGAAGAGTTATTAGAGAGTTAAGAGTTCCATAGTCTCGGAATAATTTTTAAACCTAATTGGCGCGAATTTTTTCTAGGCTAAATCTACATCTACCCAATCGAACATTTTCTTCACTTTTGATTTCATGATGTAAAAACTTCACGAAGGAATCTTAATTATTAATACTTTCTCCCTCAGAAGCGAAGAATACAGGTTTTTAATTTCTTTATAAGATTCTCAATATTTCAACCAATCTCAATAATCCAAAAACGATTCAATCACTGGATAAAGAATGAAATAATATGGTTCACATGAAACACCTTATCTTTTAAATGTTCTTAATTATGTTTAGAACATTTGTCAAGTTTGTCAATCAATTTAAAAAGAGGAATTTCCTGTCTCGTTGTTCATCATTTATGTACGAACTTTTTTTATGTAAATTTGTAGTAACATGGTAGTTCCTCAGAAATTGGTATTTAAACACTCTGTGACATTTTCATAACTATCAGCAGTATCGGGATAAGACTCAGCAAATTCTGTACCCTTAGACCCTTTTACCGTTTTTTGTAACAGACACTGGAATTTTTCTTCTTTTGCGATTTCGCCATTGTTATGTGAATTTTTAAACTGAGTCAAAATGGCAAACTATATCTTAATATCTTCACTGAACAACGCAAATTCATTCTACTTTAGGACAATTGAACTCCAGTTTCCTAATATTTTCAATTTTGGAAATTTACAAAATTATCTGAACCTTGTTCTTAATTTAATAAAATTTTCTCTTTATACAAACTAAAACCGTCATATTCTTATTAATAATGTTCTTGAGAACACGGATCATTGTTTAAAATATGATATAACTATTATTTGTCTTTAGGATAAAGTTCTGGCAATTTCTCAATTATATGAGAATATAAAGTAATAAGTTTTTCAGTATCCTTTTTTTCTGCTGCTATATGTTTTGTTCTAGAAAACAAGATTATCCAAACATTTCTTCTCAAATTACTTGCGTGTACTAATGATGATGGGATAAGGAAAAATACTGATCAATTTCCAATTGTCATATTTTTTATACAGTTAATTTATCCGTCAAAGAGAAATGGCGTCTCAGTAACATTATGAAATCACACGAAATTCGTGATATTATTGTTAAGAAATACACGCTATTTTCAAAAGAAGAAAAAAAAGTAAGAACGAAAACTCATGTATCAATCTTATATTATCAGACAGTTTCCAACAAAATCCAAAATATTGTTAAGAAATTTATTTTTCTTCTTTTTTCTTCATACAACAAACTTAGATACAAGGAAAAACAATTTAAAAAATACATAAAGCATTAAACATCCATTTTATGCAATTGTGGTTTATAGGCGGTAATGTGTGTGAATTCTTTCTTGCAGCCCTGTATGCTACTTATAAAATTTATACACACTATACAATGCGCTAAAAATTAGATAGCTTAAAAATGCCTACAACATATGAAAACACGCTTCCAGGATTTATCGCTTATAGTCAATCCTGTAATGAAGTTATTTTCTGTGTCTCGGTAAATATGTCATTCAAATCAACCATAAATCCTGCGTACTGCTTTATCTAATGAAAACATGCTGTAATGAATTTTTGTGATATGTATTAAGGTAGATGCCCCTTTATGGCCATGTTCCTGATATTGCCACCCCCCCCTATTATACGTTAGCAAACCAAAAAAATTCGCTAAAGGGCATGAGCATACTGTGAAGAAGCATCCTAGTGTATCATGTGATCACTAGCCATTCAGCTATGTTATGGAATTTGACGCCAATTTCCTATTTTATGCTTTTGGTGTGATTGCTCCATTTTTTAACTGATAAGTATCCTTCTTTTGTGAATGTTTTTAAAAGATTTTTTTATGAATATTATCATACTCTGTTCAGTTTTTAATTCTCTATCAATTAATGTTGTCGTTGATGGTGTATATTTTACTAGTTGTTCAAAATTAAGGGGACCGTGGACCTTCATTTGGGTTAAGATCGACTAAAAAATCGTTTTTCTTATTTTGGATTATTAGTATACTTCAATCTTAACTCCAACATTTGCAAAAAAACGCATGCAATTACAAAGATTCCTATCAAAGTTACGAGCATTTCAAATTTGACACCGTAATTGAGTTACACTAAAAAATTTAAATTTAACTAACATTTAAATTTAAATAACACTTTAAATCGCATTTTCTGTAAATGAGAATTTTCGCCGAGTTAAAATATTCAAAATGTTCCAGGCGTCTAATATTTTATCCAATTTTCAAAATATTAAGTATTATTGTTAGCAGTGTGCTATATTTCAAAACTTGGTATTAATATGCATGCATTACTGTACATAAAAGGAAAATTTCGTAGTTATATAACATTTTTCCGTGAAAATTTTAAAAAAAATGTAAATATTGGAAGTTTTTTATTTTTTTTTTCAATATATTGGTACAATTTTAAAACGCATACCAACTTTTGTTACAATAATATAAAGCTACCATTTAACAAAACACCAAGTTCCTGAAGCCAAATTTAATGCGCATGGAGCATTTTTAATTAGAGTGATTAAATAATATATTTTAATTAATAAATTAATTAAGTATACACATTTTTTAATAAAATTGCTCAATTTACTTATAAAATGTATGAATTACTATGTGTGCAAAATTTCAGTACAATTGAGTGAAAAATGAAAAAATTGGTTTTGAACGTCCACTGTCCCCTTAAACGATTTTTGTGACCTGCTCCATCCAGGTGGTCATATCCAGTACACCATGCAAGCCTAGGATAAAGACATTTTTTATTTGTTCCAATTGCAATAAGTAATTTGTTTTAACAAAATTTTTAAACTCTAAAAGGATTTCACACTTTTTTCTTTATAAAAACTTAAATCGTAGAGTCAATTTTGTTAACAATTTCATTTGGATGAAAAATCCTGTTTCAAATGATCTTTTGAATACCAATAAGAATTATTGAGTATCATGCTTATTTGTTTTGCACCAAAATTATTTAATTTAATAGAACAACTTTTTTAAATAAAAATAAAATCACGATTTTGTGATTTATGAATTGTGAAACATGGAACAATGGTGGCAGTATCATGTGCACATGTTCCTGATATTGCCACTTGGTAGACTTTTGGAATTCCGTTTTTTTTACTAGTAAAAGTATTTTAATGGGGAATGCAATATATTTTGTTTTATGTAAATGTCTATTAACCCGAGAACGCTACAAAAATAAAAAAAAATAAATTTTTTCACAATGACGGCAGCGAAAATTCTTAAGATTTAGCATGGCCATATCATGGACACCCACCTTAATTTCATTATGTTGGAAGTAGTGTAACATAATTGAAACACTCTGCAAATAAATTTTACCATATACGTATATCATAATGTCATTGAATTATTTTCTTCGTCGTTATGAAAAATAAAAAATGCTACTTTCTGTATACGCTATAGAAATCATGTTGAAGTTCACCTCCGTAACACGTAACAACTTCATAATGTTTAAAGAATTGTAACGTCAATAAAATGTGCCATAAACGATTTTTTCGCATACACCATAATGTAATGAAATTCTTTTGAATGTTCCTACAAACGAACTATAAAATCTATGCGCTTCATTATCAAGAGCAACCATGCTACAGTAAATCACAATAACATATATAAATTACAAAGCAGCACAAATTTATTTACGAGATTTAGAGAATGGGGAGACACACAAACCGAAGTCATACACACTGTACAACTTTGTTGGATATTGCATTGTTTTTAGAAAAAAAAATAACTTCTACGTGAGGAAAAAAAATGCTAAAGAATTTTTTAAATGTATATTTACACAAAATTCTTTATATCCAATCATGCTATATAGCTTACAATCAAGTTTATTAAGTTCCAATATTGTTGAAAAGTGTTCAAACGGTCTAATTCCTTATATATAAACTATAACATGATTAAAAAAAAGGAGGTTCTTAAAATATAAATATGTGTAAATATAATCAGTACAAAAACCATTAACGGGTTAAAAGTTGTGACGCAGCATTTTCTTTTGGCTCTAAGAATTTTAAATATGGGTCTTAACAGCAATGATATCAAATTTGAGTGACGCTATGTTAATAATATTTTTAAAAATCATCATTTTCTTTTTAGTTTTATTTATATTCACAGGTGCAATTATTATCTTAACATGAAAAAATATATAAAATTTATTCGCTGATGCTTTTTCATTCAGATCTCTCAGAAATTCAAAATATGGGTTTTAAAAGAAATGATATCAAAATTTGAGTGACACCTTGACGTGAATTTAGTAGGATTGCTTTTAAAATTCAATTTAAATTATTTTTCGTTTGTCTTCTAAAGTATATTTACACATACAAACAATACTTTTAATTTTTCAATACACTGTTAAATATATTACTTTCATTGAGCCTATATTATGTATTGACATGTATTTATTTCAATAAACTGATTTATGTTTTGTGCCACGCTATCCAAAATCATAAGTAAAATTTATGTAAATGATTATTTTGCGTCATATTATCCACTTGCATACATTTCCCTTTGTTTGGATAATATGACGCAAAATAATCATTTACATAAATTTTACTTATGATTTTGGATAGCGTGTCACAAAACATAAATCAGTTTATTGAAATAAATACATGTCAATACATAATATAGGCTCAATGAAAGTAATATATTTAACAGTGTATTGAAAAATTAAAAGTATTGTTTGTATGTGTAAATATACTTTAGAAGACAAACGAAAAATAATTTTAATTGAATTTTAAAACAATCCTACTAAATTCCCGTCAAGGTGTCACTCAAATTTTGATATCATTTCTTTTAAAACCCATATTTTGAATTTCTGAGAGATCTGAATAAAAAAGCATCAGCGAATAAATTTTATATATTTTTTCATGTTAGGATAATAATTGCACATGTGAATATAAATAAAACTAAAAAGAAAATAATGATTTTTAAAAATATTATTAACATAGCGTCACTCAAATTTGATATCATTGCTTTTAAGACCCATATTTAAAATTCTTAGAGCCAAAAGAAAATGCTGCGTCACAACTTTTAACCCGTTAAGGGTTTTTGTACTGTATCATTACTTTTTGAGGTTATTGATGAAAATGTCAATTAATCGAAACTAAGCATAGGGTATAAATTAATCATTAGAATTTTTTTTAAAAGAAATGCTAAAAAAGATCCCTAGGGCCCCAATAAAAATATGAGGGTGGTGGACTGAGGAGAGGAGTGCAAGACTCAACTTTAAAGTTATGCAGCCAGAGAGTAACATAATTAGAGGGATGAAAATGCATGGCGCATAAATGTTCAAGGGTCCTGGACCGGGTTCAGGCCAGTGTCCTAAATGGACTGTAGAAATGGTAGAATAATTAAATGGAAAAAAGGTCACAAAAAACGAAGAAGATCAGATTAAAAGGAGTCAAGTTATTTACAATTTATGGAACAAAAACGTCAAGGGGCCGCGTACCGGACCCTAGGGTCTTAACTAGAAAGTAGAAATGGAAAAGTAACTAACTGGAGAAAGGGGCCCCAACAACGAAGAAAATCAGACAAAAAAAGAGTAAAGTGATTAAAAATTTAGGGCACAAAAACTTAAAGGGGTCCAGGGGACCCGGGTCTTGTCTGAGAATAAAATGTTGTTGTTCATGTAGCAGCTGGAAGTCCTAAGAAGGTGTTAGAAAAAATCGGCTAGTGAATTGGACGATTTTTAAGGGAGCTTTAGTAGGGGACCCAAAAAGGGCTAGGTGATAGTTTTAAGCAAGAACTTCAGATGAAGGATCTGAACTAGAATGCAGAAAGGAGGGAATAACTAAATGGAGAAAGGGGCCCCAAAAACAAAGATCATCGGTGAAAAAGGAGGCAAGTTATTAAAAATTTAGGGCACAAAAAATTAAAAGGTTACAGGGGGACCGGGTTTTGTCCGAGAAAATTTTGTGTTGTTCATGTAGTAGCTGGAAGTCCTTGTAAATTGCTAGAAAAAAATGTTAGTGAATTGGACGATTTTTAAGGGCGCTATAGTGAGGGCCCCAAAAGGGGCCAGCTGACAGTTTTGAGCAGGAGCTTAGGATGAAGGGTCTGAACTGGAATTCAGAAATGGGCACTAATTGGAAACAGAAATTGGAACTAAAATCGATGTATTCTGTCGATGTCGAGTCGAATGAATCAAACCGCGTTGCAATGGGACCCATAGAACTGGAGTTAGCTTCAAAATCCGTTAGTTCCACCGCCAGGGGACGCACTCCGTTCTATACAAACATAGTTGAAATCTTCGAGGTTGTCGATTTCAAATCGAATGAACCATACCTTGTCGTGATGGGACCAATAAAACTCGAGTTAGCTGCAAAACATGTTAGTTCCATCTTCCACCACCAGAGAGCGCACTCTGGTCTATACAGACATAGCTGAAATCTTTGAGGATGTCGATTTCGAGTCGAATGAGCCATACCTCGTAATGAAGGGGCCCATAGAACCCGAGATAGGAAAGCGCCCCCTGGTGGTGAGACTTGAGACTAAAATCGATATATCCTGTCGATGTCGAGTCGAATGAATCAAACTGCATTGTGATGGGATCCATAGAACTCGCGTTAGCTGCAAAATCTGTTAGTTCCATCTTCCACCATCAGGCGGCGCACTCTGTTCTATACAGACGTAGCTGAAATCTTTGAAGCTGTCGATTTTGAGTCGAATGAGCCATACCTCGTAATGATGGGGCCCATAGAACCCGAGATAGGAAAGCGCCCCTGGTGGTAAGACTTGAGACTAAAATCGATATATCCTGTCGATGTCGAGTTGAATGAATTAAACTGCATTGTGATGGGACCCATAGAACTCAAGTTAGCTGAAAAATCCTTTAGTTCCACGTTCCACCGCCAGGGGGCGCACTCTGTTCTATACGAACATAACCGAAATCTGTAAAGCTATCGAAATCCAGTTGAATGAGACAAATTTTAACGTAATCGGGCCATAGAACACGAGATACGAAAGCGCCCCCTGGTGGCAAAACTTGGAGCTAAAATCGATATATCCTGTCGATGTCGAGTCGAATGAATCAAACTGCAATTTGATGGGACCCATAGAACTCGAGTTAGCTGCAAAATCTGTTAGTTCCATCTTCCACCACCAGGGGACACACTCTGTTCTATACAAACATAGCTGAAATCATTGAGGCTGTCAATTTCGAGTTGAATGAGCCATACCTCATAGTGATTGGGCCCATAGAACCCGAGATAGGAAAGCGCCCCCTGGTGGTGAGATGTGAAACTAAAATCGATATATCCTGTCAATGTCGAGTTGAATGAATTAAACTGTATTGTGATGGGACCCAAAGAACTCAAGTTAGTTGAAAAATCCTTTAGTTCCACGTTCCACCGCCAGGGGGCACACTCTGTTCTATACGAACATAACCGAAATCTGTACAGCTATCAAAATCCAGTTGAATGAGCCAAACCTTGTCGTAATCGGGCCCATAGAACTCAAGACAGAAAAGCGCCCCCCTGGCGGTGAAACTTGTACCTACAATCGATAAGTCCTGTCGATGTCGAGTTGAATGAATCAAACCGCATCGTGAAGGTACCCATAGAACTCGAGTTAGCTGCAAAATCCATTAGTTCCATCTTCCACTGCCAGGGGGTGCAATCTTTTCTATACGAACCTAACTGAAATTTTTGAGGCTGTCGATTTTGAGTCGAATGTGCCATACTTCGTCGTGATTGGGCCCATATAACCATAGATAAGAAAGCACTCCTGGTGGTGAAACTCTGAACTAAACTCGGTAAGTTTTATTGATATCGAGTCGAATGAGCCAAACTGCGTCACAATTTGGGATGCACAACCTGTGGCCCACGGGCTAAACGTGGCCTGTGATGGGTAACTCATTGCCCGCGGAGACTATACATGCCAACATATCCAGAAATTTCGATTTCCTTAATAATTCGTGAAAAATTGCAAATTTTGTCCATTGTAGGAAAACATCATGAATTTCGTCAATCGGGTGCATGAAATCATAAATTGCGTCGACTGGATGCAAATTTTGTTGAATGGGCATGGAAAAATCAAAAATTTCTCTATTTTGTCGCAAGAAAAAAAAACCCCGCAAATTTCAATAATCGATCGACAGAAACCAGAGATGCCAAAATCGGAAATTCCGGAGTTATGAATTTTCTCAATCACTCAAAAATTTTTTAAAAAATCTTTAATTTTGTAAACCACAGGAAAAACCCCGCGAATTTCGTCGATAAAGCACGTAAAATCATGAATTTCATGGATCGAGCACAGACTAACAGCGAACTTCATCGAATGGGCGTGGAAAAATCGCAAATTACAACGAACAGTCACGGAAAGAGTTTGCAATTTGTCCATAGATCGTAGGAAAACATCATGAATTATGTCTATCGGGTCTATAAAATTATGAATTGCGTCGACTGGATGCGAATTTTGTTGAATGGACATGGAAAAATCACACATTTCACCAGTTTGTCGCAAGAAAAACATAATGCAAATTTCAATAATCGATCGACGGAAACCAGAGATGCCAAAATCAGAAATTCCGGAGTTGTGAATTTCGTCAATCACTCAAAAAAATAAAAAAATCTTGAATTTTGTAAACTACTGGAAAAATACGCGAATTTAGTTGATAAGGATCGTAAAATTATGAATTTCATGGATCAAGCATGGACAAACAACGAATTTCATCGAATGGGCGTGGAAAAATCAAAAAATCAAAAATTACAATGAACAGTCACGTAAAAAATTTGCAATTGGTCCATAGATCGTAGGAAAACATCATGAATTATGTCTATTGAGTCTGTAAAATTACGAATTTTGTCGACAAGCATGGAAAATCGCGAATTTCGTGAATTGGGCATGGAAAAAGCAAGAAAAATCCATTTATCGCTTCGCCATATTCGACGCCACCAACTATCTCGCTTGTTCTATGATTTAACCCTGTAAGCTTTTCATTTACTTGTTGATATCATCACTTATTTCACAAGCATAATTATGCTCTAGTTACACACTGGAAATTTTTATTCTGTGGCTTTTTCTTTTCTTAGTATAAATAAAGTTTTTATAAACAGTTTAATAAGGGACATTGTGCCAACAATACCAATTTGCATGCAAAAAACACAAGGAATTTTGTAAACAAACTGGTAGCAAGAAAAATTCATTTATCGCTTCGCCAAATTTGATGCCACCAACTATCTCGCTTCTTCTATGATTTAGCTTTTCATTTACTTGTTGACATTATGGCGGCTTGGTTTGCTAGCCACTCATATTTGAAGAATCATGCTGTCATCTTATGAAAAGGAACAGACGGTGTGTGTGTATGGCGAAGAATCAAGTACACTGTAAAAATGACCGATGTTTCTTATTTTATGAAACTATGCTATAACCACAAACGAAAATATAATATAATCTTTTGAGTTATCCGAAATTTCAAATAGCATGTTACATTGTCTTTTGAATCCCCAGAAACCAATACATCTTCAAAATTTAAAGAATAATTTATAAAAACAAATTATTTTTAGCTGCCCGAATTTTTCAGAAACGTTTCCGAAAGGTTTTTATAGTGTATTAATTAGTGTCCTTAGCCTGGAATACCTGTTTTTCGAATGCTATCAATTCTGAAGTAAATATTTTCATGCTAAAAAAAATTAACAGACAAACATGCAAAATTAACAGCGTTAACAATAACATTAAAATTAAGATTATTTATTTACTCGTTCATGTATAAATTAACTTATGCGGCTGAAAACGTGTACTTGAGAATGGATAACATTCGAAAAACAGGTATTCCAGGCTGAGGACACTAATTAATACACTATAAAAACCCTTCGGAAACGTTTCTGAAAAATTCGGGCAGCTAAAAATAATTTGTTTTTATAAATTATTCTTTAAATTTTGAAGATGTATTCGTTTTTGGGGATTCAAAAGACAATGCAACATGCTATTTGAAATTTCGGATAACTCAGAAGATTATATTATATTTTCGTTCGTGGTTATAGCATATTTTCATAAAATAAGAAACATCGGTCATTTTTTACAGTGTAGGAACACACAGGTTAAACTTTAGCAAAAACATATAATTATTTAAGAAAAACAAGTAAGTGATGAGATTCGACTGGCACGACAAGATAGCCAGCCACACTCAGTTAGCGGCAAAAACAGACTGCCTGTTACGTTGCGGTTACAGCTAAAAGTAACTCATTACACGTTGAGTTGTATGAAAAACATCATACAATAAAATTAAAGTTAAAATTACAGTGAATATAGTTCCTGTTTAACATGGAGTTAAAGTTTATGGATAAACAGTTCAGGATACAGCTAACCCGCTACAACATCATCACTTATTTCACAAGTATAATTATGCTCTAGTTACACAATGGGAATTTTTATTCTGTGGCCTTTCCTTTTCTTAGTATAAATAAAATTATTATAAACAGTTTAATAAGGAACATTGTGCCACCAATACGAATTTGCATGCAAAAAAACAAGGAATATTGTAAACAAACTGATAGCAAGTAAAATTAATTTATCGCTTCGCCAAATTTGACGCCACCAACTATCTCGCTTGTTTTATGATTTAACCCTGTAAGCTTTTCATTTACTTGTTGACATTATGGCGGCTTGGTAGAATCATGCTGTCCTGTCAGGTAGAAGAATCATGCTGTCATCTTATGAAAAGGAACAGACGGTGTGTGTGTATGGCGAAAAATCAAGTAGGAACACACAGGTTAAACTTTAACAAAAACATATAATTATTTAAGAAAAACAAGTAAGTGATGATATTCGACTGGCACGACAAGATAGACAGCCACACTCAGTTAGCGGCAAAAACAGACTGCCTGTTACGTTGCGGTTACAGCTAAAAGTAACTCATTACACGTTGAGTTGTATGAAAAACGTCATACAATAAAATTAAAGTTAAAATTACAGTTAATATACTTCCTGTTTAATATGGAGTTAAAGTTTATGGGTAAACAGTTCAGGATACAGCTAACATGCCACAACATCATCACTTATTTCACAAGCATAATTATGCTCTAGTTGCACACTGGAAATTTTTATTCTGTGGCCTTTTCTTTTTAGCACTTTCCAACCTAGTTGAAAAGTGCTTATGACTTCGGTTCGTCTGGCCGTCTGCCGTCTGGCCGTCTGCCGTCTGTCCGTGCTCTAACTCCCGTAAATATGCTCGGATTGCTCTGCAATTTTTATATGTTATTGTCGTTATCTATAGCATGTTCCCTATTTCAACGGAAGTGTGCAGCACTTATAGTTTTATTACAGGGACACTCAAAAGAATTCCGTTACATTGCGGTCTATGGGGAAAAATCATTTGCGGTTTATTTAAATAATGTTTCAGTATTTTAAACGCATTGAAATTTATATATATCACTAAGGTGCATTAGAAGAAGCTTAATATGGAATAGGGTGTGCATAGCACTTATAGTTACTTTACAGGGACAGTCAAAAGAATTCCGTTACATGACGTCTATGGAGAAAAATCGTCTGCGGTTTATTTAAATAATGTTTCACTATTTTAAACGCATTGAAATTTATATATATATATCTAAGGTGCATTACAAGAGGCTTACTACAGAATAGTGTGTGTATAGCAGTCATCGTTCATTTACAGGGACACACAAAAGAATTCTCTAATGTCTGTTAACACTAATTCCTGGAAGTGCGTTTTAAGTTACTAAACGCGATTTTAATTTTAACTCGCTTTTTGTCTATTACGTGGTGTGTATAAATTCTGTAGATCCTATACAGGGCAGCACACAAGTTCGCGAACACATTTCCGTTTATTGACAGAAACTCCAGAAAGATAATTTTAAACTGTGCTACGCGTTTCCTAACTAAACTAAAATTTAGCATCCTAGCATATACAAATCTATAGATCATATACAGGGCTGAATAAAAGTATTCGGATATTTTTCCGAATATTGTATCTGTTGGAAATTCCTGAAATTATGTTTTTAAATATGTTATGCGTTTTCCAAATTGTTTACTTAGATGTTATCTTTTAGCTTATTAAACGGTATGTTTTGTAAAATTATTTTGGAAGCGTTGGAAAGTGCTACATAATCTATGCTTGACGCATGATTTTTCGTTCTTGTTTTAGTATAAATAAGGTTATTATAAACAGTTTAATAAGGAACATTGTGCCACCAATACGAATTTGCATGTAAAAATCACAAGGAATTTTGTAAACAAACTGGTAGCAAGAAAAATTCATTTATCGCTTCGCCAAATTTGACGCCACCAACTATCTCGCTTGTTCTATGATTTAACCCTGTAAGCTTTTCATTTACTTGTTGCCATCATCACTTATTTCACAAGTATAATTATGCACTAGTACACTGGAAATACTATTACACAGGAAAAATACCCTGTGTTTTACTATAAAACACAGGGAATTTTGTAAACAAACCAATAGCAAGAAAAATTAATTTATCGCTTCGCCAAATTTGACCCCACCAACTGTCTCGCTTGTTCTATGATTTAACCCTGTAAGTTTTTTATTTACTTGTTGACATCATCACTTACTTCACAAGTATAATTTTGCACTAGTTATATACTGGAAAATTCTGCGGCCTTTTCTTTTATTAGTATAAATAGTTATTAACAGGTTGAGTAAAAAGTTTTCAGCCAAAAAATGTTTTATTGTAAAATGATAAATACATACGAAATCATCAAAGCTAATGAGGATAGTAATCTCCGTTTAAATCTACAATAGTTTACCGACGTTTTGGCAACATTTCAATCCCTTCTGCGGAAAATTGTGACGTGCGCGTGTCCAGAAAGAGATCGACCTCATTTATGACCTCCTCATTTGAATGGAAGATTGTGGCATCAAGTTGCAACTGCAGATGTGGAAAGAGATAGAACTCTGAAGGGACCATGTCGGGGCTGTATGGTGGATGTTGCATGAAATCCCACTTCAGCTTGTAGAGCGTCCAGCCGGTTATCGTACTAACGTGTGGCCAGGCGTTATCTTGATGAAAGAGAACCATCTTCGCTCTGAATTCGTTTCTTCGTTTTTCGCGAATGGTATCGAAACTTTGATTAGCATGTTGCGGTATATTGCACTGTTGATAGTTTGTCCGCTTTTCAGGTACTCTTTGTACAGAATTCCACGACTATCCCACTAGATGCAGAGGAGCACCTTCTTGTTAGTTAAGGCACGGCTTGCAACCGAGCCAGCTGATTCCCCAGGTTCTGACCACCTTCCTTTATGGCTTGTATTGTTGTAGTACACCCATGTTTCATCACAGATCACAATTCTGTCCAGAATGTTCTCTTTCTTTTGATCTCTGAGCAGAGCCAAACAACAGTTTTTTCTCCTGCGCTCGGCCTTCAGCAGTCAATTCGTGAGGCACCCAGCTGTTGAACTTAAACGTTAGGTGTATGCGTTTTAGAGCGTGAACTATTGTTTTTTGGCAAACGTTAAGCTCTAACGCAATAGTTTGTGTTGAAACATTTCTGTCTTGATCAATGATTTACTTTAACTGCTCACAATCAACTTCAATAGGGCTGCCGGAACGTGGTTCATCTTCACTGCCGAAATTTCCAGCTTTAAACTTCCGAAAGCAAACTTTGACTGTATCATAAGAAACAGTATTGATCCCTAAACTTTCACACATCTTTCTGTGGCATTCAGTCGCACTGAGTTTTTTACGGAACTCATAGTAAATAATCGTTCTGATCTGCTGACTTGATAGATCCATTTTAAACATTTTTTGAAGCACAAGATAATAAATTTTTAACAAACAAATTACACAGTCATATAGGCCCTGTGTCCTGCTTTCAAATGCAAAAATTGGTTGGCTGAAAAGTTAACAACAGCACGAATGACAGCTGTTTGCGCGAAGGTATCTCCCCTTGGCGGAAAACTTTTTACTCAACGTAATATAAACAGTTTAATAAGAAACATAGTGCCAACAATACGAATAATATTCACTAATTTATCTTTCTATATAATACTTTGATCATATATATCTGTGTGTGTGTATTTGCTTGTGCATGCATGTGTCAGAGTGAGAAAAAGTATGACCACCCCCCCCCTCCCTTATTATTCACTTCTAGCCACAGCTATGTCGTCCTCCTTAATTTAAAACAAACATCGCTTTTGAAGTTTTAAGGTTAAGTAAGAAAATTGTTTTTTGTATTCTGTATAAAATGTAAGTTGTTAAAAACTTTATTTTTGATACACTGGATAAACACTTTAAAATTGTATTTTTTATTGTTTACCCCTTTTAAATTATATGCAATGTATTACACGAGACCATCAGTGAGTAGGATATTTTTTTTTAAAGAAACGAAAAACCCGAAGTCTGTTTTAAATCTATCGATACTTGCAAATAAAATAGGAAAGCTAATTTTATTCAAGGGCAAATTTTATAAATGCTTTTCAGTGCTCCGTGATCTTAATTTTTTTAGGTAAGTTTAGTTTTTAATTATTGTAATACAAAAAGAATTACATTTTTAATTATAGTATTTTTTTTTCTTTGCGAAAAAGATGTTAAATTAAAAAATTTTTAGACTAAATTTAGTCGCTTCATTTTCAATTTATTCAAACAAATTTGAGAGGAAAATAAATTCCATTAAAGTTTTATCAGTCATAGAAATATGTTTAATAATAGTCATTATGTTTTTGTCTTTTTTTTCCTTTTTTATGGTATGAAAAATTCATATGAGGTTAGATTTATTGATTATAACCTAATATGTGACAGCAGAATGAGCCAGCGAGTCAAGATTTTCTTCATTTAAATATAAATATCAATCTAGATGAAGTTAAATAAAAGTAACTATTATTATTTATTATAATTTTAAAATAATATCCATAGCTATTTATTTTAACTTCATGCTTTCACATTAAATTAATTTTAAAATACATTTAAGACATTCTGCGATATTACATTCTTTTTTTTTGTCATTTATCAATAATATAATACAAACTTCGAAAGCGAAAATGGTCACATTAGTATTTTTATTTTAAGACTCATCTGGCTGCTAATTTCACTTAATGTATAATACAAATAAAATTCTTTTAAAAGTAAATAAATAAACAGACAAAAAAGTTTTAAAATCAGGCATTATTAACTATTTTTGCTTCTTTTTCATATTACAATGGTTAAAACTACATAGACATATAAAAAATTCAGATTTTTACTTAACACCGAAAAAAATATAATTTAAAATTTACTTTTGAAAAAAAAGTAATGGTTTTCCTCTTTTGTTTATGAAATGTTTTATGCAGATTACACATAGATTAGACTATTTCTTTTAAATGTATACTACTTACTGATGATCTTATGCAATTCATGCTGATCTGGAGTTTTTTTTAAATGAAATCTTTCATGAATGAAATCTTTTAAAAGTTTGTCTGTTTCAATTCAACGTACTGCAAATGCATCGTACGCGTATGAATATGTGAAAACAATCCCAAGGAATAGTTGGGGTTGGTTGGTTGTCAGACAGACTTCCGAATAGGAACGGGAAATATATTATCCAACCAACGGGAAATATATTATCCTTAAAAAATTAAAAACTTATAATAAATAACAGTAAAATTGAATGCATATAATTAAAAAATATTTCCTCTATTTAAAAAATGAATCTAAATAGTTTTTCAACGAAATACAGATACATAAAATGCGAAAAAACTTCTGAACAAAAAAGAAAAATATATAAGCGACAATTTAATTTAATACAATATATATTACAAATTAAAAATAAATTTTCGTATGAAAAAATGAGTCGAAATAATTCATCAGCTACATGCTAAAATTTATTCCGAGCTTAACTGTATACCGAGACCAATTTTTAACCTTATGTTTGAGCAGTCAAAAGAGGTGATTCGGTTCCATGTATTCCTATGAGAAAACGTGTAAGAAAATAGTCCCATTTTTAAACCAGATTATATAAAAAACTAGAGTTTTCCTATTTAAGCGGATCAGGGGATTCGCTTCATCTAAAACCAATTAGTATCATATATTAATTTTAAAAAAATCCTCCGGGCGGATTTTCGAGATAAGCGTTTTACACCATGACACCATTACATGTAGAGAGAAAAAGTTCCCATTTTACTAAAAAATGGGTTTCCAGATCTTAAAATCAACTGCATGTAGAAATCTATAAATTTCAGGATAGAGTTAGACCGGAGATATAACACAGCTGTCAAAAATTCAAAACGATATGCCTCATATTTGCTGATATATTAAATGTCGGTTTTTCGCTTTTCCTTTGAACTCAATTTAGCTGTATATATAGAGTGACGGAAATTTTCGGTTTTAAGCATTCGGTTTTCGGTTTTTGCTGCGTCACTCGAGAAACTACCGTCTCTCATGATCAAAAGATGCTTCAGTTGAAATATGAATTTTTCAGACGTAGAAGTTTTTTTTTCTAAAAACAATCCAAAAAATATATAAAATCAGGTTGTAAAATTAAGATTAATTCCCTCGGATTATTAATATCGTTTACAGTTTTAGCAAAATCATTATTATTATTATTATTATTATATTTACCTTAATCACTAAAACTTGTTTTATTATAGTATTTTTTTAATGTAATGGTATTATTATCGTACAAATAATATATATATATATATATTTTTAAACAAAATTTATTTTAATGAGAAACATAAATTATTCCTCGATGAAAGAAAATCATATTGATTAAGCACTGCTTTAATTAACAAACTATGCACTGTTAAGACTGTGTATTCAAAAGTAAGAAAACTGTTATAATTTTATTTTTTTTCCCTATAGTCTCATCACATTTACGAGTTCTTAAGCCTCAATTGAAAAAATACTCTTACATTTTGTTTAGGAAATGTATCATTTTTTTGACATTTTGCTGATCATTTGTAGAAGTAAATAATTAAAAAAACATGTTTCTTATTTGTTCTATTTTCAATCATTAACAAAATCTTTTTTTTTCATAATAATTTTAATAAAATAGGTAAAACTTATTTATTACCATTGTCATATGTTTATATGTTTTACATAGTTAAATTATACAGAAAAGAGAATATGATATCCTTAAAACATTATGAATTTATCCGGAATTCTGGTTATGACAATTGCATAAAGTACTGTTTTTCTCAAGGAAAAAAAATCTGCGTTTTAAGTTCAATTTATAGAATAACTTGAGGTTTAAATTCATCAAACCAGAAATCATGTTTAATTGCGATTAAAATATGTCGAGATTAAATCGTATGCTCTCATAACATATATCATGTCTGAGTATGATATAAAAAAGTGTATAAGTTCAAGCTTATGATATTGTTTTTCAAGTAAAAATAATTCTTTCCTAAAAGCGATACCATAAAAGTTTACAAAAAAAATTAAATAAATAAATGTCTAATTAATATACATTTTCTGAGATGATTTAGTGCGCTCAGTTATTTTTAGCATGAAAATTCTCCGTTTGAATTACTTTAGCAATATTTCCTATTTAATCTGAAAATAAATCAAACAAAAGCACATAATATTCATAAAGGAATTGAAGGTATATTTATATTGTAAAGAATACTGTTTCATTAACGAACAACATCTAATTTGTACAAAAATGTAAATATTTCATACATGAAAGAGAATCGCTTAGGCGTCGTTGCATTAATCAGTGCTTCGTACTTAGCTAAAATTTTATATTTAAGAATCAGAAAACTATACTCATTTTTATGCATTTTTCGGCTTATAAGTACACGTACTTTTTTTCGCATATACTTTGTTTTCATATTAATTCAATATTGTATACCTACAGTTTCACAAATATGCCTATGCTGAATCACAGAACCACATACATTAAAATAAAATCACACACCTGCAAATCCATATGTGTTGAATATTTCCGCCATACGATATTGTTTGCTATGTTTGAAGTGTTGAAATTCCATTCTTCAAAATATCCCCGAAAAATACTTTAAAATTCTTATACGCACACATTTATTAAACAATTTCTCTTATAATTTGTAAAATGTAGTAATACTAAATTATACATAAACTTCGTGACAGAGTTATTTTAAAAGTATTTATAGCTAATTATATTTGAGTATGCCATGCATTCGTTTATGATACAATTTTACTTAAAAAAAGAATAGGTTCACGTTCTCATTTTTCAATAGATTTATATCACCAGTTAGTTTTTTGTATGTTTTATTGTTAATAATTAGTTTTTTTTTTCTTGCATGTAGGACGTGATGAAGTAGTAGAAAAAAATAATTATGATCCATTTCGCTATTATCATATAGTACTGTTTGCGGATAAAATATGCCACAAACAGAAATAATATCATTATGCATTCATCCAAAATTCGTGACAAGACAGTTGAAAGAAACACGCTAAATCCGAAACAAGCAAAAACAATATCGATCTATTTTTTTAAATATAAGCTTCAACATGTTTCGCGTTAAAAAAGTTCTCAATTTATAAATCATGTCTATGACAAGAAATCATGTTTCATTTAGTGCATGGTTGTTATTTCTCACGTAACAGGAATTGTTTTTCTAAAAGCGATGCAATTTACATAAAAAGTTCATAATTAAGATCAATTTTGTTGGATGAATATTTTTATTTATTTATTTAGTAGGATAATATACATTTTGTTTAAAATTATAAAATATCTGTACATTATTTAATCATAAAGTAAATCCAACAAAACAATATAATGTGTTTGACAAACTGCATGTATTATTGAATTAGAAAGATTATTATTTTTTATTGATTAATGTTTACTTTAAAACTAAAAATTTTAATCCCACAAAGACAATAATATTAATGAAATACGTCATTAATTATTGCTTTTTCGAATTAAGTGTGGAATTATTTATGAAATTAGACGAGTTTTAGAAGAAAGAAAAGAAGCAATTTTATGCTGATGTATGTTTTATTATTAATGATAAAACTAACAAAATCCATATTCTAAAATTATTTTCATTTAGCAAATAATGATGAAGTAGGAAATAATACTGATCAATATTCCATTCTCATATTTTTCATTTTGTTAAGTTATGCGGCAAAGAGAAATGATGTCTTCATAACATTATGAATCCATTCGAAATTCATGGTATGGCAGTTGAAAGAAACAAGCTATTCCTAAAAGAAACAGAAATTGTATCTATCTATTTTTTTAAATACAATCTATTTCGAGATACAGAAGTTCTCGGAACATAAATCATGCCGAAACATGTTTTAGCTGAAGCGTGTGTTATTGTTTCTAACGTAAAAATTATGATTTGTTTTTCTAAGCGATACAGTAATCATTAATAAAGTGTGTAAATATATAATTACGATACATTCCATGGATGATTAATTTTGTTTCCTTTTTTTAGCAAGGTAATATTTCTCTGAAACTACAAGATGAAATATAGATCAGAGAAGCAGATAATATTTTTCAGCAAAATGTATGTATTATTTCACTACAAGTAATGATTTGGAGTTTTAAACAGCAATTAAATTAGTGATTTCGAAAACTACATGCTTCCAAGATTTAAGATGTTACAGGAATCAATAACAACTGTGCTACATAGAAATGCTAGATATTTTCAGAACTTTTACGTGCTCACCTTATTTTTTTAAATTTTGAAATATGTGAGTTGATTATTAGTTTATAAGAATTGAAATAAAATAAAAAAAGTTTTAACTTAGGATATTTTACAGTCTTATTAGTGGCCTCCAAATAATGCAAAAAATATGTTAATTATGTTGTTATTAGGTATTTGACAAAACAAAGATATATCATTTACGTCTGCATCTTAACCTTAAATATTCGCACAAATTCACCTAGCAAAACTTCTTCTCGATGTATTTTGTATACTTCTACATTTCTAGGAAAATAAATTAATGCTTTATAAGAATGTTTTTTATCAAATACAGGTACCATGCAGCATAATAATAAAAAAATAATAATTAACACTCGCATATGTGAAAATATTTACGAACAAAATAATTTTGCTTTATGCATATTTTAATTTGTTACATGCAATTATATACAATACAATATTATAAAAAAAATTAACATACGCATATGTGACAATATTTACAAAGTAATTTTGTAATATGCATATTTTAATTTGTTACATGCAATTATGTATAAAATGGTCACCGCCAGTAAGTAAGGATTTTAAAGTTTGACATACGTGCCAAATATTATGGATTTTAACCGACAATTTCCAAATAATAATATTCGGCTTATTAAACAGCAGAAAAATTCTGCAAGAAGAAAGTCTGCAATTAAAAGATGCGAATATTACTAGAATCCGTCAGGACGAAATGTCGGAGCTTTGAGTGGAATAAACATAAAAAAGTTAACATTTTTATATTTACTGTTTAATATTATAAAAGAAAATTTACAATAACAGCTGTTGAATCTTCAAGTGCTTATTCGGTCGACAGTTGCTTCAGATACTCATCAAATGCTTATCTATCAGCAAGTGCCCCCATTCTTCTAATTTGGCCTAGCGTATCCTTTGCGAAAGGCACTTCAATGAGAACATCCTCTAAACGACGAACTCTACTAAACGCGACATAAGTTGCTGCAACTGACAACTTCTTTTGAACAATATCCACAGCGATTTTTGACAAAGTTAAACCCTGGGATTTGTGTATGGTGACAGCGTATGAAACTATTAAAGGCAACTGAGTACGGGAACATTGTTTTTTTTTCAAAGAATTTGTAATAGGTGTGACAGGAAAAAAGTCTTTCAGTGATAAATGGTTCACGATAATCATCAAAATGAACCATTACTGCCTGCGGCAAGCCTGGAGGCCGTAGTCCTGGTTCGTAGACAATATCTTTTACCGTATCAAGTGCACCGTTGACCAATCCTCCCTTTGTCCACAGATTGGTACGCAACATAACTCTGCATCCAATTGCTAAGAAAAGTTCAGCCTGAAATCCAGATGCGTGCACATCTTCACTCCATCTTGCTATTCGATTATTGTGGTCTGCTAATATTCTTGCCACTGGACATTTTGATTTAAGAAGTACTTCTTTATCGTGTTCTTCCGCTTGCTTGTTCGTGGGAAAAAGGCGTATGGCATCTTGTAAATCTTTTAAGTTCAGCCGGATGCAGAATAGCTTTACGTCGTTGCATAAGGGATGCGTATGCGTATTAGTCGCCTGTAACTTCGCCTACGGAATACGAATCAAGAGTTTCTCTAAACTGTCTTTGCTGATCGTCGCTTTGTCTCATTGACTTTGTTAAGGTGATACATTTTTTAAACGTCTTAAGCATTGTTTGTACGTTAAAATGTCTTTTATAGAATGTCTCCTATATAGAGGTGTGTCTTTTACAGGCTATAGCTGCCTAATATCTCCAATGAGGTAAAAAAAAATAGCCCCCAAAAGGTTCACTCCTATCTGGTTTAACTTTGCGACGTCTTTGCTCAATTGCAGCCCTCAAACGGCATCCGATCATTGAAAATTCGTCAATAATGAGAAATGAAACTGGATTCATGCTAAGCTGTAGAATTCTTGCTGCTTCACTTCCTAAATCACCGAACGATTTAAAACATGTTGGTACTTTTAGTGCAGAGTGAATTCTTTTGCCCTCGACATTAATTGCAGCAGCACCTGTTGGAGCCAAAACCATAAAATAGCTTCCGGTCCTAACTCTTTTACGAATTTCTTTTATTACCGTACTTTCCAGCTCCGACATTCCCAATAATAAAAGTACGTTTAGGGCAATTTATAAATCTTGATTGTAAAGACGAAAGCTGTTGCGTGCATATTTTTTTTCTGTTCATCTGTAAATCTGATCTCAGAAGTATCGTAATTCTGATGTACTGTAAGTTGTTGTTCTTTACAGTAATTTAGAAATGAAGTAAAATTTCAATCAGGGTAATTGTAACTGTCACTTTTCCACTCACATGCATGATCAATCCCGCGTTTCCCTAAAGTATCTTCGTTTGTCTGCACAGAAACTATGGCAGCTGCGGCCATATATGGATCAATCTCCTGGTATTCTTCTTGCAGGATTTCTGGCTCATGTTTACTGCTAACAACAGGAAAATTTATTTCTTCGTGTTCAACAATATTGAGGTCATTGAACGCCTCATCCCATGACTGATATGCAGACGGCAGGCTTTCTTGCAATAAAGAGTCAGAATTACCTCTTGAAGGATAATTGAGTAATACTTGTTGCCTATAGTATTCTTCTGCTAGAGGTTCGTCGTGGTTGCGTGATATAAGAGGAAAAACTGACAACTGCATATTTTTTTTTATGATAATCGACTCCTCTTACTGAAAGAGAGTTTGCAAACTTAAGAAGCGTGATGGAAGCAAGTCTCTTCTGCCACGCGCAATATTTCTGAAGTATGCTTTTTGATGGTCTTTCGTCGCTTGAAAAGTTGATTTCTTCCCAGTTCTTATCACGAAGCCATATTGTAACAACCTCAGGACTACTGTGATACATTGGCAATGCCATTAATATGTGTACTACCTCTCGGGATGAGTAATCCCTTTCAGAAACAGAAGACAAAATAAGTTTTTGAACTACTGGATTTGTTTCGATCATTTTATTTAAAATCTCAGATAACAATTCCTTGAAGGAACAGAAGATGATTCTGATTTTGACGCATATTTGGCAATGTAATGCAAAACAGCATCCTTTGATGTAATAGGACTGAAATCCGTGTTAGCTCTCCAAAATTGGGACATGACACAATGGTAGGTATTCATTTCAGAATTGTTTCTATTTAGCAAAAAGCTAATTATGCCATTTTCTACTTGGAGATTTTGAGAGTCGCACTCTACTTTTAGAAAACCAAATCTGCAGCTATAATTATTTGTATCTGTTTTTTTTCCTTAGGCAATAATCTCCATGTCTTGTGTGACGTTTGACATGATTTAAGAGCTGAGCGAGATCTTTTTCACGATATTTACTGGAAATGTCTGAAAAGCGAACTCGACAGCGATGTATATCGTTTGCGAGGACGTCCTTGTGATGATTAACAACGCCGCATAGTTTTTCAAAATATGCTGCAACGGCTGTTACATTTTCAGCGTTAGTCATGTCTAAGTGTTTCCATGTTTGGCGCCCATCTTAACCACAACAATCCATGCATAAGAGGATTTCCACGTCACTGCCATTCGAAACGAATCCTGTAGCCGTCTATTAAAAACAACAGCGTCAAGATTTTTCTCAAAAATATATCACAACATTTTTGAAAGAGCCAACCAGTCAAGAGAAGGTTATCGTGCATTAATTGTCTGCGTTCTGTATCAGTCAGCTCATTTGGATCTCTGTTAGGCTCTAAAAGTCTGAAAAGATCAGGCCAGTGATAATCATCTGCAGACAGTGTAAAAAAATTGTTGGTGTTCCAATTTGTCCTACCATGGAAAGGAGTTCCCCACAACGTGCACTCCAATATCCTTTCGTGGATCTTAATTTGCTAGCATAAATCATAATGTGTTTTACCATTTCTATTTGCCTATTTAGAATATCACGAATCTGCCCTACAGTCTTATTGCTGAACCTATTTCGTTGAACAAATAAACGCCCCTTAGTCAAAGACTGCCACCGAAGAATTGAATTCATGGCAAAGTAGCGAAATCGGGGGTCTCTAGCAAATCACCCATCTTCATACTTCGTTCGGAACTTAAAATACTCATCCGGAGAGAGTATTTTTTGACGAGGTTGTCGTAAGTCAGCTGTACCATGTGAGAAAAGATGAGGAAAAGAACGTTTTATGTAACCATGTTCTTGAAATGCGTTGATAGGCTGTGAATTTAATGAAGGGTGAGGCACAGGAATTGCGTCATTTATTAAGTTGTTTTGATCTACCGGCTCAAGTAGTGGTCTAAATGACTCGCGTTTTATTTCCTTGTTTAAACTATCAATATTCTCAGTAATATCGGTTGATATTGTTAACATTTGAGATACGTCACCATTCTCAGGTAATGTAGCGATCAAATCTTCATGAATTATGATATTTGAATAATAAGGATTGTGAGCTTTAAGCCATCTGAGTGCTCCTAGAAGGTGTTGTGAGCGAACAGAAAACTCTGCACATCCTGACAAAGTATCTCTTGTCACGAACACAGTTGAAGTCATATCTGAAGGATTGACAGGCATGTGCGAAATAAAACTCTCGATATTTTGTTTAAAGCTGATTACATTTCCGCTGTATCCATACTGTGAGCCTCGTATACGGTAAAGGGAAAGCACTGGATGTATTTGAGCGATCAATATTTGTTCAATGGAGCTCAGATCTTTGAGACAAATGGAAACACACCGATAGCTGAGTTCGATTAAAAAGCTAAATTCATGTACTTAATACGATTTAAACTTCATTGTACGTGTTTTCAGATTACAATTTATGGGGTCCTTTTTTCAGAAAAGAAAAATACATCCACTGCTTAAAATTACGTCATTAACTTGTATTTTAATTTATAAATCTGCACCATTTTTCAATTATTTTAATTTACGCAATTTCCATTCCTCATTCATTTAATCAGGACGACATATTAGCTGCTTACTTAGTAAAATATCTACGGTCTGGATTGAGACCGAGAAGACTTTTTGCTGAAAGGTTGTTTCCGGGTATATTGTTATTTTTTAAATAAATTTTTCATGATAAAAAATGACAACAATATAAATTTTTCCAATTTTCTTTTAAAAAAATCTGAAGCGTTTATTTTAGTTCTTCAGTAAGAATGAGCTATATATATATCTGTCATAGAACCTCAAAATGTTAAAATATGCCAATATTTGCATAATCGGGTTTTTATCATGATTACAATATGTTTCTTACATTGTATGTGTACAGAAAGTAAAACGAAAACAAGTTAACACAATTAAATTAAATTTTCGCCACATTCACTAAGATACGTCAATTATTTGCGAACCCGATTACAGAAATTTTCCTATATACATATACGTACATGTAAATACAAACATACCGACAATTCGTCCTGATGGATTCTAGTACATACATATATGACATTATATTTTTCTCGATTTATTTTGTTATTATCTGTTGGCATGAAGAGAATACGGAACTATCTAAATTCGTATTTCATTTATTTTCTTTTTTTTAAAACGTAAAATTCAAACCAAATTACGTTGGTTTGGAAGTTACAAAAAGTGTAATATTGAATTTGGTCTACCCAGCAGTTCGCATTTAAAAAAAACTCGTGGTCGTTACGTACGTAAGAAGTAAAACTTTTAAAAATCAATCTATAGTATAAATCACATATGTGTAAACAATCGCAATGATATCTCTATGGGAAAATAGAAAATTCTAGAGCAGACGTTTTCGGGCGTTAGAGTTGACGAATATTTCTGATTTTCAATCCCCAGCGAGATTTTGGCACTATCGACTTCCAGTCCAATTTTGGTGTTAATGCGGTAAATATTTTGGCCGCTATCGTGTACACAAAAGTGTAATTTTTTATGGGAAGCACGTATTACCATTGACCAATATCGTTATACAATAAACGATAATTTTCAATCATCGAAACACGATTTTTGTTGAGAAAGCAAAATCTTTATTCTTGACAAAAAATTAAAATGATGAATCATAAATTTTTATACTGTTATGGATTATACAATCACCCCTTACTTTCGGAATCGTTAAGGGCTACTGCAGCTGATAGATGGCGCTAATACCCACCGTACCTAATGCTTAGTAAAGGTTACTTTTATACATAAAAATACAAAAAACTTTGCAATATATGCGTTTCAAAAGGTATATATAACATATGTATCTTTTGCGTAGGCGTTTTCTTTACTACAAACAGGAAAAACTCAGCGATTTAGAGATAAAATAAATAAACACAATGCTTTAAGCAATTGAAAATAGTTTAAATAATACACTACTATAAACTGTAAAACAAACATTATAAGTAAATTTTTATATTTATATACATTTAAATTCTTGATTACTTGTAACATTGATAACTCTAGGCGTAAAATACGCAGTAAAAATGTAAAAAATAATATTTACTAGTTTCACAATAGTAAGAAAATGAAACAAAACTTTTTCAAAAATATCAAAATCTACTCATATCAGGATAGCTTTTCAGAACATTAATTATTTCTGCGCCATTCTTTGAATAGAAAGTATATGTACATAAAGTTGATTGCGGACAATTTTTGATATTTTGAACTATTACATGTACTGAAGATGAAATGTACAGGGAAATATAATCATTATTATTAATGTTTGTATCCGTCTGTCTGTCTGTCTGTGTGTGAGTGCATCTGTACCCGGATAAACTCTACGAGCGTAGCGAGTAGCGACGCGCTTTTGGTGTTAAAAAATTCAGAAAAATCCGGGCCTTCAGGAATTGCAGTTTCGAAGAAATCGGCCCATAATTAAGGGAGTTATTAACGAACAAAACTGTTTTAATTACTGAAAAGAAATCCACCTGGAAAATATGCCGCGCATGCCCAGAAGAGGTCAATCCTCATCTTCCGCAAAAAGAAAAAGGAAAGACCGCTTTGGCCGGTTTCGTTTTACGACTGTCTAAACTCGCCGAGGGCGAACCGACAGAAATACGAAAAAATCGTCAACATATTCTGAAAGAACGTATTTTTACGTCTCTAACGATCCGGTCGGTTCGAAAAAATTTCAATATTAACCCTTTCAAAAAAAATAACCAAAAAGGGTCGAATTCGTGTTTTTTATTGTCTCCCTTCTTCCGAACCTCGCATCCGCCGGACTAAGAAAGATTCGGTTAAACGGATTTCACCAAATAAAAGATCAGTCTTTATCCTCTCCAATGCCACCTTCCATTAAATAAATACGTCAGTTAACGCTTCGAAAATGTATATTTTCCGTACACAGTTTCGCGATTTCGGCAATTGCGACGATTTTCAAAAAAATTACAGAGGCGGTTCTAAACGAGTTAGAGAAAACTAAAAATACCAGACGAGATTTACATTCTTTTTCCTTTCGAAATCTGCGATTGGTTTTGAAAAATACAAATATTAACCCTTCGAAAAAAATTCGCGCGCAGACTCACTTTTACAAATTCCGATTCTCTGCGATTTTTAAAATCGCGCATCGGCTCTCTGAAAGAACAAACAAACAAACAAACACACCCAAGTACATTTTCCTCCTTTCGAGATCACTGTAAAACCTTTAGTTTTAAAAAATATTTCAGTTAACCCTTTCAAAAACGCTTTTTTCCGTAACTCACTTTCGGTTTTTCAGCGATTTCTGCAATATTTAAAAATTCAATTCTGGGCTTCTAAACAAGATACGAAAAAATAAAAATACCGAGCCTAATCTACGTTCGTTTTTCTTTTAAAATCAGGTATCAGTTTTGAAAAATTCGTTTTTTAACCCTTCTAAAAAATGGTTTCCGAAACTCACTCACGTGAATTTTCGTTAAAAATCCGCATCGACTCGGAAAATGTAAATAGAGACAAATAAAATACACCAGATCATAGCTACGTTCTTCTTCTTCGAAACATATATTTCAGTTTTAAAAAATATGTACATTAACCCTTTAGAAACCGATCGTTTCCGTACGTCACTTTCGTGTTTCCTCTAATTTGCCAATGTATACCCCCCCCCCCCCGCCGCAGCAGTTTTTTGTCGAATTACACAAATTCCGAGATAAGAAGCTAAAAGTGCATACATTCAGCTGTAGAAAAGCACCTTTCAGTTTAAAAAATTCGAGTATTATCAATTTCAAAAAAATTCTTTTGTGAAACCCGTTTCTAGAAATAAGCGTTTTTCGGAGCAAGCACAGATTAATCAAAGTGTAATAAGTGACTTTGATTTGGCCGTAATTATCTAATTTATTAACGATTTTATTTAAAAAATCGCTGTTCATTTTGCGTACAGAATTGAATGGGCTTTCCGAATATATGATTTATTTTGAGAAATAATTATATTTTCATGGTTAAAATTCTATTCTACTAGGATATTTGTGTTTTGAAGCAGCCGATTGCACTGCAAATATACTTGCTGTGTGTACTTTTTTCAAAAGCTCCAAAAGATATCAAATTAATTTTTTTTCTATTTTTTATATATCGGATTCTATATAGTTTGTTGAACTCCCGGTTTATGATTCAACGCAGGAACATTTATTTTTAAAAGTTTTAGAATTTTTTAAATAATGGTCATTTTTGTATAGAAAAAAAGAAAAGAAAAAAGAAAACGCTAAGGAATTTGCTATTTCTTTTCAAAATATCTCCCTTCGTATGGGTCCCATCGCCACCTGGTTTGGCTCATTCGACTCGACATAGATAGAGCTTACCGAATTTAGTTCCGAGTTTCACCACCAGGGTGCGTTTTCCTATATCTGTTTCTATGGGACGGATCACGACGGGGTATAGCTCATTCGACTCGACACCGATAGAGCTTACTAGAGATTATCGATTTTAGTTCCGCATTTCACCACTAGGGGCGCTTTCCGAACTCTGTTTCTATGGGCCGGATCACGACGGGGTATGGCTCATTCGACTCGACATCGATAGCTTTTCGAGATTTTACAATTAGGGGCCCGCTGGCGGCCGAAGCCAGCTAGTAAATGATAATAATTACAGATTTCTATTATATTTAGAAAATATAAAAAACAGGAGAAAATATGCAATCCAATATTCCAATTCTGAATAGCGTCTTGGTATAAAAACATTTTATAAAAATAAAAACAAATATTTACATGTTTCACAATATTAGGTGAATATGCAAGTTCTCCAGTATCCTGCAATCAACTCATATCCATTTTTTTCTCAAAAATGTGATTATTTTTACATGAATTCTTAATTATTTAAAAGTAAATGTATATGTCACATTATTGATGTTACTACTACTGTCGACTTGAAACGTTCGTTCCATCATACACTCGGGACGACATCTCAGTCGGAACCCCACGAAAATTACCGGATAATCAGATCGATGTAGGCGCAGTCGAGATCACTGAAATGCAGTCATGACATTTGGAGAAGGTATTATTCCGAATTACTCACTATGAAGACAAATCTCGGAGTACAAGTCACATCTGAAAATCGTAGTGTAAATGCAATCGTGAAAGATGAGTAGAGGCAGTTAATTCCAGAAGAATTTTCCCCAAAACATCAAGGAAGACTTAATAGATGAGCAATGGCTTTATTTTGATAACAGATATGACAGCAACTCCACCGACTTTCGCTTCATTAAAAACTTGAACGCATTAAAGCTATTAAAGAAATTGCAGAACTTGAAGAACAGAATACCGACGAAACAATGTAGACTCTCCCAGTGACGGGCTCTAGTTGACAACAATTAATTCGTGTAAAACCGGTCTCCGAAGCCAGTGCAACCGTATAAATACTCCAAAATTTTGCCCAAAGTGACAGAAGCGCGAAAAAGCTGGCCCACTCACAGCAATGTTCGGAGGGAGCCAGGGGGATAGAAAAGGCGGGGCCTTTTCGGTTGAAAAAAAATGGTTGAAAAAAAATGAAGCCAAGAAGGTGTGTACCTGACGTATTGCTAAAACTCTTTATCAGAAGCGGCAATTTAAAAAGGTTAAAAAGCTTTGGGCGCGAAAGACGCGAGGAATCCTGCGATGCCGAATGATTACTAAATAGAAATAAAAATGGTTTTATAAAATGTTCCAAAGAATAAAAATTCGATGTCACAAAAATGAATAATTTAAGCAGGTGCGTTTTAGAGGCAGTGTTGCAATTTAATAGAATAAGGTTTTAATAAATACGTGTAGCTTTTAACAGATTAAGATTTTTAGTAAATAAAAGAATATTTTGATTAAGTTATGGAATAAAATATAAAATAGATTTAAGAGATATTTTAAAAAGAGAGGGGAAAAATTAGAATTGCAAGAATTTGGAATAATTTAACTAAGGAAAAAAGGGCGGAAAATTTTTATTATTACATATATATATATATATATATATATGTGTGTGTGTGTGTGTGTACATTGAAAACAATTTTCAATAAATTTAACCTGATCTGAAATATATATATAAGCACATAGAAATATAACAGAATTGCATATAAAATTAAATATCCGGGAAAGTCATGGCATAAAAGTACGTATATGATAAAAAAAATACATGTTTCATAATATCAACAGAATAAGAAAAACAATTTCGCCAATATCCGGCAATAAACTCATATTGATTTTTTTCTCTCTCAAAACATGGATTATTTTTACATGATTCTTAATTATTTAGAATATATATATACATATGTACATTAAGAATATTTTCAGTAAATTTAAACATTGTAGGTGCTGATCATAAATGTACAGGGAAACAAAAATTAATATTTGCTACAGGTTTCATTATTTTAGAGAATGAACAGGTTTTTTTCTGTAGCATCATGTACATAATTTATAAGAGAATAGTTTTTGTGGATATTTTAGAATATTAGTTACAGAAATTACAGAATATATTTTTTAGAATCTTAAAATATTAATTCATAAATCTATTCATCATACATATATATATATATATATATATATGTATCTATAGGTTTATGCAGATTCTATTTCTTATACTTTAAACATTGATAATTTTTACAGTAAAATATACAGTATATATTATAAAATTAAAATTAAATAAACTTTAAACATTTTCTTCAAAAATAGTTCTTATATACAGAAGAATTGGCTTCATTTGTAAAATTCCTTGCAATATTTTTGTAAATGATGGACAAGCATTTTGCACATAATAATGAACATATATTTATTTTTTGCTCGTTTGAGTCAAATTCCCATAAAGGGTTTTTTATTAGTATCAGTTTTATTCAGATAATTACACGAAGATGAATTGTCATTAACACAGAAACTTTCTCTGGATATAAATTTCAATCATCTATTCTTTAAGTTCAATTTTGAAGGAAATTCATGAAAAGAAATTTCAAGTATTTTTTTCCGCTGAATTTGAAGTGCAGTATGGAACACAGAAATGAACCATTTTCCACTAAAAAAATAAAGAAAAATAGTTATCAAAGTTATAAAAAATCAGTTACGTTATATCTAAGAAAAACAGGAGTCAAAGGCAAAGATAGTGAAATTTTCCATTAGTCACGGTGGGTAAACGCACCACCTACATTCCTCCAGAGAGAATAATCTGATTCCTCTTGATCCAAGGGTACTTGACTTTTTGTTACGGCCGTAAAAAAGGAAGGGAAAAGATTGAGTTTGGCCATGTAAAAACATACTACTTTCCGACTAAGCACATATATTACTATGCAACCAAAAATATTGTTTCCCTGTTGAACAAATTTTATTTAAGGAAAAACGCTTTCTTTTATTTAACACTTTCCAACCTAGTTGAAAAGTGTTTATGACTTCGGTTTGTCTGCCGTCTGGCCGTCTGCCGTCTCTCTGTGCTCTAACTCCCGTAAATATGCTCGGATTGCCCTGAAATTTTTATATGTTATTGTCGTTATCTATAGCATGTTCCCTATTTCAACTGAAGTGTGTAGCACTTATAGTTTTTTTACAGGGATACTCAAAAGAATTCCGTTACATTACGGTCTATTGGGAAAAATCATTTGCGCTTTATTTTAATGATGTTACACAATTTCAAACACATTGTAATTGATATATATCACTAAGGTGCATTACAAGAAGCTTAATATGGAATAGGGTGTGCAATGCACTTATAGTGACTTTACAGGGACAGTCAAAAGAATTCCGTTACATTACGTCTATGGAGAAAAATCGTTTGCGGTTTAATTAAATAATGTTTCACTATTTTAAACGCATTGATGAGACTAACAAAAGAGATGCATATACAGGGTGATTCCAGAATCATGGTACACATTTTAAGGGATGGTACAGGACACGGTAAAAAACAATTTTTGTATAGGAAAGCAGTGTCGGAAATCCATTTACATGGTCAAAAATACAGAGCGTCTCACTCCAATCCGAAGTCTCGTTTTCTTTCATAACGTTAAGAGTAGTGAAGATATTTTAACAAAATCCTTAAAATATGCTTACAATTCATACAAAGATGAGTCTGTTGCAATTTTTGTTAAAATATCTTTCACTACTGTTAAAGTTATGAACGAAAACGAGGTTTCGGATTTGCGTGAGACGGCCTGAAATTTAACTAAATAAATGAAGTACCCTGGTTTCCTGTTTTACACTGTCCTGTACCAACCTACTGTAAAAATAATTTATTGTATAGGAAACCATGATCAAAAATCCATTTATTTAGTCAAAATTACAGGGTTACATAAGTTTTCTTTACCTTATGTCTGTAGTTCTTCCCTTCAATAATTTTCTTTCTTATTGAATTACGCTTATTTTTTAAAACTTTATGTTCCAATTGCTTCTGTGCTTTGGGAGCTTTCTTTTTGTCGTTTTTTTGTTTTTTATTTGAAGGTTTACTTTATATGACGAAGATTTTAACACAGCTGCTTTTGGCTAACTCTGTATTTTGACTTAACTGGTTTTGACAACTGAGATAATATTTCAAATGATTCTTTTTTTGAGGTGGGGGGTGGGGGGAGTTGTAGCTGCAGCCTTCATTCGGGTCAATCTCTTCACAACTTATTCTTTCATTTTCGTTTCCTATATATTTGACAACTTTTGCTCGCACTGATGTTTTCCTTCCAGACTGATTGTCTGTGTCGTAGTTTTAAGAGGCTTCATGATTATTGACTCTGACTCCAAAATCTCACTTGCAGGAGATTGAACGGATCTATATGCAGTGTATATTTCCTCGTCAGGAATAAGTGCAGAATGTGCTGCAAAATGATGACTTTTAAAGACATGCCTGTTAGGAAGCAAAATGCCGTTTTCTTAAAAAGCTTGGACGGTGGTTTCAGCGGTAGCGGCTTCAACGGTTGCTGCTCTGTTGTAAATGATAGTTAAAACTTGGAGGACCTCCAACTTCGTTAGAGGGAAACCTATATCAGGTCGAAGGCACGACTCTTGTGCTTCTACGTAAAAGGTATTTAAGGGTCTAAAGAAGGCAACAGCCCTCGAAATTCATTACTTTCTTTTCAGATTTATAATTGTATATCTGGTTCAATTTAAGCAACTCAAATTGGTCCAATTAAGGCAACTGTGCCATTTTTAAAAACAGACAATCTCTAGACTAAGAACAAAAACGAAAGTAAACAATTCCGCGGAAAAAAATATGCGCAATAAACACATGAATTTAGATATGTATATGAAAACATAACAACTTACCTTAGTTTTAAAGTATTCTCGTACGTTTAGTACGAAAAAATACATTAAAACAGCTAATTTTAAATTTTTTAAATTGTCTGGAAACAGCACGTGGAAGGCGTTTACTTCTTCTAATCATAAATGACGTCATTCTGATGAGTAGGATTTCAGCGGTAGATGGCGTCTTTTTTTGTAATTATGAGAAGAATTGCAGCGGTACACCAAAGTTGTGGTACAAATATGGCTACTCTCCCCTATATGCATTTGAACTCCATTAAAACGGGCTTTCGGTGATTAAATATTCGATTCGATGAATTCAAGTGTTTATTATGGGCCATTCTCCTATAAATATAGAAAACGACGCCACAAGATATTTATTAAAAACACATACAATTGGAAGCATGTAATAATGCAAATGTAATGTAGTATAATCATACAATTGAGGCAATTAATAAAAAAAAATAATTTTATTCCAGAAATCCTGAGTCATAGAGTATAAATAGTCAAGTCCGTTACTGTCAAGGCACATGTTTTCACAACGTATTCTAGTTATGTGAAAAAGTTGATAAATCAGATTTGTGCAACTGTAATTAAATATATACCTAATCAAATTTTCAGAACAGCTGAAATTACTCTAGAAAATTAACGAATACAAAGGATGTGAATTATCAATTTCCTACACAGCGTACAATCAACAGACTAAAAACTGTCCAGACCGGGAATCGAACCCGGAACAATTATGCACCTACGCTCAACCATTACAAGCTGTGACATTTATTCTAGCATTTCTCACTTTTTAGATGTTGGCAAGGCTTGCAATATCGCTCATGATTGACTTTGCATCATGTGCTGAAATAATGCAAGTCTTTCCAACATCTGAAGAGTGAGATATGGTAGACTGGGTGTCGTCCGGATATATCGAAATGATACAATGTTGGTGCGTAATATGAAGGTTTCCGGGTGCGGTCCCCGGTCTGGACATTTCTTATTTTGTTGGTTGTACGCTATGTAGTAAAGTGATAATTCACATCGTTTCTATTAGTTCATTAAATAGTTATAAAAACAAAATTTTACCTAAAAATTCCTGGAAAGATATTTCTTTCCACCGACATTGTTTTATACAACCGTTTTCATAAATATTATTTTGAATAATTCAGCTGTTCTACTATGCAGTCATTAAAATGCAGGGTGAGTTTTTTTTTAAGTTGTGAAAGTAAAACCCTATAACAAAAGAACCACTGATACAAATGCCCTGAAATTTCACCAGTATGCTCCCAAGGCAATGGTAATTTTTTAGGCGTAGTTAAAAAAAACTTAAAATTGCACCGACAGATGGCGCTGTAAGTTAACAGAAACAAAGAATGTCGTCAGTGGGAGGAAAACAATGCACAGTATTTTCAGAAACCATCTTCCGTAGGCCATCTGTCATCATTGGACCTTTTCTTAAATTCTTAAGTGTCCTAAATCTCCTAAGAGCAGTTGCTGCGCTGCCATTATTCTGATAATGAAGTTTCACTAACAACGCACGGTCCGTCAATGGCACAGTCATTGCAGGGATATCCGGAGAATAATGAACACGAGGTGTGTGTGCTTCACGTTTTACGCCACTGTGCGTGTTTCATGTGCAAACACGTCTCCCGACTTTACTGCATATACAGCGCCATCTGTCGGTGCAATTTTAAGTTTTTTTTAACCACGCCTAAAAAATTCTCTTTGCTTTGGGAGCATACTAGTGAAATTTCAGCTTATTTGGATCAGTGGTTCTTTTGTTATAGGGTTTTACTTTCACAAAAATCACCTTGTATCTACTGACATAAATATGTATTTGTTGAAAATAATTTGAAATTTTGAAAATAAAATGGAATAGATTGTGTCACGAATTTCTATAACTTAAAACTCGCCCACTATATTTCTTATTAGCAATAAATTTGGAAAATAAATTTGAAAATTCTTGTACTTTTATAGACTATTCGTTTAGACATTTTTCACACTGAATATAAACGCACTTCATTTCAATTATTTGGATGTCAGCGGTAATTCAACAGCCAAATTTGCATTTGAAACATTGACGCACATAATGAATTCCTTTGGATTGCGAAATTGTTACTTTAACAGCCAACAAAAAAGTTCTGAATGCCAATGAATTTTATTTTGCCTTTCCACAGCCACATTGAAAATTCATTTGTATGCTGAGAAAATGTTTATTAAGTGTTTGCATTGTTTGGGAAATAATGACTTTGAATCTTTTAATAGAGCATGAAATGTGTTTCAAAACAGTTCAGAGAACGTTTTACATAACTTCTTAAGTTTTAAACATTATGTTTTTAACTAATGATTTTCATGAACTTTCTATTTTTTGTAGCGAACTCATATCAACAATGAATATTTAAATTTAAAGGAATATAAAAGACCATTTGATTAATGTATTTTTATACAAGTTGAAGCCTAAATGTCTTTGAATATTTATAAATTTCATGCTTAAAGAATATGTGGCAGAGAAAATTAAAAATATATTTTGCCCTGTAATCCAAAAATATATTTACTTGTAACAAATTAAGGTTCTTCAAATGTGATATAATAAGTTTGTAAAGTTTGAACGGTTTTCTATAAAGTTTGATTCAACGAATTTATAACTGTGATTTTTTTCCAGTGTTATATTACATAAATTTTTGATCCCACATTAGACAATATTGTTTTTAGTCTTGCGGTCTATACAGTTTTAAAATATCACATTAAATATCAACGTACTTAATGAAATTGATTTGATGAAGGCATACCTTATTTTGCAGTCAATGCGTTTTAAATGAGGATGAATTTTAAATTACTCTTTCACAAAGATATTAAAAATTCATTAGTATGTAGAGAAAATGTATATAAAGCTTTTGGTGCATTTGCATAATGAATGCGAAATTATAAATTGTGAATGAAATGAGTTTCAAAATAATTCCGAGAAAATCTGAAATACTTCTTACAGTTTTTAACATTATACTTTCAACTAATAATTTTCATCAACCAATATCTTTTCTCTTGCGGGAACAGATCAATTATTTGTATCAAAATTATAAATAATATAAAATCACCGTGATTTATATATTCTTATACAGTGTGTTTAAAATTCGACCGACAAATTAAGAGGGGTGATAGAAAGCATCAAAGAATAAAAAACTATATAGAACATGGAGTCTAAAAACACGTTTAGTGGAAGAATATCGCAAAAATATTCATAAATGGTGTGACGTCGAGTGGAACAAAAAGGCGTCAATAATAAGTAGAAAAAACATTTATATGACGTCAAGCATAATTAAAATGCATTGCAATTCAATATCAAGAAGGAGATGATGACAAAGTTTTATAGAAATTGTTCGAAGTTGCGGCCACGAAGGCCATTGCACAGCAGTGCCGACACCGACGGACATTGCCGGGCGCGTTAAGACATATTCCTATATAAATGTCTTGTCGTCTCCTTTTGACGTTGAACTGTAATGCAATGTAATCATGCTTTACGTCAAATAAATGTTTTTTTTTCACAATTGAATCCATTTGGACACTACACTGTTAACTAGTATTTTAAAAACACAAATTGCACAAATTGTGCTTATTAGTTGCTAAAATCAGTGTAAAAATTGTTTTAAACTCATAAAAGAGCTAAAATCCTACATGTTTCGGCTTTAAACTTAAAGCCAACATCGGGGAAGAGGAACAACACAAACGACTACTGATCTTTTAATTTTCGACACGAGAAAATTGAAATCAACAGTATGGAAAAATTTAAATAAAATAAGCGGGCGCTCTCTGTTGCCAAAGAGCGAAAAACAAAACAATGAATTAACAAGGGGTTAAAAATGTATCCCATAGACTAGGTATGTTGAAAGAAAAGTTATCATTACAAATACAATCTTTTCTAATTTTGATTTCCAATGATTCCCTAATGGCGGCTTTAAATGGGTTATTGAACCTATGGATAATTCTTGCTTTATCGAAATTAATTACAGTATCATTATTTTTAGCGTAAAACCGGGAGAGTGCAGTGGATAACTTTCCAAATTTTATGTCGTTTTTATGCTCTTTTAACCTTTCCAAAAACTTTCTTTTAGTCATACCAATGTAAAAAATTATACTATTATTATTTAAGCTAATGGGGATTTCATAAACACCTGCGAATTGATCAGGGGGGATAGGATCTAATTTACATGAAACTAAGTCAACCAATTTTCTGGGAGGAACAGCAATAAGATGGATATTGTATTTACGGAGGGCCCTTTTAATCCTTTCAAATATAATAGGTATATATTGGAATTTACGATAGTTTGGTTTATTATTGCTAGGGACAGGATGCTGAATTAAATGGCCATTGAATTTTTCTATAATTTTCTGTACGTGATGAGCGGGGAAACCATGGTCAATGGCGATATCTCTGATAAAATTAAGTTCATCTTTGATGAATTCACTTGAACAAACCAGAATTCTATTTATTTTTGGTCCTTTTTCTTCTAATCGACGTCACACCTTCAAAAATATTTTTGCGATTTTCTCTCACTGAACGTGGTTTGCGACCCCATTGTCTGTTGTTAGTTTTCATCCTCTTGGTGTATTCAACCAGGTCTGTTGGCTGAATTTAAACTTAGACCGATGGAGGAATTTATTTTTAAAAGTTTGAATTTGACACCAGAAGTTTGGCTAAGATACGTGGATGATATCTTTATCACATGGAATCATGGAAAGCAAGAACTCCTATCTTTCCTCTCAAAAATAAACGAAATAGATGAAAATATTAAGTTTACGTTGGAAATAGAAGAAAATTCATCACTACCGTTCCTGGATATTCAATTAATTAAAGATGACAACAACCTAAAACGTAAAGTCTATCGTAAACCGATGAGAAGTAACACAATAATCCCATTTAATGCCCCTACAACTTTCACTTATAAGATTGCTGCCTTCAATTCATTCATCAAGCGTGCTTTTCTGGTTTGTTCAAGTGAATTCATCCAAGATGAACTTAATTTTATCAGAGATATCGCCATTGACCATGGTTTCCCCGCTCATCACGTACAGAAAATTATAGAAAAATTCAATGGCCATTTAATTCAGCATCCTGTCCCTAGCAATAATAAACCAAACTATCGTAAATTCCAATATATACCTATTATATTTGAAAGGATTAAAAGGGCCCTCCGTAAATACAATATCCATCTTATTGCTGTTCCTCCCAGAAAATTGGTTGACTTAGTTTCATGTAAATTAGATCCTATCCCCCCTGATCAATTCGCAGGTGTTTATGAAATCCCCATTAGCTTAAATAGTAATAGTATAATTTTTTACATTGGTATGACTAAAAGAAAGTTTTTGGAAAGGTTAAAAGAGCATAAAAACGACATAAAATTTGGAAAGTTATCCACTGCACTCTCCCAGTTTTACGCTAAAAATAATGATACTGTAATTAATTTCGATAAAGCAAGAATTATCCATAGGTTCAATAAACCATTTAAAGCCGCCATTAGGGAATCATTGGAAATCAAAATTAGAAAAGATTGTATTTGTAATGATAACTTTTCTTTCAACATACCTAGTCTATGGGATACATTTTTAACCCCTTGTTAATTCATTGTTTTGTTTTTCGCTCTTTGGCAACAGAGAGCGCCCGCTTATTTTATTTAAATTTTTCCATACTGTTGATGTCAATTTTCTCGTGTCGAAAATTAAAAGATCAGTAGTCGTTTGTGTTGTTCCTCTTCCCCGATGATGGCTTTAAGTTTAAAGCCGAAACATGTAGGATTTTAGCTCTTTTATGAGTTTAAAACAATTTTTACACTGATTTTAGCAACTAATAAGCACAATTTGTGCAATTTGTGTTTTTAAAATGTTTTTTTTCTATTTATTTTTGGTCCTTTTTCTTCTAATCGACGTCACACCTTCAAAAATATTTTTGCGATTTTCTCTCACTGAACGTGGTTTGCGACCCCATTGTCTGTTGTTAGTTTTCATCCTCTTGGTGTATTCTATCACCCCTCTTAATTTGTCGTTCGAATTCAGGAACACCCTTGTATATATTTAATCTAAAATATTCACTGGACATTTATACAAATTTTACGCATAAACATTCTTTGACAGAGAAAACTAAATTATATTTCTCTCTATATAATCATTAAACATTGTAACAAATGCCGGGCTTAAAATGTGACATTAATGAGTTTCTACATGTTTAAATTGTTTATTTATAGCTAATGTGTTTCAACGCATTTCGTTAATGAGTTTGTGTTTGGATTATTGTAGAGCCACATTAGACAATCTTATTATTAATTTTACAGGTAGTGTGATTTAAAAAAATCACTTTAAAAATTAACGTACGTAATGAAAATTATGTTAATGATGGCATTGCTAGTTAAAAAGCCAATCAGTTATAAATGACAACGAATTTTCATTTACATTTTCACATGTGCATTAAAATTCATTAGTACTATTTCGAGAAAACACGTATACTATAGCCTATGAATAATGACTCTAAATTCGTAAATAATAGCGCATGAAACGCGTTTCAAATTGATTTTGAATTTTTATTTTTAGAAATTTATTTTCAAATACTGATTATCATAAATTACATATTTTTAGCATCAACTACAATTATGAACATAAATTTTGAAATAAAGTTTGCTCTGACTTATATATTTCAATTCCTGTAGCAATCGACAACGAAATTTTTTGAATATTTATAAATGTGATGAATTTCTGAGGAGAAACAAAAAATGTATTTTGTTTTGTAACCAGTAAGTAAATTTATCTGTAAATAATATTGTTCCTTTAAATTATTCGATTGTAAAATTTAGACATGTTTAACTAAATTGTTTAACGGTAAGTAAGTGAAATAATTTTGTCAATGATTACATTGTGCAACAATGAAATTGTTTCTGAAGTGAAAGTGGGCACTTTGATATCAAATTAACTTACTGAATACAGATATCGCCCTAAAAAAATTGATTGGTTATTGATTTGATAATACAAATTTGCAAAATTAATATGCTTTCAAAAATATATTATTTGAAATAATTATTTAAAAAAAAATGAATTGTAACATTGTTTAATAGAAATCGATTTATAGTATTTACGAATATACTAATCCCAAATTACATCTCATTTCACAAAATAGTTTTAGGTTACTCTTAAAAACTCTGCGCATGGAAGTTTGTTTTGAAACTGTTATAAAACAAATTAACATTAGTAGTCCTAAATGTTACATCTGTATAATTACTAAACGTGTTCATAGAATGACTTGCCATTTGTTATCCGAACGTACAATTTCCCGAAAAATCCAAATATGATGTCAAATTCATGTGTTCATATTGAAAATTCCAATTTTTTACAATGTCAATATCGAGTCGGCATCATCCTTTTCTTGAAAAAGTGAAATCATCTCATGCCTTAGTGAATGGCTCGCAGAAAGATGCAGATGAATTTTTGCATCTCAGTTTAGATGTGAAAAAAGCATTATTATTTATATATGTTTTCATGATAATGAACTGTAACGGTGATCAATGCACTCTCACGCAGCGCTGGCACATCGTTCATCCATCCACGCTACCTAAGAGATGGCTTCCCGACATCCTCACACGTCCAACACTTCTAACAAAAACTAAAAATATTCACATATTTTCCCATGACCAATGCAACTTAACACACTAGTGGCCTGGAGTACACCCTGTTCCCCGAATAATAATCACCAAGACTCAAGTGATACAAATACCAAAGTGCCTTATTTGATGTCATTGTGAACTAAATCTACCACAAATTTCACTGCCCAATGTCACGTGGGAAATCTGTTTTCCGGCAGTGAGGAATATATTTGTATATTTCTTAGTTTTATGTCAGAGAGGCAAAAGTTTCAATTTAATTAAATATAACATGATGAAAAAAGGTTCTGTTTATGTTCAATTCATGACAACATATCCAAATAGATTATTTTCACATTGGAACACCCTGTCTCATAATAAAATTTAGAATCATTAATAATGCGTGACTGCAACCGAATCATGGAAGCAAATTAATAGTGAATGTCATTTTTTTAAAAATAACAAAATATCTGTGCTATATGGCATAATAAAATTCAAGTTCCATGAAAGCAAAAAAAGTTTGTTCATTTTTAAACATGATTTATTTTGTTCAAGGGGAATGTATTTAAGTTTTTCCTCTAAAAAATATTTTACTTCTTTTTTCATATGCACTAGTGTGCAAAACTTAAGCAACAAACACAAAATGCTGATTTCTGAACATGTGAGTACTCAAAAGAAAATTCTATGAAGAGCAAGTGTAATAAAGAGGTACTACCCTAACAACACGCCAGTTGATGTGAAGTCCCCTTGACGTCACATATGGTTACAAGTGTCACAATCGTTACGGTGAATCAAAATATGGGATCTTTCACTCGTCTCATTGTTACTCTCAAATGACTGCTATTACTGAAAAGTCTCTGTGACTGTTGCTTTGTAATGCGTCACCAGGTGACATTACAATGATGTCACCATGTGATTCTCAAGTCACTGTCAGTTGAAGACTGAACTTTGAAGTCATTGTGAGCATTGCATTGTGATGAGTCGCCAAATAATGTCACAATGAAGTCTCATGGCGACTTTCCGGTGACCGACACTCTATTGTAAAGTCATCATTGCACTCCTTACTGAAAAGTCACCAGATGATTTCATTTTCTGTCACTTGGGAACTCGTCACAGAACAGCTATCATGATGACTTTACAATGGAGTGTTAAAATGACATTCACAAGGGAGTCACAAGATGACTTCATTGTAAAATCACTTGGTGACTCGTCAAAAAGCAGCAGTCTGTACAGTAGAGTGACCAAACGAGAGTAAAAATGAGACGAATGAAAGATATCACTTTTCTGTTCATTGTAGTGACTGTGACAACTGTGACCATTTGTGATGTCAAGAATACTTCACATCGACTGGCTTTGCTGTTAGGGTAGTAGTTATTTTCTACACTTGTTGTTTATAGAATTTCCTTTTGAGTACTCATATGTTCAGAAATTAGCATTTTGTGCTTATTGCTTATGTTTTGCACACTAGTGGAATAATGGTTAGTGTATAGTTTCGCAATTAAAAGATTAAGACTATTTTTGAAATTTAATTACTGAATAAAATAAATAATGAATATCTACGTACCTCTGATTTGATTCGGGTGTTCGACTCCAGAATGAATTTTCTTGTACGAATTGCATTGAATTTAATAATATAATGATGAATCACTTCGTGAATACTTAATGACGAATAATCATTTCAATTATGTTGAATCAGATTGCAGATATTCCATGACTTTAATATATAGCTGATATTCTTTGTAGAGCTTATGAATCACTGAATAATCAGAAAAAAATATAAATGATTTTACTTGATCAGCACTTAAATTTTAAGTCCAATCACGCCCCATTCAGAACAGAAGAGATTCTGTTCTGCGCAAACCAGAAGCATTTTTTTTATAAATAACGATGTGTATTAAATTTGAAGCATTGAGGCATAATTTCACACTGATAAAAACTTGAGAATTTGATCCTTTTGACATTTTTAATAAGTAGACTGACTTCGAATAAGAATTTAGAATTTTTTAAACAATCAGGATTCAGACTTAAAAACAGCAGCATTTTTACGTTCAGAATCACACCGAATGATAACAGAATGAATTTGTTTACATCACTACCCCGCAGAAAAGAGCAGGATCGCAGATTTTCACAAACTCTAATAAAAAAGAATCAAAGAAAATTAATTACACATCATATAGTAAAATAATAACAGAATATTTTAAACATAATAAGACTTAGAGTTTTATGAATAGTTTATAGCTTTATAGAATGTTTTTTATTTATTTAATGTCTGGAATTCAAAGCAGTCTCTTTCAACTGTTCTTTTGGTGCTGACATCTAGCGGAAAGATTTACAGTTAAAATCGTACATCCTCCGCCCCCGGCAGGAGAGGGGACACCTTTGATATAGGACGCTCGATGTCACCGTCAACAGTCTTAATCAGGACAACCCGCACAAGATTATCTGTTCCAGGATAAGTGTTTAGAATTCGTTCCAATTTCCATTTCATGGGCTGTAATCGTTCGTGAACTATTACCAAATCGCTTTTTCGAAGATTTGCACGTGGAGTAGTCCATTTTGGACGCTGTTGAAGATGTTGCAAATATTCGCTAGACCACCTGCCCCAAAATTGATTTTTTGCTTTTTCTATTAAACGCCAGCGAGCATTTAACGATATTTTAGGATGATTTGATGATTCTGGAATGTCAAGAAGAGGTGCTCCTATTAGAAAATGACCCGGCGTTAAGGCACGAGGATCAGAAGGATCTGAAGACATCGGAGTTAACGGTCTGGAATTTATGCAGCTTTCTATTTGACAGAGTAAAGTAGTGAGCTCTTCAAAATTGAGAACGCTTGATTTACAAGCTCTTAGAAGAAGGTTTTTGTGAGTTTCACAGCTGCTTCTCATAGACCACCAAAGTGCGGTGCATATGGAGGGATGAAATTCCAATTAATTTTTTGGGTGGAAAGAAATTCTTGAAAGTCTCTTTCCTTCAAGTACTTGAATAATTGCTTCAATTGATTGGACAGACCAATACAATTTTTTGCGTTATCAGAAAAGACATCAGAGGGAAAACCTCTCTGTGCGATGAAGCGTTTGAAGGCTGATAGCAAGGCTTGTACAGATAAGTCAGATACAAGTTCGAGATGAACCGCTTTCGTGCACATGCAAACGAAAACTGCGATATAAGATTTGAGCTTGATTTTTGTTCTTGGCATATTTGGCTTGGTCAAAAAGGGACCAGCAAAGTCTAAGTCCACCTTGAGAAATGAACGAATTGGAGTAATTCTTTCAACAGGAAGGTTTCCCATCATTTGTTGGCAGGCTTGTGCCTTAAGGCGTTTACAAAGCACACATTTATGAAGCTCTTGTCGGACTGTTGAACGACCATCTACAAACCAGTAATTATGCGAATTGTAGAAAGCACTATCTGTGTGCCTGCATGTAAATTTCTTTCGTGTACATCTTTTATTAACAATTTAGTAAAAACACTGTTTTTAGGAAGGAAGAAGAATAGGATACTTTCTGTCGAAATTGAATGATTCATGTTGTGATAGACAACCGCCCACTCTTAATATATCAGCTGAATCTAAGAAGATATTCAACGATAGCTATTACTTGGCAAAGCTTTCTTTTCTTTTAATAATTTAATTTCTGCATGAAATTCATAATTTTGAATTATTCTCACTATAGAAATGATAGAACTAGATATTTCTTGTGCACTTAGATTTCCGATCTTTCTTGTAGAATTATGTCTAGAATTATGAATAAATCGGAAACACCATCCCATTACGCGTACTAATCTATTAAAGCTTGAAAATTTTTGAATAAAGTCTGGTAAGACATTCATTTTTGTTATGTTACTGACAGAGTTAGCTTCTTGATCTAATTCAGCGATAGGACTGTATAAGGGGATTGGAATTGGTATTTTTGACGACAGCCATGGAGGCCCATGCCACCACATCTGATTATTGAGGAGTTTTCGAGGTGGAATATCCCTGGAGGCTACATCTGCAGGATTTTGCATTCCTGGAACATGGTTCCATTCAGCCGAAGGCAATAATGTTTGCACTTGACGTACTCTATTTAATACAAATTGATTTCCCTTTAAAGGGGGCGATTTTAGCCAGCAGAGAACTATTTGAGAATCTGACCATAAAAATACAGTATTTAAGCTCGTGGATAAAGTATCGACGATAGTTGAGAAAAGTTTTGCTAATAATACAGCGGCGCAAAATTCAATGCGTGGCAAAGTTTGTGGCTTTATGGGATTTACCTTTGTTTTTGCAGCAAGTAAATTGACGAATATTTCGTTAGGAGTTATCACTCGTAAATAAGTGACAGCAGCGTAAGCTTTTCCGGAACCGTCCACAAAAACCATGTAACTGAATTTCGCAATCCTTTTTATGGTATGAATTAGTATACCGGGGAATTTCAATAGTTTCTAATAAATGAATTTCTGCCAAAAATTGATTCCAACTAATTAAAATTGAATTTGGGATTTCCTCATCCCAAGAGATTTTTTCTTCCAGAGGTTTTGTATCATGATTTTTAAACTAATCGTTATCGGGGAGAGAAAACCTAGAGGATCGAATATTGTGGATATCACGGATAGAAGATCTCTTTTATGTTTTACCTCTTTGAACTCACTGAACTTAATTTTGAAAATTTTCATTAGATGAATCCCAGAGCAATCCCAGAATTTTAACAGCTTCATCTTCTTTGATTACAGTCTGTGAAGAAGCTTTAAGCTCATCTGGTAAATGAGAGAGTACTTCAGGATCATTTGAGACCCATTTTCGTAAATTAAAGCCTCCGCCTTTCATCACATTGATAAGCTCCGTGACTAGAGACTTAGCATTTTCTTTGGAATCTGAACCCGACAACAAATCATCGACGTAGATATTGTTGCGAATTATTTTAGAAGCACTTTCAAAAGTTTGTTCGTTATCTATTGCTAACTGATTTAAAGTTCTAATTGCCAAAAATGGTGCACAAACAGTGCCATAGGTTACTGTTAACAACCGATAGGTTTGAATGTTTTCGTTAGGATCGAACCGCCATAAAATACGTTGATAATCTACATGTTTTGGATTGATAAGAATTTGCCTGAACATTTTTTCGATGTCCGCACTAAAGCCTATTAGACGCATTCTGAATTTTAATAATAACTGAAAAATATCCGGTTGTAATTTCGACCCTATCTCCAAATAATCATTTAACGAGCGACCTTCTGAACCAATAGCGGATGCATCGAATACTACCCGAAGTCGAGTTGTACAACTATCCTCTCTTATTACCCCGTGGTGGGGGAGATAAAAATGATCTGGATTTTAAGTTTCTGAGCCTGGTACGAGTTCCATGTGTCCCAAATCGATATACTCTTTCATGAATGACGAATATTGTTCCTTAAGTACGGGATTTCCTTGAAGTTTATTTTCTAAGGAATTGAAACGCTTTAAAGCTTGAGATTTAGAATTTCCGAGAACAGGTTTTGATTTAAATGGAAGATCCACGATATATCTTCCTGATTCCGTGCGTGATACTGTTTTTACATAATTATCTTCTACTAGCGAAACTGGATCATAACTAGGAACTGATTCGAGTTCCCAAAATTTTTGCAATTGAGAATTTATTTGCGTCGTAACATGACAACTAGCAGAAGAATTGTGATTTGAATAATTCGAATAAATTACTCCAGATAATATCCAACCCAGTTTCGTATTAACAGCACTCGGTGTTCCCTCAGGAACTAGAATGGACTCTCCGATTATTATGTTAGCAAACATATCCGCACCTATGAGTATATCAATGAAATCGGACACATGGAAATTGGGATTTGCAAGATCTAATCCTTCAATATGAGGCCAATACTTATTAGTAATCAGAAAGTTCGGTAAATTTGTTGTGATCTGATTAACAACTAAAGCATCTAACTGAAAAGTTTCGTTATTAACATGCGGAGAAAATGTTAAAGAAACTTCCTGAAGAGCTGTCTCTGCGACTAAATTGTTGATTCCTGATATTTTATGAATTGTAGCTCTCAAGGGAAGACCTAGCTTTCTACAACACGATTTTGAAATCAAACTCTTTTGAGAAGCATTGTCAACAAGTGCTCTGCATTGAATGACATTACCTGTGCTAGATTTCACATTAATCAGAGCGGTAGATAATAAGACGTTATAATTTTGCATAGATGACTGACACTGCGCGCTATTAGACACAGAAGTGTCTGGTACATTATTATTCACAACCTCCTGACTGGTTTGAACAGTTGTATACACATGTAATAATGTATGATGTTTTGACAACAATTTTTACAGTTCATATTTATTCTACAATTTTCCACCTTGCGATTTTCCCTTAAACAATTTTGACATAATTTGTTTAATTCAACAATTTTCCACCTCTCCTTTACTGGTTTAGGATTAAAAACGGAACATTTGAATACCGCATGATTTTGATTGCATACTACACAATTATTACTATTCCTAACAAATGCGTTGTTTACTAGGTTAGTTTTAGTGGTTCCTATGTTATAATCTGGAGGCCTTTTTACAAAATTGGATTTATCTTCTACTTTACTGAACTTTGATTCTTCTACACTCCTAGCTTCATGTTCGATAAATTTTTGAAAAGAATCTAGGTCTGGTAATTTATTATTGTCTAACATCAATTCCCATCGCTGTTGAATCGGCTAATCTAATTTAGTTAACATGAAATTTATAACCATCAAATCACTCAACGCATTAGACTCTAACCCCAATGTTTTTAAATTACGAATTGCCTCATTACAAGTATCTAGTAATTCTAATAAAGATTTTGATTTATTAGCTTTGAGAATTTTAACAGAAAATATTTTATTTATCTGGCTCAATGCCAGTTGTCTTTTGTTGTCGAATCTCTCACATAACAACTCCCAACATTGATCCAAGTTTTCGTCTTTTGATGAAAATCCGCGAATTAATTTTGCGGCATTTCCAGGGACTGAAGAAAGTAAATATTGCAATTTCTCAATATTTGACAAATTTTCATTCTCTAATATCGTCGACTTAAATAATTCTTTGAATGAAATCCAATGTTCTTTCTCGCCATAAAAATGCGGAAGATCAAACTTCGGTAATTTTACCAAGGAAGTCTGTTTAACTTGAGAATTCAAATGAATTTCTGGCTGAGAATTGACCTTAGTTTTTTCTTCTAAGTCAACTAACAAATCACATATTATTTCTTGATACTTCAAATACGCATCTAAAGTATTATCCTTTTCTTTCGGCGACAATTTTTCAAAAGCTTGCACGAGAATATTTTCATACGGTAATACTTTCGATTTCAAAACCTTAACCTTTGCCTGCTCATCAGAATTAGACACGTTCACTTTATTTTTAAATAAATCTATTTCTTTACATATTCTTTCAAAATAAATTTCTTGTTCTGATTGCTTAGTCAAATTTAATATTTACAAATAAACACTATAAAACTGAATCAGATTATGAAAATTCGTAATCAAAATACTACATATAAAATATATTATAATACCACATTCAATAAAATATAAAAGCATAAACCCATTTTTTTTTATCTAGCACAGATAGAAACTACGGTTTAAGAACAGATTCCACGTAGGAGCTCAGGCTACGACTCGAACGGACCAAACACTTATGTATAGTTTCGCAATTAAAAGATTAAGACTATTTTTGAAATTTAATTACTGAATAAAATAAATAATGAATATCTACGTACCTCTGATTTGATTCGGGTGTTCGACTCAGGAATGAATTTTCTTGTACGAATTGCATTCAATTTAATAATATAATGATGAACCACTTTGTGAATACTTAATGACGAATAATCATTTCAATTATGTAGAATCAGATTGCAGATATTCCATGACTTTAATATATAGCTGATATTCTTTGTAGAGCTTATGAATCACTGAATAATCAGAAAAAAATATAAATGATTTTACTTGATCAGCACTTAAATTTTAAGTCCAATCATGTCCCATTCAGAACAGAAGAGATTCTGTTCTGCGCAAACCAGAAGCATTTTTTTTATAAATAACGATGTGTATTAAATTTGAAGCATTGAGGCATAATTTCACACTGATAAAAACTTGAGAATTTGATCCTTTTCATATTTTAATAAGTAGACTGACTTCGAATAAGAATTTAGAATTTTACAAACAATCAGAATTCAGACTTAAAGACAGCAGCATTTTTACGTTCAGAATCACACCGAACGATAACAGAACGAATTTGTTTACATCACTACCCCGCAGAAAAGAGCAGGATCGCAGATTTTCACAAATTCTAATAAAAAAGAATGAAAGAAAATTAATAACACATCATATAGTAAAATAATAGCAGAATATTTTAAACATAATAAGACTTAGAGCTTTATGAATAGTTTATAGCTTTATAGAATGTTTTTTATTTATTTAATGTCTGGAATTCAAAGCAGTCTCTTTCAACTGTCAATTTGGTGCTGTCATCTAGCGGAAAGATTTACAGTTAAAATCGTATGCATACAATTTCTATATATCAACATTGAGCAAAAGTGATAGGTGCACATGTATTATTGAGAAGGTTTGAATACAAAAATTTGGTGTCACAACATTATTCAGAGAGGCAAAAGTTTCAATTTAATTAAATATAACATGATGAAAAAAAGGTTCTGCTTATATTCAATTCATGACAACATATCCAAATAGATTATTTTCACATTGGCACACCCTGTCTCATAATAAAATTTAGAATCATTAATAATACGTGACTGCAATAGAATCATGGAAGCAAATTAATAGTGATTGTCATTAAAAAAAAAATATCTGTGCTATATGGCATAATAAAATTCAAGTTCCATGAAAGCAAAAAAAGTTTGTTCATTTTTAAACATGATTTATTTTGTTCAAGGGGAATGTATTTAAGTTTTTCCTCTAAAAAATATTTTACTTCTTTTTTCATATGCACTAGTGTGCAAAACTTAAGCAACAAACACAAAATGCTAATTTCTGAACATGTGAGTACTCAAAAGAAAATTCTATGAAGAGCAAGTGTAATAAAGAGGTACTACCCTAACAACACGGCCAGTCGATGTGAAGTCCCCTTGACGTCACATATGGTTACAAATGTCACAATCGTTACGATGAATCAAAATATGGGATCTTTCACTCGTCTCATTGTTACTCTCAAATGACTGCTACTACTGAAAAGTCTCAGTGACTGTTGCTTTGTAATGGGTCACCAGGTGACATTACAATGATGTCACCATCTGATTCTCAAGTCACTGTCAGTTGAAGACTGAACTTTGAAGTCATTGTGAGCATTGCATTGTGATGAGTCGCCAAATAATGTCACAATGAAGTCTCATGGCGACTTTCCGGTGACCGACACTCTATTGCAAAGTCATCATTGCACTCCTTAGTGAAAAGTCACCAGATGATTTCATTTTCTGTCACTTGGGGACTCGTCACAGAACAGCTATCATGATGACTTTACAATGGAGTGTTAAAATGACATTCACAAGGGAGTCACAAGATGACTTCATTGTAAAATCACTTGGTGACTCGTCAAAAAGCAGCAGTCTGTACAGTAGAGTGACCAAATGAGAGTAAAAATGAGACGAATGAAAGATATCACTTTTCTGTTCACAGTGACTGTGACAACTGTGACCATTTGTGATGTCAAGAATACTTCACATCGACTGGCTTTGCTGTTAGGGTAGTAGTTATTTTCTACACTTGTTGTTTATAGAATTTCCTTTCGAGTACTCACATGTTCAGAAATTAGCATTTTGTGTTTGTTGCTTATGTTTTGCACACTAGTGGAATAATGGTTACTTTTAAGCAATATGATTGGCATGAAACATGATATTCAGATTGAAAGAGAATTGTTGGTAAGGGCCAACAGAAAGATTAACTTTTGATACAGTCACATTTGATACATAGTGGCATTAATGTGGAACTGCAACATAACGTTGAAAAGAATAATTAAGTTTTTTTATAAAATAATGCTGTGAGGTGTATTAAACTACAACACAAAAAGTTTTAGAGAAGTCAAATTTAAATTACCAAGCATTATAAAGTTTGTCATACTCAGTAGACACAATATATTAATAAAACAGCAATAGGGAGAATTAACTGTTTTTAGTTAATTTTCAATTTTCCCACAACACCTTACATCTTCAAAAAACTGTAAGATATGTTTAGGAGCTGTATTCTATGTCCAAAGCAAATTTTCATTCCAAGAACTAATTTGTAAGATGCGATTGGATGTCCTATTCTAGAGTTAAGAATTGAAAAAACTACGATAAGTAGTGCAGTTTAAGTTTCCCAGCATCGTCAATTTCCAAAACAATTAACTCAAACATAATAACACCCAATCGCACGCTGCTTTCATCCCCAGTAACAGATTATGTTCGATCTGTGACCCTTAGCTCGACAATGCCACTATGCGACATTGATGCGACATTAATTATGTATATTTTATGTAGGCATTTTTTGAAATTTTAAGACGAAAATCGATAAGAGATTTTACTCTCATAATATTTCTTAAATAAGAGATGAACAAACATTATGCAACGTCTTCAACTAATTATACGTATTTTGAAATATAATGAGACAAAAATGAGAAAAATATGATTGAAAGTTGCATGATTTTAAAGAAAAGAAATCGCTCAAAATGTTGATTATTTACAGTTTTATTTTTATAAATAAACGTAAAATGATTGCTTGTCAAAATAGAACATTTTTGAAACATTTAACATGAAATAACGTATTACTGGACCGATTTATAATTATTTATTTCTGAAATAAAACTATTGATGCACTCATGATTCATACTGTATTCATGCTAATTGTTTTGATCATGTTATTGTGCTCTGAGGGGGCATTGACATGGTACATTGACATGGTTCATTAATATGGTGCATTGAGGGAGAATACGTTTAAAAGAAATGAAGAGAATTTATTCCAAAAAACTTTTAAATTATATTGAAAGAATTTTGATAACACAAAAGTGAGTATCTGATGTAGTCTCAGATTTCCACGACGATATTGATGATAATTTTGTGTAAAATATTTGTAAGTTTATTTTAAATAGATCTGTTTTATGTAATTTTTTATTTTTATTTCTTGCGATATATGTTCAGAGAGAATGTAGCAAAAATATACTTTTTGTACTACTCTATAGTAATTGAGCATTTAAAAATCCTCCAATACCCGTACATAAGTGATTTATGTAATACAACCAAAAAAAAGTTAACTAAAAGGTAAGCAGATCTTTGCTTTTTATTAAAAATATTATAATGAATCAAAATGTAACATAAAAATTTGCAATTTACAGAGAATGGGGTAATAAAACTACAAGGAAAAGTAAGAGAACCTAAATTAATTTCCTGATTTTAGTATAATCTACAATATTTTGTAATCAGTAAAATCTTTACTGAAATTGTTTTCGATATTTCAGGGAAAGCTTGATGTTGGTAGGAGAAAAGGTTTTATATGTCTGTATGTTTATCCATTTATTACTCTGTTTAGAAACACACGTTAGCTTAAAATTTGATAGATCCAGTGGTCCGTTATTCTAATTTAGCCTCGTAGCTTTTTGTTTCATTTACTTGTTTCATTCGAAAAAAGTAAAAAAAAAAATATCATATCATACCTACTACTTTTTTTAATCCAAATTCCAGACTATTTTAAACTTTATAAAACTTTTATCACTGACAGAAAACGACACATTTTACTAATTCATTTACACGTTAAATCACCCAATATGTTTGCTACGCTCGTATTAAATTAATCCGAGCAGTATCAAATTTTGTCAAATTTTGTTAATTATTTAGCAGACATTTGAAAACCGATGCATAAAGTTTGGTATAAGTTTGGGCATTTGGGTAAAAAGTTTTTTTTTTTTACTTCAGCAGTTGCCTAACACATGTAATTTATACCGTATATATATATGTCATACAACTTTAATAAATACCCTCTTTCCTTCGTGTTTCTACTCGTTCACATTTCTTTTAAATTCAAAGGCAAAATTTTATGAATACCATTTTTGTTTTTCTGCTTTCATAGTTCCACAGGAATGCAGCCATTTTCTCGATTAAACACAAGTTTATTTATCAGACGAAACATCACAGCAAAACATGAAGGACACACATAAATATATAAGGATGACCAATAACTATGCAGTAGCAGATACAATATTAGTATACGTTCTATTACCAATAATACTTATTCCATGACGTGCCCACAGCACCACACAACCTGTCACTTTGGCCTCCCGCCAAACATCTACCGTCTCTCTTACTCCGCAGTAGTAGAGAGAAAAAAAAAGGGTTGCCATAAACCTGACGTCACCGGCATGACAATATATATATATTATTTTATATATTATTTATTACATTTTATATATTATTTTATATATTATTATTTTTATATATATTATTTTATATATTATTTATTACATTTTATATATTATTTTATATATTATTATTTATATATATATTATTTTATATATTATTATTTTTATATATATTATTTTATTATTCAATATATATATATTATATATATATTATTTTTGCACAAATTTATAACACTAAAATTGAAACTTATGCATTTTACACAAAAACCTATTTATATGTGATTTTGGTATGCTTCTTCTTTGTATTTACTTTGCTAAGTAGTCTCTTTTAAATTTTATAGATTGACCACCAAAAATGTTTATCGAAACAAAAGATATAAAATCTTCTGATTACTAAATGGAATATGTCTGGTAGAATGTGTTTAAATTTGAGTAATCATCTTTTATCCAAAGTACAAATACTGAACAATGGTCTAACATAATATAAATTAAAATATGCTTTCAAATAATTACAGTTCGATTCAGTATTTAAATTATATTAAATTTGTCGTATCTATTTAATCAATGTTTTGTTACCAGATATTTTAAAATAATTAATCATACTTGTTAACAATATCCTGCATAGCGTATAACGTCTGATATATATATTAATAAATGCTCTATATTTACCTATGTTTAACTTATTTCTAAAACTTGTTTCATGTCAAAAACACCTATAATATTGCCTGCTATATAGCCTGCTAGATGACACTGCTATACAGTCACTTATTTTAATTTATTTACAAAATCATAATATGCGTGAATTTAGCATTAGAGACAACAATTCTATTGTCTTCGTATTTATAAATAACCAAAACTCAGTGGGTTTCATGGCATACTTGTAAAAGTACTCCAATTATACATTTCCAATTTGTGGCACTTTTGTGAGAAACGCAAGGTAAGCAGATCTACTTACGGTGCTTTCTTTAACCCTTTTAGGGGGAAAGTATTTCTATTCGTATAATTCTGAAATGATAGAATGGCACCAGAATTTACAAACAAATTTATTTGAAAATATGCAAAAGCTTATCTTCAAGTGTACTTAATAAAAAAAAATCATTCCAAAATTCTGGTGCAAATGTGGCATTTAGAACTTAAAATTAAGTGGTACCACCAAAAATGAACTACAGCCCTTCAAGGGGTTAAAGACATTTTACTCAGTTTCGAAAAAAAAAAGAAATTACATTGACTGAAATTAAAGAAAACTAAACAGATAGCCTATTTACTATAATCAGTTACCCCGTTAAATAATTAAATTCTTTAAAAATGAAAACTGCCCACTGAAATTAAATATATCTTCCGGTTACTTTATACGAACTATAAACATCCACGTTTCCTTTTAAAATAAGAATATTGTTGTTAATGATTTTTTTTACGTCATTCAAAGAATATCTATTATTTCTGTTTATTATAAACAGAAAAATTATAAAGAATACAGTTTATTGAAAGGTTACTTCTAATTATTTTTTTTGACAGAATGTAATTATATTAAAAGATAGATTAATCCGTTGCGTGTGATATAAAATGCAAACATACTTAAAACTATTGATAAATAGTACAATTTTGCGTGTTTATACTGCTTGAATAATTGAGAACACATCATATCATTAATGAATTCAAACCCCTTTAATAATATCTGCAACTGTATGAGAAATCACAGCTGCGGACTTAATAGAAAACCCGGCGAAACATGAGTAAACACGAGGTTTTAATGTACTTTGACGTATACTATAATTGTAACATGTTGTAATCGATATGTTCAGATAGCGAAAATTGCATTTTATTGACGAAGTTAATGTTTCTATATTTATGATTATAAGATGCATTTTTCAGTTCAATTGATTATTTCAATGTGTGCTTTATTTATTGCATGGAATAAATAAATGTTTCAGACTAGTATGTAGTAACTAATGTTAACTAGTAATGTAATCTATTAACTAATGTTTTAGATGTTAGTAGCAACTTTATCATACGTGGTATATATGCTGATTACTCCTCAGAAAATTAGAAACTTGGTGACGGGAGCTGAAATTTCAATGAACACATTTAAATAATACATTTGTTTATAGACAACGGTTTAGTTTTAGCATAAAGATACATAAAATGGGAATAAAAAATTTGCATTAAAATATACAAATAGTTAAAGTATTTCACACATTAAAGAAAATTATGAAAATAATTTTTGATAACTTTTTATAATAGATTTATAAGTATATTCGCCTTTTAGCACGCAAAATAAAATGTGGCAAGAGATTTTCTTTTTTATAAAGCGTGGAGGTTGATTTTAATAAATGATGATTTTATAATGTTATATTACTGATTTAAATTTATCTCTGAAAAGTTTATTTTTATAAGAGATTATGTTTATTAACTTGGTAAAAATTAACAGAAGGAATTGCATAACATTTCTTAACCATTCTTCTTTTACATTCATTAAACTGATTTCTGTCTCGATTAACAGTGGGTTCCGATTGTAAAAGCCCAGTTATTGGACGTTTAATTGCTTTTCAATATGAGGGTGGAGTTAATTTCAATAAAGAAGACAATAATAACTCTAAATATCTATACCTGCGTTACATACAATATCTCACATTATTTATTAGATTATCACAGTATCTTACGTTCCAAATAACTTTATATAACATCAATAGAAACTAGAAAATTAAATTAAACATGAATTAGAAAATGCGCAATCTTAAGATCATAGATTTAATGTTAATAGCGCAGCTGCAGAGTATTTTTTTAATCCGGTTATTTTAAAAGTTAGAATGCATTCTATTTTGTTTTTAAATGCTGTTATAACATCCAAAAGCATTATTTAATTTGTGCAGAACATATTTTCAAAACGCTTCTACAATATGCAATTCCCACATTCAGAATAAAAAAAAAGTATATTCAAACTTTAAAAAAGCAAGTTGCAAGTTAAAACAGTTTTAAAGACCTTTATGAGAAAGAGCAATGCAGAAAAACTATGCAGAAAAACTATGCAGAATATGTAGTCTGTCGATATAAAACTTTGAACATTAAAAACAATCATGATTTTAATGCTTTTTTATTTTAGCCTAAATAAAGAAATATTTATTCTGACTGATTTAACATTTTGTTAAGCATAAACATTGCGCAAACTTTAGCAAAGTAGAAATCACACAATTGACGATTTTTGAAGTTAAGGAAATTTAAATATCATGTATACATCTAACGAGAAGAATGCATGTGATATTAAAGTGATTGTTATATATAAAATTTAAAAAAAGAAAGTTAATCTTACAAAAATTCCATTTTTTCTGACAAAACACATTTTATAGCATTTCATTTATGATGGTTAGTTTTCATGTTTGAAACACTAGGGAAACGCAAATGGGCGTAAATCTTGCTCATTGCATTATTAAATAAAATTTATCTTTAAGTTTATATTACAGTTGAATGTTAGTAAGGATATTGTAGTTAATCGAAGTATTTACATGTATAATAGACTAGGTTATATATGCGAATATTATGTAGGATTTGAGAAAACAGTTAACGTATAAAATTATATATTGCCAAAGTTGTGTGGAGTTTTACATATACAAAAGACGCGAATTCGCGCCAGTCTTCACCAATGTATTAACATTAATCTAAAGGTATTATGATTTTCTTATCGCACTGAATAGGAGATAAATACATATTTATATAAATAATAAATCTTTCAACAAACTTACTGCTAAAATCTGTTTGCCATTTACAAATAGTTGTCTGTTTAAATTGTAAATCATGAAATGCTATGCGACATTAACTTATATTTCTAAAGTATTTTCTAATAAATAACAAATACTTGTAATAATATAAACAGTAAAAAATACATTCAAAATAGATTTAACTCGAAATATATAAGACTTCAAACATCAACCGTGAGAAACATTTTATTCAAATTTCACTCGAAATATTTACGTTCTTACAAAAAATATAACGTGCATGCAAACAAGAAAATTTGAATTCCCTAACTCAGAACCGCAACATCTGAAAAGTTTCCCACAACATGCAATAGTACGAATAAATATAAATGCTTAAAAAACATTGTATTAATATTTGTGAAAAATGACGGTTTTTACGAATGCTAAAGAATTTTGTCGTAGATTAATGGATTCAGGGAGACATCATTTGTGTCTATAAAATAAACATTTTCTGGTTTTTTTTAAAGAACTTGGAAACATCATAATTCATGCACGTGTCTATTGTGTGCGTATATTGAAATAAAAATATAGATTTATTTGTGCTTATCGGTTTATCAGATTACACAATAACAAAAACAATTAACTCACAAATACAAAAAAAATGACACCAAGGTGAATATTAAAAATATATAGATTGCAGGGTGATATGCTAATGATTCAGGTTCAGTATGATTGCACTTCAAAGCAACTCATTTAGTCGTACTGCGGAAACTATGGTTTAGTGAAAGGGATGTATTTATGAAATAGTCTATAAAATGAAAATAGTGGTGGAATTTAGCAGTGTGTTTATTCAAGTTTATTTTTGTCACCCTTTAATTTAAGTACAATACCAAATAAAAGCAATTTATATATACTATTCTTAAATATTTTATAGAGGTGCAAAATCCTAATAATCATCCGTAATATAAACTAGTCGTTGGGATCCACCGTAATACTTACCCATCATGAATATGCATAATATTAAATATGAAAATAAAATATATGTAAACTACGCATAAAATGCATTGCAATTCGAATAAAATCGTGTCTTGAAGACGTCATAAACTTCAAATGGTCTATTACTGAATTGCGTTAAAGAAACATCCTTATAATTCCAAAAATGTTAATCATATTAACTAACGGTATAATGCGTCGGGTTAAGCGTCTCATTTTCAATTAAAATATAACTTTGAATTGAAATTTGAATGAAATACAGGGTCATTCAAAATTAAAGAGTGTTTAAAATAGGATTACAAATATCTCGGCAACTCATTATCCGATCAATTTTATTTTTTATGCAAAATTTATGTTTTTTTACTGTATTTTATATTCATTCCTTAAAATAAACAATTTTGAAAAATTTTATATACCTTTTATCAGAATGAATATTTCGAGTGTCCGAAAAAAATAGCTCCGGATAATCGAGGTTACTGAAATTCAATAAGCTTGTTTCCAGTATTACATACTAAGTACATACCAAATTTCAAGTGTCTATCTCAATTTGTTCGGGAGATGTTTACAGACACACGACACACACACAGACGAACGGCAATTTGTTTTTTCTAAAAATATGTTTTTCGGAATCTCCAGTGTCTTAAACGTGTAAATCCGCCAAAATGTTTTTTTTCGATTTTCAGAAGGATTACAAGATTTACCTTATACTACGTATGATAGGTAAGTAATAAAATCTTATGAGATACAGAGCACACAAGGTAAATCTAAAAAAATGCGATACATTTCACTATTTTCTCGAGAAAATAATAATGAATCTTTATCTAAATAAAAAAGAAGAGATTCAACTCAAACATTTCAGCCACTGATTGCTCTCCAGAGATAAAAGTACTGAATAAAAGAATGCACTGAACTGCTTTACTGTATAAACAAATAATTCTTTATCTATCGTAAAAAAATATACAGTTCACTTTAAATATACCTTATAAATGAAAGAAAGTTACATATATTCTGAACAGATTAATTGTTTAACTATTTAATTTTAGATTTTTTTGTTTTTTGTTTTTACCGAGCGCAGTTAAATTTACAAAATATAATATTACAGAATAAATGTTACGTTTAAAAGGACTTTTCGATTTTAATATGAAGATTGCTATTGTACAAAAAGATCGAAAGTAGTTACTGTAATATACTGTGTTTGAAGGATGTTGTTGTAATTGGGAATTCATTTCCTGTTGCATCATCCAAAACCCCCTTTGCTTCTCAAAGTTTTGAAACGTAAAAAGCATCTACGCAATGTAGAGGTAGGAATGTGCTCTGATTAGCTGAAAAGAGACAATGAAGCTGGCGCGTGCGCGCAACATTATGTTTTTCTTCTCTCCTGTAACTGTTCTTGAATATTTTTATTAGAACATTAGTTTTTGAACTCTAACGTTTTAGTTTAGTTTAGTTTCTGATTATGATTGTTTTGAGAGCGTGTCGCTCCGTATTAGAAATGTATATAATGATGTGTGTTCGTCGTCTTATTTGTCATTAAATAGTGATGTGTTTATTAATCTCAGAATTTTATTTGAGTCAAGATTATTCTCTCGTGAAAATTGCATATATTGGAATATATCGAATCAACTGAAAGATGTTCTTTATTGAAGCAATGGAGCCACGATGCCCGTTTTTTTTAACTTAGAAGGTAAGAAAATTTGTTTCTTACTGATTTTATTTTAAATATTTTTAGAAATCAATTATATTAAAATTGATTAATTATATGTCGTCAACATCAGCTGAATTTTATTGTAGGCAGTTGGAGTTGCCACATAACTGGCATCCCTGCCGGGATCGGTGGCTCCGTAGTTGATTGGAATTAGAAATTAGAAAGTTAATTAAAAGACATTTAGAAAGTTAATTAGAAGTTAGTTAACTAGAATTGAACATTAAGTATGGACAAATTAAAGAAATCAAGGACGCCAGTGCGTTCCAACTTCACAAAGTTGATAAAATAAATAGAAGATTCTTTGCAGGCTAAATGTGATGATATCGATAGTCTGTCGTCTCTTTTAGATAGGTTAGAATCAAAACATGAAGAGCTCTCATTAATAGATAAACAAATTTTAGATAATTTATCTGAAGATAAAAATTGTCAACAAGACGCCTTTGATTCGGAATATGAGCAAGTATAATATAAATTACTGGGAAAATAAAAATAAACTATCTAGATACATCAAAAAATTAGAAAAAGAGAGCAATCAGGATACCTCTTTGTCATTAGACAGTATGGCCACAAGAAGAAAGTTTAAATTACCTAAATTAGAGCTTAAGCCCTTTAATGGCGACATAAAAAATTGGCTATCTTTTTGGGGGCAATTTGAAAAAATCCACGAAGATCCCGAAATAGTAAATGAAGACAAAATACAGTATCTTATTCAGGCTACCCAAAAGGGATCTAGAGCTAGGGAAATCATGGATTCTTTTCCCCCTACAGCCGATAGGTATCCTGAGGCGATACAATCGTTGAAGGCACGGTTCGGTAGAACAGATATTTTAATCGAAGTATACATACGCGAAGTACTAGGATTAGTTATTAATAATTCTTTAGGACAAGGTCAGAGACTGTCCCTTGTTAAGTTGTATGATAAAATAGAAACATACCTTCGGTCATTAAAAATGTTAGGAGTATCGAGCGAAAATTATTCTTCGATTTTATATCCATTGGTCGAATCAGCATTGCCTTCAGATATTCTTAAATTATGGGAAAGACATCTTGGCACTTTATCTGTTAATGATAAAGATCAGGGAATTAATAAATTAGATACTTTAATGAAATTTTTACAAATTGAAGTTGAAATGGAGCAAAAGGTCAAATTGGCTAAGAGTGGGTTTTCTTTCGATAAAGATGTCTCAGTAAACAGAGAACTTAGATTCGATCGTAAGGATAAAAATTTTCCCCTTCCTACGGCGGCCGAACTGTATAATGCAGATGATAAAAAATTGGAAGAACAGTGTGTCTTTTGCGAAAATAAACACCGTAGTCAAAATTGTAAAGCGGTATGGAAAATGACACTCGCGAAGAGAAAAGCTGCTTTATTAAAAAAAGGAGCTTGCTTTCGATGCTTCAATGCCAACCACTTGGCTAAAGCTTGTAAAATTAAAACTAATTGTACTCATTGTGGGAAAAATCACCACCAGTTCATGTGCATAGAAAAGAATAAAATTAACTTAGGTGATAATTCTAAAGAGGATTCTACTCCTAATAAAGATTGTATGCTTGCGAATACAACATCTAGAAAAAGGGTTTTGCTCCAAACATTGGTTGTACGCATATACAATGGGGATATCGTACGAAATGTTAGAATTTTATATGACACGGGGTCGCAACGGTCGTATATATCAAAATTTGCTGCTAACATGTTAGGATATAATAGTATAAGTAAAGAAAGAATAGTGCATAGTTTATTTGGGGGTCGACAATGTGAAGAACTACACGATAGATATTTAATTAATTTGGGAAATATGGATAATAGTTATCGATGTAAACTTGAGGTATTAGACCAACAAAAGATTTGCTCTGAAATTTCACCTATACCGGAAGGATCCTTTATTAATGAAATAAAACGGTACGGAATTTTATTGACTGATAGAGTCACTAAAACTAATGATTTACTAAACGAGTTTTCTCCTGATGAAATTCATGTGTTAATTGGTGCAGATGTCGCCGGAAAATTATTTACCGGAAATATAAAACAATTACAGGGCGGATTAGTTTGCATGGGAACTCGTTTAGGTTGGACAATTCTCGGGAAAACTGAAGGTTATGAAAATAAAAATATGAACAATTTAGTTTTCTCGCTGCATGTCAAAGAGGCAAAAATTTCCGAGTTATGGCACATTGACACTTTAGGAATTTGAGATCCTGGGGAGAAAAAGGGTAGAGAAGAGATAGAGTTAGCCACTAGAGAACATTTTCTCAGTAATATAAGAGTAGATGACGAGGGTAGATATGAAGTTAGTCTTCCATGGATACAGGGCTACCCTAGACTACCCAGTTACGAAAATATCGCTCGACGTAGATTAAAAACATGTGTCGATTCATTAAAAAAGATAGGAAAATTAGGTAATTATAATCAAATATTTAATGAATGGTTAGACGAGAAAATAATTGAAAAGGTTGATCAGAGGAAAACGTTAGGTAGTGAGCATTTCCTTCCTCATAGAGCAGTGTTTAAAGAAAACTCCACTACAAAGGTGCGGCCAGTTTTTGATGGTTCAGCTCGGGAAAAGGACTCACCATCGATAAATGATTGTATTGGAAAGGGGCCGAACCTCGTAGAACTGATTCCTTCTGTTTTAAACAGATTTAGATTGGGGAAAATAGGGGTAATTGCTGACATAAAAAAGGCTTTTTTACAGATTGGTATTAAAGAAAAAGATCGATCATTCTTGAAATTTCTATGGTATGAAGAAGGGAACCCTCAAAAGTTGATAACGCTTCAACATAGAAGAGTAGTATTTGGCATTTCATGTAGCCCCTACCTTCTAGGTGCCACGTTAGAATATCATTTGAAAAATGCACCGGAACAATTTAAAAACACTGCGTTAAAATTATTAGAGTCATTTTATGTAGACAACTGTGTTACGAGTGTTGATAATAAGGAACAGCTGAACAGATTTATCGAAGAGTCAAAAACTCTTCTCAGCAATGCTAAATTCGAGCTTCGCGGGTGGGAACATAGTTTTCGAGAAGTTTTTACAGGGGAAAATATCCCTGTTTTAGGGCTAATGTGGGATTTTAGAAGGGATACACTAGCAGTTGATTTAAAAGAAATTTCAGAGGATGATCGCCTTGTAACTAAAAGAAACATTTTATCGTCTGTACACAGAATTTTTGATCCTATTGGATACACATGTCCTGTAACATTAGAACCTAAAATACTATTACAGGAGTGTTGGAAAGCTAAAGTGACATGGGACACGGAATTACCTGTTTCTATCAAGAAAAAATTTGAAAAATGGAAAAAACAATTAGGAAAATTAGGGACTATTGAAATATGTAGGTGTTTTTATCGAGATGCAGATAAGTTGCATTCATTACACGTTTTTTGCGACGCTAGTAAAGTAGCGTATGCTACGTGTATATTTATACGGACCGAAAATGAGAACGGTGGTTTCTGTCAGTTGGTTCAAGCAAGAAGCCAAGTTGCTCCTATGAAAACAATTTCTATCCCGCGGTTAGAATTATTGGCTTGTAATATTGGGGCTAGATTAGCAAGTAGTGTTAAAACTGATTTGAAATTAGATAACATTGCCATTTTTTATTGGACTGATTCGGCCAATGCGCTTTACTGGATAAAAATAAATGAAAATTGGGCACCTTTTGTTTACAACCGAGTGTCCGAAATTCGCTCATTAAGTGATCCTTCAAAATGGCACTTTATTCCTGGCCAATTGAATCCTGCTGACCTGCCTTCAAGGGGTTGTACCGCTGAGGTTTTAGCTAAATGGTGGGAGGGACCACAGTGGTTAAGAAAACCAATGGACGAGTGGCCAAATTCAGAAATGTTTCCTGACTTCGAGACTATAGATGCAGAAAGAAGAAAAACAATTATTAGTGCTACAAATGTAAATGTTCACAGTGAACAATTTTACACTAGAATTTCATCCTACGATAAATTAGTAAAAGTAATCGCGTGGATATACAGATTTTACAAAAATTGTAAGAAAGCTAAAGAAGAGAGAGAATTTAAAATTTTAACTGTGGAAGAACAGAATGAAGCTGAAAATGTATTGTTGAAATTAGTTCAAAAATCGTTTACTGGTCCTGAAGATAAACGTCTAAAAGCATAAAAACAGATTCGGCTGGAGTTCTGCGGCTGAAATCACGCATACATTTAAGAGAGGATCTTATGAATTTTAGATTTCCTATTATCCTCCCACATGACCATCCCGTAGTTGAAAAATTAATTAGATCTAGACACTTAAAACTAGGACATGCTGGTGTACAAATTATTATGTCTAATTTAAGGGAAGATTTTTGGATCTTAAAATTCCGAAAAACTGTCAGGAAAATTATTAGAACCTGTGTAAGATGTAGACGACACGATTTTAAACCAGTAGAAATTTCCACTCCTCCCTTACCTGAAGATAGAGTAAGAGAAGCTGCCATTTTCCAAATTGTTGGTCTGGATTATGCCGGTCCGCTTATTCTTAAAGAAAATAGGAAAATCTGGCTAGTAATATACACTTGTGCTGTTTTTCGAGCAGTTCATTTTGAACTAGCTACCTCATTATCAACTGACGTGTTTTTACTGATGTTGAGAAGATTCATAGCCCGTAGAGGCAGACCTTCTATTATCTATACAGATAACGGTAAAAATTTTGTAGGAGCGGAAAATTTGTTGAAAGAAATAAAATGGAATTCAGTACAAAATGATGGTATATCAAGGAAAATTATTTGGAAATTTATACCTCCTTCAGCTCTGTGGTGGGGAGGGTGGTGGGAGCGATTGATTGGCCTAATCAAGAGAATACTCAGAAAGGTTTTAGGAACAAGTTGTCTGAATTACGAAGAAATACAAACCATTATATGTGACCTAGAAAGTGTTATCAACAGTCGCCCGCTTACTTATGTGTCAGAAGATTTAAATGATCTCGTACCTCTCACTCCGTCCATGTTCTTGCTAGAAGTGAAAGGTAGTGGTACACCCGATATTGATATTCTAGATGCCAAATCATTGAACAAAAGGCTTGTTTCTCAACAGAAAATAAGACAAGACCTTCGTAAACTATTTAGATCTGAATATTTAGGCCAATTGCGACAACCTAGTAGATGGAAGAAAATACAGAAACCTTTAGCAATAGGTGATGTTGTGATTGTTTCCAGTGACAATAATAAAAGAATTGATTGGCCTCTGGCCAAAGTGATTGAAATTTAACCATCTAAGGATGGACACTTCCGCTTAGTGAAAATAAGAATGAAAACTGGGGAATATTTAAGATCTACAAGCAGGTTAATACCCTTAGAAGTATCACAAGATAACGACAGTATGAGAAACCATTTCAAGGACATTAAAAAGAAACAAGATTTTAATGAACATAAAGGTGCTAGTAATCCTCCTAGTGGTTCGGTCAGCGACAGTACATCGGACGTTTCGGTTCGTCGCTCCCAATACGGGCGTATCATAAAACATCGAACGAATTGGGTTTGAGTTCCAGATCCCGAAACTCAAAGGTGGGAGGATGTTGTAATTGGGAATTCATTTCCTGTTGCATCATCCAAAACCCCCTTTGCTTCTCAAAGTTTTGAAACGTAAAAAGCATCTACGCAATGTAGAGGTAGGAATGTGCTCTGATTAGCTGAAAAGAGACAATGAAGCTAGCGCGTGCGCGCAACATTATGTTTTTCTTCTCTCCTGTAACTGTTCTTGAATATTTTTATTAGAACTTTAGTTTTTGAACTCTAACGTTTTAGTTTAGTTTAGTTTCTGATTATGATTGTTTTGAGAGCGTTTCGCTCCGTATTAGAAATGTATATAATGATGTGTGTTCGTCGTCTTATTTGTGTTTATTAATCTCAGAATTTTATTTGAGTCAAGATTATTCTCTCGTGAAAATTGCATATATTGGAATATATCGAATCAACTGAAAGATGTTCTTTATTGAAGCAATGGAGCCCCGATGACCGTTTTTTGGAACTTAGAAGGTAAGAAAATTTGTTTCTTACTGATTTTATTTTAAATAGTTTTAGAAATCAATTATATTAAAATTGATTAATTATATGTCGTCAACATCAGCTGAATTTTATTATAGGCAGTTGGAGTTGCCACAGATGTAGTTTATAAAAATTCTATAAAAAAAATATATTATTTAATATTTTTAACAAAACTCTGCTTATTTAAATTCTTCATATAAAGCAGTCAAGAAATTGAAAAAATCACATAATTTTCTTGAAAAATGGAATTCTACTTTTCCATAATATATATATATTAAAACCTTTGTAATTTTCTTTTGTTTAGCAAAATATCAGCACTATCTAAATCTATGATTGATCCCATTGAATCCTTCTAGATGAATGCTGAAAATATGACCATAAATGCTCCAAAAAGCCATTTTTGTTTTTATTTTATATGCAAATATATAAAATATCAACAAAAATGTTAATCACTATACCTGAATTAAATTTATTTAATAATTACAGAAGTTTTTATTATATTGAATAAAAGAATGTTGGATTTACTTGATATTCGGTAGTGCCATTGCTCATGTGAATCACCGGCAATTCCCACCATACGTATATATTTTTTTACTCTTTGTATTACAGTGTTGCATATCTGCAGCTTACCCAAAATTCAATGTTACTTATACATTGGGCTTTTAAAGACCATTTTATTTATTACTGCTATCTCCAAACAGATCAGTTAATATAAATTGTTCACGAGCAGGGAAGACCGAGCTATGCTCGGTCAAAATTAAATTTAATTCAAATATCATGACCCATGACCAAAATGACCCACTAATTGAATTTTCTCGAACATGTGACTTAGCCCAACAGTCTTCTCGTGCCCGAAAACCATCGGATGCAAAATTTGGTGTAAATAGTCTGAGCGGTTTTTAAGATAAAATAGCTTGACCCATAATGACCCACGACCAAAATGACCCACTAATCGAAATTTCTCAAACATGTGACCTAGCCTAATAGCCTTCTTGTTCCCTAAACCTGTAGGGTGCTAAATTTATTTCAAATCCTCTGAACCGTTTTTAAGATAAAATAGCTTGACCCATAATGACCCATGACCAAAATGACCCACTAATCGAAATCTCTCGAACATGTGACCTAGCCTAATAGTCTTCTTGTTCCCTAAATTTGTAGGTGCAAAATTTATTTCAAATCCTCTGAACCGTTTTTAAGATAAAATAGCTTGACCCATAATGACCCACGACCAAAATGACCCACTAATTGAATTTTCTCGAATATGTGACCTAGCCCAACAGTCTTCTCGTGCTCGAAAAGCATTAGATGCAAAATTTAGTTTAAATTGAACCGCTTTTAAGATCTTGACCCACAATGACCCAGAAATGACCCACTAATCGAATTTTCTCGAACATGTGACCTAGCCCAATGATTTTCGCGTGCCCGAAACTCGTAGGATACAAAATTTAATCAAAATCGTTAGAGCCATTCGTTAGATAAAATTAATTTGACCCGCTTTCACCCAAAAATGGCCCACTAATCGAAAGTTCTCGAACATGTGACCCAGCCCAATAGTCTTCTCGTGCCCGAAAATAGTCGGATGCAAAATTTCGTCAAAATCGTTCGAACCATTTTTTAGATACAATTAGCTTCACCATGATCCAAAATGACCCACTAATTGAATTTTCTCGAAAATGTGACCTAGCCCAACAGTCTTCTCGTGCCATGAAAACCATTGGATGCAAAATTTAGTGTCAATTGAGCCGCTTTTTAGATCTTGACCCACAATGACCCAGAAATGACCCACTAATCGAGTTTTCTCGGACATGTGACCTAGCCCAATGATTTTATCGTGCTCGAAACTCGTAGGACACAAAATTTAATTAAAATCGTTAGAGCCGTTTTTTAGATAAAATTAATTTGACCCGCGTTGACCCAAAAATGACCTACTAATCGAAAGTTCTCGAACATGTGACCCAGCCCAATAGTCTTCTCGTGCCCAAAAATGGTAAGATACAAAATTTAGTCAAAATTGTTTGAACCGTTTTTTAGATTGAATTAGCTTGACCCTGACCCTTGATGACCCACTAATCGAATTTTCTCTAACACGTGATTTAGCCCAATGGTTTTCTGGTGCCCCAAAACGGTAAGATACAAAATTTCGTGAAAATCGCTAGAGCCGTTTTTTAAGATAAATTTTGCATATATATATATATATATATATATATATAACCCCACACAAGATTTGCTCGTATTAGAATATATGATAAAATTATCAACAGACGGCGATATTGAGTTAATTTTTCATGCCAAAATTTTATTTATTATTTGAGCACTTTTGCAAGTTATTGCTAAAATCAACTTCATAAATTTTGTAACATTAAAATTCTGGAGACGTTCTAAAATAGATTTTTTGCAAGTGTCAGTTCGTATACTTTACAATTTTGTATTAAAGAAATGACAATATTTATGAGAGTTATGTATTGTGTTGTTTATTTCAGATGTGTAAAAAATATCATTCAGACAATACATATTATTTTTATGTTATTTTTTTTTCGCATGCTTAAAATGATATATTCTAACATTTGAGTAAATATTTTTTCAAATCAGAGTTGTTGTGATAAAGGGTTAATTATGCTGCTTGAATTAATTGCTGAAATAATACCATAAAATTTCATTTAAAAATGTGCCTTTAGACATTTTTCCAGATATACAATATGGGGCAGTTAAAAATAAACTTATACTTCAAGAACTTTTATAACTTTAAGTAGTATAATGTTTCATATATCAATAGAAATAAAACTTTTTATATACGTTCCACCATCAAGGTTGATATCACAAAAATAGAAGACAGATCTATAGACTTGCATTCTACATTTGCGGCATTTGTGATGGTTGCTTCAATTTATGAACACAGTTAACAGATTTCTTCCGATGCTAGAGGTTATTTTACAAACTATTTTTCCGTCTCGAAGATGTGTTGTTCTGATCACGCATTTTGTGATAACAGAGACGTTTTAGAGCAGTTAATAATAATTTCTGGAAAAAAAGAAACCTGCTAATCAAAGCTTTTGATAATTTTAACGATTAAGATAATTTCTATATTAATAAGCGTGTATATGATTAGGATATTTTTATAATATGCATTTAGAAATAATAGCTTAGAATATCAAAATAATATAAATAATTATTTCAACTATTTAGCAAAATAATCTATATAAGCTACTGACAGGAAAATAGTTTATCGGATTTACTTTTCTTCCATTTTGCTATTACATAATTCTTAATTATTATATTGGTAAGCATACGTTAACGATAAGGGGACGACGAGGAAACGAAAGGATAATTAGGTATTGTAATTATAAAAAGTATGCTGCATCAAGTAAGCGACTAAAAAAATACTTAATTAATAAATACTTAATAAAAAATACTTAATTAAAAAAATAATTAAAATTTCTTCATGATCTTAATTAGCAGCAATAAGTCTGGATGACACGCGCTAAATCTTTGCATACTACTCACAGCAACATCGTACTGTCATCCCCCACCCCTCAGGGGAAAAGCTCTCGACCAATCAGAACGCCTATCGCAGCAACCTCTAGGAGATGATGTCATATACTCTCGTGACACTGTTCAACTCATTTAGTCTGTGCTTGGATTTTATGAGGGGTAGTGTTGACGTCGCTCCGTTCTTCGTAAATATATTTTTCCTACGATCTCACCGCTTTCATCTTCATTAACTTCATTAACCTTAACAAACTTCTTATCTCATCTAACACTCACCTACCTATAACATTTCAATCACTCACCTGTCATCTATCATTCTCTAACCACATCCACCACCTCCACCTCCCTTCACATTTCCATCTTGACAATCGAACTCCCTTTTTTCCACTACTGTGGCACAATTCCTAGTCAACTACTCAATAAACTAATTTATGTTGAGTATATTTTAATATTGAACCAACTCAAATCTGGCACAGTAGTACTCTACCAAAAATATTGTAAAATCAATTTTATCAAATTAGAATAAAAAAATCGCTAATTCGTAACTTGTGAATTACATTGCACACAGTACTTGTGCAATTGTTACTAACTTCTGTTTGGTTTTAGCTAAATGGTTATTTACAATTTTAATAGAAAAGTAAAATTAATCATAAGGTTTAGGTTACGGTAACTTTACATGGAAGAATTTTAAAACTATTCTGTCAAAAGAAAAAAAAAATTGTTTTCACAAATAAAAGAAGATTATTTTAAATTAACTTTTGTATATAAACTTTATTTCCGTATATAAAAAAGTGAAATAATTAAATGTTCTAACGCAGTTACTATAGTATTAACATGTATTTAAATGCCGTTAAATACATTAATACTCATTATCGTTTCCATTACAAAACAAATAAAAATTATATATAAGATTTTATTATTGTAATATTAGTTACAGTTATTTTAAAACTAATCACGTGAAATAGAAATAAAAATGAAGATTTAAATTTTGAATAAGATTAAGCTTATTTAAGATTTAGATAAGAGTAGTTTCCATATATTTCATAAATCTAAGAAAACACACAAATCTTCTAAAATTTCTCAAAATGTGATATCATCCATTATCTCTTCTCCCTTTGCTGTCAAACATTCATGTGAAATTTTTGTTACATGCTGCGCTATTAAACATACCATTTATGAAACGCAAAATGATTCATGAAGTGTGAAATGCGTTTAAACTTACCTCTAGTGAGTCATTGTATTTTTACTTAAATTAATTTGTTTACATTATTATGGAAAAGAGATAATTTTTGGCTTAAAGATAGAAACTTACAGAGTGAATCCATTTAACGTTAAATGATTTAAATATTTTTATTTTCGTATATAAAAAAAATAAGAAACTTAAACTACCTAGAAATTCTCAAAATGCGATATCGTCCATCACGTCTTCTCCCTTTGCTGCCAAAATTCCTATGGACATTTTGCTACATGCTGCGCTACTAAACATACTATGCATGGGTATGAGCGTGAAACATTATGTGGAATGCGTTTTACCCGATTTCTAATCGTGCTTCAAATCACAAGGATATGTTCTATGAGCAGTTGCAGTTAGTTTGTAAAACAAGTTTTAAAATTTCCATATTATTCTATAAAGTTAAGTTAATAATAATTTGTCTATGGACAATGTGAGACTCAATTTCGCTTTTCAAACCTTTTATGTTATAATCATCATTATGCCATTACAACATACAGGATCGGTTGTTTTCTGCTTTGCTAGATTATATTTATTAAAACAATATTACGGATTTTTTACGAGGCAAGATAATTTTTCTTGTTCCATAGAAGAAACAGTTATCTATAAATGTTTTTATTTATTTCTTAAAATGTCGAATTTTTCACAAGTGTTTATTTTGTTGGGTTGGTTGTTTGGTGTTCGTTACGCCCGATAGTATCAACGAGCTAAACAGGCCGAAAATAATGGGACTGCCCTCCGTGGATTGGGATTCTAAGAAAAATAACCCATACTTACGCAAAGATTAACAAAAAAAAAAAACCTAGAAAACTTAGGCTGACGAATACGTGACATGGTCTCGATACCAGCACCTCTTTCTACGAGCATTGAGATCAAAACTCTCAACTGCGGAACCTCATTTTATTGAGAAAAGTTCAAAAGAAACAATCTGTAAACATTTGAATTAATAATTAACGTAACATTTACATCATGTATGTAAAAAAAATCTGTAAATGACAATCTTTTTAATAACTTTTAAGCTTTCTTTAATGCTTCTCTGAACTAATTTCTGTCTAATATACACTGCTCAAAACAATTAAAGGATATTGCAGTTTTAGGTGGATTTTGTATCTGGGAAACTTTTTAGCTGATTGATACATGGTCGACAGACATAGTAGGTTATATGAGAATAAATTACACATGTTTGGCAGAAAAAAATGCATTTTATTGCGCATTTGTGTACAAAAGGAAAAAAAAACACAATTTGTGCATAGGAGAAAAAAAGAATAAGAAAAGGTGTTTTCTTCAAAGAAAATCATTTTCAGTAGGGGGTATGGTTTCCACGGGCGGCCAGCAACGATGAACACCTTTGAGGCATGGACTCAATGAGGCGATTAATGACGAGTTGGGGTATTCTGCCCCACACTTCCAGAAGAGCTCTTTCCAGTTCTTGGAGAGTTTGTGGGGGTTGTTGGCGGCCAGAAACTCGTCTTCCTAGAGCGTTCCAAACGTGCTCGATTGGATTCATGTCTGGAGAACACGCTGGCCATTCCATTCGAACGATTCCTTCCTCGAAAAGGAAATCCTCCACCAGGTTTGCACGATGTGGCCTGCAGTTATCGTCCATTAAAATGAAGTTATCTCCGATTGCTGCAGCGTAAGGGACTACAATAGGTCTGAGGATCTCATCCCTATATCGGCGACCAGTCAGAGCTCCATCTCGAATGATGTAGAGGTCAGTGCGCCCGTCAATGGAGATGCCACCATACACCAACACTCCTCCACCGCCAAATCTGACACTTTCGTGCACGAACGCAGGATTATTCCTACTGCCACGGTCCCTCCAGATAAAAATACGCCTATTATCCGGATGCACAGAAAAACGGGACTCGTCAGAAAACAGAATATTGCTCCATTCATTTCTCCTCTAGTTGACATGCTCGGTTGCCCACTCCCTGCGGTCGCGACGATGCCTTGATGTTAATCTAACACATACCATCGGTCGGCGAGCATACAGACCTACAGCATGGAGCCGGTTTCTGACAGTCTGAGTTGAAATCGTGGTGCATAGCTCGTGGAGCCGAGCGAAGGTGTTGTTGGAGAAGAGTAGCGTTCATGTTTCGGTGTCTCCGAGCTGTTAACGCTAAATACCGATCTTCATTGGGCGTTGTTGCCCATCTACGACCTTGCCCTGGTCTTCGGCCTGCACATCCACTCTCCAAAAAACGGTTCCAGATCCTGGAAATGACACTTTGTGACACTCCAATGGCTTGCGCTACTTCGGCTTGAGTTTGGCCCCTTTCTAACCTATCAACAATTCTCCAAGCTTCTGAATCTGTCAAATGACTTCGCTGAGACATCGTACTCATCGAAACAAAGCAATCACTGAATGCCGATCATCCTTGTCTTCATTCTCTTTTATCCAGTTGAAAGTCAAATTTCATTCGCTGCCGCTGAAGCGACGTTTTTGACGTCGAACTCAAAATTTGCATACTCCACAGTTTGAAAACCAGAAAAATTTGCATTTGTGATTCTCTTCTTCTATTTTCGGCAAAAAAAATTTCGTTTATATCTTTATTTTATATAAAACTTGAAATATCCTTTAATTGTTTTGAGCAGTGTATTTCGATATTTATCCCAGATGATTTATACTCTGAAAAAAAATGTCAGAGATAGAGATAAAGCTTAAAAAGTTCTTGTTTTTCTCATTCAAAGTAAAAAGTCTAATTTGCTTTGCAAACCCTAAATATTTTATGCATTTAAACATAAGTATGCAAATACGTATATGAATATAAGCTATCAAAACGCGACAAAAGTTGTTGAACAACACTTCAACGCACATTTCAGGAGGTTGAAGTTCATATTTTGAAAGGTTGTTGGTGTTTAAAATTTGCATATAAAATATAAATGCGAATCTGAAATGTTGTCTCACCATCTTTTATTTTTCACTAATAGGTGGTTATTTTTGAGTTCTACTTTTAAAACACTATACGCATCTATTATCGATGACATTGAATTTCGATGAATGGGAAACATTTGACAATAAGCAATTCCAAAATGCATTTTCTATGCAAAAGAAAAAAAGCCTTTTAAATAAGAATCTGTAATTTTTATACCTGTTTAGGCAGTGAACCAACTGCCCGCTAAAAAATCACGTTATCGTGATCATATAGTTGTCTACAAAGTCTATTTACAATTTCAAGCTTTTATTACAAACACAAATGAACAAATACATGCATGGAAAATAGTACAACATTAGAAATTTATTTTGAAATTTTTCCATAAATTAACCTCTGTATGTGCACAAGTGGTTGCATGTCGCACGTCAAGATGATAATTGTCGACGTTTTCCTCTGATATTCTTGTTCATCCACTCCTTGCTTTATCCAGTACCGTGCAGGTCTCCATGAATTTATTGTGCTCACATCTTGTGTCACATCATGGAGACCGGCTCAGTATTGATTAAAGCAAGGAATCGATAAAAATCCATTTAATCTAAACTATTGTTATACATATTTGAAAGTAGAGCACTGTATTTCGCTTAGCTTATATATTCTAATAGGTTGCCTTGACAACTTGTTGGGTGGGAGAATTTCGAAAATGAGGGTCAAGCAGTGTACACGACAACTTATTGTAGACTTAATCCAGAACAATCAAAGGTAAAAGTTATCTGTTTTTCCCAAAAGCTATTTAAATACTTAGTCCTCTTTAAAAATATGCAGTTTTAGTTTACTGGCATGAATTCAAAGTAAAATGTAAATTTTCAACAAAACATTTCGTTACATAAAGTTACACAGAAGAACGATACACAAATATTTTTTTTAATCCCACATATCTGAATAGGAAAATATGGGATGATTAATTTAAAAAAAAATCACGTTAATTGATTGACAACTGGCAGAGATAAAGCGTCGAATAGTTTTGAAAACGGTCTTCTTAAAAAAAGAAAAACATGTTTAAAGTTTTCATTACTGTTTAAAACACTGCAGCGCACTCTTCTTCAATAGCTCTAAAATTTCCCTTTCACTTTCGATACTTCTATAAATTATGATTTTCGTGTGTCTGAAGAGTACTTTAAGGTGGTTCTCAAATGATCTGCTCAACAACGCGGAACTTTCTGACACAATTTCTGACTCATTTTCAAACTCCAAGACATACAATTGGTTGGAATCGAATTATTTGGAATCGAAAAGAGTTTTCCATTTTTTAAATTACATATTGAGTTCTGGTCATTCATTCTGGTCATGTGACGACACGCTTTTTGCGCTCCTTGGGCTGCCGTGTCAGGAAAACGGTTGACAAAGCCGGCTTTGACAGTCATCATAGAAAAAATGAAAAACATAGACACATCACAACATTCGATTACATAGTTTCTTAATAAACACACCTGCTTGTTTCATTCATTTGCGAACAAAAATGAATTAAAAAATGTGTCAGAAAGTAGCGTGGTTGGATTTGAGAACAGTCCTAAGGGAGAAAAAAAACGTATTCAAAAAATTGATCCAGTTAAAATGGTGTTCGTTAATGCAGTCTCTTACTCACGAGAGAATCAGGAAAAGTATCTTGAAAACTAACTAGGTGGTCTGACATAAAGTTGAATAAAATTGTTCAATTCTGATACACGTTTCTCAAAAAAACACGATCTCGTTTTTACAGATTATCGGACTCCCTTTTTAATAAACGGTCTTGATAATTTCACGGTTATTTTCTCTCAGTTGACACAATAAGGATGAACGTATTAGCATTGTTCGTGTTGCAATGTTAGTTTCTTGTATGTATCTACTAAATGATTTCAATTTTATATATTTTAAATTCTGCTGAAAATGCATCTTACAAAAATAACAAAATAAAAATTCGTGGAGTTTTTACATCTCACATATTAGCTTTTAAATGGCTTAGTTTTATATGGAAATTAACTTTACACGCATTTTTCAAAATGTTAATTAATCTTTCACTGGGTACACACATTTACGTTCAAAAGTATTATTATTTAAAGTATGTTAAAGTTTCACATTTTTCATTATTTTCTATGAAAGAGTATTTTTTTCGAAATTATGTATTTCGATCTGTTAACTAACCAAAAGAGGCAAAACACTAATCTCCATATAGGAGAAATTAATTTAAAGTTCAGAAAGTTTCAAGTCAAACTAATGATTTCTTTAAAAACTGCAGCATGGGATTAAATTATTAGTTTAAATTTATCATGAAAACTGTGTTTTGAGAAAAATTATAATTTCCTGAAATTATAAGTGCTTTAGAAAAAAAATTGTTTGTTTAGATATATGACATGTAACAGAATAACAGATAAAATGATATGAAACAGAAAATAAATTAAGCTTTTAAACTATACTATATAGCATTAGATAGATGGATTTTCCGCTTTAAATAATTTATTAATGCTTAACGTAAATACTTACAACAAGAAAAAAATTAATGTCAACTCTATATTCCTGAAGTTTTATGATTTAACGGAGCATTTTAATTAAGTATATTTTTAAATAATCTGAAATTATCAAAATTTTGTTAGAAAAATACTGTTAGGAAATATTTCTAGAGTATTAAAAATATCTTTTGGAAATAAATACATATAAAGCTTAAGGTTTAAATGTTTTTCTGTTTTATCAATAAAATAAAAACAAATTCCTAATAGCATTCTAAATAACTTGCATATTTAATTTCTATTTAAGTACGTTTTCAAATATATTTTATTTACAAAATAGTATTATTTTAGCTTTTATGAAATATGTACGGAAACAAATCATTTAAAGAAATATCGTCTTGTTTGAATCGTTCATCATGTTATCAGTTACACTTTGAAATGGCATTACAAAAATATTCGAATAAAAGTAAGCTACATTATTGGAAGATTTAATTATGTGCCAGACTATAAATACGCAAGACCAGGGCTAGTTGACAAAATTTTTGTTTTACATTTGTTTCTACTTCTTTCACAAATACTTTCAGTTAAACAGACCAGCGCTGCTGATAATGGAACTCTTTGGCTACCAAATAATGAAGAATATATCATTTAACTTGTATGGTTTATTCGTCGAAACCTTTAAAAAAACGTTCCAACTATTCGAAATTACCCCGCATATTGGATGAGTTCGCATTTTCCCGTGAGGTAAGTTGTATGTTATAAGAATGCGTTGGAATTTGTGCAATAAAATAATTTAGTTACTTCAAACCGTGTATTGTATTTCAGAACGAAATAAAATATTTAAATTCAAGTAGATAATAATTAGCATTTTTAGGTAGACAGTGAACATCAAAATAGATGCAAATTGCTATTTCTTTAGAAGAGCATGGCTGTCCACCTGACGCCCGCAATTCCCCAGAAAATTATTACGGAAATATTTGCCTTATTTAATTGGAGATATTCGGACATTGAATCAGGTAAATATTTCTGTAAGACTTTTCTGGTGAGTAACGGGAGCCATTTTGGACAGCCCTGCTTTAGAGAAAGTACAAAAATGAACCAAGAAAAAGGAAATCTCTAACGTTTCATGTCCATAAAGAGAATTATCGTCAAGTTCAACTTCTAGCTGCAATTTACGCAAATTCGTGTCACGTCCATACCAGATTATGTCTGTTATGTTTGGACATCGTGAACATTTCCGTTATTTCGCCATTGTGGGTACACAGAATTTTTCACCGTCGTAGTCAATTACCTTGCCAGGATCATGGTTGTTCAATATATTTCACCACCACAAAGTCATCGACCTCATACGGATTGTAATAATTGTATTGATTTATCTTCATGACTGTTTAATCTGGAGATTGGGGGGACTTTGTAGATTCGGAAAGTCCAATCTCGCATTCATCTTCAGTGTGTGTAACGAAGTGTAAGCTATCCTCGTTGTCAGCATGTCTGATTACATCTGATATGACATTTTCAGATCTCCTACTTTGAACTTTTTTTTTAATGTTTCTTCTTCCATTCAAAAATAAATCATTCTTAACACAGAGCATTCGAAAACAATTCTGGTACATGATTACAGTCGATATTAACCCTCGTATCTAACACAGCCATTAAAAATGCCTAATTCTAATTGAGGGCTTCACGAAACAACAAAATGTCTAAGTAAAAAATTACTTACTTAGCAAAAAAAATTCCACAAAATCAGTTTTTCCTTCACTTAGGGATCTTCAATCACCTGAAACCACAGTAGATGATGAACATAAATAGTGGGTTACTGTGTACTGATAGACGCGCGCTGACGTCACTGTGGTAGTAAATACAAGCCGTCTGCAACTTACCTCTTATGTCAAGTTGACACATAACGTTTATGGCGTTTCGTGTCCATAAAGAGAATTTTCATGAAATTGAACTTGTATGTGCAATTTACACAAATTCGTGTCATGTTCTTACCAGAAAGTGTTTGTTATGTCTGGCAATTGCGACAATTTTCTTTGATTTGCCATTGTGGATACACCGAAATATTACATTTCCATGATATTGGTTAGGCAATATATGTCACCACCACAAAGTCATCCACCTCATATTGATTGTAATAATTTTATTAATTTACCTTGATTTTTTTTAATCTGGAGGTTTTGGGAGCACTGTAGATCCTGAAGGTTTAAGTCACATTCATCTTCGGTGCCTGTAAGGAAGTCTAAGCTATCCTAGCTGTCAACATTTCTGATCACATCTGACATGGTATATTCAGATGTCATAATTTTAACTTTTTTTTCTTGAACGTTTATTTTCCCTTTGTTTAGATTGAACCACCTACATGTCATATAATCTATTCCAATATATTTCACACACTAAATAACAGCTTACCCCACATGACTTGGTTTGACAAGATTGCGGACTCATTCTACCATAGAGGTTTTACAAACAATTCCACTACATGGTTACAATCGATATTAACCTACATATCTAACACAGCCATTGAAAAACACATCCTTCTAATTGAGGGCTTTATAAATGCACAAAAATCTAGGTAAAAAAATAGCTACGTAGAAAAAAACACAAAATCAGACTCAGAGATCTTCAATCACACTGAAACTACAGTAGATGATGAACATACAGAGTGGTTTACTGTGTAGTGATAGAAGCGCGCTGACGTCACTGTAGTAGAAAATACAAGGCATGTGAAACGTCTTCCAATCACAAGAATGATAATTGCTTAGACAAAACCATTCCATTTCAACAAATGAAAGTAGTAAAAACAAATGCGGAATCCTTCATAATTATGTTTTAACTTCAAAGCTCTAACAGTATTTTATACATATAAACGGTTGTAGAGTTTAATTTGTACTCAAGGTTAATGGCATACAGAAATGAAGCAGTGAAAGATTTTTTATACAATACTGTAGTGACATAAAAATGATCACTTTTCATGATCGCAGTGCTATTATTATTAACTATGTAATCACCCGTGCATCGCAATGGAATACAATCATTCCATTTAAAGTGAAATACTGTTTGAAATATTAATTTCTACTACATAAAACACCTATTACCCAAATTTAGTCATATACTGCTCACCATTTTATAACACAAAGAAACGTATGATGTAATTTTATACTTTTTCACTCGCACTATTGGGAAAAATACATTGATATGTATTAAGAACGAATCACCAATTAGTTATGTGATGTTCTTCCTTAGATAACAAAGTAAGTTGGTTGAAAGTATCGTTACCGTATATTCGTTATTGTTGCCACTATGAACGAAAATCAGCAACATAAATCCAGTATTTTTTGACAGCATAACAGTATCGAACCGTGGTTTTCTATACAAAAAAAATCCATGTTGTGTGCTGTCATCCTTTTAAAGATTGTTTGTTTTTCCAAACATATGACATTTCATAACAATTGAATTTAGAAGACAGACATTTAAGAAATAATAAAATAAATTTTTTACGTGATTTAATTCTAAGTTACAGGCGAAAGCTGTATTCATCATTAAAACAGGTACATAAAAAAGAAATGAAAAAATGAATATCTAAGGTAAAGAGATTAAATACTAATAACCAGAATTCCAGACATCTTAACCTTGCATTATTATATGAAAAATATCTTTAATTAATTATTTGTATGCTTTATGTATTAAAATTTATTACTACATAATGTATAAAGAATATTTTAAGCAATTTGTTTTACATATTTGACATTTTAAACGAACAGTTTACAATTGTAAATAAATTGCACTTGCATAATAATTTTAATTTATAGAACACGTTTTCTTACAAATATTCTAAAACAATATCAATATCTGTTATTTAGATTAGACAACAATAACACAACAATTTCACTACAAATAGGAAATGTGTTTGTATGTTTCACTTTCTAAAAATGATTTATGAACAACGAATGTAAAGTAATTATATGTTTGCCAAATAGAACAAATGTTATTTAAATAATAATAATTTACTTTAATTTTCATGATATTGTCTGAGATAATGATGTACATAAATATTGATAATCTATTTGCGCAAAAGTAATTTATAATATACAGAAATACAATTGTCAAAAAGAGAAAATATTTTAAAATGCAATGAAAAGCCTAATTACTTAAATATTTTTAGTACACTGCGTTTTGTTTTATGTTATAAACCTAGAAAAATATATAAATAAAAAAAGACTCATTTATTTATTTTTTAATTGTATGATGGTTCAAACTGTTAAACATACTGTCATTAAATTAAATAAACATGCATGTATGTCGAATTCTTAGGCAGAGGAAACGAGATAAGCAATAGAAAAAATTTGCTATAATTGCAGGGCGTTGCCATAAAATTCGGTTTGCCACTAGTGGTATAATAAGATAACATAATTAAGTATATTTCACATTTTATAAATATTTTATAAACCCTCATACGCTGACAAAACATATTGTGAATAACAATTTGTTTTGAAAACTACAGACTTAAGAAAACTGCATCTGAATAAAAGATTTAAGTAATTTACGCATACAAATTCAGCATTGGAACGTTATATATGTATAAAAAAAATTAACAGGTCTACCAATTTTTTACTTTGCCAGCTGTAAAAGTTTTATTTCAATTTTTTGCTTATGCATTTGAGATTATAGTACATTAAAATTTAATAATACATTACATAACCCGATGTCATTTTTGTAGTTGTTAATAAATTAATACTATGCAAAAGTTCGTAGGGATTAGACTATTTTTACAAAATATATAACTGAGACAAGGAAAAAATTGTAACATAAATCAAGCAATACTGCCCTGAAAATAAGTAAAAAAGTATTTCCCGATTCATTAAAATAATGAATCTTGAATAAATTTTTAAACAAAATCTGAATTATCAAAAGCGGAGTATCCATTCTAAATTCCAGCAGGGACATACGAAATATATAACATCCTTTCTTTGAATTCGCATAAAAAACATTTAAAATAGTCTATAAGGTAAAGCCAGGAGAGATGGCGCGGTCGGAGAGATCGCGCACATAGAGCTTCGGGGGGAAGGAGTAAAGTGAGTGCCCAGCGACTCCAGGTAGTTGTACAACAACAGTAGTGGAGTGTCTACTGAAAAGTGCACGTTGATTGCTTTGGGCGTCTAAGATAAAGTATTGCTATTTTGTTTTGTTTTACCAAAGTAAGTGCTTGAATTTTCATAGCTATTCATAAGCATTTCTATACAATGTCAATAGTACAAAATATTTTAAACTTCGACGATTTCACATAAGCTACTAATCTAGACTAACAATGTGAACATCAACGGTTCGTTTTAGAACAGGTCATGTTTAAATAAAAGGCCGCGCAATCTCTCCTACCGAAATTGGAGAGTTTGCGCATCTGCTACTTAGGAGAGATGACGCAGTGTTCCCATTAGTTTCCATGCTAGGAGAGATTACGCAGCTTATTGGTAAATTTGCATAAAAAATGAAAATTGAAAATTGACTAATTTTAAGTTAAACGTGTTATTAAGTAACATAATTTTATTTTGTAATCTTATATGGACTTGCTTTTTCTGATTCTTTATTTTTCCCCTTTAATTAAAATCTTTTAATCGTTTTTAAAATTATTTACTTTTTCTGATTCTTTAATCATTATGTTGAAATATTTACTCCTAATATAATAATATTTGTTCACAAAAACCTTACAGCAATGTCATTTAAGTGTAATTATTATTGTTAACAATTTAATTTTAGTTATTATTAGTAACAATCTCTCCTACCCATGTGCGCAATCACACCAACCCTGTAAGGACAGATTGCGCAAAATAACTGTCTTGGTTTTATTACAACTGTTCTATTAAATTGCAACATAATAACAAACTAGCAATGGAAATGCATAAAAAACAAATGAAGTAAAAATTATTCATGAATAGTTCAACAAAAAATTAGTATTTAGATTTTTTATTGCTATTCTTTTGAATTGTGCGCAGACTATCTTAGCTTTACCTTAATATGTAATTATTCAAATTGACTAATAGGAAAAATGATAGCGATGTTTCCATTTCCTAAAAATATTTATTTGTTAATATAAGTGTATATTAAAGAACAAATGAAAAATGTTTTTGTTTCATATTATCTTATTACAGTATTTCTTAATCTTCAAAGATCTTTCGAAACACATTTCATTAAATAAATTTTACAGTTCTTGAGAATAAAATAATTTACTACATTAAAATAATTTAATTGTTTTACACCGTGAAGCAAACCCAATTAAAGTTGAAATATCTACATATATTTGCACTGTATCCTGTTCACTCGAATATACTTGGTTAATAACATTTATTAATTTACATTTCGATTTCATTAAATAAATTAATTTAGGTGCATTTCCAATTATATTTATTGCTTTTATTAAAGTACTTGGAAACTGAATTTATGCTTCCTTCTGATGATTATGGTTATTAATTCATTCATTAAAATACTTCTTCATGAAACACTCAAATCTGCATTATTAATTACAGATAATAATTGGTAATAGGAAAAAGTAAAAGTTTGAATTGAGCTAGCCAGAAGCTACAAATTTTATAATTTAGAGGGTTAAATTAAAATTTTCAAACAAAAAATCGATTTTTATATTTGCTTCTAAAATTTATGTTTAGACGCTTAACCATTAAAGATACGGAGGGTTTATATTAGAGGCGGGCGCACTGCACGCGCCATTGGCATTTATAGTCTAAATATCAACTTTTAATGGATATCTTGTTTAATACAATATCTAATAAAAATATAATAGCAATAAACATGAAATTTACGAAAAAAGAGTATTTAATTATAATTAAAACTCGCAAAACCACATGGATTTGCACATGTTAACCATCAGTGCCTATAAGCTGAAAGAAATAAAAATTCAATAATAAGACAATCACAAAAACGGAGCTCTGTACATTACCGCGCATAAATCGTTAAGGCAGTCAGGAAAAAATGAAGTTACTATGAAATAAGCATAGAAAAATACATCGGCTTTACAAATAAGAATTTGCATTTTCTTTGGTGCATTTAACAGAAAAATATATGATTTCCGTGACAATACGAAAAAAAACCTCCAAACAAATGGCGTACCATTTAGCGAAACTATTTCGTAAGTGATTTATATATATTATATAATTACGAAAAAAAAATTCCCTTGGAAAAATGTGTCTTACGCCAAATTTTTAATAAAAAATTAGCTATAGTTTTCTTATTCGTCGAATCTTCCATAATAGGGTTCATAGCCGATCTCGTCGACGCAATCGCTAAATTAGCTCTAAATTCACTGAAATACGTGTTTACTTGTTTTTTTAGCAGATTGGTTTAGCTGTATTTCATGCTTATATATAAAACTGCAGCTGAGATATGGCGAAATGACTTAAAACTTTCAACCTTCCTTCAACCCCCCCCCCCCCATTTAAAGCCCTTTGTAGTTGAATTTCTAAAATCGTTAAAATACGTGTTTAATATATTCAGTAGATTTGTTACGCTGAATTTTTATGCTCTCATTTAAATCTGTTGCTGATCTATTGCGAAATGACTCAAAACTTTCGGCCCCACTTTATCCCCCCATTAGGGTGTGAATTTTCAAAATTCCTTTATTATTACTTGCCTAGTTCATACCAACAATCTATTGTCCAAATATCGTTATCCTGACTTTAATCATTTAAGCTGTATGTTGATGAGCCAGACATGGGTTCTCTCTTTACTATATTCGAATAGATAATGAAATATTATACAAAAAATATAGCTTAAAAATATATTTCAGTATTACAAATTTGAAACAAATATTAATAAATAATGCAAAATTACAAAAAATCATTTTTTTTTTACAAATTGTATATCAATGTTGCAAATCAGCAAATTGTACATCAGGAGTTCTATGTAAAAATTTATAAAAATTAATTAAATAGTTTTTAAATAGCTTTTGAAATGGTTTATTTCGTTTTGGTGTTCAAAAAAAGAATTAGTAATAAGATTCTTCGACAAATTAACCTTTATACGAAAGTTTAAAATATACATGCATGGGCTTACGTTGAGGAAGGAGTGCAGAAGAGAGCTTGCAACCTCCACCCTAAATCTTTAAAAATAGTAACATATAATTTAAAATACTACGAGTATGTAAAAACTGAGTACCATTGCTCACTCCACATCCTAACGCAAAAACTGCTTAAGTCTCCATGCCGTAAATGTATGCTAAATATTTTCTAATATTTTTTATAAAATTTCAAAGTATTAGTTATTAAAAAATAAATATATAATTTAGAGAAAAGACAATATTTTATAAATAAAACTCAAAAGAATAGAATTACATATATGTTGCAGTTTTAGGGTAATGTAAATACTTTACTTAAAACATGTCATTTGCCGACCATAAAATCGTTTTCATACAAATTAAGATTATAAAATATTTATTTGTTTTTAGTAAGCGCAATAAATTATTAAAACAATCTTAATACAAATAAAAAGGAAATGCAAGAAATTTCAGGACCAAAGCGTCGACTCAGTTAAATGAAATGCAATTTGATTCTGAAGGAGAATCCAAAATAGCCTTTAGCCTTTTCTTTACACCTTTCAAATCTGTGATATAAATTATCGCATTGTTGATCAAAACAGATTTATTGTTTCCTTATGAAAAAAAAATAAAGTCTAGCAGCTTCATTTTGAGAAACCTCATTTCCACCAGAATTCGCATTCATCGTTTCTCACGACTGAGTTTCTAGATTCGATGCGTCATAATTTCTTGTTTGTGACGCTGAATACTTATGAAGAGATATTTGATGAAATTTCGATTTGCAAACAAAACAAATGTTTTTTGACAAGGAAGATCTCCTTAAAGCGCATACTCAGAATATTCTGAAAATAATGATAATGAAACTGTTCATGTACGTAATAAAGGATCAGTGAAATTTAGCTGCGGAATCCCAGTAGAAAATGTGTAAAAATAGAAAATACTTTCGAGTATTCGGCGCAAAAAGACGTGATTTGGCGAGCAACACTTTTACCACACGAAATGCACGCGAATTTATTGCATTTGGAAATTCCTGGTTGAACGAGTCTTTAAATGTGTAGTACTTTATGAATTTAAACTTAAGTGATCAAATAGTTCATTATTTTTTCTATAAGCTTATATAATATATATACAACTTACGCACTGCTGAAGGTATTTAATTTTACCCTCTTCGCCGGCTGGAAAAGTTTTAAGTGTATTTTACCAGTAACTGCGCGATTAAGAACTCTCTCATTACACATTTCAATATTGAATAAGTCGCTGTTCCATGGCAACAATACATTTCGCTTGCTGTCTCCGACACTAAGAATATCGAAGTCAAATCAACAGCTCTCAGAATCGGAAATTAATTTTTAGTTTGAAGCATTTTTAATCAATTTCAATTTTGTTGTAAACCGAGAATACGATCGTTAATTTTCTTTATATATATATACATATATAAAGAATGTAACGTAATGTAATGTAATGTAATGTAAAATATGTATATGACAAAACCGTAGTTTTAAAAGTGTATTTATTTAAGTTTAAGTTTAGTTTATTTAGTGAAACTTGCTTAAACTAGTTCAGTCTGAAGAGTAAAAAATGTTTTTCCTAAAACAGTATTTATCAGAAGCGTATTTTATTTTTCGTTATTTCGCCAACTAGCGATAAATCGTCAGTAACACGAAATTTTCATTTTTTTTACGGACGTTATATTGAGGTTCCACAGCAATTTTTTTAATAAACGTATATATCTTCATAAGAAGAACATTCTGTGTAATTTTTTGAAACTTTTCTGAGAAAGCGCTTATGGAGATCTTCTTGTGAAATAATAAGTGAGAATTACTAAGGTAGTTAAAACATAGTTTACATTCCGTGACAATATTTATTCTTTCGGGTAACTTCATACTTTTAATTTTTCGCAATGGTGCAAAGGGTGACTTTGGTTTTTGCATAGGATGCGTATCTTATTGTGTGATTTATTAGATTTCATTAAGAAAGATTTTGGACTGTCTTGATTCAGTTTGGATGACATATTAACTTTGATGCTATTTAAAATTTGGAATCTTCGTTCTAAGATTTTTAGAAACTCACCGGAACTAGGTTCTTCATTATTTTTTAACGTGAGCTCATACTATTCACGTGTCTCGCTATGTATATTATCCAGAACAATATTTAATAACATAGCGTTAGAGAACGTGTCTTTGTGAAATTCTAAGACCTTTAATGCTCTCAAATTTTGCTTAACGATAGCTGCGGATATATTTAGCGTGTTCAGTTCATGTTTGATTGGGTACATATTAAGAATATTTTAATATGACAATCTAAGATAATCCTTTTAGTCTCATATCGCTGTTCCAACGCTTTTAAAAGAGACTATAACTATCGTCCGGTGTTTTTATGATTTTCGGTACTCCAATAAATCTCCTAGAAGACAGAAAAGCTGTTCATTAATATTTAGATCTAGATTATCTTTAAGCAATATTTTAAATTAAAAATAAATGTGCAACGTTAAATTAGCACAAATTAAAATCATTTCTAATGGCAAACAGCTGTTTCAAAGCCCTTAAGCTCCATCTTCAGTGCCAACTCAAAAGGTAAAAACGAATTAAAAACTCCTAAGCCATGACCGCTTGCCTGCCATCTCTCGCCCCGCGGCCAGATCATCTGGCCGCGGTTTGCTCAAAATCATCTTCGCTGACGATCTTATAATTTTCTTGTTTGTTATTTTAAAACTTTTCTTGAAATTTTAAAATACACTCTAGATGAAATTTCCCTTCTGCAATTTTGATTGCGTTTTCATCTACCACTTTTGTAATCTACTTTATTTGAGATTTGATACTACCTCTAATTCGATTCAGAGTCGTTTTGTCTTTGTCAAACATTCAAGTTAGTTTTCGTGTTTTAAACCAATACTTTTATGTAATTTGCAGTGATCCTTACCTCCGGGATGGACCAAAATGAATGCATGTGGCGTATGATAATTAATTACGAATGGACTGTATAAAATGAAAGTATTTATTCAGATAATAAATTTCGGTGACTTGTTACCACCGAGGCAATTGCTCAACTATCAAATTAGTTTTGGCAAAGGTTTTGGAACAATTAGCAAAGGGAATTGGAGTTCTCACTGACCGACATCCTTAAATAAAAAAATAAAAAGATGTAAGGTTATGTTCTTAATGGTAGGTATATTTTGAGGACAAAACTAAAACCCTAAAAACAATTCAAGCATTTTAGAAGTTAATATTAATTGGTAGAGAATAGTTATATAACTCACATTATTTCAATTACACCTAAGTAGTTTAAGTTTTGTACCAAATTAATTAAAGGATTTTTGGTATCACTATGGTAAGTTCATAAAATTATGCAAAATATTTGCATAATATTTGCATTCTATAAAATTTCTTTTCTTATTTATTTGTATTTTTTTCTTAAAAAAGGATCATTAGTGAGTTTCACTCTTTTTTAATAATGAGTTTGAATTGAGTGAATTCATTTTATAAATTTTGAATTTGAGCATGTTCTTGACTCATTTTTGAGAATATGAATTTGAATTTAAATTTGTTCTTTTTATTAGGGCGTTTACACAACACTGCATTCAACACATCTCAACTGCTATACAACTGTATAATAATCTCTACGTTCAATTGCGAAAGTAATTTCGTGCAGTAGGGGAAACATTTGCACGTTATTTATTCATAAATTTTACCAAGGGGGAGCTCTACAGCCACCAGTCATCTATATAAAGGACAGGAAGTTCGATAGAGAACACAACTGACGATGCCCTGGCGAGGGGTGAAAGCGCTTTTGTTAGGTGGTGGAAGTTTTTATTAGAGACTGTTTTTAATTTTTTAAATGAAGGACATTTTTAATGAAACTTTTTGACCATGCTTTTTTATAAGTAATGTCTGAGTGAAATTGGTAAAATTTATGAATAAATATATGTACAGACATTAACGGGTGAACACCTATTTTTAATAATTTGCAAGTTAGTTCTTATATTTATGTATATACCATACCATCGTATATATGCATATCCATACATATATAGAATATTTTATATCATATCCACACAACGTATGACAACAGTTTTCGTTTGATTTCAGAACACATTGTAAATAACTTTACACTTTTAAAACCTGATTAATATGAAATAGAAAGAAACTTACACAGGTTTTACAGGAGAAGAGAAAATTTTCAATCAATAGACTGAAAAAAATCATGAATTATCTTTTAAATAAAACTTTTATTTCAACCTATCCTACAAGCTTTTCCACTATAAATAAAAAAATGAGTTTGTACTTGACATTTTTTAACTCAGAGGAGCACGAATGTTTTATTCAATGATTTTTAAATTGAGTCTTTATTTACAAATTTTAGTTTTTTTCACATATAAAACTAAAAGTTATACGTTTTTAATTCTGAAAAGTGATTGTACCATAAGTGATTTTCGGAGAATCTGCAATAACAAACATGTCTACTAACAAAAGAAGTAAAAAACGCTTACAGAACTTCAAATCTCTGAACTAGAGAATTACTTGACAAATTTTTCTGCAACTTCAAAAATTTGAAGTACATGTTTGACTTCATATTTTAAGTGAAGGTTTGACTGAATTTCCAAAACTTTACATGGTGATAAATTCCAATTGTTTCTAATTTCATGATAATATGGTTTATTTCATTCCGGTACCGTTATCTAACATTTGTGGACCAGTTGACATAGCTTGGCGTGCCAGTACTGGTACGCGTACCATAGTTTGAGATAGAAGATTCTGCCCTTGGTACCAACCAATTTTAGTTTCAAGACTTTCACAATCAGAAAGGTTTCCTGTATAAACCAACCAAAGTTGACGGTGAACATCACAAAAATTAACGCCTATAAGATAGCAGAGATGACCTTAAAACCACCCGAAACGTGATTAGCGTATTGACAGTGACAACATATTTGCAACAACTCTGCCAAAGCTCTTTCATGTCAAAACAGTGTGTCAAAACAAACAGTGGGAAAAACGAAATCTATCCTCCATCTTATATGGTAACTAGAAAGCTGTTTAACAAATCTTGAAAGCTGTTTAAAGTCTGAAAAAGCTTAAAGCTACGGGCCTTTTAAAGGCATTTATGATACTTTAAATTTTTGCAAAAACTTATATTGAAATCCGTGCGTAAAATGACTTGTATAAGTTTTTTTTAACGATAACCATATAAATCAGCTATCGTTGTGATGAATTAGATGCTCTTTGGCCAACAATTTAGGAAGAATAACGTCACAAAGAAATGCTTGCAATGGACGCATGATAGATGAGCGAATGAATCTCAATGAATTTGATGTAAGTGCAAAAATTGCAATGTAACTTGTTTATATAAAGTAAAAAGAAACAAAATGGCAGCTACAAAAATAAAAATATCTAAAATTTACAAGCAGAATATTTTCACATAAGCGCAAATGCTGACTAATTTAACAGCTGCAATATATTTTCTAAAGTATTGCTTAAAAATTAAAGCAACGCTTATTTTACGTTTAAAGATTGAACCTACGTAATTATTTAACAGCAGAAATAGAAAGCGTATCAAGAAAAGAAAAAAAAAATCCTGAAAGGAATTTGAGTTTTTGTCAATAATTTGGATTTAAGAAGTGAAATCGAAGAAGATCTCTCGTATACAATATTTTCACAGAACTACTATTTGCAAAATATATATACATATTTAAAATGAAAAATATTTTACAGATATCGGTAACTTATATAATTTTTTTAAGACGCAAAATTTGTGTGTAATGGAATACTATTATAAACTATAAGTACATCTGAAATTAAATCTTTTCTAATGTCTAGTTTTATTAAACAGTTTTAATAGAATTAGCAACAATACTTCCTTATTCAACAGAAAAATCCACTTATTTATAAATAAAGGGATTTCGAGCTACATTTCAGAACAAATGAAACATTTATAGTTAATGGACAATAAATATTTTCTTTATATATATATTACTACCACGAAAATATTATGCGTGTGATACATAATGTAGAAAACACAGCAAAAATATAAAAAACGCACACTTCTGAATTTTAAAAATTAATTAAAAGTCAACTCTGAAAACACCAAAACCGTTTATATATTAGAACCTTTTATATATTTAGAATATTTGTTTTTCTAAATGATAATAAAATTATCGCATTTTATATTTGAATCACAATATGCATTACCGTTTTTTGAAACATTTATTTCTGGGATATTTTGTATAGTGTTTACTTGCCTTTATAAAAATATAATATATTAAATATAATATTTTAAATTTAATTTAAAATGCAAAAAAAAAAAAAAAAAAAAAAAAAAAAAAAACATTAAAAAAGAAATAGTAGCTATTTAACGAAACGAGTGCGACAATGCTGTGCACTGTACATAAAATGACTATTTTCAAAAGGTTTTTAGTGTACACTGTTGAAAAATTGAAGTTATTAGATCGCAGTTAAACTGTCCGGATATTCGACCGTTTTTATTGGGAACGGTTACAAAACAGTAATTTAACAGTAATCTGACCATAATATGGTCAATATGTGAAAGTATAACTATTAAATTTATTTTAAAATGCAAAAAAAGAATGAAATATTCAAAAAGAAATAGCGATTATTGCATGAAACAAGTGTGATAATGAAGTACATAAAATGGCTATTTTCAAAAAAGTTTGAGTAGCCACAGTTAAAAATTTGGAGTTGTTTAACCGCTTTCACTGTCGGTAAATTGTCCGGTTATTCGACCATTTTTATTAGAAACAGTTACATAACCGTAATTTAACTGTATTCTGACCATAATATGGTCAATAATAGGGTCATGTATGCATACTAATATGGTCAAGTAACCGTTATGTTTAAAAACGGTCGAATGATTGGGCGGTTTGCTGCAGATTTTTAACAGTGTAGTAATAAATAGAAAAGTGCCCAGTTAAACTGATGACATTGAGCTCACAGGCTATTCCCACTAACTTGTATATTATACTGTATTTCAAAGAATAATGCCCCTCTAAAAATAAAGAAATCGACAATAAACTTGTATAGCAAATGTGAAGCAAATCGGATAATTCTGAATGAAATACCCATTTAGTTAAATTAAGGGGGCTGATTAGCTTCCCGTTTCACCTCTTTATACTTAACCAATGAACCTTCAAATACTAATCAGGGATGCTCGTTATCAGAATAAACCTGTGTACCAAATTTGAAACAAACCGGATAATTCTGCATGAAATACCCATTTATCTAAATTAAGGGGTATTTGCCCCCGTTCCTTTCCTTTATACTCAACCAATGAGCCTCCAAAACTATTCAGGGAAGCAACTTATCAGAATGAACCTATATACAAAATTTAAAGCAAATCGGATATTTCTATCAAGAGTTATTGCATTACGTACATACATACGTACATACAGAACCCGCAGATCCATTATCTTTCAGGCTTTGATAGCCTGTGAGCTAAAAAGTACAATTATAAAATTGTGTAATTTATCTGAGCAATTATTTAATCAAGTGAATTAATTAGCTGATAAATTATCTTCAAAGAAAAGAATGAATAACAGTATAACTGAAATTAAACCTGGGAAATAAAAAACGTTTAACGTAGGTGCCGTATAATATAGGTTTAATTACTGGTTTAGAGAAATTAGAAGTGCTATGTTTATTCTACAGAAGAACATTCTTCAAAAAAAAAGCATTTCTCTGTTCGATTTAGAGTAACAAAAATATTATAGAAAAAAACCCTTCGTTGGTACACAAGATTTAAATATACATGCAAATTACAGAAAATAAGAAGAGGTGAAGAAAACTATATTTTTAGGAATCTTCATAATTTTTTAACTACAAATCATCAATATATTCTAATGTTTTCTTAGTATGTAAGCAGTACCTTTTACAATATTCATAATATGCATGGGAAGATTAATATCAATCTTCTAAATATCTGCTGATTCAATCAAATATAATTTAATTTTTAGATTTTTAAATCAAAAGTGGAGTAATTGAATTAGAAAGTATAATATATTTTTTAAAAGATTTAAAATTTTCCCCAAACTATTAAAAAACACAGTAGAAATCAAGAATATAACAGCTGTTATTCATAACATAAATTTCATTAACGTGTAAATTACCTTTCAAGGAAAGTTTGAGGACCAGTATAGTTTAAACTAAGTCTGAAGAACAAAAGCAACAGAATTTAGAATGTTGTATTTAATTAGTGACTTAGGTGAAGTTGATATGCTCTGTTTACTCTGCAGAAGATCGTCCATTGGTAACATAAGTAGTTCCCTCTTCTCTTTAAGATATAATAAAGCCTTAATAAAAGGAATGGAAAAACACTTCTTAATTAACAATATTTTAAAATATATATTTTCTTTGCGATACATCCTGCTTATTGATATACAAAATTTGTGTAATTTCATGTAGCATCAGACATCTGAAATCATTTGAAAGCATTAGTCATCTGTTATTTTTTCTTAATTATATATAAGCAATGTAATAGAAAAGAATGATAAAATACTAAAATAATTTTATATTCCTCTTTTATAAGACAGAAATGATTTAGACGAAGCCGTTTAAAGAAACCGTTTTGATACTTTGAAGAAAAAAGTTAAATAAATAATAAAAATATGTTTTTATCTAATCTTTTACTCAAGTGCAACGACAATTCAATGAAATTTCAATAGCAAATATATTAGCTTTTAAAGGGAGTTTTACTATCAGTATAATTGGAAGTAAATCTGCCAAACAAAAGCTGTATAATTTAGGTTGTCGGATTTAATTACAGGTTTACAAGAATTTGAATTGCCCTGTTTATACAATAGCGGAACATTCATTTATAAACAAAGTAATTTACTCTTCTGTTTAAGGTATACTGAAGGATTAATGAAAACTAAAACCTGCAAATTATTTTTTACGATGTGTTCGAAAAATATGATCTTTGGTAAATAGTATGTTTATGTATTAGTATGAGGCTTTTTATACACAAAGTGGGATATTACAAGTTCTTTTTGAAAGAATTACAAAAACTTATATAAAAGTATCATCTATTAAAGATTTTTTAATTATTGATGAAGAGTTTGAATTATATATTTCATGAAGTTCATCAGAAAATTAGTCATATACCTTTTGTATAAGACAGTGATGATTTAGTAGACGAATCTGTTAAAAATAAATAATACTGAGTGTTTGAGAAAGATGATATATAAGTTATATTAATAAAAATTTATGTAATATTTCTACTCAAGTGCAAAAGATAATTCAGTGACATTTCCTTAGCAGATGAATTATCGTTAAAATATATCTTTATTTCCAGTATAATTGAGCCAAAATCTGACAAATAAAACTTTTGCACTTTCACAAACAGAGAATCCTCTGTTCGCTTTAATATATAAGGACGCATTAATAAAAGAATAAATGCCAAATTCGTTGGTAACTACAATAACTTCTTTCTTAGATAGCTGTGGTGTTGTATATATGTGTGTGTGGGGATATACTCTGTTTACCGACATACATAACGATAAAAAGCTCATGTAATTCTGCAAAGAATTTCTTTTAAACAAAAAAGAAAAATCTTTCGTCAAGCATACATTAGGGAACACTTTTCGACAAATTCTGAATACTGTAACAAAACTTTCCTGTTTAATAAGGGGGAAAATGATATCTAATAAAACAAGGTCACGATCAAACTGGGCGGGGAGGCCTGCCTATCGGCTTAAGCTCAACTAGCCTCGCACAGCAGGTTTGATTACTATGCAGCAAGGCACCAGTCCAGGGATTGATGCCCAAAAGGACCACACGGGAATGAAACCCCTCACTATTGAAAATTAAGTGTTAAAGATTAAAATGTCAATAACAAAGGCTGTCCAATTATACTGGACAGGCTAAGTTAGATACAATAATGGGCGGAATAAACAATTGTGATTGTAAATAAATATAAAGAGATGTACAGATTTTACACGATAATAATTAAAATTCAGAGAAAACTCTAAATACAAAACAATACTAATAGCTCACATATTGAGCGATAAACAATTAATAAATACGATATTGACAAAGAAAATAATCATAGCATGAATAGTAGCATAGAGTGTATAAAAATACTTATATGCGGAAAAACTTCAATATTTGTATAGTGTTACATATTTACTGTAATATATAGTATATATATCACAGTAAATAACACAAATCAAGTACTACACTGAGATTAGAGAAGTAGTACTGAAACACAAAAACCAAAAATTCAGATTTTGGCGATACAAAATCTGAGATAACAATTTACTAATTATACTAAACATTACTAAATGATACTTTGTAATATTGCGCAATAATTATACTATGTAACGCTGAAATAAAAATTCTGAAAATACAAAATTCCAAAGATACGAATTTTGAAAGAACAATTTACCAATCCTACTGAACAGTACTAAATACTACTATGTGATACTGAGGAATAGTACTACCATGTAATAATACTGTAAGATACTGAAGTAGATAATAAAAATGGACAGAAGTAAGTACTAAATGAACAATAAGGAATGAATAATAATACTAGAGTGAACAATGATAAATTAGGCTAAAATACTAAACAGCGCTGTATGATGCCATTAAGAATAACTAAATTGTTAAGGTTAGAGTTTATGTAGTGTGTAAAGATCCTTATATATTTTAGGAGTTCACTTCATCCCCAACCTCCACCAAGTCCAATGGAGGCAGCATGAATAAGTATTGATTGCGTTTTAGCAGACACATACAATCTGTTAATCTAATAAAAGAATTTTGAAAAAGCATAACACATTTGAAAATTCCATTGCAGCAATTATCGCCCATAATTGAAAATACTAATCAAATTCTTTTGTGAAGCCGTGCATATGATCTGTAGATTTTTATATATACTGCAGTGTATGCTAAAATTTAATTCAGTTAGGGAACGCATAACACAGTTGAAATTTTCGTTTCAGAGATTTCCGTGTTTTGATGGAAATATACTCGCATACATTTTTCAGCCCTGTATAGATCTTATACACACAAAGTGATATAGAAAGTTGCAAAATGATAAAACTGGTATGAACACAGCAGCCGTGGATTACATATTTTCTATTTCTATATGGACAGTGATATTTAGCAATTTTATAAAATGTGTAAGATAATGATTTTTTGCATATTTTTCAGATATAAAGAGATTATTTAGACCATGTTGCTTAATGAAATTATGTTCATTATTTGAAGAAAGAATTAATAATGATATTTCAACTAATATTTTTACTCAAGTATAAATGATAATTCAATGACATTTCATTAGCAGATAAATTTCAATAGGAATTTTAGTACAGGTGAAATTGAATAGAAATCTGGCAAAACAACACCCGTATTATTCAGGATCTTGGATTTAATTATTTAGCGATTCTATAGGGATTTAGTGTACGCTGTTTACTCTATAGAAGATCATCCATTTATAAACAAAATAATTCCCTATTCGCTTTAAGACATAATGAAGCATTACTTTAGGGAAGAATGCAGAAAATACTTCTTTAGAACACTAATATGTATATATTTAAGGAATGAACTCTTTATTTATACAGATAACTAGCGGCCCTCCCTCGCTTTGCTTCTGGTTAACCTTGAAAAACTTCATCTCTTTGTGTTTTCTGTAGACCTTTTTAATGTGTACAATAATTAGTACATAATTTTGATAAATCTTAGGGTTCAGCCTGCGTTTGCAATGTATAAGCGGAAAAAATGAAATTATTTACGACATCACATTAAAAACCTCAAAAATAACAGTATTTCTCCACTATTTAATGGATGTTATTATACATATAAACCTTCCTCTTGAATCACTCTATCTATTAAAAAAAACCGCATCAAAATCCGTTGCGTAGTTTTAAAGATTTAAGCGTACATAGGGATATAGGGACAGAAAAAGCGACTTTGTTTTATACTATGTTAAGATTCAGAAAAAAAACTGGTTACTACATTACGCAAGGAACTGGATAAAATTCCATTTTACGCAGGTTGTTTAATTGGGAAGTATAACGGTATGGCTTTCTTTTCATCGGAACTATGAAACTTTTCCGTTTAAGGTGGGATATCGCTATTATACATCTTCCATTTTAAAATATTTTACTTTACAAAAAGTATTGCTACGTATCAAATTATGCTTCATTTTTAGTAAACATTTTTATGAATGAAGAATTACCTCAATTAACAGATAAATTCTATCACTAAGATAGTTTTAACGCATGTATAACAAAACGAAAATTTGATTAAAAAAATAAAAAAATTCTCATATTTTCTGTGCCAAATGTAATTTCTAGTTTTCACTCAGTACTCGTATTTTTGTCCTATGAGAAATCATTATTTTCTACATAAATTAGTCTTATATTTGCTTTAAAAGGTAGCTACGGTCAAATGTAAAAATGAATTCAGAGAAAATTGTTTGGGAATTTAAATCGGAAATTTTTCTATTATCTATCTATATATTTTTTTATACCGTTGTAAACTGAAATATGCTATTATGATTCAAAATATAATATTTATTTTGGAAATATAAACATTAATATTAATAGCTACCAGGTAATTTATTATCAGATAATTTACAAAGAAATTTTAATTCTCAAATACACATGAAGAGTACGAACAGAATTAAATGTAAAGAAATATAATTAAATTTTTTCTACTTAGGATTCATTTGCTATAAAAATAAAATTGTTTAAAAATACCAATGAATATTGAAGTGACTATTGAAATAATTGATAATTTTATTTAGCATATTTACTCAATGTTAAACAATACAGTTAAAAAAGTTAGTTTAAATGCACTAATTAATACATTTTAGAAATGTACTATTTTCAATTGTTTGCTTACATGAAATTCATTAGACGATAAACTTTGCCCCTAAAGAAGTTGTGATACTAATATACTTGTTAGCAAATAAGATTACAAAAGCTATTTTTTAGAGGTGCCTAGATTCCAGTGATACTAATATAATTGTTAGCAAATACGATTACAAAAACTATCTAACTGAGGTGCCTAGATTCAAATACGGCTTCAGTTGGGTTGGGTTGGGTTGATTATTGACGGCCAATTATCTACACTAGGGATATAGGCCCGGGGGGAGTGCCCTTCGTGGGGGTCTTTCTAAGGGAACCTAATCCGTATTTACGCATGGATAAATCCACGGCTCGAAGAAAACCACGAAAACTCCGAACGATTAGGCCGACGGGCGCGATTGGGATCGAACCCAGCACCTCCCGTCTACCAGCTTCGAGAGCACAACCTCTCAGCCACTGGTGGGGCACGGCTTCAGTTGGATTTGCAGCACACTCTATGTACATTACGTAAGCTCATTTGTTGGAAAGTAGAGTAATTGCATGTTTGATTTAGAGATAATAAAATGCTGCTATAAAGGATGCCATAACTATTTATTTTTAGAATTAGCAGCGAAATATATTTTGGGGAGAATGTTATAAACTGTTTTTCGTACACAATCAGATATTTGAATTTTTTTTAGAAATGTATTATTCAATGATATATTGATATTTATGTTTCATTTATTTAAAAAAAAAAAAAAATGTGTGCGACGTACGGGTTTAGGTTTAACCCTGGCTTGGTCAGTGAAAAGACAGAAAATAAGATAAAACATGTTTTTTAACCCATTAGTGCCTAAATTTAATAAGATAAAAATGTTTTTTTTTTAAACTTTAAGAGCAAAGAAGATGGTTCAAATCTCACCTCAGAATTTAGTCTATCCTGCAGATTACTTTCGAAAATAAGCCCACTAAAGACAATATATCTAACTATACACTAATGGAGCACTTGCATAAAATGAAAGATTAAACGTAACACTTACGGAAGGAACAAAATTTCCACTCTTCAACTTCATTTAAATCCACGAGGAATATTTCGCTGTGAAGCAGAAAAACTCATAAAACGTCCTCACGGCTTAAATATTATATATATATATATTAATGGTAGCCCGTGGCCCCTGAACACCTTTATTTGTAACAACAAAATAAACTTAATTCTTACCACTGGCTTTTAATCAGATCAACATACACCTTCATGAATACCAAACTACAACGCCTGGGATACCGAGTGTAGAAACCGGCTATCCGAGTAATGCTTTAAAAAGTGCTAAACAATTATAGCCGATAAATGTGCAACAATGCTGTACGATAATAAGGCGATCGCAGCGACACCTGTTAGCTTTTTTCAAAGTAAACATCGTATTGCAAAAAATTTACTTAATATCATATGTATTTTGAACAGTTATAAGTTGAAAATCAAGCAATGACATAAAATAAGTTGCAGAATATCTTTTAAGAGGATAATTATATATCATCATTGCTAAATTGCTTCAGTAATGAAACGGATAAAAAAAGATTTGTTTTTGAAAAAATGCAAAAATAAAAATACGGTCAACTTTAATAGCCTATAACTCAAAAAAAAAAAAAAAAAAAAATCTGAATCACTAATGCGCGTACACGTATGAATTAGGTGTGTTGTATGCATGCATGATGCTGCAAATTGATTATTATTATAGAACGGATGTGTTGTACTCACGCAACCATGTTTGACGTTTTTTTTGTTTGGCGCTATTTCGAAGCCCGAGCCAAACCAATAACTTAATACAATAACCAGGAAATATTTCCCAAAATTTTGCGATTTTTTCCCTTTTTATATCTGATTTTAAAAAAAATGTGTGTGAGTGTAAGACATTATAGTGCCTTAATCTTTTCCGCTCTTCTAGCAGAGATTCATCCTTCCTGAAGAAAAAACTATTCACGTTTTATATGTTATTATGTTTTAAAAGGCTTTATAATTATAAGAATTTAATATCTTGTTTCGTAGTTGTCATAGTATTATCGCCATGTTAACATTCACGCTTCCTTTACCTATATGATGTCATCTTACACATTTACACACATTTTATATACTGACATACATCTTGTAACATATATACAGGGTGATTATAAAAAAACTATCCCGATATATGAGTCCTTAACTACCACACCGTTCACAGAAACTGACTGAAATTTTGGTTTTAAGTATTTTGAGGTATGCGCTCAAGAATCGTATGAAAAACAACAGTTAAACTCTAACAGTTACGGTTACAGTGACCAAATTTTGAAAATTTTAAACATATATGGTAACACTTATTTTTTTTATTGGAATGTGATCTTTATAGTGAAAAACCATAAAAACCGTTGGAACGGTACCTGTAGCACGAAAATTGCCGGCTCTAGGCAGACTAAGAAGAAAAGTGAAAACAACGAATAAGGACAGAGAATCAACAGAAAACAAAATATTATATTGTGTTTCACAAATTTTCCACGTCACACACGAAGACATGTTGCATGCAGCAGATGGTGGATAGCACTGAATAATAAAATGTTTTACTTTCTGTTGCTTCTCTGTCCTTTATTGGTTGTTTTCACTTTTCTTCTTAGTCTTTCTAGCGCCGGCAATTGTCGTGCTACAGGTACCATTCCAACGCTTTTTATGGTTTTTCACTATGAAGATCACATCCCAATGAAAAAAAAATAGGTGTTGTCATTTGAAATTTTCAAAATTTTGTCACTGTAACCGTAACTGGGAGTTTAACTGTTGTTTTTCATACGATTCTTGAGCGCTTACCTCAAAATACTTAAAACCAAAATTTCAGTCAGTTTCTGTGAATGGTGTGATAGTTAAGGACTCATATATCAGGATAGTTTTTTTATAATCACCCTGTACTTACAAACAACTACTGTCAACTCTTGGAATAGATGTAAATAACTTTTTCAAGAAATACAGTGACAGTGACTAATGAAGAATATTTTCTGTTCCTAATTAATACCACAACAGGCGTTCTTACAATGGTTTCTTTCGATGATAGAGGTGAGTTTAACATAAATGTCTTTTCTGCCGATTCCAAGAAATAAGTAGCTCAGCTCTGTATACATATATTGTACATATATGAAATGAAATATATATATATATATATATATATATATATATATATAGGACTTAGTAAAGTACTACCAACAAAAGTGTATTCCAACATTTACATTCTTGTATAATTCTGTATCTTTAACTAGATATTATATGCATTTTCGTATGCTTAAAAAAATGAACGAGATTAGGATATTTAATCGATCTGATATAAAGTTTATACAATATATTTATATATACTGACAAAAATATATTTTTTCAAACAACTACTTTCAATTCTTGCAATAGATAGAACAATGTATTTTACAATAAATACAGTAACAGTGATAAATGACGGATATTTTCTTTTTCAAATCAATACCGAAACATAAATGTCTTTCTGACGATTCAAAGAAAAAAATAACTGCGTCATTAAAACATATATAGTACACATATTATAAAAAAAATTATAGGATTTAGTAAAATATTACCTACAAAATTCAATTTGAACATTTACGCATAAAATAAGTATAGTAACAGTGACTAATGAAGTATACTTTCTGTTCCTAAAAAATACCACAAAAGGCGCTGTTATAAACGGTTTCTTTCGATGATAGATATGGCGTTTAACATAAATGTCTTTTCTGACGATTGAAAGAAATAATTAACTCTGTCATTTAAAAATACATTGTACATATATTTTAAAAAAATCACAGGATTTAGTCAAATATTACCTACAAAATTCCATTTCAACATTTACGCACTTGCGTAATTTATGTAATCTAAATATATATTATATGCATTTTCCTATTCTTAGAAATAAATGAATCAGATTAGGAGAATCAATCGATCTGATTTTAAGTTTTACAGACTGATTGCTGTAGAGATTAAGTAAATGTTTGTGGTTTCCTGCAGCAGCTGTTTCTATTAATATTGATGATGTTTAGGAGGTATCTCACGAAGCAAATACTAATGGAGTTGGAGCAGAAAATTTCTGTTCGTATTACGGAGATTTTATCTAGCGTGAAGTGGAAAGTTTTCCAATACAATATAGTAGTTTTAAATCATCAATATCTGCAACAAAGTTATTTTATGAAGCGAGTGTTGGTATAATAATTAATCAATACAATACCTTTAAGAGTTCATTGTCGTATAAGGGATAACTTCAGTTAAATAAAAATAATACTATTGTTGTTAATTGTAAAAATGATGTTTCCTAATATAAATGCTGGACGATTACACCATGAAACATTACAACATTAAAGATGTGAGTATAAAACATCACAAATTTACAGAATGGTGCATACAAATGTCAAATTTAAAATTTTATACATACATTAAAATAAAAAATATCGACGTTTCGACCAACTACTATGGTCATTTCCTGAGGATCGATACGTCGATATTTTTAATTTTAATGTATGTATAAAATTTTAAATTTAACATTTGTATACACCATTCAGTAAATTTGCGATGTTTTATACTCACGTCTTTAATGTTGTGATGTTTCCTATGTTCTGAAAATTTTGTAATTTCTTTTATCTTTCGGCAACTGAACAATTAAATTATAGTGTAATTGTATATATTATTTTTATAAAGTTTTTTTTTATTATTTAACTATTTTTCATAAACACAATGAAACTTTTATTTCAATACATCCTACAAGATTTTACAGTACAAATAGAAAAATGGGTTATAAATTACACTTGGAATTGTTTTTTTGTTTTAACTTCTCATATTCGCACAAGCTCTTGCAACTTCCAGGCATGCAGACTTTACTTTCAGACAATCCCAATTAAAAAGCGTGCTTAAAAACAGTTTTTCCAACTAAATATATTAATTCATTTATTTAAGAAATAGGCCTTTATATACATATTTTTTCATATTGTTTTATTAATAATTATCTGTTTTAAAATCTGAAAAAAATGTTGTATTCTAAGCGGATTTCAGAAAGTCTGTTATAACAAATATTTCTACTAGCGAAAAAAGGAAAAAAAAATTTACAGATTTTAAATTGGCAGCTACTGATCTAGAGAAATACTTGACAAATTCTTCTGCTACATAAATATAAAGGACATGTTTAACCTCATATTTACAGCGAAGGTTTGAATGAATTTTCGAAAATATCCAAGGTGATAAATTCAAGCCGTTTTTCTTTTCATACTAATATGGTGTATGTGTACGTACCACTATCGGATTTTGAGTACCCGTTAAAGAGCTTTGCGTACCAGTAATGGTACGTGTACCATAGTTTGGTAACTCTTGCTTTAGAAGATGTCGTTGGCACTTTTAATTTTAGTTTCAACACTTTGACAGTGAGAAAATGGATTGATCCTACAAAACTCACAGTCAAAGGTGAACTTTTCAAAAGTTCAACTCCTATGAGATATCAGAGGTAACCTTAATACCACCCAAAATTTTTTGTTACCGTATTGACAGTGACAACCTATCTGCAATAGCTCTGTTAAAGTTCTTGGCTGTGAAAGACTACGACCACCAGTCTACAAAATAGAATCATTCATGATCATCAACGTTTGTATTAACTGGATTGCTGTTTAAAATGTGGAAAAGCTGAAATTTAAACCTACGCGGATTTTAAAGTTAAAATTACAGCACGTATGATCATTTAAAAGGTGAAAAAAACCTAAATTGAAACTCGTGCGAATTTTAATGTGAAATATATTGAATTTATGAATTTCGTAATTCCTCAAGAAAACGATTTCTTTAAAAAAAATTTAACGTCAACTATGCGGCGCATGGCGGCTATAGTTATCGGCTGAATTAGCTGGTCTTTGGTCGAACAATTTCAGAAAAGTAGCGTCACAAATCACATTGCATTTGATGCAAAAGAGCTCAGCGAGTGAACCTCAATGAATTAGATGTAAGTACAAAAATTGCAACGCAAGCTCTTTGGATAAAGTACAAAACAAACAAAATGGAAGCTGAATACGTAAAATTAGGCATAATTTATCAGAGAAATTTTTTACTTAGGTACAACTGGTGACTAATTTAATTTTGACTAACTGAAATCGAAGAAGAGCAGTCGTACATAATATCTTTACTTCTGTTTTTAAAATGTTAATCTATACATTTTTTAAAATTCAAAATATTTAATAGATAATATTTACTTATATAAATTTTTAATAAGCAAATTTTATGTTAATGGAATACTGTCATAAACTATGAGCACTTTTCTAAATTCTTGATTTATTAAACAGTTTTAGTAGAATTTGCAACAATACTTCCTTATTCAAGGAACTTTAGGAACAAATTAAAAATTAATAGGTTAGTGATAATAGTTGCTAACTTAAATTACTCGTAGGATGCCTAACGTAGAAACCCCTCAAAAATTATTAAAAAAAACCGCACACTTATGAATTAAAAGAATAATTAAAAAGCATTTCTGAAAACATCAAAACATGGAATACTTTTTCGTTTCAAAACGATAATAAAAACTTCTCACATTTTATGTTTTAACCACAATCTGCATTAGTGATTTTTTTCACTTTTTTAGAAAATTTGAATCGTGTTTGTTTGCATTTATGAAAATACACTGAACAGATTTGGACAAATTTGTTAATATTTAACTATTATCTTTAATTTAAAAGGAAACAAAAAAAATATATTAAAAAAGAAATAGCGACTTTAATACGAAGGGGGTTCGATAATAAAGTGCGCTCAATATAAAATGACTGTTTGTAAAATTTTAAATATAGCAAAAAGTACCATTATAAATTGGTACTGTACCAATTTAGTACTTTGTTTTACAGGTAATTAGAAAGTAGGTAGTAAAAGTAGTAGGTAGTGATGGGTTAACGGCAACGTAAATAAGCAACCAATTAATCATATAAATTCAGTAGCAGATAAATTATCTTCAAAGAAATCTTTTAATATTAGTATAAATTATATTAAATCTAAGAAGCAAAATCCGTGTAAGGTAGGTGCAGTATAATGTAGGTTTAATTATTGGTCTAGTGAAATTAGAAGTGCTATTTTTATCATATAGAAAAACATTCTTTCATAATTAAAATATTTCCATGTTCGCTTTAGAATATAAAAATCATTAGAGAACAATCCTTCGCTGATAGATAGGTACACACACAGTATAGAAAGAAAGAGAAGGTAAAGAATACTAACTATATTTTTAGAAATCTTCATAATTTTTTGATTTTAAATCATTATTACCTTTTTATATTTTCTTAGTGTGTAAAAAATATATTTCTTAATATTGATAATATGCATGAAAAGATTAATATCATTCTACAATATATCTCTTGATTCACAAAAACTAATTTAAATTATACATTTTTAAAACAAAAGTAGACGAATGAAATTAGAAAAAAAAAAGTTTTTAAAAATTTTTCCAAAAGTTTAAAGAACATACAGTAGAAATCAAGAAAATATGAGCTTTTATTTATAACATAGATTTCAATAACGGATAAATTACATTTCAGGGAGAGTTTCAGGGACAGTGTAGTCGAACTTGAAACAAAATCTGACAAACAAAAGCAACTGGATTTCGAATGTTGGATTTAATTAGTTACTTCGGAAATTTGATGTGCCCTGTTTACTCTGTAGAAAATCGTTCATTTATTAGTTTATTTGTATTTCCCTCTTCTCTTTATTATAAATTGAAGCATTAATAAAATGAAAATACTTCTTAATTACAATATTTAAAAATATATGCTTTCTTTGGGATACTTTCTGCTTATTCATATACAAACTTTGAACAATCGCATGTAGCTGTGAAAAAAATATTTAAAAAATATATATAGTGACTGTTTTTAAACATCAGAACTCTGTGAAATTTGTTCTAATTATATATAAAGAATATAATTAAACAAAATTCATAAAAGGTCTAAATAATTTTCCTGTTCCTTTATTATAAATCAGATATGAATTGGACGAGGCCGATTAAAGAATCTGTATTGACACTTTGAAGAAAGATATTAAATAAATAATAAAAATAATTTATCTAATGTTTCTAAACAAGTGCAACTGAAATTCAATGAAATGACATTTTCAAATAATTTAGCTTTTAAAGGGAGTTTCACTAACAGTATAATTGGTAGTAAATCTGCCAAACAAAACCCGTATAATTCAGGTTGTCGGATTTAATTACTGGTTTACAGGAATTTGAATTTCCCTGTTTCCACAATAGAAGAACATTCATTTATAAGCAAAGTCTTCTCAATCACTTGTCTATTTAAAGTATGCTGACGCATTATTTGAAACAAAAGCTTTTAAATTATTTTTTACAATGTGTTCGAAAAAATATGTTCTTTGATAAACAGTCTATATACAAATATGCACAAAGCGCAAAATCGCAAGTAGTTTCTGAAACAATTTATTTTCAAATAATGATAAAAAAAATTAAATGTATCAGAAACATATTAAACTTTTTTCTAATTATTTTTTTATGTATACGTTAGACATTTCATGAAGTTAATCAGAAAATGATTTATATCTGTTTAAAAGAAATAATATTAAAGAAGAGATATAAGAAATATTTATAAAAGTTTATCTAATATTTTTACTCAACTGGAAATGATAATTCAACGATATTTCCTTAGAAGAAAAAATATCGTCAAAAGATACGTGGCCACAGTGCGCTTTGCACACATTTTTTTTTGTGCAGCGTCATGTATGTTCCATGACGAAATAGATATGGCTCTGTGTGTCCTTAACTACCAGCATAATTGAGCGTAAATCTGACAAACAAAAGCCATATAATTCATGAATTTGGATTTAATTACTGATTTACAGGAATTTTAAGCGCTCTGTTTACTCCTTAGAAGATAATTATTTTAAAAACAAAGAGTTTTCTGTTTGTTTAAAGGCTGTTCTCAAATCCAAACTGGCTACTGTGTGGATCATTTTAAATTCATTTTCGTTTGCAAACGTATCAGATTGGCAGGTTCTGTTATTAAGAAACTTTGTAATTGAACTGTATTTCATTTTTCGGAAAAAAGGTAGAAGAATTATCAGATAATGATATCAAAATTAGAATTTTTAACCAAATTTCCAGAGGCAACATAGCAGGTAACGAAATAAAAAAAACTACCGTCCTGGGACAATAATCGCTTATAATTCAAGATTCAGTTCATTTATTAGAAAACATGAAAACTGTTCGAGTAGAAATCTCTTAAATAATCATGTCTGCAAATATAATGTTTTTAGTTTTTTAAATGGTCAGAGAAAATGTCAGAAAGTTTCGCGTTGTTAAGCGATGAAAAATATAATTTTGAGAAACACTTTAAGATATAAATGGGCTTTAATAAAAGAATGAATATACTATGCTTCGTTAATAAATCACCGTCTTTTTGTGAAAGATATACTCAGTTTATTGGTATACACAACTTTAGAAATCTCATGTCATTCTGAAAGCAATTTCTTTTAGAATAGTTTAGAAACTGATTTTAAAACATCAGCCATCTATTAACTATTTTCAAATTATATAGAAAGAGTATATTTCATGAAGTGAATCAAAAAATAAATAATATACTTTGTACAATAGAGAAATTGTTCAGACGAATAAATTTAAAAGAGATGTTTGAGCTGATGCTAATGCTGAGTGTTTGAAAAAGAAAAAAATATATGTAATATTCATATTATTTTATCTATTGTTTTTTACTCAAGAGCAAACTATAATTCAATGACATTTACGTTGCGATAAATTATTCTGAAAATATATCTTTATTACGAGTTCAATTGAGCGTAAATCTGACAAATAAAAGCCGTACAATTCAAGAGTGTGGATTTAATTAATGATTTAGAGAAATTTGGATTTCTCTGTCTACTCCATAGATTTTCCTTAACTTAATAAAGAACTCTCTGTTCGCTTTAATATATAAATAAATCATTCATAAAATAATGAATGCATAAATTTTTGTTAATTACATTAACTTTTTTCTTGGGTGGTGTTGGTGATGTATGTGAGTCGGGTAGATATACTCTATTTACCGATATCTATAACGTTAAAAATCTTATGTAATTCTTTAAACAAAAAAGGAAAATCATTCGTCAAGTATAGATTAAAAAAAATTTTACAACATTCAAAATACGGTAAAAAAACTTCCCCGTTTAAAAAGGGAAAAAATGATGCCTAAAAAAACAATTTGGAAAACGTATAAAACATTTGAAAATACAATTTCAGCAATTACCGTACATACTCGGAAAAGTAATCAAATGTTTTTTGTGAATCCCTGTACATTATCTGTAGATTTATATATATAAGGTGAGCTGCGGTAACAGGATCAAGGAGGTAACAGGTTCATAGGCTATTTTATAATAAACCATTGGTGTCTTTTAAGTTTTAGTAGTTGGAAACATTACAGCATCATCTGTACTTCTTAAAACAATGCGTGTGAGCTCAATTGTAACTCGGCCTTTACTACAGTAGGTTGTCGAAATTTAGGAGTTAGTTCTTTTATAAACAACGTTGATTTCGTTGAACTTCCTCTGCTTTTTATCACAATGCGGTGAGAACTTTTATTAAACAATCTATTTTTTTCATGATCAGACATAAATACATTAATATTATTAAGTATCTATACATATTTACTTCATGTTTCAAATGTAAGGCTGGTGTTCCAGTTATCTCATAAAATTTTCAGGAATGGAGTAACTGAGTCATGTATCAAGGGAACTGGATCCCACAGGGCCTAGTTACCCCAACAATTATGAATTAATTTTTGGAGTTACTCTTACTACAGGAAATTAATTTTTTCCTTGTTTTATGTTTGAAATAAAAAAAATTACATAATACATACATTTTTTAATGTATGCAACTTAAGTTTTTGTTTATAGAAAAACTACTAAATAAATAATACTTACTTAGTATTTTTTAAGGATTTTGTCCTTTTTATGGATAATTCAGTAAAAACTGTTAAGACAAAAACACAAGGAACTGGAGAAAAATTCTATTACAGATAGGTTTCCACATTATAAATTATATCGATATGGTATTCTTTTTGTCGGAACTATCAAATTTTTCTATTTAAGGGGTCTTGTACCCTTTAAACTCGCCGAAAATCAACAAAAACTTTCAAACTTTGAATTAGTGTATCGTCAAAACTTTTTTGTGTATAAGCATGAAATTTTGACTATTGCTTAAACAGAATGTGCTTTTTGATATAAAAACATTAGAAACTGACTCGTCTTTTGCAGAATTTTAGAATTGTTGAAAATATAATTGCTCTTTTTTTTACTCTGTAAGTCATTGCGCGCATGACATCTTGAGAACGTATGACTGGATTGTTAAGAAATTTGATATAGATAACAAGCACATATGTATTTTAAAAATGACCTACTCTTAGGTCAAAATTATTACATTAACTATCTAAAAAAAATATTTTTGTAAAAAAATTCAAAATTTACATTTTTTAATGAATAAAAATAGTCATAGTTAAAAATCTTATTATTGTAAATATTTAAAAGTAGATCATTTTAAACAGACATATGCCCTTTTTATCTAAATTAAATTTCATGACAATCCATGCATACGTTCTCGAGATATCATGCGCGCAATAACTTACAAAGTAACACGTATTTATTTTTTTTAAAGTCAATTCTTACTTAGATCAACAAAGTAAAATTTTATTTTAGTTACTTTTTATTAAATAATTACAATTAATATAAATATGTATATACATATGACAGAATCACAATATTAAGTGGCAAAATAGAAAGCGAATTTCCTTCCAATTTTCCATTTTAATAAATAATACAAGAATGGCCCGGATAATACGTAAGTACCAAAAATAATATGAAACAGTATAGAAAATAACATTAAAACATAATCATGAGTCAACAGTTACCATGCCAACAGTTTCATGTAGTAACAGTTCCACTCTTTCGAAGAGTGGAACCTAATGGAGTGTTTCTGCTCATTTATCTTCAAGTTTTGAATGCTAGTAGTTTGGTTATTTAATTTAATTAATGAATTAATATTTGAAAAAACTGTATTAACATCAAGTTTTATCTACATAAAGTGTCACTACAAGTTTAAAAAAAAATGTATTTAAACTTGAGTGGATGAATAAAGAGTATTTTATTAACGATTGAAAATTTGAAAGAAAAATAATTTGAGCATTTGAATTTGAATTTTGCTTTTTAATCATAAATAATAAAATAAACCCGTGCAGCATTAATGTCCCAAGTTATCTTTATTGAACATTTTTTTATGATCATCTTTGCGGTATTTTATTTTTGTGGCATCACTAATTTGAGGAAAATCTTTCATTTCATTTATGAAAGCAATGAGAGAATTTTTTTTCTCCCATATAATACTAAAATTAATTAATAAAATTTAATTAATGAATTAATATTTGAAAAAACTGTATTAACATCAAGTGTCATCCACTACAAGTTTAAAAAAAATGTATTTGAACTTGAGTGGATGAATAAAAAGTATTTTATTAACGATTGAAAATTTTAACAGGATATATAAATATATAGAGAGTGTGAGCTAAGAGTAGGAGTTGAAAAAGAAAGAGCTATTTTGCTTCCAACAATGCACAAATTCGGTAAAATAGTAGTCAGTTTCTAATAGTATTATATTAAAAAGCACAATCTATTTAATTAATAATCAAAACATTATGTTTATACATATAAAGGTTTTGAAAATATACTAATTCAAACTTTGATTATTTTTCTCCATTTTCGTCGCGCTTAAAAGGTATAGACCCCTGAAGACAAGATACTACTATTAGACCGTTGTAAAAGGTTTTACTTTACAAAAAGTAACACTAGGTATTGAATTCGTGCCTATTGAATTCATTGAATTTGTATGAATGAAAAGAATTACCTCAACAAATAGAAAAGTTCTATCATTAAGAGATTTGAACATATGTAGAAGCAAAACGCAAAATGTATTCAAAAAATTATAAATTCGTATATTTTCCGTGCCCGATTTAATTGCTAGTTTTGTCACCATACTCATATTTTTACCATACAAGAAACCATTCTTTTCTAACCAAAGTAGTTCGCATTAAGTTGTAGTGCCGCTTTAATGTAAAAATGAATGCAGACGAAATTGTTTGGAAATTTAATTTTAATTTCTTCTTTTACGCATATAATCTTTTAACTGTTCATGCAGGCTGAAATTTACTAATATGATTCGAAATGCAATATTTTATCTTTGAAATAAAAACAACTAGCTATCAGGTAATTTATAAAGAATTTTTTTTTTCTTAATACATATCAACAGTACGAATAGAGATAAATGTATGGAAATATATTTAAAAGAATTTCTACTTAGGATTCATTTATTATTAGAATATTTTTACATAAAATAGCAATGAATAATCAAATGAAGATTGAAATAAGTAATAATTTTATTTAGTATGTTTAACCAAACTCAAACAATAGAATGAAAAAAGCTTTTGGTCCGAATGCACTAATTAATGCCTTTTAGAAATGTACTATTTGCATTTGTTTGCTTACATGAAATTCATTAGAGGATAAACTTTGTCTCTAGAGGAGTTGTGATACTAATATAATTGAAAGCAGATACGATTACAAAAGCTATCTCTTTGAGGTGCCTAGATTCAATTACTGCTTTAGTTAGATTTGCAGAGCATTCCATGTACATGTACATTACGTAAGGTCGTTTGTTTGAAAGTAGAGTAAATGCATGTTTGCTTTTGAGAGATAATAAAATGTTATTAGAAAGGATGCTATAAGTATTTTTTACATAATTAGCAACAAAATATATTTTGAGAAGAATATTATCCGCTGTTTTTTGTGCACAATTGGAAATTTTAGAATTTTTTAGAAATTTATCATTCAATTATATTGGTATACTGATGTTTCATTTATTTAAAAGATTACAGTTGAAAAATATAGTAATGAATACTGTAGGAAGAATTACAATATGTAATAACTTAATATTTTTACTAAAAATCAAATTATAACTTTAAGAAAAACTTTCTCCCAAATGCACTAATTACTACTTGATTGAAACGTACTATAGTCAGTTGTTTTCGTACAGAAAATTCATAAGAAGTTGTACTTTGTGCTGTTTTGATGTGAGTGTCATTGAAAGTAAATAATGTTACAAAAGCGATATATTTGAAATGTCTAGTTTAAATTATTTCGGTAATGGGATTTGCAGCAATTTTTTTATGTACATTACGGAAGTTAATTTCTTTGAATGTAGAGTAATTGGAGTAAACCGTATTTGTTTTTTGAGAAAATGAAGCAGCTAGGAAGAACACAGTTGAGAGAAGCAGCAAGGAAATATTATTCTAGGGATTCACCAATCGTTATGTCTTTCAAAATCGGATTTATTGATCTTTTTCTATGTATACTCTCAAAATAATTTTTGTTAAAAAACGTTAAAAGAATTAGCAGTAAGATGCCGGAGGAACAGATTTTCTGCCATTTGAAGAAAATTCCGACACCACACTGTAAAAAAAAAAAAATGTGTCGATCTACTAAAAAAAATTTAGTTTTTCTTACTGATTTTTGCAATTACTAATTTTTTTTTTGTATTCTTACTCAGTTACAAAAAAATCTCTAACAATTACTAGAAAACAGCTAGCAACGATTTCGGTTTATGATACCGGATACTAAAAAAATCTGTGGAATACAAATATACTAAAAAAAATTTAGTAAACTCAGGATTTTTCTTACAGTGCAGACCGAAAAACATTTTGAGTTAAAGTTTCCGATTTTGTCCTGTTTTGAGTGGGAAATTATATACTTAAAAATTCCGTTTCTAAAGAGAAAAGGTTCTGAGTAGCATAGTTGTATGCACAGCTCCCTATTATGAGGAAAATGCAGCTTTAAATTCGAGGATATAAGGTAATTTTTACTTTATATTGGAGTATTTTCTATGTTTTAGGGGGAAATATGCAAAACAAAGAGGAAATTCTTGCGTTTTAGCAAAATATAATCAATGTGAAAATTTGCTGAAATCACAGATTTTTTCAGAGTTTATATATCATTTATTATAAAAATGAAATTGCTAATAATCTACAGGGTGATTCATAAGTAAGCATACAACTTCCAGATGCTGTAAAACAGGAACAATTTAATGCACGTTCCCCAAATGCAAGCCGTAAGGTAGATGTACCCAAAAAGTTTTTTTTCCCGCTGCCATGCGAAGTGACATAGGCATTAGCTAGCGTGTCACGCGAATATCACCAAAAATGGCTGCGTCTGCAGTCGAAAAGGCAGTTTGTGTTCTTGAATTGAGCAAAGTCACCATTGTGCAAGGTCATTTTCGAACACGATTTGGAAAAGAACCTCTAACCATAAAATCCATTTATGATTCTTTTAAAACAATTGACGCTACGGTCTCTTTGTACAAAGTGGACAGAAAACGACCCATACTTTCAAATGTTTTAAAACAATCATAAATGTATATTTAGGTTAGAGGTTATTTTCCAAATCGTGTTCGAAAATGATGTTGAACAATATTGACAGATTCCGCTTTACTCATTCAAGAACAGGAAATACTTTCTCAACTGCAGACGCAGCCATTTCCACTGATATCGGCGTGACAAGCTAGCTATCACTCACGTCACTTTGCACTACAGCGGTAAAAAAACTTTAAGAGTACACTTAGCTTAAAGCATGCATTTGGAGAACGCGCCGTGAATTGTTCCTGTTTTACAGCATCTGGAAGTTTTATACTTACTTATGAATCACTCTGTAGTATAAATAGGTAGTAATAAACAAAGATTGAAATAGTTATACAGGGTGAATCTAAGCTCTTGGGCAAAACTTTAAGGGGTGATTGTACACATCAAGACAAACAATATTAAATCAGAAACTAAGGGTCCCAAAAGTCTTCCGAAGGAGATAGGCGCCATTAAAGTTTAGGGTCCAAAATTTCAAATAATTATAAAAAACGGAAAAATTGGTCGATTCGTTTGCGGTTTCGCTAAAACTATTCTTTATGTCAGTATTTTCTTAAAAATAAATTTTAAAGAAAAAGTTAAAAAAATTTCGATAGAGGGCGCTTTAGACTTTGGAGTAACGAACAACTATTTTTTACCGTTATTTTTTGTATCTGATTAAATGCTTTCAAAAGCTTAGACTTAAACTTAAATTTTGAGCTCAAAATCTGAATCGTTGGTAGTGGTTAAGTAGCCCAAACTGAACTGTGTTCAGGAGTTGAAATTTGAACCCCCCTGAACACAGTTCAGTTATTCCCGATCTCGGTGTCGTAGACCAGGCAGAAACTACTACCCCCTACACGTAAAATAAACAATAGAGGGATGACAAAATTAAATAAAAATTTATTATAAAAATAAATTTCAAAGATAAAGTTCAAAAATGCCAATAGAGGGCGCTTTAGACTTTGGATTAATGAACAACTATTTTTTACCGTCGACTCCGACTCCGACATGGTTGCGAGGATTGCCGTCGTAGCAGGCGATATCCGGGAGATGCCCGGGGTATTCACTAATGTTCGCAACTCCCTCCGTCAGCGGCGTGAGGCCTGCATCGTTGCTGGTGGGCACTCTTTCGAGCAGTTTTGTGATTCCTCACGAACATCATGCGTGTACCATTTTCTACGTGTCAACCTACATTCATATTGCGCACTGCATGCATACATCAGTTTGTTTCTTTTTATTTTGCGCGGAGAAATTGCTCATGTCTGTTATGAATAAATTTCCTTTTAATTTTGTCATTTCTCTATCGTTTATTTTACATGTAGGGGGTAGTAGTTTCTGCCTGGATTAATTTTAACACAATTATTCAAGTTGGTACAGAAATCATATGGGCTGTAATTTTCCAACTGCACGAAAAATGTTCGGGCCAGGATTCGAACCTGCGATCTCTGGGCTGAAACTGCCATGCTCTACCAACTGAGCTATCCCGGCATGAACTGGATGAATTATGACCTCCAGATTCAACCAGGATAGCTCAATTGGTAGAGAAGGGCAGCTTCAAGAGATTCCAGGTTCGAATCTGGGCCCGGACATTTTTCGTCCAGTTGGAAAATTACAACTCATATTGTTTCTGCCTGGTCTACGACACTAAGATCGGTAATAACTGAACTGTGTTCAGGAGTGGAGGGGGAGGGAGGCAGGTGTTTCCAATTTCAACTCTTGAACGCATTTCAGTTTTCGCTACTTAAATGACCCCCAACGATTCAGATTTTGAGCTCAAAATTTAAGTTTAAGTCTAAGCTTTTGAAAGCATTTTGAAAGCATTTAATGAGATACAAAAAATAACGGTAAAATATAGTATGTCATTACTCCAAAGTCTAAAGCGCCTTCTATTGGCATTTTTTGAACTTTATCTTTAAAATTTATTTTTAAGAAAATACTGACATAAAGAATAGTTTTAGCAAAAACCGCAAACGAATCGACCAATTTTTCCGTTTTTTATAATCATTTGAAAATTTGAACCCTAAACTTTAATGGCGCCTATATTGTTCGGAAGACGTTTGGGACCCTTAGTTTCCTATTTAATATTGTTTGTTTTGATGTGTACTATCACCCCTTAAAATTTTGCCCAAGAGTTTAGATTCACCCTGTATATAATATAAGGGTCGCCCAAATGAAAGTGGTATTGCTGTAATAACTCCACCATTTGAAGAGAAAGATGACTGTGCAGAGAGGACGCAGAGTGCTAGGAATGCATGCGATATCGTCAAACCCCGCCAGGTGTGTGTGTGATAGCGTGGGAGCACGTTAAATGACATCGTTCACATCATGGATGCCTTCAAACTGTGTCAACGCACAGTCGTGCGGAAAATGTGAGTGCTAGTGAAATCTATCGTCGAATACAAAATGTGTATTGCAAGGAGTGTATGTCACGTAGATTAGGTATTACACGGTATTAGAATGGTGTAGGGATTTTCGTAGTGGAAGAAACAGTACTGACGACGGGTCGCGACCTGGTCGAGCGCATGTGGTTATCGCCAAGGAAGCAGTTGCAGAAGTGGACCGTATCGTGAGAATCACCATTCGAGAAATACCGGAATAATTTACATTAATACCATTAAACCATTTGTCAAACCAACTGTAGTGCCACTTTCATTTGGGCAACCCATATATTTTTACGATAAATCAAATAACATATTTCTGAAACATTTAGTTTAATTGCGTTATTTAATATATTTTTTTAATGTACTATCTTTTCTTGTTTGCTTATATAAAATTCATTGAAAGAAAATTTTTGATTCTAAGGGGTTGCTATACTAAACATAATTGAAAGAAAATATGATTACAAAATCCATATATTTGAAATTCCCAGATTTGAATGCTGCTTTAGTGGAATTTGCAACACACTTTAGTTTTATTACGGAGGGCGATTTCTTTTAAAGTGTATGTCTTTACATAATCTCAAATTTTAAAAGTTTCAGGAATTATTTTATTCAATAACATTGTCGATAATTTTAATATTCTAACATGTACTTATTATTCCATAAAAAATAAAGAAAAAAAGATATTATTTACATTTGAAAAACAAAGTAATATTTATTAAGTAATGTATCAATTTTAAACTATATCTGTAAAAATACGTTTAGAGCTAATGCTAAGTGCTAATTTCTCTCGTGTTTATAGAGTATCTTACTTATAATAAAATCCAAAGGCGAGAAAGTGTCTGTAACGGTACCGGGCTGTACCACTCTGGTCTGCGAGTCGACCGTAGTTAAACGCCATGTTAGGCTTACTGAAAAAGATATGCTAACACATAACCACTAAATGATAATTTCTTCTACTTGAAATAATGTCTGTTCAGCATATTTTCGTATAAAACATGTACATAATATCCAGTTATAATGTTTTAAGTTTTAAATTAAAAATAACAGATTAAACATCCGATTACCTGATGTAAACAAACGAATAATGTTGCCATTCAAAAATACAAATTCCATCACAAATTCCAAATGAATGACTCTTTGAACGTTTCATTAAAATATCCGATTATGCTCTTAAAATATTTGTAAAAGCATATTAAAGTCTTTAAATTATTTAAAGGATTTCTTTAATTTATTTCTGAAAGCATTTTTTTTTCTGTAAGTACTTTTTTCGCAGATAATGTTTGCGATGATACGGCAATGACTTTGAGAGTCTGACTTTCCAGTACTTACCAGGACTTTCCAGTCATACTAATCCATTTAATAATGAATTTAATAATGAATTTATTTTGTTTTTTTTTTTCAGGCATATTTTTAAAGTAAGACAAAATCAGGTTTTAATTTGATGAATACTTTTAAAAGTTAGTTATATTATCTACTTTCGTCGTTTAAATATTTGTAAAAGCATATTAAAGCTTTTAAATCTTTTAAATTTGTTTAAAACCTTAAAAAACTATTTCATAAAAAAAAAATGTATATTAACATTTCTGTAAAAAAAAAATTCTGTAAGCACTTTTTTTTTCAGAAGCAGCGGTGATTTATTTCGTAGGGAGAGATTTGCGGTTGATTCAGTATAGTGTCGCCATCTACTGGCGGATTTTGAAATTTGCTTCCATCGTTCCGGATTTCGGGTCTTCCCGAAGTTCACGATTATTTGACAAAATTCATGTATTTTTCGTGATTCTTTAACAAAATTTGCATTTTTTCTGCTGTTCTTTGACAAAATTTGCGTTTTTCTTCTACGATCCTTTGACGAAATTTCATTTTTTCGTAGTCCGTTGAAGAAATTTGCGTTTTCTTTTTGCAATCCTTTGAGGAAATTCGCGTTTTTTGCTATTCTTTGACGAAATTTGCCTTTTATTCACGATCCTTTGACAAAATACGAGTTTTTTCTGAGAATGACGAAATTAGCGATTGTTGTTTTCGATCCTTTGACGAAATTTCACTTTTTTCGCGATCCCTTAACGAAATTAGACATTTTTTCGCAGTGCTTTGAAGATTTTTCTTTTTCCTAGACCCTTTGAAGAAATTCATGTTTTTCCGCGATTATTTGACGAAATTCGCAGGTTTTTTTTTTTTTTTTTTTTTTTTTTTTGGCGATCCTTTAACCATTTTTTTTTGTGATCCCTTGATGAAATTTTACATTTTTTCGGAGTCCTTGGAAGAAATTTGCGTCTTCTTCGTAAGCCTTTGACGGAAATCGCGTTTTTCTGCAATTTGTTAACAAAATTAGCGTTTTTTTTTTTTTTTTTTTTTTTTTTTTCAATCCTGCAACGAATTTTGCGTTTTTATTTTCGGTCCTTTGACGAAATTCACGTTGTTTCCACAATCTTTTGAAGAAATTTTCTATTTTTTCTGCGAATGATAGACATAATTGATTTCTTTCGGCGACTATCGTTCAAAATTCGAGATATTTATGTTCGAAATTTTGGACTGAAGACTTAAATTTTCGAAATCGAATGCCTTAAAATTAAAAAAAAAAATAAAATAAAATAAGGGTATATATATATATATATATATATATATATATATATACCCTTATTTTTTTTATTTGTAGAAATCATTTGTCCTTTTTAAAATGTATTTTTCTACAATACAAACCTTTCAATAATAAATCTCCATGCTGTTTGTATGAAGTCTTATGAAAATGAAACGCAGATCAACAATCCGTCATTTTTGACGGGGTTATATACTAGTACAGTAATAAAATTGTTATATAAAATTTTAACACTTCACCATAGTTAAATATATTGTAACTATAACGCTTGTTGGTGATCATTTGTAATTCTTAAAGATAAATTATAATCATATTCGTTCCTTACAGCCTGTTTAATACCAAAAAATGTAAATGCAAAGCTGTCAACAAAATTTTAATATTTATGTAAATGTATTTATTCATATATTTAATACTGGCTTTATTGGAGTACGACTATTATAACAAAATGTGTCGTGATTCTTTATAATGTTGTGTAAAGATTTAAGGTACCAATTAGAAAAAAATATTTTTAAAACAAAATTTTAAGTATTTCTTTTCTTTGGAATCTAAACTGTTGATATATGTATATGATGGGAAAAATATAAAGATGGTATAAACTATAGTGATAAACATTTTCAGTAGTGTTGTAACATTAAAAAGTCCTTCCGGCCTGTACCGGGAGGAAAATGTACCTTTTCTATATCTTCGTTTTAAGATTTAGTTAGCTATTGTTACGCGAAATCAGTATGCTAAAATGCAAAGAACTCGATTTAAGAAGATTCGTTGATACTGACTTTGAATAAGAAATTCGTGAAATTATTCAGTTATTGCCAAGTTGTCAGAGGGGCGGGGGGGGGGGGAATACATTTATGGAATCTTATTTTTGGTCGTCAAATGTGGCGGTACTTCGCCAAGTGTCGCCAAGCTTGGCGAGAATTTGACGCTAGCGGATATGAATATATAGTTTTATGTGTATGATTGGGAAAATAATTACAACAATGAAAGGTGATAATTCGCGAGAAATCACGTTTACTAAAACCCATAAATTAAACGTTGATTTTTTTGTGATCTGCTGTGTTGTTTCAGAATGTCGCCACCCTAGAATTTCAAACTGCTATATCGCAGCCATTTTTTAAGATAGAAGCAAAATAAAAAATGCTCCGGAATCCTTCTATCAAATCCTAACACTTAAACACTTAAAAATAAATTTGATTTATTTTTTATTTTTTGCATGTATTTTTTAGTTTTAAATCTTTTAGTGGCTGCCATTTTGAAACACGATGGCGGACAAAGCTGTCCTATGAACTCGATCGAGGTATTCTGAGCTTAATACACACACTTGTTACATCCAAATGGGTTGTTTATAAATACGATATATATATATATAAATCAACATTTGAACGGAGGCTTGTTTTTGGGGTCTGGGGATCGTGATCGTTGAAAATATACCGAAATTTTCCTGAATTTCTTTCCTCCGAACGGCTGCAATAGGTAGTTTTTTATTTTTTCTAATGAAAGCTACCTAAATTTACTGATATAAATGAAAGTAATTGAACTAGTAAAGCATTGGTATGAAGAGCGCAATGATTTATTTATTTTCAGAATTAGCATTGGAATACTGTTTTTCTAAACAAAATATTACACATCATCTGTCTTAAAAGTATATAATTTTTCCTTTATAGCACAATATGGTATATACGTATGAATAGATTAGTGTATGTAAAATGCAACATCATTTTTTAATTTATTTTTTTTCAATTTGTGCCTATCTCATAAATCTTATATTTAAGAATATATGAATAGTATAAAAAAAGAAATATATGAGAATATAATAATCTCTCAATTATTATTCTTTCATACATACTTAATCATAAGTGTTTAACAATATTATGTTCATATAATAATAAATACAAAAGAGAAAAATACTTAAGTTTCATTATTTTAAATATAAATTCTTAAGATAATATAAATTACTATATAAACTAACACATGAAATAACTAATATTGTTTATCCACTATTTCTATCAAACTTTAAACAATACATTTTCTAAATGCTTATTTTATACGCACTAAATTATGTTTTTTTTTTTTTTTTTTTTTTTTTATGTTCCATAAGCATTCATTTTATAACATAAAATTTATCAGCAGAAAATATTTTGCTTTTAGAGTTACTTTAATACCAGTATAATTGAACGTAAATGTGATTACTAGGCCCTTATATTTTAGGTGCCTAGATTTAATTAAAGCTTTAGTAGGATTTCCAGCACACTTGTTTATATTACATAATGCCATTTGCTTGCTAGCAGAGTAATCTCTTGGTTGCCCTTTGAGATAATGCAGCATTTTGCAAATAAGGGTGTAACAACTATTTGTTTAGTGGATTAATAGGAAAGTATATGTTTTTGAGAATATTAATCATTTAGTTCTTTGTATATAATCTTTGAAATTTCAGGAAACTGTATGAGGAATTTTAAAAATTGATTTAAATGCATGAAGACTGATTTAAAAGAGTCATCTTTATTTAAAACAATTTAACTATATCAGAAGTGCAAAAACATGATAAAATATCTCAAAAGATTAATAACATTTATTTTCTTATTTTCAATTTAAAATAATTATTTAAACGAAGCTATTCATTGAAATAATAGCTACTATATAAATTAATAATTTGCAATTTAAATGTATAAAACATTTTGCTAATATTTTTATAAAATCTAATATTACACAAGTTTTGCTATGGAGCCACTTTTCCAGGTTATTCAAAAAAAAAAATATGGGGTTTATTTCAAAAATTAAAAATTATATATATTTTTTTTACTTATCAGACAAAAACAAATCTTTGTAAACATAATTTCCAGGAAAAGGGACCATTCAAAAGTAAATGTTTACTTTAATACATATACAAACTCTTGTAAATCATATTTCATAACTAAAAATTATAATTTATTTGAGTATATTTTGTAAATAAAAGTAGGTTTCTGACATGCAATGTTTAGAAGATAACTGCCACAATATCTATTTGGATTACTCGATATTGTTTTAAATTACAATATAAAGCAATATTGTTTTTTAATAAATTACGTAAGAATAGATTTTATTCATTTTATTCCTTTTCTATTTAAGTTAAATTACTTTTAACGAATCTTGTAAAAATAAGTATATAAAGCGGTACGTTAATTAAATTAAGTGCATAATTTCGACAAATACATTCCATTATGTTAAAACTTTATAGATTGGATTTTTTTTGGGAGGAAGGGGGAGGGGAGTGCAGGGGTTCGCTGCTAAATGCTAATAATATGCTAAATGCATATAAAACACTGAAATAGTGTGTTTTCTGGCTTATGTAATTGCAAAAATCTCACGTATAAATTTATTTAAAATATTTACTAGCTGTTACAGTCTTATTTAGGTGAAAAGAGTTCAACTTAAAAGTTCAACTTAAAAATTCAATATAAAACAGGAACAGTAAAAGAAATTCTCTACTCATATTTTGTGTACAATAAAAGTGACTGAAGTAAATCCATTAAAAAAAATGTAATTACCTTTTGGAAGGAAGTCGTGAATTAAAACATAAATATGCTTTATCTAATTTTGTAACACAAATGCAAATGTATATTTAAATGAATGTTTCACTATGCACAAAATATGTGGTATCATGTTGAAATATCCTAAAAGAAATAACTTCCGCATCCGTACATGCACATAAAATTTACCAATATTCAAATTATGTTTCTTGGAGAAATTTAACGCTAGTATAATAAAGAATTAACCTAATATCAAAAGCTATGTATTTCAGATACGTGTATTTAACTATTTATTTATTTGAATACTAGCAGATGCGCCCGGCGTTGCCCGGTCCCGTAAAAAAATAATACGAAACGTGAAATCACTCAAAAAATCGCTGCACGAAACCCTTCCTCTGGTAACTTTCTTGATCTTTCAGAAATTAAATAGAGAGATTTACCCGAAGCGGAAGTAAATTTAACACCACCCCCTCAAATGCCTGGTTCATTTGATTCAAAACGGGTCAATTTTTAATCAAAAATTTAAAAAAAATCACCGTCGGATTTTCATAAAATTTGCATTTTCGGAATCAGAAACATAAACAGTGAGTTTCGATTCAAATAATCCAATACTTTTCTTAATACTCGAGAATGAGTGAAAATAAAACTTTTTCGTTTTATGGGATTATCAAATCGGTAACTTTCTTTTGCGGTTTCAATAAAAATAGTCATTTTTGACGCAGGCGCAGGAAAATCTTTTAGTTCCACCGCCAGGGGATGCATTTTGTTCTAAACAAATTATCCCAACCGTGTCACCGCTGCCTACGATACCGTGTATAGCGGACGTGCTAGGCACGCGCCGCAAAATCTTTTACTTGTAGTTTCTACCACCAGGTGGAGCATTCTGTTCTAAAAAAACCTATTTCCGAACGAAACTCCGGCACACGTTCCTGCTGCTTACGGCGCCGTGTAGATAGCTTGCCGTGCACGCGCGAAAAATCTGTTAGTTCCACTTTCCAAAGCCAGGAAGTACCAAATCTATGTCTTAAATAATTAGCTATTTCTTAATTAGTTCATGTTAAGTTGAATGAACCGATTCCCGTTGAAACTGGACCCACAGAACCCGAGAAAATAAATCGCCCCCTGGATATTAAGATTTATAAATGTTGGTAACCAAAAGCTGAAAAAATGGTACTGAAGTTTATTTAATACCTGGGAGTCCTCGTAAGAATGTCAGAAAAAATTTCGTTTGAATCGGACCAAGATTAAATGCAAAATCTTTTAGTTGCATTGTCCACCGCCAAGGGGTGCACTCTGTTCTAAACAAACCTCTATCCGAACAATACTCCGGCACGTGTCTCCGCTGCTTATGACAACGTATAGAAGGCGATTTGTGTACGTGCAGAAAATCTTTTAGTTCCACTTTCCACCGCCATGGGCGCCAAATATATGTCTCAATCTGTTATCTATATCTTAATTAGTTCCTGTTAAGTTGAATGAAACAATTGTCGTTGAAATCGGGCCTTTGTTTGAATCGGACAAATTTGATATGCAAAACGGTTTAGTTTCACTTCCTACCGCTAGGTGTGCATTCAGTTCTAAATAAAACTCTTTCCCATCGAAACTCCGTGTCCCTGCTGCCTATGACACCGTATACCGTGCCTATGACACCGTGTCCCTGCTGCCTATGACACCGTATAGCAGGCGTGCTGCGCACGCGTTGCAAAGTCTTTTATTTCCAATTTCTACCGCCAGGTGGCACTAAATCTGTATATTAATTAGTTATCTATACCTTAATTAGTTCGTGTTAAGTTGAATGAACTAATTCTCATTGAAATTGGGGCCATAGAACCCGAGAAAATACACCTCCCTGGTCATTAATGTTCAGAAATAGTGGTAACCAATGGCTGAAAAGTGATACCGAAGTTTATCTAGTATCTGGGGACCTGATAAAAGGTTTTGTTTGAATCTGACTAATAATTAAAAAGTTCTGATTTTAGTGGCAGGGGTAAGGAGGGAGTTTCGATCAGAGCATTAACACGATATTTAAACTACAACCGATCACTCACCTCCCCCCCCCCCACACACACAGAATTTAACCAACGACGCTAAAAAATTAGGAATTATCATTAACTTTCTAAACAGTAACAATATGACCTTTTTTACATTCAAAAACAGTAAGTTACTGTTGTTAATTTCTAAACTCAAATACATAAATGACGTATACATGAGAAAACTCTAAAAATCGCATAAAACAAGTCGCAAAAATTCACAACTCGCTTTTCGACTTGCAATCGGCTGACGACCTTTTCATCTTCCAATCACAACTGCCCGGTTGACTTCCAGCTGTGCCTACAATTCTATCAGCTACCAATCGCAACTGCCCTCCAATAGTGTTTGACTTCTAGTGGGCGATTTGTGATGTTATTTGAAACAAAAAACGCTGCAAAACATGAAAAAAATGCTAAAAAACGCATAAAAATGAAATTAAAAGAAAAAAATATACTAAAAAAATCGGGATAATAAATAATCCGCCCCTCCATTTTAAAATATGTTTTTTATTTGTGAAGAATTATCAACTTTCTCTAAGCTAAAAAGAGAAAAAATATTATAATTCTGAGCATATCGGAGGCTGAAATGGAAGCGCATCCACCGAACCAATCAAGCATTCTGTCAAAATTTCTTAGTGTAGAAGGAATAAATTCGCCAAAAATTTAAAAATTGCTGTACGAATTTTGTATAAACTTTATTGAAAAGAGAATAAAATTTACTATATTGGGCTAAGAGATTGGAACCGGTATTCCGTTACTAATGTGGAGAAATTGCAGGAAAACGTGAAAAAACATTAACAATCGCAGTAAAAATTAAATAAAAAAATCTATTAAAAAATTCAAAAATCTAGCTTCGAGGTGCATAATTACATGCATAGAGGTACCTCCCCACCAAATTGTGCAGCTCTGCGTGCAGCGGTCTCTTCAGAATACAACCGAGAAACACACTGACTGACACACACACACACAAACTTTCTTCTTTATTATAGTTGGAGATTTGGCTAACTAGCAAAGTTAATTTTTCTGGGTCATACCATAGTGATGAATAGCCATAGGTCTATGGAACGAGTATAGGTCTGATAGACGTTTCACGTTTTTCAATATCAATTTCAATTGTATACATATATATATTATATTATATATACATATACATATATAAATGGAATGTTACCTTTTATATTTATGCATTTAAAGTAGAATATTTGTCGTAATGTATCGTATCATATGTACCATAAATATCGATTAAAAGGAGTAAAGAAGAAGTTAACTACGATAGTTAGTTAGGACCTTTGAGCCATTCCATGGACACGAATAGCCAAAGGTCTATGGATCGAGTGTAGGGCCCATAGACCTTACCTAAGTATCGTATACAATAATTGAAGATTCGTCACTTAATTAATTTTTTATTTCCGTGAAATTCAAATATTTTTATGTAATATTTAAACAATCTCTTCTAACTCTCAATGATACGTTTATAAAACTGCTATTTGGTAACAGCTTTTCTACTATTTTTATTTACACGAATGTTATCAACTGTTAACAATTTGTGTTGGGTATTCAATGCCTTCAATGAAGTAATAAAACACGGCATCACAAGGTCAGAATTTTTTTCTATGTTTACAAGCTTAAGAAAGGTAGAACAAAAACTATTTTGCAGGTATAGTTTTTATTAGAGAATTGTATGTTAAAGAAATACATGTTTTATTTTCCGAAAAATTTTAAACGAATCTGATAAAGGATCAGGGTCCATAAGCCGTGTTTTTGGCCCATGAAATAAGTCTAAAATTCCATTTTGTTATACTGACTTAATTATTTCACTTTTTAATATTAAAAGGTTTATCCTGTACGATTACTGTACTACAACAATAGTTTTTGCACTTTGTTCGGATTTATATGACTTACACAAACTCAAAGTTTGTATTATTCGTGGTTTTTGATGAAGCATGCTCCATTTCTCCTAATTTTACCACAATTATTTATATGAGCGCAATCGTGCAAAACTCTCTTCTTTACATATATTATAAAATACATCAAAATGTACAATATATGTAAAAATAAAAGTTTTCACATTCTTTGTGAGAGTGTAAAAGGAAGCTTGAATAAACACGTTTCCTTTCGTAAATTTAATATGTTAAGTGAAACCTTGTGTATTTAAATGCGTTAACAGTACTTTATATTATTTTTGTCTATTTTATAGGATTGGATTATTCGCGATAAGAAATATGCATTTTAAGAATAAATATGGAAAGAAATAAAGATAATTAGATACAAATAGATTTTACTTTGTAAATAAATCCTTAGCAATAAAAATGGAAATTTAATAGGTTTTAATTCTATATTTTTCCAACATACATATCACTATCGACAAAACATGAGTTTTTAAAATTTTACTTTGAATAAATTGTTTAAAATAACAATGAAATAATATTTATTTATTTATTAATGTATTAATTATATTTTTTTCTATTTAATGTCAGATTTTAAATTGAGAATAAATTCAATCAGTTAGGACCGAAATGAATAAAGAATATCCATATATTGTCCTTAGCTTCGAAATTCCCTTGCATTGAATACCAAAATTTAAACATTAACTTCATACATTTATAAATAAATATAATAAACTTGTGTAATTTAGCATAATGTGTATGTAAGAATGAATTATGGTGTTTACACAGTTATGTGATGCTTTAAAATCAATATTTTTAATTAGATACATCACTTATTTTACGATACTTCAAAATGAAAGGAGTAGATTTGGAAGTTTGATTGCTCAAATTGAAGGAGAGATCAGATAAGTGACTGCAATTTCTTGCAGCACCTGTTATAATTCACATTAACGACGCCTAGGAAGTCTAACATAAATCACATACTTACATATCTGCGATAAAATGTTGTTATTTAAATTAGTGCGATTTTATCGCGTTTGAACTGATGAGAATTTGCTTCTCAGTTCATCAGACTAATGATTTTGTTTCACACCATAGATTTCTTTATAAAAAGATGTTTTAATAAAAGGTATTTGGTAACTACACATTGAAAAGTAAATTTGGCGATTAGCAATACAGCTTCCGTATTTTTATGAAAGTTTTTTTTTATGTATGGGATTTCGCGAATGAGACAAAAGTATGTATGGATTTAAGAGTATACTTGAAAGTTAATGCTAAAATTTCATTCTCTCTAAAGTTGATGGATTTATTTTTATTATTAGACTGAAAAAGAAAGGAAAAAAAATTAAATTGTACTGGTAAAATATGGAAAATATTTTCACCTAGTAAAAATCCCAAATTATTTGCGAAAATTACAAATTAACTATACTTTTAGAAATATTATCTATCAAAGTTATTCTTCAATCTCTCAATATTTACTACTTTCTGATACTTTTACGAAATCTTTTCATCGAAATAAAAACATTCCACAAAATTCCAAAATCTGTACTGCCAATAAACGGAATTCATTTTTAGAGTGTACTTTAATTTAACAATTCCTTAACTCTTAAAACAATGTAATAAGCATTCGGTGTGCATGTTGTAATATTTATATAAGTAGAAACGTATCGTATTTTTACTCATAGCAATCACGAGCAGGGATGACCGAGATATGCTCAGTCAAAATTAGCTTTGAGTTCAAATATCATGACGCATGACCAAAATGACCCACTAATCAAATTTTCTCGAACATGTGACCTAGCCCTACAGTCTTCTCATGCCCAAAAACCATAGGAGGCAAAATTGAGTCTAAATAGTCTGAGCCGTTTTTAAGATAAAATAGCTTGACCCATAATGACCCATAATGACCCATGACCAGAGTGACCCACTAATCGAAATTTCTCGAACATGTCAACTAGTCTAATAATCTTCTCGTTCTCTTAAACTTTAGGACACTAAATTTAGTTCAAATCCTCTGAGCCGTTTTTAAGATAAAATAGCTTGACCCATAATGACCCCTAACCAAAATGACACACTAATCGAATTTTCTTGAACACGTGACCTAGCCCAACAGTCTTCTCGTACCCGAAAACCATAGGATGCAAAATTTAGTGTAATTAGTCTGAGCCGTTTTTAAGATAAAATAGCTTGACTCATAATGACCCACTAATCAAATTCTCTCGAACACGTGACCTAGCCCAACAGTCTTCTCGTGCCCCAAAACCATAGGATGCAAAATTTAGTGTAAATAGTCTGAGCCGTTTTTTAGATAAAATTAGCTTGACCCACAGTGACCCAAACATGACCCACTAATCGAATTTTCTCGGACATGTGACCTAGCCCAATGATTTTGCCATGCCTGAAACTCGTAGGATACAAAATTTAATCAAATTCGTTAGAGCTGTTTTTTAGATAAAATTAACTTGACCCGGGTTGACCCAAAAATGACCCACTAATCAAAAGTTTTTGAACATGTGACCCAGCCCTCTCTGCTTACATAAGAGGAGAAATGTGGGAGGAATGATTTCAGACACAAATGAGGTCACAGGTAGTGTGCGTGGGAATACAAAGATATATAAAAAGATGGGCACTTCTGCAAATAAAATTAGAAGATATTATTTTCACGATTGTTGAGTTTTTATTACTGTTTTTATGTTTTTATTTAAATGAAATGAGTGGCCTATGTTTACACTAACATTTGAAAAACTACTAATTTCACATCTTTTGTAATTCAATTTGTTGTAAATACATATAATATTGCAAGCATTTTTTACAGTCACATGATTTAGGTTATATTAACATATTAATATCTTGAAAATAATGAACATATAGCTGGTCTTAAAAATGATCTGAGGTGCAGCAGTTTGGAATTCTACGGTTTCAAATATTTTGAAACAAGACAACGAACTCGGTCGCGACCTTGTTTATTCCTGTAGTCATGCTCAAATCGAAATCGGTTCATATATACGACTGCTATTCTAGACAAATATATGAGTTTTGGGGATATTCATCACTGCAAATTTGAAAATTCAAATATCGGGAAATTTGCCTATGAAGATTTCTCGCCATAAATGAAACCAACTTCGCGATACCTGAGTAATTTTTTGAAATTGCCATAAAAATTTAATTTTGACGAAAACTGTGAATCTTCTTTTTTCGGGTTATATCCATTGTAGTTTCTTGTGTTTGAGTAAAGTAGCTCAATTCTTAAAAACGTTGAATAGGGTAGCTACCTTTTGCATTGAGCTTTTATTATATAACATTTCTTTTACTAATGCTTCTGCAATAAACAATTACGTTACTATAAAGGTTAATAACACAAGTCACATACAGTCACACACAGATACGTTTCATCGATCATAAGATATAGTTGTTTAGTGTTGAAGTGGACATATTTAGTTTTTTGACCCTTCCGCTAATTTTGTTTTCGAATTATACAAGCATATTTATTAAGTGATTTCTATTTTAATCTGTAATATGTAGATTTGAATAATACGAGATTATATTTATAATTATCTAGAAGGCTATTTTTCGAGTTTGACAGGCAATCGTTTGCGAAGTATTTGTTGTACTTCAAAATAAAACATTTGGTTCAGGTTCTCTTCAGCAAAAGTTTACCTTGATTATAAGGTATAAAGTTTGTTTACCTTGACTTATCATTTATTATTTAGTAAAGTTCTTGAAGTAAAAATACATTTAGGCTGTAAAATTAAAGTTTTATTATTTTATTTAACTGTTGCCATAGTGATAATACTATTAATAGTGATAATACATATTAATATACATGATTCCATTACTTATATGCTTACATACATACTTCTTATACATTTACACACAATGTATATACTGTCATACACATATACATATAAACAACTGCTTTCAATTCTTGCAATAGAGAGAGCAACGACTTTTACAATAAATACAGTAACAGTGGTAATTGAAGGATATTTTCTTTTCCAAATCAATACAAAAACAGGCGCTTTTGCAATGGTTTCTTAGGATGATAGATGTGTCGTTTAACATAAATGTCTTTCTGACGATTCAAAGAAAAAAACAACTCTGTCATTAAAACATATATAGTACATATATTTAAATTATAAGATTTAGTAAAATATTACCTACAAAATTCAATTTGAACATTTACGCACTTGCGTAATTTATGTATCTAAATACTATATATTATATGCATTTTTCTTTTCTTAGAAATAAATGAATCACATTAGGAAGTTTAATTGATATGATTTTCAGCTTCTCAATTTGATTGCTGTAGAGATTATGTAAGTGGTTGTGGTTTCCTGCAGCAGCTGTTTCTAATTATGTTGATGTTCCGAAAGTATCTCACGAAGTAAATACTGACGGAGTTCAAGTAGAAGTTTCTGTTCGCATTACTGTGATTTTATCTAGCGTGAAGTGACAAGTTTCCCCGATGGAGTATAATAGTTTTAAATAATCAATATGTGCTCCAAAGCAATTTTATAAAAGTAGTGTTAGTAGTTAATCAATCCAGTAACTGCAAAAGTTTTTTGTCCATTAAAAGATTATTGGAATTAAAATAGTAATAATATTATAGTTTTGAAATATGGAAATAAAGTTTTCTAACGTTCTGAAAATGTAGCAACTTGTTGTATCTGCCGGAAGCTAAACTAATAAAATTATATAGTATTTTTACACATAATTTCTATAAATTGTTTTCTTTTCCGTTTGACACTTTTTCAGTGACCCCAGATTACTTATATTTCTTTCTTTTCAAACATTTTTGTTTTATTACGTATGGTTTTAAAGATATATAAATTTAAATTTACAGAAGATTAAAAAAAAAATTCTGTTCACTGTTCAGATAAAAATATCTATTTTGATAAATACATAAAATATAGAAATGTTTTGTACTGTATTTAAATATCACACGGTAATTAATGACTTTGTTGAAATAAAAGTTATTGTATTTAAAACACTAGATTTTATATAATACAAGATATGATTCAGATGTATAGTCAGTACATGAATGTGTGAATTTGTGTATAGCTACAGCATGCATTTTCCTATACTTAGAGATCTATGAATAAAATTAGGTGGTTTTATAAACCTGATTTTTGGCTTTCCAGATTGATTGCTACAGAGATATAATAAAAAAATTGCGGTTTCTTACAGAATCTGTATTTATCAATACTGATGATTTTTAAAGTGTATCTTGCGAAGCATACATTGATAAAGTTGAGAAAAAAATGTTTCTGTTAACATTACTAATATTGTATCTCGCATTAAATGGAAAGTTTAGTCAATGCAATATACAGTGGAACCCCGATTTTACGTTTTTCACGGGGCCAGCAGAAAAAAAAAACGTACGAAACGGGAAAACGTAAAATCGGGGTCAAATAGAGAAAAACACTTCAAGAAGACAAATTATACAAAACTAAACTTACTAATACTATATTAGTATTTAAAAAAGTCTGTTATTCTTTATTGAGTTTTCTTTTTAAGTGTAATTTCATATATACTCTCTTTTCTATACATGCAAGTTTTTGCAATTTGTTTTTCTTAATTTTCATGTCCGGTTAAAATTTCTTGGCTCACAATGGCCTCTGCCGATGAGGGCACGATGTCTTCTGGATCTTCATCAATATCATCCTCACTTCAATATTGCGAAATCAAATCGGAAATAGTCTGAATGTCTGTGGTAGCGATAGCATCCTTATCGCAATCAATGTACTCACCAACATTGATGTCTGCAAGTATAAATTCATCCTCTTTTGTGTTGTCTTCCATAGAGAGCTCTTCCGGCGGCGCTTCACTGTTAATTTCGGATTTTGAAAATTCTCTCTTCAGAAAAGTATTTGACATGCATTTCTCATCTACACCATTCAACGGCAATGAGATGAAATGAAATGTCTCCAGCACATTTAGCCTCGCTTTCTGGGCATCTTGAAGCTCAACTGAATCAAGTGAAAAAAGGTCTTTTTTTTACCAGTCTCTTTCTATAATGCATTTTGGAGTATGTGTTTATTCGCAAGTCACATGGCTGAAGTAAACTGGTACAGTTGGTGGGGAAAATTCTATACGCACATTCTTTAAATTCAGATTAACATGAATGCACTGGTCTACGAATAAAATTATGTTTCGCTTTTGTAAGCTCATTTTTATATTCAATTTTCTTACAAAATCTTCAAAAAGATTTAGGTTCATCCAAGCATTGTGGTTGGCATTGTAATCTGTCGGCAAACTTTTAATGTTTATGAAGCATCGAGTCTTCTTGGATTTTCCAATTACAAAGGGTGTTAGCTTCTCAGTTCCGTAATAACAAAACTTTTAATCGCATTTTTAATACTATCTGACTGTGCCACGTTTCTCCTTTTACAGTGTATGTTCTATCAGGGAAGAGTTAAAAAAGTAATCTAGTCTCGTCTGCGTTAAAGATGTCTTTTGAGAGTAATTACACACAAGAGAAGGCAAAGTTTTTGTCCATCCATTCCTCAACGACCGCAGTTTTTACTCCGTCTGCCTCACAACAAATAAACTTGTGACAAATTATACTTCTTCTTGAATCGGTCGATCCAACCGTTGGATGCCATTTCAAGTTGAGAAGAAATTTCAAGAGCCTTTTCCTACAAAATTGAACCATTGATTGGAATCTTGGCAGCACGGACTTTTTTAAACCACTCGTTCAAAATCTTTTCCAGTTCCTCAAAATGAGAGGTTTTCAATGTTTTTCTTTTCTTTGACAAATTTTCCAGTTTTTCAGATTTTAATTCCACAGGTACCTCTTTTGTTTTAGGATGGTTTGTAACGTGGAATAAGTGATACCGAATGATTTTACGGGTTTTACCTTTAGTTCCTTTGGAAACTTTGGATTTTTCGATAATTTCTGCCTTTTCGGCTACAGAGAAACATTTTCTTTTAGACATCCTACTTTTGACTGGCAATCACTAAGAGATAGCAAAAGAAAGTTACTCCACTGCGGGTTGAAATGAATGAATGACACGGAAAAAGAACCCCCTCCCCCGATATCACGTGACGCAGGTTTGGTCAAGTGCTGATAGACGAATAATAGTTCTTCATTACTTTAAACTGTTTTTGGTAAAAATCAAACAGTTGACCAAGTGGAGAGCATTTTTGTTCTTTTGGAAAATTTTTCCATGAGTGAAAAAAGGTAAAATGTCCTGAGGTACTTCGACTAAAATGGCGTACCAAGTGGGAAACGCTAAGAGTAAATAACGTAGAATCGAGATACTTTTAACATTATCGGAATAGGAATTTTCTGGGACTGACGAAAAATGATATAGGAAGCGGGATAACGTACGAAACGGGTTACGTAAAATCGGGGTTGCACTGTATATCAGTTTTAAATAGTGAATGTCTGCATCACAGGACATTTATAAAGCAGGTGTTGAGATAATATAGTAAGTATTCCACAATCTAAAACGCTATACAAATACTATAGCTTAAGACATTATTTCAGTTAATATTTTGTTTATGTGCTTATGTGCCTTACAGACTTTGAAAATTGTTGTGGAAAACTAGAATATAAACCCCAACAATGGAGTTCTAGATTATACATGTTTGCGAGCTTCGGGGTAAGAAAGATTTTGAGTAATTTTGATTGTCTGGATTTATTTTTGAAGTAGCCATCGAGGGCAATAATTTGAAAGTCTACATTGATAACCTTTTCACTTTGCACAGTGTTCAGTACTTTAAGAACTTTCAGTGTCGTGACAAACTTAACCGCTTACACAATGAAATCATCCCGGACAAGAAGCTTTACTGTGGTCGTAGGACTTGAATTCAAAGCAACGTAAGAGTCTGATATTTAAGGTAAGACAGGAAAGCTCAAATAACCTGCCAGATTCATGCAGATAAAGAAGGACCATTGAAATTAAATATTATGTGCTTCTCAGGAAGCCCTTTTTCATTCTAATGGATAGTTATTCTGAGAAAAATCTTCGGGTTTTCCAAATTTGTTCTTTAGTAAAGCATAGTCGTTCAGGTTCGGATATTACACGACCTATAGTGATAAAATTTCAATGAACTTGGACACAGATATTGTAAAACATTTTCTGAACTGTTTGTAAGTAGCTGTAATTGATTAGCTGATGAAATCTCAACCAGCAAATCACATAAATGTAACTTTTTGAGTGAGCTGACATCTCCAAAATTATAGCTGTATCAAGCAGTGAAATTCTATTGAAGGTAGTATTAGAAATTTTGGCAGTGCGTTTATTTATAAACAAACGTGTGAAGGAATAATTTAGTGCTCTACTCATAGGAGAGAAGTAGAAGAAAATAAAGTACTTCCATCCATAATCAAGATAAAACCAACTCAGACCTCAGCCAACCACTACTTATCCTAACACATCATTCACTATTTCATAATAAGATTCATACACTCACAAGACACTCCTGTGTTAGCCTATGTCCACCATTAACAAGACGACTTGTAAGAGACCACAAAATTGTTATCTAGCAAGTTACGTAAGCTGCAACTCGATTGACGCATACGGGGCAAAAATGCATCGATTGTGTACCTAAAGCATAGCCCAAAGCAGGTTTCTGTCAACTGCAAGGATCCTCTTTCCAGGGACATGGGACGCTACGTACGGCAAACACGTGGGTGGCTTACTATTTTCCATATGTTTATATAGACAGGTTCATACCGGCTTATGATGAATCACCCTCTACTTTGAAAAGGAAATCACATCGAGTGTGAAACAGAGTGGAACGATAAGGCAAGATAATTGAAAAAATTAAGAAGAAGAGAAATCTCATGGTCTCGAAACAAGTGGTTATATAAACTAGTTGGAAATTGTACGTTAAACGTGACAACTGAGGTTTGTTATTATTATAACTAGTTTTACAATGTAAAAAAATCTTTGTTATTATTTCAGTGAAATGAATTATGTCGTCTGTTATGAGCGAAATGTCCATGCCTTTCTTTTATCTTATTACGTTGCCACATTTACAGATGCGAATGATTTTTCGACACCAGATAGCGCTGCAAAATTAACCATGCAGATCTTGCTTTGTGAATTCTTTCCTCCGTGGTTTAATATCTCTATGATTCACTATGAACGAATCTCTTATTTTGTTTATTTACTTTAATGGATATTGGGCTGTTAACCTAATTTTAACTGAAGTTATCTCGTAATCTATAGATTTTTTAATGTAACTCACTTCTCAAACAAACAAATGTTTTGAACGATCTTTCTAAAAATGTAACTTTTATGCAATTGTATTCGAAAAAGTAATTTTGAATAAAAATGGCTGCCTGGCATATGAAAAAGAATGGTCATCACATGACATGAGCTTTTATTATATGTAGATTATGTATGATATGGATTAATAAAATGAAGAAAACTTTTTATTAATATCATTTTAAATTTTGATTCGTTTTTCATAAAATTTGAAATGACACGACAAAATTCTGCAACGATTATATATATTAAATTTCAAACCATTCGGTTGGGCAGTTTTTTTGCTATTGTATGCGGAAAGACGAACGGACCAGACGACGACTATAGGTGCTACGTATTTATAGAATTGCGAATGCACCTAAAAAGGTATCTCGGTGGTACATGGTAGATAGAAAGAAATTTATACCTATATACTGAAATCAGATTTTCAAAGCATTTTGTTTAATTAACTCTCACTTTAAAATACCAGAAAATTATATCGCGATAATTATCTAGCGTCAAATCCATTTTCTTTTATGACGTCTTAAAATTACGTATTTTCTAAAAAATTTATTCTAGAATAGCTAAGTTAAAATTGTTGCTACAACTTATCATCTGTAGACATAAAAGTGTGAACCTTTATACATATGTTACCTATAAGTTTTTTAGCGCATATATTCTGCCCCTGTCCCAAACATTTCAGAGTTACCCTCGTATTTTACTTTTCTCAAGGAAATAAAAGAAATATTTCTTCTTATAAGTATTTTTAACGTATAGGAAAATCAAGAGTTATAAAATATTCAAAACATATTTTAGTATCTCTTGACAATTGAGGTTAAAAAATATATCAATAATTACAAAAAATGCAGCAATAGGATTCAATTTAATATGATCTGCAAGATTCGATGACGAAATTTAAGCAATAGTATGGTGATTTACAACGCAAATTTTTCAACAAATACATCTATTACTATTATTTGCTTAGGAATAAATGAATCAGTTAACGAGATTTTAAGCACTGTGATTTTCCGCTTTTCAACCTGATTGCTTCAGAGATGAAATAAATAATTGTGGTTTCTTGTAGCAGATGTTCTGAGAAATATATACGATATTCAGAAAGTGTCTCACGAAGGAATTACTGATTAAGTTCGAATAGAAATGTTCCATTCGCATTACGGAGATTTTATCTAGCGTGAAGTGGAAAGTTTTGCAATATATAAGTTTTAAACCGTGAAATTGTTCATCAAAGCAAATTTATAAAGCTGTTGTTATCATAATAGTTAATCATGGCGTAACTTACGATACTTTATCGCCGTTGAAAAGATTATTTCAATTAAATAGAATTAATTCCATAAAGTTGCCAGATCTAAAAATAAAGCTTGATAATATATTTTTTTTATTTAATTATTTGTTTTATATCCTGCCAGCAAAACTATTGAAAATAACAAAACTATAGTGATTTTTTACAATTTTTTTTTCATTGATTAACTATTTTTTATTTATCTCAAAATATTTATATTTTTAATACTTCTGGGAAATATATGTATTTTTTCTTTTAATATGTATATTTACATATAAAGAATTGAAGTTTTGTAAAATTAGAAAATACATATTTTCTTTATTGATTGACTGTTGAGGTCAAAAATTGATAATTTAATTTAATAAAATGCTAAGTCAAAAGCGTGAGGGACATTGCCCATAATGTTACGATATTTTGACGTATTTAATATTTTATAGGCACAGAATGCTTGAAGATGATTAAAATTTAATATTGCATTTCGTTATGCTTTATTAATGTATCGCATTACATATGTATTTCATTCATTTGTACACACAAATAAGAATGCCCGTATACACCAAATTATTGCGAAGCTGTGTTATGGATGGCTAAGTATCTATTTGACATTGTCTATATTTCATGCCAACAATCTGTTTGGCTATTGATTGCTGAACATCAGCTATCAAATCAAGAAATTGTTTTCGGTAATACTGCATCAAACATATAAATTCAAAATATATTGTGAAATGGTTAAGCTCTCATCTAATGTGCATAAATATTTTGCCAAGTCTTATAATAAATACAATGGGGGAAATTATCGTATTGAATTCACGTTTAAATACTTTTCACACGCTATTCTAAACAGGCTTTAAACTAATGCCATTATTAAATAAGCTATATGGTCAAAAAATCACCGGACACTTTCACTTTTACACGTTTTGTCAAATATCTAAAGATGTACCTGTCGGAATCTTCTAGAACTTCAGGAATATAAAGTTCATGTTTCACCTCATATTTATCGAAGAAGATTTTATCATGAGGGTAATTACGGGAGCAATAAAATGTGAAGGAAAAAATCATACTTGGGATCACACACACAAAAAAAAAAAATACACGAAATGCTCTGCCGCTGCAGCACATGACAATGTTGATAATGTACAATATTTGTGTTTATTTGTGTAATACACTGTAAAAAATGACCGATGTTTCTTATTTTATGAAAATATGCTATAACAACGAACGGAAATATAATATAATCTTCTGAGTTATCCGAAATTTCAAATAGTATGTTACATTGTCTTTTGAATCCCCAGAAACGAATACATCTTCAAAATTTAAAGAATAATTTATAAAAACAAATTAATTTTAGCAGCCCGAATTTTTCAGAAACGTTTCCGAAGGGTTTGTATAGTGTATTAATTAGTGTCCTCAGGCTGGAATACATGTTTTTCGAATGTTATCCAGTCTCAAGTACACGTTTTCAGTCGCATAAGTTAATTTATACATGAAAGAGTAAATAAATAATCTTAATTTTAATGTTATTGTTAACGCTGTAAATTTTGCATTTTTGTCTGTTAAACATTTTTTTGAGCATGAAAATGTTTACTTCAGAATTGATAGCATTCGAAAAACAAGTATTCCAGGCTAAGGACACTAATTAATACACTATACAAACCCTTCGGAAACGTTTCTGAAAAATTCGGGCAGCTAAAAACAATTTGTTTTTATAAATTATTCTTTAAATTTTGAAGATGTATTCGTTTCTGGGGATTCAAAAGACAATGTAACATGCTATTTGAAATTTCGGATAACTCGGAAGATTATATTATATTTTCGAACGTGGTTATACCATATTTTCATAAAATAAGAAACATCGGTCATTTTGTACAGTGTAGTAGATGTTTTGTTCATAGAAGTAAATCGATTTCTTAAAAAAAATAAGAAATATTTCCATTTTGTTTTGTTTTTACTATGCAGGGTTTTTAACCCAATTCAACGCCAGTTTCAGAAAATTTTGCAAGATACAATAGAAATAACATAGTACAAATGTAATATAAACATATTAAATATTTAGTGATATATAAGCAGTTGCATGAAATATTTTTTATTCAGCGCATTTTTATTTTTTTATTTTTACGGAATAGGCCCGTTCTTGTGGTTTTCCAAGAAGAAAAAAGCATCAATTAAAAATAAAACTAAAAAAATAAAAAAAATAAAAAATGGCCATTTGTTAAAAATCCCTTATCGACAAGCTACTGTTAGAGAGAATCTAAAAATCCAAGCTGGCCAACGAACACGGTCGAGACATTGGTGAGCTTAATACACACAATTAGTTTCATCAAAATTGATTCATAAATACGAGTGCTATCGTATGACATAGGTCAGATATATATATATATATATATATATATATATCAACATTTGAACGGAGGGTGGTTTTGGGGTCTGGGGGTCATGATCGGTAAAAATATACCAAAATTTTCCGGAATTGTTTTCCTCCGAACGGCTGCAATAGGTAGCTTTATACATTTTTGTATTGAAAGCTACCTAAAATCATCTCACTTTATCGCCGAAATCTTTCTGTCTTATACACTGCTCAAAACAATTAAAGGATATTTGAAGTTTTATATAAAATAAAGATATAAACGAAATTTTTTTTGCCGAAAATAGAAGAAGAGAATCACAAATGCAAATTTTTCTGGTTTTCAAACTGTAGAGTATGCAAATTTTGAGTTCGACGTCAAAAACGTCGCTTCAGCGGCAGCGAATGAAATTTGACTTTCAACTGGATAAAAAAGAATGAAGACAAGGATGATCGGCATTCAGTGATGGCTTTGTTTCGATGAGTACGATGTCTCAGCGAAGTCATTTGACAGATTCAGAAGCTTGGAGAATTGTTGGTAGGTTAGAAGGGGGCCAAACTCAAGCCGAAGTAGCGCAAGCCATTGGAGTGTCACAAAGTGTCATTTCCAGGATCTGGAACCGTTTTTTGGAGAGTGGATGTGCAGGCCGAAGACCAGGGCAAGGTCGTAGACGGGCAACAACGCCCAATGAAGATCGGTATTTAGCGTTAACAGCTCGGAGACACCGAAACATGAACGCTACTCTTCTCCAACAACACCTTCGCTCGGCTACAAGCACCACGATTTCAACTCAGACTGTCCGAAACCGGCTCCATGCTGTAGGTCTGTATGCTCGCCGACCGATGGTATGTGTTAGATTAACATCAAGGCATCGTCGCGACCGCAGGGAGTGGGCAACCGAGCATGTCAACTGGAGGAGAAATGAATGGAGCAATATTCTGTTTTCTGACGAGTCCCGTTTTTCTGTGTATCCAGATAATAGGCGTATTTTCATCTGGAGAGACCGTGGCAGTAGGAATAATCCTGCGTTCGGGCACGAAAGTGTCAGATTTGGCGGTGGAGGAGTGTTGGTGTATGGTGGCATCTCCATTGACGGGCGCACTGACCTCTACATCATTCGAGATGGAGCTCTGACTGGTCGCCGATATAGGGATGAGATCCTCAGACCTATTGTAGTCCCTTACGCTGCAGCAATCGGAGATAACTTCATTTTAATGGACGATAACTGCAGGCCACATAATGCAAACCTGGTGGAGGATTTCCTTTTCGAGGAAGGAATCGTTCGAATGGAATGGCCAGCGTGTTCTCCAGACATGAATCCAATCGAGCACGTTTGGGACGCTCTAGGAAGACGAGTTTCTGGCCGCCAACAACCCCCACAAACTCTCCAAAAACTGGAAAAAAGCTCTTCTGGAAGAGTGGGGCAGAATACCCCAACGCGTCATTAATAGCCTCATTGAGTCCATGCCTCAAAGGTGTTCAACGTTACTGGCCGCCCGTGGAAACCATACCCCCTACTGAAAATGATTTTCTTTGAAGAAAACACCTTTTCTTATTCTTTTTTTCTCATATGCACAAATTGTGTTTTTTTCCTTTTGTACACAAATGTGCAATAAAATGCATTTTTTTCTGCAAAACATGTGTAATTTATTCTCATATAACCTACTATGTCTGTCGACCATGTATCAATCAGCTAAAAAGTTTCCCAGATACAAAATCCACCTAAAACTGCAATATCCTTTAATTGTTTTGAGCAGTGTAATATGAGTCCTTCCGGCCTGTACCGGGAGGAAAAGGTAGCTTTCCTATGTCTTCTTTTTAAAATTTTACCCAATGTTACACGAAAACAGCAATAAATAAATACTAAACTAAATGACTAAATATAACTAAAATGCAAAGAAAACGTTTACAAAAGATTCGTTAATACTGAATTAGAATAAGAAATTCGCCAAATTTTTGACCTATAGCCAAATTGACTTCATTTATGAAGACTTATTTTGGTCGCCAAATGTCGCCAATTTTGGCGATAATTTGGCGCGAACGGATATGAATATATAGTTTTATGCATATGATTGGGAAAATGATTACAACAATGAAAGTTAATAATTTGCGAGAAGTCGCGTTCACTAAAACTCATAAATTAATCGTTGGATTTTGTAATGTGCTATCTTGTTTCAAAATGTCCGCCACCCTAGAATTTCAAACTCCTGTATCTCAGCCGTTTTTTAAGATAGAGGTAAAACAAAAAATACTCCGGAATCCTTGTATCAAGGCCTAACACTTAAGGAAAAAATAAATTTGAATTTTTAACTTTTTTGTATATTTATTTTAGTTTTAAATATTTAAATGGCCGCCATCTTGAAACAAAATGGCGGACCAAGCTGGCCAACGAACTCGGTCGAGACATTAGTGAGCTTAATACACACAATTAGTTTCATCAAAATTGATTTATAAATACGAGTGCTATCGTATGACATAGGTCAGATATATATATATATATCCATATATATATATATATATATATATATATATATATATATATATATGACCTATGTCATACGATAACGCTCGTATTTATAAATCAATTTTGATGAAATCAATTTTGTATATTAAGCTCACCAATGTCTCGACCGAGTTTGTTGGCCAGCTTGGTCAGCCATTTTGTTTCAAGATGGCGGCCATTTAAAAATTTAAAACTAAAATAAATATACAAAAAAGTTACGGGTTAGGTCTTGATACAAGGATTCCAGAGCATTTTTTGGTTTACCTCTATCTTAAAAAAGGGCTGAGATAGAGCAGTTTCAAATTCTAGGGTGGCTGACATTTTGAAACAAAACAGCACATTAACGCGAGTACTCGCAAATTATTTTCTTTCATTGTTGTAATAATTTTCCCAATCATACGCATAAAACTATATATTCATATCCGTTAGCGCCAAATTCTCGCAAAAATTGGCGACGTTTGGCGAAATATCGCCAAATTTGGCGACCAAAACAAGTCTTCATAAATGAAGCCAATTTGGCTATTACTCAATAATTTGGCGAATTTCTTATTCAAATTCAGTATTAACGAATCTTTTGTAACCGTTTCTTTACATTTTAACTTGCTGTTTTCGTGTAACATTAGCTAAAATTTTAAAACGAAGATATAGGAAAGCTACCTTTTCCTCCTGGTACAGGCCGGAAGGACTTTTTTCTACTGTACTTTGTCAAGTTTTCTTAAAATGACGTTATATTTAGTTGACAACCTTACATGCCATAAAGAAAAAATGTGTAAAAATTTCTTGCAAGATGCTGTCGTTCTGCTAGCCGTCCATGGTAATCACAGGATCTCCGGCAAATGTTATCTGAAATTATAATAAAAAAAGAAAAGTGCCCAGTTAAACTGATGGCATTGAGCTCACACACTATTCACACTAATTGTATATTACACTCTCATTTCAAAGAATAATGCCCCTCCAGGAATAAATCAATCGACAATAAATTAAGAGGGTAGATTAGGCTCCCGTTCCCTCCTTTTATACTTAACCAATGAGCCCCCAAAACTAATCAGAGAAGCGCCACATCAGAATGAACCTATATATAAAATTTGAAGCAAATTGGATATTTCTATCAAGAGTTATCGCGTTACGTACATACATAAGTACATACATACATACATACATACAGAACCTGCGGGAACATTAGCTCTCAGTCTTTGACAGCATGTGTGCTAAAAAGCATAACTTTTTATATAAGTTGTAATTTTTCCAACTGGACGAAAGAGTCCGGTCCAGGATTCATTTTGGCTGAAGCTGCCAATGCTCCAACTGAGCAATCCCAGACAAATCTTGCGAATCTAATTCACCCAGTTAACCTTATTGATATAGCCTTACTGATTGGGCCAGAATTCGAACCAGGGAACTCTTGGCTGAAATCAGATGCTATAATCAATAAGGTCGACTGGGTGAATTAGATCCGCCAGATTTGTCGGGGATTGCTGAGTTGGTAGAGAATTGGCAGCTTCAGCTAAAACATCCCTGGTTCGATTCCTAGCCCAGACATTTTTGCCCAGTTGGAAAAATTACAACTTATATGATTTCTTTACCAATTTGAATAATTGTGTCAAAATTGATATAGCATAATATGCCTTTACACCAAACATTTGAAACGAGAGAGTAATCGTTTCGTGAACAAAATGGCGGACGTTCAAAGTTAAGGTAACGATTTTAAGAAAACATTTTTAACTTTGGTTGTTTATAAAAGTAGAAGATAATATTATATGGACAAAATGAACTATTCCACTCCAGATGATATTGTTGTTAAAATTTTGTCAAACTTTGTATAAGACTCACAGGGAAAATTGACACTTTCAAATCTAAGTAAATCGATGTTTTCATTTTTTATGAAACTTTTTGTTAAAATATGACGACACTATGCTTTCAATTCTAAAATACCAGAAATACTCATAATATTGAAACATGGACATACTCAAAATTGAGCACATACAGGTCAGTTCATACTCATTTTTGGAACATGGACATACTCAAAACTGAGCACATTCAGGTCACTTCATACTCTTTTCTGAAACATGGACATATTCAAAAATGATTAGAATCAGTTCAAACTCATTTTTGAAACATGGAAATACTCAAAAATGAGCACATGTTGTGTTATTCTCGAGTATGTGCATGTTTTCATAAATGAGTATATACATGTTTCAAACTTGAGTAATTTTTATTAAGAGCAATTTTGACTATGCGACATACTCAGATTTGAGATTTTTTTGCTCAGTTTTGAAAATGTCGTTTTTAGAGTGCTGGTTGAGATTTGTTCGAGTTATTGTGATCACCGATTTTAAAAACATGATTTTGAAATAATCACTTTTAAAGATTCAACTTATGAGTCTTGTATAACAGAACAAAATAAATTAAAGCGGAATAACTTTCTTACTTTTTATGAGATCGACTAGAAATTGAAACTGAATATTACTAATGGTACTTTCTGAAAAAGAAAAAGAAAATTTTTAAACGTTTGCAGGTAAGTAAAAGCAATAAAAAATTGCAGTTTTTGAAAGATGAAGATTGATCATTTTGAAAGATTGAGAAGTTTAATTGCCTGATTTTCAGATTTCCAACCTGATTGCTACAGAGTTTGGAAAAAATACTTACGATTCGTTCACAGTTGTTTTAATTAATATTGATATTGCTTAGAAAATATCCAATGAAGCAAATTTTGATGAATATGAAGTAGAAAGTCTCTTTCCGAATTGCTGCTCTTTTATCTTGCATGGAGTGTAAAATATTGTGGGCACAATACATTTTAGTTTCATAATGCCAATATGAAATGTTTTACATGTTTAATAATCTCCTATTCACTTTAATGATATATTTTAGGACACGTATGAACCATATATTTACAAATCTGATTTATAAAACTGGCGCTGACGTTATTAGTATGCTTAAGCGCAAGATTCTATTAAGTTTATGATGAAATTATTGAATTTTGTATATAAACCGATATTTAAAGGGTATATTGATAACAAACATTTAATTATCAGAAATTACCTTTTACACCGAAAAAGCTTTACGTGCATAAGTTGCTATTTGTAAAAGTGTTTGTTGCAAACTTATTTTTAGGCTATAAAATTAATGGTAATAAAAGTTGAAATTGTATAACATATCTCACTTAACTAAAAAATATATGCAAAAACATCTATAATATGATAAGAGAAACATGGGTTTTAGCAGAATGTGATTTCCATAATTAATTTTTCACATTTTATATATTGTATAACGCTTAAAAGGCGGGATTTGTAAACGAATATACTATGTATATTTTAATGTTTAGAAATATTTGATTTTGTATCTTTTAATATTTAGAAATATTTGATTTTGTATCTTTTAATGTTACCAATATTTGATTTATATAAGAGCATTTATTCGATTTGATTTTCAGATACACTGATTAATGAGAAGATCAAATAAATGATTGTGGTTTCGGACAGTAACTGTTGCGATTAATATTGATGATGTTTATGAAATATCTCATGAAGTAAATATTGATGAAATTGTCGTTGAAAATTTTGTTTTCGTTACTGAGATTTTTTTTGCGCAAAATAAGATGAATTGAAATCATCCACTTGTGGACAGCCAGTCGTTAAGCGTAGAAGCTGCTCTAAACGAGAAAAACATTTGAATCAAAATTCTTAATTATAATTACAAATGTCAAATATTACATTAGATATTAAAGTTTGAATATAAACTTAGTACAAAGTTAGGTTTTACATTTCAATCATAATATCACAACATTTTCAGATTATAAAATAAAGAAAAAATAAAAAAAATAAAATTGAAAAATAAACATAAAGAAATGATATATCCGCCATCATAAAAGCTTCTGAATCATTTACTTAAAACAAAACTATACCTTAATGAAACCTTAACAATTAAACATTAAAAAAATTCTACTTAGTAAGAAAGAATAAAGCTAAACATTAAAATAATTAACGAAACAAGTATTATTTTCCATAATATATCTCTAAAATAACTTTGCATAATATTAATAGTGGTATTTTGCTTAAAACTTAGAATTGCATTAAGAAATTTAGTTCATGATTACTAATTACAGAAAAAAATATAACAATCTGACTAAATTAATAATGAATGTAGACTTTATAAAAAATTTAAACATTAATATGTCAGGTATAGTAGGAGTGATATAAATACGAAGATACCAACAAAATGTAAATCATGTTCTACAAATTCAGAAAAAAAAAGTTAATATTAAATATAGTTTTATAAAAGCAAGTAAAAGGATCATAGATCTTTTTTGACAAATGAGAAATGTTTTTAAGAATGTGTAATTTATTTTAATTTGTAGTAGTTTAAAGCATAAAAAAATGTTATTTAGATTTTGTCTCACTGTTAGGTTTTAATTGAAATATAAATTATGTCTCATAAGATGTCAATTTCCATAGGTGTAAAACTTGAAACATCAGTTTAGGCTTAATGTGGAAACCCGAAAAGCAGCTGGTGTCTATGTAATCCTATGTTTGTCTGTCTGTACGTCTGGCGATAACTGCCACTAAAATTCTCCAAATTGTCTGCAATTAGGTAAATATGTTTATGATGTAACCGGAATTAGATGTACAGTTTTTGATTAAATTTGGTTCATTGTTCGAAAAATACAGAACATTATCTTTTACGTCATAATGCTTTTCTATGGGAATTAAGACGCTTTTTCAGCCTTCGCGCATTTCTTTTATGTCGCTTCCAAGACATTTCTTTTTTACTAGGCAGTTCGACCGTATCAAATTTAAAGGATAAACAAACTTCGTGATTGAAACTCTGTGTTAATGTTAACGTTGATTGGAAATTCTTGAAGGATTTTACAATGCTCATAATGGTTTTCAAATAATCTAAAGGATTTATAATACCGATCGTTTTAAGATTCCATAACTCATTAATAGGGCCTACCCGGCAGTATGGCTGGTAGAGGAGGCGATCGCCAAGCTGAAGGCCTGGGTTCTAGTCCCGGGTGAGGCATGCATGTAATTGTGTGTGATATCTTCTGTAGCTCGGTTGTCAAAGTGTCTGCAGAGGAAAGGAAAAAAGCCAAGAAAGTTGAAGATGCATGTAATATAAGACGAATCGTCACGTCCTGTACGTATTATATATATTTCTGTGATCAATTGAGGTCATGCCGGCATGTAGCTGTAGGAAAATATCTCAAATCCGTAATCATAAATCATTAATAGATGTATTTTGTGCATACAATAATACAGTAGTTACAACCATATAACTATTATAAATACTATTTACATTTTAGATAGATTTTCCAGTCAATACCCAATAGGGTATATCGTAAAGTATACGAAATTTTTTTTTGGCGCGGTGTGCAAAAGTTCTCTCTTAAGTATATTAGTTTACATGTTTTTTTTTTAAATTGAAATCCATTCATATCCGATGCTCTAAGCGCCCTAAAAATAGTTAGAAAATTGAAATATGAAAATTTATATATATATATATATATATATATATGATATTTAATATATTTTGAAAATATGATATTTAATAAATTTTAAACTTATAAATAATAATATTTTTATCATAATACATGAAGTATAAATTTAAAATCCCCGTAGCAATTTTTTTTTTACTTTGAAGATCTACATACTTCTAAAGTTTGTAATCCTTTTTGGTATTAAAATGGTTGATATGCCATCTTTATTTTATTCTATTCAATATGAAACCGTGTCTCTTTTCTTGTCCAGACACTTTCTGATGTCTGATACACTAGGCGAATGCATCTTTCAACAGCTTAGGTATGTCTTGGATATTTTGGCCATTCCTCCGTCTTTCCTTCTTTTACCATGGTCTCAATATCTTCTCAAGGCGCATTGAACAAAAGAGGTGTTTGAAAACGTCCAACTCGTTACCAGTCAATAAGTTCATAATAATCCTTTGCTTTGAAGTGTATTTTTGGTACTTGAAAAATTCTTTCTTCTTGTGATCCTCTATTTTCATTTCTAGCAGAAATTAGCTTTCGTATTGCTAAAGATGAAATATGTTCTCTGTTAATTGAGAGCATTCACAATAAAAAAAAATCAGGATGACAAAAGAAGTTATTTTGTTGAAAAACAGCGTGGAATAAATTTCTTAGATTGGGTTCCAAATATCTAGAAAATATGATAAGTTTACAAACATACCACGTTCCTTCTGTTATGGAGGGCTATGTTTTGATATGGAACTACACAGGGGCATAAACCATCATAATATATGTTGTAAGAATAATGAAATTCTCAGATGGATTTTCTGTGGCCACATATAACCTTAACATTCTACCTGAAGTTACCATCTTAAGTGACCAGGTTTTTTTAATGCCAGGTCAGAGCCACATTCATCATGTTATAATGCTATACAAATATCATATAAATATTTCTGAGCATTGCTGAGAACCATTCTATCTATGGTATCTGGCATATTATCCACAATTTTTAAAGAAAAGGAAGCTACAGGTTCCTTACAGATTTTGATTCCTGGACCAACTGTCCCACAAAAGGCTGTAGGTCCAATTGTTGCACCATCTAAAGAATTTAGTAAATGTCGTAAAGGTAGCTCATTTGTATGAAGAAAACATATGCACTTATGAAGCAAACGTATATAAATGTCTATTGAGTTCCAGCTCCATCAGGTAAATAACCCCTCCTTTGTGCCCAATATTTACATTTGTTCCGTTGCATCCATTTAGTGTAAGCCCATTTAATTGTATGTTATTTGATTAAAAAAATTGATTATTGCTTCTTTTATGTCTTTAGCTTCTCCTTTTGCAATTGTAACGCGTCCAATATACAGAGAGTCAGGTTCCTTTACATAGTATAATGTTCCTCCTTTGTAGTTTTTGTGTGGTGCTTTGTGCCCCTCATCACTTGTACTTTTGTGTTGTCTTTTCTCCAGACGAAACATAATCCGGTTAAAATAGACAGAAAGACTACTATATTGCTCGTCTCTGCAACTAATTTTTGAATATTTCTACGTTGTCGACGAATTTTGTTGCGATCTACTATATTCGAAGTCTCTCTATTGTTTACAATTCCAATAACATGTAAAATAGCACTGGAAATTGAATCAGCTGCTCTATCCGAAATTCAGTATATACTACATTCTCTTGTTACGGTAGGAAAATTTGAATGATTTTGTGGTTGATACTTCAAAGTAATTATATTCGTATCCGTATACGAGGAAGAAGACGTGGAGGGGAGCTCAAATCACTCAGTATCTTCTTATTTATGTACGTTGTAATCCTGGAAAAATGTCACTGGGGATTGAACATGAGCTTGAGTATCATTTTTAAACATTTTACGATTTACTCTTTCGTCTTTTATCTGTTTTCTTTTTCCCTTTTATCTTTTTGCTTGTTAGCAATTAAGTCCACTCCTCCAATAACCATTTTCCTATCTAATCTTTGATCTTTTATAAACATGCACTCAGCAAGTGCAATTTGCATTTTCTTTTCGCATTTAAAAGTGTTAAAATTCGAACAGTTGCAACATGCGATATCGAATAAACAATAATTATTTTCTTTACGATAATTATCTATTTTTTGTTGGTATTTTGTGTCATTTCTTCGCCCTTTATATGCTTTTAAAACATTTTGATATTCATCGTGACATTTTCTTAATTTTTCAGCAATACTCTTATGAGATACATGGGGAATGGACGCTCTAACCCATATTGACTCAATTATTTGAGCAACTACTTCAGAAATTTCAACAACTCTTTGCTCACTTGCAGGTACCGTCGTTTTCATTTGGGATTTCACAAATAAAAACTATTTTAGCACATCAGAAATTTTTGGTAAAACTCGTTCATTAAGTTCATTAAGCGATCCAAATATTGGACATTTGGTTCTTTGTCTTGTATTTGTCAACATTTTCCTTTCTTCAGACATTTCTTCCGTTGCTTATTTTAATGTTTATATGTTGATGTTCTTAAACAAATTTTAAAATAATAAATGCGTTGAAATAAATATTGTGGTATTATTAACCGATTCGATTATCCACATTTCAATTTTTCTATCCACCCTAATACACAACAGTGTGTTTCTAACAAAAATAAACCTGAATTCAAATGCATACAATTATTAACAAATAATGTGCACATAAATCGGCACCTAAGAGTATATTATACTATACTTTCAAGATGAGGTAAAACAATTTGTTTTTCTCTAAGCACAATATGTCTCTCATCAGTATAAACTTTTGGCACAAAACCAGTAATTTTATTTTCAGAGTATACCTAAGATGTACAACTAAAAGAATCATTCAAATCAAAAACAATTAAATCATAAACATTATGCCTTTCAACTGTAGTTGTTTCCAGTGCCCCCGCCCCCCCCAAAAAAAAACAAAACAAAACAATGCGTCATTTTAATTTTCTTTTTTGGAACAAGATGCAGATTCTCAACAACATTTTTGCTATCACAGATGTTTTGTGAACCAGAATCATTAATAGTACGAAGCTTTAGATCTCCATTCTCATTTTTTACTTTAACCATAAAATTCATAAGATAAACATTTTCAACATTAGAATAATTTGTCATAGTAGTAGTCTAAGAAATTTCAGTTTCATACTTATAATTCCGAATATTATCATCGAGACATAAGAAAATTATCAAATGTTTTACACTTAATACAGGTATTTTAAAATCTACAGTTTCTCGCTATATGATTAGATTGAAAACAACTAAAACAAACATTTTTCTTTAATAATAGTTTTTTTTTACTTTCTAAAGTCATAGTTTTGACAGAAGTACAATCTGTCGAAGGACGTCTCTTTTTACAAAATATACAAGTAAAATATCTCCTACCTAGATTTTCAAAGGAAGTGCTTACCTCAACGATGAAGCCGTTGCAGTAGGGGCATTTTGTAATCCCTTACGTGCCTTTTAAAATATGAATTAGCATCAAAAACACTGCGCGTTACCACAACAATTTCTTCACATTGAAGTTCGTGTTTAAGTACATTAAATTTTTCAGCAGACGCTCCTTATTGCTCATTACTTCAGAGTTCCTTTCCCACGACATCAAGACTTCTTCAGGGAGAACGGATTCTACTAGAGGAATCAGAAAATATCCGTTTGTTCCAAATCCAGCAACTTTCGAATTTAGAACTACTGCTTGTATTAAACATAGAATTTTTTCCGAGTCCAAAATGCTTTTATCCTAATGCATTTTCTGGAATTAAGACAGTAATGACAAATCATCCTGAGCATCGCCGTTAAATTCATTCAGTTTATCTTAGGCAGCTTAAAATTAGTCTTTTAAAATTTCATGAAATTTACTATTTTAATATTTATGTTTACAGCTATTTTTTACATCACTGTGTTTATATATATATATATATATATATATATATATATATATATATTATATTTTTTAAATAAATATTCACCTGCATTTTCTGTCTGTTACTTCTTTCTTCACTCCTGTTTATATTTTGTGGTAGAAAATGGTTTGGTATAGGTAATTAAATCGTTATTTAAAACAATATATTATATATTATTTCATAAAATATTGTATAAAATATGACATCCAATATATTCGAATTTACCACAAAATAATTGTTTTAAGTTCTAGATATGTAACTGATTTTTTTTTATTCCATTACGAAATTTCATTATATTTAGTAAGGTATAAAACTTTAAATAAAATACTTTGTGAGAAATTCAATTTCACGTTATTAAAAATTGCCGCAACTATGAAAACTGTAGTTTTATTTATTTTTGGAGCTACTTTTTACATAGGTTCATGTTATGAAAACTATTTATTTTACTTTAGCAGGAAATTATTTGTCTAAATTGCACTCATGTCACTTCTGTTTTTATCTATCGATTGAAAATAGAAATAAAGTATTTTATGGAAGTTTTAGTAACAAAAACCGAACACAGAATTTGTGGAAACGATAAAATGGGAGGGAACAACCCTGTTCTTTCCAGAAAGTTGATGAAGTGTGAGGCTCATAAAGATTTAGCCAAGCTGTATTATGTCTCGTTAAATTACTTTTGAGAAGTTTGTTACAAATATCTTTAACTGAAAATTGAAAAGTTGTGCAACTATTTTACAGATATTTAATAAAAAATACATTTTTGGATGAAATTATGTATTTTAATTTTGTTGATTAAATTAAATTTTGAAATACCTAATTCTTTTCATACTTAGATTAGAAACATTTTCATTTTTCCTTCGATATTATACTTAAGTCATCTTAGGAAATATCAATGGAATTGAACATTATTTATCTAAAATAAATAAATTAGAAAAACATAAATATGTTGTAACGATAAATCTTTAAAAGTGTCCGCTGTGACATTCATGATACATTTAACCTTTATACCCCAAATTATGAATTAATAAACATTTCATATTACCAAGCATTTACTAAATTTTTCAAAATATATTAGCGGATTTGTTTAATTATTAATTATATTTTTGAAGATATTCATCTATTAAAATGAATAAACTACATCGTTATTCATAGCAGATTAGTTAAATTTTTATAATTAACTTCAAACCATCTGATTTCGGGGCTTTCAACGGGAAAGGACGCCGTGACACAGATTTAACGAAACGCAATTTATTTATAAGAGTAAAAAAGAAATTAGTAGTATAGTGGGTAAATTTTAATTCAGACTATCAAAAATCCCCTTTTTAAGAAAAATTGAAAGGGGTGGGGAATCCTTTACCATTAAATTTAGCTTACTTAACTTAGCTCCAAATGACCTCAACGTTCGTTCTACAGGAACCTAAGAAATTCATTTTAGTTGATACTATTTTTACATATGGAACTTTGGAGATCCCGATAATTTTTAATCAAGTAGAAAGCTCAATCTTCTTACGGAATTAAAGAAAAATTACAGCTGAAGTGTCTACTCAAAGGTCTAATCTGAAACTACAGTATAAGTCAACATGTGACTTGCATTTTATGATAAAACCCAAAATCCCGAGAAGGCAAGTTGAGTTCAAAATCTAATGATTCCCTCTTAAACTACACTACTATACAACCACAGTTACCTAACAAACATATTGGGAACATGACTGTGACTAGGAGATTACCGCACATACATGAACACTGAGCTTTATATAGTATAGCAGGAGATCTGTCTTGCTATTCCCCAAAGTGATTTCCAGCGGTCAGCATGGATGGAGACAGTGACGATATTTTTGGTTCGCATTCATGGCAAAACATGTTGTTTATTGCATTCCCTTACATGATTAGAGAGTCATTTACTAATTAGATAAGCATAGCTTTTTTAAAGAAACATAAATTGGGATAATCGTAAATGAGAACACTAATATATAACTAGATTAATTTTGAGACAATTATTCGAATTAATCATATGAGATGTAATTTTCCCAACTAGGCGAAAAGGTTCGGACTAGGATTCAAAGATAGATCCCTGGTTCGAATCCTGGCCCGCACTTTTTCGTTCAGTTGGGAAAATTACATCTCATAATATTTATTTACCAATTTGAATAATTGAGTCAAAATTAATCTAGTGTAATCACGTTTCCAGCGTTTACTGGAGGTCCCACTAACTGCGATTTATTCTGTCGATCTGAATCAGAAATCAGACCAGATGCTATGATAAATAAGGTTAACTGGGTGAGTTAGTTTTCCCCATATTCGCCCGAGACTGCTCAGTAGGTAGAGCACTGGCAGCTTCAGCCAAGAGATCTCTGTTCGAATCCTGGACCGGACTGTTTCGCCCAGTTGGGAAAATTGCATCTCATATAATATCCAACATTGACAACGTGGTCTATTTTTATCTTTGCCTTGCAAGTTTCTGACCGCCGACTCAGGACACATGATATATATGGAGTTCAGTGTACATGCGTACTTTGCAGGATCTTCAGAAATGACAGAATAGGTCTCATTCACGCACAAATGTTAATAATTTGGGACACAGCGATCGCACGCAAAATCTGAAAACTCACTCGTACAGAGTACCCTTATAAAAGAGTAGATAAGAACTCTTTCACACCCATTTCTTAAAAATATTATTACTAGTATTTTATAGAATTAAAAAATGTAAAATAATAATGGACTTCAAATATAAATTAAAAAATGAGAACTGCAAATTTCCACTTCATGTATTTCAACATCAAGAAAGCTGAACAGTTAATGGGGAAATGGGGTTATGGGGAAATGGGGAAAATGGTTATTAATGGGGAAATTTTTTTATCTGTGTATTTATTATTTCCTGCAACGAATGATGTTTTTAGAACATTATAAAGCAAAGTATCTATATCTCATCCAAACTTGTTATATTGCCAGTCGATGTGTGAATTTTATAACCGATTTTTAATAGTACTTTAAATATCATTGACGCCAAACGTTAAAGTATATATATCCAAATATTAACAAATATTGAAAATAATACTCATTTTAAAGTTATTTAAATAAACGCTAAGTAATATATGATGTATATTATGAATGTTTTAATATTAAATGTTACTGGAGTAAAATAATTTATTTATGGACAGTACAGAAATATTTATTTGATATCATAAAAATATAATTTCATTTAAATTTAAAAGAAATGTATTAAAAATGTATAAAAAATTCTATTAAAAATGTATAAAAAATTGTATTGTAAATAGATAAAAAAAAATGTGTAAAAAACGTATGTTATAAATATATAGAAACAATAAGCTTTGTTTATCTTATAAAAAAATCATCCATTTGAAATATGAGTGAATTGTGATAATAATTTTATTTTATTATTATAAAATGTTAAGTGCGTTATTGTTAGAATGTTATTCCATGAAAAGGCATGAATACAAAACTCCTCAATAGTAAGTGAAATACGAAAAGTAAGTTAAAAGCTGTAACTTAAGTAATAAAGTTAGATAAACCTACAAAAATCTTAAAGTTAAATACCTTATGGAATTAAGTTAATTAAAGGCTTTGAAATAAAACGATTAAAGAAATTGTTCAAAATTGGCTATTTTATGTTCTTTGCCGATTAAAAATTGACTTTTTCGTAACATAAAAGTATAAATTTATTAAATTGTAGAGTTTAATAAAAACGCAGAATGCTGATAGCAACACACACAACATAAAAACAGAAACTTAAAAAGATGCATATATAAAACACTTGATGCATATACAAACATTTAGAATTGGATAAGTCTGTTTATTTGTTGTTTTGAATAAAAGTTATTTTTGAACAAAACCATAGATGATTTAAAGGGATTGTATCGCTATAGCTTTTAGCTTCTTACACAACCGAAGTCATAACACTAAGTGAGAGGCAGTTTCATCTGTATAACAAATCAAAGCACATGTTTCGTACTGTCATCTGGTGGCTATTTCCAAAAAAAAAAAAAAAAAAACCTCTTCCTCTGACACTTATATCTAACATAAACATATATAAAATTCAAAATGGTACTTATTTTATTTTGCGAGGAATAAATAGGTAAAATGTAAAAAAAAAATATATTAAAAATGTACAAAATAGACATGTTTGGGACACACAAAATACAAACTTTAAGTTTAACAAAACTCCATTAACACTGAAATAACGCGTATCTAAACCGCGTATCTTCTATATTTTTTTAAGTTCTGAAATAGAAGAATCCCTTTGATTCCCCTTTGTGAATATCCCTTTGACATTCACACTATTCGTTAAAACCCATTGATTTTCCATAGGATTACAGACAAGATTTAGGGAAGGCTAATCAAGAATTGTGATATTTGCATCCCTCAACCATGATTTTATTGGCTTGCATGCCAACACGGACGCATTTACTTATTGGAATACCCAATTCGGTCTATCTAAAATTTATTAAATGTTAGTAACTGATTTTCATGTGTTGCCTGGAATGCCACATAATATCATTTTCTCTTCAAGAATGGTAAAAAAGTTATTCCTTTTTTTTTTGGCAAATTCTTCTTAAACAATAACCTAATCTTCTCCACTTTGCCGTGTTCTGAATTGACTTAAGGGAAATTTTTGAAGATCATGACGATAGGACGAAAAATCATCTGGAACTTCAAAGATCCTTTTGATTCGTGACCTGCGGTCTTTCTTGATTGTATGACATCTGCTGTCGGGCCCAATGCAATCATGCTTATTCATAAACTAACTGTAAGCATGGTTTGCGACATAATTCTACTTTTTTTAAATGTCCACATTTTATAACCCGCCTACGTATATTTTCTGCAAACACCGTAGTTAAAGAGATTTATTTTCATTTACAAAGCATTTTTTTATATCACTCGAATCTTTTTATTTGTCTACCATCCAGTATACTGGTCACTCTTGTCTTCACGATCGTGATTATTATAGATATTTAGCACCACGTACACTGTAAAAAAATCCTGAGGTTACTAAAATATTTTTAGTATATTTGTATTCCACAGAATTTTTAGTAACCGGTATTATAAACCGGAATCGTTGCTAGCTGTTCTCTAGTAGTGTTTCTAGCTGTTGTCTGGTAATTCTTACATATTTTCTTGTCTCTGAGTAAGAATACAAAAAAAAATTTAGTAATTGCAAATATCAATGAGAAAAACTAAAATGTTTTCGGTACATCGACCCATTTTTTTACAGTGTATAAGTATTCAATAAATACCTTGATTACAATGGTTTAATGCAAAAAAAATATTAGAAATTCGGTTTAATTTGCCAAATCTTAAAACTATTGTAATTCGGATATCGTGTTAGCTTCGCCATTCTTCTAAGCAATCAAACGTGCTTTGCAGATTAAAAAACAATTTTCGAAATCGCCGTTTTTGTTCATAAAACCACTTCGGATCTTCAATTTTCAGAAATCTGAAAAACGTACCTGTACTGTTGTGTCAAGCAAAAATAATATTTCTGACGTTCAAATGCGTTTCAATATTTTGGTAAATCTTTCATGTCGTACAATTTACTGTTTGTTTATATATATATATATATATATATATATATATATATATATATATATATATATATATATATATATATGTGTGTAATATAAGTCAAATTTAACAAAATCTTTTGATTATTTTTAAGAATTGCCTCAGTGCCCATACTTTTGTGTAGGAACTGTGTGTAATAAGTTATTAAATTTTAAAATTTTTTTATCAAATGTTTGAAAGTAAAAAAATTGAAAAATAGACCTGCTGTTCATACTGATAAATCGATTGTCTAGCGCCTATAATGTATGGAAATTTACTGTTGTTCATTACTTACAGTCGGATAAGACTAAACAGGGAATATCTAAACACTAAAATACTTCTCATGAAAATAAAGACTATTATGTATATTTTGTGAAATATAGTAAAACTTTGAGCTAATTCTATGTAAAAGGAATATATTGTAATTAATTTTTTTATCAAAAATTATCCCATAAAATTTTTTATCACATTCGCAGCTTACGGAAATATATTTTATCTCTTATTTACATTGCACACGAACATCCTTCAGCAGCGCTATTCGCATTTTTTTTTCATTGCTCCCAACGGCGTAGTGTTGAAAAATAAACAAAGGATTTTTATTAAGTAATTAGAAGTTTGCAAGTTGAAGATCTTCCGATAATTCTTATTTAAATGTCTTAAGTTGTTGTAAAAAGGCTATTTGAAGAAATGTTTTTTTAATGTTGAACTGTACAAAAGACAGTTTTATTTAAGTATTTTAAAATAACGATGAGTTAGAAAAGAAAAGCAAGTTTCACATTTATAAAGTGGAATTTACAGTTTCCATTCTTTTAAGAAAGCTTTTTTGATTTTGGAACAATAAAATATTCAGGTTAAATGGAAACAAAGTGTTTTTACATAACCATAAAATAATATCACTAATTATAATTAAAATGTAGACAAATGCTTAAGTGATTAAAAGAAATAACAAAAGGCTTATGAAAACCTTTTTAATGATTCAACATACGTTTCAACGCTACATTTCGGCGTCATTTTCAAGAAAAATATAATGATAAAAAATATTCTTGCAAATTTTGAAAAAATAACCTTGAAGACACGAATCACGAGATCCAAATATGTAAAAAAGAGAAAAGCAGGTGCTTGAAGTAGCCAACTGTAATCGTAAAAATTATATTTCGTTATTGCTTTTTCAAACGGATAAGAATCTCGTGCCAAATTTTGGGCAATTCAAATGAAACGGTTTCGTTGCAACTGTTCTAATCCGTGGTTAGACCACGTGGTTAACCGTGGTTCGGTTATCCGTGAATCCATAGAAATCTAGATGCGTAACGCAAACATTTGCAACGAAACCGTTTCATTTGAATTGCCCAAAATTTGGCACGAGATTCTTTTCCGTTTGAAAAAGCAATAACGAAATATAATTTTTACGATTACAGTTGGCTACTTCAAGCACCTGCTTTTCTCTTTTTTACATATTTGGATCTTGTGATTCGTGTCTTCAAGGTTATTTTTTCAAAATTTGCAAGAATATTTTTTATCATTATATTTTTCTTGAAAATGACGCCGAAATGTAGCGTTGAAACGTATGTTGAATCATTAAAAAGGTTTTTATAAGCCTTTTGTTATTTCTTTTAATCACTTAAGCATTTGTCTACATTTTAAAGTGTTTTTATTTCACCTTTTAAAAATCTCTAACAGAATCATAGCTTATATGCTTATTAAACAAAGGGCATAAATGTTCAAGCTAACCGAATCTATCCTTTATTTATGTCAAAATTAGATATCTGAAATTATCTATTATATTTTCATCGATTTCGAATATTTTTGCTACACTGATAAAGGATTAGCCACCAGGCAGAATTTTTTTGTTTTAGTCAATATAGTGGATTTTTGTGCCCTGAAAGGTATTCAGATAATACGGAACATTGTTTTCCTTTCCGTATATTGCTTTATTTTAACACATTGACGGACAGTAGGAACAAGTGAAGTTCGAAAATTGACACTATATGTTTTTGTAATTTTTAGAATATTAGAAGTATAGTTTTACTCTTTCTGCTTAAATAAACTTAATTTTGATTAATTCAGAACCTTTAATTAGGTTTCACTACTCCCTTCACAACCACGTCAGGGTGGCCAGTGATCAGGGAAAAATACATTCAAAAAAAGTGATAAGCACCAGTATATTCTTATAGAAAAATTTATGTTGATTATTAGATCAAATAATGAATTTGAATTTTTTTATAAGAATATACTGGTAAATATCATTTTTTTACTGTATTTTTCCCTGACCACTAGCCACTCTGCACGTGCATACTGAAGCTGCAACTCGTAAAACAGGTGGAAAACGAACTTCAACCTAAAAAATTGTTTCCAAAACATGACACTGGGCTTCTGCTTGTACACCGGTAAATGCACATTTGTGCTCCTATAGCCGTAGTGTCTAAAAACGACCGTTTCGTTTTGGGTGGCTATAGCCGTCATGCCACATTGTAAACTTCGCTTTGGCGGCTATAGCCGCAAGTGTCCGACAACGTGTTAAATGGATCCGGTGTTCAAAATAATATTTTCTATATTTATAGGCATTTTTAATGCATTTTTTTTTTCAAAAATGTGTTTTTCTTTAAAGATGACTTTTCAAATGAAATGTTTTCTAAAACATTAAAATTTTAAAATTGTTTAAATTTTAATATATTTGATAATCTACTCGCCCGATTTCATTACTTTTTTACACTACTGTGTGTCGAAAATGTTTTTTGTTAATTTGTCTTCAGGATTTATAAGAGTATTACTTTTGTTTCTAACAAATTTTAAATTGAAAAACGAAAAAATTTTTAGAGTGGATTTTAGCTCAAGCAATGAATTTTCAAAATTTTGACGTGGAATTGAAAATCCCAAAGAAAATTTGTGAAAACATAAGAAAAAACTCTGTACAAAATTTCCTACATATATCTTGCGATAAAGTCTAGATATATCTAGATATATCTATATATATCCTTTGGAAGATGACAATATGAACAATTCCATTCTAAGATATATGGACTTATAGTATTATTTAAGTCCAGGACAAAACTGGCAGTAAAACATAAAAATTGTTAGATTTGCTGATGGAATCATAGTTAAAATACATGATTTGCTATTTAGTTTATTTCATTTTGTATTATTTTATTAGCAAGAAAAATAAAAAATACATTTTTGAGAACTTTGACTTCCAGACTGCCTTAATAAATTATTCTTATATGTGTTTTGTCACCGCTTGTATAATATTTAAAAAAGAGATAATCATTTAAATGCAAAAGGAACTCAAAAGAAAACATTTTTGTGCTTGTAAGGCCACATAACGTTTATCTATAATGCCCTCTAAACAGATAAAGTCACAAGATTAAACTATTAAACTAATTTTCTGTTTCCAAAGCGAAAATTACAAAAATAAATAAATAAATAAATAGATCTGGTAAAATAATGTATAAACTATAAAATAGAGGTAATCTGCTTTTCATTCTCCAGCAGTAGTTAAGATTTCATATTATTTATCAACATATTGCTCGATATTTTTTTGTGGAATTTGCTAATACATCCTTTTCTGTTTTTTAAGTGCTGTAATCGTTACATCAAGATTCGCTTTATATAACAACCTATAGAGACTTTTCAACATCTCTTCATAAATACGAGGTAGTTTTTCCAATACACGCCTCAGTAATTTAATAAGAACAGTAAATAGCTGTACTCATGGATTTCTGCACCATGAAACTGTACTTGGATCGCTTGAATATACCATTTTATTTATTTTTACTCAAAGCAAGCTAGTTGTTCATCTATTGTCAATTCAAATATATTTATTTTGTGTAAATATAAACAAAATGAGCTCGAAAACAGAAAATGGTACTGACTTTGCTTTATGTGATTTGAAAGGCTGAATAGTGATTATATGTAATTCACATGCAGTAAACCTATATAACTTAATTAAAAATTCAATAACAATTAATTTTAATAAATTAAACAATTCAATACACTATCAAATCTATGAGTTTCAAATATATTTCGATTTTAGACAAAGTAAGGACATGGCAGTGGGCGACGATTTAAATACTGTTTATTAAAAATAAACAAGATATTGTTCCATCGCTTCTATATTGTGTTTCAACTTTTATAATTAATGCTTAGACATTGTTGTGTTCCATATTTCTCAAAAGAGCATAAAATTTGCTTGAAACAAATATTATTATATTATATTATCTTACTGAAAACTAAACATTAATTCATTTAGAATGTTACAAATTCTTCCTTTTCCATTTGTTATAAATCAACATTTAAAGAATCAGAGGAAATTTCCAATAAAATATAATGTTGTCTTAAAATGACTATAAATGTTTACCCCTTTGTATGAAGGGCAAAACATAGACGAAAACAAAAGCACTTGAGTAATGTTTAACATAGTTACGCTAATTATAAATAAATCACATGGATTGTAATTTTCCAACTGAGTTTTAAAATGTCCGGGCCAGAATTTAAACGAGAGATCCTTTGGCTTAGGCTATTAGTGCCCTGCCAACTGAATTATCCTGGACGAATATCGTGAACAAAATTCACCCAGCTAACATTTTAGATTATGGCATCATGGCTGTTATCTAAAACAGATCAGATCAATAAGGTAAATTGGGTGAATAAGGTCCATCAGATTCATCTAGGATAGCTCACTTGGCAGAGCGTTGGTAGTTTAAGCCATAAGATGTCTGGTTCGAATCCTGGCTTAAACACTTCTTCACTCAGTTAGGAAGTTACAACGCAGTTAAAAGACAATAAATACGAAAAAAAAAATGAAAAAGATCGAAAATTTGAAAATAATTTGATTTTTTAGCGCTAGAAACTTGAAATTTGTAATAAAGGTAGTATTATGATATAAAATAAGGAAAAATTAAAAAATCCGGGAAATAAAAAAAAATCGTGAAAAATAAAAAATTGAAGATAATTCGATCTTGTAATCTTAGAAACTTAAAATTTGGTGTAAAGGTAGTATTTGCAATTCAATAAAAGAAACAATTAAAAAATTCGTTAAAATCGAAAATAAAATCGAAAAATCAAAATGTCTGTAAAAAATCGAAAATTAATTCGATTTTGTAGTGCTAGAAACATGAGTTTAAAGATAATTGTCCTATTAGCTTGTATACCACCCCTAATTGTTTTATGTTATTTTCGCCGGATTATTCTTTTCTTTTCTTTCGTTTACGAATTTCGTTATAGAAAAGTTTATAGATTGTTATTAGATCGTTATAGATTGGCTACGTTATGGGAGATTTCTTTATAGACAGGTTTGTTTTCTTTCACAGGTTATACTCTACTTAATTTGTATATGAAATATGGATTGTTAAATGATGTTAGCCCCAGAAAAGTGTTCACAGCTCCCCCTCCCCTTCCGACATTACTGGCTGGTTATGGCTTGAAAGTCCTTTCTAAATAAAATCATGTTGACTCTAAGATTCTAGTGATTTATCTCTAAATTCAACATAAATGATCCTAATAAGACGGATCAAAGAAGTACTATATTGGCATGACAATCAGGAAACTTCATAAATCAATAAATTTATAACAAGTCGAAAGTTTGAAAATAATTCGATTTTGAAGTCCTAGAAGCTCGACATTTGGCAGAAGGATGGGGTTTAGGATACAAAGTAAGAAAAAATAATTAAAAATCCGGAAATTAAAAAGACTAAAATACAACGAAAAATAAAACATCGAAAAATCGAATATAGTTTGATTTATTGGAAATTTCCAGAAATTTTAATTTTGGCTTTCTTTTTATCTTAAAAAGTACTTTTATGTTAAATATCATCTAGAGCTGCGAGTAATATCTCAGATGGAAAACTCCTTTTCTGGAAGCAATTGAGAGTACTTTTGACTGACCCTCCCATGTAGTGCTTGCCTAGGAACCTGAAACTTCTTTTTTTCTACAAGACTTTGCAAACAAACAAAGCTTCAAATTTTTGGTATCTCCAAATAATAGGTACAGAGTGTGGGCTTAGCGAAAATCAGTGATGTCCAAAAGAGTCCAAAATCAAGAAAAGGATGATTACTTTCAAAAAGAAGTGAAATCCCATTAAAAACGTCACCTATGAAAAATGCAGTCAAGTCTCGTGACTCTTTTACCGCAAAAAGTTCTGAGATCGTGTAAAGCCAAGTTTAACAATCTTATTAACTCTGAAATTTTCATCCACAAATCACTCCTAGTCTCTACATCTTTAGTTAATTATTATTTTGTGATTTGCCAATTACGTAGCACGAGAATGTGATGATATAATTAGTCTTAATCAAATAATACCATCCCAACCCATAACATATTAAAGTGTAATAACTTTCCTGTGCGTATATAATTAGCCTTAATCAAATTATCTCATCCCATCCCAAAACATAGTAAGGCATAATGACTTCCCTGTGCTGCGTAATTGCCAAGTCACAAAATAATAATTAACTAAAGATGTACAGACTAGGAGTTATTTGTGAATGAAAATTTCAGAGATAGTAAGATAGCTAAACTTGGCTTTACACTATCTCAGAACTTTTTACGTTAAAAGAGTCACGAGACTTGGCTGCATTTTTACAGGTGACGTTTTTGATGGGTTTCTTCTTTCTGTAGACCAAGAAATATACCCACTTTCGCATTTTCACCTCTGTTAGATGAACCATTTGTCGGGAGCAGTAAGAGAGTGGACTGTAGTAAGTTTTTAATTATTTATTTAATTAATTGCCAAGGGGCAAGTGAAGTTTTGTTTAACTTCTGGTTTGAGCGCAAGGGCACTCGTGACATGAGATGCTGCTCGTTTTGAGAACGAAGCTCAACTGACGGTTTTACAATTTATCAGCTAGGTGGCGCTGATCTATTAAGCAAACTTCGGGAGCGCACATACCGGCCCCCATTGAAGTATTCTAATAGTTCAATGAGATACAACAAATGAATATACAATAACATACAATGAATTATTAATTAATGGCTACACATTATGCACTAATATATAATACAATGATAAGAAATAATAAATTCAATAGATAAATGCTAAGATTAATTGATATTATCGTTATCTACAATAGGTAAAATACATATGTTAGAAATACTTCTTTTGTAAAGTCCAGATGGAGTACGAACTACTACAACTCTGACATTATCATCATTTCCCTTTATTATTTCTGAAATTCGACCTATTATCCATTTACAAACTGGTAGGTCACCATCCTTTACAAGAACCATCATACCTGGTGCAACGTTTTCTTTTTTAAAGAGCCATTTGGACCTCTGCTGTAAATGGCTTAAATAGGAATTGGTCCAATTTTTCCATATGAGTTGCACGATTTTTTGAGTTTTCTGCCATCGGTCGAGCAAGTTTTCCTTTTCATTTATCAAATTTGGCTCAGGTAGAGCATTGATTGGTCTTCCAATAAGGAAATGACCTGGGGTCAAAACTTCATAGTCTTCTAGATCAGAGGACAGTGGGGAAAGAGGGCGAGAATTAAGAATACCTTCAACTTGGGTAGTAATTGTCAAAAATTCTTCTAAAGTTAATTTCATAACACCAATAGATCTTTTTAGGTGATATTTGAACTGTCCGACACCTCTCTCCCAGAGACCTCCAAAATTTGGTGAACGAGGGGGTAGAAATTTCCAGAGAACTTGCTCGGATGACAGGAATTTTGATACATCATCATTATTCTTATCTATAGAATTTAATAATTTTTTCAATTCTCTAGATGCTCCAACAAAGTTGGATGCATTATCACATGAGATTGTACTACTTTTGCCTCTGCGAGCAAAGAATCTTTTTAGAGTTGCAATTAATGCATTAGAAGTTAAATCAGAAAGCAACTCTAAATGCACTGCTTTTGTCACCATGCATATGAAAATTGCTACATAAACCTTATTAAACATTCCTTTTCTTTGGTTGCGATATTTAATCAAAAATGGACCACATAGATCAAGTCCTGCATTAGAAAAGGTTGGACTTTGGATTACTCTCTCAGGGGGTAAATTACCCATGATTTGATTGACAATTGTAGGTTTTATTTTGAAACATTGAACACAATCGTGAACAACTTGACGAGCAATGTTTCTTCCGTTAATAGGCCAAAATAATTGTCTTACAGTATTCAATAGTCCTTGAGGACCAACATGTAAGTATCTTTTATGATAGTAAATAAAGATGATTTCTGTTAATTTACTACCTGGGGGTAAAATAATTTGGTGAGATCGGTCATAGCTTAAATTTGAGTTAAGCGACCACCTACTCTTAATAGATCATCTTGATCTAGAAATGGATTTAAGAACCTTAACTTACTTTTTATAGGGATAGACATGCCCTTTTTCAATGCCGAAATTTCTGTTGAGAAATACTCACCTTGAATCTTTTTCAGCAATACATTTCTGGCAAATTTTATTTCCTCCAACATTAAGTGATTTTTAAGTTTAACATTATTCTTGCAGTTGTTAAAAAACCTGAAAATAAACGCTAATACTCTTATTAGTTTCACATAACTGTTTGAAATATTAAGAAAAGAGTTAATAAAGTCATTTTTTATAACTGAAGTTAAGACCAGAACTGACTTTAGTTCCTTTAAAAAGAGTTCATCATTTTTGTGAGAGTCATTTTGAGGAAAAAGTTCACTAATGTCCTTTTTCAGGAAATCGGGGCCTTCCCACCACAGTTTGTTGGTTGAAAGGGACGTAGCATCTTGACCTCTGGATAAAGCATCAGATGGATTAAGTTTTGAAGGAACGTATCTCCACTCATAGTTTTTTGACAGTTCTTGAATCTGAGAGACTCGATTGCCCACAAAGGTTTTAAGGAGATGAGGTGAAGTTTCTATCCAGGCTAAGGAAATGGTGGAGTCTGACCAAAGTATGACCTTGTCAAAATTAAGCTTTAGTGCTTTTACTACTCTTTGAGTAAGTTGGCACAATAACAAACACGCTGACAGTTCGAGTCGCGGGATGCTGAGAGTTTTAATTGGGGCAACTCTGCTTTTGCTGCAAATGAGATGAGAAGCAGGAGAACAAGAGTTCGATACTGATTGGAGATAAAGAGACGCTCCGTAAGCCCTTTCACTAGCATCAGCAAAGCCGTGCAATATTATAGTTGATACATCTTTAATGAGAATGCATCTAGGTATATTGAATGATTCTATCAAAACAAGTGAATTAAGGAACTTGTCCCATGCTTGAGCAACAGGAAGTGGAATGTTATCATTCCAGTCACACGTTAGTAACCACAGTTTTTGCATAAAGATTTTAGCACGGCAAATTACCGGCCCTAGTAACCCTAAAGGGTCGAAGAGTCTGGCAATTTGACTTAAAACTTCGCGTTTTGTATAGTTAGCACTTCTGTTGACAATCACCATAAATTTAAAAGTGTCACTACTGCAGTCCCAAAGTATTCCGAGAGTTTTAGATGAAGTATTTTCAGAATTTTGGTTAAACGGAAAAATTTGAGAATCAGGGGTTATTTCTTCAACAACATTAGATTGCCATTTATGTAAAGACATCTGGCCTCTTTTGAAGAGATCTGTCAATTGTTCTTTAATTTCGTTAAATTCCGCAATGTCTGAAGACCCAGAAAGGCAATCATCCATGTACATATCGCTCATTACGACCTTAGCTGCTAATTGAAAATTGGTTGCTTCATCTGTTGCTAACTGCTGGAGAACTCTAGTGGCGAGGAATGGACTACTTGCACAGCCATATGTAACTGTTTTCAGGGTATAGATTCTGTCCGGTTTTTCCCTCCCCTCTCTCCACAATATTTTTTGATATCTAGTATGCAACGTATTTACTTCTATTTGTCGAAACATTTTATTTACATCAACAATAAATGCGAAAATATTTTTCCTAAAACGGATCATAATCGCAAAAAGATCATCCTGTATTAACCCTCCTTTAAACAATAAATCGTTTAGAGACTTTCCATTACTAGTTTTACAACTCCCATCAAAAACAACCCTTAATTTAGTTGTGGTACTTGACGGTCGCAAAACACCGTGATGAGGGAAAAAATATCCTGCATCAGGATTTGTGTCATCAGACATTTCCTCCATGTGTCCCAATGTAGCGTATTCTCTTAGAAATTCTATGTATAATTCCCTTAATTTGGGATCTCGTTCTAAACGTTTCCATAACTGATTTAATCTTTTAGTGGCAATTTGTTTTGAATCTCCCAAAGAATTATCTAACATTTGAGATTTAAAGGGTAATTCAACTACGTACCTACCGTCCGGTTTTCGGTAATGAGTTTTTAAAAAATGTTCATTACAGTAATTTAACTCCTCACTAACTAAGGGTTTTAATTCACTTACCTGATCTAATTCCCAAAAGGAGCTTATTTCTTTTTCTAATTTCTTAGATTCTGTTATCAAGAAACAAGAATCAGAAGATTCCTTTAAATTCGAGATCGAATTGTAAACAGCACCTGATATAACATGTCCAAAAATTGTTTCTACTAACATTAATTGAGAATCATCAATTTTAATTTTATTTGATCCTATTAATTCATAAAATAACTCTGCTCCAATAATCGCGTGTACACGTTTCGGTTTGTTCCAGTTATTATCCGCTAAAATTATATTCGCCGGCAATTTTAATTTCGACGCATTCACATATGAAGGGGGAAGTTCGGCAATTTTCGGGACAACTACCATATCTAACTGATAAGATTTAGTTTTGCTTTCATTCGTTAATTCTGTACTAATAAATGATTTAGCGTTTAAGCATAAATCGTTAAGTCCGGAGATCGGAATATGAGTTTTTTGTTTACGCAATCCCAACACGTTTGCAGCATATGCACTTATTAAATGTGAGCTAGAACAACTGTCTAATGCTGCAATTAATGGTTTAAATTCCCCAGAACAATCCTTCAAATATATTACAGCTGTATTTAAAATCACACAAGATTTATCTGTTTTATTTTCCTTCGCGAAAAATGTTTGATTATCAAGAGAGGGGGGGGAAGAATTTTGGCGTCCGTCTTCCTCCTCAAAAGGTCGATTTGTTTTGTTATTTTGATTAATTGGATGTAATAGAGTGCTGTGTTGTTTGCTATTACAAGCAAAACAGCTGTACTTTGATACACAGGGATTAGGTAAATGATTATTTAAACATGAAAAACATAAGTTGTTATTTTTTACAATTTCTGTTCTTTTTGTCACATCCATTAGTTTGAATTTCTCGCATCTATATAACGAGTGTTTATCCGCACATCCTAGCACGCAGCTTTTTCCATGTTTTGCTTTAGTTAAAAATGATTTTTCATTATTTGGCTTAGCGCCAGTTTTCCAACTGTACGGAATCTTTCTATTTTCTTTAGGCAGAAAAGTATTTTGAAGAATTCTAGCTCTTTCTTCCAAAAAACTTAAAAAGTTATCTAGTTTAGGAATTTCATTTTTAATTAATTTCATTTCGAAACATTTTTTTATTTCAGGATCCAGTTTTTGAAACAGTATATGCATTATTAAAGCATCTGACAGCTCGTTTGATTCAAACTCGAGTAATTTTAATGCACGCAAATTACATTTAGTATTATCAATTAATTGCATTAAATGGTTAGGAGAGTCTGGTACCTTTGATAAATTTAATAATTTAATAATATGACAATCAATAACTGCCCGTTTGTTTTCGTATCTTTCTTCTAAAGAAGACCAAAGAGATTCATAAGTATCTTGTGCTGACTCGAGCCTTTTGGCTTCACCCTTTAGACAGCCCTTTAAATAGCATAGCTGCTGAGTTGAATTTAGATTTTTATTATTGCCTATAATTGACATAAATTGAGTTTTAAAATTTTGAAACTCATCATATTTTCCTGAGAAACTAGGTAGAGGTAAGTCAGGTATTTTAAAGTTAGTCGTGACAGTCAAATTATCTTTTTTAACATTAGTACAATCTAATTTAGATATAAATATATTAAGCTTTACCTCTGATTCTTCCAGTTCATCTTCGAGTTGAGACGTTATATCCAAAGAATCCCTTAATTCCACATCTTCTGGAAGCTGTGTATAGGCGTATATGAGTTCACGCAATGACGTTTTGAGTTCTGAGATTGAGATTCGTTTAGCTTCCAATCGTAACTGATGTTCTTTCTTTTGTTGTTGATCTTTTTCTTCTGAGAGTACGTATTCACTAACGAATTTTGTTATTTTGTTAAGCTTTGTTTTTAACACGCCGCGTTGGCGATTTAAAGCTGTTAAATTACTCATTTACACTGTGCTCCGGTCGCTTAGGACCATATGTCGGGAGCAGTAAGAGAGTGGACTGTAGTAAGTTTTTAATTATTTATTTAATTAATTGCCAAGGGGCAAGTGAAGTTTTGTTTAACTTCTGGTTTGAGCGCAAGGGCACTCGTGACATGAGATGCTGCTCGTTTTGAGAACGAAGCTCAACTGACGGTTTTACAATTTATCAGCTAGGTGGCGCTGATCTATTAAGCAAACTTCGGGAGCGCACACCATTTAATGTTATATACATTAAGAGGACAGTAGACTTTCACGAAATTCGACTAAAAAATCAACTTTTTTTTTATTTGGAGGTTTATGAAACTAGATGTTCAAAATTATCTGGTGCAAAAATAATTTATGAATTCTGACTCTTATTTGCACAGATATAAACTTTTATATTTGTAAAAATTCTATATAATTATACAGTTTTTAGGTAGATTTCGTAAGAAATACTACCTATTACATTTTCACCTAAGTTGGAATTTTTGAAAAAAAATTGCAGATTTACGCCGATTATGACTCCCAGAACCCAAAACCACCCCCAGTTCAAAACTTTATCTATCTATCTATCTATCTATCTATGTATCTATGTTACTTTTTTATGACCATGATAACTGGACAAATTCTGCATAAATCTCTTCCAAACTGACACATAAAATCAAGGGACATAAAATCTCGGTCAAGTTCGTTAATGGGCAAAATCGAACCAAGGGGGGGGGGGGGAAATGAGGGGCTTTTTGTGAAAACAGAAACCCCCCCCCATAATTTCTTAATTATTATACGTATCGAATCCGCTTAAAGTTATTATTACTTCTAGGAAAAGAGCCGAAAATTTATGTATTACAGATTTTTGATATAATTAAAAATGGCCTCAAGGGGGGGGAAAGGGGGGGGGGTTGGTTAGAAGAAAAAAAATCATAGCTTCGTCAGTTCACAAGATATCAAATCCGCGTAAATTTATTATTAATCATCTTAATATTATCTAAAACTTTTATATTGACAAGTTTTTTATAGGACCAACCGTTATAGCAAAAAAAAAAATCCCGGCCGCTTGCAAACAAGTTATTTTTCGAAGTAGGCGGTTCCAACTCCCGCATCTTTTCCAAACTGATACATAAAATCAAGAGGCATAAAATCTCGGTCAAGTTCGTTAATGGGCAAAATCGAACCAAGGGGGGGAAATGGGGGGGGGGCTTTTTGTGAAAACAGAAAAACCTTCATAATTTCTTAATTATTATACGTATCGAATCCGCTTAAAGTTATTATTACTTCTAGGAAAAAAGCCGAAAATTTATGTATGACAGATTTTTGATATAATTAAAAATGGCCTCAAGGGGGGGGGGAAAGGGGGGGGGGTTAGAAGAAAAAAAAAATCATAGCTTCTTCAGTTCACAAGATATCAAATCCACGTAAATTTATTATTAATCCTCTTAATATTATCTAAAACTTTTATATTGACAAGTTTTTTATAAGACCAACCGTTATAGCAAAAACAAATTAAAAACAAAAAAAATCCCTGCCGGTTCGCCTGCAAACAAGTTATTTTTCGAAGTAGGCGGTTCCAACTCCCGCATCTTTTCGAAACTGATACATAAAATCAAGAGGCATAAAATCTCGGTCAAATTCGTTAATGGGCAAAATCGAACCAAGGGGGGGAAATGGGGGGGGGGGCTTTTTGTGAAAACAAATAAACCCACATAATTTCTTAATTATGATACGTATCGAATCCGTTTGAAGTTATTATTACTTCTAGGAGAAGGGCCGAAAATTTATGTATGACAGATTTTTGATATAATTAAAAATTGCCTTAAGGGGGGGAGGGGGGTTCAGAAGAAAAAAATCCATAACTTCGTCAATTCCCAAGATTTCAAATCCGCTTAAATTTATTATAAATCCTCTTAATATTATCTAAAACTTTTATACTGACAAGTTTTTTATAGGACCAACTCTTATAGCAAAAAAAAAATCCTGTTGGCTCCGCTTGCAAACAAGTTAGGTTTCAAAGTAGGCGGTTCCAACTGCCGCATCATCGCAAAAAGGTCATTTCTTCCGCAATTCCCGACAAACAGGCGCCCCACGGTCTGCGTCTTCGAAATCTACCTGTGCCAGTAGGCCGAGCCGTCAGGGATTTCTTTTTCTTAAAATGCTGTTTTCTCAAATTAAAAAAATTCATACATTTCCAAATTGTGAAACGTTCCATTTGCATTTCTCTAATTATCAGATTCTTTTGAAATTTGTACTTTATATCCTGTATACAATAATAAATATGTTATAGCATAAAAGATTGTCTTTCAAGGGTAATTTAGTGTTGAAATGTATATACATATGGAAATGTATAGCTACTTTTTTAGAAAAACCAAAGCAGAATTATAAAAATATTTTTTCTGCTTATGTATTCAGAACGCTTTTACAGTCCATGTCAAATTCCATTGTAATATATAAAGTGTCTCATAAATAAATATTGTCCTATTTTATGCAAAAGAAATGCGCATGTGACATTTTAAAACATGAAAATCATTCGTTATTTTAAAAACTAAAAAAATTAGTTATATTAAATTATTTATTATTTAAACACCAAATTTTGAATATAACTATTTGAGCTTGCCACTAACAAGTCTGTCAATATTCAAATGAATCATTGAAAATTGCAGACTTTGGTTTTTAATGTCCACTTTCATCTTAAGCATTCATAACAAATTTCTATGCTGCCTGCCGGCCAATCCTAATCGATAATTTTAATCAGCCACAAAAAATCCTATGGTGCCACTACAAGATAATTACAACAGCTATCTACATCAAAGACTTCAGCTGCAAATACCATCATGCCTCATATCACTAACAGTTTACTTCATGAAGATATACAGTAAAATATTGGGCATCTGTCTGTAAAATTCAAGAGTGAAAAACAGCTTCAAAGCTGTGTCCAGAAAAATAAATTTTTAACTGTCACTCTTCGAAAAATATATGTAAAAAAAAATTAGGTTTATTTGGAATACATACTATGAAAAAAAAAAGACAAATGTTTCTTAATCTACGAAAACATACTACAACTACATATAATACCACCCATCGAATAGTCCATGATTTAGAAATGCGTTCTTCATCTTCTGAAACCAGAGAAACTAATATATTTACGGGATTTAATGAATTATTTATAAAAGAAAAGTTTCTACTGTACTGTTGATGTTCGGAAACGTTTCCGAATAGTTTTGATAGTGTATTAATCATTTGTTTTAAACCGGAATATCGTTTTCTTAAGATGCTGTCAAATGTCAATTAAACATTTTCAGTTGCGTAAATAGTGTTAATTTTATATTAATGATATTTGTTAATTTATCATGTGTGTCCATTAAACATGCTTGTTGAACCTGAAAATGTTTATTTAATAATCAATAGCATCCGAAAAATCTATAATCCAGTTTGAAGAAACTGATTAATACGCTACAAAAACTACTCGGGGACGTTTCCGAAAATCAGTGGTAGCAAAAGAAACTTTGTTTTTATAAATCCGTCTTTAAGTCTCAAGTGTTTGAAGTTTGTAAAGACACTTTTTTAAATCGTGGGTAAGTCTAAAGTGATTATTGTATATTTTCGTTTGTGGTTAAATTATATTCTCCTAGATTTATAAATATTTGTCTTTTCTTTACATTATAAGAGAAAACAGAGTATTTTGTATAATTTTTTTTTCGTTTTATATCACAACAATTTTAGAGAAACCATGAAAGGATTTATGTATAAAGATTTTGAAGAAAATCTATTATATGAGAAATAAAGATTGTGGTAGTTTACTAGCTCACAATTTCTATTCGTTGTTCAGATGTTATCAAATATCTTTATTTCAACGATTCAACATTTAACATTATAAATTCTTTCATTAAAAAAATCTACTCTAATTATAATGTATAAAATGTATGCAATATATTTAAATCTTTGTTCATGAAAAATCACAACAACAAAGAAAGCAAAATGAGATTATCTGAGTTTAAAATCTATGTTGATCACGTCAAAGATTTAATGTTCTTAATACATTTAAAAGAACTAAAATAATTAGTTCTCAAAAACAAATGATTTGATCCTATGCAATTAGGTTTTCAAAGAAAATATATGTTTTCGTATTTTTTCGGAAATGAAACGCATTGGTGGTTGTTAAAATATCTTTAATAAATTCACCAGAGAGTAAATCTTATGTAAGTAATAAAATTATATATTTTTTTATTAAAAATCCTACGTAGAATGAAGAAAATCAATTAAATTAGCATTTATCAAGCACTTCAAACTTGATTAATATATTTTTTGAAAAATATTGATTAATTGTTTTACACATTCAAAAATATTGCAAATAAGGACTGTTTCCTCTAAATCTGAACAAACTTTGCAGTTATGCAAAATAGCAAAGGAATACGAATCAGGCGAATCTTGTCCCTGAAATGTTGCATTATTGTATATAAGGCATGTTAGTCGAACATGTTAGCCGAGAGTTCCTTAAGTAATCTATGTTTTCCGAGAATGGAATGCCTGCATTCCCCCGTGTGTACAAGTTTTACGAAGTCAATATTCACCATTGTAAGAAGTTCACCGTGAACCATTTTTTGGCCGAAATTTTCCCCAAACGAATGATATAACAACGTTATGATTCTACAACGTTACAAGAAATGACTCCCGATGGAAAGACAAACGAGATTGGGTCGATCTCACCAAGCCAAAGTTACAGCAGTTGAAACGACTGTTTGACAAGAACGCCCGAGTAACAATCCGTCCAACGGGTGGAAAATTCAATGCTTCTCCCTTCTACTTACATAAGACACTAACCAAGAAAGTTAACATCAAATATCACAAGAAAAGGGTCTCCAAAAAAAAAAGAAAAAGGAAAGAAACTGGTTTCCGCGGAAACGATGTGTGGTCGCTTGTTCAGAAAATTCTCTGATCGAGCATTCATCTTGGATGACGAATCATACTTTACGCCACTATTAACGGTAATGGGGAATACTACACATCTGACGTCTCTACGACACAACTATCTTCAAATTCGGTACTAAAGCGAAATTCAAAGGTAAAATTTTTAGTCATTAACAAATTTGGTAATACAGAGTCACTTATTAGGTCTGTGAAAGTTGTGTAACTCTATAATACGAATGTGGGTGTGTGAAAGTACATGCCTATCATTAAGCCTAACATTTAAAAAAATTTCACATTTCTAATAAAATCTACGAAATGGAGTCTGTAAAACAAATCTGGAAGTACATATGCCAACATACATTCAACAAAAACGAAATTGAAGCAATGTGAAGAAATGTATGTACACAGAAATAAATTATAGGATTGGTTGTGGTGAAAGATAATTGCAAATGCTTATGTTTCAATGCTCATTGTGTCCGACGATATTCCGTTTATTGCTATACCAAGACAGCAGGAGGCTGGTCACGTATATGGTAACGTCGACCGTTTGTAACAGCAGAACGAGTTAGCACGCCCAGGGAATGGCCTCGGAAGCGTCAAACAGCTGAATGCAAGTAGTTATCAGATAGAGATAAAAATAAATAGTGGAAATGCACGACCTCGGTTTGTCGATACCCACAATTGCCATGCGTGTTAGGCAAGATTTTCCGTCGTGCAATGTGGGGTACGATAGACAGAGAATCAACTGAAATTTCATGTGAAACAGTGGATTGCAGAGTTGCACAACACGCACTGATCTGCAGGGTCACCAAACCAAAGAATGTTTACTCCGTAAAGAAGTTTCACTCCCATAGGCGTAATGTAAACGCATCGAGTTAAGTCGGTGAAACGAACAGTAATGCGCGATAGACGACTTTACAGGGGAGTAGCGCAAACCAACCGGCGGCTTTAACATTTTTTTTTTGGTCATTTTGCTTTTCGTCTTTTTTTATTCTGTTATTCTAAATTACGGAGATAATTACTTCATTTAAGTAGAAACTCCTTTCAAAACATCAGATAATATTTACAATTTAAATTTGAATGCTTAAATAACTAAAATATTTCTAAAAAAAACAGGTATTTTTTTTTTTAAATCAGCCAATAATATATATCACAAAACAATATTAATGTGTGAAAGCTTATTGTTTTTTTCGAAATGAGGGAAAGTATATATATCATATATATTTTTAAAACAAGGCTTTTGTAAATCTACATTTGATTATTAGTAGATATTGTGAATATATTTACTATATAATAATATAAATTTGTAAAATTCCACTTTTATTAAAATTTTAGTCTTTTGTGTCAATTGGAATAATATTTTGCATTTTTTTCCTATTCTTTAGTTGTATTAAATTAACTGATTATTTACAACTCAATTGACAAAATAATTACACCACTGCGATTTTTTTTTCTTTTTTATTGCAAGTGGAATTATAATCTTTCACAAAGTTTAGATTTTTAGAAGATCCATTTCAAATATTTTAACAATACTTTTTCCTGTATGTATAAGAATGATTTATGAAGAGTTAAGCATATTTTACTTTTGTGTTTCTGAAATGAATAAATTCACCTTTGTTATTAATCCCATCATTCCATTTTTGCACCATATCATTAAATTTGTTTTTCTAATTTTAATTAAATGTAATTCAAAAATGTCTCTATAAAAGATAGAAAAATAATTTATCACTTGTTTATTTTCTCCCGTCCTTCTTTGATGTTTTTATAACTAGAATTTAAACCTAACTCTGTTAAAGATTAAAAATGAATTTAGTATTTGTTTTAAATAAAAATAAAGCAAAGAATATTTTTGTGATTAAACAAGTTAAATTTTACCCCCAACCTTCCTTTCTTTTGAAAAAAAAAAGAGCGGGAATCAGTGGAATGTCGTTTGTTTGGAACTAAGGGTGAGAGGCGAAGAGGTATGTGACAGATTGACGCATGCGCGTTATTTGCGGCGCACCCTGTAAAGTGTGTTTTTCTTTCCTGAAAATGTTTCACCGACTTTACCCAACGGTCGAAGTCGGACTTCTTTGTATCTATATTCTTTGACCAAACTAGTCTCGAGACACTTGCGCAAGGTCACATATGAAACCACCTGTCACGATGGAAGGGTACATCTGTACCCATCCGAATAATGAGTACGAGATGCATGAGGTAAGGCTGCGAGCACGGCAAGCAGTCACAGAATGATTGACACAAGAATCTATGCTTTTACTCATTTTTATCGTTTTTGAATTTGAACCAACGAATGGCATCGGGCATTGTTAAAAGTCCAATCCAGCTTTTCTTCCTAGTCAAATGACGGACGTGAACGGCTTTGGTTTTTATTAGTAAAACGCCACATGGAATCTCATATTGGAGATTATCACCGCCCCACACTGGACATAATAGTTCGGAGAGGTATCTCGTTCGGAAGCGATTCAGCAACTCTTGCAGGATACACATGACACATTGTTACAGTACGGCCATACGTCACATGATAAACTACCATCAGCGTGTACGGAATTGTCATATTTCAATGGCTGTCAATCTTGCCCGATTTATATCCCATAAAACAAGCCTGGGACATCATAGGAGTGCACTGCATAGGAAAATAACCACTGGCACATACCGCCGAGGAACTGCATGCTGCTAGGCAAGGAATAGCCCAGGTGACCATTAATTTCCCCAGAAGCTGTATGCCTTGTCGTTTAGAAATATGTACAACAATCCATTTGAGTCGCATTAATTACTGAATAAACAGTTTTCTTTTGAATAGTTTCGTCATTTAATCATTTGTATATGCCTGTCAAAACTATTTTATCGGTAAATTTAACATGGTGCTGTTCGCCTTTGAGTTTTCAGCAAAATTTATTTTGTATACGTAAAATATTATTTAAAATATTATTTTATTATTTGTATACATTTGTTTTAATTGATTACTGTTTTTTACTGTATATTCAATGTGTTATTTTACTTATATTTTTAAGTTTACTTTAAATAAGTAATGCTTTTAATTCCTCATAAATTATTGTTTTCCGGAGTTTGAGGACCACACACATAATCGGTATCTGCAGCCGGATGAGGTTCATTTTGATCCAACGATCTACGATGAATTTAAGATTAATAAAAATAATGAAAAAAATACCTTACACTTCTGAAGTACAATCAATGATCTTTTATTTCCATTTAATGCAGATAATAATCCAAACAATGTAATTATAATATATTCTTGAGTAACAACCCAGTACCAGACACATGTCTCTAAGACAGAGTGACGCCGAAAAAGAGCGACGTCCAACGCTTATACTGCACACAGGTGCTAGGTAGCAAGCATTTTAAACGGGGAAGAAATATTTAAAAAATACATATTTTTATTAAAATAAATTTTTGTTGAAATTTTAATGAAGCTTTATAGATTTACTTCGAATAAATTACTTATAATCACTTATATGTTATTGTTCATTAAAATGGATGTGATAGAGTAATCAGTTTTAATTCTGAACACCAAAATATGATTCGAAACATACAAAGAAGCGTAAACCTTTTTATCATTGCATCCAATTTTTAGATGCCATATAGGTTGTATCAACAATATTTTTTATAGAAACTTTCCACCTCTCTCCACATTCTAATTACGTGACATGCTAGTCGAGTAGAACGGAAAAGAATGGCGTTTTATGTGCATGAAATGGAAAATATCTTTTAAACTTGGCTTTTCCATTAAAAGTATGAGGGAAGATGGAGATCACTGCGCTTGCTTTACTGACCGTTCTGGGCGTATCTTAAGTCTAAATTGTATGCTAAAGTCTGGAAAGCAGATAACATCCAGAAATTGTTCAATCAAATCAAGTACTGTCTGAAAATTAAAGACCGTAGATTTTGTACACCGTCTACCAAGTACCACCAAAAGTAAAATCGATAATGTCCGACGAGACAGATTAATTGAAACCCTATAACCGTTTTACAAATTAATGTGGTTATTAAAGAAACCTTACAGTGCCCATTTGTGTTCTTTTTCTTGGTTTTAATACCTTTCCCATCAAGAAAATTTTGTGCAGATTTCTTAGAAACTACCCTTATATAATTTTACAAAGATCTAAAATTAAACTATTTAGTCTATTGTGCCAATTAGTATTAGTATTAGTAGCCTATTAGTATTACTCTGTTGGTACTTACTTCTATTATTAGACTAATAGTCTAAAATAATCTATTTATTCTATTTAGTCCATTTAGTCAAACATTTGGAAAGTTTATACATAAAAAAGGGAAATATTAACTTGAGCAAAATTTATCCTGCCATATTTTGCAAATTTCGTATTTTGAGTTTATTTTGTAGGACAAAAAATGTATAACAAGTCTGTTTAAAGTATTAACACTTTTTATTAAAAACTATTCTTTCAAAATTTTAATTTTATTAGCCTAGATTTATTTTATCATATGTAGTTCGCTGATGAACGAAATGTGCAATTAAAAAATAAATTATAAATCATTTTAAAATATTAAAGACCATATTTTGTTTTAAAAAGTTAGTTTTTTAACTAGTATCAAGTAAAAAAATGAATTATTGTGTTTTTCAGTCATTTCTCTTTAAAAAAATATTGAAGGATTTATTTTGTTTACATTGTAATTGATATCTGAGATTGAAGTATGTTAATAAAACTAGAACATGTTAAAAATAATACTATGATTTTTGAATAAAATTGGAAATACCTTATGCAATAATTCTTTATAAATTTAAAACAACACGACGTGTAAAAAATAAATGAATTATGAGCACGTATATCTAAGTTTAATGTCTTAGCTATGTCAAATGTTATATTCTGGACGCATCATGCTGTTGTCAGAACATCTTTGAAGACAAAGCCATTTCTTAACATTACATTTTATCAAAGACAAACCTTTGACAGGAAAGTAATAAATTTTGTTGTTTGAACTACTTCTCGGAAGCTATTTTCAGAAGATGCTTCAAATAACTGTGCTATCTTGCTGTAATAAGTACTGTATTTGTCATCATATTGTTCACTTTTAGTAAACAATAAATCTACAAAATATGTAGAAGATTTTATCGCGCTCCATTATATTTACTGTTGATGTTTATGTGCATATTTCAAAACTCCATTATAGGAAAATGATTTATGAAAAGCGATTTATTTACTAACTTATCTATGAAAAATGGATGTTTTTCTGTTTAATACTGCAATGCAGGATTTTTAATTATCATGCGAAAAGGGAAAAAAAAGTGTTTCCTTTTATGACATAGTGCATTGGAAAAATAGTAAAAAAATGCACAATTTGTTATTTTAGTAAACAAATATTTTTTATGGGGTTCAAATTTCCTCTCATAGCGATCCACTATACATAAGTATATGATTTAAATAAAAAATACAAAAAAGTACTTACATTTCTGGAATACACAGACTTTTCAACATACTACATCTTTTATATTTAAATTTCTATTAAAACATGATTTTTAAATTTTAATTAATGTAAAGAAGCACTGCACAGCGATGAAGAAAACTGAACAAATCACCCAGTGGATGAGGCAAGGCTGAGTAAGTATTGTTTAATATTGTTAATTGAGTGATCTAGTAATTATTGTTTGCACTAAAATGTTTCCACATTCTTTAACTTTCCTACGATGCTCGTTAAAATATCTTTATTTCGCATATTTAGTACTGTGTACGATAGTACTGATTGTCCCACATGTGGCACAGAGTGGAATGTAGGGTTAAAATCTTATTACATTGAATTCATATTCTAAATATCTGTAACCTGATGAATTAAAACACCTATTTTAGGCCGTTTGGGGAGTCAACATTTTATTTTTTTATTTATAGGAATTTTTTAATGAATTTTTTTCCTGAAATGTGTTTTTTAATTTTCAGATGAAAAGATTTTGAAAACTTAGAATATTTATAAAAAAAAAAAAAATAAATTTATATAATATTTTATATAACTCATGAACCACTTGTCTGATTTCATTGCTTTTATCAACAATTGCGTGCAGAAAAAGATTCTTCTTAAGTTGTTTTCGGGATTTATAAAAGTATAACTTACAAAATTTATAATGAACTTAAAAGCTTAAAAAAGAAGAATTTTGAGAGTGATTTTTTTACATCGAAGAATATGTTTTCAAAATTTCCCCATGAAATTAAAAATGCTGAAGACAATTTATTAAAAATATAACATAAAACTCTGTACAATATTCCACACACATATCTTGCAAGAAAGTTTAGATATATCATTTAGACATGACAAATCGTGAAAAAATCTGTTATGAGGTAAATAGAGTTAAATTTTAGTTACAGGAGAGGAAAATCATATAGTGCAAAACAAAACTTGTTATAACTGCTAATGTAACTATAATAACTGCTGTCATGTAACTGCTGATGTAACAGTGATGCAATGTTATAACTGTGATAAATGTATCGTACAAATACCTGGTTTGGTTTATTTAATTTATTTAATTTTTTAGTTATATTAGCAAAAAAAAAAAAAAAAAAAAGGCATTTTTTAAAAGAATTTTGACCCCTGGACCATTTTAAAAAATACTACTGCAAGAAATTGAAAGACAAATCTCCTAAACGTTATAGAATGCTGATGGATTTACGTGTAATTGGTTTCAATGAAAAGCATTTTCCATTAATTTAATTTTTTTAGTTATGTCTTGGGTCTAAATTAAAGTAATTTACCCTTGGTCTGATTTATATTATATATATATATATATATATATATATATATAAAACTATAATAAATATATAGAAATCATCGGACACAAATAGTGAAAAATTAAAATAAAATCGTAATATTCCATTTCCATTTCATATAATGTAAATATAATTCAAAATGTTAAGATAAATAAAGATGAAAAAAAAGAGATATTGAGCAACCCTTTTCTATATTTTTCATACTATTAAATAGATTATTTATTTATAATGTTGTATATACATAAGCAGCTAATTTGTTTGAATATTGAAACAATGGAGCTTTTTTTTTTACAATTAAACAATCGAAACGTTATTTATATGGGGAAAATGCAAGGTTTGGGCCAACGTTGACCCGTCTTAGGGATAATTTTTTTTAAACGTCCAATTAATGTATTGCCTTAAGAAATACATATATATTCCAAATTGCAAAGCTCTACGTCAACAGGAAGTGGGTGAAAAATGAGTCACAAGATTTGACTGCCACATACATACAGAAATGTAATTTAAAAGAATGAATGTAATAATAAAAAATGATAAAATAAACTTTCCACACTGAAGCTATGTACATGCCAGCATAGAGACACTGGAGTGGCCCCTTTAACTTTGTGGCAGATTCAACGGGCCGTCCACTAAGTAACTAGCAATAGCTCATACATTTTACAGTAAAAATGATATGTTAAAAGAAAAACAATAGGGATGATTGCAGTGGTGTAGGACGGCTCAATTAACAATGTTCAAAATTATAAGCTCAGACACTAAAACCTGAGGTAAGTTCAAACACTAACGTGCATTAAAATGACTACTGTAATAGTTCGCAGAAAAAGTAGAAGCCCACCTCACATCACTAAAAACTTTGAAAATACTATATAAAAATGTCACTTGCACAATACTGGGATTTACTGCAAAGGACTCCAGTGGATTCCAACTTATCTTTTTTTTTTTTTTTTTTTTTTTTTTACAAACACTAAATGTTAACGCCTTACTTCGACGACAAAACTCTCTGTGGAACACCTCTCCTAAAAAAAAAAAAAAAAAAAAACACCTCAAATGGTCAGCACGAAACCAGAACCAAACCTTCCAACTTCGGTGTCAATGAACTCCCCTCTAATGTTTCATAAATGGCGAGATCTGCCCTAAATGCGACAATACACACTTTTATAGTGTACATATACTAGCCTGTTGGTCATGGAAACCAAACTAGCATTTCACTGCTTAAAATATCCGCGATAATTATATTCAGGGGAATTCAACAAATGAAAAAAATGACAGAATAGGTGGTTTATTCACGCATAAGTGTTAGAATCAAGACAACACGTTCACATACAAAACGCAACAATTCTTGTAATTCTAGACCACCTTCATAAAGAGAATAGATAGGCACTATGGTACAACTTACTGTCTAGAGTATTTTAACTTTTAGGTAGAAAATGACAGCTCAAATTGCGTCAAACTGAGCTATCCGGTTTTCTTTCAACTATACAGTTTTAACAAACTTCCCTCTAAGTATTGTTAAATAGTAATTAATCACTGTCATATCGCATGCAAAGTTTTTACATTCTTTTCTGAAGTTGATATGTTCCTGACCAGGTTTTTTATTCACAACATAAGTTTTTTTTGTTTTTTCGAGCTGCATGAATTATAACACGTTACTTTTCGTTTCTTTTCAATACCTGTCCAAGCCTTTATTTAGGTTGTCTGCATAAATATAATAATTATATATATATATATATATATATATATATATATATATATATATATATATTATAAATTACCTTATTTAAATGGTTACCCTACAAACATATTTAATTATGCGCTATCAAAATGTACTTATCCTTCAGTGTGGATTCATTTTGACAGTAAAATTGAAAATTTTTATCCCCCATTATGTTATAAAAGAAAGTAAATTAATTGTTTTAACGTCATCATTGATGATTTTTATGTTTAGATAAATAACTACCTAAAATAACCATCCTTTCTAGCCTCAACATTAAAATCTTCAATACCAGTAAAATTGTTCCATTGTGTGGATAGTTAATTTTCAAGATTAAATATCTTAGATTACTAGTAACTATTATACATAAAACGACAATAAACTATTTCAATCTTGTTTATTCTGAACTTTCTCATTCTTAATATTTGTTCAAAAACGAAAAGCATTAAATCGCGATTTTGTTGGACGATTGGATATATGTACTAAAAAATCGCTTTTCAAAATAGATAAATATATCTTAGCATTATCCATTTTAAAGATGTCTTAAAGACATATCAAACTGAATGACTGTTGACAAAAATATGTCCTCGTAAATTGAAGTTGTCATGCTTCTGAAATGTGAGGCGAAACTTGGGAATTTAATCTGAAACCTTTTATGTAAGTGGATATCAACACAATCAAACACGAATATGATATATACAAAATAATTTGAAAAATACTTATCAAGTATCTGAAACGAAATTGATCAGTTCGCAGATCACAGATCACGAAAATCTATGAGTAAATATTATGGTTTCAAGTAAATTGTTATTTTTATATAAATGTATGTAAAATTCAGCCTTTAAAGGTTATGTTTATTAATTAGATTAATATTTAGAAATAAACAACACTTAAATAGTTTATTTGGCATACAATTACATGTAGTTCTAAAACAAAAAAAAATGTTATTATCCAGTCCTGTAAAAATATTGAACGCTCCCTACTAACTCTGTCTCAAATCATAGTATAAAAATGTGTCTGGTCGCAATCCATTAGTAATAACGTCTTCTAATTAATGCTGTGCTTGTATTTTGCTTTGAACGTCATCTAAATATAGAAAATGTAACAAAATTTAAAATTAACAATACAAAAAAAAAAAAAAAAAAAAAAAAAAAAAAGACATCATAGTTGAATTTGTCGGGAAATTTTAACTTCGTATACCAAACGAGAATGCATTCAGTCAAATAGTTTCAGAATTATACAAGTTTAAAATTTGAAACGGCTAATGTGAAATTCATTGATAATCTTTACAAAATAGACTGCAATGCTGGTAGTTTTTCAAGCATAGCTAAATAATTACTTGGCGGAATTATCTTTACTTTATGATTCTTATATTTGTAGCTTCTAGAAATCAATATCTGTTAAAAATTCAGAAGTTTCAGCTCTTAGTTTTTAGAAAATTAATTTCAAAATATATATTTGTTTGAAATTACTTTTCGAAAATAATATGATTTGTAACATAAATAATTTTAACAGAAATCGAATTTTAGAAGGTATAAGTATCAGAATCTAAAATTACAGCTCCTTCCGCAAAGTATTCTTTTTATTTTTTTAAACCACCTACATTGCAATTTGTTTTGCAATGGTTAAAAATGAATTTAACATTAGGAGTTACAAATATCGCAAAACACACAGAGCGATTTTTAAAATTATGAATCTACCTGATCCAAAACCTTCGTCATTTTTAAAAACGCAAGACAATAATATTTCAATAAGTGAAAAGAATCCTTTTAAAACTCAACAAAAACAATATTTATTCTTTCACTTTCGTGGCGATAAACATTCCACAAAGCAATTTCGACAACGCTATCTTCTCACACAATTTAGAAAGATACATCTACAAAAACATCTCCTGTTAGTAGGAGCCAAGAATACATTTAATCAAAGAGAACACAGTTTGGTGTTGCCATCTCTTATTTCTATAGTAGTATAAATAGTAGTATAATTCAATTGAATTCGCGACAACAAACTTTAAACATACATAATTCTTAAACTACTAGAGCTAATGACTACTCGTTTCAATATTGAAATTTAAAATTTGCTTAAGATTCGAAATATGAGGTCACATTGAGGTGTTAGTATTGCAAATTGTAAAGTCTGTTAAAATTTTTATATGTAGAAGACCTCCTAAGTCAAATTTAAGTATACCAATATATAGTAGGCGTTGTTACTAATTGGATGGTACCAGCCACATTTTCATGATTATTTCAACTACTTTCAGCAGCTATAATGATCGCGAAACCGCCTCTGTCGTACGATGTATTAAACGCCCTGCCTCACTCGCAACCTCTGGTTGATGCCTTAAACTTACTGAATTTAGCTTTTTAATTTTTCCGGTGTCGTCTTGCGTATTCAAGACTACTGCTACAGTTCCCGTCAAATGTTGAAAGGAAAGGGGTCCTCGATGGCTCTTGCGCCGCCTTTTTTGCGGAGTAATGGCGGTCTGTAAGTATTAGGACTGTAATAAAAGATTACTAATATTCATGTATATTTTCTGTATAAAAATGTTGTTGTCCATAGAAAAAAAAATCACAGATGCAAGCAATTGTTTATTGTACTAAAGGCTATATAAAATAGAAATATGTTTTTTTTTATAATCATATATTCCGTCTTTTGTACTTGAACTCAAAAATTAATAGAAAGAAAACAATTAAAAAATATAATTATTGGGTACATATAAACATATATTTAAAAATATAATTATAGGTTATCTAATTAATATACATAAATGTAATCCAAAATCTTTATTAGTTTACTTGCACAAGAACTATATTTACTAAAGAGATTACATCATTTTCCTTGAATGCATTTTCTTTTTTATTACTAAGAAGCACTAAGATCTAGTAACTATAAAAAAAAAAAAAAAAAAAAAAAAAAAAAAAAAAAAAAAAAAAAAAAACGCTAAAAACTCTTCCGTTGATTATTATTTTTTATGTTTGAAAACATATTTTGTCATTATCTCTTGGAAGCTTGCGATATTAAAAAAAGATTAATCCCAATTTGTATAAGTTTTTAAAATGTTCCTTACATAACGACACTCTTCTGACTTTTAATAAACAAAACATATTAAGAAATTAAACATTGAATTGTTTTATTCTATCGTAAGTAAAAGAATGGTGGGCGAAAATCGGATTTGAAAATACGATGTAAAACGTTTTCCATGTTATTTATTCTCTGAAAAAAAATATGCATGAATTACGTATTATAATTATATTGAAAAAATGCATGCGTAATTATACTTACAATTCATTTGGTACTTTCTTAAAAGATAGAGTCTTCAAAAAGTGTTTTTATTCTATCTCGATTTAGATTTCATTGCAATAAAAATATTTCGATACCGTAAAAGATACCGTAAAAGATACCGTAAATCGTGTCAGTTGAAGCAAAAAATGACACAATAGGTTTCTACTTGCTAAGCTACTTGCTAAGTGCAAAATCGCCTTAACTAACTTTAAAGCAAAAATTTAATTATTGTTCCAAAATATTAATTAACGTCAATATGTACCCTTTTGTTAAATCGCTAAAAAAAATGTGGTGGAATAATACTGACTTCTAAGTGTTAAATTATAATTTGACCATTAGAAAGAATATTTTAACAAGCTTTATATTACAATAGATGAGGAATTTAAAGATTTATAAACGATTTTCTGCTTTGAATAAGGTGTCGAGTTTAAGAGAAAAAAAATAGTACCAAGTCTTGAAAAGTTTCGGAACATTTTGATTAATCAACCGAATCACGGAATTCTTTTTTATTTGTTCAAGTGAAATATATTTTCTTTTTTTCTTCCAATTTAATTTCGACTATAAAAAGTTAGGATATAAACGATATGTACTTTAAAAGCTACTAATTTGTAAATATTTATAAATTTGTGTATTTCTAATGTTAATATTTTAATTTTGTCACTGCTTTGTATACATGTGCAATCAGTATATATTGAAGTATTCTAATTATAAGAATTAATTGTTTCCACTTTTCAGAAATGATTAAGTTCCTAGCTGTTTTTTAAAAAATCGTTTATTAAATTTTCAAACATATTATAAATTAATCAGTTTTAGAACGAACATTTTGCACTATATAAGATTTAATATTCAACTAGTGAAACTATTCGTACGTTTCTTCATTAAAAGCTATAAAAACATAAATTGGTTGTCAGGAATAAGAAAGATAGGAATATCGAGGGTATAAAAATACAATTTATAAATATTTTTAATAAGTTAAAAGTAATCCTGGTTATTCTAGATTGCGAAAATGGTCATTTCATTTGCAAATTGAATTTTGTCATCATTTGTAAATGTAAAATGAATAGTCGGTATTACTGTATTAATCTTTATAGCATTATTTGTATCAATATATATGTCTTGTATAAAAACCTCACAAATTTTGTATTGAAAAACAATCTCTGATGAACCATGCTTATTTTATTTTATTCCGATGTCACATATAAACCTCATATGAAGTTCAATAATACTTGTCAAATACAAATAGGTAGTATTTCTTACGAAATATACCTAAAAGGGATGGTAGAGACATTTATTTTCTAATATTCAGATGTTATATTACCTCTACATTATCTAAACATTTTCATATTGTATTTTCATGTTATACTTACTTATTTCATGATATAATGTATGATTTTAGAATCTAGGGGATTAGAATCTAGGGAATTTTAGATCTAGGGGATCTAATATATATTTTTAGATCACCTACTGACAACATCAAAAAGCACTTTTTATATGAAAAATATCAGTAATGTATAATTTTTCATGTTTTATAAACATTAATGCATATTATGCAGAATAACATTTTGTAAAAGCAACTATATCCTTACTTATACAGAGATAAAAAAAAATCAGACTGATTTAAATAAAAACAATATAAGACTATTCGTTGGGGGCCACCGTAATACTTACCCATAATGGATATACATAATATAAAATATGAAAGTAAAACACGTGTAAACTATTTATAAAATGCATTCCAATTCGAATAAAATCATGTCTTGATGACGTCATAAAATTTAAATGCTCTATTACTGAATTGCGTAAAAGAAACAGCCTTATAACTCCAAAAATGATAAACATATTAACTAACAATTTATTGCGTCGGATTAAGCGTCTCATTTCCAATTTTAATATATCTTTGAATTGAAATTTTAATGAAATACAGGGTTATGAAAAATCGAAGAGTGTGGAAAATATATTTATAAATATCTTAGCAACTAATTATCCGATCGACTTCATTTCTTATGCAAACTTTAAGGTTTTTATTGTCTTTTATATTCACTCCTTAAAATAAACAATTTCGAAAAATTTTATATACTTTTTATCAGAACGAATATTTCGAGAGTCCGAAAAAATAGTTCCGGATAATCGAGGTTACTGAAATTCAATAAGCTTCTTCCCATTACTACATACTAAGTACATACCAAATTTCAAGTCTCTATCTCAATTTGTTCGAGAGATAGAACGTTTACAGACACACACACAGACAGACGGAGGGCAATTTTTTTTTCTAAAAGTATGTTTTTCGGAATCTCCAGTATCTGAAACGTGTAAATCCGTCAATTTTTTTTTTATATTTTCAAAACGATTACAAGACTTAACCTATACTACGTATGATGGGTAAATAAAACGCATACATTATGCTAATGATTTAAATTTTTAGAATGTTTTTAGCCATCTTATATTGTAATAATTACTAACAATTAAAGTCTTATATACTGAAAACTGTAAGAGAAAACGAAAATCAATATTTTTATCATTTTCCGCTATATTGGTTTTATACATTTCTTCAAAGTAATACATTTTGAATATACAAATAATTTTGTATAAAATCAATCTAAGAACAATAATTTAAACTTTACCAAAAAAAAAATATTTGTAAAAAATATTTGACATATAATTTTTAAGTTTGACAGTCAGTCGTCGAAAATAACTAAATGAATGATAAAAGTAAAAATACATAGATCAACATCAATGGATGGATCGATAGAGTACAAAATAAAACATATAAAAAATGTACATGCATTTGAAAAATAAAACAGAAAACTCCTAAAGTTGCCTTATTCTCTAGATCTATCACTGAAATTTATTAACCCGAAAAAAATACACAAGTTTTCTTGTTAACCAGTTTCTCCAAGCATAATATTATTTAAATTCTTGCATGGAAATGCTATTCTATCACCAAGTAATTAAGTAACTTCTGACATATTTAATGGAACCCACTCATAGTGTTTATATGAAATGTTAGAAAACAATACCTCAATATATTTTTGTGACTCATTTATAGTCAAGAAATGAATCTTGTTGAGTAAATATCGTGCTGTATATCTTGCCGAAGAATTCGATGATACAGGGTGATTTTTTTTAAAGTTGTGAAAGTAAAACCCTATAACAAAAGAACCACTGATCTAAATGACCTAAAATTTCACCAGTATGCTCCCAAAGCAATGGGCATTTTTTTTGGCGTGGTTAAAAAAAAACTTAAAACAGCACCGACAGATGGCGCTATACATGCAGTAAAGTCGGGAGACGAACTTGCGTCCGGAACACGCACATTGGCGTAAAAACGTGAAGTACGCACACCTCGTGTTCATTATTCTACGGAAATCCTCGCAATGACTGCGCCATTGACGGACTGTGCGTTGTTAGTGAAACTGTATTATCTGAATAATGACAGCCCACCAACTGCTCTTAGGAGATTTAGGACACTTAAGAATTTAATAAAAGGTCCAATGACGACAGAGGACCTACGGAAGATGTTTTCTCAAAGTACCGTCCATTGTTTTCCTCCCACAGACGATATTCTTTGTTTCTGCTACCTTACAGCGCCATCTGTCGGTGCGATTTTAAGTTTTTTTAACCATACAAAAAAAATCCCATTGCTTTGGGAGCATACTGGTGAAATTCAAGGTCATTTGGATCAGTGGTTCTTTTGTTATAGTGTTTTACTTTCACAACTTAAAAAAAAAAATCACCCTGTATTTCCGGGCAATATAACAGAAACTTCCTCGGTCGAATTTGCCGATCCCTCAATTTCGTTCGTTAAATATTTGCATCTCGCCCGATATATCACTATTAACAAATCATCCAAGTAACTGAAAATGCCTTAGATGAAAAACATTGAATATGCTTATGCATGCAGTGCTTTTGGGAGTTTACATTTTTATTTTGTGAATACTTTATGCGTTTTCTGAGCACATAGCTAAAACATGTATAAGCATCAATTTAAAATTCTTTGAATAAATTTCAGAAAACCAAAATTTTTCACAACACACATTCTACTCTAGGAACAAGAATATTTATTTTATCATGGCCTCATTGTATAATAAGAGAAAATAAGATAATTCAACAAATTCTGACAAGTTTAAATAGATATCCCTTACTTTCTGAATTTATTGTAAATATTAATAAGTATGTAGTTTTGTTTGTTTAATTCATGTTTTTCTCAACTTCAGAATTCTTTAAAAATGTTCATTAATAGTTATAATAGCAGAATACGTTTCGGCTTTTCAAATTTACATATTGCTCCATTCAAGTAATTCAGACAACGGTAAAACATATTAAATTCGACATTATGTAAATATATTTTATTTCTATGGTCAATGATGGTAAGAATATATCATATTAATTTTTGATATGTAAGTTATAAATATTAAGAAGATGTGCACTTTATTTCGTATACTTAGCCTAATGAGACTTAAATATAAGAAAATCTATTTGCGATATTCAGTATTTCTATGGTAGTACATCACATATCTAAAGAACTGCAACCTGCAAAATCGAAATATGTAGTTATTTAATTTAAGAAATTTCCTGTTAAAGGTATAGCACAAATTATAACATATAAATACCTAATACCAGACTTTTGATATCCGCATCTAAATCGTAGTTTATCGGCAAATATCAATTAAAGTACCTTCCCACATCCTTAGTGTAACTTGCTTAATGGTATTTCTATGAAATGTTTAGAAAACTACAGCTCAATATATCTTCATGACTCATTTAATGTCAATGAGTCAATCATGCAGCATAAAGCCACGTTTATACATCTAGTCAAAGAATTCGATTATGCTTCCTGGTGATATAATAGAAAATTTTCTCGGTCGAAGCTGCCGAGTACTCAATTTGGTCAGTTAAGCATTTGCATCTCGCTCGATATATATCTACCAATAAATCATTAAATTGATTTATTGGTAGACTGGTAAGGTATCATTTTAATGCCTCAGATATAAGTTATATAAATCTACACGGCGCTATTATATATACATTACTGATTTATCTTGTTTTATATTAGTTATCTGAAATATTTAATAGCATTTGAAATTTATTCAAATATTTTTATTCTTATTATTTCGACAGAGGAGCATTTTCTATTTGTAGCAAATATTAATTATGTTAATTTTTAAGATGCATAAAGATGTATGTATGTTTTTATGTCTTATCAAAATGTGTATTTAATTTCTGAAATGATGTATGGTATTTCTTATTCTTAACACATCGACTGTCATATTTGTGGGCTAAAAATATTTCCAGGGGTGCAACACGAATGCACGTGACATGAAAATTTTCATTGACACCAATTTATTTCTATGAAACGGTACGATCGATAATTTATTGCCATGTATTAAAAAAAAAAAGAACCCCCTAACTAATAACATGTTTAGTGATTTCAGTTTGGCGTTCAACGTGTAAAAATAACTAACAATTGATGTTTTTGAATTAACAATGTATAAAATTAATATAAATGCAGCGATTGGGAAATGTGAGCCAATTCGATAAACAATAAAAACAACTTTGTAAAAGTCTGACAAATAAAACCACTTCGTCGCAATCTGTGGCGCCCAAGATGTTAATCTTCTCACCGCCGTGAACTGATATATCCGTTCCCTATGCTGTAGGTTTCACTGCAACATTAGCATCATTTAAATTAAAACAATTCTACAAATATAATGAAGTTTTAAAACATTAGGTAATTCTTAATACTCTCAAGGATTACATTCAAAATACGTATTTTTTTTTTTATACCATGTTTGAAATATCATGTTTTTTTACCATTACAAAATAAGCTACAGAGGAAACAACATTACAATTTTGACTTTTTGTTCATGGAAAACAGCATGTTTCAATAAATAAATATATATATTTTTTTCATTATTGTATCATTTAGGGATATGAAAAAATTAAAAATGAGCTTATCTAACAATTTATTTTAAAGCTACCTTTGCTATGGAAATTATAATTAGAGAAATAAATGAATATTCTAATTTCTGCATAACAGCATATATTAATTAAAATTTTTACGGTCGATTTTACCACGCCTGCCTTTTCTGCTTTATTTAAGTTACTACTATATTCACTAAAAAAACTACAGATAAAAACTACCAGGTTGCACTAACTTTTCGTAATTTTTTAATCTATATCAAAAAACATTTTTGTTTTAAATTTTGCAATGTAACCTTTTAAACCTTTAAAAGGTACTTACATAATAATTTGGAAGAAATTTTGAAGATAATACACTATGGCCTATAATTTTCATCACCATACTTTTGAACTCGTGACAGATTATACAAGAATTTTAGACAGGGTATTACTAAAAATATTTATGTATTATTGCTCACAAAAAATAAATTTTAAGTTTAGTCAAGCGACATATTTTTTTTAAAAAAAGTTACAATTATTTAAATAATTACGACTGAAAATAATTTTTGTTTAAATAGTTATTTTCCTTTATGTGATACGATATTCTCATTTTATTTTTTACTCTTGAAATGCATTTATCATTCCTTTTATGAATAATTAAAAATCTGTAACAAACTGTCCAGTCATTGAACCAATTTTTTATAAATAATGATTTGTTGACCGTATTTGGAATCGTTCGCATTGGCTAGAATAGAAATAAATTATGATTATGTATTCGTTTTTCTATAAAGATGGTTGAATGGCAGTATAGTTTGTTGCAAATTTTTAACAGTGAATGGTTTAGTTTACGTACATTGAAAGCCTCAGCCAAATGTCTTATGTTGAAATATAAGATACTTTGAATAAACATTATTAGTTTTTCGTTTTGTTTACTGATTATTACAGGTCATATGTTACATTTGCGTTGTAAATTATACCATTCGCATTTTCTTTTTATTTAAAAAGGTGAAAAAAAGATAAATTGTAAACGAAAGTAAAGCTAAAAAGTAATTTCAGAGATAAAATCAAAAGTATATCTCATGATGTAAAGCAGATGATAGAAAATGCCTACGCTAAAATTAATCGCGAAGGTACTTAGTTCATATACTGTTTAAAATCAAGTTATGTTTAATCATTTGGATAATTAGAATACATTCTGAGAAAATGGAAAAGTACCTTCCCGAAAAATAATCATTGAAAATTTAAAACATAATTAATATTATCTTCAAATTCTTTACAGTAGACTGTATTTAAATAAAAGTTTAAATGCGACAAATCTTCTTTCAGAAATAATAATAAATATTACATTCATATTTATTCAAATGTTGCCTTATATTATAAAACAATCACAATTTACTTATTGAGTCCTTATTGCACTACCTCATATTGTCAATTTTTAGATCACTTGCATAATTTAATTTAAGATGAAATCTAAGATATTTCCAACAAGTTTTTTTTAAGAAGCTGATGATATCCCATATTTAAATGAAACAGGATTTAGTAATTAAGCCTTATATTTTAGCAGATTTTATACCAAAACTTTTAATAACCCAGACCGAGCATTTTAAAAAGAGGCAGGGACATCTACTATATATATATATAACACAAACGTAAATTTCGTTCCGTTCCTTTATAACTCGAGTTTCACTGAATGAAATTTGATGGAACTTGCGTTGTTCGATAGATAATTTTTCAGGGAAGGTTTTAGTAAATAACATATTGTTCTACGTACATTAGTTACAGCATTATGATAGAAAGTTCTGTTATTTTGGCCGATAAGGTTACCATTGCTAATTTTTTGGCGACCATTATTGTTGCAGAAAGAAATGAAAAGGCTCTACATCTCGAAAAATAAAAGAAAAACTGTTGCTAATTTTATAAAAAAAAGAAAGAAAGAAAAAAGAAAGAGGAAGAAAAGAAAAAAAGAAAAAGAGTTTTGATGAGAGATAATATTACAAAAAGAAAATATTTAATTTAAACTTGATTGGGAATGTTCGTAATGCTTAAAAAATTATTAAAGGGGCAAGATTGCTATTGAATCACAATATTTGGCGATTTATCTTTTGTTTTTGGCGATTTTGATTTTACTTTTGCCCCAAATAATTTGATTTTAAGCCAAAAAGTGTTTTTTTTTTCAAAAGAAATTGAAATGGTTATACATCTGGAAAAATAAAATAAAAAACCGTTACTAATTTTATTTTAAAAAAAAGAAAGAAAAGAAAAAAAAAGAAAAACAGTTTTGATGAGAGATTTTAAGCCAAAAGGTGTTTTTTCAAGTGTACAACAGCATTTTTGCAGTACTTTTTTTTGGTACATTTCGGTTAGCCGGGCGCCAGTGATAGATATATACATGTATATACACACACACACATATATACATATATATCTACACAAATACATAGATATACATACATATATATATATGCACTTATATGTATGAATATATACATATATATTTATATATGTAAATATATCACTGGCGCTCTGCTAACCGAAAATTGCCTTTTTTTATTCAAATGCAAACTATATTAATGGCAATATACTTCTATTTACTTCTACATATATGAAATTTCGTTCCGGCTGCTAATACCTCGAGTTCTGCTGAATGAATTTTCGTAGAACTTAAACTGTAAGATAATTTTTCAGGGAAGGTTCTATTGTATAACATATCGTTTTACGTAGCTAAGTTATAGAATTATTATGGGAAGTTCTATAATCAGATCAATCTGATTATGAAAGATTAGTCATTTTAAAAGATTTTGCCGAATGGATTTCGATGGAACCTACATTGTTAGAAAATTTTCTAGGGAAAGTTTTATTATATAACATATAATTCTACGTTGCTTATTTCTAGAATTATAGGGAAAAATTCGAAAATCTGGTGACCATTTTTGTATCATATATTAGCCTTTTCAATATTTGATTCCGATTATGAAAGATTAGCCTTCTGAAAAAGCTCTACTGGACGGATTTAGATGAGAATTGTATTGTTAGTTAGTTAGATGCTATTTCAGGAATGGTCATAGTGTACTACATATTGTTCTACGTTGCTTAGTCAAACAGTTATATGTGAAGGTTATATAGTCAGGTGAACCTGATTCCGAAAGATTAGCTTTTTTGAAAGTTTTTACTGGGCGTATTTTTTGGAACTTGCATTGTTAAGTAGATAATTTGTAAGGATTGGTTTAGTATATTTCATATCGTTCTGTTAGTTTTAGAATTATGTGGAAAAGTTCTATAATGAGACCGATTATCAAAGATTAGCTTTTATAAAAACTTCTACTGAATGGATTTTGTTAGTTAATTTGTTTGCATTGTTAGTTCGATAAATTTTAGTGATGGTTTTAGTATATTGCATATAGTTTTATCATTCTTTAGCAAACCCTAACTGTAAATAACCAAATAAAAGAGTTGGTCCTTAACAGCTAAAATTTTGACTGCACATTAGAAAATATAATGGCGCAATGACGTCATTTTACAGTAACGTGGAAGGATATTCCAGGAAGTATACAGATTGCTTTCAAATACAAGGTCAAATTAAACGATATATTTCGTTTGATTCAAGGTTCATTTGTGGAAACCGACCAGCGCAGCGAGCGTAGCTTGCTACTTTCAATATAAAATTTGAAGCATGAGCTTATTATGTAAAATTTAACAATTTAACATATACGTGTATACGTTGCATAAAATGTATATTTTTTACATGCTTATATTTAAATTTAGATTGTCCTAACGATATAGTTTAGTCACATTCTAAGGCTTAAACGAAAAATAACCATAAATGAAAAACGTGGATGTGAAACTGCATAATAAAGTAGTAATACAATATAGCTTCATAGGGCTATGGCTATTAGCAATATGTTTATCATTATATGTTTATAAACGGGAAGCATTATTCATTTTTATGAAAAAAAATATCAATTGACAAAATGAGAAAGTGTCAATTAATAGTTGTGGCTCTAATAATACAGGGTATCCAGCGAATAAGACCCTGATTTCAATCAGAACACAATCTTTTCAAAATGTTCACCGTTCGAAACAATGAGGTAGCGTAAATGAATAATGAAATTTGACATCACATCCTGCAATGTCTCAACGGAAATGGAATCGCATGCCACACAAATCGATGATTCAAGCTCATCCAGCGTAGTCGTATGGTTCCGGTAGACAGTGTCTTTCAATGTGCCCCACAGAAAGTAGTCAAAAGGAAGATCGGGCAAATATGGAGGCAATTCCATTCATGTGCCAGTAAATTTGGGATAATCCAACGCAATTACTCTATTTCCAAAGTACTCATCAAGAAGGCAAATCACCTTTTCTGTACGATGTGGTCGAGCCCCATCTTGCATGAACCAATCGATACCTGGTCGATCCTGCAACGCGAGTTGTGTGCTGACAAATTGTTCTAAAATTGTAAGGTAACGTTCACTAGTGATCGATTTTCGCATGCAAAAAATTTCGATAATGCCTGTGGTGCATACCGCAACCCAAGCAGTAACTTTAGGCGAATGCAGTGGTTTTTCTTCTCACAAATGAGGATTTTCGGAACCTCAAAATCTCCAGTTTTGTTTATTCACGAATCCATTCAAGTGAAATGTGCTTCATCTGTGAACCAGATGCGGCCAACATCAAACCCTTCATTATCAATCATTGTGAGAATCTGGTTCACAAAGCCAACCTTTCGTCCCAAAGCTCGTGTGGGTACAGTCTGATGACTTTGGATTTTGTATGGAAACATTCGTAGGCTGTTTATCAATCATTTTTTGCGTACTGGAACGCTTTAAACCAGTCTCTGATGCAATTCTTCGCACACTCTTCCTTAGATTTCGCTGAACAATTCCAGAAACTTTGGCGACATTTCCAGGAGAGGCTACAGTTTGCCTGGGTCCAGCGCTTCCCACTCGATTATCATCCACGTTGCCGGTTCGTTCGAATTTTGGAAAGAGCTTGCGAATGACTTTCGCATCGGGTCCTTTCGGAACATTAAATCTTTTTTGAAAGCTGTGCCTTGTTGCCGTAGGACTGAGTTCTAATCTGTAATACTTCAGTACGAGAAAAACACGTTTTCAATGGAATACATGATTTTAACCTCTACGCTAACCTCCTTTCACCTTTCAACGGTCGAACTAACCGCTCTGGACTTTGAAGCACAATTTATTGGCATTGCGATCACAGTGCCATTTGTTAACGATTTTTAAAACTAAATTTTCGAAACTTCTGTATAACATTTTTACAGCTTAGCTAATAAAGAAACTGTTTACCGCATAATTCTATTGATCTTTGTTTTTGAGATATTTAATTTTGAAATCAGGGTCTTATTCGATGGACACCCTGTATCATTATTCACTGCGTAGCTGTGATTTTTAATCGTTATTTGGAGAAAAAAAAACAAGATGTGATTCGTTTAGTTAAAATAGGAGGATTGAACTTTATGCCGTTATTTTAAGAAATAAATGGGCAACGAAAAAGCAGCACAAATGTATATACAGGGTTATTCTAAATGATGGACCCATTTTCAAAAAATTGTATTTATTAAAGTACAAATCCAAAATGAACAATCTTTATACCAATGAAAAGAGGAAGTTTTAAAGATTTTTTAAGACATTATAAATGTTCAATGTGTCGCCTACCGTTTGCTGCTCGGCAAACATCTACGCGATAGCTAAACTCGTCCCACACATGAGAAAGCGTATCTGCTGTTAGTGAGTGTACGGCTTTCAAATCGGTGATGGTTCCAGGGGCGGCCGGTAGAGGTCACGCTGCAATAGGCCACAATTTCGTTTCACTGTCAGTTGTGAGTGAGATGGCCACTGTGGAGCACAAGGTTTTCTGCGTTCTTGAGTTCGCAAGAAGTGAGTCGCAAATTGCAGTGCAGTGGTTATTTAGTACCAAATTCGGTATTAAAAAAACTTTGAAAATTCTTCTTTTCATTGGTAAAAATATTGTTCATTTTGGATTTGTACTTTAATAAATACAATTTTTTGAAAATGGATCTATCATTTAGAATAACCCATAATATATGTGTAGAAAAAGGTAAAAAGCTGTTCTGAAGCTTCTAAAGCTCCATCATCTGTGCAAAGGTTAGTGTTCAAAACGTAAGAGTATGCAAGCTTCGCAGCTCACGTCAAAAGAGGACTAGTCGTTGGGGGCCACCGTAATACTTACCCATCATGGATATGCATAATATAAAATATGAAAATAAAACATGTGTAAACTATTTATAAAATGCATTGCAAGTCGATTAAAATCCTGTCTTGATGATGTCATAAACTTTAAATGCTCTATTACTGAATTGCGTAAAGAAACATCCTTACAACTCAAAAATTGATAATCGTATTAACTAATGGTTTACTGTGTCGGATTAAGCGTCTCATTTCCAATAAATATATATTTTTGATTTGAAATTTGGATGAAATAAAGGGTCATGAAAAATCGAAGATTATGGAAAATAGGATTACAAATATCTCGGCAACTCTTTATCCGATCGACTTCACTCTTTATGCATAATTTATGATTTTTTATTGTCTTTTATATTCACTCAATAAAATAAACAATTTCGAAAATTTTTATATACTTTTTATCAGAACGGATATTTCGAGTCCAAAAAATATTTCCGGATAATCGAGGTTACTGAAATTCAATAAGTTTATTTCTATTATTACTTACTAAGTACATACCAAATTTCAAGTCTCTATCTCAGTTTGTTCGGTAGATAGAGCATTTACAGAGACACACACACAGGCGGACGACATTTTGTTTTCTAAAAATATGTTTTTCAGAATATCTAGTGTCTAAAACGTGTAAATCCGTCAAAATTGTTTTTCGATATTCAAAACGATTACAAAACTTACCCTGTACTACGTATGATGGGTAAGTAAAATGGAGGTCAATGAGCTCTTACAGACTAGCTAAGCGCTTCTCACTGGTCTGCTCAGACACACTGGTCTGCTCAGACACACGAGAGCTCTTGACTTCACTGTTTGTCTTAACACTCTCCACCATTTCGAACATTCAAGATTAGAACATCTTGAAATCATGAGTGTTACTTGAGTGTTATTGAAGTATAAGTTTATAAAAAAAATATTTCTTAAAAGTTTCAAAATAACGAAAAGGATTCTTTAATAATATATATAAATAAAAGAAAATATATATCTAAAACAACGTAGAATTACAAGGTTAAAATGGATGATAATAATAAAAATAAATGCATTGCTTTGATGAGTGATGCCATTGAAAAATATTTTTATCGAAAAAAATTTCTCGTAGTTCAGAATCTATATAAAAAAAAAATACTTTTTTGTTTTTCATAGCAAATTTCTGTGCATGCCAATGTTGCATGTGTACATTATATAAATTCTTTTAACAGTTTCATAAAAACTTCAAAGTTTATAATCAGCGACAGGCATATTGACAAAATGTCTCCCAGATTTTTAATTTCAACCTTAAAGTTTCAGAGAAAAAAAAATAATTCTTCACCAGAGATTTATTTATTTATTTCAAGATTTTAAGAGATTTAATTAAGGGTATTAAAAATTATCGATCTCCTTAAGCTCTGTTTATTTCCAATAAAAAATATCGCTGGTGTTCCTGAAATTTAATTACGTTTTTATCCTTAGAAGCAAAATATAATCCAACCCAGTTTCTTATTTTTGTTATAGAAAATTACTGCCGTAATAAATCACATACATTTACATAGTTTTTTCCTTTAAATTAATTCTAAAAGATAACATGAAATTAAATTTTGATAGGGAAAGAACTCCTTTATAATTTTTTTGTCTTGAAATTAAAGATTAAATGAAATAATTGTAATATTGCAGTTCCATAAGGATATTTTTAAGTACATTTTTAATTTAAATATTTCTTGCAGTTATAGAATTTTTAAATATTTTTTTTTTACTAATGTACCTTAAATATTTTTTTGACTGGCACTTATAAAATCATGGTATTTTCTTTGTAATAAAGTAAGCTTATAATATTTTCTCTCAGCATCACAATAAGAGAAATACGTCAATGTAAAATTTTTGATTAATGTAATTTTCCCATTAAAATGTTGAACAACGAGTTTGATACAACAAAGTCAAAAAAGCTTCTTATTAACATAGTAAAATTAAAAAATTTCTGTAATAATAGCATTTCGTAATTTTATGGTATTATAAAGAAAGGAATTTTAGCAAACTCATGTACTGAGAATTTTTAAATATACAAGTGTAAATAAGGGAGATTTTTTATTATCAACAGAAAATTTTAATACTTGTAGTCACGGATATCCCGATAAGCTGTTTACGTTTAAAAAAAATTTCCAATGCTTTAGTCTTCATTAAATTCATTGATGCAGTCGTTGGGATTATGTGTGGGCACAAAATTCGTGCTTCGGTTACTGAAAGTATAATTATTAAACTTTCAACAAATGAAAATGTCAAACCTATTAAAACTTAGCACAGATTAAATGTACAATTTGGAAATGACACACTATTGAGGTCGAAAGTATGCAAATGACACAAACACCCATGAAGAAGCTGACACAGGACAAGCTACACTGTGAAAAAAAGACAAATGCTTCTTAATCTATGAAAATATATAAATGAAAATACACAATAACCTCATCCGAGTTACCCATGATTTGGAAAAGCTTTCTTTATATTTAGAAAACTCAAAAATCGATATGTTTTCTACATTTAAATCAGCATTTATTGCTATTAATATTTGGAAAACATTTCCAATTTTTTAGTGCATTAAGAAATTTCCTAAAAGTAGACTACAAGTTTTTAGGACGCTATCAATCCTTAATTAAATATTCTGAGCTGCGTAATTTAATTAACACCTGTAAAAGTAGCAAAATTATATTAATTTTAACTTTAATGTTTGTGCTGTTAGTTTATCGTGTTTGCCTGTAAAGCATGTTTGTTGAACATGAAAATGCTCACACGAGAATTTAAAGCATCCCAAAAGCTATATTCCAGATTGAAAAAAATGATTAATACATTATAAAAACTACTCGAACACGTTTCCGAAAAACAGTGGCATTAAAAGGAACTTAGCTTTTATAAGTGCATCTTTAAATTTCGAAACTATATCGGTTTTTGAGATTTCTAAAAATAAAGATTACTTTTCGGATTCGTGGTTAACTCGGAAGTGGTTATTGAATATTTTTGTTCGTGTTTATATTGCATTTCTATAGATTTAATTTTTTTTTGCAGTACAGCAGAAAATGGTGCACAGAATGTGAAACTGTTCCATTAAAGCTAAAACTTACAGCGCTCTCGCTAATAACTTTTGGAACTTACGGGGTGTTGTGTTCGTCAGTATTCTTCATAAACGATATACATATAATTCCGTATAGTAATGTGAGAGCTTAAAACATCACAACGGTCTTAAAAACAGTCCTGGACAATGCCTCACGCAGGACAGAGGCCTGACACAAGAGGTGTACCAAAACAAAGTATCACTTGACATTTTTCAACCAACTTCCTTGTAGTCCGAACATCACCTTTGGGGTAGTATTTGTTAGAATCCCCTTATAGAAACTTTAGCAGGAGAAAGATTATCATCAGATAAAGATTTTAAAATAATTTTTGTTCAATTGACTTCGTACACATCCAAATTCTTTTTATTATACAAGGGAAAACAAATGCTACGATATGTTCTCAAAAGTGTGCAAATTGCAATCCGATTCGAGAACTTGTTTTTTTTTTATATTTATTAAACGTGAATGGTTTATGGTACACCAATATAGTTATAGTTTTACAACAAATGCAATTCCCCACTTTAGCATAGATTTCACTTGATACGTTCTTTCTCAAATCGCGAAAATCGCATTTAATTCAAAAATGGCTATGAAATAGTTCAAATCATAAAAATAGGAAAAAGATAATTAATAAATAATCACTACGTACTAATTGTAGATATTCAAATAACAATTAGTAATTAGCCACTATTAAAACGGGCCTGTCCATATTCTGAATAAATATTACATAGCTTGCCTAAAAGTTTTATAGAGAAATATTTCGCAGTTTAAATTATTAATAAACTGCAACATAGATTTTTTTATTAACTGTAATTTTACTGTCTCTGAATTAAACCAAAAAATTTTAAATTTAATTTTCTTTTACTCTTTTGATTAATTTTTTCTTGTATTTATATTTGAAGGGAAATATTTGATAATATTTTAACTGCTTCAATTACAAAATGGACATTTTCCATTGAATATTGAATAGTATGGTCTAATTTAATATTCTGAAACGTTAAATGTATATATATGTATATATATATTAGCTGTTTCTTCTTCTAATAAGAAATTTCTAAAAAAATTAAAGCATTCTTTTACGCAAATTATCTTGGGGACAATCAGAAGAAACAGAATACATGGAAAAAAACACTATCACTTTTTATCTTAAAATGTCTTTTTACTACCAATTCTTTTTAATAATAAATTACATCAGCTCATAAACTACAAAAGACAAGTAGGTTTCTAAGAATTGATCTAATTTGCAATACATTTTTAATGAAACTGAGAATACATATTTAATGAGTTAAAGTAATATACGATTCAGTTGCATTAAAGGGGAAAACAATAAACGTTGTATTTCTAAACCCGTTTTTCTTTTTACAAATTAAAAAGTACAAAACAATGAATTATAAATGCTAAGATAAATTATGGTATGTTATCTGTTTAAAAGTAATTAAAAAGTATATGGGAAAATATTCAAATAATCATTGTAATTAATCGTAAAACGTTGCGAATGGAGTTTTTTTATACGCATGTACTTTTTTTGTTTGCTTTTTCTACGATAAAGAAAAATTAGAACTATTAGATAAATGAACTTCTAGATGTTTTATAATTAAATAAACATATTTCGGACTTTTTTATATTATTATTGAAGGAAAGGGGTAGAAGAGTATATGGTAAGTGTGAAACTACTATGCGGTTGTTCTTACTTGGATAGTTTGAGATCATGTAGTGTTGAAATGCCATAGTTGGCAAAACTTCTAATTGTTGTTATCGGAAAAACAATTAAGCTAAATTGCACAAACTTAAAAGAAATACTTAAACAACACTTCCCTTTTGAATTTCACTTTTCAGTGAATCAAGTGCAATTTTGATAAATTTAAGTAAATTAATGAATGGTTATATTTCAAGCTGTTAGCAGATAGCAATTACATAAATATGACTTATTTTTTTATTATAAAATAAATAATTATTATACAATGAAAATGAAATTTTTTTAAAATAAAACTGATACTCTTTCAAAAACAAAAAGTATCATTCCAGATCAGAAATTTGAAATCTTATTAAAATATAAAGCAAACATAATTTTAAAATTTTAACGAAAAATTCAATAATTTAGTTTATTACATGTACATTTATTTCATAAATAATATGTTGAAAAATCATGAATAACTGGTTAATTATTTTTTATAAATTGCGCACAAAAGCTAGAAAATAACTGTATTGAATAAAATGACTTCAAAAACGAACATCACCTTCGCAGTACATGTTGTGGTGATGAACTTTAAACTAATTTTAAATATTGTGCGCGTTTTCTTTAAAATATAAATAATAATTAAAAAAAATAATAATATGAGTGAATAACAAAGTGCGATATTTTGATCGTTTCAAAAATGTCTCATCGCTTTCAAGAAATATATTAATGTGTCATATATATATATATATACATATATATATATATATAAAACTTAAATATTTTTTTCTTTTTTTATAAATGTGTTTCTATGATGTTATCTCAGTAAAATGTAAATATACTGTTGAAATGCGGTCACAAATAAATGTTTTCGCTGTTTATTTTCAAAAATCAATTAAATATGAAGTTTTTGTGTAACTTACGTGTGTGGTTCTAATACATATGTTTGTTAACTTATTTCTCTGTTTTTAATGCAATTTTAAAAATAACTGTTTTATTTTTAAAGTTTATTACATTTATTTATAAATGATCATTAAAATACACAACTGGCCATTAAAATTGCTACACCAAGAAGGCGACATGCTACAGTCGTGAAATTTAAACGACAGGAAGAAGGTGCTGTGATATGCAAATGATTAGCTTTTCAGCACATTCAGACAAAGCAGGCACCGGTAGCGACATCTACAATGTGTTTAAATGAGAAATTGTTCAGCCGGTTTCTCATACACAAATTGCATTTGAACGTTGTTGCCTGGTGAAAAGTTGTTGTGATGCCTTGTGTAAGAAGGAGAAATGCGTACCATGACGTTTCTGACTTTGATAAAGTTCGAATTGTAGCCTACCGGGATTGCGGTTTATCGTATCGCAGTATTGCTGCTCGCGTCTGTCGAAATCCAATGACTGTTCGCAGAATATGGAATCGATGGGTTCAAGACGGTAATACGGAACACCGTGCGGCGTCTCAACGGCCCCCAATCACTAGCAGCCGAGAAGACAGACATGTTATCCGCATGGCCGTAATTGATCGTACAGCCACGTCACGAGCCCTGAGCCAAGAAATGGGGTCGTTTGTAAGACAACAAATGTCTGCCCGAATAGTTCGACGATGTTTGCAGCAGCATGGACTCTCAGCTCGGAGACCATGGCTGCGGCTTCCCTTGACGCTGCGTCATAGACAGGAGCGCCTTCAATAGTGTGATCAACGACGAACCTGGAAGCACGAATGGCGAGACATCATTTTTTCAGATGAATACAGGTTCTGTTTACAACATAATGATGGTCGCATCCGTGTTTAACGGCATCGAAGTGAACGCACATTGGCAGCGTGCATTCGTCATCGTCATACTGGCCCATCATCTGGCGTGATGGTATGGGGTGCCATTAGATATATGTCTCGGTCACCTCTTGCTCGCATTGACGGCACTTTAAACAGTGCAGGTTATATTTCTGGTGTGGTACGACCCGTGGCTCTACCCTTTATTCGAGCCCTGCGAAATCCTACGATTCAGCAGGATAATGCCCGACCGCGTATGTTGTATTGTACGTACACACACACACACACACACACACACACATATATATATATATATATATATATATATATATATATATAAGGGAAGGGAAGTCTAGAAGGGTAGATGTTGGAGTGGCGGGGATGTATGGCTAATTGATGGGCAATAGTTATTTTTTATAAGAGAGAGAAGGGGTTTCTTGATTCTTAATGCATTCATTCATTACTTCTTATTCTTTAGTTAATTCAGAACACTTTCTTTAGGAGAAATGATTCCATATGATCTACTATATGCAGATTTACTTTAATATATTGATATTTAATTAACTTCTTTGATTTTTGTGGGACATTGTCATATCTAAATAACTTTTTTCATAATCTTACTTTAATATAACTATATTTATCTTATTTAAATGTTTCCTTTTCAGCGTTTTTTCTAAATATATATTTTTCTGCACCGTTTTTGGTGTTTTTGATATTTTTTCAATACCGCTGAGTTTAAAACAAATCTTAACAAAACAAATACTTTAAAAAGATCTACAATATTGTATTTTATTAATTTGTTATGCTTTTCATAGTTGCACAAATGAAGAAATACTACAATATGTTACTAGAAGTTGCACTACAAAATGTTCCGTTTTGAAAATGAAGTACCAATTGTTCCGGGTGTGGGTAGTTACAGGGTTTCTAGTAAGACAACTATTATTATACCACAACTTTGACCAATAATTTTCACTGTAGATGTCTATTGCACATGTTACAGAAATCTACCACAAATACTATTGTTCGGAAATAGGGAAACAGTAATAGTCGCCTCGCTCAGAGCCCTGTAACTACCCAATGCAACACTCTGCATATAGCATTTACCATTTATCACATTAAAAATTCGGATATACTATTTTCTAAGCATATAAATATGATAATAAAAGAACGATCGTTATTTTTATTTTTTAATAACTGTTAAAAGTAAAATCATCGTCTTTTTGAGAGAGAAGAAATTATTTCATCAATGCATTAAACTTCTGAAAAAAAAAATCCTTTCAAATATCTTTATTGTAGTAACAAAGCCGATATCGTGGTGATCAAAAATCATTAAACTTTTTTGAAGTTTTAAGCAAACAGATTAAACAAAGCTTTATTTAATACATTTTCGATATCATAATTTAGTTTTACGTTCATTTTAACTGGATAATTCTTAATTTTTTAAATTTCAAATATTGGTATCAGTAACATATTTGTTAAAATAGTGTAAAACCGGACATAAAGTAATTTTTTATGGTATAAGTTTTAAGAAAATGCGTTTAACCAAACAATTTTCTTTTCCTTTATATCTATAAACTTAGTACAACAAATTAGCATATTTCATATAGCTCCTGCTAAATTTTACAAAGCAGCGAAAACTGAACAAATACCATGTATCATAAATTGAAAAGTAATTAGTATTCAAGATATATAATACATAATTAATTATTATTAAACATTCGGAAGATTATCCTATTTAGCATCTCAGCCAATTTACATTGAAATTTAAGGTACATAAAAATTTATTTGATTATGATCATTATGATGAATTATTTTTCAGTTGGTTTAAACAGGGAATAAATATTCAAATAATTTTATTACTATTGTCAAATGAAATGGAAATAGTTTATGAATTGTGTTTGTCTGCCTGTATTCTAAGTCTTGGATATATACACGGATTGACAAAAAAGTCGTAAAGGTCACAATCCATATTAATTTCGTAATAAGAATAGATTTTGTTATTTTGAGTATTGTAAAATAATAGATAAATTTATAACATAAATTATTTTGCCTTTTACCACTCAGTAGATTTATGAGGAAAGTATTATTTTTCTAAGTACAGTCCTGGAAAAAAATAATAACGCATCGCATAATAACGTAGGCTGCGGACTACAGCGCTAATTTCATTCATCCAGCCTTGTCCAGCAAATAAAAGTGAAATATGCCAGTCCAGGATATCGTCGGGATAGCTCAGTAGGGAGAGCAAACCAATGTACCCAGGTTCGAGTCCTGGTCCCGGCATATTTTCGCTCTGTTGAAAAAAATCTCAACTATGATACTCCAAACATTTTATATAATAGTTATTAGTTTATTTCTTTAATATGAACCCCCAGCCATCAATTTATCTATTAAAACATATATTGTAACATTGATCTCTGTTTTAATTGTAATTAAAGGCCGTCTACATATAGAAAGTGCACAAAGCTTGAATGTTTTCATTACTAACACCTTAATTCGACGTGATATTTTCATTTTTGGTTAATTTTACCTTTGAATTCCAAACTAAAAGTATTTCGGCCACGTAGTTTAGGAATTATTCAGTTCTGATGTTTGGAACTCCTAATGTTAATTTCAGTTTCAATTGTTGCAAAACAGATTGCAATGTGATAGATTTTAAACATAACTGAAAAGTAATTGGCGGAATGAGATGTAAATTTGGATTTCTATGTTGGAAGCTTCAAACAATTGATTTCTGTTTAAAATAATCGTAAATTACAGCTCATATTTTTCTCGAAAATTAATTTCGGAAAAATATATTCTGTGAAATTAATTTTCGTAAACATGGATTGTAACATATAATTTTTTTAATTAACCGAAATTTTTCCCGTTTGATATCTGGAGGTACAATTTACCTAGGAATCTAATATAATATGAAGATAAGTGTTAGTATTGAAAATATTCAATTTGATAAATTTTCTAAATGTAGAGTAAGTGTCTTAAGCAAAATTTAAGTATACCATTAATTAATAGACATTATAACTAATCGATTTGCGCTGGTCAGATTTTCATACTATGGTTTGAGGCAAATTTAGTATGACTTGGATCTTATTCCAGGACTGTACGTACTATGAAATCTATTTATCTAAAAATTTATTTTTAAGATCTCATTAACATTTTGAATCCCGTAATACCCGAAATCATCCCAATGCTGTGAAACCTACAATAGCCAGGATAGCTGAATAGATTTTCTTTCCCCTTAAATGGGTCGGGATGCTGTTAAGGGGGTGGTCTCTCTCTGTGATGGATGGGGCAAATGTGTTGGCATTTCTGGACAGTACAGAAAGAAAAACAAGATTTTTTTTCAGTAACTAGAGCAGTGGTAAACAGAAGGGTGTAACACATGTCGAAATTTGTATAAAGGGAGAAGACAGTAGGGTCATTTCCACTACTTACCTAGTGAAAAATGGGGGAACGAAAAAAACAGCATTTTGGGCTATTTTATTGAGATTCTAAGGTCATTCAGTTTTTTAAAGCTTGGGATTTAAAGAGTTAAATACGAAGTATGACGAAATCCCTCACAGTAGTTCTTAATTTAAAAATATCCCAAAACTTTCAGACATCAAACATATTCTTCTTATTCATCTCATAAACAAATTTAAGTTACTATTTTAGAAGTTTTTTTAGTTACTGGCGTGGCTAATTTTTATAAACACATCTTAATTTTTGAATATCTTCATGCTGAAAAACTTTATACTTAGTAAGTTATCTTCATACTTACAATCCCCTATTCTTCTCGTTTATGCTTACTTATATGCATCGATCTCATTTACATATATCTCATTCTTTTACATTACGTTCTTTAACATACATAATTATTTACACTGAACAACATACAATACATAGAAACAAGTTCATACAATACATAGAAAGAACTCCCACCCCCGCCTCTATCAAAAGTCTAATGAGTAATTATCCATAATACTGGTTCAAGAAAACTTAATAAATATATTAGGTTAATACAAATTTTCAGCTGAACAGCTTACAGAAGTAAACTGTAATATATTTTGCATGCATAATATAAAAATGGTGCAGAATTTATTTTTTTCGTTATAGAGGTTATTTTGTGATAAATGAGTTAACGCTTTCTAGTATTTAGCAAAAATCCGTATCTCTGTATTTTTAAACGTTAAATATGAATATTCTTTAAATTTCTTATAACAAAGTATAATAAATCTCCTCCCCCCCCAAAAAAAAAAAAAAAATCCGCCGTCATAAAATGATCACATTCTCATTATAATAAACAATGTATAATTTAGATATTTTCGATGATGTGATGAACAAATTTGTTTGCAAATATTTCAAATCTTCCAACTTTTTTTACTCCGTCAAGATGTGATAAAATAGTTCATTATACAGACAGTATCAATATAGCTAAATAACAAAAGCAAAAGCAAATAATTGCTAAAACTTCTAATCATAACAGGGAAAGAAAAATATTCAGAAACTTCAAATTTCTAATAATTTCAGATTTCTAAACAAACGAAAGACATTATTACTCTCAAAACTTTACATTATATTCTAATACAATAATCTATGTGTCATTTCAGTAAAGTAAAATCATTCAATGTTTCTACTATCAATATTATGTATTTAAACAAATATTGCTAAATTTACTAATAATAACATTTTATATATTTTAAGTAACAGAAATATTCTTATAGTTTTAATTTAATTTCAGTAATTAAAGGACAGCTTCTTTTTTTTCATGATGTGTTTCATATAATAATTTTCCGTTCAAAACTCAGAAAACAGATTGAATACCTAAAGTATTATGTAGAGCAACGCAAATAAACAACAACAACAACAACAAGAGTAGTTAGATTAAATTGATGTTCAGCCCTCTAAGGTTTTGCCCATATTTTTCCGTTTCCCCAAAACAACTTAAATCGGCTCTTGGCAAATTGTTTTTTAACAAAATTGTATTTTAATATATATGTAAATAAAAATATATATGAAGTGTATTTTAGAAACAAACGGGGAAAGAAAATTAAAATTATTTTAAGTTTTATGAAAATGCAGGAAAGCCCTCAGACACTCATAAGGTTAAACTGATAAATTAGCCTTATGTTTTGTAATGTTCCTCTAATTAGCTGCCATTTGTAATATTTGTATATAACAAAACAATTTTCAAACACTTCATAAACTTTAAGTAAATTTCTGCATTTTAATGAACTTAAAAACTTTTCTGTCCCTTTTCAAAATTACAAAAACAAGCAAATCCTCTTAATAAACTCTCAAAAACATCAATTGCAGCAATTGTGAAAAAAAAATACATCATTATCCAAAAATATTGTATCATTTTAAAGTTTTGTCATTCACTTAATTATTTTAAGCACAAAATATTTTTAAGACTTCGAACATATTACCTCTTAACGTAAAGAAAATTACTATTTTCTTATTGAAGAAGCAGGTAATTAAAATATTCTTTCATTAAATATGCTAATTAAGCGAACTTCGCAGTTATTTACCGTTTTCGAAAATATGTAAAAATATTTTCAAGATATTAATTTTCTGCATTTGTTCTTTTTTTTCAAATCTTAATATTTTTTCCCGTCAAATTTATTAGGAAATATATTAAATGAAAAATGAAATACGAAAAATTAAATAATTGCATGTTGAGAAAACAAATAAATTTTACTAACAAATAACTTATTCAATTAGTGTGCAATTACGAAAACTTTTGTATTTCGCAGAACCAATCTTTTCTTAGTTATTGAAATAAGTTTTAAAATAAGTATAACTTTACGAGTCTGGCTAAACTACAATCAATATCCCTTATAAACAAAGAATTCAAACTAATGCTATTATATAGCACACAATTTGTGAAATATAATATTAAATACAAAATTGACGGAGAGTAAAAAAATAATAATAACAAGCTATTCTTTAATAATTAAAATTAGCGCCGGATAAGAGTATTGAATTAAATAATCTATTTCTCTTTTTTTTAGTTGTTAAGAGTTAAATAAAAATATGCATTTAAAAAGAACTCTTAATCTGATAGGGAATCTACGTTACATATTGATTCTCTGGTACATATTGAATAACAAACAAATTAAAATATGCATTAAGTCCTAAAACAATTTCAAATATGATTTATTTCTATACTTTTATCCGATGAAGTAGATCTTTCTAAAATATTTTATCTTTTCACGGAAACTTTTAAAAGTTATAAATGCCAATTTACATGGGGAAATATAGCAGAAAACTCGCATAAAACATAATTAGTTATTAGAAACAAATATGTTGTAGACTTTTTTTACAAAAAAGTTATCCAGAAACGTCTCTATATTGGTATGTGACATGAAGAAAAATATGAGAAGCGAAACCTTCAAACAGACAATAATATCTCAACGTGCTACTTGAAGTTAAATTAGCTACATTTTTGAGGGAGGGGGGGGGGGGGGTGTTATGTGGTTTCTGTGATGACTCAGCAGCTCATTTTTGAATTATCTATAACAGAAGAATGTTAAGCTTGTCAAGCTTGGGCTATTAATCTCGTATTATAGTAATTCTCTCCCACTTTCCTTAGATTTTTGTATTTTATCGAAAACTTATATTTATTCATATTCTAACAAATGTTTCTTTATATTATTCTTACCTTATTATTTCTTCTTACGTCACGTATAAGAAGAAAATTGCGTTCTTGGGTTAAAAATTGCATGATTATTTTTTAATCATTAAAAATCGTTAAAATAAACTATCATTTTCAAACATATTTAATTTAAAGTGTACGTTTCGTGCTATTCGATATATTGTTAAAGATTTGAAAATGTATTTAAAATATAACTTGGTGAAATGATCTGAAATATCTAATACATCAACATAAAAAAAACAATAATAATCGATTTGAAATTTTTCTCTATAGTATGAATTACGACAACAAATGTAAAATTCACCCAATAAGGAAAAATATTATGTTTTCGAATTAAAGTTCCATTAAATAATTATTATTATTAACGTAATAAACCATTAAAAGTTTCCATAATTTACAGGACTTTGAACGATGATAAAACTTAATAACTAATTTTTATTTCAATAAAACTCATGTTTAATAAAAGTCAGAAAGAAAACTAATATTAGAACTAACATATAAAAAAATCTTCAATGAAGTAAAAAATTATTAAAAAAATTCAGAAGATCACTACATAGAGACTTTGCAAATTTAAAAGTACTTAATGAGGATACGAATATCCTCATCGTTATTTGAATTTTGAATGCTTTCTAAAATTGGGATGACATAATGAGTTCAGAAATTCTAAGACTCTGAGTATTAGTATGGGCATTTTTTAAATCGTTAGAATCACGAAAAATTGGGCAAGTGGGAGGAATTGATGATCCTATTTCAGGAACTTCCCTGTGTTAGCTTTTCCTTTTTTTTAACACAAAGTAACGGAAAATTTTAGCACCAAATTTCCTATGGGGCATAATTGGTTTTTATCCAGCCTTCATTACCTCCCTTTGCAGACAGTGAAAAAAAGGAGTCTCATGCTATATGCGTAGAAAACTAATCTATTCAATTCAATCAACTTAATATTTTCTACTCAAAGTAAATAAAGAAAGAAGGAAAATGATAAAGCACAGAAAAAACCCAACGATAGTTTTTCACTCATCTCTTCAAAAACAAATGACCTATTTTATGACTCTTAAGTTTCAAGTTTCCAAGCAATAGATATTTATTACATCATTATGATCATCACTCTTCTATTAATGTGAAGTATGTTTATAATTCATGATTTGTGATTTGTGATTATGTTATTATAAACTTATTACCGGACTAAAAACATTTAATAAGACAATTATTCATCATTAAATGTAACTTATGAACTTATAGTTGTGCAACAAAATTCTTCAGAGAAACCCCTAATTATTTATGAAATTTTTGTTAGTGACGCCAATTTATTTCAAAGAACTGATGAGACTATTACTTGTAACTTTCCAGACTTTATCAAAATGAGTCAGCGTATTACTATAAACCATGCTACACATATACTTACCATAACACACATATACTTACACAAATACATTCATACACTTACCCAAATTGCATACATATATTTACACAAATACATACTTGTATTATTGATAAATGCAAAATGCAAATTTGTTAATAATATTTAAATAATTACAAGTTGCTGAATTAATACAAACTGAGATTTAATTCTTGGAGATGCAGAATTTTACACTATGCTACATACCTATATCAATACATATAAATAGTAATATGCGCAATAAATGTCGAATGTTCCAATTAGGCCTAACACAGCCAGTTGCTTTTTTAACTGCTTTAGGGTTAACACTTCATTAGCGTTGAAAAATAATAGAGCGAGCACTTCTGATTTTGAAAGTCTAAATTCATCGTTTAGCTTTTGAATTTCATGCTTTCAAGTTATTGACAATAAATAACAAGTTGGAAATTGTACGTCAAACGTTACAAACGAGGTGCGTTCGTACGCACGTTTTAGAATTAAATTCATGATATCCCGTGCGTAGAACGGGTTAAACAGCTAGTTAAGTATATATTTTATGACACTGTTCATACAAATATCCGAACTAGTTATATAAATATTCAGATATATATGTATCAGCTAGTTATATAAATATTCAGATCTTGATGATTTTTAATTCTGTGAAATGAATTATATCGTCTGCAGATTAATTTCTGTCATAAAATAAGTATCTCGGTCGCTTGACGATTAAACTTCGGAAGCTCCTATGGCAAAAAAGCACCGATTTAAGAAAAAATAATTCAAATTTCTTAATAAATATTTTTATTAATATCTCCTAAAGTTTTGATTCGATTTTAATAAAATTTGAAATGTCTCGACAAAATTCTGCAAAGATAATATATTTTAAATTGCAAACCATTTGGTTGGGTAGTTTTTGCGTTGTTATATGCGGACAGACAGACAGACAGACAGACAGACAGACGGACAGACAGACAGACAGACAGACGGACAGACAGACAGACAGACAGACGGACGGACAGACAGACAGACAGACAGACGGACGGACAGACAGACAGACAGACAGACAGACAGACGGACGGACCAAACGACGACTATAGGTGCTACGTATTTATATATTTAAGAACGCACCTAAAAAAAACCAGAGAGTTTTTCAATTTGTAGATACGTCATAAATAAATGAAATACAGAACCTACATACATATACATAGACAAATGCGGTAATGTCGGGAAGTATCGAACGCTTAAGTTATTTCGAATTTTCATAAATGAATTATCTTTAAAATTGAATATTTTCTACTCTAATAACAACTTTCAATACTTTAAAGACGCTGATTTCTCTTAGAATCTTCTTTTAATAAACCTGAAATTTTACTTTTCTGGTTTCTGGAAGGTTGTATCGGACATGGTGTTGTGCTTGAAAAAACGACATTTTGAATTTAGAAATAACCTCTTGTTACTACATGTATACATTCTTATAAAAAAAAAAGCATAGACAACAGTGGACCCGTGCGAGGATTTCGCACTGCAGTCTAATATATTTTAGATGCTGGTTTAAACTTTTAAAGAAAAATTAAGGATAAAAATATCTGCAAACAACATTAATCAAGCCAGAATATCATCTCATTTATTCCATCAAAGTTACAGTAAAAACTGATCCAATATAGCAAAAAGCACGCTCGAGAAAAAAAAATTAACAGTCATATTTTAACTGCATTAGAGGATGACGTCACTCGCTTCGGGAAAAACTGAAAAAAACCTTTCATTTTACTTAAGAAAACAATTCTGATTTAAATTTTAATTAACTGCAATTTTGCTTCGATCGATTGATGGTGTTTTTCACAAAAACGTAATCACCGTCTATTTATGTCAAGATCTAACCGAATCTAATGTTTGGTGAAATTGTGTGCTTTATTTTGTGAGAAATAGCTATCATGAAAATCGTGAATAATATAGCATAGCAGCGCCACCTGTTGGGCGTTTTACATCAAAAACTAATCAGCCCCAATTTATATCAGGGACAAATTGAAATTAAAGTTTTACAAAATTCCGTAAATTAGTTCTTGAGATAGAGCGCCCACAAAATTTGTGTCACAGACAGACAGACACACAGACAGACAGACTCTCAGACAAACACAGAGACAGACAGACGGTCAGAATCACAGATAGACATTTTCTAAAAACGGTCAAATTGCGTTCAGGACCCCCTAAAACTTATAAATCCGTCGAAAATCGAAAGTCGAATTTTTCCACGAATTCAATACTTTTGAAGATCGAAGAAAGTAAAAATAAACCATTTAATGAGCAAACTCATCTTAAATGGAAAAAAATCTAAAATGAAAAACATTTTAGAAGTAAATAAAGTAAGTAATATAACTTCGTCTAATTTAAGACGTACCAAAACTATTATTAAATTTCATAAGTGATTCTTTACATTTGTTTTAGCAGAAAACATAAACCTGCTTTTAGTTATTATTATACTAATTTCTCCATTTAATTATGATAAGATAAATAACCTAAGAAAATATTCATCATACTACAACATTTAAATGCGTATTACTTTTACCAATACTGACAAAAAATGCTTAATTTTTTAAAAAATAACAATAAATGAAATATCTCTAAGCAAATGAAAACTACGACTTTCTATTTTAAAAACAGAAGTTTCCTGCTAACACCTGCTATTTTTATAGAGGTAAATAGCAATAAACGAATTTTCTTTCTGCCCAATTTTTGAGAGAAGAGTTTCTTCTGAACATTTATTGATAGCCTAAGGATATTTAAATAAGAAATATGGGAAGTACTTTCAGACTGTAAACTTTCAACTACTCCTCAAATCTCTTATTTACTCTTTTACAGTGTTCGCTTGAGAGCGCTAAAAAAATTAAATTGCTTAAGAATATTAAAACTCAATATAAATGGAAACAAAACTTTATTTCGGTAAACTGAAAAAATAATAAAGCATTTTGTGTGTTAAGTCTAGATACAAAAACACAAAATACATTTCAGGGTTCCGTACTTAAAAAGTAAAAACGGAACCATTATAACATTTGCTGGAAAGACATGACAATAGCATGCACTTTCACAGCATCTTTGCAGGAAATCAAAGAATTATATCTTATATTACGAAATATTGTAGAGATTTAATATAAAAAACGGTAAGGTTTGGTATTATCACTATTATTGTTTTATATATGTATTAATATTGTTTATAACTATGGCATATTTAGTACCATTTCAATCAGCGATCAGTGGAGCAGGTGATAGCCTCAATTTTAGCTAAAAAAAGCAGGTTCAAGAAAAGATAGAAGTACTGAGCCAATGCCAATTAAAATGTTTTTAACAAGGACCCTACAAAAAGGTAATTTTCACTATGCGATATTATAAAAAGGACGATATGCAACTGACAGAAAGTCCATTTATTCATCTCTAGTGTAGACAAAGACGGCGCCAGTACAGAGCGGGAGCGTTTTGTAGTGACGGAATACTGTACCACCCAAAACATAGACCGCAGTCCAGGGAAAACATCACGAAACAGGAAGAACAAGGAAACATTTTGGGTCGCTCCCAAACCAGCGGAAGCAAATTGTAGGCAGATCTGCAATTATGATAATTAAAGAAAAGATCCAATAAATATACACCTATGTGCCGCGACGTAACAACGTTGAAAACGACCCCAATCCACAGGAAGAAAGTTCGAGAGGTAGTTCTAGAGAAGAGAAAGGCAATCAGTTTTTTAAATAGTCTGCTAAGAAGATGCGAAGAAGTTAGTTAGCTTTGTAGACTTGAACAGTAAATAGTCAGTCAGTTATGGCCAAACAGTTAAATAGAGATGGAGCAATGACTACGAAAACAGAATACTAAACAAGAATGGAAAAGAGTCGACTGAGCAATAATGAACGAGATGATCAGAAAAGATAGTTATAAAATGGAGCGGAGATCGAAAGGTTCAACAGTGAGTTCTAAAAGATGTAGATGAAGTTAAATATAGAGTCAATACCTGAATATGACTGCTTTCGAAATGAACGCGATCTTTGGAAACTCTCCACCAGTGACGAGCAGTGGAAAGAGTTTGGATTAAGATGTGTAATAACAGACGTTGCAAGCCGCAGAAGTTTTCTTTGAGAATTACTTAACTCATGCCTATTGCGCTGGAAGTCGTTTACGAAAAGTCAGAGGCTGAAAGAAACCGAAAAAGGTGGAATGCTTGTATAGATGCTTCAAAGTGGTGACATCAAGGGCTCATTCTTGCCAAATTGTGAAATGAACAATTAAATTGACTAAAAAATGAACTATCAAAGTGTCTTAAATGACGACGACTAAGAACAGTAATCAACGAGTCAACTAAATCCTCGGGGACTCATGCTCCGCTGGTCAAACAATGGTACTGAGGTGCATTATATATTTTCTTATCTGTGAAATACTTTATGTTAATGTTGTTAATGGTGTGGATTTTGACTTCCCAAAATTCTGAAAAATTATTAGGAAATATTATTTCAAAAGTAGGTAAGTTAAGTAAAATAACAAGTATAAATATTATGCTAAAAGCAAAGCTGAACTTAGAAAAGGCTGTTGATAATTTATGTATAATTAAATTAATTCAAGTTAAATTACAGTAATGAATATAATAAATCAAATTAAGAAAACAATTGAAAGGACTAAATGAAGTCCAAACTAAGCTATGATAAAATTTTAATCTGTTTTCATGTTATGTAATGTTCGTGTTATGTAATAGTTATCTTTCACATATCCAAATTTATAAAAAAGAATTAAACATCAATAACTCTTAGGTCACTGAAAGAACGAGAAATGATAAATAATATTTGTTGAAAAAGTCAAGTTACATCAGCTGAAACTAAATGAAACTTCTAAAATATTAATCAGTGATTTGTAAATAGTCTTACCTTTCGATGTTTAGACAAATGTTTGATGACGACGAAACATTAATATCAGTATCTTATTAAAAGTTAGAGAATATTTCTGAGCTAATATTAATCTTAGTATAATTGAAAAAAAATGAAATTTGCATCACTTTCTTTTACAATATCTTAATACTAAATAATATCTTAATTCGTAACATCAGTGACAAATACTCGTGTGATATACAATAAAGTCTCGTGTAAAGTACAATCATAACAAATTATTTGAAAAATTATTGCTAAGTAAAGAAACGGGTTTTTGTTAACACGTTTACCGCCACATGTTGCGACAAAGTCACTTTTTTGGCAGTGATTTACAAAGCTATTTTCAGTGTCTATCAAGCCGGTTCACAATTCCTAATCACGGCAATCTTTGTTAATTAAGTATTAATTTTAATTAAGTGTTAATTTTAAACATTTTTTAAATTAAAAATACAAAATTTTAGCTATTTCTACATATTGAAAGGCAAATTGAAATCTTTAAACATGCCTGAGAGGGGCAGTGCACGGGATACTTCTTTTAAATACATAATAATAAATTATCAGTAGAAACGTTTCCTAGCAATGAAAAAATTCAAATTCAACCAAGCATTGAGCCCTACCATATGGCTTAATCTCGTCAAGCACTGCTCGGTAGATTTATTAAGAAAAATAATATTTACAAATGAGGCCATCAGGCTGTTACAGAATTACAGATGTAACAATTGCAAAAATCACTCTTAGTGTCATATGAATTGAATGATTACAAGTTACAAATGCTTAATTAAACTATATAACAAAATTTTACAGACGTAATGACTTGTATTATGGTCCTTACATACGGCACGCTGCAATTTGTGCTTCGTTTGAAGTAAAATGTTTGGGTTGGATACTAATTACATTCACATGACATTACACTGAACGTCCAAGACAGCTTTGAGAACTAAGGGGAGCTAAGAGATTGTTTCAAAGTTTTAGTTCCAAAGTTGCTACTGCCAAGGTACTTCTCTAGTAGCAAACCAATATTGCGCCAAAATTGCATTAGTTATCTATGCTAAAGAAAGAAAGTTTCGCTCTGTGTGTGTTTGTCTGCGATGGCTAGCAAAATCTAGCCCACCTAGAAGTCTGAAAATTTAGGTGTGGAAAATGAAAGGCCTGGCGCGGTTCACCCGAGTCTCAGAATTTTAATACTTTGAAAATTAACAAAAATATTAATTAAAAACTAATCAATAACTCTTTTTTTTTGCGAGCCGGCTTTCAGAACTCGCGCATGCTCAGAACCCGATTTACTACAGTTCATGAGAATGAAGAACCATTTACATGAAGAATGCGTTTATTTCGCAATTCTGTTTTAAATTCTATCGTTTGGTTTATTTAAAAATGAAAAGCATATTCTGAAAGATCGCACTCTTACGTCTGCAATGCCGTAATCAATTCGAAAAAAAAAAACATATGTTAACATTTTGAAAAACATTTTTGAAAAAGTATCGTTTTCCCAGGTTTATGTTTACTCCCTTACGCCAACGCCCCTCAATAGCACAATTTTAGAGATACAGACAAACGAAACATATGCTTATAGAGCTGAAACCTTCATCTAATAGACGGTGTAATTATGTTTTTTAAATAAGAATTTTAACCCTTTCAAAAACCCCGATGAACGTAGGTCATTTCGCGTGTCGAAGTTTATTTTTCTAACGCTAAAAGTTACTAAATATTCGTATTTCGACACAATCTTTTTAGAACGTCTTGGTAGACCAGATTTACATCACCTACAAAAATTTCGAAGCGTTACGGCGAGAACAAATATAAAAAAAAATACAATTTGAGATATCTTCGGAGTAAACCCATAATAACGGAATGTTTTCCGCGATCACACTCGGCTTCGGGTAACGTTTTCACTATTTAAAATGCACACATTTTTACATAATTTTATATAGGACTTGGAAACAGTTATATTTATAAACGATTAAAATTTCAGAAAGATTAAACGACGAATACTATTTTTTTTTATGTTAACGGACCCGACACGAAAAGAAAACATTTATTTTACAACCAGATAACAATATATGTGACGTAATTTTTACACGGGCTGTAAAAGCGTTATATTTAAAACCATTGAAAATTTCAAGGTGTTTGGACAACATAAGCTATTTTTTTAAAACTATACAATGATCCTACTTGAAAAAAGAAATAAAGCGTTTTTCAACACTCGAATTATAAATAATTTTTTTTTTTTGCGTGATTTAAATCTGAAAATATTTGTCTAAAATCGACAACTTGAAATTTGAATGGCCACCGTCCATCCTAGAAGGACTACAAAATATCGTAATTTTAAGGGTTTTTCTTTGTTTGTTTGTTACAGATAAGCCGATTTTGCGATTCATGTGGTACCGCGGAACGATTAAATTTATCACACCCCTGCATGAAATGACGCTATAGGACCAATTTCAACCAATTTCCAAATAAAAAATTGTTTTTATAACTTCAAGATATGCTCATTCATTTGCAAAAATCCATAATTGCGCTAAAAAATAGCAAAAAAGTGGGGAAATGTTAGGTAATTTTTTTTAAAGTTATAACATCAAAAGTTCAAAATTACATTCTGAGTTGTGACAACATATCTCACGTTGTTATTTATCTCACAGAAAATCGCCTTCAATGAAAATACTGATCACACGTATTCGTGTGGTATGGCGCCCTTAAAAATGTTTTTGGTACTCATATTTGTGTGCCATGAGAATCAATGTATTAACATTTTATTTATATTAACAATACGTATTGTAGGTACGCATTAAAGATCAGTATAGAATAGATAATGTTTTTAAAATAGGACATGAATCTGCCTTTGTAACATTTTTTTTTTTGGAAATAGCTTATTTCTTCAAATATTTTAAAAGATAAATTGAAAGATTTGTGGGAAAAAAGGGTAGTCTTCTTCTCGGGAGATTTGGGGTGTCAAAGTTTATCAGCCAACATGATAGACGTGCTATTGTTTTGAAGCTTTGTATCGAGACAAACATAAAGGTATATCTGTGAAAATTACAGATCAATATATATATATAAAGGAAAAAAGAAAAATTAAATTTCATACTGTTAAATATAAATCCTTGAATTCACGGTAAAACTACTGGCAGCTAATGTTCCGGATTTTTTCGGTTGCGTTAGTAGATTTTGCGCTTAGGAAGATAAAAGAAGGAAAATCTCCGTTTAAGAAGTGGTAACATTGCGTTATAAGGAGTTACGACATCACAATCAAAATTAGAAATATCACTTATATTCAGTTTAAAACTATGATATAAAAAACAAAAAAAAAAAAAACATTTACTTCAGATCTTAAGGGGATTCATGCGGTAAACAAACAACAATTTTTTCTTTACGAGATCGTACGAGTCACAGTCGAAGAATATATTCAGTGATCCTGATGACAAAAAGCAATATAGTTGCAATGCAGCAGCATGATACAGATATCACAAAAGAGCCTGGATTCTTTCGTTGAGATTTTTCATTTATGTGCAGCAAAATGTTAGTTTTTAAAATATTGAAAATAAATATGCAGCAGATAACGGAACATCTTCGTTGTCCTCACAGATGTCCGTTGTTTTCAGGAAATATGGAGAAATTTTCTGTTTTGTAACGGAAAATACCCTTTTAGATAAATAACTAGTTTGTTACATTTGTGCTAGCTTTTAGCTTGATAGACCCACTAACGTTTAATAATTTTGGTCAGAGGCAATGAAAACGAAAAATCGGTAGTCCTATGAAAAACACATTTTTAAAAAGTTATAAAGCGGGAAGAAAGTCACACTTGTGAGACATAATAATTTATAATTAGCTTGTCGTTGACATCAATTTACCCCCTGACCCTTGCATTGACAAATATAATAAAAGCAAATTTGTTCAACTGTATAATAGTATAGCTGAAAATGTATATATAAATATTTCCAATTAAATCCCAAACGATAAAAAATATCATAATTGCAGCATACTGGTACAATCGAATAGATATATCATTAACTGACGAAGAATACATTATTAAAAGCTTAAACAAACTCATGACGTCGACATGTCTTTTCGATAAGAACTTTTTCTTAAGATAAAATTTAAAATGAAGTAAGGAACTAAGTATTAGTCACTTTTAAGTCACTGAAAAAATGAGAGCTAATAAATAGTATTTGCTGAAAAAAACTAAAAAAATTACATAATCTGGAACATAAACCAAATTCCACAAAACGTTTTTGTGATTTGATGCATTCCTATCTTTTGAAGTTTAGAGATATAAAACATTGAAATAGTTATTTCAATAAACATTAAAGAAATCTTAACTATTATTCTTACACATAAAATTTCATGAATTTTACATGAACCTTTTCTACATTATCTTACATCCATGGAAAAAATGTTGGACTTATCATGTCAGATACATGTATTATAAATTTGGAAAAGTTATTGATTTAATAAAGAAAAAATATTATTTATTTATATTAATAATACGTATATCAGACTAGCATTTTAAGAACAGGATGGAACATGGAAATTTCTGAATCATGAATAACGGCTTTCTTATTTTCTTTACTCTAAAACTGCAAATATCTTTATAAATTAAAGAAATATATCATTAATTGGCAAAGAGAAAACTACGAAGAATTAAAATAAATCTATGAATTATATGACATAGGTAACTTCTCGTAAGTAATTAAATTAAAGTAATTGTTACGGCTTCCCTTGACCTTGGCTTTGGCGCGCCTCCACTTCGCATTCTGTGAAATTTGTGTTTAACAGTTTGGCAACATATTTAATGTTCCATTAGTTATGTTTTGGTTGTTCTGCCAAAAGGGCACGCTACGCTTTGTTTTCTTAGAGTGAAATAAATCAAGTAAAGTGTATACAGCCCACTTCCTTGATTATTTATATAAGTTATTAATACGCACGCAACAAAATCACCCATTTTATGGTCACGTCGAAAGCCGCAGAGAAAAAGTAAAATATTTTTAATTGTATTTCTTCGCAAATGTTCAAATTAGAATCGAATGTTCGAATAAAAAACTTGTGTATTGAGTTCTACAAATATAAACTGCTGGCTATCTTTCCCTATTTTTCTTCGCAAACATTTTTTATCAAAAGATGATTTTGTTCTGTTCCTCGCAAGTAATTTAATGTTTGTTCGAAATGACGATTAAGCAATAATGGAAAAAGTACGCAAGTGATTAAAAAGCGAAAATTGAAGAAAGACGATATTTTTACTCTTGTGGAATAATTGCAGTTCGGTGAGTAAAAAAAAAAAAAACTTTTTATTTTCATTGCATCATTTTTGTCAATATGTCTGATATTAAATCAGCAAAAACTAATAAAAAAAGCTTGAAGTCAAATGTTACAAAATTTAAGGACAAGGTTAATTCGACTTTCGAAAACGCAGATATAGCCCTTTTAGAGCTTTATAATGCAAAAATACTGTCCTTCGAAAAGGAATTGAATTCAGTATTCGATGCAATATTTGCGCATTGCGATGACAAGGATATAGATGAATTTATTAGTGTAAAGGAAGGCATTATTGAAACCATAGATGACATTAATTTAGCGATAAAGCGAAAATTATTGGATGTAAATTCTGCAAAAAATTATAGCAATTCAAAGAGCAATGAATCCTTTTCTAAAAATAACACTTTTTCTGAAATTAAGCTCCCAAAAATTACATATCCCACATTTTTTGGTAAATTGTATGAATGGATTGAGTTTAAAGATCTATTTTCTGCAGCTGTACACAATAATACAAATCTTACAAGTGCACATAAGCTACATTATTTGAAAAGTTCATGCAAGGGCGATGCACTTAACATTATTCAATCCATTCCCATTTCTGATCAAAATTATGACATTGCTTGGAATTTATAAGAGAAATTTCAAATAAGAGAGATTTTAATTAATGCAGTAATTAAAAAGTTACTTTCCTTACAGCAGACACACGATACAGCTCAATCTATTTTAAAATTTGTTGACATTCTAAAAGAATGTATAAGATCCTTAAAGGGATTAGAACAAGATGTAAATAACTTTGGTGAAACATTAACTGTGTATTTATTAGTGGAAAAGTTGGATAGCAATACACGCTGTTGGTGGGAAAGGTTCCTTAAAAAAGATGAATTGGGCACTGCTGAGCAGTTAACTTCCTCTCTGAAGGAACACGCTCGTACCCTTCAGAATAGCAAACCCCTCAATAAAGATCCAAAACGTGTGTATAATTCTAAGGCTCTAACTTCACTTTCTGAAGTTACATACAATTGTTTATTGTGTAAAGCAATCACATTTTAATGAAGTGCCCACAGTTTATAAATTTGTCTGCAAAAAAGAGATTTAACATGGTTAAAATAAAAAAATTATGCTACAATTGTTTATCAGGTTTTCATAACATTAGTCAATGTAAGAGTTCAAATACATGTAAAAGATGTAATAAGCGCCATCACACATTGATTCACCTAGAACGCGGTGATGAAAGTTTTGATTCTAATCAGTCATCAAATCAAAATAGATGTACTCCCAATCTTAACAGTAATTTGTCGCCAACCGCAAACGCATTTACTCCTAATAATTACACAGAAAGCCAGATGTCTGCCACCACTTTGGGTGTAAATACACAGTCATCTAGCACCACGCATTCAACTATCAACAATACTGTTATGAGTATGACGTCTTTTAATAAACAAATACTTCTTTCAACTGCAATAATACTTGTGAAAAATGCTAGAGGAGAGTTTGTTGCTTTTAGAGCTTTACTAGATTCAGGTTCTCAAAATAACTTCATAACTAAGGAATGTACTAAGTTATTGTGCTTGAAAGGGAAAAAGGTAAATACTTCGGTTTCAGGGTTGAATGATGCAGTTATGAATATAAAAGAAAATGTCATAACCACTATCGCTAATGCAAACAAAAGTTTTATTGACACTTTGCAATTTTTGTAGTTCCTAAAATAACACGCATAACACCAGTTACATACTTAAATATCATGCCTCTTCATCAAATGCAACCATTCCAGTTAGCAGATGTACACTTTGATAAACCAGGTCCAATACATGTTTTATTATCTAAAGAAGTATTTTTTACATTGTTGGGAACAAACAAAATAAATATACAAAATTTGATTTTTCAAGAAACTGTATTTGGCTATGTCGCCAGTTATGCCACAAGAAGGCAATTTTAGTAATTATTGTGGGCTTGTGCAATCTGTGGATGATGTATCAAATATTATGAAGAAATTTTGGGAAGTTGAAGCGGTTCATGAAACAAAAATAAAAAGTAAGGAAGAACAGTATTGTGATCATTTCATGCCACTCACACTAGAAGAAATGAATGCAGATATATTGTAGAAATGCCAACTAAACCTGATGGGCTTGCATGTTTAGGGGAATCAAGGGAAAATGCAAATATAAGATTAAATCATTTACTTAAGCGATTTACGTATAATCCAACCATGAAAATCTTATATGAAGATTTTATTAATGAAAATAATACCTTGGGACACTCAGAAGAAATCTCAATAGAAAATAACCTTAATTTTGCATATTATTTGCCGCATCACGGGGTATACAGACCCGACAAACCCAGCACTAAATTAAGGGTCGTGTTCGATGCCTGTGCCGCTACTAATACTGGGATTTCTTTAAATGATGTTCTACTAAACGGAGGATTAGTTCAAGATAAACTCTTTGATATCATTTGTAGATTTCGAACATACAAGATCGCTTTCACAGCAGATATCATAAAGATGTATCGTAAGATTCTAATTGAAGAAAATCAGAGAGATTTATTACGCATTTTGTGGAAACAGAGTGAAGAAGAACCTGTCAAAATCTTTAAATTAAAGACAGTTACCTACGGGACGTCGAATGCTCCATATCTTGCTACACGGACATTGATTCAGCTCGCAATTGACGAAAAGGATAATTTTCCGCTAGCTTCACGTGCAGTACTCCAGGATTTCTACTTTGATGATGTACTGACAGGAGCTAATAATTTAAGAAACTCAACAACTCCAGACCGAATTGATTCAATTACTCGCACGAGGCGGAATGGTTCTCCATAGATGGTGTGCTAACCACCCTGAGATCTTAAAATTCGCAACTGATAGCAAAGAATATCCATTCTGTGATCGTAATGAGGATCAGAGCACTAAAACTTTAGGATTCTTATGGAATCCTACTCGTGATACCTTTTCATTTAACTCATCAATTAAGAAACCAATTATGTTCACGAAAAGAACAGTTCTATCAGATATAGCTCGGATTTACGACCCAATGGGACTGTTGGGGCCTGGAATAACTAAGGCAAAAATTTTCATTCAGAAGCTTTGGTTATTAAAACTTGATTGCAGCAATCCATTTCCGGACAACGTTAAAAGTGAATGGCAACTCTTTATCGCAACACTTCAATCCATAAACAAATTAAAAATCAATCGTTATATTTTTCATGATAATAACTCTGACATTGAACTTCACGGGTTTTCCGATGCATCAGAGCTCGCTTATGGAGCAGCTATTTATCTACGCTGTCTCACAAATTCCAACTCATCTTCACATTTATTTTGCAGTAAATCTAGGGTTGCACCACTAAAACCCTTGACAGTGCCACGCCTCGAGTTGTGCGCAGATGTATTATTATCACAACTCGCATCTAAGGTAGTAAATTTGCTGAAGTTAAATATCAGTAAAGTGTATTTATGGTGTGACTCAACCATCGTCTTAGCACGGATTCAGACTCCTCCGCATCTACTTAAAACCTTTGTGGCCAACAGAATTTACAATGTTCAAGAGCTAACTCAAACATGTCAGTGGAATCATATACGTTCAGAGGACAATCCAGCAGACCTTGTATCCCGGGGATTGAATTTTGATAAGCTAGGTGATTGTAATCTCTGGTGGCACGGTCTTTCTTTCCTAAGGGAGGAGGGCACCACATCCAATAAGACCATTAATTTGCAGCATGTAGCAGAAACTAATGAATTTACTTCTGAACTAAAACAAAAAACTGATACAACTTTAACATGCCTTGATTCAAATGACTTTTTTGATCATATCTTGAAAATTAGTAATAATTACATTAAAATATTACGTATTGTTAGTTATATTTTCAGGTTTTTCCATAATGTGAAAAATGCAGCTCATAAGAGAGTAGGAGGCGTAAGTATAGAAGAAATTAAGGAGGCGGAGTTATATTTAATAAGGGAAACCCAAAAGGTATACTTTAATGAGGATTATAATGCATTGTTAGAAGGTAAGACATATTCTAATAAAAGTAAATTGCGAAAGTTAAACCCCTTTTTAGATGAAAATAAGGTACTAAGAATAGGAGGTCGATTAGATCAAGCTGACCTAAATTTCTCTGAAAAACATCAGTATATTATTCCAGCTAAGGGTAAATTGTGTAAAATGATTGCAATTTATTATCAAAAGAAATATTTCCATATAGATCTGCAAGCATTACTATTTCATTTGAGGCTAAAATTCTGGCCATTACAAGGAAGGAATTTAGCTAGGAAAATAACGCATGAGTGTGTAACGTGTAATAAAAACAATCCTGTAGCTGTGCAACAAATTATGGGTTCGCTACTTACAGAGCGAGTAAATCCTAGTGCCCCTTTCGACTATGTGGGTACATATTTTGGTGGTCCTTTTTTTGTAAAATACAAGGGACAAAGAAAGGGAATTCTTAATAAAGTGTATTTGGCAATCTTTGTTTGCTTTGTAACTAAAGCAGTGCATCTCGAATTAGTGTCAGAATTGACAACGGATGCCTTTATTGCAACATTAAAAAGGTTCATTAGTAGACGTGGAAAATGCGCAGTAATATTTTTCGATAATGCAAAAAACTTCGTTGGCGCAAATGCCGAGTTACAAAGACTCCATAATTTGCTAAGACGACCCGAAGAATGGTTAACAAAATATTTGGCAGAAGAAAATATCACTTGGAAATTTATCCCTCCTCGAGCACCTAATTTTGGTGGGTTGTGGGAAGCGGGGATAAAATCGGCAAAATATCACTTGAAAAGCACAGTAGGCAATGCAAGGCTAACATTCGAGGAGTTACTAACTGTAGTTGCTCAAATAGAGTCTATATTAAGTTCTCGTCCAATTACTCCAATGTCCTCCGATGTGAATTACTTAGAGGCTTTAACGCCAGGCCATTTCTTAATAGGGAGGCCTGTGACAGCCATTGTGGAACCAGAATTAACTAATGTAAACGAAAACAGACTTTCCAGATGGCATAGAGTTACTAAATGAGTTCAGTTGATATGGAACCGTCGGCATAGAGAATATTTAAATACGCTTCAACAGCGTTCAAAGTGGCAATTTGAAAAAGCTAATGTAAATAAATGTAGGAATCTTAGTGTTGATCAAAGAAGACGATCTTCCTACAAATAAATATTTACTAGGACGCATTACTAATGTTTTTCCAGGTGCAGATGGTAAGATTAGGGTTGAAGAGATCAAAACTGCATAGGGAATATTAAAAAGAGGTATATCCAAAATTGCTTTATTGCCACAACAGACTTTTGAAAGTCAGTTATCAACTTTAAAGTAAAAAAAAAAGGGGGGGGGGGACATAGAGAAATACTGTACTAATTTTGTCTCTTGTTTAGTATTTCTATATCTATTATTGCTTTATTATAATTTATGTATTTCTTATATATATATTTTTTAAGTATTATGTACATAATGTTTGTATAGTTGTAATGTTTCATATAGTTGTGTATATTAATTTGAAAAAGTAATTCTTATTGTGTAAGTGTAATATAGGTTATTAGTACTATTTCGCTTGTTTGTTGACACATGTCAACGGGTGCCGATATGTTACGGCTTCTCTTGACCTTGACTGTCGCGCGCCTTCACTGCGCATTCTGTGAAATCTGTGTTTAACAGTTTGACAACATCTTTAATGTTCTATTAGTTATGTTTTGGTTGTTCTGCCAAAAGGGCACGCTACGTTTTGTTTTCTTAGAGTGAAATAAATCAAGTAAAGTGTATACAGTCCACTTCTTTGATTATTTATATAAGTTATAAATACCCACGCAACAAAATCACCCAGTAATAAAAATTTTATAAAGAGAAAAACTCGAAAAAAATCACATATTGATTATCTTTTGTCACTAAAAAAAGAGAAATGAGAAATGAAATTTTCTGAAAACAAATCTGCTCTCAATATCAGGATATTAATAAAACGACACAAAAAAATTTCAGTTACTTGCAATCATCATTTTTATATTTTAAAATTCAGAAATGTAGACCTTAAAAATTGATACCTCATTGTAAATTATAAAATTTTTCAAAGTGAAGTTCAAATCATAGTACACTTGAACGTCTAATTAATTTTACACCACTTTTTTGTTTTTTAAATATCCTACATCAATAAGAAAAATTATTTTTCGTAAATGTAATTTATATATCAGTTTTGATTGTAAGCATTTAAAGAACAGGATTGAACAGGGAATTTTCTTAATAATTAGATAAAGACTTATTCCTTAAAAGGAGTAAATCAGAAACAAAATTTATTAATGAATAGATTAAACGCAAAAACATTCCGTCATTCAATATTATAGCAAAAACTATACATATAAATCTTTTTAATTGAATGACAAACGATAAAAAAAATTATTAGAAGCGCAGCATTCTGGTTTAAAAACTATATATAGGCCTATTATTGTTGAAGTTTTAACTACGAAAAATTAAAACACTCCCATGACATTCAGAACATATGACATTTCAATCAAAACTTTTTAAAGAGAAAAGTAAAAGGGACCAAGCAATTAATCACTCTTAAGTCACAGGAAGAATATAATCGATAAATAAAATTTGTTGAAAAAAATCTAGGCTCAAAATGTCTTAAAACTTTCTTTTTTTTTCTTTGTTTCGGTGATTGAAAATGAAAAATCTGCATACCAATAAAAAAATGAAATATTTCAAATTCAATTAAAATCTCTGTACATTCTAAAGTTTTTTGAAAATTACATCAGATTCTTCCATAATAGCTTACACAAGAAAGGATAATTTTGAATAATTTGTTAGACATATATTATAAATTTTACTTACTTATCTTACAAAAGAGAATATTTTCGCTATTTTTTTATATTGGTAAAAAGTTTTATGGAAAATATTTAAAGATCAGGAAGATCGTGAAATTTTAAAAAAGTGTTGTGTATTTTTTTTTCTTTGCAATTATGATATATTCAAATTTCAAGACTTTTGAATAAAGAAGACATTGAATAAAGAAAAAATTATTCTCAAAATTATTTTAAAAATATATTTGAATTTGAACATATCAACACTCTTAATCCAATACTATTTACTTTCTTCCAACCTTGCCGTAAATACGGGTTAGGATCCCTTAGAAAGACCTCCCACGGAGGGCACTCCCCCCTAGGGCCTATATCCCTCGTGCAGATAATTGGCCGTCATAAAATCAACCAACCAACCAATACTATTTACTAAAACAACAAAGCTACATCCATAAAAATACACTTAATATTGGATGTTTTACGAAAGTTTCTTATGAAGGAATAAAATGTTAATTGAACATACTCTTTGTTATTAAAGATATAGCATAGATATTTCTAGAAAAGGAATATGTAAATTAAAAATAAAATGAAAGAATTCAATGAGAAATTTTGTTAAAATGTAAGTTACAAAAAATTCCGAGCAAAATGTTAATAATGTTTTTCTTTATAAATCAAAATTAGTAAGGTAACCTGTAGTGTTCCACTATATGTATTAGATGTGGTTAAAATTTTTCAAATGATCTGCAAAATCATACTCATTAGACGTGCTTCAGTTTCTTCTTCATATTAATTAAAAATAAGTAAAATTCTTTTTTTTCCATCTTGAAAATACTACTCATTAAAATTTTCGAGGGAGATTAAATATAAAGAGACTTTTTAAATATAACAATAACATTTTTTATACTTGTTGTCATGGCAATTGCGATAAGTAGTCTACGGTCTAAATATTTGTTTAGCATCATTTTATTCATCAAAAACTCACTTATTTAATCGCCAGGATTATGAATAAAGGATTATGATATAAATTACCTATCACTGTTACACAAAATATAATTCGAAAACAACATTCAACAAATAAAAATGTAAAAATGCCACAAATTTTTTTTTAATGGTTGTGAATAAAGTGAAACAAGGCGATCCAGCTTGAAATGCCGTACAAAAAGTGAAACTGTTCCAACGAAGAAATAACTGACAAAGTTCTGACTAATTATTTTTTTTTATATTTACGAGATATTTTTTTAATATATATTTTTTTTCATGATAGACATACATATAATGCAGTGTAGTAATGTTATTTTCTAGAGTAGATTAAAGTTGCACATAAATAATAATAAAAAAAAATAATTCTGATCCAAAAGTTTAAGTTCTCCGGGAAAATGCGACATCACACACAACAGATGTAACGAAACAAAAGTTCACTTTTAATCACTCGACCACATTTTTTATGATCTGAATTATAGTCTTCCGACTGACATTTATTTGTATCCCATTAAATGAGCGTTAGAGAGAACAAGATTTTCATCATATAAAGAAGTCAGTGAAAATAAATTTTGTGTTATGCGATTCATACATGTCCAGTTTAATTTTTATATACAAGAACTAAAAATAAAAGTCCTGATATATTAAAAATCGAGCAGATGTTAAAGAATGCTATCTACAAAAATAACGTATGCGTAATTTTGATAAATAATTTATAAGAAATAATGTGGTAAAAATTATCCTTTATATTTGATACACACACGTGCATTCTTTTCAAATAAATTATCTCACTAATTTAGATTCATTTTTAGAATAATAATTTTTGGTGATACTTTTATCATTTGTATCTGAATATTAGAGGAAGGTGGCCTAAATTGATCCTCTTAAGGGAAAAACTTGTGTAAAATAGCATAACTGTTTAAATAAAACTTTGGTCCTTTGCTAGTATGTTTTACACTATATTTTGCATTATAAACATATTTTAATAATATTTTAAACCCAAATTGAGTAATGAAAAAAAATAGATTTTTTTTAAAAGTGTCCAAAATATTATTTTACCCTCACCAAAATGCAAAATGATCCTTCATTTAAAAATATTTGTAGATTGTTTGTTATCGGCAAAATAAAGGATATAAAAGAATTTATGACAGTACATAAGTGTAAATCACGTCTAAAAACATATTCCATTAAGTAAACCAAGTCATATTTCTGTACATGAGAGACTGTATCTCTAAATAAATATGAAAATTAGTGCTTACCTTATAATAGATGACATAAAACCCAATTTTTTAATGAATTCTATTCAGACGCGTAATGCTGCGATCGCTTGCGTACCGCCATTGCTTCTTCTTCATATATCACAACTAGTTTATATGTTACCCTGTAGATAGCGCGACCTGTCTGGAAGAAAACATATTTGGATCGTTTTACTCACTAGGATCATTTTAGGCCATCTTCCCTTATATTACAATGACGATGCACAATATATAAAAATTTTGATTTATTGTCAAAATATGATTAATTATCTTGTAAAATAAATGTAATTTTCTAAACAAGTGCATTTATTTAAGTGAGATTTTTTTATTTGTTCAACTTGATCTATCCTCTTTTGCTTATTTAAATAAAAAAGAATTAAGTACGAAATATGAATAAATAAATGATTGTGTTGCATCGTATATACTTCATAATCTATCAATCACATGTGAAATAAATCATAAATTAATAAACTCAGTGTGATAAAGTATATCACAGTTTTATCTTTTTTAATTACTTTATATTTCAGCTCATCGTATTTCTGTAGTTTATAGCCCTTCCAGTTTAATTGCTGTTCTTTTAAAATGCCTTTTTACTAGCGATCGCGCGCCTTGTACGTTGCTTTTTTGGCAAGGCTGATTCTCCCTACTTCGCGCCCTGCGTTCATTTCAATCGGCGCTGATTTTGAGCTGTGACGTCATCGCATTCGGCGGCTATCCCGATCCTGCGTTTTACGCATGCGTCGCTCTTGTTCGATGTGTTCTCCGGACTTTGGATGTATTTCATATTTCGGCGCTGCAGGCAAATGGGGCGTGTCTTTCAAATACAAATTAAAAGGCTTCTTTAATTGTTAAATGTTAATGAGTTTCGGATTTGCTCTTTTGATTTTTCGCGTAATTCCTAATCAACAAATTAGTTTAAATTAATCTTGCTCTCACATTTGTGCACCCCTATTAAGTGTATAAATAATAATGTAGCGCATTTTTCAAACAGAATTTTAATAAAAATGATGCTGTAAATTTATGCAAAACGTCGTCTGATCTGAAGCCACGCCTGTGCCGGCTCTCATGTCCGAGAAACTTCGCTGCGCGGATTCTTTGGAGATCAGCTTCCCGTTTTCAAAGTTTTTAATTATTTTATAAATATGCTGTTGTAAAATTTAATTCAATATTTTAAAAGTAAAAATCAACTGGAAAATTTAATTGACTCCTGAATTAATTCTATAATTCTTCATGGACGTGGCCAGAAGGTATATTTCAAAGATTCTTCGAATTTTACGAAATTTGAGCCAGTAATTTTTAAAGCAATGATGTGCAGCTGATTTTATCCTCATCCTTCCTCCTTCCTCAAGAATTACAATAAAGATGTTATGGATCCAATTCTTATAGAGTATTCATCATTTATAGTCTGCATCTATTTCTTCACACAAGTAAGAATGTTTTATTTATTTTTAAGTTGATGTCATTCTCTTCAAAGAATATCGACCTAAAGAACAGATGCACAAATCGTGCAGGGTTATTTGCTTATTTTAATCACAACTGCAATATTTAAAAGTTCACTATACGATCTATTCCTCCATCCATTAAGATAATAATATTATTACGATTTATTCCTCCAATTGATATTATTCCATACCATCAAATCAAATCAACGTCACACTCAGCTTACGCAATTTTTAAATCTGCTAGCTAAAAAAAGTCAAAAACAATAAGGATAAAAGTGTAAAATTTTAAATTTTCTACAGGTATTGTTCTATCAGAAATAGCAGCATGATTCTGAAAATACTAGACACACTACATTTTGAACAGAGTAATGGCAAGACATATCAATCATCCTCTTAAAGTAACATCTGAAAAATGTAGATAAAGCTATATAGTTTATGACTCTGCTAAGAAAGTTTCTTTTCTGACAAAATGTACTGAAAGGAATCTTTTTGTCACCGAAGATGATTCAACAATAACATGATGTGTTGAATACATAACATTACATAGATAAAATCATCAAATAAGAAATACGGAACATAAACATGAAAGACACTATCGCAGTTTATAATTTATGTTCTAACATAAAAAAAAATAAATAAAGGTAACATTATAATTTTTGTTATTTTCATTATAAATGAACCAAGTACTGCAAAAGTTACAAAAGAAATAAAAATTCAGTAATTTTAAAAGCATAGGCAACACAACGATACAGCTTTCACAAAAAAATACAGAAAGGCATAGGATTTGGCGTTTCATTTGTGTCAGAATTTTGTACTGCAATACAATAGTTTAAAACGTAACTAGTATTACAATTGTTGAGTTTTACAGCTGCCCCTATTGAAAAAAAACTTTCAGACATGTTAAAAATTCTGAAAGGCATCGATTGAATTCCTGTCCCATCATACTTTAGTAGCGAAAAGCAATAGCCTTTTGACTACTACGTGGGAAACTGAGGAAAAAATGCAGCTTTTCTGGCAATATGTTGTTTCAGTCAAAAAATCCCCTGTCTTTTTATGCATATGAGACGTTGGATTATCCCACATTTTTGTGAAAAATGAGGTTAAAGTGTCAAAGCATAGTATGATATTCCATCTATTGGATGTATAATTAATTTTATTAATTTCGAAACTATTCTAGTAATAAACTATTCTAGCAAGTTTAACACATGTCAAGTTGCCAGTAGATCAAGTGGCTTGGTCTATTCTGGCACTGTCAATGTAATTATAATATGCTATCTGAAGAAGTTTGGTTCCCTTTAGCGCTGTCAGAACTGCCCTAAAAAAAATAAAAAAAATATTCCATAAATTTTGTAAAACATTTTTCTCGAAATCACAGCTGGCGAGGATGTGTATACTTTGATCCTGAACGCCTCATATCCTTACTGAAAGCAGCTTCGTGCTACTACCTATATCCCCCAAATAAATAATTAGTTTTTCCGTTCGTGGCTTTTGGATCATCCCACATATAAATTACACAGGTTTCCCCAAACTAATTTTGAACGAACATTAGAAATACTAACGAATTTCTTCCTTACTGTTTCTTAGATTAGCAAAGTCAACTTTTTATGAAACTCGAAGTTTCTTCATCCTAAAACCATTATTTATAAGAGTAAATAAAATATTATAAAATAATGAAACTGATTGTACTAACAACAATATAATATTATATTTTCTGAAATATTTCACTTTTAAATTAAGGGTTTTTTAAAAAGAATTGATAATTGACTAATTCTTTACTAAAGATTAAGAGATAAAATGAAAGTTTCGTAAAATCAGACTTCATTGTTTGCACGTTATTTATAGCAAATTATACTAAAGACATATATCTAAATCAGACTCTCATTGTTTTATATATTAAATTAAATTACGACTGTGTGATGTAACCGTAAATAAATCTTCTGAACAATTCGTATTATAATGATTACTGAACTCAAACTCATCTCAGTTTTTCATGACCCATTTACTGTCAATAGGTCAATCGTGCAGCATAACATAGCATGCTGCAAACTTTACAAAGAATTTAATTGTTCATCAGGAAAATATAATAAGAGCTTTGACCACATACTTTGCTGAGCACGCAATTTAGTTGATTAAACATTCTAATTTCGCTCGGATATCACTCTCAACAAATAATCTAATGACTTTGCGTTGACACTTCGCGTTTTTATAAAATGGAGTGATTTATTTTAATTTATAATCTACTAATTCATAGAAGAAGCTCATAGCTGAAAAAAAAAGCATCATTCTGAAAACTTTTTTCTTAAATATATTTCTAAATCTCCAATATTTCAAGAAGAGTAATTATGTATCATTGCTACGATAAATAGCAAAAAACATTCCTAACATAATATAAACATGTGACATTGATTTATACCGCAGCATTAAAAATGTATATGAATACTAAAGTAACATATGATAATTCATTAAAATTTATTTTTAAAACAAAGGTTTTTAACCCCAGAAACTATTTTTATTAACTATTCTATTTAAGTAGGTGAAATTTATGTTATGTACAAATTAACGGAAATAAAATTAGCATACCATCGAATTGTATAAATAAGGAGATTAAAGAAACTAGACCCATTTTAAACTATTTTCTGTTAGTGTTTTACAATCTATTTGATCTTTTTGACATTTTAATAACTGTTACCTTATAAACTACTTTTGTGATTGTTTTACAATATCTTATTGACACATTATTAATTGGTTTTATCAAGGAAAATGACTTACTTAAGACAAATGCAACGTTTTTTATAAATTTGAAAAGATTGATTAAAAAAGGGAAGTTTTAAAACAATTTTGAACTTTCTAAAAAATTTTTTGTAGTATAGATTTGTTAGAAGTGTGCTTTGTAAATGTCAGATTGAGATTTACAAAAAATAGATTAGCTAAAGGAAAAATAAGTACCGTAATTTCCGCCGTAAAATCCGTGGATCAAACAATTCTGTTTCAAACCAGAAATTTTATTTAATAATTAAAGTCAAATATTTTCAGCGATCTACTAAGTTACTAAAATAAAATTTCTGTGTCGAGACATGATTGTTTGAACCGCGGATTATACGCCGGAAATTATGGTAAAATGCCATGACATATGTAAAAATACATGAAAAATGAGTATTTATGTAGTATTTTTTATTGTTTTTTTAAATAAATTATTTTGAATACTGAAAATATGATAGTTAGTTTTATTAAATGCAACCTAAAAGCTAGCCAACAGACAAGAACAGTCTGAATTAAAAAAAAATTGCTAAAGTTTTGTCCCTTAGAAAATACTAATATATTGATAAAACGCAAACAGAAAAAAAAAATAATCTAAACATTGCACCTCTGAACTATTTAAAGGGAAAACAACGGATTAAAATTTCTAATTAAAATTTCTAATTATTGGAATTTTAAGACACTTTTTGAGAATTGACTAGGTGTGTCTAAAAACATTTTTTTAAGTTGGAAAACCATTTCCTCTTTTTCGAAAAATGAATGGTACTGTGTCCGCTTAAATTCGTTTCCACTTAATGTGGTTAAAAATATTTCAGTTAAGGATGTTTTTAACATTTTCTGTTTGAATTGTGAGCTAATATTTCATTAAACACTAGTATTAATCGGAGCCCAATTAAGATTGTCCGGGGCCCAAGGCCCTGCAGCTTTTCTTTCGCCCCCCCTTAAACTAAAATATGTTTTAGAGAAAACTAGCATTCGAAACTTTTCCCTCATTATATAAAAATGCTCATGAAACTCATGTTAACCTAAATTTTCTTTTGCTGATTGATACTTACAATATTTTAATCTTAAATATTTCATATTTAATACTTTGAAAATTTTCCATAGAAAATTTCACACGCCTTGCATTCATAATAATCAAATTTTAATTTGTTTATTAAGCAATTAAAATTTGATTATTATGAATGCAAGGCTTGCGAAATTTTCTATGGAAAAATTTCCAAGTATTAAATATGAATTTATTCAATTATCAATGCTGGATTTTCATTGATTTCGTGTTTGCCCCAGAGTTGGTGGCTCACGGAAAATATTCCATCTTGTGCTGCGTTTGTAGCCTTGCCAACATGTTATAGTGAGAAAATTCCCGGCTGAGTATCGTTCCCAAGTGGTTCAGTTGGTAGAACGTCAGTGCGCTATACTGATGATCCGGGTTAGAGTATCGGCTTGTGTACTTTTTCACTATGTTGGCTTTACGCCTATTAAACAGTTGAAATTTGATTATTAAATATTTCTTTAAAAAAATTCCCATAAAAAATGTTTTGTTTACAATATTCCTCTGTTTTTGGAGAACAGAAAAATACAGGCAAACTGTTTATGGCATTACTCTTTCTTAGATATCGATGATTGAAATAAAACTTTTTGTAGAAGCATTTTTCTACATCATTTCACTCATTTCCGGCGCCCGTCTGCAATTGGTCCAAAACCTCTGCCTAGTTGGCCAGTGCTGTAATCAGGTTCTGGTATTAATAACGCATTTTTTAACTTTGTTTTCATTCAGTGTTTTTGGTGTAGGTATTTGTATAAGTATAAAAAATTCAATTTGTTGTATTTACATTTTTTTTAAATTATAACATGATGTTACTTACTCCACAAACTGAAACACACAAACATGCAAATATTCTCAAAAGTCAATAATGTATTAATTCTTTTACCAATATAACTGATTTATGTTTCTTGGAGATGTGTGGTACATGCATTTGAATCTGTGAAGTATGCCGTATATATGACATTCTTTATAAGCCTTTTTTTATTTCAAATATATGTTGAGGTGGTTGAACATTGAAAACCTTCTCAATTGTTTCAAATGTCATTTTCTTGATTTATATATGCAGAGTATTAAGTTATTCATAGAATTTGTTGCTTTCATTTCAAAACAAATCCAAAATTTATGAAAATAGAATTCTTAAATAAAGATTATTTATAAAACCTACAACTTGCAAAGAGGAAAGTTAATACATAATTAGTTTTTATGCAAAAATATTCTCTTAAAAATGACAAAATTTCTTCTTTCTCCCATATTCCATTACGTAGACAAATAAGTATAATATTAAGTAACAAAGAAACACCCATTATTATATATTTTGATATGTGAGAAATAGTCCTCAAATGTTTATTGAATGATCAAAAACAAAATTATTTTTGTGTAAAAAAAATAAGTCTTAAATTAAATCCAAGAGATGAAATTTATTTGCTTACATTTTTCTGTTGGTAATTTTATTACTCATATCAAATCTTGTCTTAAAATTATATATTTTTGAGTACTGATAATAATAAAAGTTTAAATTTACGGTATAGATAAATTACATTTTACGTCTATGGCACTAAATTATTCTGTATTTTATATCATACCATAAATTTGAGTGTTAAACATTTCTCTTTAAATTATTCTCTAAAATTCGATGTTCAAAGGTAAATTAATAAAGAAAACGGTTAGTATCTAATCGATTCAAATTTTATAACCTATTTAATACAAACTAAGAAAGCAAAATGATCCTCATATTTACATATGTTTAGTATTGGTTTATGTTTTTTAAGATGTCAATATACTTTTTAAATTTTCTCATTTTGTAGTACGATGTTCATCATTTAACTTATTGTAGAAAAGCGCATTTTGAAATACATTTTGAATTAAATATATGTCTGCGGGACAGTTCCTTAACATACATAAAATACAAATTAATCTGACCAACGCTGCATTTTGTTCTAAGAAATAAACGAATCCGCTATTTAAAAAGCCCAATCGCTGCAATGGTTTTTATAAAAGTAAATGTAGCACGAGCACAAAAATAATGTTATTGTCTAAGAATGGATATAGATTTACTAAGTTTACATAGAACAGTTTCATGGTCAGGTTAATAATAAATTAATGTACATGTATTTTTGAAATAAATAGTTGTCTGCCTGAAAGTTTCTTAATATGCATAAAATACAAATGAATCTGATCAACACTGTATTATGTTGTTAAAAATAAAAGGATCTGCTATTTAAAAAACCCAATCGCTGCAATATTTTTTAAGCAAATGTCACACGCACGCACACACAAAAATATTATTGTCTAAGAATGTATATAGATTTATTAAAATTTATATAAAAATAAATTATTACAAATTATTATTTTATAGCCTTACAATACAGAGTATTTTTTATAATTAATTGATAAACAAGTATAAAATAAGTAAAACAAAATATGACAATACTAATTATATTATGCAGTTAATATTTTTTTCGTTCTTAGTTACATCTAGAAGTAATCAAATACTTTGTTTCATGATACAACAAATGTTACTATAAAAAACATTAAAATAATTCCATTAAACTTTTATATAAAAAACCTAACTTATTTACCCTTATTAATTAGATTTTTACCATATTTTACAATATTTAGTTTTGTAATTATAAGTCAGTGATTTGAATCTTTCATAAATTATTGCATATTTAATACTAACGGACCTTACATCGGACATTTAACACTTATTTATATTATTCTCTTAGATATTATATAATTCTTCCCTTTATGCCTAAGAATAATGTACCATACAGTTATTAGTGCAGTAAATGGACAAAATATTTGATAATTATATTTATAATATTTAAATATATAACCAATATCCTGCTAAAATAAATTAGTCTTCTACTACTCAGCATTAACTTTGTTATGAACAAGACCACTAAAGCTAATTTTGTCGTACTAATATCCACAAAGAACTAATGCGTGAAGTAAATCACTGTAAAATCCACAGAAACATAATTGACGGAATGTTTAAGGGACTGAAGCTGAGAAAATTAATCATTGTGATAATTTGAAAATGCAGCATCAAAAATGTTATAATAAGATATTATTTAAAATGAAATTATGAGCAATTAAGCATAACTAGTCTAGAAGCTGAAAAAAGAGAAATATATCTATTTCAGCGAAATTGAATGTTAGAATTTATTAAATTTGTCACTAAGCTCTTTCGATTAAATTGTGTTTAAATCTAAACTAAGTATAACATTTTTCTATTTTATCAAACCATTACAAATCTTACTCGATTCACTTTTAATAAAAAAAATGACAAACCTATCAGAATTTGAAGCAATAAACGACTTTCAATTATACTGAAGAAAAACAACATCAGTTTCGGAAAACATTCATTTTTTCAAAGATTGATAACAATACTAATTTATATGAAATTGAATTTAACAAGTGATGCACTGAAATTAGAGTGTTTTCAGATTTTTCTTATGAAAAAAAGCTCCCTAAATATTGCCGGAAAAAAACTGGAAATACTATATTTTTAACTATTACATACATTTATATATTTTTTTTTAAATTTCGCAATACTCGTGACTTAAATTGTAGAATGCTCTTAAAACACTGTGCTGGAACAGAATGTAGTATTACAGCAAGCCCACTGATATTATTATGGGGCGTGAAGTTAAAAATATTAAGAATATATTTTATTAAGTATATTTTTAAAACTCGTAGCAAATTAAGCAATCTGTATGCAGAATCACAATAATAGCAACTTTAACACTAGGCTATAAAGTTACACAAAATAATTATTTTAAAAGATTTTTTTTTATTATCAAGAATTTTATTCATTATCCTTTCTCCACAAATTATAATCATTTATTTGCATTTGTTTTCCATGTGATGGAGCATTTTCTGTGAAGCAAATTAAATTATATAAATTATTGTCATACGCTTTCTAATTAAAATCATTTGAGTGAACTGTGAACATTTATTTAGGCAATCTAGTGCAACACAACAATTTAATTTTGGGTTCAATTGTGCTAAGAGATAAAGCAATTAGAAAAACAAAATCTAAGTAATAAGCAGCTAGTTCGCGCCTGCTTGTTTCGGTTCATTATAATCTGTTGGATCTTGTATATAAAAGACCATTCATCCATTTTATCTGGTTTATACAGGCCTAATTTATATAAAACAACTGATAAATATTGGTATGCGTCAGTTGAAAGGTAAAAAATTAGACTCACTTACTGCATGCGCAGTTATAAATTGGATAAGCCATTCATTAAGTCTGCGCATGAGACTAGGTTCTTACTTATGTTGCACGTAAATCAAAATAAAATTTGTAAGAATATCCTAATTTTGAGCCATTTGGCCATTCAATTGATCAATCATGGTGCCTACACTTTTGCTTACATGCAAATTATTAAAAAAGTATAACTTTTGTTTAATAGAAATAATATGGCTATGTCGTTGATGCAACCTAAAATTTTTAATGTTAAGTATTTTTATTATTATTATTATTCTATGTTTATGCTGATGCAGGTCAGAAAAGTTAAGATTATAGTTTTTCTATAACTGTTTTATTTTTTATAATCTGTTTGTAATAGCCTTGTTTTAGGCGTAGATATTTTAGAAAGAGTCCATTTTAATGAAATTGGATTTTGCCAATTTAGCACTGAAGTAGATTTAATGAAAGCCAGTAATTTCACTTCAGTCATTAAACACGCAAATAAAGATTATAAATATCAAGATATAACTAAATATATTGGCTATAAGGCTTTTAGTTACGCCAAAGCATTTTTAAAAATATATATCTGATAACAGCCAAGTTTGCGTGAAGTTTAACGAAGAAAGACTTATTAATACTGATATCAAATATTTTAACACTTTTCAGGCGAAAGACGGTGATTACAGTCTTGAAATGAACAAAAATTGGAAGCGGGAGACTGTAATCGCAGTTGTGTGATCAATAGCAATAAAGTATTACATTCTGTAACTTTACAGGAAATTGTGTTTCATTTAATTGTATTTTTATAATATTACACATTTTTAAAATTGATTTACGCGATTCCTAGAATGATGAAAATGAAATAATTGCTCATAAAAGATACGGTATCAGTATCTATCTTTGAAAATCTATATGTGATTAGTCAATATTTTATTTAAGAAATTATGTTCCTTGACATCAATACTATTCGTAAATTCCCTTGCGCAATAACTGGATTTGTCCACTACATGGTCAATACCACTAAAAATGCCACTCACCCATAATGTGTTAATGTTCAAGTCTTCAACATAATTTATTTATTTTTTCTGCATTGTGAAGTATGAAATCAATGACATACATGTGTTAAAATAATTTAGATTACTATTTATAAAATATTATGTAAAGATTTAAAAATATATATGTTTAAATTATTCTACAATTTGTTACGATTAAATAATTAGTTAGCAAAATGCTTTTTTTTAAAGAGAAAATGTAGTTTATTACCTACACATTATAATAATTCGCTTTTTCGATAAAAAAATTAAAATAACTTTTTTGCTAAACTAATGTTAACGACCTATTATGCCGAAAAAAATAGATAATCACTAAAATATGTAAATTTATATGCAAGGACATACATATGTGTTTAAGTTGAATTACAAAGCCTTTTACAACTTAAAAGTCTAACGAAATAAAGAGTGTTTTAACGGAATACACACTGTCATCTGTAACAGATAACAAAACCAGCAACTTTAAATGAATTCTACCAGGTTTTTTCTTTCATTTTAGTGTTATTCAAGTTTAAAGGTATAACTATAACGCATTTTTAATTCCAGCAATTGTTTTTCACTATTCAACTAATGTATAAGACCTTTAGCAATGAATCTATTTTAATAAAAGAAAGTTTTTTCTGTCTATGTGTGTGTGTGTGTATTTGTTCGTTGAAGATGGCTAAGGGAAATCTAATTCACGTAAAGTTATGCAAAAGTTTATCTAGATAGGAGACGACAGATAAAAATGTATCTGAGGCTCAAATTTTGAATTCTTTGATTAGATATTTTATTAAATTATATTGAACGGAACAATTCGCGTATTTCCCCGTTTTACCAGGTTCTCTGGCGATTTTGAGCCACTTATAAAAGCAATATAAATTCAATCTTTTAGCCCAACATAGTAATTTCTTTTATCTTTTCTATAAAATTTATTCTGAATTCGTACAGAGAGATTCGTACAGAAAAAATTTTTTGCGATTTTTTTAGAAATAATCCCCAGTTTGTCTAAAATGAGATATTTGTTTTTCATCAATCAATATTTATTTGATACGCTATCCATACAATCTTACATTTTAGACACTTCGAAGATGCACACTTGGGTTAATCTTTTTTTTTTCAAAAAAACATGGCATTGTTTCTTAAAACTAATTATTAAAGAAAGGAAGGCAATCGCTTTTTCTGAAGCGCAGCAAAATTGCAATAAGAAAAATGTGTTAGCGTTGATTGCTTCAGTAATGCATTAATCGCAAAAAAACTGTTGCTATGAGGTTCTACGTGATATCGAGGTCAGGCGCTTTTTTTTCCACGCTTGGAAAAATCGACCAACGTTAGCGAGATATGTTTAAATTATTTTCGGGAGACGGTAATATAACATTAGGCATAATTAAGGTTATAATCCTGTTCACGGCATTGCTGTGATAGTATTTTATAAGACATCCGTGTTCACAATATACAATAATAAAAACGAAAAGCACTGCAGTTTATGTACCCCGTCTTTTAACAAAAATAATCGTTTATATCACTTCTACTACAACATTACTTTACTGCCAACTTTAATATCCACAAAAGGCAGATTATTTAGATAAAAAAAATATATATATTATAGCTGTAGTATCCCCGAATTACTTTATGGTATCAGGGTGATTTCAGAATTCAAAAATTTCCATAATTTTTAGTCTTAAATTTTACAATTTTTGAATATTTTCCGTTGAAATATTATCTAGAAAAAATAATGCAATTAGATGTAACAATTCTCACTAGTACAAATGAGAAAATATATTTTGAATTATTGAGAAATTGTTTCTAAGACAGAGAGTTACATTAAATGTTTCACATATTTTTATATAAAAATAAATTTAAAATGTAATACTAATCTACATGTTCTACATGTAAGTTTAATCAAATAATACAAAGTAATAACAGTCTATATATAACGGCTAAAACTGTTTACTTGACATTTAGAAGCTCTTGGACATAAAAGCATGACAACTTTCAAAGGATTGCATTTTCTTGTTTAATATAGATGTCACATCCACTTTATTCTAACTCTTTTACGGCTATTTCTTTCCCTCGAAATACAGTCTGTCGGCAATTTAAAAAAAAAATGAAAGAATTAAAGAAATGTGTTTTACTTCATAGTATCTATCTTCATTTAATCCACCATGTGTCTGAAAAGAGATTATATATGAGCACATTTTGCATAATACTCTTTAAGACTGAATAATAAAGGTGTTTTTATTGATTTAATAATCTATATATATAAAAGAAAGTTCTTTCTGGCTAGATGATCAACGCACAGCCAAAACTACTGAACCTACAACGACGAAACTTGCAGGAAAAATACTTCTTAGTATGTAGAGGCGCACTAACACAGGATTTTCAAAAACTCCACCCCTAAGGGGGGTAAAAAGGGGAACAAACTTAAAAAAAAATTCCTTAAAAATCGGGTATTATAGTTACGTGACAAATGATAACATATTTTAATGTATTTTTGTATGCTGAATCGAATGGTATCAATTAAATACTCATAAGTCAAATAGTTCGTGAGATATTGCACATTTTTCTAATTTGGCGAAGTCTTTGACGTCAAAATCTAACAATTCTAACAATACAAGTGAGAATTTCTAAAAATACATCCGTTACTATAGCAATGGAAGAAATTCAAATTAAATATTTTTGCTATTTAATTCTTTTGTTTATTTTTACAGATAGAAACATTAACTGTTCAATTGGGAATGGAATATTATTCTTACGGATTATTTATGTAATTGTGTATTATTATTAATTCTAAAAACACCAAGATTTAAAATAAAACATGATTGCTAAAATAAAGTTTCGAAGGTTTGTTTAGTATTATATATATTTTTTTATTTGTTTTCAGTCTTCAGCCATGTTTCCACTTTTCTTTGGGTAGTTAGTTATTCATACGATGTCGGGCTAATTTTCCGCAATCAGATACCTCGCCAATTGGCGTTTTAGCTACCATATTGGGTACTTCTCTGCTATTCTGTCGACCACTTTTCATAACAAATAACTATCTGTAATGCCAAATAAACGGGAGAACGTTGCCATTGGAGTATCAAAATAAATAAATAAATACAATATAAGACTGTAAGGACACAATTGTTATTTTAATTAATGAAATATCTAATAAATCAGTAAAACATAATGAAAAATACACGCAAATGTCGAATTAAAAACCACTTGATGACGTAACAAACACGTATAATGTTTCTGACATCAAGCAAATGGGACTGCATTTTTAGCGTTTAATCTTACAATTTGGCGATAGTTTTTTGTTATGAAAAGTGGTCGACGGGATAATAGAGAAGTACCCAATGAGGAAAAGCATCGTTTATGTTTGAAGTGAAACCTTCATGATGAATCCTATTACAGAAAATCATATCATCATCTACTATGAGTATAAACCTCATATTCATATTTTAATCCGATTAATCATGATATTTTGATAGGTTTTACACTGTTAGTTAAATAATATTTTGAAAGGTTTTAGAGAATAGCTATTCTACGTTACTCTGTTATAGAGATACAGAGGAAAGCTCTAAAATTAAGTGAACCCGATTATTAAAGATTACCTTTACAAAAAAATTCTACTGAACAAATTTTGATGGAAGTGACTTTTGAGGTATGGTTAATGACCCTATAATATATCATTCTATGTTGCTTAGTGATAGAGCTAATGGGAAAGTGATTGGGAAAGGTGAGTGCAATTATGAAAGATATATCTACTATATATATAAAATGCAAATTCGTATTTCATTCCGACCGTTTATAATTTGAAAACTGCTGGACGGACTTTGGTGGGATTTACACAGTTAGTTACGCAATTTTGTGGAGATGGTTGGTAATTATCAGTCGAAAATTTTCCTCTGCGTTTCTTTTTCTGAAGCAAAAGCATGACAATGAATCCGATTACAGAAATCATGTCATCATCATCTACTATATTTATAAAACGCAAATTCGTACTTCAATCAGATCGATTAAAACTCAGGTTCTACCGAACAGATTTTTATAGGATTTCACTATTAGTTAGGTAATTTGTTTTAGAAAGGTTTAAAAAGAAAGCACATCGTTCTACATTGCTTATTTGTAGAGCTACGGGGAGTTTTAGATAAAATTAGGTGAACCCGATTATGAAAGATTATCTTTTTAAAAGTTCTACTGAACGAATTTTGAAGGAAGTTTCACAGTTAGTTAGATACTATTTCAGGGATTGATTTTCTACATTATTTAGTTATGGAGCTATGGGAGAAAGTTGTCAGTGGTGTAGTCATAAAAAACTGTGCATATACGCTATAGACAGAGGGTATATACTAGAGAGTATATGTTACAGCTACGGAGGGTGTGCAGAGTTTCTTTTTGAAAATTCCAGAAGGTAGACCGCGTCTACCAGCATATACTCTCTACAACATTCCTGAATGTTCTATCGTCAGGTCAAGATGATTATGAAAGATACATTCACCTATCTACTGTGTATATATAATACAAAGGGGAATTTCGATCCGGCCACTTATAACTGGAATTTTGTTGAATGAACTTTGATGGGACTTGCACTGTTAGTTAGCTAAATTTTGAAGCAAGGTTTTAGTGCATAACATTTCATTCTACGTTGCTTAGTTATAGAATTAGGGCGAATTTTTTATAATCAATTGAACCCGATTATGAAGCATTATCCTTTTTAAAAGTTTCTGCTAAATGGATTTCGATGCAATTTGCATTGTTAATTTTTCAGGGATAGTTTTGGTGTAGTGCATTATCGTTATATATTTTTCTTTAGGAAATTCTAATGTAAATGATTAAATAAACGAATTGGTCTTTAACATTCTAAATTTTGTGTAATACATTAGAAAATATAACAACGCAATGACGGTCGTATCGTTTTACAGCAATGCGGAAGGACATGCAAGGTAAAGGTTCATGTTGCCTTAAAACACAAGGTCAAATTCACCGATATATTTTGTTTCATTCAAGGTTCGTTTGTAGAAACTGACCAGCAGCGTAGTGGGCAAAGTCTTCTAGGTAAAAACAATGGTTAATTTTATCTGTACATAAATAAAATTATATATATAAAAAAGAAAGTCCTGAATGGGGAGATCACCTACAAACACGAAAACTGCGGGGAAAATGCTTCTGAGGATGTAGAGGCGCAATAAGAAATGATTAGCAAAAATTCTACCACTAAAGGGGGTAAAAACGGGAACTAACTTTAAAAACATTTCCTTAAAAATTGTGTATTACAGTTATGTGTCAAATTATAACATAATTCAGTGTATTTTTTTATGCTGAATCGAATGGTACCAAATTAAATATTCCAAGTCCAACAATTCGTGAGATATTGCACATTTTGGAATTTGGCGATGTCTTTGGCGACAAAACCTCACAATTTATTGCAGTGATCGCAAACTGATAATTTCTAAAACACATCCGTCATCTACTATCTACTATTCTACTATATATATAAAACACAAACGGAAATTTCGTTCCGTTCCTTTATAACTCGAGATCCACTGACAGGATTTTGATGGAACTTATGTTGTTCGATAGATAATTTTTCAGGGAAGGTTTTGGTACATTAGTTACAGAATTATGATAGAAAGTTTTGTTATTTTGGCCGAAAAGGTTACCATTGCTAATTTTTTGGCGACCATTATTGTTGCTGAAAGAAATGAAAAGGCTAAACATCTCGAAAAATAAAAGAAAAACTGTTGCTAATTTTATTTAAAAAAAAAGAAAGAAAAAGAAAAAAGAAAGAGTAAGAAAAAAAAAGAAAAAGAGTTTTGATGAGAGATAATATTATAAAACGAAAATATTTAATTTAAACATGATTAGGAATATTCGTAATGCTTAAAAAATTATTCAAGGGGCAAGATTGCTATTGAAACAAAATTTGGCGATTTATCTTTTGTTTTTGAAGATTTTGATTTTACTTTTGACCCCAAACAATTTGATTTTAAGCCAAAAGGTGTTTTTTTTTATTGCAGAAAGAATTGAAATGGCTATACAACTGGAAAAATAAAAGAAAAAACTGTTACTAATTTTATTTAAAAAAAAAGAAAAACCGCTTTGATGAGAGATTTTAAGCCAAAAGGTTTTTTTTTTTAAGTGTACGACAGTATATTTGCAGTATTTTTTTTGGTACTTTTCGGTTAGCCGGGCGCCAGTGATAGATATATTCATGTATTATATATCTATCCTATACACACACATATATATACACATATATCTACAAAAATACATATAGATATACACTGTAAAAATGACCAATGTTTCTAATTTTATGAAAATATACTATAACCACGAACGAAAATATAATATAATCTTCTGAGTTATTCGAAATTCCGAATAGCGTGTTCCACTGTCTTTTGAAACGCCAGAAACCAATACATTTCCAAAATTTAAAGAATTATTTATAAAAACAAAGTATTTTTCGCTGCCCGTATTTTTCAGAAACGTTTCCGAAGGGTTTTTATAGTGTATTAATTAGTGTCCTCAGCCTGGAATATCTGTTTTTCGTATGCTATCCATTCTCAAGTAAACATTTTCGTGCTCAAAAAGTATGCTTAACAGACAAACATGCAAAATTAACAGCGTTAACATTAACATTAAAATGAAGATTATTTCTTTACTCTTTCATGTATAAATTGACTTATGCAGCTGAAAACGCTTACTTGAGAATAGGTGGCATTCGAAAAACAGGTATTCCATGCGAGGAAACTGATTAATACACTATAAAAACTATTCGGAAACGTTTCTGAAAAATACGGGCAGCGAAAAATACGTTTTTTTATAAATAATTCTTTCAATTTTGGAAATGTATTAGTTTCTGGGGATTCAAAAGACAATGGAACACGCTATTCGGAATTTCGGATAACTCAGACGATTATATTATATTTTCGTTCGTGGTTATAGTATATTTTTATAAAATAAGAAACATTGGTCATTTTTTACAGTGTACTTATATGTATGAATATATACATATATATTTATATGTGTACATATATCACTGGCGCCTGGCTAACCGAAAAGTACCCTTTTTTTATTCAGATGCAAACTATTAATGGCAATATACTTCTATTTACTTCTACATATATGAAATTTCGTTCCGGCTGCTGATAACTCGAGTTCTGCTGAATGGATTTTCCTACAACTTAAACTGTAAGATAATTTTTCAGGGAAGGTTTTATTGTATAACATATCGTTTTACGTAGCTTAGTTATAGAATTATTATGGGAAGTTCTACAATCAGATCAATCCGATTATGAAAGATTAGCCTTTTAAAAAGATTTTGCCGAATGGATTTCGATGGAACCTACACTGTTAGATAATTTTCTAGGGAAAGTTTTATTATTTAACATATCATTCTACGTTGCTTAGTTCTAGAATTATAGGGTGAAATTCGAAAATCGGGTGACCATTTTTTTATCAAATATTAGCCTTTTCAATATTTGATTCCGATTATGAAAGATTAGCCTTCTGAAAAAGTTCTACTGGACGGATTTTGATGAGAATTATATTGTTAATTAGTTAGATGCTATTTCAGGAATGGTTATAATGAACTACATATTGTTCTACGTTGCTTAGTCAAACAGTTATGTGTGAAGGTTATATAGTCAGGTGAACCCGATTCCGAAAGATTAGCCTTTTTGAAAGTTTTTACTGGGCGTACTTTTTACGACTTGCATTGTTAAGTAGATAATTTGTAAGGATGGTTTTAGTATATTTCATATCGTTCTGTTAGTTTTAGAATTATGTGGAAAAGTTCTATAAACAGATGAACCCGATTATCAAGGATTAGCGTTTATAAAAACTTCTACTGAATGGATTTTGTTAGTTAATTTGTTTGCATTGTTAGTTCGATAATTTTTAGTCATGGTTTTAGTATATTGCATATAGTTTTATCATTATTTAACAATCCCTAACTGTAAATGACCAAATAAAAGAGTTGGTCCTTACCAGCTAAAATTTTGACTGCACATTAGAAAATATAATAGCGGAATAGCGTCATTTTTCAGTAATGTGGAAGGATATTCCAGGTAAATATACAGATTGCTTTCAAATACAAGGTCAAATTAAACGATATATTTCGTTTGATTCAAGGTTCATTTGTAGAAACCGACCAGCGCAGCGGGCGTAGCTTGCTAGTGTATAATTATATTATACAAAGGAATTACTAAAGAAATAGGAAGAAAATGGTAATAATTGAGAAATGAAATATAATTCATGTTTTCAATTTTTAAATAAAACGGAATTTATTTAAAACAATTATATTCTATCTTTATGGTCACATATGGCATCTTAACACTATGGACAAAGCAGATTTGGTATATTTATAAACTTGTGATGTATTTATAAGCAAATACTAGATGGTAACCGTCAAAATTTGACGGTAAATAACTTGAAAGCTCCTTTAGAAATATACTTTTATTTTTAATTAGCTGCTTTTAAATTAATTAAATGTTGAAAATTTTCTGAACTGTTATATTGTGTAAGCGATTTCTATAGATGTAAAACGATAGATTGTGTTGTCAGTCCAGCCTACTCAACTAATGAAGTGAAATAATTTTAAGCTTGTAATTTACATCCTTTTATACTTGAATTAATTTAGAAAGAATCTAACTAAAAATATTAATTGAATGATTTATTTTTACTTACTACAGTCTCAAAAATTTAAAAATATATATATATCAATATTTAGTATTTTCTATTTTTTTTTTTAAATCACGCGGCCTTTAAAATTTTTGATTAATTTTACTTTTATCAGCCTGATTCTAAAACCCAGATAAACCATGATACCAAGCTCTCTTTAAAATTTTGCAAAAAAAGATGCATATTTAGTATTGAAAACATAAGTTCTTTAAAGAAAAAAAAAAGAAAAAAAAAAACAGCCTTTCAATCTTTTTCAATCTCAGAGCAAAAATATATTAGAAGGTCTTTAAATCAACCCTTTTCAACTCCCCTAGGCTCAACAGGCTAATCAATCAGTCTTATCGTTTCTGAGGGGAGAATCCTTCAAAAAAAGTTGACGCATGCGTAAAGAGACGATATTTTGTGGAATTTGACAGAATGCCTCTTTAGCTTTAAATATATAGATGAAACTTTATATGTTTACTAAATTGAAATATGTATACACACTTTGAGACTACCTTATTTTTCAAGAGCAAAAATGAAGAATAGGATGAAATTTATATCTTCCGTGTCCTTAAGTGTATGTACACTGGTTTCCAAAAATTAAGGAAAAATCACAAAAATAGCGATAACTCGTTCAAAAAGAAAGCAATCCGTATGAAATTTGCATATATTGTTAAATAAAAGATGCTGAATAAAAATACCAAATGCAAATTAGTGGCGCTGCAATCGCATTGCGTCATCTGTGAGGAACATAAAAATGCACGTTTAGAGAGTAAGGCTGTAGCTGTCGCTGTAATAGTGATATTATAAATCTGGGATAGCTAATTCATTACAAAGACCTCGAGGCATCATTTGCCCGCAGAACTGCGATTTACAGCTATTGGGAGATTGGAAGCAGGACAAATTCAGACAGAGGTGGCTAGATGGCTAAATGTGAGTCCTTCTGTGGTTCATAGGCTTTGTCAACAATTTCAAACCACTGGTTCGGGCTCAAGAAGGTTTAGCCAAGGACAGCCAAGGGTTTCGTCAAGCGCCGATGACCGATATTTGCTGTTAAGTGTACGAAGGAATAGAACCGCAAACGCATCTCATCTTAGATCCTCCCTTGCTGCAGCCGTTGGAAGGTTGGTGTCAATATCTACTGTGCGTAGAAGGCTTCCTGAAGGTGGACTTTACGCGAGGCGACCAGCAATTTGTGTGCCACTACCTCACGTCACCGTAGGGAACGTTTGATGTGGGCACGTCAACATGTCCACTGCACGACTGATCAATGGAAGTGTGTTCTCTTCTTGGTTTAGAATACAAAGCTATAGTAGGTGTTGTTTGATTTGGAGAGAACAGGGATCACGTTATCATACATCAAACATTCGTGAAAGAGATTCATACGGAGGAGGCAGTGTCTGCGTTTGGGGTGGTATCTATTTGGGTTGGCGCACAGACCTCCATATCTTTCCACGTGGAACCGTGAATGATTACTTCTATATAGATGACATCCTTGATGCTTATGTGCGCCGTTATGCCGTTGCAATACGTAATGATTTTCTGTTACAGAACGACAACGCTAGACCGCACAGGGATAGCATCGTGGAAAATTATTTTCAGCTCCAGACAATTCAGGGCATGGAATGTCCAGCTCGATCACTGAAATTGAATCCCATCGAACATGTTTGGGATGCTGCAGGAAGACGTGTTACTGCTCTGAATCTTCCTCCTCATACCCTTGCCACGCTTACAACTGCCTTGCAAGAGCAATTGCTCGCACTTCTCAGCGAACTCATCGACCGCATAATTGAAAGTATGACACATTGCTGTATGTACTGTATTGCTGCTAGGGGTGATCATACTGCATTTTAAAGGTACTTTTCCTATACCAAACTGACAAATCGATTTTGCTAATTTTATAAATATGCAATTTTTTGAAACACCATAATTGTCTGGTAATTTCTTTTCATGTTATTTAATACCTTACTATCCGTTGTATATTGCTGAGTTTCATTAAAATATACCTGTAAAATTTTGAGTTATCACTAATTTTGTGATTTTTCTTTAATTTTTGGAAACCAGTGTATTTATAAACTCGGTATCAATACTATTTTTTAGCTTATTTAACATCATAGATACATTTAAACATATAAATGACTTGAAAATGTAAGCGTAACTCTCAAATATTAATGATTCTCACTTCGTAACTTCAAACACGTTGCCTGATAAATAAAGATTAACCGACCGCTTCACTGACACTTCCCAATCTCGAAATCCCATGTATACCTATACGAAAAGCGTGATTACTCATTACCTAATATTATTATTAAAATATGGTTTTCACCATCAGAAAGTGGACGTCAGACTTTCAAAAATTGTCTCCTTTACATTTTAAGTATTTTTTAAAAAGATGATAATATTTCATTAGGTGGAAATTTCAATATTTATAGAGATTTCTTATAAATACTGAAAATTCAAGGAGAAAATTTTTAAAAACGCACAACGTCAGCATATGAATACAAATTGATGAGACTAGTATTCGCCTGGTAATTATTGAACATCGTAATAGTAATCGAACAAAGAAAGTTATATAACACGTTTGTATATTTAATGTTATTATATATTCAGCATAACACATTGCTGCTAAATGTTACCAATTTTTGCTACCAGTATTTAAAAAAAATAAGTATTGCATTTTTTAATGGCAGAAAATTCCGTTTAAATAAGGCATATTTGTCTTTTCAAAAATTCTCGAAAGAAGAAAGTACAAAAGCTGGCATCTACTCATAATAAAATCCGAAGGCAAGAAAGTGTCGGTAACTATTCTAGCCGCGACCTCTGCGAATCGACCGTAGTCATATTAGGCTTAATGAAAAACCTATGCTAACATATGACAGCTAAATAATAATATCTTCTACTTGAAGCATATCTTCCTATAAAACATGTATATCAAATCCAATTATAATGTTTTAAGTTCATAATTAAAAATCCAGATTAAATATCGGAATCCCAGATATAAACAAACGAACACCGTTGCCATTCAGCATCTCAAATTCAAATGAATCACACATGAAGACTCTTTGAAAGCTTCACATCCGATTCTGCTCTTAAAATATTAAAATATTTTAATGTTGTTTAAAACCTTCAAAAACTATTTTAGCAGTCATCTATTGAAAAATCCAAGTGTATGAAAGTATATTGTAGGTAATCATTCCAGAGCAAACCTACTTCCATGGCGAACCCAAGAGTAGGGAAACGCAATGTTAGGCTTAATAAAAAACATATGCTAACATATGGCAACTAAACGATAATTTCTTCTGCCAGAAATCTTGTCTGCCCCGCATATTTTCATATAGCACATCTATATCAACATTTCTTTTTTTCAGAAATAGCGGTGACAGCTTTCGTAAGGAGGCTTTGCGGTGGTCGATCCAGCTTGTCCCCAATGGCACATTGCACCATTAAATATTATACAACCAACCAACCAACCGGTATTATATTATGCTTATTTTAAAATACTTTGTAAACTTGTAAACTTGTGGTAATTACATACAATTGTAAAATATGTTATTGTATTTTTCTATTTTGTAAATGTGAACATTGTTACTTATAGTAAATACTTCTATAATAATATTTAAAGAAAATAACTACAGAATATTTGCATTTTCAAAAAGATAATAAGATTATTTTTAAAGGAAATTTAAAACTTTAAATTTGATAAAATTATAAAATAATTATGGGTAAATTTGGAAATAGCAGAGGTCGATCCATGAAGAAATTAGGGCCTATTTTATGTTCTTTTACGAAAATCCATTGTACAGAGTGTCTCATTTATTTTGCAACCCGTGTAAAAACGAAGCAAATGAACAACACGAGTGCACTCGCACACCGTTAGTGCAGGTAGCGGTGTGGAGGGGCGTGCCAGTAATACTACCAACATGCTAGAAAACCGCACGAGACACTTAAGTGCTAAGGAGAACGAAGTGAAAGGTTGTTTTGCGTCATGGTGCTATGTGCAGAAAAACGCGGCTTTATTATTGAACATTATTTTCGTACGTCTTCGTACAAAACAGTCAATGAACTATATGAAAACAAGTTTCCAGACTTGTTGGTGCCGAATAAAAGCATAATTAAGCGAATCGTGGACAACAGAATGGACAGTGGGACCGAAAAGACGAACCGTCTGTCGTAATTGACCACAAAATGAAGGAAATTGAGACGAAGCAGACGAACGAAGCATGTTGGAAGAAAATGAACGTTCCGTTTGGTTTCAACAGGATGGCGCTCCTGTGCATACGACCAACGACACTCTGTCATTTCTCCAATAATTTTTTGGTGATCGGCTAATTACGAAAGGACTATGGCCTCCACGCAGTCCAGACATGTCACCGCACGATTTCTTCTTGTGGGGCTATTTGAAAAAACGCGTGTTCCGTGAACTGGTAGCCTCTATTACTGAACTGAAAACTCGCATTACGGAAGTGATAAACGCTATCACACCAAACACATTACAGAATGTGTTCGAAACCTCCTCAAATCTACTCGAAACCTCTTCAAACAGGCCCAGATATGTAAAGATGAAGACTTCCAACACTTTTTGTAGTCGTTTAAGTACTTCTGTAAAATAAAAATGAATGTTTTTACATTGTTCTCTTTTGGGGTTGCAAAATAAATGAGACACTCTGTATATATATACAGGGTGATTCATAAAAGATGGGCAGAACTTTAAGGGGTTATAGTACACTTAAAGACAAATAATATTAAATAGGAGACTAAGGGTCCCAGACGTATTCCCAAGGAGATAGGGGGCATTAAAGTTTAGGGTCCGAAATTTCAAATGATTATAAAACATGGAAAAATTGGTCGATTCGTTTGCGGTTTTTGCAAAAAATTTTCTTTATGCCAGTATTTTCTTGAAATAAAATTTTAAAGTTCAATTTCAAAAAATGCCGATAGGGGGCGCTTTAGACTTTGGAGTAACAAACAACTATTTTTTAACGTTATTTTTTGTATTTCTTTAAATGATTTCGAAAGCTTAGACTTAAACTTAAATTTTGATCTAAAAATCTGAGTCCTAACGAGTAGTTAAGTAGCGTAAACTGAAATTTGAAATTTGAAACCCTTCTCCCCCCAGAACAAAAATCAGTTATTCCCGATCTTTGTGTCGTAGATTAGGCTCTAACTACTGCCGCGTTTTGCTAAAATTATTCTTTATGTCAGTATTTTCTTGAAAATAAATTTTAAAGAAAATTTTCAAAAAATTCCGATAGAGGGCGCTTTAGACTTTGGAGTAACGAACAACTATTTTATACCGTTATTTTTTGTGTCTCATTAAATGCTTTCTAAAGCTTAGACTTAAACTTAAATTTTCAGCTCAAAATCTGAATCGCTGAGCGTGGTTCAGTAGCGAGGGGAGGGGGTTCAAATTTCAACTTCTGAACATAGTTCAGTTTGCACTACTTAACCATGCCCAACGATTCTGTGCTGTGATACGAGGCAAAAATACAACTTTCGTCAAGGACTGCATAGTCGGAATTCACTCATAAAGGCACTGGCACAGTTGGAAACGTCGCTCATGCAAACGTTAAAGCTCCATTCCTGACGCTAGTCACCGGGTGAAGAAGGAAACAGAAAGTATGCAAATGTCAAATGGGGAAGAAGAAGAACACGTATGCAAAATTTCGACACGATTCAGGCATAAAAACCACTGAACGGTGAGTCAAGTGTAAGTCGCTGTAGTAATGAATCGGAAGATGGGGCCCTTCACGAATAAGGAAAAGGCTGAGATGCATTTAATTTACGGAGCGGCAGATGGAAATGGTGCAGAGGCACAACGAATGTACGGAGAGCGATTTCCTAACAGGCGGTTGCCTAACCGCAAAACTTTCGAGCGCTTGCACAGACAGTTGTGTGAGACGGGATCATTTCTCGCTTCCCGGTCGAATGCAGGTCGTGCAAAAAAGGACGAATCAGTAGTTGTTGCAGAAGCCATTCTGGATGTAGTAGCGGCGCAGCCAAGTACAAGTACACGAACAGTGGCTAGCCAGGTGGATACCTCACAGTCCACGACTTGGAGGGTACTGAAGGATGAACATTTGCTCCCGTTTCATGTGCAACGAGTCCAGAAACTGTCTCCAGGGGATTATCCAAATCGTATTGAATTCGCCCGCTGGTTTCTGCAGCAGAACGCGCTAAATCCACATTTTGGACGAACTGTGCTTTTCACCGATGAATGTACCTTCACACGTGAAGGTACATTTAACACACACAATGCACATGTATGGGCGGATGTCAATCCACATGCTACGTATCCACATGCTCATCAGAGACGCTTTTCCATCAATGTTTGGGCAGGAATCCTCGGAGACCACCTAATCGGACCGTACCTTCTTCCTGAACGCCTCAACGGTAAAACATACCTCACATTTCTGCAACATGTGCTGCCAGACCTGTTAAACGTTGTTCCTCCACGCATCCGGCGGGTCATGTGGTTCCAGCACGATGGAGCGCCAGCCCATTACGTACGAGACGTCCGCAACTATCTGGACATCACATTTCCGAACAGATGGATTGGTCGAGGTGGTCCTGTTGCTTGGCCTGCTCGCTCGCCAGATCTTTCACCCCTCGATTTCTTTTTTTGGGGACGATTGAAGGCTCTTATGTATGAGACACCCATTGAATCCCCCGAGGAACTGGTCGCCAGACTTTCCGCCGCTGTAGGGAAAGTGCTCGAAAAGCCTGATGTTTTCGCGAATGTTCGCCGTTCCATTCGTCGCCGTTGTTCTGCGTGCATAACCTCTGGTGGTCACAATTTTGAACATTTATTGTGATTATATGTTAATAAATATGCTTTGGTAACATAATCCTAATTTGTGTCTTTTTACCTCGTATCACAGCACACAATGTGTGGACATGGTAAACTGAACTGTGCTCAGGAGTAGAAATTTCAAACCCCTCTCCCCAGAAACTTAACCACGTCTAACGATTTTGATTTTGGGCTGAAAATTTAAGTCTAAGCTTCAGAAAGCATTTAATGAGACACAAAAAATAACGGTATAAAATAGTTGTTCGTTACTCCAAAGTCTAAAGCGCCCTCTATCGGAATTTTTTGAAAATTTTCTTTAAAATTTATTTTCAAGAAAATACTGACATAAAGAATAATTTTAGCAAAACGCGGCAGTAGTTAGAGCCTAATCTACGACACAAAGATCGGGAATAACTGATTTTTGTTCTGGGGGGGAGAAGGGTTTCAAATTTCAAATTTCAGTTTACGCTACTTAACTACTCGTTAGGACTCAGATTTTTAGATGAAAATTTAAGTTTAAGTCTAAGCTTTCGAAATCATTTAAAGAAATACAAAAAATAACGTTAAAAAATAGTTGTTTGTTACTCCAAAGTCTAAAGCGCCCCCTATCAGCATTTTTTGAAATTGAACTTTAAAATTTTATTTCAAGAAAATACTGGCATAAAGAAAATTTTTTGCAAAAACCGCAAACGAATCGACCAATTTTTCCATGTTTTATAATCATTTGAAATTTCGGACCCTAAACTTTAATGCCCCCTATCTCCTTGGGACTACGTCTGGGACCCTTAGTCTCCTATTTAATATTATTTGTCTTTAAGTGTACTATAACCCCTTAAAGTTCTGCCCATCTTTTATGAATCACCCTGTATATATATATATATACATATATACACTGCTAAAAAAATTAGGGGAGCAAGCAAAGAAATGAAGAGAACCATGAGAGAGAGCCATGCATGGGCATAAAATGAAAAGTACATGTGTATCATTGTACAGATAAAAATATGCAAAAAAATTGTACGGGAGATTTTTTTTTTTTTTTTTTTTTTGCAAAAGATGAAAATAATATGAAACGAGGGTTTAAGGCAACAATTTGGTTACATGTAAATGACAAAAAAGAGTTGTTTATAAATGATGCAAGATGTTTAATATGGCGTGTGATCCCCTCGAGCAGCTAGCAATGCTACATCTGTTTTCCATAGATGCGATGAGGTTAACGATAAGACTTTGCGGGATACTGTTCCACTCCTCAAGAATGTCAATCTCCAAGTTCCCGCATAGTAAAAGGAGGCGTTGGTCTCGTTACAATGCGTCGTCCGAGTGTGTCCCAAACATGCTCGATTGGATTCAGGCCAGGAGAGCATGCTGGCTATTCCATACGCTGCATTGTTTCAGATTTAAAAATGTTCTCCACGTGACGAGCTGTATATGGCCTGGCATTTCCATGCATGAAAACAAAGGAATCGCCAATGGCTGCATCGTCAGGTTCGTGATTAGGTGTCAGTATCTCATTTGCATCCTTTTGGGCCGTCAAAATGCTCTTCCAAATGATATGCAGGTCCGTACGTCCACCTATTCTGATTCCAGTCCATGCTATCAACCCACCTCGTCTGTAATGTGATTTTTCATGAACGAATGTGGAGTTATTTCGAGTGCCCCTTCCCCCCCCCCGTACCAAAACACGTCGGGTGTCACACTTTAGACTGAATCGGGACTCGTCTGTAAACAGCACTTTACTCCAATCACGTTGCCTCCAATCTCTGTGTTCAGCAGCCTATATTCTTCGGCCGCACGGTGGCTTGATGCCAACGGAATACAGACCATTAGCCTATGTGCATAGAGACTACCCTGATGAAGCCTATTTCGGACTGTTTGACTGGATACCATTCGTCATTTTGCCAACAGCAACATCCTTTGCATTGTTCTTTCTATCTCGACGAGCTGTTAACAGGATATATCGGCCATCAGATGCTGTGTTGTAGCACGTGGCCGACCTTGACCTGGTCGACGACTAACATTCCCTATTTCTTGGAATCGACTCCACAGCTGTGCAATGACACTTCTTGTAACTCTAACAGCGTCCACTACACTTCGTTGTGTTTGCCTTAATTAAAGCCTCCCGATAATATGCCAAGCAGTATATTCCGATAAATCACGTTGTTCTGACATTTTCAAGTCACCTTTTCTCAAAACAAAAGCTAAGCAATTGAATTTCACAACTAAGACAGTGAAAAGGACGTTTCTTCGGAATCCCGCACATATCTTCTTTTTCTGGTTTTTGACGTCATGCACTTTGATTTGCATATGAAGTTTTCTTCTTCTGTTTTCTACTACGTTTTAAATTACGGATGATTTATTTTACGTTTCTTATCGGTGTAAGTATTTGCGTTATTTTGTTGAAACCATTTGCTCCCCTAATTTTTTTGAGCAGTATATATTATCTTGGTAAGAGCTGAAATGTGTAAATTTCAACCAAAACTTGCTCCCATATTGAATAGATTTAGTAGACGACCTTTTAAAAGTTAATACAATTAAACCTCTCTAACGAACCCACTTAATTAGTTTTAGTGGAGAAGACTACTAGGATAAAAAACACCTCCTGATTTACAATGCTATACTATAAACCAACACTACATAATCTATTCAAAGACGGGAAAAAATTAGAGATTAGATGATAATGATTAGAGGATAATTGCTACATATTCAGTTTTTGTAATAATTAAAGCCAAAGTTTTGCATATGACGTAAACATGAATTCTAATTTCTTTCGTTTCAAATGAAAATGTTGTGACGGTAGTAAGGATAAAGTGAGATGAATGCCTAATAACAACGATCTCTTCTTATCTATGCTAATATTATAAAGTAGTAGAGATTGTTTGTTTGTTTGTTTGTTTGTAGGGGGTAATCTCTGGAACTACTGAAGCAATTTCAAACGTGATGGTGGCAAATATGGTAAAAATCCCTACTCCAACATAGGCTATATTTTATATCGGTGCCACTACCTCCAGGGGGTGCAGGAGCGAAAAACGTTCTAAAATTTCGATTTTTTTTATACTGAAGGAGCCTAGAAACATGAAATTTGGCATGGTACTTACTTATAAGATGTAAATGCTCTCCAAGAACAACTTCTAATAAAATTCGAAATTTAAAAGGGTGAGATGAGCGAAAAGCGTTCTAAATTACAATTTCTATAGAATATCTGGAACTACAGAACAGTTTTCAAAAGTGATGGTTGCAAATTGTTGGTGATAGTCCCTGCTCCAACATAGGCTATATTTTATGTCGGTGCCACTACCCCTAGGGGGGTGCAGGAGCGAAGAACGTTTTAAAATTTCGATTTTTTTATACTGAAGGTCTAGAAACATGAAATTTGGCATTGTAGCTACTTATAAGATGTAATGCACTCTAAGAACAAATAAAAAAAAATGAAATTTAAAAGGGTGAAATGAGAGAAAAGCGTTCTAAAATCATTCTAAATTACATTTTCCATGGAATCTCTGGAACCACAGAACCGATTTTAAAAGTAATGGTGGCAAATTGATGGTGAAAATCCCTACTCCAACATAGGCTATATTTTATGTCTGTGCCACTAACCCCAATGGGCTGCAGGAGTGAAAAATATTCGAAAATTACGATTTTTTTATATTGAAGGAGCTAGAAATTTGAAATTTGGCATTATAGTTACTAATAAGATATAAATGCTCTGTAAGAAAAAAAAAATCGAAATTTAAAGGGTGAAATGAGCGAAAAGTGTTCTAAAATCATTCTAAATTGCAATTTCTATGGAATCTCTGGAACTACAGAACCGATTTCAAAAGTGATGATGACAATCCGTGCTCCAACATCCTCTTTAATATAAAGCTATGCGTTGCTGACGACTGGGTTTTTGGCGAATCTTTGCCACAGATTAATCTCGAAAAAAGAAATATTTGAAGTTAATGAAAAAAATAATAACTCGAAAAGTATTTGTCAAAAAATTGTTAGACAAACTGCGTTTGAAAGGTAAAAAATTGTATATTTCTTGATATAAATTTCAAATCTAATGATTATGCCATTTTTCAAATATTGAATTTAAAAATTACCAAATTTCACAATGGAGTACCATAGCGGAACCTTCACGCGTAAAAAGATAATGATAAGGGCGACGTGTCCTGATGTTTATATAGGCTATATCACGAGTCACAAATTATAGTAGCCTTATTATTCTGTTAAAATATAAAAGTGAATTATGAAATGTCAATATTTTGTTTGATTAAAGGTTCGTTAAGAGAAATTGACCAGCGTAGCGGGCGTAGCTTGCTAGTAAACAGATAAAAACCTTTAATAATATTTTGTTGTAATTTGAATAAAATCTAAGATTGAAGATTATACCACATGCGGCAACGACACCAAATGCTGAAGTCTCAACTCCAACCAAACGGCCATATTTGTATGAGCCAATCGGCAACTAAATATGCTAATTGTGCCCTCTGTTGGTGGTAAATGAAATAAAGCTTAGTAACTACACAAAAATATTAATTTATGAAAAGTTATCAATTTTATTATTTTATTTTATTTTTATCTCCGTGTACTTTAGAAACATTAAATCGATGGTCAGAAGGAGTGAAATACAAGTAGCGAAACTACAGTTATAACTACATTTTTTCCCGTAGTTTGTAGTGTAACATCTTGATAAATGCACTGTAGAAATTAGAGCAATAGAAAAAATCAGTAGTCTGTAGCGAACAGTGGCGGTACTTTTAACGCTCATGGGCAAAATGTGCCATTATTCTAGCCGCGTTATAGTAAGTTACTTATTTTGAGAAAAATGTGTTCTGCGCAACAATGTGCAAATATCATTAACTCTGTTGCGAAGTTTAGCTATGCACCGTATAAAGTGATCAATTTTTAGATTGACACTTGCAAGTAAATTGAAGTGCCAATATCAAATAGATGGATTTCCTTACTGGAAACACTTGCGTACTTACTCATTAACAGAGCTTCATGTTTTAAATCACATTTCTTCTTTTCGAATTGCTTTATTTAGAGACTAGCAGATCCGCCCGGCGTTGTTTGGCCCCGTCCAAAATTAATACGAAACGCGAAATCACTCTAAAAATCGCTTAACGAAACCCTTCCACTGGTAACTCTTTGTCTTTCGGAAATTAAATAGAGAGATGGACCCGAAGCGGAGGTAAATTGAATATCACCCCCTCAAATATCTGGATCATTTGATTCAAAATGGGTCAGCTCTTGGTCAAAATTTAAAAAAAAGAATTACCATCTGATTTACATGAAATGTGCATTTTCGGAATCAGAAAAATAAATCGTGAGTTTCGATTCAAATAATCCAGTACATTTCTGAATACTCGAGGATGAGTGAAAATGAAACTTTTTCGTTGTCTGGGATTACCAAATCGGTAACTTTCTTTTGCAGTTTCAATAAGAATAGCCATTTTTGGCGCACACGCAGGAAACTCTTTTAGTTCCACCAGCCGGGGATGCATTTTGTTCGAAACAAATTATCCGACACGTGTCCCCGCTACTACGATACTGTGTATAGCAGGCGCACGCGCTGCAAATTTTTAGTTCCAGTTTCTACCACCAGCTTGAGCATTCTGTTCTAAATAAACGTATTTCGAACGAAACGCCGCACTCGTTTCTGCTACGTACGACACCATGCACACGCAAAAAATATGTTAGTTCCACTTTCCACAGCCAGAGAGTACCAAACCTATGTCTTAAATAATTAGCTATATTTTAATTTGTTCATGTTAAGTTGAATGAACTGATTACCGTTGAAATCGGACCTTTAGAACCCGAGAACATAAATCACCTCCCTGAATATTAACCTATTAAACACCACTACGTACCTGCGTACGTCATGAATATCAGGACGAATGAATACGTCATTTGCAATACCAGTACGTATGTGCGTACGTCCTCATTTTAACTCCAGATTGCAATGACCTAACCAATTCTAACCGGAAAATTTTATCAGTCAGTTATTAGACATTAATTCCCATATATAATGTATAAAAATTGACGGGCAGAATTTTCCGGTATGAATTTGTTTTCCGAAACGTGAGGAACTTTCCGAACAACCCAATATCTGATATTCAGCATGCTATCACTAAATTGAATATGGTGCTTAAGAGGTTAATTAAAATTAGTTAATGGTGGTAACCAAGGGTTGAAAAAAATGATACCGAAGTTTATTTAGTACCTCGGAGACCTTGAAAGAATGTCAGAAAAGATTTCGTTTGAATCGGACCAAGATTAATTGCAAAATCTTTTAGTTACATTTTCCACCGCCAGGGGGTGCACTATATTCTAAACAAATCTCTTTCCGAACGAAACTCCGGCACGTGTTCCCGCTGCTTATGACAAAGTATAGAAGGCTTTCTGTGCACGCGCAGAAAGTCGTTTAGTTCCGCTTTCCACCGACAGGGTGCGCCAAATCTATGTCTTAATTAGTTATCTATATTTAATTAGTTCATTTAAGTTGAATGAATCAATTGTAGTTGAAATCGCTCCCTTTGTTTAAATCGGACAAATTTTAAATGCAAAATTGTTAGTTCCACTTCCAACTGGTAGGGGTGCATTAAGTTTTAAATAAAACTCTATCCGTTCGAAACTCCAGCACGAGTTCCTGCTGCCTACGACACCGTATAGCTGGCGTGCTGAGCACGCGCTGGAAAATCTTTTAGTTCCATTTTCTACCCCCAGGTGGCGCCAAATTTGTATCTTAATTAGTTATCTATATCTTTATTATTTCATGTTCAGTTGAATGAAATAATTCTCATTGAAATTGGGCCCATAGAACCCAAGAAAATACCCCTCCAAGTTCATTAATTTTCAGAAATAGTGGTAACGAAGGTCTGAAAAAATGTTACTGAAATTTATCTAGTACCCAGGGACCTGAGAAAATGTTTCGTTTGAATCGGACTAATAATTAAATACTTCTGATTTAGGAGGCAGGGGAGTGTGGAGGAGGGAGTTTCGACCAGAGCATTAACGCGATATTTAAACTACAACTGAAAACTCACCCCCCCCCCCCCCGAAAAAAAAAAAAAAAAAAAAAAAAAAAAAAAAAACACAGAATTAAACTAACGGCGTTAAAAACTTTTGAAACAAAAACAAATTGTTTCAAGTTTTGTTTCAAGAACAGTAAGTTATCGTTGTTAATTTCTGAGATCAAATACATAAATTACGTATACATCGAAAAACTCCAAAAATCGCATAAAACAAATTGCAATAATTCACAACTCGCTGTTCGAATTGCAATCAACTGACGACCTTTTCATCTGCCAATCACAACTGCCCGGTTGACTTCCAGCTGTGCCTACAACTCTATCAGCTACCATACTACCAATCACAACTGCACTCCAATGGTGTTTGACTTGTAGTGGGCAATATGTGACGTCATTTGAAAGTAAAAACGCAACAAAACATGAAACAAAATGTTTAAAACATTAAATTAAAAGAAAAAATCTAATTAAAAAATCGGGATAATAAATAATCCGCCCTTCCTTTTTAAAATTACGATTTTTTATCTGTAAAGAATTATCAACTTTCTCCAAGCTAAAAAGAGTTTTTAAAAAAATGACGATTCTGAGCGCATCTGAGGCTGGAATTGAAGCAACCACCGAACCAATGAAGCATTCTGGGCAAAATTACTTAGTGTCGATGGAAAAAAATTTGCCAATACATCAAAAATCGCTGTACGATTTTCGCATAAACTTTATTGACAAAAGGATAAAATTTACTATATTGGGCTAAAAGATTGGTACCGGATTCTGGTTACTAATCTGGAAAAATCGCAGCGAAACGTGAAAAAAAAAAACACTGAAAATCGCATAAAAAATTTAATTAAAAAAAATCTATTCAAAAATTCCAAAATCTGGCTTCAAGGTGCAAAACTACATGCATAGAGGTACCTTCCCACCAAATTTTGTAGCTCTGGGTGCAGCGGTCTCTTCAGAACTCAACCGAGAAACAGACAGACACACACTCACACACACACACACAAACTTCCTTCTTTATTATAGTTGGAGATTATTTTTTGATCTTCTGACAGAGAAAATTAATACTGAATTGCTTTGGTCGGCATATAACGAGTAATATGTGTTAAAATAACATTTTAGAGAGAATGACACAAAACGTTTTCTTGTGTCTTATTTTTCTTAATTTTTTATTGTATTTGGTTTTATCATTGTAATACATTCTAGCAAAAGCGATATAACGTTGTTATAACATTGTATATGTTGTTATAACATTATATAACGTTGTATAACATTGTTTTATTTAATCATTAATTAATCCTCAATTTCAAGTGTAGTATATTCACGATTTTAACAAGTTAGGAAAGTAGCCAATTATGGAATACTTTTGAAAAGTATTCTGTAGTCGCTACTTTTTAAACGAGTATTCGTAGTTGTAGTGAAATAAATGTTCGATAAATTTGTTGTAGTTGCAGTTCACTACAAAAGTAAAGTAGAATTTTCGTGCAGTGCATTTATAAAAATTTAATCTAACCGAATTTCAAAACGTTTTTACTGTTTTAATTAATTAATAGATTTTTGCAAAACAATTTCTTTTTACCGGTGCAAGTATAGTTTGTTGTTTTACTAACAGAGGGTAGCAGGAGCCTGTAGAGAGTTGATATTTTTGTGATTCAGATTTTCGAGTGAGTGGAATTCTTAAATAAAATTTAAATAATATTTGACAATGCATTTATAATTAATGATATTACTCAAACAACACTTAACAATTACTTAAAAACAAGAATCATTGCGAATGCTTTAAATTAAATACAGATTATTTTACTTATATTAATCGTTAGTGTGAGCTTGATCATTCTCACACCCCCCGTCATATTGATGAGAGCAGAACACGCGTGTGAACGCTTTTACAGATACTCCATTCGTTCCTGGTAGACAGAGTTCTTGTTTCTCTGTCTAGCCTGTTCCTGTTCCCGAAATGAAAATTGACAACATAGCCATATTATAAAGGACAAACGTGTCCGTGCGTAGCGCTGACGCCATTTTGCGAATGGCAAGACTTGACCATGAAATTTCGGCTTTGCGATTTTTGCTACTGCAATTTTTTTTAATTTCTAAACATCGCATATTTCCAATTTTTATACCGTTATTACCGGAAACAAATGCTACTTTCAAATTTCGTTTGCTTGAAAACTGCATCTTAATTGACGGATTTATTATAGCATTTAAATCAAATTTAAAGAATGATTTAAAAAAAAATATATATATATATATATATATCGCTTGCAGATGATTACAAAATATTAATCCGTTTGCACTTTAAATAATATAAAAAGTTCAGCCTTTGTTTTCAGCTAATATTCCATACCGAAATTAAAATTTCATTAAGCAATAAATACAACACAAATTTAACAGACATGTAATCGAAATAAGCTCTTAAAAACGCTGAAACTAAAAAAAAACTGCTTTAGATAACTAAATTTTTAGCGATTTCTTGGTCTAATAACTTCTTATACGAGGCCAATACGAAATTACCGCTTTTAATAAATTTCAGAATTTTATTTGAATATATAATTGACATATTTCATATAAAAATGCTCTTTGGTGTTGTTAGGCGTAATCTAAAAAAATATAAAATATAAAAAAAAAACTATTAGAGTTTTCGATTAAAACATAAATGGTTTTCACATATATTCTATAACCTTTGAAGCCCTGGTTGGATGCCTTAGTAATACATAAGCGAGTATTTTATTGTTTACAATAAGATAAAAATACCCCAGTTTAGGAAATAAATTGGTTTTGTAATTTTATTGTATTAGAGAAGTAATCCCTGATTTATTTCACCATATAATATTAGTTACAAACTTTTTGTCAATATAGAAGATTTAGTTGGATTTATGTTACACGATACTTCACATTTATTTTATTTGTTACTTTCACTTAGATTCATTTCTTGTAGCTATTTTGTAAATTGAGATTTCTATGTAAGTATGTATATTGCATATAATTATGCAAGATGTGTGGAAACATGTATAATTAACATATATCATTATAGTACAAAAATACGTATAAACATGGAGATAATGTGTGGAATATGGAGTAATCAACATAAAAATAATTTAACAATTTGATTTTAACAAATTTAACAATGATGGATTTTTTTTTTCTTTTTTTTCACCTTTTTCTATTTAAATATTATTATCAGGAACACTAGCTGTTTGCATATATTTCAAACACAGTATTTTAATCACTTATTCAATGTTTATTGTGTATGAATAAATACAACATAATATGCTCTTCATACTGTACATTGAACTACTGTTTAGCATTTCCGCAACGAGTTGAGTAATAGCATTCCTGGTTTGCATTGATAAGTACTGCTGAAATGGATCTGGCAATCAGTGTCTTGAGAAATAAATGATTTTAATTTAGCGAATTTGATATATGTTGGGAAACTCAGCACTAATTACATATGTAGTTGTTTTGGGAACAAATAAACAATAATATAATTCTGTTGCTATATTCAGAATTAATTTTGAATTAAATATTTACCGCAAAATATTTACAAGATAAATTCTTATTTTTAAGCACTTAAATGCTTTCCGTTAATGCTATTTGAAGGAAATTTCTCCATTTACATTTTGGATTTTAATTTATTTTATTGCTTTTCAGGTTAATCGAAACATTATTTCGTCATTTTAAATGTATTTTCTTAGCTTTAAGGTCGGATTTAAGTCAGTTAATTGTCACACATTGGCACAGCGTTTTATCGACCGAAATTTATTTTCTATTTTAAGTAATGGTAACGTTCGATTCCAGAAGTTACTTATAATAATAAGATACTATAAAGAATCCTGTATAAATCCTATAAAGAGACGTATTTGTGTGGCTGTAGGTTTTATCTAGGGAAATCTATTTCACGCAGAATTCTGCAAATTTGGATAAGAGTTAACGAAGACAGGTCTGAATCTCAGCCTGAGACACAAGTTTTTCATTTTTTTAATAATTAGCCGAAGTTTGAATTAAATCACATCGATATATAATAAAGAACTTCTTTCTACAGTTCGGTGGCTTCATGATCGCTTTCAAGCATGTCCGTGAAAAATGTAGTAAATAGGAGTGGCAGTACTGTCCTCTAACGGCGAATTTGCATGTTATCGACTTTTATCTCTAAAAATATGAAAGATAATGAAAGAATGTCAGTTACAAATGTGTCTATCATCGTCAGTTTAATATGAAATGACGTCTTACATGTTAAAACAGTTTTCTTAGAAGTACTCAAATGCTATTTTTTCGATAACCAGTTACCAACGTAAGTTTGTCACTAACCTGTTCTAGACGTGTGACATTATAAAGGAAATGTATATTTTCTAAGAAAACTATCACATATAAGCAATGTACAATTTATTTTACTAAGAAATTAAAGTTAATTATGCTCAATGTGTTTACTATTGAAAAAAATAACGCATGCTCCAACATGCATATACAAATATAGCTGCAAATGCCAGATTCATAGAGCATACTTAACTCAAATTTCTTACTACAACATATTCTACTTTAAGTACATGTGTTAATTTTATTATAAGTATATATACATTTACCTTATAATGCGACATGACTATAAGCAATTAGTGACGTATTTATGCTCGTGATTGGTTATCGAAAAATTAATATTTCAGAGTCTCTTATAAAGTCATTCGTACAAGTAATACTTCATTTAATACTAAATCGATGATTTTCTATACATTTGTGATTGACATTATTTCTCCAATTCTTATAATTTTTTAAAATAGGGCTGATGAATTTCAAATTTTGCTACTAGGATGCGTGTTCTTCTATCTCATATGATATCGCATAGTCGTTTCGCTATATGCAGATACTTGTTCCACAGTTCTAGCTCTTTGCATTTAAAATATATTTGAGTGTATCGGGACTTCCATATATACGTATGATGGAGCTTTCTTCCATATATATAATGGAGAATCTCATACAAAATAGGTTTTTGAAACTTTTATTTTTTTTTTACATTATATGGAAGAGGCCCAAAATAAAACAAAAGATTTATTGTCAAATTAAAGTACGATTTTCTCAGTTATATTTAATGGTAATAAAATCAGAAGGAACCTTTTTAACAGGTAGGCTTATGGAAATTGGCTTGAATTTAAGAACTTAATTTTTGAGAGGATTTCAAAGATAAAAAAAATAATAAATATTTAGGTAAGGTGGTGATAACTTCAGTAGCTCAATGTAATATTCATAGGCAATTATTTGTTAAAGAGACAGAATTTTAACATTTTTGCTCTTCAATAATGCAATCATATTTTTAAGTAAAAAAAGTTGTACAGGATGACACATTTGCGACGTGTATGATTCCTTATACAAGGGGCAGTCAAAAAGTTCACGGAATTTTGTTGTAACTCTTTCATTCCACAATATAATTAATTTATTTGTTTAAACCCGACGTCCTCTCCCTGACCACAGAAATCACGTTATCTCAAATCCTAAACAAAAGTTATGCTTATTGCTTATTTCGACAACGTATGTGTGGTGCACCATGAATTTGTACCAGCTGGAGAAATTGTTAAAGGCCCTTTTTACGTGCAAGTTTTGAAAAGATCCGATGAAATCTTCCCTCCAAATGGCAAGGAGGAGGGTCACTTCAGCACGACAATGCTCCCTCCCTCACATCGATTGTTGTGAAATCATGGCTCGCAGGAAAGATCATTCCACTCCTCAACCCTACTTAACTACTCCCTACTCCTAACTACTCCTTACTCAATGGATTTAGTACCATCGGATTTATGAATCTTCCTCAATATTAAAATGGTCCTCAAATGTAACCGTTCTTACACCTTAGAAGACATCAAAACAGTTCGCGACGGCTGAACTTGGGAAAGTACTAAATTCAGGACTTACATCGTTTTTTTTCAGCAATGCCAGGAGCGGTGACGGAAATGTGTATGTTCTGGAGGAGTCTACTTTGAAGGTAATTAAGTAAATGTGTACCTATATTAAGGTAATAAAAAGTTACAATGAATTTCCGGGAACTTTTTGACTGTCCCTCGTATAATGTCCAGTAAGATGACAAACGTGCTGTTTTTATCGCTTTTTTCTTTGCGGTGAAATAGTGAACTTTTACAAGAGGATCCCTGGTGTTCCAATTATACTACTTCTGACTATGACAGTTTGCAGATGCAGACCTATATATATTTATTATTCTATGTACATCCATATGCGATTGCATAAGAATTGAAGAGAGTCGATAAGGAACCATTTAACGAATTGAAGTCATTTGACATGGAATTACTCTATTAGAAAATTATCAACTGAAATAAAATATTGAACTAACATTGGTATTTCGTTGAAAGTATTTTTGATGATTAAAATATTGGTACATATTTGAGATAAAATGTAACAAAAATTAGATTTCAATTAGGGATAAATAAATCATGCGAATTGAGACAAGTATTGTTTTATTTTACTTATATTCAAGTCTAGGTGATTAATATTTTGTTCGGAATTTTTAAATATTAAAATAACAAAATTATGTGTTAAATTTTAGAGAAAAAAGCAATGTCAATTTTCAGTCGGTTTTATTGTGAAGATTTAACGCACACGAATAATCTACTTAAAAAAAAAGAATCCTTGCAATCAAATCTGTTATCTATGATCAATTCTTTGTCCTCAATATTTTTTTTCACAAACGAATGTATAGACGTTTGCCAAGTAGTTGTGTGTATGTAATATTTATATATTGCAAACATATTCTCTAGATTTCCAATTCAGTAAAAAAAAGGATACTTTTATACTGAAAATTTATGTAAATCGACTTCTTTTTTTAAATAAAAGGAAAATTTTATTGTTCAATTTACAAAAGAAATGTCAACTTTATAGAAAAACTCAAAGAAACCCCAAAAGTTTTGAAACTTTATTTCAACCGTTTTGTTTCTTTGAAATACAAATACACGTATGAAATAAGAAGACGTCATACATGAAGAAAATATAAACTGAAACAACATAGAACTAAATTCAGATTTTTTTCAGATTTGCATATGTTTTATAAAACACGCATTTTTAAAGGAGTATCATGAGGAAATGCTTTTCAGTACATAACTTAGAGGTCTCTCTTTTTGTTCTGCTTTCTGGTGTGTAAGCTTATAGAAATTTATGCATGGGCCTCTTAAATTCTGTATTTTAAAATAAGATGAAAGAAGATAAGAAGTAAAGTAAATCTTAGAAACAAATAAATGTGTAAGTAAACAAAATTATGTTTTAATATTTTTAATCCTGTGCTGCTTGAAAATGTTTTAAATTTGAAGTAGAAACAATAATATGTTCTTTTCTAAATTATTATTTTTAATATTATTAATTTTTATAATATAAAGAATAATTAGTATTCTCCAGCCATCACAGAACTGCCTTCTATATCACAAATTACGTAGTAATACATTAATATATATAAATATGAAGCACAGTATTTTTTAAAAATTTTAACACAAATCTCAAATGATGAATTTCAGAATAAGAACGTAAATAGCAATATTTAGCTATCTAAAGACAAATTTAACAAATATATCTATTTATCTTAATAATCCTAAATACTATAATTGGTGTATCATTACCGAAAAGATGATGTTCAAGATAACATTCATTCAATAAATTATGTTGCGTGATAAAAACAGAAATTGAAATACATTCCATTTATTTCAAGATCTAACTAAAGACGAAGTATCATGGAAATTCGTACATTAATTCTTTTGTTATTTTGTAAAAAATATTCCCTAAAGTGCAACGCACAGTTAATCAACCATCGCACAGTGGGGCATTCGGCGCATCTAACAGGCCGAAAGTCAATTTTTCAAAACTCAGTTAAGGAGAAAAATATGTAGTTAATTGTAAACGTAAACAGTTGGGGAACATCTGTACAGTTATAACATTTTACTTTGTGCCAGCTAGTTGGTGTGAATCAAGGTAAAACTTGCTTGTGTGCAGAACGTTGGTTATCTATACGCTCAACTTCGAATTTGTGACTGCTCATTTCAATGTGATTTTTTTTTGTTCCTAACTTTTCTAATTAAAAAAGGCCAGGTGTAGCTTTATATTTGACAGTACTACGTTTATATTAGTTTAATTAAACGACATGAAATATACAGAATACGTTTTTAATGTTTTTGTTAATTTAAATATCCCATAAAGAGTTTGTTAAACTTCCGGATGTGATCCGATTATATTTTTAAATTGAACTGAGAGTTCAAGGTAAGTAGTTAATAACTTTGAAAACAGCTGATAATAACTGGTAATTTGGCAGATTTTTTTTCAGATGTAAATCTATGGCTTTCTGTAAATTCTAAATACTTCCTTTCTTTCAAATTTTATTTTACAAAAACTAAATTTCAAATGTTGCCACAAATTGTCATCGATGGACATAAAAAAGATACAAATTTGAATATCTGATCAATAAATTTATATCTGGAATGAAAATTATATTAAAACAAATCCTGATCGGCCTTATAAATTACCAGCATTTGAAAAAAAAAATAGATAACAAATTTAAATTCCTGGAGGTTACCTTGTGAACAAAGATAATTATTGAAAAAAGTAAAATGGATAAAAAAATATTGTTGGTAGCAGGGACTATTGCAATTTCCGCAAGTACGTCCAGGTTAACCTCAGAAATTTTTTGGTGATTGTAGTCAAAGGAGCAAAAGAAGAACAATCAAAAAAGTGCACAGAAAAGGAAATCTTAAAATACTTTCTCACGCTACCCAATCACAACAGTATGTTACTGGGTACCGGAGTACTTTTACACTGGTCAAAGAAATTACATGGTCTCTACATCTTGCAGCTTAAAATAAACAGGTCTGACTATCATGAAAAACTTATTGGATGCTCTCCAATTTTTAGGCTTTTTTCAATGCTTGTTGAAACAAATCTTTCTAAAATGCAATAATACAGCCAGACATTCACATAAGGCAACGTATCCTTCCTATAATTCAGAACAAATGGAAATAAATAACTGTTACCAAATAAGAACTCTAACAAAGTCACCGAGACTTCTGTAGAAGTTCAGTTGCAACGTTTATTAGACCACACAAATTATACGCTTTTTGCAATATCTGAAAGAAGTTGTGACAGTGAACGTTGTACACTTTTGTTAAATTGAAAGTGAGAATGTGATAGCTCTCAACAAAGAGAATACAAATAATAGCTCAAAATCGATGCCAATTTTGATGGAAGCATTTTTCAGAATTCATTTGTACTTTTTCCAAATTTTTGTTCAGTCAAAAAAAAAAAAATGTTTGGCAAAGTCTAACGCCTTTCTCACCTAGATTCTGCCGACTGATAAGAATTACCATTGTAAAGGTCATGCAGAGAGCAGACGTTTAAGAGAAATCGTGTAACGTGTCTATTCTAAATCGATTACTTATCAGTTAAACCTTTTAGTGCCACACATAGTTTACCAATGTATGCTAAAAATGCCAGTAAAAAAGTGCATTTTTATAGATAATTTATATGAACAAGAGAAATATTCACCATTTCCGTTAAAATACACCAATATTCATAATTTTTTCAACATTCTCTTCAGAAGATTTTATAGTATGATAATAAAAACACAGAGCGAGAGGAGCGCGACGGCGCTCCTTGGCACTAAAAGGGTTAAGATCCACTCTTGTATGAAACGTATAACAAGGGGGTAAAAATCTGAACAATTCTTAAAACTTTAGCACTACTTATTCCTGCTGAACATTGCATTGCTACAGCATATCAAAGTCAAATAGAATCGTATCTGATGAAAACTATTTCGATGACAATTTTGCATCAACTGATGAATAACCTTAGATTCTTTTATCAAATATGGAGACATATATATGTTACAGTGAAAACCCTTAATCAGTCAAAACGCGAATTAACAAGGGAAAACGTTTTTTTTTTTCTAGTGCTCTAAGTTAGAACGAGCTCTAACTGGAATAAATCAGTTAAAACGCATTTTAATTTTCGCTCTCCGTTAGAACACGTTTGCCCTAGTTAATTTGTGTTTTGACTGATTTAGGGTTTTCACTGTAACATATATATGTTAATAGTAGTCTTAACGCTCTAAGTTAGAACGCGTTCTAACTGGAATAAATCAGTTAACACGCGTTTTAACTGATTCATATCAAATTTTTTTATAGATACAAATAATATTGTCTAATAAATCAGTCAAAGCCTGATTATAACGGGTTTTTACTAGCGCTACAAGTTAGAACGCGTTTTCCCCAGTTCATTCGTGTTTTGCCAGGTTTCGGGTTTTTACTGTAACATACATATGTATATATATATATATATATATATATATACTCATATATGTATATTCAATATGATATTTGTAAAATTGTATTTTCATTAATTATATAAATAATATATGTGATTAATAAATTTTTGATTTCAATATTATTATTCATTTACTCTGTAAAAGCGTAAATGGAAAATTCTCATTTTAGAAAAAGAAAGTGCAACAAAGCTTTTAGAGCTTTTTAAACTTGAAAGCAAAAGCAAAGAGATTTTTAAACTTGGAAGCAAAAGCGAAGATCTTTTTAAACTTGGAATCAAAAGCAAAAAGCTTTTTAAACTTGGAATAGTTTTTTTTAATGAAATATAATGTAATTTAATATCTATTTCAGAATTAAAGACTCATGAAACATAAACCCTTAAAAATCTAATAATCTATATCTACACTGATGTCCAGAAATTAAGCGGCAGTAGCCGGACACTTTCGATTTCAGACGTTTTGTCGAATATCTACTGACATTCATGACGATATGCCCGAAATGCTCCTGAACATTGAGGATATAAAGAACATGTTTTACTTCTTGTTTTTCAGGGAAGATTTAATCCCGAGGACAATTAGGGAAGTAATAATAAATGTAATAATAAAATAATATTTACGTTCGCCCAAGAAACAGAAAAGCTCAGAATGATCCGTCACTTTAGCAGATGACTATGTTGGTCTTGTTGAACGTTTTTGCGCATTTGTGTAAGAATAGCATGCATATTCTTGAAGATGTTAACGTTTCTGTGAAAAAGTCAAATGTTTTTTTTTATAACATGCAGAGGATTCAACCAAATTTGACACCGCTTTCCATAAACTTGACAAAGTACAGTAGAAATAGTATAATGCATATGTATAATAGTATAATATTATAATAGTATAAAGTATGTATAATAGTATAATAGTACAAAGATGAATATATTGAATATTTAATGACATACGGGTGTATGTATGAAATAATTTTAACTGAGCATACGCAAACTATACCAAAAATTATGTTACATGATTTGATAGTCAATTCTATAAAGCAACTTATATAAAAAGTTCATTCAAATATCGCAAAAATTCAGAAAGATAGAAGCGATAGTGAGTTGCTTTCTTAAAGTTGCTAGAAATCCCATATAATCCAATCGGATTTCCCTCCCGAAATTTTTAATCAGTTCACTGTATCTCCGGTATCTTTCTGAGTTTTCACGAATTTTGACCGTCCTTTTTACATGAGGTGCTCAATATAATTGGCTACCAAATCATGACAAAAAAAATCTAAGCTATTGTTCGCGCATGCGCTGTTAAAATTTATTTCATACAAATACCCGATACCCGTATCTCATCATCAAATATACAATATATTAATATTTTAATTATAGTATACTTTTTCTACTGTTTGTTGTCAAGTTTTCGGAAAGTGGTTTTAAATTCGGTTAAAAGTTCTGTATGCTATAAACAAAAAAACTGTTTAGTTTTTCACAGAAGCGTTAACAACTTCTCGAATATACGTTCGATGCTTACACAAATGCACACAAATGTTGAACAGGACGTACATAGTCAGTTGTTACAGTAACAGACCATTTTGAGCATTTTCTGTTACTTGGGTGATCGCAACTATAATTTTATCATTAAAATTATCATTGCCCGTCTAATTGTCCTCGCGACAAAATATTCACCGAAAATTATGAAGTCAAACATGTTCTTTACATTCATGAAGTTCAAGGACAATTCGTAAAGAATTCAGTAGATATCCGACAAAACGTCTAAACTATAAAAAAATGGTCACTGTCCCTTAATTTTTCAACATCAGTGTATATATAAAAATATAATTTTTCAAATTTTTCAAACAAATTAGAATATGGTGTAAAAAATTTTTATTTTTGAGTTCGATATAAAAACCTATATATTTTATATAATATTCTGTATAAAAACATAGATTTACAATGATGGATAAAATACAATCGCAACAAGGGAATTAAATACTAATATTGTATGTAATTAAAGTTGGTGTTACATATTACAATTATTTTCACATACCCTTTATATAAGAAAATCATATTTTCCAAATAAAATTTACTATAAAAGTACACAGACATGCTGAATTAAATATAAACTTCCCATCTATTTTTCAGTAAGAAATATTTTTGGCCGGCTAAATCCACCAAATTTCCTACTGTGCATCGGCTAAAAAAATTCAATTTGAAATTAGAACATCCCATGACGAATAACAGATAAAAACTGGAAGTCAAAACATTTTCCTCTTATTGATGAAATAATAAATAGAGCTGCATTACACGAAAATTTTATTTACGTATCCGTGTGGTTAAGTTTTAAAATATTTTTTAATTTCTCAATTACCTTGAAGCCATATATTCTATACTTATTAAATTATCTTCACATTTACATAAGTTATTTTTACTTTTATTCTCACATACATGCATCCTCCTTATTTACATTCATCTTTCTTATTTATATAGATCTTACGTGTATGCATTCAAATATATTTGAAAACATAACTTTCAATTCATACTATAGATAAATCAATATTTTCTTTCTATAAGTTAAAGTAATTATTACTAATGAATAATCAATGATCCATGATCCTGGTTAAATAAGAAAGAAATGTAACATATAGTTATAAAAGGTTAAAGATTAAAATCTTACAGAAACACAATAATAATATATTCTCTTCAATAATACAACAGTGCTACAACATTTTTTTCTTTCCAATATCAAGGTTCTTTTTATAAAAAATCACATGACGGTAATTGAGAAGAATGCGTAACAAATTGTTCCGCATTGCCTAAAGTAACTAGTTACTAATAATGCATAATAAAGTCACAGAAAAATCTGCTGCTAAAACAAATGCGGTTCTCATTATTAAAATGTATAGTTCAGATATTTAGTATGTTGATTTGGAAAAATGTGTTTGAAAAATATTTCAGATCTTTAAAGATTTTTTAACTATCTAAAAAATAAATAAAATATTTCAATATAAAATTTAAGTTTACTAGAATTTTGTAATATCTAATAGGTTTAAAATAATATTGATTGCATAAACGTTTAGTCCAAAACTGTGCGTAAAATAACTTATGTAAAAACTGAAACACTTCAAGTTTGTAAATTTATAGAAAAAACATTTCATTGCTAAAAATTTACATTAACATAATAGATTTTTAACACAAAAATTTTGTGTCATTTCTGTAGAGTAAAAAATATCATTGTTTCTATTACCAATATGGAATATTTTATAAATATGCTGCTAAATCACATAATTATATATATTTATTTGTTATAAAATACTGAAAATTACTATAACTTTTATTCGGCTTGAGTTATTAAAGTACAATTTACTTATTGTTATGAAGTGCTTCGTACAATAGTTCATCGTTAGAAATATATAAAAACAAATTGTATATTTAAACTATTTTGTAGACGATCCTGGCTTTTGAAAAGAAAAAGCAGCGGTTAATAACAATGACATTTTTGTAATATGCATCTAATTAGCTCACATATGAAATATTTGAGTTTTATAAAATAAATTTTAAACTCTTGAATAACTTAAATTCAGTACCTTAACAAGTTTAGAATATTTGCCCCGATTTAACAATGCAATAATTATAAAATTCTGTTTACAAACTTTCAAAAATATCAATTAGTGCATTTAAGAAAAAACAAACATTATCCAAAATTGAAATATCATTTTTAACTTATGTCATTAAGTTAATTACTTTAAGAACAAAGTATTCTTTAGAAATTTAAACATATTACATCTTAACGTAAAAATGACGTCCAGAATGGGAATTAAAAATCAGTTTTATTGGATTATTCATTTTTTTACTGAAGAAGAGGTGTTTAAAATGCAAGTAATTAAAATATTCTTTCATTAAATTTGCTAATTAAGCGAACTTGACAGTTAATTCCTGATTTCGAAAATATCAGAAAATACTTTCAAAATATTTATTTTCTATATTTGCTCATTTTATTTCAAATCTTTATTTTTTTCCCGATATACGAACGTAAAATTTATTAAGAAAGATATCAATAGGAAACAAAATATATATATAATTACATTTTAAGATTTTTTTTTTTACTAACAAATACGTTATTCAAGAACAGCGCCATTACGGAAAAGTAATGGATATAATTCGAGCTGCCCGGATTACAGAACATAGATTAAAACCATTTTTAGCACATCAAAAAGCAGTTTATACTAAAAATATCAATTTTGCATTCAAATAGAGTTTTAAAAATTATTGAAAGTGATACATTTGTATAAACCGCACGTAAGAAGTTATTAGCTGAAGAAATCGCCAAACATTTATCTATTTACAGCAGCTTGTTTGATTCTGGTTATTTTACTGATTTAGGAGCATAGTTCGATTACATGTCTGTTAAATTTGTGTTTCATGTAGATAATTTTATTTATTTATTTACTTATTTATGAAGTTTTAATTCCGTTATTGAATAATAGCTGAACAAATTCTGGACTATGATATTGTATTAAGTTCAAAGGGGTTATTCTTTAGTAATCGGACTGCACGTTATACTGAGGTATTTCATAATTATTTCATAAATCATCAAAAATAAGTAAATTAAGATACAGTTTTCAAACAAATTGCATTTGAATTTTTTTATTTATGTTTATTTTCGATGATTTAAAAATTGAAATTGCGAGATGTTTCAAAGTTTAACAAACTGTAGTAAAAGGTAAACTTTTTGGTCAGGTGTTGCCAGAGTAAATACGGTGATAACAGAATTACTCACGCAATTTTTTTGACTTCAAAATATTGATTCTTTTTTCAGCGCAACTAATGTTTTCGTACTATTTCAATAAGTTTTAAAAATAAGTATAACTTTATGAGTATAGCAAAACAATCAAATATGACATAAAGAAACAACAGAAAATAATGCGGCTATATAACACACAGTTTGTAAAATATAATAATAAATACAAAATTGACAGATAATATAAAAAAAAAGTCATGTTTTTTATAAAGTGAAAAATTACCGGTCTATTTTTTCTTTTTTTCGAATATCAAAATCAGCCTGATTGCGGGCAAAGCCCGCTATTATATTCTGTCATAATACTATCTGTCATGCGGACTAAATGCGATATTTAAAAAAATCAATTTCAAAAGTAAACATGTTGTACACCTTCAAAATGTTAAAATATGCGAATATTTCCATAATCGGATTTTTATCATGATTCAATATGTTTCTCAAACTCATATATTTACTATTCTCTATTACTCATATTGATAATCGCTTTGCATTATTCTCAAACATTTGAAAAATTCGTTAAACTTCCAATATGATGTCAGATTTTCTTTTTAATTCTCTAATGACGTGGTATTAATGTGCTTTGTGTACATACACATACTCATACTCCTTGTATTATTGAGAAATCTTTGAAAATGTCCGTTTTATTACCACTATGACGTCAATCATTTTTATTTCATATTAATATTTTTTTTTTTCAATTGGTAAAACATTTTATTTCATTTTCATTTTTCACGTTGAAATCGTTCAATAGAAAATTAATTATTGTAGAAAGTATTTCATTGTGGATTTTTAATTTTTGGCAACTGCTTTAACGACAAATGTTTAAATTTAATAGGAAAAGGCTGTTAGAATTTTGGCTTTTTATCTCTATTTATTAAAGTAATACGATTTTTTCAATTTTTAATATTTTGAGCTTCATAGATGGTATACAACTAGATATACACAAAGTTTCAACTCTGTAAGTTACATAGTTTCTGAGAATGGCTCTGTGACGGACAGACAACGCAGCGGGAGTTATAGGGTTTCGTGAGATGAACGAAACTCTAAAAACATGCTAACTTCTATTTCAACAGACATTCCGTCCATAAAAGGGAGATTGTGATAAAAAGAACAATGAACATTAGAACAGTCTACTGTTACATAATACATCATCATTGCAAAATATCCTCGGGTTTTCACAGGGCGAATTAAAAATAATGCATTCAAATCTAATATTATCGTGAACTCCGAAACTGCTAAATTATCACATACATTGTAAAATATAAAGTTGCCAACACATGGAAGAACTCCCTCCCATTTAGTTTTTCAGTGCCTGGTCTTGTCTATGGTACCACAGTTAATAGATGTGTGTTGTCCGACTGTAGGATATGCACTCCAACAGTCTTAAGTCTTGGGGATGAATTTCGGATGTTCCTGTCTCTCTGTGTTTAGGATTCTAGATTATATACTGAATAATTAACAAGTTTAAATATGTATTAGATCATAAAACCACATCAAATATGGTTTATTTCAATACCATTACTGAGCGAATTACTTATAAACATGAATTGTATATTATATATAATACATTTATTCTTTGTAAAATTCATTATATTTTTAAGGGAAGATTGTAAAGTTATAAATGATAATTTATATGGGTAAAATACACCAGAAATCACGTGCGTAATGCAGACTTAGTTACTATACTAAACTTTACTATATAGTATACTTTAAAAAGTAGTCTCATAAAATAATACTTTAGAAAGGAGTCTCCAAAAAATTCTCTACATTGCTAAATGACATGAAATAAAATATGATCAGCGAAACCTACAAATGACAATTAATCTCAACATGTTCCAGAAATATAAAATAGCTAAATATGCATTTTTTAATGTAATTTTAATGATGACTCAGCAGCATATTTTTACGTTTTCTATACCAGAAGAAGGGGTTATAGTCAAGTTTGGGTGATTAATCATTTATTATGATAATGTTGGAGCTTTTGGCGTCAATTTTGTATATTTTATGGGAATTATTAAATTAATACTTATGTTAATTCAAATATTACTTTACATCAGTTCTGCAAACAAGTGCTTATATTTATATCACGAGTACATAGTATAAAATTTCATGAGGAACATTATTTAAAAATCAATTAAAAATCGTTAAATACATTTAACGTTTTGACAGAATCTTTATTTGAAAGTACACTTTTGGCTCAATTCGCTGTAGTGGTGAAAGGTTTGAAAATGCTCTTAAAATATTAAAAAAAATGGTGAAATTATCTGAAATTTCTTATACATGCACAAGAAATATCTCTAATAATAAATTTGAATTTTGTCTCAGTAATTTTCATTATGAAACAAAATACATATTACACAAAACGTAAACAGTTTTGTACGAATTAAAGTATTTTGTAAAATCATTTTTATTATTAAAGGGATAAACCTTTAAACTTTTCCATAATGAAAAGGGTTTTGAACTACTATAACAATAGTTCTTAAATTTTGTAAATCTCATCTGTAGTAACGTTCCGAAAGAAAATAAGTCGAAGAACTCACAAATAAATTTAGCTTTAATGATGTAGACATTTATTAAGAAGATTCAGAATATCATTACGTAGAGACCTTCCAAATTTAAAAGTACTTAATGACAATAGGCACATCATTATTTGAATTTTGAATCCGTTATAGAATCCGAATCTCATAATGAGTTCAGAAATTCTAAGACACTGAGTATCAGTATGAGAATTTTTTTAATCGTTAGATTCATTAAAAATACTTTCATGGAGATTTAAAATATTTTATTCATTTTTCAGTCTCGAAATTTAGTTAAGACATCTTTTTTTCAAAAATACATGTTGGAATTGGAGTTTTATTGTATATTATAATAATTTTAACAGTCCGAATCGTTTATCATAGGGACTTAATATTTAAAATTAGAAGCATAATATATACTATGTATGCTTATTAACATATTAAGTTGTCAGGAATAAAACGATCACATGATAGTCTACAGTTTGCTAAACTTGAGGTGACAGTCTGTCTCTTAGTTTGAGAAGTGTACTATCTTTTGATAGCACTGAATAGAACTAGGCGTTATGCGGTTAGATTCAACCACGTGTCAGTTTTTACATCTGATGGAGGACGAATTTTGCATTATCGAAAACAGCGCTGTAGTGTTTAGTGTATTACTTTTTATAAACATATCAGCGAAGTTTTTAAATGCTTTGTGTGTGCGTTCAAAATTGAAAACGGCTTTGTTTAGTTTAGCGGCTATTTCTTCTATAAAGATTTTTATTGTTACAGTGAATGCTCTTTAAACCGATACCATTTGGGACCAAATGATTCTGTCGTTTCAAGCGGCCTGACGCTGAAAACACTTTAAATTAGTTCAAACTCAATTTAATTTAATGAGATTTGAGCCGGTTGACGGTATGAGCGATTTAGTTAATATATTGAATTACACTTTTGTTGTATTAAATTTTTACTAAGCATGGTATAAAAATTTATAAAGGATTATTAATATTAGTTTAATTTATTGTAGAAGTAAGTTTCTGTACGATATATTTGCTGAGAAAAGATACAATAAAAAGAGAAAAATCATATAATAGGAATCACATTTATATTGTATTTATTTTATAACTGCTAACAAATAAACATTCATATGATTACTGAAAAACGTGACAATACATAAGAAATGAAAAAAAAAATATTACATAAGAAATTGTGTCAATAAAGTCTTTATTTGTTTCATTGATTCAATTTTATTCTCTATTTTCAAAACCCTCATGTTCAACGTTTTAAACAAAAAGTTTAAATCCACGTAGTATGCGTAACATGCAGCTAGTCTTCGAATTTGACCGTTGTTGTTTTCTCTTCAATGGGAGTACGCTGTAACTCTAACTCATTTTCTTATCGCAATTTTTTATTACTTCTACCATTTTACAGCTGTTGCTTGTAGGAAAAAAAGGAAATTCCATATCGAAAGGGGCGACTTAAAAAGGCTCTTATATATTTTTAGTGCCGGTTATCCCATTTTTTTCATCTCTTTCTTCGGGACATTATGATATTAATGATATTAACTTTATATGCAGAATAATGGTACAATCATGACACAGTTTAAAATTTTAATAGGAAGTTTTTGAAATACCCATTTTGAAGCATGATAGCTGCTGTCACAGCCACCATGTTAAGGTTTAGAAGGTTTTATTGTACGAGTATTTACGTATTTTTAACTTGTATTTACATGTTTTTGACTTTAACATATACATTGATAGTAACAAATGATTTCAAATAACAGCAGTAACATAAACTTTGACTATACATTAAAATAAAACCTAAAAAAAAAAAAACCAGATTGTGTCGTATTAACAAAAGCTTGAGGTATTTACACAATATCAGTAATATCATTTAGTTTATAGATTTTTGTATATGAATAAAATCCACCTTTCTTTGTAATTCCTATAATTTCAAAATTCTTAAAACAATAAATAAACCGTTTAAAGAGCAGCCTTATATTAGATGAAAATATTTCTAAAACGAAAAATAATTTACTATATTCTGATAAATTAACGAAACCTTTAATCATTTCGGAAATATTAAAACTATATTTTAATTCCATAAGTGTTTATTTTACATTTCTTTTACTCAATGGCAGTAGAAAATATAAACATACGTTTATATTAATTACGACGTTTAGTTATGATAATATATATATATATTACAAAAATAAAAATTCCGCACTTCATTAAAATTATTCCATAACCCCCCCCCACCTCAAAATGTATTGTACAACCCCAGTTTCTTAAATTATTTCCTATCCTAAACACACTCCATTTATTTTATTTATTTAAATTCCTTTCTATTTCAAATTATTTTTAAATTTTATTTATCTTCAAAATATTCTAAACAAGAACAAAAAATCATGCGTCAAGCATAGATTATGTAACACTTTCCAACGCTTCCAAAATAATTTTACAAATCATACCGTTTAATAAGCTAAAAGATAACATCTAAGTAATCCGAATACTTTTATTCAGCCCAGTATAGGATCTATAGATTTGTATATATACTACATAGGATGTTAAATTTTAGTTCAGTTAGGAAACGCGTAGCACAGTTTAAAATTCTCCGTCTGGAGTTAAATAATACGGAAATGTGTTCGCGAACTTTTGTGCTTCCCTGTATATGATATGCAGAATTTATACACACCACATAATAGACAAAAAGCGAGTTAAAATTAAAATCGCGATCAGTAACTTAAAACGCACTTCCAGGAATTATTGTTAACTTACAGTAGAGAATTCTTTTGTGTGTCCCTGTAAATGAACGATGACTGCTGTACACACACTATTCTGTAGTAAGCCTCTTGAAATACACCTTAGTGATATATATAAATTTCAATGCGTTTAAAATAGGGAAACATTATTTAAATAAACCGCAGACGATTTTTCTCCATAGACGTAATGTAACAGAATTCTTTTGACTGTCCCTGTAAAGTAACTATAAGTGCTATGCGCACCCTATTCCATATTAAGCTTCTTCTAATGCACCTTAGTGATATATATAAATTTCAATCCGTTTAAAATAGTGAAACATTATTTAAATAAACCGTCAATGATTTTTCCCCATAGACCGCAATGTAACGGAATTCTTTTGAGTGTCCCTGTAAAAAAACTATAAGTGCTACACACTTCCGCTGAAATAGGGAACATGCTATAGATAACGACTATAAAATATAAAAATTGCAGAGCAATCCGAGCATATTTACGGGAGTTAGAGCACGGACAGACGGACAGACGGCAGACGGCCAGACGGCAGATGGCCATACGGCCAGACAAACCGAAGTCATAAACACTTTTCAACTAGGTTGGAAAGTGTTAAAAACTGTTCCCATAATTATTTTTCTTCCAAAACCTTTTTCTTTCCCAATTCTTAAAAAAACCGAATTTATTCTATCAGTTGTACCATTTTATTTTTCTTACTTTATTGCAAAGCTAATTTTGCACCGTTTCTCGCAAGAACGGAAGTGCTTCATTTTTCTGCCGCTCTTAAAATATAGTTCCTATCTGCCTAAAGGCTCTGACTCGCTGTTCTTTGGACCCGCATTGCATCAAAATTATTCGGATCATGGGATATTTAACGTGAAACATGAGATGCGGAGAGCAGATTTCTGTGACATTGTTCTTGCTAAAAAAATTGTTTCTGCAGGGAGAGAGTCATTTGAATATTTCGAAATGTGATATGAAATTAACATCGTATGTACTAAGTTTAAAGGCCTGGCATGACGGCTAATTTTTATCGGTGAAAGTATTCATTGATATGAGAGAATGGTGGCGAATGTTTTATTTAAGAGTTATCTACTAGAAAATATTAATAAACTTTCTTCTGTTTTTCGAAATTTTCGTTCTCTTATTTATGTTGGAAACCGTCCATGAATTTTGACCAAAGCCAGATGGAATCATAATGACAACCGCATGTACTTTACTATCCTAATGATCTAAAAAAATTCTTCGAGATGGAATTTCACCTATCTAAAAATAAAAACAGATTTTTAAAAGTCAAACATTATATTTCATGTTGCAACATATAGAAACCTAAGTAAATAGACATCATCATATAGGATTTAAAAGCTTATTAATTTGGAAAATTCTCACAAAATAATTAAATACTTCAAAGTTTCTGAAATCTAAATAATTGAAACACGTTTGAGAAAATGAAAAGTGCGACCTCCTGTTTCAAAAACATTGCAAATTTTTCGCAAACATCTGCTTTTTCTTTTAAATAACAATAAAGTGATTTTCTTTCTGTTTAACTTTCGGGAATGGAGTTCCTTCAGAGAAATCTATTGGTATCCTAAGGGTATTTAAATAAGAAATATAGTGGAAGTGCTTTCAGACTGTAAAATTTCAACAACTTCCCAAATCTCTTCGCTACTCCTTTGCAGTACTCACTTGAGAGCACTAAAAAATTCTAATCACTTTGCTGAAAGATGTTAACACGCAACATAAATCGAAATAAAACTTTATTTCAGAAAACTAAGAAAGTGATAAAACAAATTTATATGTTAAATCTTAAAATAATAAAACAAAATGAAGACAAAAAATATAGTTTAAAATTATTTTAGTAAAAATGTACTGAATAATAAGGTACAAGTAACAACTGATAGTTTTTAAATTACATATTTTTGCATATAAAAAGTTTTAGTTTAGTTTAATTAATAAATAACACAATAGCTCATTTCTTTTTTAATTGCATAATTATGATCTTGATTTATCAGAATATTTTGTAAGTACTGTAGAGTGCCTCACCTATAGTGCCTGTAGTGCCTACTGTAGAGTGCACATTCATAATATTTACTCAACTAAGTTTAAAATGGAAATTCTTGCTGTTATATTTCCATAAAAAATAAGTTAATACAAAAGAAAGAAATTTAGAGAAACTTTTGATGAAACTTTGTGGAAAAATGTAAAATATAAAAAATAAAAATGAGTGTTCCTCTTTTGAATAATCTCTGAAAATAGTCTAATTTCAGTATTTTAAAATTGTCAGTTCGTAACGCTCTGCAGAAAATCAATGAGAAAAAAATGCATATTGTTGTCAAGCATTCATAGTTCATATTAAGGAAATATTTTAGTATATTTATATAATTTATTTTTATAATTTCTCTAACATTTAATTTTATTTTGTAAAACTAAAGTACATTGGTTGTTCGACTTGTGTTGAGGTAATTTTTCGCACACGAGCACACGAAGGACAAGCACACCTATTCATAGTAAAATTCTGTCCACTTATTTAATCTGGAACGAGAATCGAATCAGGCACTTCATGACTAATATATTCATTCTAACCACCAGACAGATAGTTTGACCTGAAGTAGTCAGGAATAAGAGAATGTTAAGGAAAATATTTCGTATTACAAAATTTATTGTGATAATAAATAAATTATGGGTTAAAAAGAGATTTAAAACGTTGCCAAAATATTAGGTAAGTTCTTTAATATTATATACAGGGCGTATCACAATTCCCTCCAAGGTTTAGGAAGGTCACTCTTAAAATAATATTAATACATCAGAATGTTTCCTATTACCATAAAAATAATAACTACGAATTTTTAATTATTGTTATGGACGTACTTCACAAGATGATCTACTTCATCCAAGCCCCAAGCGCTTACCTGACTTAAACGCGTGTGGTTATTCCTAATGGTGCTGCAACCATAGTCTTCTCATATAGTAGACCACGGATCGGTAATATTTTCTTGCAGCAATACTCTTCCATGATGATGGAAGAATAGCGTCTGAAACAGATTCCCCCCCCCCCCCCAACCACCTGCAAAGCAGTTTCTTTTATTTCAAGAATGGAAACAGAAAATTAACAAGAAGGGATTAACGCCAAACGACGACACCCTTTTGGCGATGAATGCAGGATCATGTTGGATTCAACTCTCTGCCGGAGGAACAATAGGCTCCGTCCTCTACTTAGTATTTCTCTTCTATGGTTATATGAAATATTAGGTGTTTGTGCCACCTTTTCCCAAGTGATTTAACAGAATTTTGAAAAAGAATCACAGGTAAATTCACTTACATAGAAAGGGAGATGTCGTGACGTGCCAAGGAAGAAAATGATGCATCACCAAGGGTGCACGAACAGCGATTATTTGTATGCTGGTACGCAACTTTATTCTTTATTCGTAATAGACATTTCCAAACTCCCGAGAAAATATAATACAGCATGTATATGCCGTTATCGTTTTTGTTTATGAAATACTATATTTTAGAGATATGTGGTATTTTCACCTGAAAAAAATACTTAACAAAATCAAAATTAGTAGTTCATTGTTAAACATCATCAACAGTTCTGGGATGCCCGCTTCACTTTTTCATATGCCAGGCGGGCATTTTTATTCAAAATTATTTTTTCGAATAAAACTACATAAAAGTTACATTTTTAGAAAGATCGTTCAAAATAAATTAATATTTGAGAGATGACTTACGTTCAATTATATATATATTTTGCAATAACTTCATTTGAAATTAGGTTCGCAGTTCAAATTCTCTATCCATGAAAGTAAACAAACAAAAAATGATTCATTTGTCGTGAACGTTTAAAATAATAAACCATGGAGATAATCGTTTGTAAAGCAAGTTTTCCGCAAATGAATTTTTGGACCGCTGCCTGGTGTAAAAAAATAATTCGCACCAGTGAAATAATCAAAATTTACCATAATTCTGTGCTATACAACTCAACTTCCTTCCGGATCTTTTCTTGACGTAACTTGAACTCATGTGATAATATTTAATGAATCAAATTTCGAAACGAATTGTCAGTTAATTTGGTATTTATGTATTGTACGTGTGCTAGGAAAGGATATCAAGGAAAAGGATAGTTAATCACCAATCATATTTGCCATTGTTATGGCCAATCGCGTTCAAAATAGTAATTTAATATATCATTTATAAAATACATAACATCATTAAGTACTTTTATGTTAGTTTGCGCAAATCTCATCAATAGAATTTTATAAATCGCTGATATCAGCTTTATTTTTCGCGTATGCAAATTAGAAACGATACTTAAATTTTGAAATTAAATGTTTTGATTTATGATATTATTTCTTATTTATATATTTATTTGCTATTTTAAATGAAAAGTGTGTACGGCATGCATTTTAAATTTATGTAATATAAGTATTTTAAATTAAAGTTAACTGAAATGAGTGACAGGTTTATAATTTAAAATTTAATTAACGCAGTATGAATAATGGTGATGGGAACAATATTTGGCGATTTGTCGTTTGCTCCGGGCTAACAAAAATACCCATCATTAAAAATGGTAAATAATATAGGATTAAAATAAAATAATATAAAAAATAATTTATAGTACATTTATTAAACGCATAAAATCATATTGATGGCTTTTAGCTGAGACATTTACGATAGTAGTTTTATTGGCGGTACGTTATATCCGCCGGAATAAATATGAGATATATATTCTAATCACATACTGAGGCTTACGCCCCCCGTCTATCCCCCCGCCCGAATTTCCACCTCTGGAAGTGCCCTTATAAACAGGCGCTCTCTGGTGGTGACCTCGTATTGATCCACGATTATCTGGAGTTAGCGGTGAAGTACGATTGCCTTCATCAGGAGTAGCTTGTCATACAGCTATGAATATAATATACATATCTATATCTATACCAATAAAAGCGTCTTCAATTATCTTTAATATTTCTACTACATAATATTAAATATAGAGTTACAACATAGAGAGAAAAAATGGGTTGCTGCAATTAGAATTATATGCGTCAATTTTGGCGCGGCGTATTTACCTGTCATGGATCTTAAAAGTCAGTAGACATTAAGTAAAAATGCTGAAGTAAGGGATCGCAATGATGAAAATTCATGAATTATATCAAGAAAGGGGAGCAGCGAAAAGCAAAGTCGGGCAGAAATCGGTATCTAGAAAGAAGTTCTTGAATTTTAATCAGATTGTACGCCACGATCAAAAGTACTGACAGCAAATATGGTTTAAAGGAATATGATTATTAAAACTGACTTCCAAAAGTTCAATGTTTCACCAAATCATACTCGAAAATTACGCGTAATAATATGCAGCCCGATTACGGCACATTATTCAAGACATTTTAGGTGAGAATAATGATAGATTTTCTAATCTTCCGTAATCGAGTCTACAGCCAAAGTTATCGAGAAACAAAAAAAAATAGGTACTTTTCGGTTAGCCGGGCGCCAGCGAGAAAGAGATAGATAGATCTTTAGATATTTCACCCGGCTACCCGAAAATTACCAAACAATATTATAGCAACAATATGGTTCAGTGTAAATGTGGATATCATTAAACGCTTTTTTCACAAAATACACTTCATTGTATCAAATCGTATTAACTAAAATACGCCAATTGGCAATGGACCCAATTACGGAAAATTTGTTAATATATTTAAAAATATCCGCATTAGCGAACGTATTGCAACTGATAAGCAAACGGACATGAAGCATAAATGCTTAAGTGAGTTAGGCGGTTTTTGTCAAGAACGAAGAAATATATAACAACAAAAAATATGCGACATGTAACCATGACCGCAAAAGTTCTTGATTTGTCGATTAGAATCATACGATTTGGCGAAGGATTAAGGGAAAAAAATGAATAAAAGTAACGTTTTCTAATTCTTAACATACATTTCAGGGAGACCAACCTAGTCGCCAGTTTTGGCTAGATTTAAGAAGAAAATGCGAAAAATCTTTAAGTAAGAAAAAAAATTAATCATTTCTGATGTTAGGATGATTGTTAACAGTATATTATTTTGTTGTACGGAAAGTTTGTGCCGTTTGTGAAAATCAATTCGTACCAGAAAATTCTATCATTTAATAATTAGATATTGATTCCGATATCTAATGTCTAATATAATTAACGGGCAGGATTTTCCCAACCAGCACGAACATTTCGGACAACACAATACTTAATTAGATCTTGTGTACTATCGACCTTTTTTTATATCCTATAATATTCTTCTTTAGAATTTTTTCAATTACTTAATTTATTTACACTTAATTTTTAATCGGTTTTAATTTATCATCATTAGAAAAATATTATTGAAGGTTTATTATTTATATTACTTCACACTCAATTTTCCACCTGTTCTCCTTTGTCATCATTAAAAAGATTATCAAAATTTATTATTTATAAATTTAAAGATATGAAATACTCATCTTAATAATTTTAATCGAGGAAAGATTTTAATAAATATTTTTATCCATTTAATACTAAAGCAATTTGCAAAATGAAATAAATAATAAACTTTAAATCCCCAAATTATTATTGAATAAAAACGTAATTACATAATAACTGTCATTACAAATAAATAAAGCATTAATTCCTTAAAAGCGTTATTTTACACAAAGTCATAATTAAAGAACATCGATTTTCTTTCCGGTGTTAATTACTCTGATATTATCATTTAGGCGATTTAATAATATTTCTATGTGGTATAGCTATTATATAATTTTAATTTAATTACATAATTTTGGGCATTTATCATTTAAAAAGTGGAGAAAATATGAAATAGAAAGTTACAGGTTATAGAAAGTTACAAACCTTTTAATGATACATGTAGAACTAAATAAATTACATACTATAACAATATTCAGTTTATAAAAATAGTAGTTAATGTACAGGGTGATTACCAACGAATATTCCAACTATGAAGGGTCATTAACAGAAAACAAAAAAAGTACAACTATGTTGTAAATCAGAAATCAAAGCTAACAGTTGGAAGTTTAAATTCAACATGGTTATAAGTGCTCAATGTGAGCCCCACTAGAAACATAAACGATATCGAGGCGGTACGATAACTCATGACTTTTGGTGGGGCCTCATCAAAGATCAGGTGTTTATTCCACCGCTACCAACCAACGTTGACGAACTTAGGACACACATATCTCCAGCCTTTCAAAGAGTCATACTAGACATGCTGAAAAAAAAAAGTAACATGAGTTATGGTACTGCTTCGAAATCGTTCGTATTCCTGGAGGAGATCGCATTTAACCCTTATAACTAAACTGTGACGAATTTAAACTTTCAACTGTTATATTTGACTTCTGAGGGACAAAAAGATTGTATTTTGTTTTGTTTTCTTTTAATAGCCCTGTAAAGTTGGAATATTCATTTGTAATCACCCTGTATTTTATTCATATATAAATAGTGTCAAAATATGCACAAATTAAAATGACACATAACTTTAAATAAATGCTTTCAAATAATTTATTTTTAATTTTTTGTGTGCTTTTTGTTTATTATTTTCTTAAAACAAAAACAAAATAGATATTTTTTCTGTGTCACATAGTCATTTGTAAAGAAATACAATTGACGGATTCACTGTTATTATTAGGGTATTATAAAATATTTTAAATATTAGATATATACGAACTTGCAATATCAAATGCATATTTCAATTGACTAATTTAGTATACAGAATGTCTAAGTGACTAGTGCTGTCGATATTTATTAGAAGTGAAATCGATTTTTCATACGAAGAAATCTTTTATGTCCTCAAATGATTTCCTTAGCAGCACCCAACTGTAATTTGAAAGCATTTTAAATCCCATTCTTCCTGATACTGTTTCATTTACATATTTCGTAAAACCTATGTAATACCACATACAGATGTAAGAAGTAATTCTGAAAAATAATACTGGAGCTTTGAGCTGAGAATGCCTTCAACACATTATTTCTACATCTTGTATCTTTGACATCATACAAGAAATTCTGGATGACATTCTTGTAGAAATTACAAAAATCTTTTAAGTCTTTTTTATGAGGTAAGTGAACGAGAAGAAAGATAATTGTTTCCTAATTTCTGTTCCGACAAAGTTCCGAACTTTAATTTAGGATTTTTTGTCAACACAGGAACATGAATATAAATCTATGATACATTCTCCACTTTATTAGAAGTTTTCGTGAACTTAGTTTTAGCCTTAATCTCATACGAAGTAGTATATTGTAATATATTTCTAAAATGAAGCAAACTTTTCTGTTTGACATATTTTCTTCCAGATTCAGAGTGGCATACTATTATATTCAAATATTTCAATGTTTTTTACAGGAGCTTGAACGTGACATCGAATTAGTCCTCGGACTGAATCATCATTTCATTAACAGTGATTACGAAAATGCACTGTAAAAAAAATTCCGTCAATTTACAGAAAAAAGGAATGGCAGCAAAGTTGCCGAAACGTTTCCGTTTTTTGAGGAAAGTTCCGTCTTTGTAGTCCATAAATTCCGTAAATGGCGCGATACAGACGCGATGGAGTTGAAACGCATGCGTGGCGATCAAAAATACTGCAATCCCATTGTATGATAGATTTTTACAGTAATAATTCCGTATTTGATGATCTGTAATCTTATAATGGCAACAGATATACGGGTGAGATTCCATTTTTCTAACAAAACGGAAAATTTCTGATCAAAGTTCACGGAAGACAATCTGTCAATAAACGAAAATTTTTAACAGTGTGAAGGAGTCAATTCTTTAAGGTACAAATTACCAGATGCTTCTATTAAAAGTCTAGACGAAGTGTCTGTAGATTATTTAGGCATACGTAAAATTTATGACTAAGGTGAAAGGTGTAGTTTAAAAATTCGTCAATTACAACTTCAAGGGAATATCATTGGCGGGAGTGAGTGCTCTTTCAAAAAATAACAAGGAATACCTTGAAAGAGTGAAACGCATCCCCACTGTCTTCAGCAATAGAACAAAACAAACAACCGCATATTTCTGGTATGGTATTACACACAATATTTCATTAAAGACTCAAAAGACATGATTTTTAAGGTATGGAAAATTAATTAATGCTTTTTAATATATCACGTAAGTATAGTAATTCATACATGCCTTTACATAATAAACAATTTAACTCAAAATCAATAGTTAAAAAAAAACCTTTTTAATTAAACACACAAAGAACTTTAATTCTAGAGATCTGAATTCCTTAAAAAGAAACAAGAAAGATGTATTACTCACTACATGTGGTGTGAAGAAAATGTACCGGTTGGGCTTATGCGTTGTCAGTAAATGATCCTATTGGGCAAAGGGCAAAATAGTACCTAGTTGCCATGCAACTCAGTGTCGAGAAAATTTAAGTATCTAGTTGACATACCATAAACAGGTAGAAGATTTTCGTCCTTTACTCCATAGAATACTTAATATTGATTTTGAAATTCAAGGTATGTCACAATTGCTATTTGATGAATTGTTCTTTGAGACTGAATAGAAAAAAAAAAGTGTTTAGATTTTAAATTTAAAAGAAAATGAAAAGAACTGTTTAAAATTATCTTCATTTTTAAAGTTATTTAATAATATTTGGGGAAATCTGGCATTAGTGTAAATAAAACATTATTGTATTTATACAATGTCTTCCGTCCTGTAATGGGAGGAAAAGTTAGTTTCTCTATTCTTTCTATTTGAGTATTTAGCAAATTTTACTTTAACACACGAAGCGAAAGTTCGTAGAACTAGATTATATACGATTAGCTGTGTTTGTCAACACTGAATTTGTTTAGAAATTTAAAAAAAAACATTCGCGATATTGGCTTAATTTACAGCGAACTAATTTTGTCACAAAATTTGGCGAATATTCACACTTCCGGAAAATTTTGCTATATTTACAGCAATCATGAATCTCAACCCCCTCCCTCCCCAATAAACGTGCTACGTTTAAATATTGATTTATATCTATTTATAGATATATATATATAGAGAGAGAGAGACAGGGGTGAGTCTAAATTGTTTTTACAACATAAGAGGATAGTTCCCATCCAGATGAGCATTAATAGAAAATAGGGTTGAATTCCACTCTAAGAGGCAGAAAAGAGTAAAGTCGAAAGGCGTCGAGCAAAAGCAAGTCATCGCATCTGACTTCATTGTGTACCTGCGTACGTAAAATATCTCCTCAGCAGGATGGCCTGGTCGGTTGCGTAGTGATGTCCAGTCCAGAGGTTCCAGGTTTGAATCCCGGTTTAGGCGTTGATGTTCTTAGCGGTTCGAAATACACTTGAAGCGGTAGATACCGGTCTAATAGACCTCGTGTACTGACATGACCTTGTTGCAAAAAAACCGAACCAAACCGTATGCAAACTTCGAGTGAGAAGAAACAGCACAGTAGGTTTTGTAGAAAGCCAATCAGATCAAATGTTGTCCTTTCAAAACAGCACAACATCAAAGTTATAAAGTATTAGCTTGATAACAGCATGCGAAACGTTTCGTGAAAGCAATGGCGGTCTGCACATTGGAGGAATTGGAATATATGCACCTCAAATACGGGAAAGCAGAAGAGAATGGAAGCGCAGCACGAATATTATACGATCAGCGGTTTCCAACGCCACCAGTTTTCTCTTCACCAGTATGGATAGATGACTGCTAGAAACCGGTTCGTTTGCCATCTCAAACAGCAATGCTGGACGTTCGCGAAATTTACGAACGCCAGAAATGGAAGAGCGAGTCTTGGAGCGAATTGCAGACGCTCCTTCCACAAGTACGCGAGCGGTGGCATACGAAATGGGTATTTTTCAGGAAGGGGCGTGCGCACTTTACACGAGGAAAGCAAACATCCCTACCATGTGGAAAAGATGCAATGTTTAGACAAGATGATTATGCACACCGTACAGAATATGCGCAGTGGATGCTCGACATGAGAAAGAACAATACACGATTTCCTGAATTAGTATTATGCAGTGATGAGCCAACATTCACCAGAGACGAAATTTTCAACCTGCGCAATCAACAGATTTGGTCAGAAATCAATCCCCACTGCACTACCCCTCATAAACAACAACAGACATTTTCCGTGAACATATGGACAGTTATCCTTTGTGATTACGTAGTAGGACCTGACAATTTACCAGACCGTTGGACCGGCGCAACATACCGTATCTTCTTGGAACAAGTGCTTCCCAGTTTGTTGCAGGCTGTTCCGCCATCCATTCAGAGAGCTATGGGCTTTATGTACAAAGGAGTCGCAGCACGATCCGGCAATTCTTGAATTCCATATATTCAGCACGATGGATCGGACACCGCAAACCTGTGGCTTGGCCTTCTCGCTTACCGGTTCTTAATCAACTGAACTTTTTTCTTCTGGGGCACATGAAGGTTTTAGTGTACGAGACACATGTGGATTCCGCTGAAGATCTCGTATCAAGAGTCGTTGTTGTCGCAAACAAAATTAACACAACACCAGGAATCTTTCAGAGTGTACGTCAGTCCTTCCTGCGACGGTGTGAACTGCGCAAAGACAAGCGTGGCCGCCAGTTTGAAGACTTGCTGTTTGTTGTTCTCTGATGAATAAATCAAACTGTGCAACTTTTGATATAGTTCATTCGCTTTTCAAACACTGTTGTAAATTCATGTTGAAATTCTAATTTTACTCTTTTCTGCCTCTGAGAGTGGAATGTGACCGTATATTTCACGGTAATTATTGCTCGTCTGCATGGGTGTTCTCACTTCCTTACTACTTTGTAACTTTGTAAAAACAATTTAGACTCACCCCGTATATATGAATATGTGTATATATATGATTTTTGTCATACAATAGCTTTCGTATTTATGAGCCATTTTTTATTTGACTGAGCATGTGTACAGGACATACCGATGTCTCAAGAGAGTTTCTCGGCCAGCTTCATCCGAAGTCTTCTTTCAAAATGGCAACCTCTTAAAAATTTCAATACCGAAACCATGTACAAAAAAATATAAATTCAGAAAGGAAAATATTTTTGAATTTCTAATTCCTTGTACAGCTTTATGAATTTGAAAAATCTAAGGGGCTTCCATTTTGAAACATGATGACGGATGAACCTAGCCAACGAACTCGGTCGTGATGTTGGTATGTCCTGTACACATGCTCAATCATATCCAAATCGGTTCATAAATACGAGTGCTACAGTAAAACAATCTCTTGTCTGGTTTTAAATGTCATTCACCGTAGAATGTCAAACTGCTATATTTCAGCATTTTTTAAGATAGAGGCAAATCCAAAAATCTTCTGGACACTTCCGGACGTATTATGGCAGAACGCTTAAAAGAAAATATGTTTTAAATCCTAATTTTTCTGTACATATTTTTGAATTTGAAATATATTACTGGCCGCCATTTTAAAAAAGCATGGCTTATTGAACTGACCAACGAACTCGGTCGAGACCGTTGTATGCCATGCACACATGCTCAGTCACATCTAATTGGTTCATAAATATAAGTGCTACAGCATAACAAATATCAAATATACGTTGGCAAGTCAGTAAAAAGGTTCCAAAAGCCAATGAAAAAAGGGAAACCAATATACATACTTGAAAAGCATGTTTATATCTCTATATAATCGCCATTGACATTGATACATTTGTTTTACCATCTATTTATAAGTTTTCCAATATGTGCTGCATAAAGTCGTTGGACTGATTTATCAGCCGTCTATGTACCTCACATTCAACGTCTGTATTAGTCGAGAAACTCTTACCACCCAGATGCAATTACAGCGGACCTAGCAAGTGATAATCGCTTGAAGTTAAGCCTGGGCTGTAGGTAGATGTGGAAGAAGTTTCCACCGAAACTATTCAGTTTTTTCCTGGGTTATTAGAGCTGTATGTGGTCGTGCATTGTCGTGATGAAGCAACATTATCTTTAGTCAATAGGCCTGGACGTTTTTTTCAAATTGTATTCCGAAGCTTTGACAGAATATTCCAGTAGGAGGCAGCAGTAACAGTTTCACACCGTTTCCGCAAGTGAGCGAGCCAAACTGCATGAGAATACCAAAACACTGTCAGCAAAATCTTACCAGCTTACGGTATGACCTTGAATTTGTGTCTTTCATGAGAAGAAGGAAAACTTCCATATCATTGAGGCTCGCTTTGATTGGGGTTGATAGTCATGATCCCATAATCCATAACCAGTAACAATCCTGGTAATCATATTTTCGCCTTCATCGACATACAAAAGCAGATGTCGCACTAATAGACCAGTTTATTTTATGTGTTCCTCGGTCAACAGTCTGAACATCCAGCGTAAGCAAACCTTTCTAAAATTCAAGCGATCATACATGATGTTGTTCTCTAAACCATGTAAATATCCTATTGCAGTTGCTATGCTGTCTATTGTTCGCCTGTAAGCTCTAAACATTTCCTCAACCTTCCGCACTGTTTCTTCTGTCACAATCTCAACAGGACGATCACTTCGTCGTTCATCAACCACTTTTGAACGCCCTTCAGAAAATTTCCGGACCCAATTGTAGAATGCTTGACTGGACAAACAATTTTTCAAGACAGGAAGCATTAACTTGTTCATATCCTTTGCGGAAGTTCTCTTTCCCAGAAGAAACACACAACAGTTCGCTGCACATCTAGTCTACACTCCTCGAGCACAGTCGCCATTTTCATCTTGTACATCTGTTGTCTCATAAATTTGAAATTAACATCTTACAGTTGGATAGTGCTGCCACCAATAGTCATATTTGGAAACAAATTACCACTAATTTCCGACTCTTATATCGGTTTGTAACCTGCTTACTAAATTTCCCTCGTATATATAAAATGCTTCTAATTTCTGTTTTCTAATTGGATTTGAAATAATTCGTAATAAATTCGTAAATTAAGAATAAAATTCATGTTTAAAGTATATATCATTACATAACACATCGCTCTAATTGTATTTTGTGTATCCTTTTCAGTAATGTTAGACCTGTTGTTCAGAATTCTTTTTAAACAGTCAATAATAGTTTTTATATGTGATCGAAATTGTTTTGCTGTAGAAACATCTATTTATTTGAAATATAAAAACGTCTTTGATACGAAGCTGAAGATGGAGAAGTTTTAGAGTTAATGAATACAGATGCGCTTTTTCTAAGTCACGTTCTATACTAATTGGCCAAATCATTCAACATTGCATTTACTGATATTTTATTTAATCATGCTTTTTAAAAGCGCTTTAAATTTCACGGGGAGCCATCATTCTATACTTTAAATTTCCAGGACTATATTTTTCTATTCTTTGTAGATAAGTATCTTCAAAGAATAAAAAACATTGTCCCCTAATTGGAGGCTTTAAATTAGGCTGTGTAATTTCAGTAAATGTTTTCCGACATCATATTCTGTTAATCGTCAAATACACTTTCCAATTAAAAAACTAATTTTTATACTATCTTACTTTATGTATATTGTTGTGAAGATAATTATTTATTTACTTTTCTTACTCCTTTATTTACTACTTATTTATTTCCTTTATATAAAAAATCCACGATACACGGGAACGTACAAGTGGTCGAGTGTCAAATTCGAATTCAGCTGTATAGTTTACAAATTAAATTTTGTTAGTACCGGTGTTTTAATGCTGGAATAAATAGGATTTCTCGTTTATTTTTAAATATTGGATATACTAAAAGTAGAAAATTAAAAATATCCAATTACTTTTTTGTGTTTTATTCATCATTGTAATTACAAAAATCTGAATAATATTAAAGGGAAGGGGAAGTCAAAATTAAAAAGCCGATAATAATTAGGTTAGGTAATGTTGCTTTTAATAGGATGGTTTGAGCATCAAATAACACCTTTGTGGCAAATTGTATTTATATATTTTGTTCTCGTATATTTCTCGCGTATGTACCATAAAAGGTGTTTTTTCTGTTATTTAAGATAAGCAGTTATAGATACAGGCTCGTGCTTGATAGTTCATTGAGAGATATAGGATAAAGTAAAACAATTGCATTGAATTGTCCGCACGCTGTTCGATTATTCAAATATATTTTTTGTAAATATGCAAACGAAAATAACATTTGTTATTAAAATAACATATTAAATTAGTATTGAACTTTCCAAGAACAGATGTTACAAACCTACCAGAAGAAATTTAGTTTTAGCTTAGTATTATGCATAGGTTAGTGGCATGTTAAATGGCAGAATTATCCTCCATACTGTTTGCCACTAAAAAATGTGGTACTTAGTATACAGGCTGTTGAGTTTCTTTCTCACAAACTATAAATGTCGAGAATCCTTGCAATGAATACAGACAGTTTTCCAAAGAACCATACCTCGATGACTCATAGTTTTCATGAACATACAAAAGTACATCTAAAAGTCTGACATCACAAAATCCACTACCGGTTCTAATGTATTGTCAATAACCTGACCGACAGTAAAGTACTTGTCGCCCTACTCACTAACAGTATGCATTTTCATGGTAGAAACATCTATCCTGGGAAGAACATCCTTGCTCTACATCCCATTGGTCAAATAATTCTGCAATATCCTAACTCAACACTTTTTCTTCCGGACGGCCTCATACTCCGAGGTCGACGGTGAAGGCATCTTGTCAGGCCGGCAAACTGCCTTTCGACTTTCGCATCCCGAATATTGAATCAATTTTGAAGCCTTTTTCTATTAGGTTTCGATCATTTTGTCACTGGGTAATCTTTTGCCGAGTGTAGTGCGATAGCATATGACTTTTTGCCGATTAGCTAATAATATATAGAAAAATTTGTAAAATGCAAAAATAGTATTTAAAACGTAAAATAGTTTGTTTTAATTCAAGCAATAAACATTCCTAATCGGGAATATTTCATACTACAAGATGCAAATATATTTACTTCTTGATTATATAACTAATTAAAAAGAAAAACTGCTTTTTAGTTTAAAATTTAAATATTGCTGTTTAAATATTGAATTGAAAATAAATCTAATTAGAATTTAAATTTAAATTACAATAAATTCACTGTTGTAAGATGAAAATATTATTAAATTTTAAGTTAAAAATTACGTTCTTACTTATTCGTTAAATATTGATATATAAATATTTTATCATGTTACTAAAAAAAAAAATTAAATGCAATTTAAATTTAAATTGTAATTAATTATAATTTTCATTGTAAAATCATTTAATAGTAATATTTAAACTTTACGTAAAACAAAATTTCTCACATTTCAATTAGTTACACCCTCAGTACATAAAGATTTTTGTATCTTATGGTGTAAAATATTCCCATTTAATAATATTTATTATTTGATTTATAACGAACGTTCAATATTGATGATAGCTGCAAATGCCGCCTTTAAAAGAGAATCAAACGATGACTATTTATTTGCATAGTAGACATACGTCTACTGTTATCTCTTTTTAAAGAGACCAGAATAGTTTCAAATGACGAAATATGTGTTTATTATTAATACTACTTTTATAATGCTTGAACCGTTGGGAACGTAGGGATGTTTATCCGATAGGTCAAATATTAAAATTACGGTCGAACAAACGTAAACGTTGATATAAAATAAGATAAGATGTATACACTAAAATAATTTCTAATAAGAGATCTTATATTAAGAATGATTTTGTTAGGGGACCCCGAAATGCATATCATATCAAAAGGGTCCGCAAAATCGCCAAGTGTAATAAACGCTGGTCTAGGCTTCCTATTTACGACCAAACTTTAATTAATAATCCTTTCTAGTCTCCTTATGATTTCCCTTTCTCAAGACTGCTGGTATATATTTTTTTAATTTTATAGTTTTTAATTTTTTTTTTTTTTTTTTTTTTTTTTTTGTAATTTTATTTCTGATCCATTTTGCAATTTCATGAGTTTTAAGACAGATTAATTTCGGTGCTCCAAATGTAATATCATACTTTTGTCTTTCTAATTTTTCGCATTATTTCTATTTAAAATATTTTACATGTTTGCAAAACAATATGTTTTATAGGCGTTTTCTTTGTACACTTTTCATAAACTCTGAGCGATGATTTTCATTCCGCGAAGTTTGTGCGATGGTATCCGTATACTCTGTACTTCGAAAAAATTCATTTTGAGAAAAATGACGCTTAAGATTAAAATATAAATTACGATGTATTATGTTTAATCAAAAGTGAATATCCTTTCAGAACATATTTATCTTCATGTTTCACAGTGTATATTATCTTTCCAGCTGTTTTTCCTTCTGGTCGAAAATCGTCATTTTTTCCCTACCCCTACCTAACCTTATTTAAATATTCGTTATTTTTCTTATGTCTTTGTTTTCGAGAACTATAGTTCTTCTTACATGATCACACATCATATGCACATCATTCTTAGTTACATGAAATTTGGATATTATGCTGACAGAGACAAAAATATGTTTTGGTTTAAAAACTGTGAATTTAATGTACGTATTTGTTTTGTAGGAACTTAAAAAAAAGTACTGCAGCATTGTCTATTATCCCCATTAAAAACATATATTACTAACGACTTTTAGATTCTGTTGAAATATTACAATATATGTTGCTTTGGAAAATGTATATATTTTATATAAGTTTTCTCCATAGCTATTTTACATAAATATAGAAGTTATATAATTGGAATTCGTAGATTTCTATGGGTATTGCTGTTCTGTGATTAAAATGTATGGTATTGCCTTTTTTTTCTTTATTTGGACAACGACTGTACAATGTATTCGCGCACACATAATTCTTTGAATTATATATTTTTAATTGGTTCTGATAAGATTTTAAAACACATTTATCATCTTTGAAACTAAACGTTAAAGTATTTTTACATAATGTTGATTCGTAAAGCATCTCTTATCTATACCGAACTTAGAAGGTTTATAAATGAAACATTGATCAACATATTTTCTTATGAAAGTGTTTTAACTTAGCAATTAAACACGTTTATTTATGAGTTTGCGTGTGTAATATATTTATTAAGTGCAAAACAGTTAGAAAAAATATCGCAACTGCAGAATACTGGTAAGAAGAAAAGTGTCAAAAAATGAACAATTGAAAACTAAAAAACAATCGCATGAATGGTAAGACATATGTCATCTCTTTCAAACTTTTTCATAGCAGAAAAAACTGTAAAGGAACTAGATATTAATCACTCTTAAGTCACTAAAAGAAGAGAATTGAAATATAATATTTGTTGAAAAAAATCAGGTCACAATATCTGGAAATTAATCAAAATGTCCAAAAGTTTTTTAGTGATTTGTAATCATTTCACCCTATCGATGCGTAGAAAATAAAACTTTACCATGATATCTCATTGTAAATTAAAGAATTTTCCCACTTTGAATCTAAGTGCAATTTGATGATATAATGTATATTAGATTATATTTTTTCTACACTATGAGTGGAGACTGTAGTCTATTCAATATTAAGAATAACTAAAAACAAATGAAATCATTCGTTTATTGGCAGCTTTTATAATGCCCATGGCAGAAAACCTTTATGTTTATTTAATTTCTCTATTAATTTTGAATTAATTACATTGACAATAGTTCTACACGTTAGTAAACAATATATATAGGAATTATCGTGTCATGTATATATAGGATGGTCATAAATTCTTTCATTGATTATAATAATTTATTGCAGAAAAACTAATATAATTAGGCATATGCTTGTTTCAATATATTGCAAACACATTTATGAAGTTTTTAATACAAGTATTTGCGTCAGTAAATTTCAATGTGAGCAACCTTGGTAGCTCGAAGATTGTCAAGGCGGTGTTCCATTTCTCGCCACGTATCAAACATTTGGGCTGTCACACTAGTAAAAACATCTATGATCCTGGCATTGGGTGTTTCAATATTTTTTACTGGTGTTGCAAGCACTCTGTCCTTTATGCACCCCTAATAGAAAAAAATTAGAGGAATTGTCCCATCCCGTCCGATCTACCGTCCAAGAAATTTATCATCATGGAACTCATGAACAACGGTAGAGACTGGACTAAAAAAATTAAAAACATGACTTTTCCATAATAAAAATTTTACAGTATTGCATTCAATGGTTATTTCGTAATAATTTTTTGTATTCATGGAAAGACTTCATGGCCACCCTGTATATGTAATAAATTTTGGCGAGTTAATGTTTTAGTGAATAAATCATAATAAAAATTCTTTGTTTATAACAAGCATTGTAATTGTATTAAATGATACGAGAAACGTGACTTTTTCTACACTTTTTTTCACAATTTTCTGCGAAATGCATTTAACAGGTATGTATAATCATCTTTCTAACATATCTTTAAATACTGTTATGAAATATCTGGCATTCGTAAGACAGTAACTACTCTGTACTTAGCGTGTCTGATCGTGCAAAATTTTTCATTGCGCTTTCTCAAAATAAAAAAGAAAGAATATTTGGGAAAGGTAGGCAAATCTTCTTTTTTTAATTTTTATTATTAAACAGTGTACATCTTTAAATATATAAAACAAAATCATTTGATAAAACTTATAAAAACGAAATTACTTAACCATTTAATAATACGAACATATATTTTTAACTGACTATCAAACGATTAGAAAATACGAAGTCAGAAGTGCAGTATACTGTTTTAAATAAATAAATAAATCATAAGAAATGCATGATGCATCATTAACTGTCGATGAATAAATTACAAGAAACGACAAGAATCTCATGATTTCTATAAAATTTGTGATTTCTATCAAACAAAAAGGTAATATATATTAATCACTCTTAAGTCAGTGAAATAATTAAACCTGTAAATAACATTTTAAAAAATCCGGGTCACAATATCTAGATATTAATAGAATTGTCGTTAAACGCTTCAAAAATTTGCAGTCGTTCCTGAATTTCGGAGATTCATGACGTGATTTGCTTTTGGAAATATCATCGTAAATGAAGAAAATGTTTAAAGATAAGCTCAAATCTTAGTACTTTCGAGTATTTCATTAATTTTACATAATATTCTTCGATAACATCTTATACAGTGGTGAATTTTGAGTAACATATACATGTAATAAAAAAATTTCTTTTTTCTTTTTTTTTTCTTTTCATAATGGATATTTTGTCGTTATTTTATTTATATTGATAACGGGAATAGTAGAACACAATTACAGTTAAGGATAATAATTTAGTGAAAGATTTAGATAAATATATATATTTTTTTGTTATTTGTAATTCTGAAATAGCGTATGTTTCGAAACATTACAAAAACAAATCGACAGTGATTCGGGAAATCAACATAGAAAAAAGGCGAAATTTATCAATGATTTGACATTATGTGTGAATCCTTGCAACACTTTTAATTAAGTATCATTTGTAAGAAAAACAATGTACCATCCACAAAAAAAAATACATATTAAATACTTGTAAATGTGGAGAAAATATTAATTGATGTTTAATGTCAATAAATCGAATATTCTTCATTTTTCATTAATAACATGTAAATAAATCCTAAACGGGTAAATTTAGTTTTAATTTATCAATTTTTAAAACTGCTATTTGGAAAAATACAGAAAAAAAGAACAGAAGAAAATACGAGTTCTTTTAACTCTTTTATATTTATTGTCTCGTAGAAATAATATGATTCTGTAGATGATAAACACACTACATGTAAAGCAGAAAAATTCTGCTGACATTTGAAGTATCTTCTAAGAGTAACATCTGAAATATGTAGATAAAACAGTATATTTTATGACTTTACTGACAAAGGTTCTTTCGCGATGAAATGTATTGTTGGACTCATTGTCTCAGAAAATTCTGCAACAATAACATGACGTATTGGATAGATAACATTTCATAGAGAAAATCATTAAATATGATGTACTGTAAGCACCCGAAAAAACACAAACGCGGTTTATATTTTTAGCACTTAATTAAGGAAAACATTAAGATAAAAGAAATATTTTGAATCTTGTCAAAATCTTGTCATAAATGTCATAATTTATTACAGTAGTTTCCACAAATTAATCCTTAGTGAATCCTGAAATACACTAAGGAATTTATTCATTTTTTTATAATACGGAAATAACCTATTTTGATAGTCCTAAAATTATTAACGTTATTTTATATTGTAGTAAATTTAATGACATACAAAATAACTTTAAACTGTTATTTAAATACCAGTTATACTATATTTAATATCCTAAAAAATTTCAGCCTAAAATTAAAGGATTGAAACTTAATTGGCACTAAGGATTACAAATAAAATGACTTCATAGTTTGCACATTATTTATAGTAATCAAATGAAAGCCTTTATCTAAATGTCACCTTTTCAATAAATAAAATTTTAGAACAACTTAGAACTATTTGAGGGGGTTAGAATGACAGTGGAGTAAGTCAATATTTAGCAATTTGAGAATTGAAGGGTTTTGTAAAACTTGTCGTATGGCCGTTGCATTAAGTGGTCCGACTACCTAAGCGACTCCCTAAGTGAACTATGACTTACTTCACTGTCACACTGAACAGAAATTAATGTACGTTTCATGAAAATATGGTTATCTAGATATTTCTAATTTTTGACTTACTTCACAGTCATTCTAAGCCCCTCATTGATTGTAACTTCTACCAATATTCTGTAAAATTACAGTTAAATTATTAATACAACAAAACTTTAATACAATATTTCCTGACTATATTTAATGTATTTGGGACAATCTTGAATCATGTAAAAAACCAAGCAAGAGAATTCATTCTCACATACAGACACGACACTGTAATAAAAGTCAAATGTTTCTTAATCTAGAAAAATATAATATAACCACGATCTAAAATATTCAATAAACACATCCGAGTTACTCATCATTCCGAAAAGCGTCCTTTATCATAAGAAACCTCAGACAACTATATATTTTCGAGATTTAGAGAAGCATTTATAAAAACAAAGTTTATTTTGTTGTCATTGATTTTCGTAAACCGAGTAGGTTTCAGATTAGATTTTTATAGTCAATAAATCAGTTTTCCCAAAACGGAAATCGGTTTATAATTGCTATCAATTCTCAAGTAAATATTTCAGCTACGTAATCAAAATACAAGCAAGGGTAACATAAAAAATATCGAATTTAATTTTAATGTTATTGCTCTAAATTTATCATGTTTGTCTTTAGAATCTGTTTGTTGAACGTGAAAATGTTTACTTGCGAATGGATAACATCCGAACAATCAATATTTTGGGTGGAGAAAACTGATTAATACAGTACAAAAACTACTCGTAAATTTTTCAGAAAATAGGTGGCAGAAAAAAAAAATGTTGTGGTAAATGCTTCTTTAAATCTCAAAAATATATTTCTTGCTGAGGTTTCTAAATATAAAGAACGCTTTTTGGAATTGTTAGTAACGTAGAAGAAGTTATTATATATTTTCGTTCATGGTTATATTATATTTTCCTAATTAAGAAACATTTCTCTTTTTTTTGCAGCGTGTATCAAGAACACCACTCGTCGAATTTTCCGTCACATGTTTTGTGCACTAAACATATGCATCTGATTCTATGTATCTACCAACAAATAATCCGAATGAATAAAAATGCCTCCGATAAAAGACGCTTCGATTTTGTAGCTAATTAATTTTTTTGACGAGTTTTCATTAAAATGTCTATAATCTACTATTTCATAGAGTTAACACAGATTTAAAAATTATTAGAAGATCCATTCATAAAATTTTTAGAGATACATTTCTGTAAACCCAAATATTGCAAAAAAAGACTATATGCGTCATTGCGACGGTAAAATAGTAAATAAATATTTTCCATAATATATATCCTGTTTGATTTATACCGCAATGGAGAATACTCGTATAATAGTTGACAAAATACTAGACAAAATAGTAGACAAAATACCTTTAACACTTTACTATCTTATACCAGAAATTTCTGTTAAGCAATGATTTACAGAATATAAAAAATATTCAGGATCTCAGATTCTATAATTAAGGAAATTATCTTAGCTTTCATTTCAGGTGATTGAGTAATTTTCAGTTAGTATTTCTTAAGAGCAAATTTTTATCAATCTCCTTTTTATAACGATAACCTAGAAATTTCATTAAAAACAAGAACTAATGCAAAATGTTGATTTTTAATTCGAATTTTATTTGGCGTATATCATTTTATAACTATACATAATATTCACTTTTATAAATTTTAGTTTAAATTAACAACTAACTGAGCAAACAGAAACAGGTAATATGGCCTTCACTGTGAAAAATCAATAATTCGTCACACCTTGGTACAATTTGCAGAGACTTTACTTTTATTAGTAGATGCATATTTCAAGTACAAAGTGTCTCTAAAAGTGCATACACATTATATTTGATGATAAATGACATATTTTATTTTATTTTCGGTTTACAAAGCTTGAAATTATGGCTAAAACCAGAATACGCTTTGATTAAAGAAATCGTATTTTAAAGTGTATCATTAAGTTTGAAAACATACATAATGTGCAGACTCAGTTTAAGATTCAGATCTCCCAATGCTAATTGCGATCGCTAGAATTCGAAAAAAAATGATTCAAATGCAATAGTTAACAAATGTTCCAAATGTTAACACCCTACTTTCGGGCGGAATACAACCACCAAATAACCTAATAAATGAAGCTTGTAGAAACCTATTCCAAAAATTCAAGGAATTTTATTTTAATAGAAGATTCAAGGAATTTTATTTTATTAGAAGATTCAAGGAATTTTATTCTATTAAAAGATTCAAATAATTTTATTTTATTAGAAGATTCAAGGAATTTTATTTTATTAGAGATACATTTTTCAAATACAAAGTGTCTCCAAAAATGCATACACGATATATTGTCATTGTTTGAATTTTATTTTAGGTTCAACAATCTTGAAATTGTGGCTAAAACCAGACTAAGCTTTGAACAAAGGAAACTTGTCCTAAATTGTAGCAGGAAGTTCGAAAACATGCATAATGTGCTGCGACAGTTTAGTAGAGAGTTTCAGAGATATCTCCAGGCGCGACTTACGGTCGGGGGAATTAGTGAAAATTTGATTCAGATGAAACAGTTCCAAATGTTAACAAGCTAAGTTCGGGTAGCGCGCATCCACAAAAAATCACAAATCAAGATAGGCTTCTAGAAACCTATTCCAAAAATTCAAGGATTTTTTCTTGTAAATGGTTCATTCATTGCATCTGAAATCCCATGTGTTGGAAAAGTTACATTCCAAAGTTATTCCACGTTTTGATTGAATATGATTCATTTTCGTATATAGAGTATATGTTTTTGATACGTATTTGTGTCTGAAAATGTCCCGTAAACTGAGAACATTCTGTAACATCATTTGTTACTGAATATATATTGTAGTGCTATATTATACAATCATCTCAAATAATTAAAGTGCCGGATTCATTATTAATTTAAACAACATTATTTGATTAAAAATTTCAAAGTAATAAATTAAAATTACTAAATTAGTAAAGTTGTTAAATTCTTAAAAAAATCAAAATTTCGACCAAATAGCATTATTTAACAAAGACCACTTTTCTGGTAGAAAATATACGACATATCTACATCAAGGTATATATGAATGGTTTTGTGCTGAAAGCTTTACTTGACAATCCACGACATTTCCTTTCTTCTATTTGTTACAATGTAGACGAATATATTAAATGAGACTAAGTCCGAATATATTACATATTGAATACATACTTATAAACTGGAAAACTAAAAATGCATAACAACAAATATATTTTTCTTTTGTAAATATATAAAAGATATTTTGTAACTGCTGAAATTTTGAATGACAATATAAAAGTTATTTAAAAATATGCACAAATAAATATGCAAAATATTTTTTATTCTATATAGATTTTTATCACCGCTCACATAGTATATATTAGAAAAGCATTTTAATTGCATATTACATGAAACAGAAGCACCAAAAAACTAGCGAATAAAGAGAGGTTTGTAGAAGCCTATTCTGAAAATTCAAGGAATTTTTCTGGCAAACGGCTCATCCATTGCATCTTAAAACACCTGTGTGGGAAAAGTGCATTTCCGAAATTATTACACATTTTTAATGAGGATGATTCAATTTCGTATATAGTGTTTATTTACGTATAAGTTTTTGGAATATTTTTGCCTGAAAATGTGCTGTAAACTGAGAAGATTCTGTAAAAACGTTTGTTACTGAATATATGTCAAAGTTCAATATAAAAAAAAAAATCTCAAATTATTAAAATGTTGAATTTATGAATAATTTAAATAGCATTATTTCCTTACTAAATGTTAAAATTAAAAATTAAAATTGCTAAATAAGTAATGTTTATAAATTCCTAACTAAATTCAAAATTTCGACAAAATAGTATTCTTAAAAAAAGACAATTTTTTTTAAATAGAAAATGTACGACTCATATAGATGATGTTATATATCATTGGTTTTGTGTAGAAAGCCTCACTTCAAAATGACACGACATTTCCTTTCTTCCATTTGTCATAAAACAGTCGGAGTCCCCACTCACATTGGAGCTATACTTAAAAACTCCAAGCAAACAAATGCATTACAACAAATATATTTCTCATTTGTAGATATATATGAGATTTTTTGAAAGTGGTGGAATTTTGAACGGAAATATAAAAGTTATTTTAAAATATGCACAAATATAATTAAGTGAAATAATCTTTATTCCATATAGATTTTTATCACCGCTCTCACAGTATATATTAGAAAAATTTTTTTAATTGCAAATTACATGAATATAGTACTTTTTTTCATCTGACGACATTTTATTGTACGAAATGCAAAAAGGACTTCAAAGGGACATTAAACATTTAATGAAGGGTATCGCAATTTTCTTTTGTAATGAATAGTTTTTGTTATCCCTCCATTTCAGCATGTCGAAATCATATAACTAGTAATATACTGCATCATTTATGAATTCATCTCTGATTATGAATATAAATGAAGTTCTCAGAATTTAAATCTTTTAATTTAAAAATATTTTCATTCATCATAGACCAGGATTTTTTAATAGTTTTTTTCTGAATTTGATCATTTGTGTAGCAGAGAAAGAGCTGTTACAAAATAAACTGCTGTATTTCAACCATATGAACAGTTAGGTCTATTTCATGCCTATTTGCCACAATTTTTTTGTAATAGTGTATTTCGCTTTGCTTTCCATTTATTTGATCTGTTATTAAACAAGTTGAACATTACAACTTCAAATAAGTAGTTGCAATCACGTGATTTATTTTCTATTCAACAGTGAGCATTGGCGGCAAACTTACCACATTTTGCAGTTGAATGCTCAGAGAAAATTGAAAAGTAAAAAGTCGATTAACCATGAAATCCGATTAAACATGTAGTATCGTACTTTGGCGTTAAACCGATGTCTGCTATAGAAAACATATATTTACATTTTATGGTGAACGTAAAATTATTATCAAGTTTAGTTAAATAGTTCAGTTTATTTAAAAGCTATTACTGGATTAAAATATATTTGGAAATGTATTTTTTATTATTATTTATATTAAACTTGACCAAACATGCGCGTAAATAAATCAGCCACTAAGAGATTTTCTTTTAAACAAATATATAATTTTTTTTGTCTTCAGTTTTTGTTAATTTTTAGCAAAGCACGCGGCATTTTCGCGCATAATTGTTGAAATATGCGAAGTGTTATTTGTATCAGAAGAAATTATACTGCTATGAATAATGTAAAAGTTACGAATTAAGCCACATTTTGAGAGAGATTGATATCTTTTCTGCGTTAGGTGAACACGGAACTTAAATTAATTACAAATAAATCGTATTTTAGAATGTATTTTGAAGGTTTTCGGTTCATTTAATTTTTCATTTTAAATTTCGAATTTTTCACAAAACCGTTCTTAGCGAGCATTTACATCTTAAAAAGTAACAGGCATGTCAAATCCCAAGCTCTTTGTTAGTCAAGCTTCTACATTCAGAGAAATCGCAATTTTAGTGCGTTTTTCGATCATGGACACTTTTAAATTCCTATTTTTTAAACTGCTCTGTTGGTACATTTACATCTCTAACGTAGCAGCCATATTTAAATTTCAAGTCTGTATTCCAAACAATTTAAATAAAATTATAGTTTAGAATGTTTTTAGAGGGTTTATCGCTCAGTTAGGAATTTAAAATTTCGAATATTTTACTAACCGTTTTTAGCGGGCACTTACATATTAAAAATAACCACCATGTCAAATTTCAAGTTTCTAGAACCAGCAGCATCACGAAAACTGTAATTTTAGAACGTTTTGTTCTTCTGTATCCTTTTAAATTTCGAATTTTGTGAAAACTGTTCTGTGCGAGTATTTACGTTTGAAAAATAATGGACATTTTAAAATTTAAACTACTATAAGAAAAATTCTAAAAAAACCGTAATTTAGAACGTTTCTGCCCACTTCACGCCGATAAATTTCGAATTTTTAATGAAGTGTTTATACCAACTATCTGCATCGCAACTACTATAATCAAATTTCTAACCCTAACAATTCCATCGGAATCGAACTTTTTAGAAACCCTTCTTGTTCAGCATTTACATCTAAATGTAATGTCCATGCCAAACGCTAAGCTTCTATACCAACTGTTTCACATAAATTGCATTTTTAGAACGTTTTTTGCCTCTTCATACTTTTAAAACTTGAAAAAAAAAAAACCTTTCTGGCCGAGCATTTACGTTTCGAAAGTAACAGCCATGCTAAAGTAGCTCACAAAAAGTTGTAATTTAGAACATTTTATTACGTTTTCGTCTTATTTCACCCTTTTAAAGTTTCAACGGTTTAGAAACCGATATCATAGAAAATATTTATATCTTAAAAGTAACCACCACACCAAATTTAAAATTAATAGCCCTACAACGGGTACAGAAGATCTCAACCAATATGAAATATAGTCTAATTAGCCTAAAATATTGCTATAGTTGTACCAGCATAAAATATATCCTGCGCAGAGAGGTGGTCACCAGCTTTTTGTCACAATTACTTTTGAAACAGATTCGTTAGTTACAGAGATTACCCATTAGAAACAATCAGATACACAAATAAAATACTTCTTTATAATATTAGTATAAATAATACCGCGCAAGACTGCATTAATAATTTTCATTTATAATCAATAATTTTAAAATACAATTATACAAACGCTCTCATGAGCAAATGCCATAACAAGCGCCGTAAATGGCTTTTTACAACTTATGTCGAATCGCAGTAATTCAAAAAGGTACGAGAAAGTTTGGATAGTTATAGGAAATATCTAGTTGTGATAGTAAGTATTCATTACACATCAACATGAAAGTAAACAGTGGGTGAAGGTGAGGGCCGAGCTATCCTTAAATCTTTGAAAATATAGAAATTGTGAGGCCATTTCACCATATTTGGGCAATTTTCAATATTTTTCCATTTTAACGAAAGTCTTCGTCTGCTCATGGAAATCAACACCTTCATTAGTTATCTAAAAAGCCATTACATGGACCTCAACTTAAAAGTAATGATTTTTTTAAAGATATATAAACAGAAAATAATCGTAACATGGAGGGTGCATTGGGGATTTGAAGACCACCTTGTTTCATCGACTGAATAATACCTCTCTGCCATTCAAATCGAAACTACCGAAAAATAAAAATTACTTTAAAACGTTTCCTGTTGGTCAGCAGCTTTTGGGATAAACTTAGATTATTTTTTTTTTCTTATTGATATTTTTTTTTCAGTGTTATTGATATAAAAAAAAGATATATTTCATATTTAAATATATTTTTATAGTGAAAATATCCGATTCTAACAATGTAAAAGCATGTAAATTTCTCAAAACTAATAATTCGAATGCTAGTATAAATAAGTCCTTTCCAAAGCTGAAGTTATAACTATGAAAAAAAGTACTTTTTTGACAAAATATTAATTAAATGTGTACTCTAAAAATATTGTGGATTTAGAAATTCTTCAGTAATTTAGAAATGTATTGCAAGAATTCAATTTATTTTATTACATTATTACATTTAGATTTTTATAACTCACATCTAAATCGCGTTTTGAAATTACCTATTGTTAAGTACAGTACATATGTTAATAAGTAAAATTTTGTGCATATAAAGATGATATTTTACATTTATTTATGTAATGTTTTCACCTTTTTATGTCGTATTATAAATTTAATAGTTAGAAAACTTTCTTTACATGTTTCTTTTGGATGTTCAAGAAGATAGTTATAATGAAAAAGGTTATCAACTGGTAGATTCAAATTTTTAAATTTTATAGTATAAAATGAGCATGAAACATGAACCTAATGATTATTCACATAAATTTAACATCGAAATAAAATTACTGTGTTATATGTTTTACATGTTTTGTCGTTTGCAGTAAGCTGTCAAAAGTAGCTATCCAAATTATAAAAGTTAAAAGTTTGCTTAAATTTAACGAATATGCCATTTACGAAAATCTATTGCTTAATGTAATTTTCCACACTACTAATATGACAATAGACTAAGAAAATATTTCTGAATACATTTTTAAATTTGTGGAATACAACATTTTTCTAGTATTTTTTATGCTTTATCACCAGTTAATCGTTTTGAAAAGTTGCCCCTATTTTTAGTTTAAAGAGTGAAAAATATATCTGAATTTAAAGAACCATCAACAGTGTAGAGAGATTTACGTAAACTTTTTTCTGTCTTTTTTTTGAGATAATAACAAAGATAATTGGTATGACAAAATAATAGTCAATGGAAAGGCATGATCTATTTATAGAAAGCCAGATCCGAACTTGTTAATCCGTATGGATTTTAGTTTTCTTTTATCTCAAGCTATTTGACCTTAAAATATTTAGTAGATAATAAACTTCAAATAAAAGAATCGCCAACGATGTAAAGATATCTATGCAAACATCCATTACAGACATTATTACAAAATGGTACAATACAAATTAAAGTAAATGTATAGACTTGTACTTTCATTATTACTTGAAGCAGCAAAAATAATAGTTGGGACAATATAATACTCAATAAAAAGACATGTCCAATTAATATGACGTCAGATACCGAACAACTTTTTTTTTCGTATTTTTCCCCACTTCTAAGTTTAAATAATGATTTGTTACTATGACAGATTTAAAAATTATTTTTTAAACGAAATTCTATATATTTTTCAAAATATATATCTTTGTTTTGTAAGTTTTTAAAAAAAAATTCTGTTTCAGCATAATACAAATGAATTTGTGAAAGCATTGTTATGTGTTGCCGAAATATATGTATACTATTTTATGCTTAGAAATATGACTGTATATTTGATTATATTTGACGTAGTTATGTCAAACGCCTTAATAAAGTAAGGGGAAATGTTAATGTAGATCCATGCTGATTATTTTAAATTACTAGCAATTTATCTTTAAGGGCATAGTGGAATTTTAGAAAAAACGAAATATTAATTTCAATTTTTAAAAATACATTTAAAAATCAATGTTTTCCTTAATATATATTTTGTAAATTGTCAAGTTTCACTTCTACTAATGTTGCATCTGATTTTAAGATGATAAAATTTAATTTTTTTCTCTATTTCAAAATTACTCTCTTAACTATACAAGAAAATTCAACGACACTTATAATATCATATGTATGCAATACGATGATATAGCTCATTTTTTTAAGTACCAGATTGTAAGAAACAAAACATCTGTAGTTATTTGATTTTCTTATTTAGTGCTTCGGTTAAATGTTTTTCGTGGGGAAAAAGAAGAGTTAAAAAGCATCTTGGAACAATAAAGTATAAAGGAACACAATTTAATCAGATAATGCTATTTTAAATATTTAATTACATTTTATCATCTTCTGATGTTTTATAATTTTAAAGCGTTTTTCAGAGTTTAGCGTATTAGTTCGTGTACATGCATGGATTTTTTTTTTCCGTTTTGAGTACTTCAGGTAATTTGGACAATAGTATAATTTGAAAAATAATAAGAATAACATTTGTCTGCTGATCATTTAACTCTTAATCATTTTTAATTAATTTTTTTTATTTTAAGAGTAAATTATCCTGAGATAAATAAGATATCGAATAAAACTTTTATAGAGTATAATATTTATTCATCTCATTTAATGCATTTAATTTATTTAATATCTACTGATTTTGAATAGTTAAACCCCATTATTTATTAAAACTTTCATAAAGTGTTTATAAATAAATAAATTTAAGTATTAAATTCATCATATTTTGAAATAAATAAATATTCTTTTACATGAACTGGAAAATATTCTTTAGACACGCGCAGAAAATATAAAATGCATTATCATTTCTAACTACATATATATTTTAAAAATTACTTATTGATTATATTTGCATGAAATATACTTGAATTTTATTCAAACAAGTTGTTCATAAAAAAAAATTACTTTAAAAATCTTTGATACAATTTAAAAAAAATGAACATATTTAAGATGGAACTTCCAATTTATAATAACCAAAATAACTTAATGTTCTTAGTCACCCGCGAAACGTGAATTTATGATAAAAGCACCCCGATGAAGCAAATAAACTATTGTGGTACCATTGTTGTAGTGTGGAGGAAAATCTATTCTCCATATATTCAGTATGCTATTAATGGCACATGAAAATTAGTTACAAACTTTCTAAAGAAATTAATAGATTTATTAAATTTTAGTTGAATAAGTAAAAATAAAAGAATTGTTACCCATATGTTGTATAAGTTGAAATTTTTAAGTAAGTATATTTGTGTTTCACTATATAGTTGTATGTCACTATATAGGTACCTTGAATGCAATTATGTAAGTTTGATGAAAATATGTATGAATTTTATATTTAAGCATACACACAAAGAAATGATTTTGTATGCAGATAATGTGTTAAGCTTTGAGTAAGGATTTTAGTTTACAAATGAAAACGTATTCAGCGACAAACTCCTACTAATATCTCTAAGAACATTCCTGTCGTCTAAAAAAAAAACCTCATGGGTCACGTTCTGATATTTGCCAAATACGGTTGCTAGTTTTAGAAATGCATTTTAAAGGTGACACATATTTGCTATTTTGCTTTTGCTTTTTTTTTTGCTCCTACATGACTTCTATATATTGCATAATTTCAAGTTAGACATTATCGAATAGGGAGAAAATGTACTTTCGGATATATATATATCGGGGAGGAAAGGGTAAAACCGGCTAGGTGGCTGAAACAAGGTACCCTGATTTCTCGCTGATAGGTGCTTCCCTGTAGACAGCACTTGATTTAACTACATCCCGTACAACTAGAGATGAGTTCGGGTTCACTTTTTGGAGCCCAGGTAAGCCCGAGCTCGACGATTTTAAATACAAGCCCGCCCGATCCCGAAACATTTTTTGTCATTAGATCCCGAGTCCGATACCAAAATGTATACCAAAAGAAAAGTACAATAAAAATTACATAATATTTAAAAGTTGTTCTAAAAATGCAATATCTCATTTTCTTAACAACTTCGTACATAAAAATAACTGTTAATCCCTAATATATAATTAATTTTAAAAAATCAGATTCAATCTTATCAAATGAGAAGTTTAGTATTAAATAAAAATACAGATCCCTAAAAAGATTATCATATTTTTCTCCCACAACAAGCAAATCTGATGGACATATTAACGAAATACGTTTTATGAATAAATAATTGAAATTTTCAAAAATTACGATTAATACGAAGAAGAATCGAACAACGTTTTTCTATTTTCTATAAAATATGTACATTTTTCGTAATTCTTGTGTCCTTGAAAATCAGTTTAAATTAAAAATTTGACACCATTACCTTAAAGATCCGATTTTTCGGCTTTTATAGTAAAAGAGAAAACCCTGCTTGATATTTTTCTATCGGGAATAACAATATACATGACGATTTTATCTACTTACGAATAAAAATGACTTCATGAAAGTGAAAGGAGACCCACAGAATGAGCAGAGTACAAGAAGAAAAACTGATAGAATCACTTATGTTATTTTCATATAAACTGTGATTAGCATTCGCAAAGAATAGCAATCTAAAAATTTGCAAGCCTGAAGCTAATGCTTATTGACTTAAAAGAAAATATGAATTTCGCGGTAGATCTCTAAAAAAGTAATAATGAATAAACATTCCAATTAAAAGATGTACTAATAGCACCATATTCTGATTGACACCATAACAGGTCGTAGATACCCATCATTGACAAACATAAATTTGAAAATATCACAAGTTTTCATTTAAAATAGCGTTCTACTGCTACTACTACAAAGGGGAAATTTTTTCTTTTTCTCTTTCATTCTGATCAATATAGCATTAAAATGACTTAAAAAGGTATAAGTAAATTTCAGGGGAAAAAAGTTACTTTTTTGTTTCTGCACGATAATAAATGAAATTTCCAATTTCAGAAAGAATGAGCCCGAGCCCGAAGGCTGGTATAAAAATCGATTCCGAGCCCGTGTCGGGCTTTCGGGCTCGGGCTGAGCTCGTCTCATCTCTAGTAGCAACCCCTACCTTCCATCGGCTCTTGAAGTGAGTTAATATCTGTGTCCGTGCTGTGCTATTGGAAAGAAATTCACCACAAAAATTTAGTTTCTTTTCCCTTCTTTTCTGCTCTTAAAATAAATCTAGCCTGACGGTTCGAGTTAGGTAAGTAAACCACCGTTTTCTATATATTTCACACAATATTGTAAAACCAAGTAGACGTGTGTACGTCCATCTATCCAGGAGTACGACCATGTTGATTTTTAGTCGTCTGTTGGAGCAAAATCGGGTACCCTTGGTTTTGCATTTAATTCTGCAATGAATTGTTTCTTCACCCAACAGGTGCTGAAGGATGGATACAATGTTCAGCATACAAAGAGTAGGCACATGGGGAGTGCAGCGAATACTGAGCGAGTAAAGCCTGAGTAAGACATTACATAACATTAAAAATTTATTGAAAACCTGAAAATTAAAGGTACTGACCTTAAAAATTTATGTATGTTTTAAAGTTTCATTCAAAATGTATTACTATGAAGCCTTTTGTTACTGGAAATGTAAAAAAAATAATTTTCTAATTAGTAGCTGGTTTTACCTTACCACTAAAATTCGGAACTGTTTCAAATGGACCTAGAAAATGTCTTTTCCCAAGTCGAGAAGAATTTTCCTGTGGCAAGAGAATAAGTCTACATCCTTTTATTACCGTCTACCAAGCGTAATTAATGGCTATCCTATATGCTTTAAAATCGTTTATGAGTTCTACATATCTTGATTTTGTTATATATACGGATAGTTTATAATCGGTGGAAGCACTCCATAACGCTTTTCCATCTAATAAAATTATTTATGATATTTTTAATTTATTATATCATAATGTTCATCGACATGTTAAGATAGGCTGGATCAAGGCACATGTGGGCTTCAGGGTAACGAACGTGCCGACTCTCTTGCTAAGTCAGCGATTATAGAAAAGATTTATGATCAGGAGATACAGGTCCATTTTCCAATCTACATTGTCACGAGATATATTAGAAAACAAATTATGGAGGACTGGCAAATTTATTGGACTCAATCTGAAAAAGGGAAAAATAGTGTATTAAATAAAGTTAATGCTGATTTTATTTGTGAAAGAGTAGTTCTGGCATATTACATTACTGGCCATGGAAGCTTAGCAAGTTTTTTTTACAAAAGATAGGCAGGAGAAACAGTGACAAATGTGAATGTGGTTCAAGAGGCATAGTGCTACATTTTGTTATTGGGAGGTGTCCCCATATGGCATATAACTTCGGTTTTAATAGAATACAAACAGTAAGTGAAAATCTCAAAAAAATTTTGTTCACATCTAGTAATTATAGAAAGCTAGCTGATAATTTTAATATCCTGAATTCTAAATATTCATTCATACGATATAAGTTCTAACTGTTGTCTTACATTATGATTTTCAGTTATATCTTGTATAATTATATAGTATATGTGACTGATCTTATAAAAAGGAACTGATCTTTTAAGTACAGTCGCACTTTTTGTTTTTGGAACTGTGGTATCAAGACAGGACTGATAAGTACAGCCATTTTGGTAATTAAATTAAATTTTACATATGGATATTTTATGGTTTTAAACATTTTTGTACAGTCTAGTAGTAAATCGTATGTTGATTGATTGATCTTAGACTAACTGCATCATTATGGGAACTCCTGTGTTTTTAAATTGTATTTATTAATGGACTGATCTCATACGTTCAGCAAACATGATAATTAAAGCAAGTGCAACATACGGATATTATATAGTTTGAAACCTTTCTGTCCCGCATATATTGATGATTGACTGATCTTGAATTAAAATTATCTTAATAGGGACTCATGTTGAGCAAGATTGGTGTTATTTTAAACTTTGCGGCGTGCTTTTAAAAGAAAATAATTTAGTCCTGAACTAACCTCTCAAGTATAGGTAGTGTTAATTATATTCTTCACTATTGAACTGTGCTGTTGAACTATTGCAGATTTAATACGTAAAACAGGTCCAGAACTTTAAGTTATCAATATTATTTCGGAAATATCTCATTAAAGACTTTTTTGTGACTATTTTAAAATACCTGTGTTATCTTCTTAACTGGTCTATAAATTTGTTTGTTTTGTAATTTATCTTTAGTTTAGTTAGATCGACATTGTAGCTATAACTGTCAGTAGTGTTATTAATTATTTTATTTTATTTTAGTCTAGTTTAGTTAATTATTATTAACTGGTTTTTGATGCTGCCATTGTTTGTTTTTTCTACCTCATGTTGAGGGATTTTGTGTTTAAATATTTTGTAATGAATGTCCGTTTTCGGTCCTTTTCATTGGGCTGTGGTGCGGCTAGTTGGTAGAAAGGATTTTTTTCCTGCAGGAGTGTACCCAGCTTGAAACCTCACGGTATGTACTCCTGCAGGGTGTTTCCTGTTTACTGGCAACAGGTGTGGTTTTCAATAGCCTAGATCTCCCCAAACACTTTTTCGGAGTGTTCCGATTTCCCCGTTCTTCTAGATTTTTATCAACATAAGAAAATCATTAGTTACCCGGTTTTATCCTACTTACTTCTCTCTCTATATATTAATTGTGACTTTTGTTAATTTTAAAAATAATCCTCAGACATAATTTTTGCAATCTATCTGAACCTCAACAGTTAGCATTTGCGGCATAGTTTCCGCATTTAGCAATTGGTTTTATAGAGCAAATTGAAAAGAAAAAGCAGACTAATCATAAAATCAGATTAAATATGTAGTACTGCACTTTAGCGGTAAACTGAAATCTGTCAACGAAGATACATCCTTTCATTTTATGTTGAACATAAAACTTTTATCGAGTTAACTTCAATTGGTTAAGACTTACATTGCATTATAATATGCTCAAAATTGTATTTGTTATTACTATTTTTATTAAATTTAACAAAACTGGCATATAAATAAATCTATCCACAAAAAAAAAATTATTTTAATTTTGAAACACTTGTTCTGTGTTTCTATTTAAACATTAAGTGATACACTAATTCTCAGTATGTAATTGTTCAATAACAATATTTTAATCATTAATGCAATGTCTAATGCCTCTGCATGAATACAACCTATTATTCTAATGCTGCATATTCTCCTTGCACCACACATTGAATTACGTATTAGGGCTTCCGCAACGAGTTGAGTAATAGCATTCCTGGCCTGAATTGATAACTACTACTGAAATGGATCTGGCAATCAGTGTCTTGAGATATAAATGATTTTAATTTAGAGAATATGCACCGATTGGATATATATTTGGAAACCTGGCATTACTGAAATATGTAGTTGCACTGGGAACAAATACTTTTTAATGTAATTTTGTTGCTATATTTGGGATTAATTTGGGAATAATTGAATATTTTCCAAATAAACTAGTACACGTTTTATCCCTATTAAAGTTTATCATTATAATTACAAATGATTTATGTTAATACTATTTTAAGAGACTCTTAAAGTTTTATATTTTAAATTGTAGTTTCTTCAGTTTATTAGTTTTAATATTAGAAGATTATTATTTTGAGATTTAAAATTGATCTTCTTAATATTTTGTCGGATGTAACAGACGTAATTTGGGGGCCATTGATACACAGTTTTATAATGTATCAATATTTATTTTCATTTTTCGGAAATATTGATAATATTACATTCGAAAATGGTATATTTCTATTTTCAAAACAGTTAAGGCTTTTTGGAGGATGATAAAAATATACAGGATGTTTTATAAAGGACACAAAAATTTAAAAAATCAATAAGAGATTAACTATAATCATTATAAAAATGGAAGAAATGACTTATTTTCATTTAGATTATAAATTTTGTGTACAGTAATTTTGAAAATATTTCAACTAGATAGCACTGCGCTGACTTAAACTGTACTAACGTTTAAAGTAATATATAAAGAATCCGAACGTCCAGAGATGATATGTTTTTTTAACTGATAAAAGCTCTGTTAAAAAAGAACAGAAAGTAAAAGAATAAAATAGTTCTATATAAAATCTCCCCTACATGTTCTGGATTCACCGAAGATATTTTCAAGACAAATTAGAATATTCTACAGACCCAAGATTTATAATGCAATGATTTAAAAGATCGCGTCATAGATCAATGTTTTAAATCATTGATCTATAAGTCGTGCATCTGTATAATGTTCTTATTTGTCTTGCAAATGGTTTGGTAGGGAGTTTGTATATAATTTATTTTATTTTATTTAGAGTAAGTATAATTAAGTAAGTATATGTTTAAAGTAATATACGTAAAAATAATGTTTTATATTTTCAAAAATTTTAATTCATTTGAGCATTTTTACATTTTAAGACACTGCAGTGTCTTCTTTTTTCTATAATATGAACTATTTTTAATTTTTCGTATAAAAAAATATCAGCTATCTAATAATCACATTTTTTTACTTATTATAGTTAACAAATTGCAGAGTTTTAAAGTTACAGATTCCGTTAGAAAACACTCACCATTTCAGATGCAAATATTTGGAGACAAAGTGTTATTGAAATATTTCATTTAAGAATGTTTTTAGGCGCCACATTGCGCTTGAAAACTTTCGCTTCAATATAATACAACCCTTACTTTGTAGCCTTTCATTGTACATAGGAATTAATTAGATATTAAATTTATTTAACATTTGATTTTTGAAGATATAAATTTAGGATGGATATACATGAAATTTATTTTGCTATCCCAATCTATGCATTTGAAACTGACGCTTATTATATATAATAAAGAAATAAACAAATAAGACACATAAAACAAAAAAGAAATATGTGCGAAGCATATTAAAAAGTAGCAATTAACATTTTTTATCGTACATAATAATGACTGTCATAACCGAAGCCTGAGATAATATATTTTTGTTTAAAATGAAAGTTGATTCTTAGGAAATGTTTATGCCGATTTCGGAAATAAGCGCATAAATAGTTTCAACACGTACGGCTTCGACACAAATCGAAAATTTCTGTCAGTTTGTCGGTTTTCAATTAGTAAATTATAAACATAGTGTCCAAGATATCAGACATGAATATGCTGACTGCTGCTCGTTGGTACATAGAAAGCGGTCACAAGGTAAATAGTTCTAAAATATGATGATGGGAGACAGTTTTTCGTGTGGAAAAGAAAGCGCTGAAATGATTTTTCACTTTATGTCAGCTATGACAAAAGTAACAAACTAATAAAAAATATAATGTGGAAATTATAGTTTAAATATTTGCAATAAATATTCTTGACTCTTTTTGATTTACCGGATGATTTTAAAGTATTTCTGTCCTCACTTTGAGTACGAACTTTGAGTATACAATTTGTAGAAAAATATCTTTAAAAAGTCCTACCGATTTACGAACATATTCTGTTAATTAGGTTGCTTCAATTAATAAAAAACAACATGGTTTCAATTTAATTAGTACATTGTTCTCAGGGCCTGATTACCAACGGGGCACACTTCCACCAGTAAAAAAGAATAGAAATTTTGTCCTTATTCATGGCTGTATTTTCGCATGAATAGGGCGTTTTAATACGACAAAAAAGTCTATTAAATTTTACTGGTGGAAGTGTGCCCCGTCAGTAATCAGGCCCTGATTGTTCTAAGTAACAAGACTGACATTTATTCACGTCACGTACACATCATAACGAAAACAAACACTAAGTTTTTTCTAAACCGAAGAACAGAGTATAAAAAAAAGAGTGTCGTAGTATGTTAAACTACGCAAAGAATTTTTTTATCTACACACTGTAAACTGAAATGTCTGAAATTCAGACACTTAAGTGACTGAAACGGATTGTTCAAAAAACAGACAATTTTATGTGTCTTAATTTTTCATACGTTTGTTTGCGTTTGAATTTCAGACACTTGAAATGTCTGAAAAATCGCCATTTTTTTACACGGGCAAACAGCAACAAGAAAATTTCAAAACAGTGAAGTGCTGCCATCTATGTAATGTAATCACCTTTATTTTCGAGTACGGGGAAATTGCCTTCCTTCCCAGGTGAGGCTCGATCCTGGGACCTTGTGGTTAGGAGCTCAGAGCCCAACCGATTGTGTTATCAAGACTTGTGAGTGAGTGCTTTAAATGGAAGTAATGTCGGAAATAAGACGGCTGCGAGTTGATATTTTTATAGGAAAAATCGTAATTTATTGGTGCTATCATAATACTTAGTTCTTTTAATTAATGAGGTTAATTTAATACTAAAGTTTTTCTATTGTTAATGGATATTTAGAATGTAATTTGATTAATATAATTTATTAGAGAAATTTTCTTTGCTTAATAAATGGTTAGAACATAGTTTGATTCATTTCTTAATGAGAAAATTGAAAATTTTGAAGAATATCTTGGCTTAGTTATATGTGTTAACAATTTTTCACAAACGGATGGTTCAAGGTAGTTCTGAATTCAGTGGTGGACCAGCGGAAATATCTCCCTCGACTGCAGAATGGTAAGAGAAGAAGTGAACCCCTCTTAAGTAAGTTAACCCCTCTTAAAAGACAATTTTAATTTATATTTTCTTTTCAAAGTTATGTGTTTTTATTTTAAATTAAATTGAGGATTCAGGAGGTTAAAGCGTCCTAACAGGAAAAAACAAAACCAAAAAAAAACGGTTTCATTTGTTTATTTTTAGAAATATTGAATAAATTTAGAATTAAAACCTTTTTTGAATATTTAATAATTCTTAATTGTTAAATGTTATATCACTTTTAAGTTAAATATTGTTTGCGTATGGAGCCCTGACACAAAAATCATAATTTAGCTTACTCCTTATAATAATTATCCTAATTACTTCATAATATTTAATCGTTCATTCCCTTATATCGCATTATATATATGCTGCCATCTACTATGTCTTTTGCATATATATTTCGGAAACATTACCTGACATTGCTGGCACATACAGTGGAACGATTCCATCACAGTCATCGCGCATATAAAATTATATCAAATCAGTATCGTAACCAGTGGGCAAAGTCGAGGGGGGGGGATTTAAAATGGGGTTGCTTTACAGAGATTCTCTTTCTATTCTCTGTCTTTTCCCCTTCTATTTTAAGGATATATGGAAATAGACAGAAGTAGAAAGCAAGTCCCACTGCCATAAAACTTTTGATTATAAAAAATTAAAATTCTTAAATGTAACAAATGATGTTATTCCTATTGAAAGATTATGATATCTAGAGGGGGCTCAAGAAGTTGCTAGGAGGGACGCAGCATCAGTGTTAAATTTAGACATTTTTCTCTAGGAGGGATGTCTGCAATTCCGGGAGGGACATTTTACAGTTCCGGGAGGGAACTGCACTTTTTGACCACTAAAAGCATAAAATTTCAAATCTTCCGGGGGAGACATTTCAATGCTCCGGAGGGGGCATGTCCCCTTCGGGTCACCCCTGAATTCAACACTGCTCAGCCCACCCTGCCCCTTTTGATTATGGCCCTGTAATCAAATTCAGACATTTAAGTGTCTGATTTTCGAAATGTCTGAATTTCAGACTATCATAGTTATTCAGATATGTTTCTCAGTTCTTTTAAACCCTGATCATAGTAAGGCACTATATGTGTCTTAAATTGAGACATCTATGATGTCTGAAATTTTACATTCAGACACTTAAGTGTCTGAATTGTATTTTCAGACACGTATGTGTCTGAATTTAAGACGCCTCTAGTTGCAGTGAATACACATAGAATTCCTTAACTTCGTAATGCTACCATTTATTATTTTAAACACTAAACATCACACAAAACTCAATTTAATTTTAACCATTATTTCAAGTTAGTTAAATTAAACGGAAAATAAGAACATGCCAGTTATTAGCAAATAAATTCTGTAAAAAAAAATTTGTGACATACTTTATTTGAAACATACATCTCTATTAAATGAAATTCTGTTCGCATTGGACCAACATATGAAGAAATAATTTTTAACAGTTTTGACAATATTGTTTTTTTTTTCAGCTTGTTCCATTTACTGACAGTGTGTATAATGTAAATTAAAAGAAACTTAATATTATTTGCTTTATGTTGTTGGAAAAGTTCTGTCATATATTAATAAAAAAAAATTAACATTTCTAGTACTGGTAAAATTTTAATACCTGATAATTCTAGTATACCTGCTTGATTTGAGCTGCACTCTTTTTTTTTGACTTTCTTATTTAACAAAAATAAAAGGAATATGTATTTCACTTATCCATTCATATTCTAACCTTAACTTAACTATATTTAAATGTATGGCAATAAAAACTGCTTTTTTAAAAAAATTGGGTAACTTTACGCTATTACTGTTTCACTTTGCTTATTTAGCGAACGATTCTCCTTTAGTAACAGTAAAACATACTTTCCCATCAACTTTTCCCTGATTTCTATTCGAAATTATCCAATTTTATTTCATTCCGCTTAGCCTACTACTTTTTCTCTTTCTCTTTCGATCTTAAATAGCAAGTTATTTCTGATTGGCTGCTTTACGCAAACTAATCTTGTCTGGATAGATTACTAATTTCGGACTGGCTGTTGAAATTGACGGTGAAATCCTCAGCTTCTCTTTCATTTTACAGTGCATTTTTGCTACTTTTATACTATTTTTTACATGGTTCGTTTAAGATGTGCTACACAAATACTCATATACAGGGAGTGGACTTGCTTGCAACTGGGAATCCCCTTGGATCAATATACTGTTTACTGTTTACAGATAGGTAAATTTACTAAGGTATTTACGTGTATTAAAGGCATTTACGTGTATTACATATAGTACGTGTATATTTTACGTGTATTAAAGGTATTAAAATTAGGTATTAAAGTACGACAAAACTTTTGCAACAACCTAATAGTAACAAAATGAGGTAACTAAAAGCGATACGAATGAAACACTGTTCAACAATTTTTATTAGTTTTAGTTTTAAAGAAATATCTAGGTCAACAAACAAAAGCTAGAAAAAATTCTAAGAATTATTCAACCATATAAAATTAAAACTAATATAACCTCCTTAATTATAGAATCCACGAATATGAGTGTTTTGTGTATTCTTTAAATTATTCCTTAACAGAAAATACAAATAAAAAAAAGTTATACGTTATGGTAATTTGTCTCTGCCTTTTATTTTTTAAAGAACATTCCATTAAATATGCATTCTTAGATAGGTATTTTCCGTTTTTGTGTAAATTAAATGTAAGAGTTTATGACATCAAAAACATTTATTTACTATTTCACCTTATCAGTGTTCTGTTTCTGCAATATTTAGATACACAGAAAATTATCTATAGAAATTTTAAGACAGGTGTTTAATTTTTCGAAGCAGTATTCTTCTAAAAAAATATATGATAGACATAATCAAATCAATTAATAATCTATAATCAAGAAAATTATTTTTATTTTTCCAGAATGGCATTTTTAGATATTCGGATTATTTGTTGGTAGACATATACAGAGTAAAGATAAGTTCTGTAAATAAATTAACTACCAATTATTTTTTTAATTTACAATAATTAATTCTAAGTTGTAAATACTATTTTTGTTAATGGAAAGATGACATTTAGATACAGACATTACGATGTTATAATTTGGTATGAATAAGATGTAAGCAAAAAAGTCTGCATTTACAAAACTATCACTCTTTTTTTACCCTTGAGAGCCAGATTAGTATTTTATCCTTTTATAACATCTTAATGATAATATGGATCTTTTAAACAATGAAATATAGCATAACCGTTGTTAAAATAACGTTTTAAAATTCTTATTTTATCTAAATTTATTTGCTTCAATAGATAAAAATTTTAACATAAACACATAACGGACATTCCGTTTTAAATAGGAACAGTAATGAAGAAATGTATTAGATTGTTTTAGGGTTTATTTAAGACTAGCTGATCCAACCGGCATTGCCCAGTCCCGTCAAAAAATAATACGAAATGCGAAATCAATCGAAAAATTGCTGTACGAAACCGTTCCTCTGGTAAATCTTTCGTCTTTCGGAAATTAAATAGAGAGATGGACCCCGAAAAGGAAATAAATTCAGTACCACTCCCTCAAATGTCTGGATCATCTGATTCAGTTTTGAGTCAAAATTAAGAAAAGTTACCATCCGATTTTCACAAAATTTCCATTTTGAAAATCAGATAAATAAATTACATACATACTTTGAGTTTGATATCTCAATACTTTTCTTAATACTCGAGGATGAGTGAAAATGAGAATATATCGTTCTATGGGATTATCAAATCGTAAACCTTTTTTTTCGGTTTCGATAAAAATAGCCGTTTTCGGAACACGCGCAGGAAATTCTTTTTCTATACCGCCAGTGTGTGCATTCTGCCTTAAACAGATTTCCCACACGTGTCCTCGCTGCCTACGAGACGCTGCCTACGCTGTATACGAGTCGTATACAGCTCTTCAATCTCTCAATCAGCGCGCTTCAAAATCTTTTAGTTCCAGTTTCCACCGCTAGGTGGAACATTCTGCTCTAAATAAACCTCTTTCCCAGCGAAACTCCATTATTGAAGCAAGTGTCACTAATACAAATTTATAATGAACATCATCACAGTCAAAAGTGTCTCCTTTTTACTTTCTTTCATATGTCAGAATCGCATTAGTTTTTCTTATGTATTTACAATACATAATATTATACACTATTAAATGTTATCTATCCAATATATCATGCTATTGTTGAAGCATCTTCGGGGAGAAAGAGATTCCCTACAGTGCATTTTGTCAGGAGTGAAACCGTGACATCAAAGGGATAAATTATACTGCTTTATCAACTGTTTTCAGAAGTTACTCAGAAGGTGCTTCAAATATCAGTAGCATTTTTCTGTTTTACACGTGCTGTGTCTATCAGCTACAAATTTATATTGTTGTTTTCGATGGAACAATAAAATACATGCGAATTTTAAAGATTTTGCCTTTTTTCCTTGTTCTTTTTGTGTGTAATCTTTCTGCCTATATGTTTTAAAATTTGATCAATCTAAGTTTAGTTATATGAGTATATGATTTATTATATACGTAATTATCAAAAAATGAATTATATTCGAGTAAAAAAAAATAATATTCAGATTTCGCTCTTAATTTTTTATATATTTTTTTTTATTAACATAAAGGAAAATAATTATATATTTTTGTACAAATATTTAAGAAAAAAATTAGAATCTTTAGGAAAAAGTCATTTACCTATTAAATTATTTTTCTCATTCCTTCGAAAAATATAGAGCATTTCCTTTTAGGTCATAATGCTTTCCTATGGGAAAACAGACAATTTTTAAATTTTATTTTTAACTGAAATGAAAATCGTATATTTGAATAATGGATTTCAACGTAAAATTATGGATGCTAAATTTTCGATATGGAGGTTTTAAATATGTCCAATAGCTTTGAAAATTTGCCGATACATCTATTAGAATTTAGAAATTAATTCTTTAAATTATTGGAAATTTTTTTTACATCTGTTCGGGAAACATAAAACTTTTATTTTCATGTCTTTTAGAAATTCTAAAATTCATTTATTTTTACTTTGCTCTTTAATTTATTAGTTGCTTAGCAACCATATTTCAAACGGTATAAAAATAATAAAATTCAAATAACTCACACTATTTTGCTGCAATACTTATTAACAAAATACATTATTTTTAGGTGATTTTCGTATTCTATTGACATAAAACAGAATTTATTTTGATAAAATTTGCCGTTTAACTACTATAGAATGATAACCGAAATATTTTTTTCGAGACGAAAATTACAAAATCATTGAACGTGTAATATGGATTCAAGTCTCGTAGTATGAGTTTACATTTGTATATATTTATTTCTTAGATGATATATTATTCATTTACAGGAACAGATGTGGACGTTTCGTCGTTGAAAAGCTAATATAATTTTTTTTAAAAGATAAAATCACTCATACAACAAGGTGGTTAATTTAAAGAAATTAGAGTAGTACAACGATCCTGAATTATTACAATTGCTGGAAATTGAGAACATAAAAGCTAAAACAAAAATACTTTATAGCGCCAAATAACGTTTGCCCTTTAGTAAATTGTCAGTGGACACGATTATGAATGATTACACAATAGGCTTTAAAGTTTACAAATATGCCTATTTTGGGGATATTTTAGTATGCTATTGCCATCGAGTTAAATCAGGATGCGCTTAGGTAAGACAGGCCACGCCGCCGAAGGCGTGCGTGCATCTCCGCCGAATCCAGATCCTCGTGGATCCATACAAGATCACCACAAAAGATGGCTGGTTTAACCGGTGCACCTCCTCTTTAGTGCTCTTCGGATGGAGGAGAGTACGGGGGCGTGAGCCTCCTGCGCCCCTCAAACCTTTACCAGACGAATTGACGGCAGAGGTCGTTACGACATGCGGTGGAGCCCATACTTAGAGGACACTACCACACAACACTTGGGCGGGCGTAGAGACGACAGGCGCCTTTGTAGTCGGAGCCTCATAAGAGGAACCGGGTCTTAGGCCAATGCGGAACCGCCACCATAAATCAATACTATATCGCAACCTCCGAATATCAAGTTATAGGGAAAGAGAAAACGACTAGTTCACCGGTTTGCGGACACCGTTCGTGCAGCAGGAGGAGCTTCTCGCCAATACGGGACCACAAAGAAACTAGGTTCCTCATGCATAGACACGCCTTGGCTATGTTTGTCCCCTCCCAACTGGATTTGCTTCCGGTAATCTTCCGCAACGATATACGGACGGTCCCCGATCTACTCCATTTGAGAGGTTCATTCACATGTAAAAAACAAACACAAAACAAACATAAAACAAAACTATCACTAAAATGTTAGAAACAACGGAAAGTTAGGTTTAGACTCACTACCGGACTCTGAAGGGCATAGAAAACTCTTTATAGCACGCTGGAGGAGCGAACCCGGTCGAGATTAGTAAGACATGCATCTGCATGTAAAAGGAAGTTATTGTTAAGAAAGTACTGCTAGCCCCAACCTTGCTAGACACAGACAACTTTGGCTACGCATAGACCTGCTGGGCTGGTTTCGACCCAAGGTCCGACTAAGGACTAGATGCCGTCTTCAGACGAGCCTCCGATCCGGTTCCTCGTAATCGGTTGGACGCAGAGGACGAGGTGATCCCTCCCAGAGAAGGCAACCCGAATAACAGAACTCGGATCTGGGGGGCCCTCCGTGACACCGGCCGCTCTTGGTCGAACGGGCATCCTCTCTTTCAGCCGATATTTGAGGGCGGCTCACAACTATCCAGCTACAGAGGGTGTCGCAAGGGACGATCGGGAAGAGGGAAACGCTGCGGCCTCCTTCGTTTCATCTACGTTCTATCGCGTGAACGGTGCCGAGGGATGCTGCATGCCGCCTCGCCCACCGACAAGCGTCACAATAGAACCCAAGCTATCCTTGTCGAACAGGATCGGCCAAACCTTAGTCTCGCCTTAGATAAATATGGAAACTGTCCTATCACCGTTAGCTAGTCTTTGCCCTCTTGTCACCATCCTCGGCATATAGTACCTGGGCTAGAGGAATTGACCTACGTGATTCCTTTCACCGCCCAGTCATCCCGAAGTCACCGCGGGGACATCCACCACAGTCCCACATCTGCCGGCGTTACCGGTTCGAACTGGATGGAGCCCTGCCCCTGGGACATTAACAGAGAACCGGAGCAGCAAACCTCCAGCAGCCGAGAACCGGCACAAAGAACAGGACAGCCCAGGTTCAAAGACGGTTGTGCAAAACCGTCTTCCAGTGCTGTCGGATACTCGGACATCACATTACCACCCGCTCACCACGATGAAGTGGGGATTCGTCAACTTTCGGCCCCCGTCATGTCGACGCTACTGCGCGCAATGCCGAGCACCCTGTCATCTTTCCTACTCAAACGGCCGATTCGGGGCCACCGAAGGGGTGAGCGGGATGCACGTAGGTAAAATAAATATTATATAATGACCATCAAAACTGTTTTTTCGAAACAAAAATTGTAATAACGCTAGCTTTCTAAAATACAGATAAGTAAAAATAGTAGATTCAGTTTACATTTTATAAGTTGCTTTTGAACATGAGATATTATTCAACTTATCCATCAGATGCAGGTTTTTCGTGGTTGGCAGGTAAGTAAATATTGCTATTTTGGTATTAGGATAACATGAAATTATTTTCAAAATTGTTGCTTATACTCATAAAACCACTGTGTAAGAACGAAATCCAAGATATACTAGAATCATTCACACAATGAATAGGAAATCACAGATATAAATTTAATAAGATTACGGGGGGTTCAGAGTGGCACTGTCCCCCTGAAGAAATGTATTTTTTTATCTAAAAAATTACAAGAATAAGAAGTTCATAAGAATTTCAGAATATCATTGCATAAATCGTGCTTAATTTAACGCTTCTAATTTCTGAAACATCCGAATTATTTTATATGACTATAAATATGTATGTAATATAAAAAAATTACATTGCGGATTGTAAGATGCTAAATAATATAAAAAGTGAGATTAAAAAACAATGACTTTCAGATCTGACATTGAGGCTACTTACGTGCAGATTTACTAGTTATCTAACATTTTTATATTGTAGTAGCGGAAGAGAACATATTGTGTTCGAGATAAATTTTTCAATTGCTTTTGAAAAACGAAAACATGAAAAATCAGAGTTAAAAAGAAATTTTTATATAAAAATGTGTATGTGACATAAGTATTGCAACAATTCAAAGAGAGTCTGGTTAAAGGACAGACACTCTTTCAGAAGAGTCACATCAATACATTATTATTATTTTTTTTCTTATTCTCCATCGTACCTTGACATTGCACATCGAATCATTTTTGCGATGTTTAAATAACATTTAGGAACTGTCTTAACCTTTTTAAGTGTGGTGTTACGTCTATCCAACCATTTAATTTTAATTCCCTAGTGCCACAATGGCACCAGAATTTTGGCATAAAAATTTTCGTTTATTACGTATAGGAAATACAGCTTTTTCTTCTTTGATATTTTCTTTAAAAACTCCGTTCGCATTTTAGCAATGAAAGAGTCCCTGAAAGAGTTAGTGGTGGAATTGGGTTACTGTAGCGAACCATAATTCTTTCCAAAATTCTGATGGCTTACGCTCTTCGTCCGCTATGTAGCACAGATACATATTTTAACCAACAAATACGTAAAAAAATATAAAAAAAATATTATCTCTGCTAAAATTAATTTAGAATGAGGTGGTTTAAAAAAACAAATAAATTGAAAAAAAAAAAAGAATATTTTAGGATAAAAAAATTAAGGGACTAACAATTTACTAAAAGTATGTATCTGAAGAAGACTAGAGAACCGTTTTCCATTCTTTTGATAAATATTATTTCTTTACGATATTTAAGAAGCTCCCTAGAAACATCGATTAATAGTAAATACAATCTAAAGTTAAAGAAAATAGCAACAAAAAACGCTTCTGGAGGATCTGCCCAATTATTATGGAACGTGACTTGGAAAAAATGCATCGGTATTCTTTCATTGTTGAACTTCTCTTTAAGCTGCGTAGCAAAAATATTTTTGTATTTTAAAGAAACTTATATTTTTACTATAAAATAATTGTCTTTCATATATAAAAAAATATTTGACTGTAAAAATAATATTATAAGCATTAGAATATATGTATACACAACGTATCAATACATTAAAATGTGTGATATAATTATTAGAACTTCATATATTAATGGTCAAAATTAATGTACAATTATTTGTACATGTAGAATTTTTTCTAATGTACAATTGTACAGATTTGATTATTGTGAATTTATGAAATCTTTGTACTAAAGTGAATTTTCTGTATGTTTAGATTTCTCACGCACATGAAAAACAGAAAAAAGTTGCAGAGTATAATGTATTGAGAGAGAGATAAAGACGATTGTTTTTTTAATCTTATATTTATATTTTAGTTTTGCATAACTACCAGGATATAATGATTAGAAACTTTTGGATCAGTTATTATTTTTTAATTTTTTGGTAAACGAGACAACTGGTAAATAATTTCCATTTTCAGAGAGATTCAGGAGAAAAATGAACATATCAGCTTAAAACTAAATATATTGTATTATATTCCTTCTAGAATAAGTTGGTCGATTATCTTGAAAAAGTGCACGATGCTACGGGGAAAGAAAGCTGCAAAGCAAGAGAAAAACATGTTTCAGGAATGCTTTATATAATTAGAGATTAGATTATTCTAGAAATAATTTGTTGTGATTGTCATCATAATAAACGAATGCATACATACATTTAAATTTGTGTTATTCATCGGACAAGTTATTATGAGATGGCTATATCCCGGGACAGCCTTTTCACTATATTAGAAACATAAAACTTAACTTACTTGATTTAATCCACGAACTAACTCATTGAATCAAAAACATTGTAAAATGTTGAATTCTATGTGAGATTGGTATAGGTTATGAACATAACTAATAACACTTGTTTGCAGACTCATCCTCAATTCAGAAATATTGCAACAAAAAAGAAATGTTGTTGCAAAAGGGCAAATTAAGCTTCGATACTGATCAATTATTCAGAATATTTAAAGAAACTGTAATAACTCAATATTAGTTTTAATGAAGATAAGCTAAGAATAATGTGTGACCTGACCCTCGGAGCTGTCAACAAGAAAGAAGAACACGACACATATTTAATAAAACATAACAATTTATTTATAACATTAAGCAGGAAATATTAACCTTAGAGCTTATAAAATTAATGCATAAGGAAAAAATAAGCCGCATTTAAGTAAGACTGAGCGGTGGAAATCCTTTCCCAAATTTTGTTAAATTATTACACACTTATCCAATGTTACAGTGTTTAGTACAATGTACCTATTCGTTATACAGATTCCTCAAAAATCCAATTTATAAGATAATATAGACTATTAGCTGAATTCTGTGGATTCCGATGTTCTTTTATTCGAAGTAGAAAGTTTAATTTGTTTATAAATAATCTATAATATCATAGTCGTTGAGTCTATAGGACACTCTTTGTCAAGACTACACTTAAAGTCCACAAGTGGAGTATATTGCACGAGAGAACTTGATTACGCGCAGGCGAGATCTGTTCTAAATTAGCTGAATTTTTCCAATACGTACTATACATGGTGTCTCAAAAGGTCGTTTACAAACTTAACATGCTGGTCTGTCATATCATGATAAACAAGATTTACATAGGAACATGTGTTCGAAAATGCAAGCTGCGACCGCTAGAGGACGATGAGCGCAGACTTACGTGAGAGTGGAAAGCGCAATCATTTCAGGCGAAGACGTTGCAGGAGAAGGATGAATCGGTTTAGTAACGCAGAATTGGCCGATATGCATTACGTATATGGCGCCGCGGATGGAAATGTCCGAGCCGCGGTACGGATATACCTTCAGCGCTTCCCAAGCAGACGTCAGCCAAGTCATGTTTTGTTTAGACAATTACACCGCAGATTGCGTGAAGCAGGAGCTTTCCAAGTACGTAGATCCATCGGTCAAGAACGCACTACACGTACGCCTGTCGTAGAGGAAACCGTGCTACGGGAATTTGACAGGAAGCCGCAAACAAGTCTCCGAGCAAGCGAACGCGTCTTCGGTGTACGTCGTTCCAGCATTATGCGCATACTGCATGAGGACACGAACCACCCCTACCACTTACAAAGAGTACAATCATTGTGCGTTAACGATTATCCCCAACGCGTTGCATTCGCACGCTGGTATTTGCAACAACGGGTCGCACAGCCGGAATTTCCCATTTTGAACGGGTCCGTGAATTCATGCGTCGACGTTGTGAAGCATGCATTGCGGCGAATGGAATGAATTTTGAACATCTTGTGTAAATTAAACAATGTTCTTTAATAAAAGTCATATTAATACCTCTTTCGATATACTTTCTTTCTTTCCCTCCACACCTGCGATCATCGCCCTCTAGCGCTCGCAGTTTGCATTTTCGAACACAAGTTCCTATGTAAATCTTGTTCATCATGATATGACAGACCTGCATGTTAAGTTTGTAAACGACCTTTTGAGACACCCTGTATATGTAGAAGCTACACAACCACAGTTACATAATTAACATATCATTGCAAAAGTAACCATGTCAAACAGATTTCTGGAGATACATGCGGACTTAGCGAAACTTAACCAATGACAGAATATATATCCCAATAACGCGCAAATGTTACTGATTCAGGAGGATACTATTGGATGCATAATTTCAAACGCCACATCTCCCCTAGAGTAAATTTTTGAAAGAGCAACAAGGTACTCTTACACAAGACTCCTTCGGAACCTGAAAAAATTGGGCTAAACATATCCGAGATCAAATAAATCCTATGATAAGCAATTACTTTAATATTTTGTTCAAAAATTCAAGTTTACGTTCATGATATATTACCCATCAATTATTTAGCTATGTAGAGTAATAGTGGTTTTATCGGAGAAGAGAAAGGAGTGGATAAAGATGGAGGTAATTGCCTCGATTTTCTCTGAAATAGTTTTGATGCCTTCTTGAATAATTTTGACACCCGAATACATTATTTTTCACCTTAAAAATTACATTTCTCCTAATTTACTGCCAAATCAACATTACGTAGCAGGGTACTTCTCTTAGCAACTTTGAAAGTTACTCAAATTTGGCCGTCATGACGATAATATCGTCCGGATAGACTAGAACTCCCTTATCTAAGAGATTGTTTAAGGATTTTATTCATGACATTTTGAAACGTCGATGTTTCCCGACATAAAAAATACTCATACCGATTTAAAAACAAAACAGACAATTACATTAATGAATGCCTTTTTAACTATATCTTTGGTTTCGTAGGTAATTGAAAACACCCGATGTTAAACCTAGGGTTGACACAAATTTAGTATTTAATATATTTGCCAAATTTGTGTTACTGGGAATATGGGATACTGGGTAATAGCAGTTAAAATGCGATAATCAATTGCTCAGTAAATTTTTACCGTTCTATAATTAAGACATAAAAAAGTACATTTTACCTCAAATTTTAAAGTTCTCTTTTATTTTATTTTTAAGAAGTAACACATAAATGTATTTTCCAGTTTACTGAACAAAGATTTTGTTTTCGTTTAAATTGCGTATTAGCATTTTTCAGAAAAGAGATTTGATTTTTTCTTTTTAGTACTAAGAAGAGAGTATTGCAAAGGAGTAAACAGGAGATTTGAGAATTAGTTAAAAGTTTGCAATGTGAAATCACTTTCCTTATTTATTATTTAAATAACTTTAGGACATCAATATATATCTATGAAGAAAAAATTCCCTCGAATGTTCAACAGAAGTAATTTTTTTATTCTCATTTACATTTAAAGTAACATACAGATGTTGAAGAAATGAAAAAGAGCGTGTAATGATTTTTAACAATAAGTCACAGTTTTTATTTATTTAGAAGTATATCCTTGATTCCAATTTAAAAACCGTTTTCATTATTTTTAATTTTCTCCGAAAAGGCAAAAACATTTTTCATTTAAATGTTAAAGACAAATGCATAATTTACTATACTTAGTTAGTTTTCCAATATTTAAAGGTAAAATCGGCGCTTTCGCAAGTAAACACATAATTTTATTTTATTTCTCACTTGACGGAAACACTTACAAAAGAAATATTTCAAAAATTATAGTTTAAATATTTTTCAAGGTGATTAAAAGTTCTATTACCTTATCAGAATTATTACATAATACTCTCTATAACTAATTTCCAGTTTCACAATTGTGATTTATTTCAGATTTATTCGTATTTATTATGGTTAAATGTTCTTGGAATTTTCAAATATTCGTACTTTTATATAAATATGTATTTTATTGATATGTAATAATTTCTTATACTAATAAATTGTATGCTTATATATATGCTTGGTTATTATACCGTAAAATTTTACTCATGTGTTGTATTTCGTATTAAAATACGGAAAACATTTCGTTAAAAATATATATTAGAATTAAAAAAATGTTCTTGTTCATTTATGTTGTAATTCTTATTACAGGAGGAAAGTCATAATTTAAGTAGTATTATTTAATAAAAACAATAATTTGTAATTATTATTTTTCTCTGAAAAAGCATTGTTTAATAATATTTAAAATTTTGTCAAGCTTTTAAAAACAAAAATAAAATGAAATAATTTTAAGCATTTGGATTCCGAAAGGAATTTTTTTTTTCTTATCGAAAATCATTAGAAAGCATTTTTTAAAGTAAAAATGTTTTCAAATTTTCTCATTCATTTTAAAGAGGCATACTACTATTACATTTACAAACAAAAAATCGATTTTACGCGAAAAAAATATGCATGAGAAGCAATAGTGTATGAGAAATATAAAACGAACCGTATACACTAATTCTTGTTATTATGCTAGTTATGACAAAATTGTGTCAGGTGTTCTGAAGGTAAACAAAGAATAAAAGAATATTTTAAAACGGTTTGTCTAAAAATGTCATAAACTTTGTTTTCTTCTATTGAGTGCAAGATGACTTTTAGAGAACTCAATATTTTTACATGCAATTTTCATAGAATTTTAAATTATATTTATATCGTAAGACTGAACCTATTTTTTTATATTTTAGAAATATGTCGTTTGTTTTTTAAACAAAGTTGGTAGTATTGCATGTTTTTTGCAATTTCTGGAAGCTTATAATTGTTTTTGATTAGACTAATGAACAGCCATGGGTTCAGCCTTAATATATAGATATAATCCATAAATCCACAAAATTCGCAAGTAAAAATATTATGTAGTTTAAGAAATATCTTGCTGACAATAAGAAAAGCACGTTTTTAACATTTTGAGATAGACCGCTTTAAAGTGTCATTTTTATCATTTCCTACATCGAGAACATCTGACACCTTTTCTGTTATAACTAGCGTAATTATAAGACTTTTTTTTTCAGTTGTTTTAAAATGCTCAGAAAATAATATCGTTTCATATATATATATATATATATATGTGTGTGTGTGTGTGTGTGTGTATGTGTGTGTGTAATTTAAAGTCACTTTTTCAAAAAGATTAACACTAGTGTGCCCCATTAACAGTAAAATATCTATTGCATGAAGTATAATGAAATATATCTCCATTCATTAGAACGTGTAAAAATACTGTAAATTAATCTTAAAGTACGAAGTAAAAATTTTGCTTTTGTCTTTTTTTGTCTTGAAATTTTTTTGAAATTTTATTTTTTCGGGATTTTAAAGAAACAAACTGAAAAATATGAATAAAGAGTTTCTAGGCTATATGAGTGAAACGAAAATGTATGTCATATAAGAATATATACGTGTATAAGTTAAATGTATTTTATTGTGTTTACAGAATTATTCTAAAATTAATGATAGTTTATCAGTATATATTTTTGAAAACGTACAAAAAATGCTATAGAAAAAAAATTTATTTGTAAAATTAATTTTTGTTTAAAAAAGCCATTGCAAAATATCTAGGCTGAAAATTTATTAAAATAATTTAAAAAAACTGTAAAAGTATTTTTTTTTGTGAGACTAACGTTTTAAAAGAATACTCACACTCTTTCAATTTATGAACTCGATATAAATTTTAGTTTAATTATTAATAATTATTATTAATTATTAATTATTATGAAGTACTAATTATTAATAATTAATAATTATAATTAAGTACTAATTATTAATTATTGATAATTATTATTAATTATTAATTATTATTATTTTTTATTAATAATTATTAATTATTATTATTTTTTTAATAATTATTAATTATTATTATTTTTATTAATAATTATTAATTATTATTTTTTTTATTAATAATTATTTATTATTATTATTTTTTATTAATAATTATTAATTATTATTATTTTTTATTAATAATTATTAATAATTATTATTTTTTATTAATAATTATTAATATTTTATTTTTTATTAATAATTAATAATTAATAATTGTTTAATACTAATTATTAAATTTTAATTTTTAATTATAATTATTAAAATTATTATAATTATTATTAATTATTATTAATTAATAGTTATTATTTATTAATTGACTCTTTCAATCAGACGATTATCTTTATCTCTATACATGATCATATTGTTATGGGTTTTTCCGTGTTAAATGAGCAGATATTTTCTAAGTCAATTGCATGCTTTCAACTATAAAATAGGTCAAGATGTAGAAAATGTAAAATATTTGGCCGAATAGTATTTATCTATAATCAATATACAAATATTTTTTTTTCGAAAATTGCATACTCTTAAAAACATTTGTTTCTTGGATAATTACATTTTCTTATTAAGAAACTTATGATAACGGGTCCCTGTATGACCAATTAATAGCAAATTTGAATGTACTTTTATTATTATTATTATTATTATTTTTGTAAATAGTTTTAAATGCGTTTTCTTTAGTGTATGTAATGTTACTTCTTTTTTTGTGTTTTGTAAATAAATTTTTAGTTTTAATTAATTAAAATCTATTTATCTGGGATATCTCAATCTTTTATTTAATATATTTTGACAGGTAAATGTGTGCTAGCTGGCTGGTTCATAAAGGTCTCTGTTTTCACGAAATCACACAACGCTTTGGAAATTTATTAATTTTCTATGGAAAATTAGTTGGGATTTAATTAGTATTTTCAGTAACTTATAGGGAAATGCCTAACGTTGGATATGCCTAACGAGCAACTCATGATATTGAAACATTTTACTGAATTGCTACTCTCATAAATATGGATCTAGCTATAATATAGAGGTTTTCCAACCGAGTCCGTATAATGGAGCAATACTAATCATTTTGCACAGAAAGCAGAAAATATCCATTAAATATTCATTAGAAAATCATTGAAAAGGAGGCTTGCTTGTTTGTTTAGTAGTGTTTAATGACGTACATCCCGCATAGATATCAGCACTAAAATAAATAACAAAAACTTTTGAAGTAAAGACAAGAACCATCTCTAGTTTGTAATAAATTATATTCAATTAAAGAATGTATGTTTACATAAAATGCAAGCAAGCGTTCAAAGATGATTACGGACAGTAATAATATAAAATACAAGAATTAAGCATATGGGAAAAAATAATCAAGTCCGTAATATAGAGCTGTGCTAATTATTTTGCACAAAAGCGAAAAAAAAAAACATATTTATTAGAGGATCACAGAAAAGGATGCTGGTTTGTTTGTTTAGTGAGTTTTAATGACGTAAATCCACGTAGATATCAGCACAAAAACAAGATGTAAAAAGTCTTAAAATCAAAAACAACAACGTCTAGTTTGTAATCCTAATTACGTTGAATTAAGAAATGTAGGTCAACAGAAAATGCAGGCAAGTATTCAAACATGATTAATGTCATGAATAATGTAAAAGGTCATGAGTAAGTATATGCGAAAAAGTAATCAAGTCCGTAATATAGAGCAGTGCTAATTATTTTGCACAAAAGGTGCGGAATAACCATAAATATCCATTAGAGGATCACTAAAATGGATGCTTGCTTGTTTGTTAAGTGGAGTTTACTGACGTAAATCCCGGATAGATATCAGCACTAAAACAAAAGGCAAAATATGATGTAAATATCGCAAACAAAAAAATGTCTAGTTTGTAATCTAAATTATATTTAATTAATTAACAAATGCGAACTTGAAATGTAGTCAGACATTCAAAGATGTTTAAGACCACGAATAATATAAAATGCGCAGAAGTAAGTATATGCGAAAAAGTGATCAAGAGAACATACAAAGCAAAAGATACTTTTACTTGGATTTCTTAGGTTACAAGTAAAGTTAGGGAAGTATGTTGGAAATAAATTAATAAATTGAATGTCTTCCAGTTTAGAGCATTTTGATAGAATGTGTTTGATAGCCAAAGAACACTTAGAGATTAATGAAAATGTTATACCAAATGATTTAAAATAGACTAAAGTGATTATCCTTTAAATCGCTAATGATAGAAACATATTTCCAATTACACAAAGTAAACAAATGAAACACAGAATTCCGATATTTCATTTATTTTACAAACTGATGTATACATATTAATATACAAACTTTTTTATACAGTACCCTCTTCTTAAAACTTATATTTAGACAAACATTGCTCGTCTCTAAATATGACTTTAAAAAGTGCTTCATTCTTTTGCTATCAAGACAATATAACATGATTTGAATCTAATTTTCAAGATTTTCTGACCTAACTAAAAATGTATCTATCTGTTGTTAGAGCAACATAAACATTTCAGAAATTCATAATTTTTCTTTTTAAAAGACAAGTTGATCAAGGTGAGCTGTCACAATATATTTTCAAAAAGTATTTTAAATAATATCGAAACAGTCTACGTGATATTATTGTATGTTATGAGAAAAACAAAAGCACTAATTTAAGAACCAAATAATATAACACCAATACTCGTCTAATTATATAACTCCAATAACTCTAATGCTGGCAAATATTTATAAATATATTTCAAGGAATGCAATAAGAAATACAGCAAAAGTCAAATATATGACTGCAAAAATGTTCCGTGATTGATTAATAAAGGCATAGATAATATCCAACAGACTAATAAAACTTATCTTTAATAATAAGATTTTCAATAACATTTACATTTTTTGTCAGTAAATCTTTAAACTGGTTAGTTAAGTTGCCTACTTTAAGAAGACAAAATGGAAATAAAAATCTATACATTAATATTCTTTCTCGGTAAGGCCTAACCTTACTTGGGTGACGCGACATCTGATCAGACAGACAAATTTACTTAGAATATTAATCGTGCTACTGTAATATATCTAAAAAGGAAAGAAGCGAAATGGTAATTTTAAATATTACGGAAACGATTTCAATTAATAATGTTCTGAAAAGGAATAATGTCATCACATCACCAGTATACTATTGAATGGGAGTTATTTATTTATTTTATTACTATTGTGTTTGAACACTATTTTTAAAAATAAAAATAAATAAATTTAATACTCATAATTAATGTATTAAATTGTCACGATTAGTGGTAATTAATATTTATTAAATAATCACTAATTCTCTATCTCTGCGATTCCAAAACTTCACAATCTTTTCAGCCAACAATTTATTTTCTTAATTTATACTGATTTACCTAATCATCAATAAGCACTCGAAATATTACGTTTTATTTTTTTTACGCTGTTTGTGAAAAACATTTTATAAACTCGCACATTGTTATTTTGACAAATTTGCTTGAAATATTAATACTTCATTAGACTAAACATAAAAAGAGATGCTATCTGTAGCTGTGAAGTTTCTGAATTGTACATGGTTGTTTTTGACAACCTTTTCCCATTTATATCCCTTATTCGTGTATTTTGCATTCATATTCATATGCTTTTAGGCTTGAATCAAATGAATGGTATCTAGACATGAGCCGAATTCCAGAGAAGGGGCTTGAAAACTTCCCACGACATCCAACATTATCCCAGAAACTTTGCAGGATATATGGAAATCTTCATCAGCCAATAATATTGAAATTACATGTCTCAGTTTTATATCAATTTCACACCTACTGTATTCAATCACCTCTAAATGTGTTATTTTTAATTGTTTTAAAAACTAATATAAACTAGGATGCCTCTAAATGAGAGTGGAGATAAATGCATAGTGCAAACATATAGGGATATATGCAATTCATACCGTGCTTATACAGACGCTTTTCTTCAAACTATGACAAACTTACATTTCATACTCAATGATACTCTCTTGGACTAGTTCAATTATATGAGTGTAACGGCTTAATAAGCATTAATTTGGCGATAATGACAGGCTGCTTGGGCAAGATTCTTGGCGATTCGTTTTTGTCCAGAATTGTCTGAACCAATCAAATTTTATATCCTGTCTGCCGTGACTCTCTAATCGAGGTACCCTAATATAAAATACGCAAGTTTGGCAAAATTTCAAGTTTATTTTTTTCAAAAACATTTCAAGAGCTATTCCTTAGTTCATAATATCGTTTTGTACAAACATTTATAGTGTGTGTATTATTAATCTACTTTTAATTTTTTTAACAAATGGTCTATTTGACTTGGGGTTAAGATAATATGCACGTATTCAATGAATTCTGCTGTAGACACTAGAAAAATTATACTACTACTGGTGATGAGTTGCATGCAACACTAGTAGCTCCTCATTCATGTCAGATGGCCTAAAATTGCCGAAAATGCACTCTTCAGATTTTACAAATAGCCAAATAATTCTACCTGTATGTGTGTACATCAGAGAGTGCATTATGTTTTTACAATGTGGGAAAACACATGAGAGATAAAACCTAATTTATGTTATTCTTCATAGATTATTTATGAATGTTTCACAAAACAGTATACACAGAAATAATGTATGTGATCACATTATCAATGCACATCTAAATGGAATTGCATTATTCTTTTAGTACTAATAAGTTTCAAAGTATTAGATTTTATATTTGGTACTAAATACGAATTTATAAAAAATTTTTACAGTATGAAGCTTATAATTTCCACAATGTTGAAATAATTATAAAAGAAATGTTTCAGATACGACGATCTTCACTGATAACACGTATGTCTGTATGAATGTATTATATACATTCAAAAGTACATCCATTTAAATTAGCAAAATTAGTAAGATTGTTTTCTATAAGAAAAAAAGCTATTAACAGGTGTTTATATCAAATAGACAAAAATACAACCAACAATGTATAGGCATATTTTAGCAAGTATTCGTTTCTCTGTTAGATAATACACATTTCATTAAAATCACAAATTCAATCTATGAAAATCTCAAACCTTAAAATATTACGATTGTATTTCTATAACTATTGTACTTTCGTTAGCAGTAAATAATATTTTAAACATTTTAATAAATCTTCGACTACTTAAAAAATAACGAAAAATTATAAATTGATTTTTATCTTAATCAGATATAATTTCTCTATTCCTACAGTCTTTCATTTAAAAAAAAAAAACTACTCAGAATTTCAATCATGCTATACTGATAAATTTACTAAATAGGGAGTGACCAAATCATTTACGTTATAATTTTATGAATTATTTAAAATAATAATTTTTATGAAATTAATAATGTCATTTCAAAATGTATATAAAGCGTATTAATTTTTAGTGTTCTTTATCAATTTTTAGCAGTTCGAGTATAATAAAACACAGACAGACAGACGGACAAGAAAAATCTTACACTTTATTGAACTATGCTAAAAATTATTTTAAAAAAGATAGTTAATGTATTGTTCGCCCGTTTAAATCTATTAAAATGAAAATACGTAATGCTTGTACGTGAAATTAGTTAACATTGATTGTTAACTCTACTATTTCAATAAATCTGATAAATAAATAAAATAAATAAATGAAATCAATAAATAAAATTTCAATAATCAACTTAGTGAAAGAAATAGAGACAAAATAATGTACTGGAATCAATTACATGGTCAAGTACGATTTTTTTTTTTTCTGACGTGACATCAGATCATTTAGACAAATGTACTGAGAATATTAATCATACTATAGTGATAAATCTAGTCAGCGTGGAGACGCAAAATCATTAGAGTTTTACTTTTATATATCATTTCGAAATATTTTTAATAAAAGTTTCCACATAAATAATAATATAATCAAAAAATGAATATGCAGCAATTGTATGCATATTATTAATAACAAATTGCATTAATGCATTTTAAGAATATTTGAAAGTATTTAGAAAGTACAGTTAAGTTACCCATAACATTTTTTTTATCTTGTTAACATCCAAAATGTAACACATCAATGTACTCTATTTAACATTTAGTGTTAATTATATTTTTAAATAAATCTGCGAATGCATGGACTAATTCATTATTACAAACACGACTGATCTTAACTTTATTACGTGACAACTAAACATTAAGAGAAACATTAAAATATTTATCAAGCAATCTTCATATATTTTCTTACTTGTCATTTACATTATACTTTTAAGTACTTTTGAGTATTAGTTAAATAACAGCTCTTGAAAAATAATAACTTAGTCTCATTTTTAATATGTAGTTATTGTGTTTGTAGTATTATAATGAACAGCAACGACATACATCAATTTCGTGGCAATCGAAGTATATTCACGAAATATTGAATGCAGAATGACAAAAAAGCATAACATTTATTTAACAGTGTTTGGATATCTTAAAAAAGGAAATGTAGTGCATATATTTTCTTTTTTTAACCCATTAAAATCAAAATAACGCTTCAATGTACTCTGGAAATATTGAGTGTTAACACAACTTCTTCAATAAATCCGGAACTAGTTAAACAAGAACGAAAAATCATGCGTCAAGCATAGATTATGTAGCACTTTCCAACGCTTCCAAAATAATTTTACAAATCATACCGTTTAATAAGCTAAAAGATAACATCTAAGTAAACAATTTGGAAAACGCATAACATATTTAAAATTATAATTTCAGGAATTTCCAACATATACAATATTCGGAAAAATATCCGAATACTTTTATTCAGCCCTGTATAGGATCTATAGGTTTGTATATATACTACATAGGATGCTAAATTTTAGTTCAGTTAGGAAACGCGTAGCACAGTTTAAAATTCTCCATCTGGAGTTTGTCAATAAACGGAAATGTGTTCGCAAACTTTTGTGCTTCCCTGTATATGATCTTCAGAATTTATACACACCACGTAATAAACAAAAAGTGAGTTAAATTTAAAATCGCGTTCAGTAACTTAAAATGCACTTCCATTAATTATTGTTAACAGGCAGTAGAGAATTCTTTTGTGTGTCCCTGTAAATGAACGATGACTGCTATGTACACAATATTCTGTAGTAAGCCTCTTGTAATGCACATTAGTGATATATATAAATTTCATTGCGTTTAAAATAGTGAAACATTACTTAAATAAACCGCAGACGATTTTTCTCCATAGACGTAATGTAACGGAATTCTTTTAACTGTCCCTGTAAAGTAACTATAAGTGCTATGCACACCCTATTCCATATTAAGCTTCTTCTAATGCACCTTAGTGATATATATAAATTTCAATGCGTTTAAATTAGTGAAACATTATTTAAATAACCCGCAAATGATTTTTCCCCATAGAACGCAATATAACGGAATTCTTTTGAGTGTCCCTGTAAAAAAACTATAAGTGCTACACACTTCCGTTGAAATAGGGAACATGCTATAGATGGCGACAATAACATATAAAAATTGCAGAGCAATCCGAGCATATTTACGGGAGTTAGAGCACGGACAGACGGCAGACGGCAGACGGCCAGACGGCAGACGGCCATACGGCCAGACAAACCGAAGTCATAAGCACTTTTCAACTAGGTTGGAAAGTGCTAAAAATGGGAATACAGACAAAATATTATATATGATCGCGGTCACGCATGATCTTTTCCTCTGACATGAAATCAGGTCATTTAGAGTTATGTACTTGGAATATTAATCCTGATGATCACAATACACATTCTCAGTGTGCCGACAAAAAGACATTTACATTATAATTTGATTTACTATTGAAATTACTTAAAAGTCAGTTCTCGCAGAAATATTTATGTTATCGCATAATACATTTTCGTCTGAATATAATTGTGCTATTTATATTAATGTTGGTTTTAACACATTAATATAGAATACAAAACAAGGGATTTTTATCACACTGGCCACATTTAATATTTGTAAATAAATAATGTCGAATAAAGACATTCATATCCGAGAACTTGAAAAAATTTACTTGATATATGTAATGCAGTAGTTACAAGGACATAGAAAGTATATTATCTAATCAATTTTAGACGATTTGTTAAATATATTGAGAAATTTTTAATGAACTATTATGAAACTTTATGAAAATAAAAAAGATATTAAACTTCATATTTTATAGCAAAGGTGTTGTCAGCAGGTCAATTAGGGAACAACTTGAATTAAAGATATATATTTGCAATCATGCTGCAATACAAAATGCTTAAAAGGGCTTGTGTCTGTATCACATGACTATGAGGGTCAAGTACAACATTTGTGTAAAATTGCCCATATAATCATGTAAATATAAAAGTTGCAAAAGAAAATCTTCATACTATTTCTTTGTAGCATGCACAGTTTTCAATGAAATTTAACGTCGTTTTCCGAAATCTTGACAAAGTGCAGTGGGAACAATATACTGCATTGTATAATCTAAATATAAAACATTGAATGATATTTGAGCATTAAACTAAAGATGTATATGCTACGATGTATGCTAGATATGCTAGATGTATATAGTGATAAAACAGAACACATAAAGGCTTATGAAAAAATTTTAATGTAAAAATCGAAATGTTTTGAACGCACAAACGGTAACATTTCCAAGATAAAAAATGATAAATAAAATTTCTCGCAAAAGTTTTTGAAAATAAACTTGATAAACATAAACCACGTGATCATTTGTATCATAAAAGCAGGTGCTTAAAAATGGGCTACTGTAAACGTGAAAATTAATATTTTCTTATTGAATGTTTATATTTGTAAAGCATTCCGTGCTATATTTTAGGTAATTCAAAAGAGGCTGATACATTACATATGTTCTCGCTTCATATTTAGATTTATATTAATTCTTTTTTTCTTAAATTGCTATTTTAATTTGTAAAGTATCTTGTGCCATATTTTAGGTAATAATTTATTTATCATAGTTTATCATTTTTTTAATCTTGAAAATGTCGCCGTTTATGCGTTAGAAACATGTCGATATTTATATTAATAGGATTTTATAAGTCTTTGTTTTATCACATTAACTATATACATCTTTAGTTTAATAATAAAGAATGATTTCTTATATATTTAGAAATTTAAAAATTTGAATGAAATAAATTTTAAATGCGTACGCGCAAAGGATAACTGGTTTTGTATTTCATAATTTAGTAATCACCTATATGGGGCAAATCATATAAAAACCTGTGAAATATAGTAAAAACTGAGAACGATATTGAAGAAACAGTAGGCTGAATTATATTCAATGGGTGGAGTGTCATAGTTGAATATTTTTTTCGAGGCCGAAAAATGCTGGGACCAGGACTCGAACCTGGGTATTTTGGCTTGCCGTAACAACGTTCTTCCTACTGACCTATCCCAACTATATCCTAACTGGCATATTTCACTTTTATTTTTTGGACAAGACTGCGAACTGCAGGCGCTAATTTTATTCATCCGATCTATAACTATACCATTTTTCATGACGAATCGGAAATAACACGGAAACTCCTGTATACCATGCAATTAGGTGATAATGAACAGAGGAAAGTATTTTCAACTACGTAACTTATATTCAGTGGTTGGAGTGTCATAGTTGAGAATTTTTCCATCAGAGCGAAAAATGCCAGGACCAGGACTCGAACCCGGGTGCTTTGACTTGCTGCGCCAACGCTCTTCCTAATGAGCTATCCAAACGATATCCTGGCTGGCATATTTCACTTTTATTTTTTGGACAAGGCTGCGAATTGCAGCGCTAATTTCATTCATCCCAGCTATGACTATAGCATTCTTCATGAGGAATCTGAAATAACATGGAAACTCTTTTATACCACGTATTTAGGTAATAATGAACAGAGGAAAGTATTTTCAACTACATAAATTATATTCAGTGGTTGGAGTATCATAGTTGAGAATTATTCCAACAGAGCAAAAAATGCCTGGACCAGGATTCGAATCTGGGTACTTTGACTTGCCATGTCAACGCTCTTCCTACTGAGCTATCCCAACGATAACCTGGCTTTTTTTAATTTGTAAAGCATCTTTTGCCATATTTTAGGTAATAATTTATTTATCATAGTTTTTACAATTTTTTATCTTGAAAATGTCGCCGTTTGTACGTTCGAAACATGTCGATATTTAATTAAAATGTTTTTATAAGCCTCTGTTTTATCACTTTAAGTATATACATATTTAGTTTAATGATAAGAAATAATTTTCTTATATGTATATTTAGAAATTTGAGCATTTGATGGAAATAAATTTTTTAAGTGCGTATGCTCAAAGGGTAATGAATTTCAGTTTCTTTCTAAAAGTGGCTGGGTGCTAAGAGATTTTCCACAAATTGTCATTTTTCATTTTTGATTTTTTTATTGCCATTTTTTTATTGATGTTTTAGTTTTCTTGTTTCAAGAAACATTAGAAAGAGCCCCTTCTAACAAGAAACATAAAAAAAAAATTATTAAAATCAAAGTATCCGTTCAAAAGCCACGCGTAGACATTTGTTAAAAATATATTTCTTTATTAGAAGTCGGTAAATTAAAAAGGCAATTTGTAGAAAATTTGAATCATGCAGTTACTTTTCGAAAGTGAGTGAAATTCATCTCACTGTATTGTCGATATCCTTCTAAATGTTTACGATATACGACTGTGCTTTTTGTCATATGTATTTGATTAAAAATATGCAAAAAAAAAAAAAAAAAAAAAGAAAAAATATATCGTTTGCGCATGTGTAGTTAAAAATTATTTCATACAGATGCTCATATTTCATGCAGTATTTGACATATTTACATTCCAGTTGTAGTTATTATATATATATATATATATATATATATATATATAGGGAATTTGTTTTTGTTTCATGGAAGTGGTGATAAATTCAGTTTGAAATCCTGCATGCTATAAACGAAATACATGCAAATATTTTTGGAATTTTTTTAAAGAATCTTTTATTTTTCCATTAATATACGTGATATTTTTACACTACGGAACAAAAATGGAGTACAGTGTCCAATAGTCATTTGTTACAGCTACAGACTATTTCAAGCATTTTATTTTATACGATGACTGGAAATATATGATTATATTTTTAATTTGTTGTTTGTCTCTCAAATGTCCCCGTGACCAAATCTTAGCTTAAATATATGAAGTAAACTATGTTCTTTACATTCCTGAAGTTCCAGAAGAATTCCACGAGTATTTATCTAGATATTTTACAAAAAGTCTAAAATCGAAAGTACGCCGATATTTTTTACAAGATACTATAGTAGGCGATAATTTATAGCTAACCAACTACGTATCTCATAAATGAATTAAAACTTCTGTATTGATGGCATAGTATATACGTGACTGACGATTAAGATCATGCTCCACAATTGTAGTGAGATGTAACACAGAATGAAATAAAAATGGCAAGGATATTAATATTAGTACCATTTTCAATAAATTATAAATGAATGATTTCAAAATATATATGCTATTATTTTAAATATAAACTAATTGCTCAATTCTCAAAAAGTTATTTAAATTAATTGAATGGTGATAAAACAAAGTGTGTTACTAAAAAGTGATTGAAGTTAAATGTAACCCTGTATTTGAACTTTCCGGAAATTATTTCTACAGAAGAAGAGAAAAAAAAAGAATTATTTGCCGTATTTAATTTTCTTTTATGTTTTTTCTCAAATAATATCGGTATAAACCCATTTGTGTAACAGTAAAAATAGTTTCCGTATAGATGTTGTGTGCATTCGGCTGTAAAAAATGTAAAACATATTTCAATATAGTTCAGTCGTCAGATACGAAGATATCAAAGACGAAAATAGATATACGGTTGTCTTATTTAAATCTATATTAAAAAAATGAGGTTAGGGTACGTCCCGATATTCAGATAGCAACAACCATTAAAATTTTAATGCTAAATACTTATCTATTAATATTTCGATCCTACAGGACATTTTGACATTGGATAACAAACGCAAAGCCATTTGTTTGAGAAATTTAGGAGTTACTATAAAAATCTAAAATTTTAAACGCTTGATTATTTTTTAAATATTTTTATTACTATATTTTTAAATAATTATTTTCCATCGCTGAATTTTTGTAGTGTTAATATTAAATATCTTTAGTGTAAATATGTGTTTTTAATAAATTTAATTTTTTAAAGTGAAATAAGAATTATAAAAATATTATTAGAAACAAATCTGAATTTTAACCTATAATTTTTTTTTTATATACAGAAATTGTTTTCGAGAGGCTTCTAATATGATAATACAAATTTTAAGCCCCATGAGATGAATAATTTCTGCGTTATTCTTAAAAAACATTAGCACAACATTTTGAGACAAAATAAATAATGAAAAAATAATAAATTCATACAACTAATAATAATAGTGTAACAGTGGTATTAAATATTTGAAAAAAAAATTTAGTCAGATTTGATATAATAATTTGATATTTAATATAATTTAAGGAAAGAAAAAATGTAATAACATTTTCGTTTTTGAGATAATATGTTGATAAAAATAATGTGATAATTTTATCAACTGATTTAATTTGAATCTTCTTTAAAAAAATAAATACCTATGCATATTTCGCAAAGTTAGCCGCTCCACTTATTATATTGTTTTTTCGCATACTTCGAATTTGTCCTTTCACTCCTAAAAAATATTATATTTCATTCTGTTTAAAAGATAATCATATAAGATTAGAAAGATATGATGAAATCACATGCAAAGTTCATTTACACAAAATTGTGAAGAAAGATAATTTTTAATATTCAGCATGATTAGTTAAATTTTCATCTAAATCAATCTTTAATATAAAGTATCTGAAATACTAAATTGTCCAATATTTAAAAAGTTTTAAAATTGCAATAATTAAATATTTATTATACAGTTTTAATGAGAATTACATTTGAATTTATGATAAAAATTATATTGATTGAATTTCTGGAGCAGAATATTTTTTAAATGAGCTAACAAAAAATGCCGATTTGCTGTTAAAACTTTCTAGAAATAAAAATAATTTGAAAAAATCTTGTATATCATTTATAGCATTTTAATTTATACCATGATAAATAAATTGTTTTTTCTAAGGTTTTAAAAAAATATAAGAATTGTTATTATTAATACCAAAAATTTAATAAAAAAAAATGAAGAATTTCCGGTGAAAATTACTGTAAAAATAAATTATTATAGCGAGAAAGTACCAAATGAAGATTTCCTTAATCTGTTTGTTCATATTCCGAACTTCAATGAAGTTTAATGATTTTTGCTCACAATTAAATTAACATTCTTGCTATAATAGAGATATTTTTAAAGGAAGCATTTTTCAGAATTTTAATGCTTTGATTAAAAGCTTTTTATTTTCAAGAAGACGGGTGGTTTTATTTTTTAATATTATTTTAAATATTTAATATATATTTTTCACATATAAGAAAACATTGTTTTTTCTTAGAAATCAATTTATTCGATTTTTTATGTGAGAATGAATAAATGACCGTTTTTTCATTTTCAATAGAAAACATATTGTATTAACTACTATAAACATATCGTAAAATTTTGTATTATATTTGATTTCGTCGCAACAGTGACAAACATTATAAATTAATAAAAGTACGATGCAGCTTATTTGCACTTTGTTTTTCCCTATAAGGATTATTTTACCCAGCGAAATATTTTGTATTGTTTTTCTTCATCCTTATGAAAAAATAATTTACATGATAAATTCAAAAATCTTGGCATTTTTTAAACTAAGCGATATTGAAAAATATTATGATCACTTAAAACGATGTAGAAATAAAAAAAAAACACTATTAATTAGCATGTATGCATTATTAGACTGAGCTCGTGCAATTGCAAAATAAACAACATTTATTTTATAATAATTATTGAAAAATGCGATGAGAACTATTTCCTCCGTCCTCACTTGCATGCAAATTATTCTTTTAGCTTTTATACTAACATATCCACTGTCACGATATGTTAATATTAGATAATTAAGAATAAGGTACTGTAATAAATCACACTATTTAATAGAATCTAAGAAAAGAGCTTTCACATATAAAAATAAATGTTGGTTTACTTTTAATTTAAATTTTTATATTCATTATTCATTCTAAACAGAACGGAATGTCAAAGAAATAACAAATTTTGCATAACAATATTTTTTAAAAACTTTTAAGTATTGTTGTAATAGAAAAACAAAATAAATTTTGTATTCCTAAAGGGAAAGTCAGGGAAAGAAAGAGAGAGCTTCTCAGCAAACACAAAGCTTTTGGAAAGCAATCGGCTTGCCACTTCCATCGGTATCAGTACAATAACTGCTGCTCAAACTGTCAGTTTTTCGGCACACCGGGCGACTAAAGTTCGGTAGATAGGCACAAAGTCGGTCCGTTATCGAAAATGCCTATAGAAATGGCGGCTTGAATTGCATACCGACAGTTATCAGTACAATTGCCGGATATGGTCCAATTTCTGCAACACCTATGGTGATGAAATACTGTGCCAGCCGTGCATCGATAACTATCCACAGTATTGTCAAATATGTTGGCATACTTGGGATCATTAAAATGCCTCCAATTTTGTAAGCGGCTTCTGGTAGATTTCTAAAACTTCTTAGTATTATATTTTTCTTAACTTCTTCGTGGTATATATCTACTAAACTTCAAAACTGGTTGTTTTTTTGTTTTATGGAAATGTGTTGTAGGCAACATAATAAAAAAAAAGTAATCGCAAATGGGAGCTCTGCTATTTAAAAAGAAAATAGTGTTTATTTTTCCAAGTGAGCAAATGCCTCCGCTCCCGGATACCGTTTTGCCCGCACTTATTTTATAAAAAACGCTCAACTGTTTCACATTATATTCACTAATTAAGCGGATACAGCATATTTAGTAATATTTGGTTGGAAAAACTTTTAATTGTGTTGGAGAGTTTAATAATTTTTGTCTCAAACCAAAGAATTTTTCTTTGATAAAAGAGTTATTTGTATGAAGCGGTAGTGTTTGTTTTTCAATTTTAGAAAATTGTTACATATTTATAATTGATATCTTGATTTTTTTAGCAACATCTCAATTCTCATTTTTCTAAAGACAAAGAATAACTATGTTCCTTGGTCAACATTTTGTTATCGAAAAGGTAAAATAAAAAGTAACTCTGTAAAATAAAAAATTAATTTTGAAAAGTATCATAAGATTCATTTAATAGATTAATCTGGAAAAAGAAGGAAAAAAAGAAAAAAAATCTTCGGAAAGAAACTGCTATTTTTAAGAATAAAGCCACGTAAATATAGAGTTTCATGCACAGTTTCAAACGTTTATGCATAATTATTTTATGTTCAAAATATAAACGGATATAAAATGTCTTTAATGTTGTTATTATACGCTAATGGAGTGAGAGTAATATGAGACTCAATCTCTAAAAATAGAATATTGCACATCATACGCAATCAACAGAAAATTATTTTATATAAATTAAGAATTTTCTTTCATTTTAGTGTAACGGAATTAATAATCTGCAAATGAATAAAGAATGAAACTGATTTCCGTATTTAATTAGTTTCAGTGTCTGGGGAAAGAAACCTATTTCGGATTTCATAATGTTTCCTAATTTAATTCACAATCATTTAATAAGAAATTCAGAAATTATTTTGTTCAGAAATATGCGAAATGCTTAGAAGATCTAATATTATTTGTTCGTACTTTTTGAATCACTAACATAACTAAATGAAGGAAAGAGGTTAAATGAACGGACAAATTAAAGTTATAAAACCTTTATACAAATTATTAAACAATTATTGTAACAATTTATTAAAAATGCAATTAGCCTTTTTCACGAACAGCTATTTTGTATATTAAGTGCACGAAACAAGACTTAATGAGTCCATATTGCAATTATAACATGTGTTTACAACAAACAAATTTTAGATGATATAGTATTTTATTTATTTTATTAATAACATTTTGTACAACCTGGTTTGTGCTTGGTAATGTACATACTTCCCGGTAGTACATAACGTAGATGAAATGCGTTTTAAATAATTTGAACTATATCAATTATGCATTCAAATAAAAAAAGATTTGAAATTTATTAAAAACAACATGAAGTAAGCTGTCTGTTTTTGTAATCTATCAATTCAAAACTTTAAAGAATCATTAATCCATTGTATGATAGAAAATACATTTTTGTAGAAGGTGTTATTTTCAAGCATAAGCAATTAATTGCTAATTGTGATAGCGATATCAGATGGTTTTATATATTTGTATATGCTAATGCAAGTGCTACTTTATATTGCTGTAGAAAAGAAATTTTTATTTTGAGATACATTTATAAAAATATTCAGTAAAATTATTTTTAAATATCATAAAAAATATCATAAAGAGTAATTGGTTGATAATGCTCTGATTGTTCTACTCGATTGTTCTGCTCGATGGTGTATTTAAATTATACAGTATTTAAAAATGGATATATGTACGATAAAAATAAAAATTATATCTCAGGAAATTCACCACGAAAAAATTTCTGTAAATATCGCCAAATTTGGCGATATTTGGTGACATTTGGCGAAAAAATTGGCTCTTAGAATCTGAAGGAATATTCTCGAAATTCCCAATAGGAATCGAGATACATGATTCAACCAATCAAAGTCCATAGAACGTTGTCGAAAACAGAATTGAACCAATCAGGGTATATAGAACTTTCTCAACACATGCTTGGCGCTAAATGAAAGACTGTCGCTAAAATTGGCGACATTTGGCGATATTTTAGTGACATTTGTCGAAAAAATTGTCTTTTAGAATCTGAAGGATTTTTTTAGAAATCCCCAATAGTAGCCGAGATACATGACTCAACCAATCAGAGTACATAGAATATTCTCAAAAAAAATAATTCAACCAATCAGGGTACATAGAACTGATTGTTATATGTTGAACAGAGAATTTACTGTCGTATCCAGTTGAAAAAAAAAAGTTAATTTTAACTGAGAATTACTCGGTTTTCAAAGCTGGTATGATGTATATATACGACATATAAAAACGTAAATAATGTTTATATAATGACGTATATTTGGCGCATAAATGAGTATTTGGAGTGTATATATGTGTACATATGATGCATATATAAGCTTTGCGATGATCTTGGCGAAATTCCTTGGCAACCTTGAAAACCTTGGTATAATCGGAATTGTGGGGGCCGCTATAGCACGAAAATACCGAAATTTATATGTCATGCTTATATTGTAGTACATTACATGATTGGTACGTTAAATATTATATTTAATGAAACGAAAAAAAAAATTAACATTATTTTTGTCGAATGAAATTTTTGGTCAGTGTCAAGTACTACATCATTTTCCGTATAAGTTTAACAATTAAAAATAAACGTTTTTTAAAATGCTTCATTTTATGTAACGCTTCCTTAAAGATTATTTATTTAAGAAGTAAAACTGCCATTTTAAAATCTAATTCATTTGAAACAATGAATTTTATACTCACTTTTGTTTTATTAAAACAAAAATCTCTGTCAAACGTAGTGGGATACACAAAGTGCGTGCAGTGTTACCTCAATATTTGAATATAAAATTTTACCTTATTTAAACGCAGGAAAAAATAATACAAATTCTGTGATCAAACGAGGTGTCTGCAAATTCTGCGATTGAAATATTAAATATAAATATTCGTATCTAAAATAGGGGGTTTCAAACTACTTGATAATTTCAGTGATTGTACGCATCTTGGATACCGTAAGGATATTTTACATATATTTCCGTTACTGATAAGAGCTAATCTTGAAACAACACCGGATGTTAGTGAATTTACAAAATACATAAAACGCAGGATTCAAAGTATTAACTTCTTACAAGGATGTGATTGATTACTGATACATAATTTTGTCACTGTAATTTGAAGGATATTTTTATCTTTAATCTTTTATGAACTTTAACATTTTATGCTCATGTGAAAAAAAGTTGAATGAAAAGGGCTCTATATTAAGGTAAAAAGTGAAAAACCTTTCATTCTAAGCTTTTATATTGCCGAAATTTGCGTCAAGGCTTTATTAGCATGTTTTCGAAGCTTCAAGTATCTTTTTTGTTTGTTGTATATTCTGAGATAACTTAGAATAAGGAATTATGATGCATTTTATTATTCTATGCCACAAAAATAGTTTGGTTATAAAATTACTTTTAACCCAGAATACTCCTATTTAATCATAATGCTTTGATGTTTACAAAGCTTATTAAGTTAAATATTTCCTTTAAAGAACATTACTATGAAGTTTACAAGTAACAATAGTTGCTTTTTTGTATGAAATTCTATTACTTTTACAAGACAATATGCAAAAGAAATAATTTCAATGTTGTGCAACTCAAAACAATTTTTTTCATTTTGCTGGGGAGATGTTTCAATAAAATATTTCTAAATGTTTCACTTCATAAATTATGTGCATTGTATAAAGATACAATGTATTTATTTATATATATACACCGCTAACCAGGCCCCTACCTGCCCGGCATGAGTGCCTAGTTTTACGAGTTAATACCTGGGAGCGGTGCGGAAATCGCCTGATCACAGCATGGCTGTGATCCACCTGACTATAGTTTTGTTGGCATCGCTGCACTGCTTGCTCTCTACTGGTTTGCTACTGTTATCTTTGTTTGACGGTTCAGGGTTTCTAATTAACTTTGTTGAATTGACAGATTTTTTTTAAAAAAGGCAAACATTAAGGCAGAGAAATTAAGTAGTCTCGTAATTTAGAACCTTAATCAGATGACGAGACCTTCACCTGACTAGGCAACACCCAGAGGTATAATTCACAGGTAACATAGAGGACTTTGCACCCACGACGGATTTTACATGCACCAGTCGCCTTTAGCTTACATAGATTTACATATTTGTCGTCTCTGTTGACTGGTCACGCTCATGGTGGGTTGTCGCTGTAGTGTTTATCGCCTTTTTTAGGGGGCTGATTTCACTTTTCGTTTTCATTTGTCTCTGACAGAGTTTTTTGCCGTTTCTATGGGCTCACCCCTGTTGTGGGTTGTTTCTGTCAGTTATCATTCGTTGGGTTTTGTCTCTTTCTTGATAAATTTATACCTATAGCGTGTGCTAGAGCTGGTTGTCACATTTTGATACTTGGTCTTCTTTCGAGAGTTTCGCTGATTATTATGTCACAATCGTGGGTTTTGTCACATTGTAACTTTTGTTACTGGTGGTTGCCACATTTCTGGATGTTGCACACTCATTTTTGTCGTTTTTTGTCACTTTAACTCACACGTGCATTATAGCTGGGGTTTTGATTTTTTTTCCTTCGTGAATGCGCTTAATGCGACCAGTCCATTGAATCCTAATGGCTATTATCACTGCTTTTGAATTTTGTGCAACTTGTTGATTTGTTATATGAGAAACTTGGCGCACTAATGGAGTAGGGATTGTTCCGTGGCCGTTAGTCTGTCATATATCTATGAGGTTGTATTCACTTGATGAGTCACTATTTTTTGTTCCCTATTCACTTTTAGGGGACATGATTGATTGCTAATACGTGAGTTTAGATACTTAATGTCAAGGATATTTCTTTCTATCGCTAATGTTTTATGAATGTCAACTTCTTATACGTTTTTATACAAACGTGCTTGCTAAAAAATTGAAGAAAACAGGATGCAAATACTTTATTAAACAAGGAAACATATATACATGTTTTTAAATCTTCGCAGTATAACATAACAAGACATCAATAAAATGCTTGTAAGTTTTATTCAACTTGTTTTATACATTATAACATTCGAAGATAACAACACCGTATATTGAATGTTGTTATCTTTTATTATTTTGCGTAGTGCAAATTGATAGGTATTGTAAGATAAACTTATTTTTAAACTGCAATACTTGTATTTAGTCTTATTATTTTTATTTCTTCCTAGTTTAGAATGTATAGATATTATCTTTAAAAATATCATTTGGAAATACAGAAATTTAAATTTATGTAATACGTAACACTAATATTGATATATTATTTCACAAACAAAAAATTTTGAAAATATATTTTTTTATAACAGGCAAATTCAACATATTTTTTATTTATATATTAAAAATTCTAAATGTTTTAACACAACATTTTAAAAATGTAATTTCCGGGTAATGTGTTTAAAAATAACGGTATTAATTTTATTTCCCTTTTTTTTATTCATTTCAGTTGCAAAATCCTAAGTGCTTACAGCGCGAGCAAATCTGCATCAAAGCTCTAATTATATCTTTCGTAATTGTCAGTAATTCTTAGAAAAAAAATGAAACTGTTCTTTGTTTCTAACCTTAACACATAATTTAATCTAATATATATATATTAATATATATATGTGTGTGTGTGCGTATTTAACCTACACATGTATCTTATAGAGAGCCTTTTTCTTTGAATTAACTACTTTAACACTAGAAAGTCATGCTCCGAAATACTTACGGGAAAGATAACACTTCTTCTCACAGACGACACGTCGTTCATATCAAAGTTTAAAAAAAATATAACCTGTGGTGTCTGCAGGCAATTTAATATTTCTTGATCTTTAATTTAAGTAAAATCATATTTTATTGAATCTCGTTGCTTTCTTTGTATGAATTTGTATAATGTTTACTTCATAACCCCCGACAAAGCAAACAATACAAATTCCACAAAATTTACATTTTCAATGTTAAAACTATTCCGAGATGAGGGGTTGTATCCAAATATAGTAGTACGTGCAATATTGTGTACGCTATCTTGGTACTAATCAATAAATATTTGATACAACCCCTCATCTTTTTACTTCTTTTTGGGAACCACGAATTTCGAGCTTATTCTATCGACGATAATTTTCAGAATTTTCAAGCTATGATTTTCAGACTTTCAAAAAAATTACTCTATATACTTAGCTAATACATTATGCATATTATATTTTGATTGCATTCGCGCATGCGCAGTGAAACATTTTTTAGTAAACCTGCTCATTTTTCATCCAATTTTTACTATTTTTTAATTCCGATTGCAGAGTATTATATACAATGTTATTTGACATATTTTCTCGAAATAACTTTCTTTTTATATTAAGAACTCTGCCAATTATAAGCAAAAAACTTGGTGAAATTTGGGACTGTTTTTTTTTAAACCTTAATTTATCTTTGAGTATACATGCTATCCTCATAAAAATGAACACAGTATATTACAATAGGCTACTTATTAATAATCTCGAGTTTGAACACTTTTGCTACATTAGTTTTTACAGGGTAATCCAAAAGATATTCGTTCTTTTTCAATTTGTTGACAGTGCCCTATGGGGTTTCGTGAAAAAATCTTCGCGGATATATATAACCTATACTATACTGTTTACACACCTGCAGTTTTAGGTTAATTGCTTATGTATTTTTCTAGATAGTTAACAAAACGTCTAAAATCGCAAGTGACCGGTCACCTTTGGCAATATAGTGTAGTTCTTAATGTTGTATGAAGGTACTGAAATGCCCATTTTGTCTTGGCATGAGGTAGGCAGGACGGATTTATTTGTCACGAACATAGTCCAACAAACAAATGATTATCATTCTATGGTTAAAAAGTTACAAACACTAAACACTAACAAAAAAGAAATTTCATGAGCTAATGGGCATTGTAGTGTGAGAGCGACATACCCAATTTACATCTAACTTAAAAATATATATTTATGTATTTAGTGGTGAATACACATTAGTGTTTTTCTCTTTTAATATATAATTGAGAATTATTGCACAATACATTTCCATGTACGATATATTACTTTTTCAATACCTGTTTAGGTTGACCAAAAAATAATAATCAAGCCCGGAACAGATTTATTCTAATTACAGAATATGTAAAGTTTAATTTTGATAATAATTTAATTTTGTTTCGTAATAAAATTTCAGAATAGCAAAACAAAAATCTCAAAACACGACAATTTAGTTTTAATTACAATGTTTAATTGAATATTATTTTATGTAAATCTTAATTACTTTTAACTGATTAGCTTAAAAAAGTTATGTTATCATTTCTAATTCATTGTTTTGTGTTTTGTCATTTGTTAAAGTAAATAATTTAGTGTTTCAGAAACAAGCATATTATGAAATATTTGCTTTTAAATACGCGATTGCGATATTTTCTTCTATTCACTAAACATGCATCATCCATTTCATTAAAAATGCATTGAAAATTATACCCATTTATGCAAACCTACATGTCTTTGTATTGTATGCGTTTATCGGATTTATAATTAAGAAGAATTGGTATTATAAAAGCGTTTTAAGAAAGAAAAAAAAGTGACATTACTTTTTCATGTATTCTGGTTTTTGTGAATGTCTTTGGGATAATTTTCATAAAAGAACGCTTTTAGTAAAAAACGTAAAAAAGAACTTTCTATTAGAAGAGGCAGTAGCTAATAAAGTAATACTTTTATATTTCAGCATAGTAAATTAGAACATATCATTCAATATTCATTGTAAAACTTCCAGTTTGTAATTGATGCAATTAAAAATTTATTATACGTTAAAAGGTTATGTGAAAAAGACGTAATCAAATAAAATGATTTTTATTTTAATGCAGAGATATTGACTGTACAGGTTTTTTTTTTTAAAAGGATGTTAAAGTTTATTAATTATTTATATTTAAGTTTAATAATATTATATGTAGCAAAATATTTTTATAAAAAGATATCAGCAAATCAGTTATTCAAAAAATTTGCAGTTTCATTATATTTAACGTATACTCTAATTTATTTTTAATACTTTTTAATTGATCATTGTTATTCGAATGTATACAATAATTAATAATTAATTATTTATTTATTCTCTTTTTTATGACTATGAAACATTTCATATAAATTATTTCATGAATATCAAATATTTGAAATTTGAGAAAAAATTCATATTGAATAACTGTTTTCAATAAAATTTGAAATATATATGTATATTATTAACTGTATTTAAAAATTCTCGGTATCGCTTCATAAAATTACTCTCATCTGAAAGGGAATTTTGGGGATTTTTTAAAGGGACGCTAAAAAATAATATTTTTAACTTTCTGTGTCACAAAGAATGGTAAATATGTCATGATGGTATGAATACCTGTAAAAAAAAAAAAACGTTTCATGAACATAGATATAGAATTTCATTAAAAAATTCAATAACTGCATGCAATAATTAAATCAATAATGTACTCAAAATAATTTGGAAAAAATAGCCGCATGAAAACACAGTATAAGATTTATTTCATTTCATATGCAATTTCGAGAAGAAAGACAAACAAAAAATTAGTATATTTCCTATCAAAATGTAATTTCATGTTATTTTTTATAACTAAATTAAACAAGAAAAAAACCCACATAAAACTATGTGATTTATTACGATATTAATTTTGTATAACAAAAATGAGAAATTGGAAGGGATTCTTTTTTCATTCTAACTATATAAACGTAATTAAATTTCGCAAACGCCCACGGTATTTTCTAATAAAAACAAACATAGCTTAAGAAAATCAATAACTTTTAATATCCTTAATTAAATCTCTTTAATTTTGAAAATTAATAAATAAAACTGTAAATGAATCAGATTTTTTGACAAACTTTTAGGTTTAAATTAAAAATATCAAAAAAATGTTGTTAATATGCCTGACGTTAATTAGAAATTTTAGATTTTTTTTATGAAAGTGTTTTCTAAAATTTTATGTATAATGTTTGCTATGTGTGGAAAAAAATATTATGATGTATAGAGAAGTTTAGTATGAATGATAAAGAATATATTTTCAAAGCAATGCAATTTTTTTTAAATCCCTGTATTGCTTCAGAAGGTATTCTTGTGCCCTCGAAATTTCTTTTTTATATATAAATGCTAGATTGCCCGCCCAGCGTTTTAAACGAAATTCTTTTCACGTGAACCAAATGTTGTCGCGCCCCAACCCCCAGCCATCGACAGATTACACCTGGGGTGAGGGGGGCAAGCGCGCTTCGTTTTTTTTTTCTTTTGCGAACGAAACTCGAATTTGTAAAATTTTATATTTATTAAAGAAAAGTATTTTCAAATAAAAAAATTTCAATGTTATAGGTATTGCGGACTCAATTTCTGACATTTAGACAGATTAAACTGTTAATTTTGACCAAAAGTTCCTGATAAAACCTAAATAATATAAAACACGCACTATCCCCTGATTATTTTATAACGCGAAATGATACGTTGCAGTGTATTGACAACCTGTATTGAATATTTTGGCTTTTTTTAAACATTTTTATATATAAACTTTATAATTTTGTTAAAGTGTAGAAGGTAGTTTGATTAAGTTGAGTTATTAAATAAAGTACTTGATAACTGATGATTCTTTGTTAATGCGTTTTACATATTTAGCGTATTATTTAATGACTTCATTAGCTTTTTCTGTCACAATTTATTCATTAGGTCATTAAATATTTTTGTTATATTTCTTATTGACAACAAACGACATTTCCAAACATTTTGAAAAAAGAAAAAAATAAATAAAATCAGTATTTTTTTCCTTTGCTCTATATTTAAGCATGAGAGCTATTTTAGCTTTGCGTCATTTCTGTACAAAACTTTCAGAAATTTTGGTGTTGCTTTTTAATAATACACACGAAGAACTTTGACCAACAAAATTACAATTACAATCTGATGCTTTAACTCACGTTATTTAATCTATAATATGTATCTGCTGTCAAATTTGAATATTTGAAAATTTTTAAGGTTAGAGATTTTTTGGGTTATGGGTTTAGAAAATTATTATATCTCTTAATTTTCTCGTAGGAAATACAAATCTTCCACAAATTAAAAATAATAAAACTACGGATGTTCAGTTTTTAAACTGCTGTATATGCATTTTCCTATACACAGATTTTGAAGTGAAATAACGAATAAGAAACGTGATCAAACTTTCAAGGTGGTTATTAATCTTAAACGCGTTTTGGTAGTCTTTCTATCATATATGCAAAATACTAATGCAGCAAAAGATTGAAACGTAAGTTGATTTTTTTCATTGTATAACATAAATAAATATATAAGGAAATTAAATACGAAGCTACATACTCATATTTTTCATAGCTACATGGTTGCTAAGAGCAACTTTTATATTCTAGACGAGAAAAAAATATTAAAATGTTTCTTTATTATTATTTTATATAAAACAGTTTTAACATTTAACTTTGTCAATCTCGATTAAATATGTTTAAAACTTCTATCGTTAGGCTTTGTTTTCAAAATTAATAGACATCTTCGTAGGAAACTTGTTGAATTTTTTATATCGAGATTTCATGTTTTATTGAATAATTTATTGCGGAAACTTTTTACAGATGTAGACTATAGATATTATGATAAATTCATAGAGTGCAAAATGCGCAGATTTACTAAAAATATTTAAAGTCCGTTAATCAAGTACTTCCCGAAATACCAACTGTACATTTTATTCCTGACTTCAAATACATTAGTTAAATTTTTATTTGATCGAATTTCTATAAATTCGCAATAAGAAGAGCCCCGAAGAGCTCTGCAGGCCTGAGACTTTGCAGTAAATTAAACTGTTCTATATAATATAATGGCAAGAACAGTAGAGTCCTGATTATCTGAATTAATGTGGACCAAACTCACTTCGTATAAGCAAAAAAAATTCGGATAAACAGAATTTGCATAAATAGGCACTAACTAAGGAAAGGAAATATTAAGTTATGCATAATTTATGAATTGTTACAGTAATACTTAGAGTTCTTTTGATGTACATTTTGAATACTTTTATAAAAATGAGAAATAAAATTGTTCGTTTGAAGGTCTTGACATTTTATTTCTTTATTGTTGGATGATAAATGCTAAAATGTTACGCCATTGTATTAGTGTCATCAGACTTAAAGGTTTAGCTTCTTCTTGCTGCTCAATGTATTCAACAGTTTTTTTAACCCGGCAGTAGTCGCACGTTGGCCATTTCCCAAATTTGCTGTCTTCCTTTATCTCATTTCCCCTTAAAGCTACAATAATGAAATGCAGTGTAGCTGACCTTGGCCGTTGGTTCTTTTGTGTACTAAAGTTGCAAGGCATTCCAGCGTTTTCTCAGAAATTTATTGCATTCTAAAGTTGAAGTCGGTCTAAAAGACCGTGGCGTGAGCACTGCGGTTCAAGTAATTTTTTCCCCTCCCAGTTCTTCATTCCCGTTTCCGCGGATTTCTCGGCAGGAAAGTTTCTGGGAAGGGTTCGATTCTAGTTTGCTCTTTCATTCTTTTTTCATCTTCCTTTGAATAAACTGTTATTTATTATTATTTACTTCATATATACGATTATTATTTACTTCATACATAAGAAGCTTCTAACAAGAGGTGTGACTCAAGAGGCCTGCCTCTATCCTGAAATAAGTAATAAATGGATCTTCATAAATTTTCATTTCAAAAAGGGCGTTTAAGCATAAAATCGCTAATAATGCCACCTTCTCCCCCGCACCACATACACACACAGGCAGCACACACACACACACACACACACACACACACACACATACACACACACACACACACACACACACACACACACACACACACACACACACACACACACACACACACACGCACAAAAACTGCTGCCTTTATATTAATAATTTCAGAGTAAGGAGTTTTATCTTCTTTTTTATTATTTTTATTTAGATATATTGTAAGCAAAAATAATAAAATAGGATATTGATGTCAGTTAGTCGATGCAGATGTTTTTTTCTTGGGGCCCATTTTGTGAAAAATAAAAATTAATTTTGTGCAATTTATTATATTTTTGTGACAAATAACATTTTGTAACAAAAGATGAAATCGAGATACTGAAATTTTAACCAATAATTTATTAATAAGTTATTTAAGTCCTTCTGCTATAGTTTTCCTTTCTGGTGATCTTGTTTAGTTTGCAAATTACATATTTACAAACGTAACAAAATAAAATTAATTAATGAAGAGTACGTTTTTATAGAACGGAATTTTATGAAGGTGCTTGTGTTAATAAAAGAAATTTTGTGAAGGTCAGGGGCTCTTTTATGAAGAGGATTTCTGCAAAGGGACCTATTTTATTAAGAGGAATTTTGCGAAGGATCCTGTTTTCTTAATTTTATGAAGGGTTTTGTGTTAATAACAGATTTTTTGTGAAGGTGTGATTTTTTATTAAGAGGAATTTTGTGAAGGAGTTTGTCATATTACATGGAATTTTATGAAGGGGATGGTAGGAGGAATTTTGTGAAGGGTCCTGCTTTAGTAAAAGAAATTTTGCAAAGGGACCTTTTTAAACAGGAATTTTGTGAAGGCCCCTGCTTTTGTAAGAAGAATTTTGCGAAGGGACCGTTTTTAACAGGAATTTTGTGAAGGGTCTTGTTTTATTAATTTTATGAAGGATCCTTTGTTAATTAAACAAATTTTGTAAAGAGGCCTGTTTTATTAAGAGGAATTTTGTGAAGTATTTTGTGAAGGAGTCTGTCTTATTAGATGGAACTTTATAAAAGGCCTGCTTTATTAAGAGGAAATGTTTATTAAGAGACTTTTTTTTAAGAGGAATTTTGTGAAGGATATGTTTTAATTTTATGAAGTGTCATGTGTTAATTGAATAAATTTTGTGAAGATGCCTGTTTTATTAAGACGAATTTTGTAAAGAATATCTGTCTTATTACATGGAATTTTATGAAAGACCTGTTTCATTAAGATAAATTTTGTGAAGTATCCTGTTTTATTACGAGGAATTTCGTGAAGGGATTTGTTTTATTACATAGATTTTTGTGAATAAAAAATAAATAGGTCCCAAATTTTGCCTGGATCTACCCCTGGTTATAAATAACATGTCCTGAAATACACGATTGAATGAATATTTAAATTGCATAAATGAATAATGTAATCTGTCTCTTTTCAAGTTTAATTGGCTCTTAGTTCCAGTACACTGTCAAAAACCAGCTTACTGCGGTTCTGACTTTAAAAATAATTTATCCCTAACACGATTTCAAATTCATAATTGAAAATTTATTCTAATTAGTAATTGATTGTGTCTTTATAACATCAATCAAATTATTTAATAATTTTTATTCTTTTAATATATCAGGGGTCGATACAGGAAAAATTTGGGGCCTATTTATGGCCCCTTCAAAAATCCATTTAATAAGACAGGCTCCTTCACAAAATTCTTTTTTATAGAATCCGCCCTTCACAAAATTCCTTTTGATAACATAGAGCTCTTAACAAAATTCCTCTTTATAAAATAGGTCCTTCAGAAATTTCTTCTTGATAAAATATAACCCGTCACAAAATTCCTCTTGATAAATCAAGAACCTTCACAAAATTCCACTCAATAAAAATATACTCTCCATTAATTATTTTTATTTTATTAGGTTTTAAAATGTGTCATTAACGATAAAACAAGTTCACCAGAAACGAGAACTTTAGCAGAAGGAACGAAATTATTAAATGCTTGGTTTGAATTTGAGTAGCTGGATTTTTTTCTTTCATAACAAAATGTTTTTTTTCACAAAATATATAACAAATTTCGCAAAAATATGATACATTTCACAAAATAACTTTTATTTTTCACAAAATGGGTCCCAAGGAAAAAAACCTGCGTCGACTCCTGTATATTTTGTAAATATATATATATATTAAAATATTTATTTAAATTTGAACTGAATATACTCTTAAATAAAATTCTTAAATTACAGTACTTAAATATATTCTTAAACATATCTGAATATATTCTTAAATAAAATTCTTAAATTATAGTTCTTAAATATATTCTTAAACATATCTGAATATATTCTGAAATAAAATTCTTAAATTACAGTTCTTAAATATATTCTTAAACATATCTGAATATATTCTTAAATAATAGTTTCTGTAAAATGTATCTTTTCAAATTCAATCAGTATTTTCCCCTTGTGTTCTCCGTTTTCGATCATATGGTAACGCCGGCAGATTTCCCCTCTGTTTTCGGGCTACTGGTAACGGAGGCAAATGGACCGAGCGCGACTACTAGTGTTTAAAAAAAAGGTGCGACTACTCTCGGGTAATTAAACGGAAATTCGTCGTTTTCTTCTTATCATCATCACTGCTCTCAGGTTCGTGGTTTTCAACAAAGTATGTAATCACGTAATGTGGAATTTCTTCTTGTTCGTCTGTGTTCATCCATTCAGCACTTCAGAAAAACTTTCAAAGGTATAACAAAGATTCGTCATCACCAGCTTCATTTATATTATTTTACTCTTCTGATGCCATAATCTTCCGCCACGATTTCTGGTTGTTCACTTCCCATGTTTCAGCAATCTAATACAAAACATCCTTCAGTATAATCTGTTTCAGATATTCTATAACTCACTTTTATTCAAGACCCTCATTCCGCTTTCTTCACAGTTTCTTTCTGTAGCTTATTTTTACGTTTTTAAGAACACCTTGATCTATCAGTTGTAGTAGTGATGTCCTGTTTAGAGGCAAAAAATATGCTTTGATCTAACTTTTGATTACAATATTACTGAAGTTGAAATCCCCGAACTGTAGGATTACGAAAGATTCATTGTCAATGAAGTGCTAGGTGAAGATGAAAGAGACGTAGTTCTAATTACTTCGTGTGCGTTAAAAATATTTGCGGTGCTAAGCAAGATTTTTTTTGCGCATTTAATACGTATTAACATTTAAAAATTACGAAAAATTTGGAAAAAATGTTTTTGATATAGAATTTTGATTTTTTGGTCGAAATTGCAGAATTTTTTTTTTTAGTAACTCGGATAATCGGGACTCTACTGTATAAATATGACTAGCGAAAAATTCGTCATTAAAAAGCGTGAAAAGCATACTTTTGTATAAATAAAATTATGAAATTTTAAATGAGAACGCTATTTTAAAATAAAATCTAAGATATCCCTTTTTCTCTCTTAATTTTCTGTTTCATTTAATTTCAATTTCGATGGAAGAACCACTAAAATATTTGAAATAATTACTAAATATTTCTACATATGATATTTTCAGCCTCTACATGAAAATAAAAGAATGTAAATAATTGCAAATTCAACTTATGTAAAAATCTATTTTTTTCTGACATTTCATTATTCTTAGAAACCTTACTATATCTGTATAATTAGGCGGAATTTATATAAATGTTACTGTAAATTTATTTTGTATTTCAAAAAATAACGAAAACATTATTATTATTTGTTACATTTAAACTTTCACATAAATAATAATGCCATAGCTGTTAAAATAAAATCGTAAATAAATAGTGGTTTAACTACAAAACTTGAATAATACATTAATTCCCATTTATTTTTTTATGATTAATTGTCGGAAATATACATTTCTAGTTTATCACAAATTAATCTAATTATCCAAGAGATATAGCATAGGTTAATTTTAAACTATTTTTTAACTAAAAACTCTCGACGGTTAATTTTCAAATTAGTGCAGCATTTAATTCTCATCTGCTTTACCTCATGAGATATACTTTTTATTCTAGTGGAATGAAGCATTTATTTTAATTTGTACGTTACATTGTTTCTGGTATTTTTATATAAACAATATGAGTGGAATAAATTAAAACGTATTTAACACTACGTCTCGCCATAAAAGAACATTTTTTTTTAAAGGAAAGTATGTGAATTATTTAATTATTCTCAAAGGTATTAAGTAAGTTAAATGATAAAAATATATTAGATTGTTACATCACTTAGCAGAATTTAAATACTTAAAACAAAAATTATCTTACAAGGAGACCACTAGACTTTCGATTTGTCGAGCACAATGCTGGTTAGTAGAAGACCAAAGATAGAAAATAGTACTACACCTTTCAGGGACAAAGTATTTATATTGCTAAAATGTTGAAATGATTAAATGACACAAATATTTACGAACGAATTTATCCTAAAATAAGTAAAAGATTTTCTTTACACGCATTATAAAAAACAAAATTTTATTCATAAATTCTAGTGTGATTGTGTCATTCGGATATTAAAATTAAGAGGGATATACAATATCCCACTGCCTTTTAATGGGTTAAATTAGTTTGCCGCCAACTCTCAAAAATAATAAAAAAAGAAAACTGAATTAAAAATCTGGCAAAATATCTTACATCTATTTAAAATGTTTTATCGCATTAGAGTGAAAAGCTCCATGGCCGGGTGATCAGATCATTGGATTTGTGTCTGCACTATATGGAATATATTATGGGGTATTTCGAATGTGAATTTTTGAGGAGAATGTATAGCATATTATACGATGTAAAAACTCAGTGGAGAAGATACAAAAATGTAAACTACGAGGGTAAGTCATTAAGTAAGTCACAAAAGATAATTAAATAATAACTTACAGTGATATTCACTTCAAAACTATTTTTATTTCTCAACATATTCTCCACCAATATCTCCTGAAATATCTCTTCTGCACTTATATCACCGTTTTATCACTGCCCAAACAACAGCTGCATAAGATTATTTGGGTTGCTGTCTCAGCCGCATTAGGACTTCAAGTTGAACACAAGAGAGAATTCAAATGTTTGGTTGGCAACTTCTTCAACATCCACCGCACACCTTCGACGTAGCCCCAAGCGATTTTCATTTGTTTAGGCCACTAAAAAACCATCTTGGAAGCAAGATAATGTTCACAGATGATGAAAAGGTTCAACTCGAAGTCCTAATGTGGCTGAGACAGCAACCCAAAGAATCGTATGCAGCTGTATTTGGGGCACTGATAAAACGGTGATATAAGTGCAGGAGTGATATTGCAGGCGATATTGGTGACGATTATGTTGAGAAATAAAAATAGTTTTTGAAGTGAGTATCATTGTAAGTTATTATTTAATTATCTTTTGTGACTTACTTAATGATTTTCCCTCGTATTTAATAGCAATTCACGATTTTATTCACAAACAAATTTCAGTACTTCGTGCAATCATAACACAAGGCAAATACAATTATAAAACGTATGTAATTTTCCCAAAAAAAATAAATTTTCTAGAAATTAATTATGTTCATTTGATTTTTATGTTTCACCAATTTGTTACAAAAAAACGTATTTTTAATAAACATTTTAGAAGCTACTTTTATCAAATTTTAATACTATTGTATTTTAATTATAGAAATAAATCTGTCAGTTTTATTAATACAAAAATTCAGTTTTACCAATAGCATTCGATGCATCATGAAATATATAAGGCAGCTGATGAAACATTATTAAATAAAATAAACGGTCCAGTGCTAGTGTTACTAGCTCACAAATTGTTCCGTATAGTATATTTATTCCTAACTAACTGCAATATTACAATATATATATATATATATATATATATATATATATATATATTATTAAACTAATAACAAGACTTTGTATAAAACTTGGAATTATTCTATGAATTATTTTTTTTAATAATTGCCTTCAATAATTGAATTCAATTGGAATGAAAAACGTTGACTATTTATCACTATGATTCGTCTTACTTAAAACAAATACCTTGTACAAACTTTAAACTTGGCATTGTGCCAAACGCGCTTCGAAAGGAAGTTGCAAATATGCAACGCTACATTGGTCGTCACATCATTTTTCTAGCCAGGTTTTTTATTAATATATCGTCTAATTACCAACAACTTTCTTAAAATTTCATTATAAACAATATTTGGTTGATTATTCGTTGACATGTACTCGAGCGCCTCTCCATTTCCTTGCTAAGCGCCTTAAAGTAAAGTACCTGTCTAATGGTGAAATGCGATTTTCTAAAAAACTATATGACCTAAGATAAACACTATAGTTTTCCTGCAAGATTTAAATATACTCCTACTAATCTCTATTTTTTTCATAATTTTAGTTCCTTTAGATTTGTAAATAGATGTAGGCGAACATATTTTTGCAGTATATTTTCGACGATATCTCTGAAAATATAATATCTAAAATTAAAATAAATATATTTTTGAGTTCGGTGTTACATCTTCTGAACAATAGCTCACATGATATACAAATTAATTCAAGCAACTTAATTACTCCCCTTAAGCGTATCTAAAAATATGTGTGAATGGCTAATTGATAAATATGTGGATCAATAGTCTTTGTAATTGTGGACCAAGCTTGAACTTTCCACGTTCCATATTTATCCAGAAAAACGGCTGTGAAAGACAGACAGACAGACACGAGAGATCGTATAATGATTCCGTTTATACTTTTATTTACCCAACATACGTAGTATAGGGTAAGTCTTGTAATCGTTTTAAAAATCTAGAAATTATTTTTGACAGATTTACACGTTTCAGACACTGGAGATTCCGAAAAACTTTGTTTTAGAAAAAAAGTTGCCGTCCTTCTGTCTGTCTGTGTATGTGTGTGTGTATCTATGCATGTTTCTGTAAATGCTCTATCTCCCGACCAAATTGAGATAGAGACTTGAATTTTGGTATGTACTTAGTACGTAATAATGAGAAGAAGCTTATTGAATTTCAGTAACCTCGATTATCCGGAGCTATTTTTTTCGGAAACTCGAAATATTCATTCTGATGAAAGGTATATACAAATTTTTGAAATTGTTTATATTAAAGAGTAAATATAAAAGACAATATGACGTCATCAAGCCACGATTTTATTCGAATTGCAATGCATTTTATAAATAGTTTACATGTTTTATTTTCATATTTTATATTATGAATATCTATGATGGTTAAGTATTACGGTGGACCCCAACGAGTAGTTTAACCCATTTTCGGCCAAAGGTGCGTAAACGCACCATTTCAATAAATATTTTTTTATTAACACTGTGACGTATATTTTTCGCTCATTTTATTTTTCTGCTATTTTGAAGGGTTCGAGACATCTATAAAATATTAGTAATTCAATTGAAGTAATCACTTTCTGTTGAGAAATTTTCAAAATACGCTGATTTTTTACTTGAAACGGTTATTGACAAATTCGACCTTTTGAAAAATTGTAATTATTCCACTTCAAATTAATCGTATGTTTTTATAATGGAGTAAAGTTGCAAGTTCTGTAAATAAAATAAAAATAAAACAAATGTCATAAGAAAACTTAATTTTTTTTATTTAAATTTAATAATAAATTATTAATAATGAATTAATAATGGTAACGTCAAATTAAATAAAATATTATTTTTCATGCACATAACTTTTTTGATGTCTTAATGAATGTAATTTAAGCAAATTTCTATGCAAATAATATAACATTTTATAAAGTTTCTATGCTTGGCCGAAAATGGGTTAAGTACGGAACCCTAAAAATAGAAAAGTAAAATCTGAAGTAAAAGGAGGTTCTTTTTTGCGAGAAATTGTGGATTACTCCAAGGCTATTTTCTACCTTTGGTCTTCTACTACCAGCATTGTGCTATACAAATAGGAAAAGAGATGTGTGTTGTGCTCTATATCCAATTAAAATTTTCTTTTTAAATTATTTTTTTTTAGTTTGTGGTTTGACTAAATTTATAACTTATTCTTTATAAGCAACAATGAATAAATATTGCGCACTAAAATCGTGTTTTAAATTATTCTCGTGTAATCTGTTAAAAAAGACAAAACATTGAAGATGAAGAATATAGTATTATGTCAAATATTATATAAAATTTTTCTTAAAAGAAAAAAAAGATAGTAGCTGTTACAGTATAAAAATCCTTTAAATGCTTTATAAGGTAAAGCCAGGAGAGATGGCGCAGTCGGAGAGATTGCGCACATAGAGGTTCAGGGGAATGAGTAGAGTGAGCGCGCCGCGACTCCAGGTAGTTATACAACAGCAGTAGTGGAGTGTCTACTTGAAAGTACACGTTGATTGTTTTGAGTGTCTAAGATAAAGCATTGCTATTTTGTTTTGTTTTCCAAAAGTAAGTGCTTGAATTTTCATAGCTATTCATCAGAATTTCTATGCAATGTCAGTAGTACAAAATATTTAAAACTTAAACGATTTCTCATAAGCTACTAATCTAGACTAACAATGTGAACAACAACGGTTCGTTTTAGTAGCTTCCATATTTATATAAAAGGCCGCACAATCTCTCCTACCGAAATTGGAGAGTTTGCGCATCTGCTACTTAGGAGAGATGGCGCATTGTTTCCATTAGTTTCCATGCTAGGAGAGATTACGCAGCTTATTGGTAAATTTGCCTAAAAAATGAAAAATTTAAACAGACTAATTTTCAGTTAAACGTGTTATCAAGTAGCTTAATGCTATTTTGTAATCTTATCTGGACTTGATTTTTCTGATGCTTTAATTTTTTTCCCTTTAATTAAAATTTTTTAATATTATATCGTTTTTAATATTATGTCCTTTTACTGATTCTTTAATCATTAGGTTGAAATATTCACTACTAATACAATAATATTTGTTCACAAAAACCTTACAACAATGTTATTTAAGTGTAATTATTATTGTTAACAATTTAATTGTAGTTATTATTAGTAACAATCTCTCCTACACATGTGCGCAATCACACCAACCTACTAAGGACAGATTGCGCAAAATAACTTTCTTGGTTTTACTACAACTGTTCTATTAAATTACAACATAACAACAAAATAGCAATGGAAATGCATAAAAAACAAATGAAGTCAAAATTATTCATGGATAGTTTAGCAAAAAATTAATATTTAGATTTTTTATTGTTATTCTTTTGAAATGTGCGCAGATTCTCCTAGCTTTACCTTATACTTTAAAAATTTTCAAAAGCAATTCTTGAAATAGAATGAAAGATCTAAGAGGCTTCGTGTAACATCATAATTTCCTATTTTAATACTTCCCAATATCGTTGAAAATAATTTATAATTTTTGTTTATCTGTCTGCAGGTTTTCCTGTCGTGTTTTAACTCACTTAAATGTACTCGGATTGTCATATAATAAATATACATTATTGAAATTTACTATGACATGTCCTCTATTGAAAATGTGTAATATTTATAGTTTGTTTACAGAAACACTCAAAATAATCCTGTCAAATTATAGTCTATGCGCAAAATTATTGCAGTGTATTTTAATATAGTTGCACTATTTCAAACTTAATTAAACTTATATACATTATTAAGATGAACTGCAAGATATTAATTATACTAAGAGATGTTTAAAAATATACATAAAATAATATACAAGGCTACGCAAAGGATACTTTGGATACTTTGGCAATTGGATACTTTGCTTGCATTATGATAGTAATTTCTGAAAGTACTGTCGTATTATGCGTTTTTTACCTGAATTAAATTTCAGTGAAATAGGGGACGTTTATAAAAATCTGTATTTGATGTACAGGACTATATAAATAATTCAATCGCATTTCCGTCTGGATTTCCGAGGAAATTGCTATGAATTTTTGACTGTGTTACATGTTTTGTAGCTAAGGTAATTTGTAGCCCACTAGGTGTTGTATATACACGTCTGTAGATAATGTACAGTGATGCACAAATGAACTTAAGTACTTCGATTATGGATGGTAATGACTATAATTAAATTTTCAGATGTTTTATGAATTTTCTAATTTTTTTGCTTACATATATTTTTTACCTTATTAATTGGTGAAGTTTCCTTTTAGTATTCAGCTCCTTTCAGTCCTTTAGTAAACCAAAAAAAAAAGATATGTGGGACTTTAAAATAATATAAGTACATATTTTAGGAAATTTTGTTTCTGTGAAAGAAAGAATCTTTTAATTATATCTCCCGTAGCATAGGTAGTTCCCAAGTAGTTACGTAAAGGGATTATTGTTTTGTATGCCTAAGCATTGAAAAAAGCAATAATGTAGATTTTATGATCATGCTTTCTTCCTAAAAATAAAGATAATGCACCTTTTTTTTTTTCTTTTAATGGAATAAACACGTTTAATGAGACATTAACAATTTATACATATATACAAATGCAGCTGCTAGATTTTTGACTATTTTCAAAAAGTTTAAAGTTTTTCGAGATATTATAAATTAATTCCATCAAAATAAATCTAAAATTGGTGCTTATAAATATTTTACTCACATGCTTACAGAGCATAATAAACTATAAACTAAAATAAACCAGTAAAACAAATCTAAAAGCACAAATTTTTAAACTGTCTTTCATCTAAGGCATTTTCAGTCATTTGGATGATTTGTTGGCAGTGAGACATCGAGCATAATGCAAATGCTTAATCGACTATATTGAAGGCTTGATAAATTAAACCGAGAAAGTTCCTATTATATAGCCCGGAAGTGCCACCAAATTATTTTGATAGATCAATATTATGTTGCTTTATGCTGCATGATTGACTCATCGATAGTAAATCAGTCGCAAAGATATATTGAGCTCTAGTTTTCTAAACATTTCATATATACACTATTAAAGAGATTTTGATAAAGATGTTTGAAGTTATTATAATGGAATATTTGGTGATTGAATAAAAGTTAGACGGAAGGTTTTAAATAATATTATGCTAGAAAAAAGAGGCTATCAATAAAGTCTGAATTTATCTATTTGGTAAACAAAAACATTTCATTGAGAAGACTTGAGTATCATGTTAAATTTTTGTTTATTGTAATGTTTTGATGGGTTGATGATTGCTATCAACTAATTGATTGATGATGGTTGATGCATTTTCAATTTGACTTAATTTTTCCTCGATTGTTAAATCGTAAAATTACATGCTGAATATTATTTAGTTTAATATTTTTAGATTGATTGTTAGAGTAACTTTTCTTTTTATAAACTTATTTTTTAATGTGCATAGATATTAACAGTGCAAGTTATTTGAAATTCAAAAATTTTGTTTTGTCATGTCAAAATGTGAAAAGAAATATGATAGTAAATGAAAGAAAATAGCATTTATACGTTTTAGCACATATGTTCCATTGTATATGACTGCAATTTTGAATTGATCCAATATAAGATAGCCCAAAAGCAATCCAGAATTTTAACATGTTAGAATTGTTCATTCTTTTCTACGTTATTTCATTGAAAACAATAAAAAATAATTCAAGTCTATCATTCGAAGGCAGTAGAGTAACTGGTGTATGGTGCACATATGTTCCATTGTATATGACTACAATTTTGAATTGATCCAATATAAGATGGCCTAAAAGCAATCCAGAATATTAATATGTTAGAATTGTTCATTCTTTTCTATGTTATTTCACTGAAAACAATAAAAAATAATTCAAGTCTATCATTGAATGGTAGTACAGTAACTGTTGCCAATTTTTACCATGCATAATATGCATTATGGTTATGAAACATAGCAAAACTGTAAAAAATATTTTACCTAAAATGTCAATCATATTTTTTTAAGAATAAAGTATTATATATTCATATATACAAGTATTTGAACTTAAAAGGTAAACATAAAATACTTTTATGTTTATAAAATTTATTACAAGAAAACAAAGTCATTGATTTATATACAAAGTTTCGAATGTGCTTCTGTGAACAAATTTTATCATACACCTTGTTTGAGGTACTTGAAAGTAAAATATGCAGTAAAATATTATTGATGTCATTTGTTTTAAATAGTCTGTTAGAAAAATATCCGTTTGCGTCAAACAGATATTTCACAACATTATATCCCAATTGATTATTTTTTCAGTTAAGTAGTTTTTCCATATTTTCTATATTTATATACAGAGCATAGCAATACATTAAGAGCCTACACTAATAACGCGAAAAGACTCGCAATCTACTGTTAAATCTATGGAAGGGGGGTATTCTTTTAAAGTATCTCGCTCGTATTTTAATTATTTTAAATGGGCTCTTTTTGAAGAGGATAGCTTAGATCGATGTCTAACATTGTACATTTGTACTTTTTCGATTCTGGTAGTTCATTGACATGACACTTTAACTTTAGAAACTAGTTCTGAAATAATACTGGGCTCATAAAAGAATCTGCAACGAAAATTGTTATAGACCGACCTCAGCCATCCTATTCAAAATCCTTTAAAATAGAGAAATGCAAAAGAATAATCTGAAAAAATAATACTTTGTAATTGGCTTAACATTAGCTTACGAGTGTTTTCGCGCGACAAGTGCAGGTTTTTAAGAGAATTGCTCTACGTTGGCATACACTGAAATTGATCATGCATTCATGACAGTAAAATAGACTATCCAGCTCTAAGTTCAGATAATACAGGATATATTGAATTACGATCATATTTACTTCAGTCAAAATGTTCATTCATTACTTATATTTTCTGATTTCAGCTTCCCTGTAATATATGTTATCTGTCGATCTTATATAATATTCTCGCTTTTATCTTTACCAGCAGTTTTATTATTTAAATATTTAAAAAAAACATTTATTAATGTCTAATTGGAGAACTCTGTATGTCGTTATAATGTAAAAAGAATTGCTACATTAAAACAAAATACTCATGCATTATACGTAAAATAAGCAAATTCAAATTGAAATGAAAATTTATTTTATTTATTTATTTATTTACTTGTTTTAGAATTGGCTGAAGAAATGTAAAACGTGGTCGAGAAGAATCACCACCCCAATTTTGACACTTTTATATTTTATATGGCTTTTAATCAACGCACGTATAAATATATTTACTAGTAGAATATTAAAACTCAAATAGTGCATGATTTTTATTCAAAAAACGAGTAATTTTTAAATGGATTGAGTTTTAAATTAGCGAAATCTTTTAACTTAAAAGTCAAATAACATAATAATTTCTAAAAAGCAGGAACAATCAATTCTTACTTTAAAAAAAAATTCAAAATATGTTATTTACACATTAATGGAAAGTTGTGATAAAAATCTTGCCTTTCATATTCGAAATAAACAAACTTTAAATTAAGAAATTCTAAATTGCATAGCATTTGTAATGGCTAATTGCAAATGTTCTAAATTATCGTTTCGTATGACACCATATGGTCCAATGACACCGTACTTCAGATTTTTGAGGGTTTTTTTTATTAACTAGACACATACCTGACGAATTGTTCATGAAATTTGGGAGTGGGAGGTACGTGTTTGACCTTACAGTGAAAGGTTTTAGTAAAGGTTTAATTATCAGGGCTATTAAGGTACTAATGACAAATTGAATAAAAATAATATTTGCAACCACTCTGTAATATAAAATGTTTGAAAATATCCGTAGCCATAAATGACTATGTGGGTTTTGTACAAAGTTTGTATGCATTTGTGTAGAAATAGCACGTATATTCATGACGATATTTTCGTTTAATTAGAAGAAAATTAAAACCTTTGCATGTTTTTGCTTGTAGCATGTAGGATTTCCAAGCAAATTTAATGTCCCTTTGAGAAAATGAAAACTTGCAGTAGAAATGTAATGCGGAAAAAATGGAATATATTGAGTATTTGATGAGCTATAAGTAATTGTAAAGTATTCATTTTATGTGCAGATAAGCGAACGACAGAATTTTTTCTTTTTGGAATGTGGCAGTCAACTATATAGGACAAATTATCTAAAAAAGTCATTTCAATATCACGAAAATTCAGAAAAAAATTGACGATATAATGAGATGGATTTCAGTTTCCTTCTAATAGTACTTAAATGATAAAGGATTTTTCAAACAATGCAAATTATTTAACAAACATAACATTTTCTTTCCTGATTTAATGCATACGGGAGAATAATCAGAACTACCTTATTCCAACGAAATAAATATGAAAATCGGAGCATCTGCTCAAATGTTGCATACATATCGTTAAACACACACAAGATTGTTACAGTTCGGGGAATAAGAATAACAATTTATGTAAAAATCACTTATTACCCAGCTATTTTTGAACTGAAATTCAGCATACCTCAATATTCCTTATCTAGCCTTTTTATAGACGTTTCCTCAAATCAATTGACTTAAAAAGTATTTAAAAATATTTGTCGTTTGTGCATGCATTAATTAAAAATTGTTTCACATAATTGCGCATATCTCGTAAATGTTTAATATATTCATTTTCGGACTGCAGTATAATATTTCTACTGTACATTGTTAAATTTGCTTTAAGTGACGTTAAATTTGATTAAAAAACCTGAATGCTTCAATTAAAAAACCTTGCGGAAGTTAATTTTTAAAGAAACGTGTATGTATCCATGAATATGCCTACACGTCTTACAAAAATGCATTTAAATCTTGTACACGGTCCACATAGTTATTTTATACCGTTACCGATCATTTCCATAAGTTTACTTTACATGGAGAATGCAAATAGTTTTATTTTTATAATTAAATTCGGTGTTAATCCTCTAATTGTTCTCGTGACTTAACCTTCACAGAATCATGTGAGCTCAGACATGTTCTTTATAGTTTTGTGGTTCAAGAATAATCCCTCTTTCACTAGATATCCGACAAAAAGTCAAAAATTGAAAGTTCTCGATGACTTTTGGACACATGGTGTACATATTTTATTGTTTATTTGTATAGGCAAAAATAATATTGAACAAGAAAAAAAAAATAGAAATTGTTAATTTCTAGGCCTATATTGATGACTATATCGTAGTTCATATAGTAATTAAAAAAAGAAAAATAACAATAAATTTATCATTAACAAAACAACGATCGCGAAATGTATTTCACTTGAATTGATAAAAAAGGCGTCGTAATTTGGTTGATTAATCCTTAGGTTCCGATACATTTGAAGATTAGGATGTAATGTCTTTTTTTTATGTGGAAGGAGTCGTATAAAAGTTTTTCTAAATATTTAATCGTCTGATCTGTTATAGTGTAAAGTTCATTTTTTCAATTTGAAATCAATGCTTTTATTCTATATTTGTCTTTACGGAATTAAACAAAAAGTTCATGCGGAAGATAAATAACATTATGGTACAACAATTAAAATTTTTTAGTTATTGTAAGTTAATACGAATGCACTTTATACTTAACCCTTAACTGCTTTGGCAGAAATTGTCGCATAACTTCTGTGAGTGGTCTCAGAGACCGCTTGATCGACAGTTGAATAGGAGGCTCAATTAACAGGATACTGTTTCTGTACAAAACTTTTTATATAGGTTTATTATAATTAAAATTCAGCTTTCAAAAGTCTCTAACGACAGTAATAGGGCTCCATAAGAAACAACATTTCACTAATATCTATAATTAAACTGAAAATCAAAAGTTAAATATTGAAACTTGCAAAAAGAAGCGGTCTGTGAGATTGCTAACAACAGTTAAGGGTTAATGAAACAAATACCATTTTGTCAATCCTTGTATAAAGAGGTGCAATTTTAGGTTAAATGATTTTAAGGAAATGAAACCTAATATAGATATAAAAATAGAAATTACTGAAGTAATTATCTTTCAACAAAGTACTGGATGAATTGTAATTATCATTACTCCTAAATTTTATCCGTATTATCGTAATAGCTATGTGTTGTGTGTAATAATTTTCCTATAAATACAAAGAAATTATTGCCTTAACTGATTTTCAAATATGGTTTTCACCCACCATTCCTTTAGGATATCATAAAACATGCGGAACATTATTTCTTTAATATGCGTCAAAAGAGTATAATTATTTCGATAATCTTTTAAAACATTATAGAAATCAGGATTATTATTTTTAATATAGCAATCTTTGACGTTTAAAAGTTTCTTTGACCTTTTAATCTTAGCACAGTGACGTTCATAAGCCGCCATGACATATTTTAAATTACAAGTATTTATTTTCAAAATCGAAAGATGAATTTAAACCAGATTATGTCTCAGTATAGAGAGTATTTCTAAAAAGAGTGGGTGACAAATTATTTAATGGAACATGTCAAAACGTGAACATAAAAAAGTCATTTGGTAACTTTTTTAATTTGATAATTGCTAGAAAGAGTATTTCTAATTAGGAAAAAGTAATATGTTTTGAAAAAAATATTTTTTTATACAAGTAAACATACTGAAATGTTCTTAAAATAAAATTTTTATACAAAAGTCATTAAACGTGTTTAGTGCGGATACACTTAGAATTTCCAAGGAGTTCCAAGGAGGAGCTAGTACCTTTAATTTTGATCAGAAACCGTTGCATAATATATTTTCTTTAAGATAAAAATCTTTTTGCGATTAATCGCAAAATTTGTAATAGTTTTCTGCGATTAAACATGACGAAAAAATGTATTCAAAAATTGTGGTATAATTGTCGTATTATTATTATTTTAAATATCGAGAGATAATATATATATATCAAGATTAAAAAAAAACATATCAACATATATTTTAAAATTTAACAATTCGAGAAAATTTGTTGTATACCTAACTTAAAAATTATAAATTATGTTTTTCTAAGGTAACTAGAGGTACTAAATAAAATGTTTTTTAATTGTTGTCTTTCTGTTTTTATTTCAAACCAAATTAAAGGTGCTTAATATGTCCACCTTCGGATGCACGGCATATGTCAATACGGTAGTCAAATTTGCTGCAAACTTCTGCAAGCATGTCTTCATTCACCGCTTCCACTGCTGCGGTTATGCGTATGTGAAGTTCGGCTAATGTAGCTGGAAGGTGAAACACATAAACGTAGTCTTTTATAAAACCCCAAAAGAATAAATCCCAAACTGTGAGGTCCGGTGATCTTGGAGGCCAGACAAGCACAGAAGGGGATGGCGAAGGAAGACCATTAGTGCTACCTGTCCGCAGCGCGAGATTTCCCTCTTTCTACATATACATTATTCAATTTAAACGGATTAAAAGCTGAATAGTTATGATATTTTTTTAAAAACCGTATGATTGTTTTTCAAACATCCTGTATTAGTGTATTACTATGGCTTACAGATCCAAGTTGAATTTGGAGATATTTCGCCGGAAGGGAGCGTTGTGATAACGATTTTTGTAGCATTTCCATTATAACATCGAGAATTGTTTGAAGTTATACATAGAATTGAGTCAAATTTTATATATATGTTTTTGGCTATGGGCAACAGGTTCCAGTTATTTTTGGGGTTATTTCACCGGAAAGAGGCAAAGTGGTAGCAATTTTTGTTTCATTTTTATTATTGTATCATCGAAAAGTGTATGAAGTTATACATATACCAAATACATATACCAATACATTTACCAAATTTCATACAGATGTTTTGGCTATGCCCAGTAAAACCCAGTGGAATTGGGGGCTATTCCACTGGAAGGGGACGCTGTGATAACGATTTTTGTGCGATTTTCTAGATTGTTCGTAATGGTTCTGTACATCAGATACGTGTGCAGCAAAGGGTACTTTGCATCCAGTTAGCACGGCGATTCACAAGCAGCTGACGTACTTACAGAATGACGAAAATAGTGATTTCATTCTCGCTGTGACAGCGAAAAAAAATAATTTTAATAAATCGAAATATTTGCATAATTGCTTACTGCGGAGTTGCGTTTTTAAATAATATTTGTAATTCAAATTACTAAAAAATGTTATTAACTAAATTATTAGACCAAAGGTATAAAGGAAAAAATAATTACAATAAACACAAAATTGAGAGGTTTCATTGATTTAAAAAATAGTAGAGTTAATAATTTTGTTCATTTTGTTGAAAAAGAATTTTTTAAATTATCAATTAAAAGTTTTTAAACACGAAATTAGGCCAAAGTTATAACTGGAAAAGAAATGTAATAAAATGAAAAGCTTGAAACTTTATTGATCTAAAAAGAGGAGTTTTTTGTTTCTACAAACTTGTTTTTCGAATTAGACTGTGTAAATTTACTATCACTAATGAACAACAAATATGTAGCGGATGGATCGAATCAAACAGGATTTTACTTTAGAAATCACTCGTTTACCATAGGTGAGATTGTAAATAAATTTCGTTTCGTAAATACAATTTATTTAATGGAGTTCTGAGGCAAGTACATAAACATCAATAATAAATATAAAGGTGCAAGATAAGATCTCCTACATATTTTGTAGATTTATTGGTTACTGAAATTGAACAATATGAAGACAAATGTAGTAATTATATTTTGGGAAAATGTTGCAGTTTTTGTAAGTATATCTAAAAACAACTTCCGAAAAGCAGTTCATAACGTAAAAAACTTATTGTTTTCTGTCAAAGCTTCTTCATTGATAAAATGTTTCGAAAGAAATTGCTTGCCCCAATTGATGTTCGCATGATGTGTTGGAACTATAACTGTGGACCACGATAAGACATTAAATAAAGATTTATGTGCTCACAATTCATTTTTTTAAAGTTATGTTGTTATTATTTACACTAATATAATAATATTTTTAGTAGTTTAAATATTTATTAACTCGCTTAAAATATCCGAGAACTTGATTTCTGTTTTTATATGAGTATAAAATAAAGCAACTCGTCCAATTCTTATATCAATTATATGTATTAAAAATATAATATACCAAATATACCCCTTTTATATCACTGAAGTAAATTTGTAACGTTTTTAAAATTTTTGACGTGATATTTTAAAATAATTCATCATTTAAATTCACTTTTAACATTCCTTTTATCAGCAAAATACTCATTTATCACTAAATTGATATTAATTAACTTGAACATTTTAAATTTGAATAGAAGTTTTAAATTCATATTCTTCAACAAAATGTGTCTAAATTAAATTGACTTAAGATATCTTATTTTCAGGAGAATATACTCAAAATAAGAAATGTGCAATATATAGAAGGATAACATTTGCTCGGTGTCGCGTCAAATCATCTCGCACAATTCATCGCGGAAAAATTTATCGCGCACAATTCGTCGCAGCGTCACTTCGTCGCAGCGTCACTTCGTCGCAACGTCAATTCGTCGCAGCGAAAACGCACAATAGCATCGCGGAACAATTCATCGCGCACAGTTCGTCGCAGCGACAATTCGTAGCTGAGTTGTTCTAATTCATTAAACCTTCATGTTCTCATCAGGGAAATTCACAAAAATCACATATGAAAAAAGATTCCTCCAAAATTGCCTGTAAAATGTTAGTTACAATTCTCTAAATCTAAATAACAAATTATCATTAAGTAATTTTACTGAATTATCTTTATTTTTATCATAATAACCTTCAAAGACGTTTTCGCTGCGATGAATTGACGTCACGACGAATTGAGCAAGCGACGAATTGACGCCGCTACGAATTGACGCCACAACGAATTGACGCCGCGGTGAATTGACGCTGCGACGAATTGACGCTGCGACGAATTGTGCGCGATGAATTGTGCGTTTTCGCTGCGACGAAATGACGTCGCGACGAATTGAGCCGCGACGAATTGAGCTCGCGACGAATTGAGCTCGCGACGAATTGACGCTACGACGAATTGTCGCCGCGGTGAATTGACGCTGCGACGAATTGCGCGCGATGAATTGTTCCGCGATGAATTGTGCGCGACGAATTGACGCAGAACCCATTTGCTCCAGCGAATATTTTGTTTGTTATCTTTACACGCTCCTAATGTGTTATCGCAACGTGAAGCAAAACTTATTCTATTTTTAAATTGATTGTTTGATGTAAAATATGAATATTATATTGTGAATTAAATTCGATAAAATATTTTTGCTTTTTTGAGAAAATCAATTTTTTTCAACTATTATATATTTTTTAAATGTGTTCATTTAGAATATATTTTCAGTGCAAGTGTTTTTTTATAATTAAAAAAAAATAAATTGCGAATAACTTTAAAGGAATGGGACAATTATTTGTTTTTTTTTCAATTCGAAAGCATTATTTTTGTTTGTTGATTTTTGAGCAAAATTGATTTTTTTGTTCACTTAATTTAACTATTATATATATATATATATATATATATATCGAATATCACAAAACTCCATACGAAAAAAGATTCCTCCAAAATTGCCTGTAAAATGTTAGTTACAATTCTCTAAATCTAAAAACAAATTATTATTAAGTAATTTTACTGAATTATCTTTATTTTTATCATAATAACCTTCAAAGACGTTTTCGCTGCAATGAATTGACGTCGCGACGAATTGAGCAAGCGACGAATTAACGCCGCGGCGAATTGACGCCGCGACGAATTGACGCCCCGATGAATTGAAGCTGCGACGAATTGACGCCGCGATATATTGACGCTGCGACGAATTGACGCTGCGACGAATTGTGCGCGATGAATTGTTCCGCGATGAATTGTGCGAATATATGAATATATATATAGGAATGAATATATATATATTAATCTGTTTGTTTAAAATATATTTAAATTAAGTGCGAATATATTTTTATAACTTTAAAAAAAATTGCAAATAATTTTAAAAGAATGGAAAAATGTATTGTTGCTTTTTTTAAGCTCAAAAGTACAATTTTGTCCTTGTTGTTGTTTTAAATAAACTCGACGTTTTTAGTTTTTCTGTGCAGGAACATGTCTGTTTTTTAAACATTGAAAATAAATATGCAGCAGATAACGGAATATCTCCTTTGGCTATTTTCGTTTCTGTCCGTTCCGTTGTTTTCAGGAAATATGAGGAAATATTCTGTTTTTTAACGGAAAATGTCCTTTTGTCGCAAAAAGAAAGATTTTCTGTGAAATTCAGAAAAAAAAATACCCGTGAATTTTAGATTATTTTTAACAGTGTACAATCTCTTACTATTTTCTATGAATGAATATAACGTAAAAATTCAATTCAGAATTTGTTCTTCATGCAATGTATTAAATGGACGTTTATTGTATCCGGAATGATATATATGAGTTGAGTAATAACATTATTGGTCGTCCCCGATAAGTATTACTAAAACAAATCCGACAATTGGAATCTCCAAAGATAAATGAGTTTAATTCAGGGAATATATATCCACTTGATATATATTTCGAAATTCGCTACTAGTTAGAAGCATAGTTGTCTCAGGAACAAATTCTATAATAATATTGTTACTGAATTCAGATTTGGCAATAAACATGTAGTGGAAAAGCATTTCTCTTATAAAAGCGTTCTAGTGTTCTCAATGCGAACGTAATGTCGTCATCGAACCTATGTGTGCAACACATATATACTGTCTTTTACTTTAATTTTCAAAGTATGTGTGGAGCCTTCGGAGTTTGCAGTTTCTGTCTTGTTTGCTGTGAGTTTATACAAATTGTAGCTTCGTTTGTCAATCTGCAAGGTTTAAAAGATGAAACAAAATATTGTATCTTGATTTTAGTCGAATCTTTCCCTGAAAGGTAAACTCAGGCTTGCGCTTCGTTTAAGACCTTAATAAAGAGACCGGGTGTGATACTATTCTTTACAGACATGGATTCCTTGTCTGAGCAGTCCCTCTTAGGAAATCAAATCAAACTACAATTATGCTTTGAATACACATCACGGAGTTAAAGTTTAGCGAACTCAAAGATTAGCCGTTGGTAAAATCTTGTGAGTTATAGTGTGAATAAAAGCGATTTAGCAGTCTAAATGCGATATTTACATTTAATGAAAACAAAGCTCCTGGCCCTGAAAACTTCAACCATCGCATGATAAGAGACATTTTAAACTTATCAGGAAGGAGGACTCTACTTCAGGAAGGAGGACAAACCAGTAGATTTACATACCTTATATAGACCTATAACCCTCTTGCCCTTTTTTTTGGTAAAATATTTGAAAAACTAATTTTAAGAAGAATAAACAATAACCTTTCCCATTCTAACATTATTCCCGGTCACCAGCATGGTTTCACGCAGAATAGATAAACGGAGAATCCACTCCAATAAGAACTTTCTCAAAAAGACCTAGATAAACTTAATTTTAACTATACTTCTTTAATGTCGTTGGATTTCAGGTTGCTTTTTACAATCTTCCCTGGGATCTGGTGATAGCTTCCTTTAAAGGTCTAAAATTTTCACCTCATCTTACTAACTTAATTTCCTCCTTCCTGTCTCGTCGGCGGTTTCTGTTGGACTAGCTATTCCCATGACTATACTATACTTTCAGCAAAGGATGTCCTCAGTGCTCAGGCCTGGGACCATTCCTGTGGCTAGCTCTCATGGAGAACCTGATGGAGAAGTTCAGTGTAAACGGCTGTGTGATCGTGGCTTATACGGTGACATAATTTCGTTAATTGAAGCTCCAACAAGAGCCCTACCAGCGTTTAGAGTAGCCAAAGCACTATTTTTTTAATTAGGTAAAATCATTGCTATATAAAAAAATGAAAAGGGCTTAAGTAGTGCAACTATCCCGGATTCACCCTATATTTAGAAATGCTTAGTTACACACTTACTTAGTCATTCGTCACATGCGTTTTTGCTATTGAATAATGTGGAAGTTAGTCCAATTTTTCTACAGCCACACTTAATTTTATATATTTTCCACATACATTTTAATAATTCTTTACAAAATATACAATCTGTGGCTGCTCCGACAATTTCTTTTTATTTAAATAAATCTTTGAAATTTTAAATATATATTTTGGGTAACCAGACATTTAAAATATATATTTTAAGATCCTTTAAACTAATTTATTTTCACATTTATATTTAAAACAAGGTTCATAAGAAGTCTTTATTTTTAATCGAAAAATAAAATTTTCCAAAATAATAGAAATATATTATTTTCCAAAATTGTGATATTTGTATCGCAGACTTTCATATGAGAAAGATGAAGAAAAGGAAACATTATTTACTAATATATCAAAGACATGTTCTAAATGTTTTTATGTGATATAATGGCTATTAGCTAATGTAAAACATTTTGATTAAAATAAAAAATATATATTTGTATTCCAAACATAATTTGAAATCTTGAATTGGATCTGTATAAAGGAGACGATTGATAAGATATTGGAAGTGGTGTCTTTCATTATGAATATAGAAGTTTATTCTAAAAAAAAAATGTTTTTCAAAGATGTCCAATATCATATGATACTTTTGTTCACTGCAATTATTAAATTAATTTATTTTTGTTTTCAGACTTGACTTTTTTATACATTTTTACTATAGTTTTTAACATTTTAAATATTTATTCCGCACAGTATGAACGAAGGTGCCATTTGCAATTGTATGTGTACTTCTATTAGGAGATAATGATTCGTAAAATACTAAAATGAAATTGGTACCCCATAACTCGCTCAAACTTGAATAAAACCTTTTTTCTTTTAAAAAGTAAACTGTATTAAATTATATAATATTTTTATATAAATTGTTATATATTTATATAAAATTATAAATCTGTAATAGCAAAATACAACTAATATTTTTGTAGTGTTCATAAATAACTTGTTTACGGCGTTTTGGATTTATATTAAATGCATTTTAATACCTATTAAACTACTGGCCGTTTTTAAAATAATTTTAAATTGTGTATTGTTTGCTATAGTTGTTCCGTGATATACATTAAAATTATCATGAGTGTTGCAAGGGCTGCTGTAAAAGTCTTATAGACCTTAGTCCATTATTGTTTTACCTTGTTTGTTTTTTATAGGTACGTTATGTTGGAATCTCATCGAGATTTCATTACATCCTTTTATTTATAAATTTTAAGGAACAATAAAAATGTCTGATTTAATCATGGAAAGAAGTATATATTTAAATACTTAAATTATTTAAGAAAATGTAAAAAAACAAAAAACTGATTTTTTTTTATAAATATAAACACAAAATAGTTGCATTTGCCTTTAAAGAAAATCTTAACAAGTTTTTAAAAATAACTTAATGAAACATAAAAAATCTTTAAAATGACTTTCTTCTTTAATGACTAAATTTTAGTGGCATCACATTCATCAACTTTCAGTAAGGAACAGGGCTGTTTCGTCGCTTTTTTATTATTTCCACATTTTATCTCCTCTTTTCTTTACACTAAAACTTCCATAAAATAAGTTTTACACTTCCTATTCCAAATTATTTTCCATCAAGAAACGAAAACAGATGTGACGTGTGAAATTTGGATGAATGTTTCATGATAAAGTAAAAGAAATACTTTTTATTGCATGAAACAATATAAAAAGTAGCTGTAAACAAAAAGTAAATTTCTTAAACCTTCATAAATTTTTCATAGTTTAAACTCGAACCTCTGATAATTTTATTGGTAGAGCTATACATTTATGATTTTAATGAAATTTTATAATGAAATAAAAGTATTATAGGTACGTAATATTCAAATATAATTGAGATTTCATTATATGCTTTTATTTATAAATTTTAAAGAGCCATAAAAAGTATCTGATATAAGCATGGAAATAAGTATATATTTAAAAATTTTAATGTATTATCAAAATGAAATAAAACCAAATAAAGGGAATGTCTTTTATAAATATAAACACAAAATAGTTACAAAATTTTACATTTTCCTTCGATGAAAATCGTAGCAAGCTTCTAAAAATAGCTTAATGAAACATAGCACTCTGACAAAGTGTTTTATTGGAACAGCTATACCATTCTTATTTTAAAGAAATTTTGAAATGAAATAAAAGTAACTGTTTAACAATAAATCTAAATTTTCTAATATCATCCTTTCGTTGTGTTTTCGCATATATAGGATGTCAAATTTTATGCAATATTTCATGAAATAATTAAAAAATATATTATTTTAACGTAAAAAATATGTTTATTATTTTCTATTTAAAGGGAGTTTCTATGGGAAAACGAAAATATGGGTGATAGGAGAGAAATTTTATTAATATTGCACGTTAAATTAAAAAATATATATATTAATTATAACGTACAGTATTATAAACAGCAACTATCATCATAAGTAATAAAATAGTAAATTAAATAAAATGTAATCAACTTGTAATAGTTTGAATTTAAAATTCTAGCATAGTTTATTTAAAAACTAAGTATAAAAAACTTTCGTAAATTAAAAAAAATGTGTAAAAAAATGTATAATACTTCAAAAATCATTCTTGTAATATTACTTCCATTATATAGATATCATACATTACATAATAAATAAATTATGTGCCAAAATATATATTGGTTTAAAATTTATATGGAAAATATAATATGACACTTTTATTTAACCTTTTGATTACGGTGTTGGGACAACGTATGTCCCCAGAAACTATATATTTTTAATCTATTCATCCCATTTTTCCAAATATAATCTCTGCCATACGCTTATAGTAGGATAATTTCAAGAGATATCTACTGCAAAGAATATTTTTCTAAATTGTGGCGTGAGTAAATATAAAAATAGTCAGAAGTCCTGGCCCGTTATCAAAAGGTTAATAAACTTTTATAGTCGGATAACTTATTTGGCATATAGTTGAATTAATCCACTAAAAATGTATAATCATACCAATTTGTTTGGAAATAGTGCAATTGAAATTGGTTAAACAGAAAGCCAATTATATACAATCTTATATTAAAGACAAGGTGGAATGACTTAAACTTGATATAAATAACGATTCTTTTAATGAGAAAATTTATGCCAAAATACATTGCAAGATTTGTTCAATATTTTTTAAGCCTTTGTTCTTTATAATATATTGAAGAATTAATCGGTAAGAGTTTTATTCTAAAGTAAATTTATTTTTAATTAGTGTAACTGAAAATATTTAAACTGTATCTGGATCATTTATATTGTTATATGTAAACAAGGATGTTGTTGTAAAAACATTACCCGTAAAACAATCAACACCCTTCATTTATTGCTACTGAGGAAAAAAAATTGGAAGACTACAGAGAGGCAAATGCTAATTCATATTAAACACATAATTTTTAAAAGTACTACACATTTCTAAACCATCATTTTACATATGTACGAAATGTAAATAGAATCAGTTTTGTATTTTGACGTTAAATATTTCATATTTTATAGGCACTATGGAGAATAAATTCTTCTTCATATAATGCATTTGTAAAAATTATATATAAATAACATATACAAGAATAATGGTGCAAGATACAATCTCACATATTGCTTGTAGATTTATTTTCTAGTAAAAGTGAATAAGATGATGACAAACACATTACGAATAGAATGAAAAATCTTTCCAGATACTTTAAGTAACTTCTGAAAATAAGTTCAGAAAATAAGTTCAAACAATGCAATTTACTGTTAGGCTGTCAAATGTCTGTCTCTGATAAGTTGTGTAGTAAGAAATTTCCTTTGTTCACTCTGATTGTCTGTAAAAATATAACATATTAAAGAAAATTATTTTTTTATTAGGTTTTAATTTTTTATACAAACTGTCTGATACATGTCATATAATGCGTTATAGAAAGAGTGTATTCATATTTTTTTTAATGTAAAACGTTATATTTTTTATTATGTTTTAAACGACATATTACATTTAATGGCAGCTCTCTGATTCATAAACACAAAATTATTTTATATAAATGAATATTCTCCAACCCAAAAATGTTTAGTATCCAGATTAAATGTTTTTACAAATTCTAAATCATTATTTCTAACATAACGCATGAGAATCTAAAATTGTATTTCTCTTGAAATATGAACTGCAAATTTTCTACGCTAACACAGAAGTAGAGCCACAATCTGCAAATTCGGTACACTTATTAGGATCACCTCCTGTAAATACTGGTCTGTTGTTGACACCGTTTTTATGGGGCACACATGTATGCAAAACGGATGTGGGCGGTAGTTGGGAGAGACGTACCAACCCCGGAAACCTGTCGCCTATGTAAGAATCAAAATTATATGGTAAAAACATTGACGCATAATAATGCTTCCACCCCTGTGCTTCTTCATTAATATAATTGGATTTCTGATTATACTGAGTAACAGAAAAATCAATGAAAATTTTCTAATAACATGTTTATGTTAGTAAATGACTAGCATTAATTTTCTTTATACTTTCTCAAATGCCAAAATGTCAAAGAAATTAATAAACTTTCAAGTCTTTGAAAAAACATATTTCTATATTTTTCAATTATATAATAATATAATATTTCAATTGAAATAATCGTTTATGGTTTAGATAAACTACTGCAGCAGCAGAAAACATTTATTGCAAGATTCGTTTTTAATTAATCATATAAAATTCGATGATTTAATACCAATATTATGAAACTGACACACTGCATTTGAAATACATTTCAGTTCACGCTTGATAAAATCAAACTAATACGAACAGAAAATTCCTACCTATAATTCAACAAAATTTACTTAATGAGATACTTTCTAAATATCATCAATATTAATCAAAACAGCTGTTGTCACAAACCGAAATCATTTATTGGATCTCTTCAGTAATCATATTGGATAGGTGAAAATCAGGGCGGTTAAATCTCTTAATCTGAATCATTAATTTCTGAGCATCAGAAAATGCATTATGTAATTGATTAAAAATCGAGAATTTCAAATACTATATACGAGTGTAAATGCCGCGATTAAATTATGTAGATCACATTATGCTAAAATAGTATATGTTTCTGTAATCTTATTATATTTATTATTCTATATAATATTTTTAGATCAGTTATTGTTAAATAAACAAAACATTCTACTTTGAAAACGTTATAAAACCCTAAAAATTTAAACATGAGATCAATAAGAAAATTCTTGGCATTATATTTAATAAAAAACTTTTTATAAACAATGTGCAACTAGCTTAACAATTTAGATCGATTTATATATATGATGCAGTAATACCGAAAAAAAAGAATTCACAAAATTTTTGGGGCTAATTATTTCTAATTAATATCCTCATAGGTTGGCGTGCAACATACGAAATGTTCAGAAGATATTTTGTCAATTTCGCAAAGCTTGAGGGCAATTTGGAAAAATTGAACACCCGTGTACTTGTGTGTGTGAATATCAGTGATTTTTGCAATTGTTATATCTGTAATTATGTAAAAGTCTAATGGATTCATTTATATATATTTTTTTTAAAATAAATCTGCCGAGAAAGGCTTGTAGGGCTTAAGCCATATGGTAGGCCTTCCTGCTTTGTTGAATTTTAATTTGTGTGCGTGAATATATGAAATGCATAATTATTTCTGTGCATGAATATTATTGCATGACGAGATGCAATATTAATATTTAGTTATGTATATGCTTTTTCTTTCCATTCATTATTAGCTATAGCTTAATATCGTGAGATCACCGGAAATGTCCGTCGGGTGTCATATTTTGCGTAGCCTTTTTAACACTTTCCAACCTAGTTGAAAAGTGTTTATGACTTCGGTTTGTCTAGCCGTCTGCCGTCTGCCGTCTGCCGTCTGTCCATGCTCTAACTCCCGTAAATATGCTCGGATTGCTCTGCAATTTTTATATGTTATTGTCGTTATCTATAGCATGTTCCCTATTTCAACGGAAGTGTGTAGCACTTATAGTTTTTTTACAGGAACACTCAAAAGAATTCCGTTACATTGCGGTCTATGGGGAAAAATCATTTGCGGTTTATTTAAATAATGTTTCACTATTTTAAACGCATTGAAATTTATATATATCACGAAGGTGCATTAGAAGAAGCTTAATATGGAATAGGGTGTGCATAGCACTTATAGTTACTTTACAGGGACAGTCAAAATAATTCCGTTACATTACGTCTATGGAGAAAAATCGTCTCCGGTTTATTTAAATAATGTTTCACTATTTTAAACGCATTGAAATTTATATATATCACTAAGGTGCATTACAAGAGGCTCATTACAGAATATTGTGTGTATAGCAGTCATCGTTAATTTACAGGGACACACAAAATAATTCTCTACTGTCTGTTAACAATAATTCCTGGAAGTGCGTTTTAAGTTACTGAACGCGATTTCAATTTTAACTCGCTTTTTGTCTATTCCGTGGTGTGTATAAATTCTGTAGATCCTATACAGGGGAGCACAAAAGTTCGCGAACACATTTCCGTTTATTGACAGAAACTCCAGAAGGAGAATTTTAAACTGTGCTACGCTTATTTTTTACGCTCTTTTAGATTATTAAACGGTATGATTTGTAAAATTATTTTGGAAGCGTTGGAAAGTATTACATAATCTATGCTTGACGCACGATTTTTCGTTCTTGTTTAATACTATTTTGTTTTATTTTTCGCCTCTACAGTCAAAAGATAAAATATAGATAAAAAACAGAAACTTTATTTTTTTTATATTTAAAGAAATATAAAAAGAATACCTTAACCCTTTGAGCGGCGGTGGTATATATTATATACCACCTAATTTTAATCCAATTCAAACCAGAAACTTTTAATTAAATTTTAGTTTTTTAACTTCGACGAGAAAAATTTGAAAAATTGCTTATTCTTAGTTTGAACAAAATTCTTTCCTAAATTCCGATGGGAATTCAACGTTACAGGAGCACAAGTGCTTGCCCCTGAAAGGGTTAATTATTTCCTTAGAGAAAGCAAAATGAAATATTTTGAAGAAGTATAAGTGTTAAACTTTTCTTTACTTTTTATTACCAGTTTTTTTTAGCTGCCAAGAGATAAAACATATTATTAAATTTTAAAAACGTTATAAATCACTTTTTTTGCATCTGACAATATTAATTTATAAGTAAGAAGTATAAGAATTGAACTCATATATATATATATTTGCTATCTGCTTTTTATCAGCTGTAAAGAGATAAAACGTATTATTGAATTTTCAAAACATTATTTTTTTTCAACATCTGACAATTTTAATTTATGGTATAAATTCTATTTTAATTGAAATAATGTCTCAAGATACTGCAAATTGTTGTAGTTTCTGGAATGATGGAAAAAAATATCACAACATCCGCATTATAAGTTTAGTTTGATGCAGATGTCGATGATTTGAAACGAATAAATCGCATCGGTGAAATTTTCCACTTCACGACAGAAACAATCCGAGTAATGCGAAAAGCAAACTTCTACCTCAACTTCACTAGTATTTGCTACATGAAATACTTTCAGAACATAATAAATATTAATCGGAACAGCTGCTTTAAAAAACCACAGTAATTTATTTATCTGCGCAACAATCAGATTGGTAAGCTTATAATAAAAGCGATTAAAGTTTCTGATGTAATTTATCTATTATTAAGCATCTGAAAAAATATGATGTGTCTGGCTAAATTTCGCGCGTTAAAGCACTGTTTAATTGCATACATTACGAAATATTAACTTTTAAAACGCAATACATGCCATATAATTACTGTATTTTATGTATTTATTAATATCTTTTTTAAATTTGACCTCCACTCGAAAAACATAAAAAAATTAAATTTGTATAAAGTTTTTATTTTTGGAAAAAAATTAAAAACAAATGCAATAATACATTTTTTTAAAGAGTAAAAAAAATTACGTAAATTTACGTTACTGAAAAAGGGTTTAATACATAGGAATAGAAATTTATAGTTATAATATTATATTGCAAAATGTTTACAGTTTTGCTGGTTTTTTATTAGTTCAGCTTTCAAGAGATTAATATGTATGTATATGAAATTTACAAAACTCCATAAAAAATTGTTCTTAAGCTGTAAATCTTATTTTAATTTAAATAATATCTTAATCCACGGTAAATTATTCTAGGTTCTGAAATGATTAACTAATATATCTCAACATCTCTATTGTAAATTAGATTTGTTGCAGGTAATCATGATTGAAAACTGATATATATTATATAAAAAACTTTCCAATTCACGCTAGATAAAACTTTCTTAATGCGAATAAAAAAATCTACTTCACTTTATTAGTATTTGCTTTGTGATATATATTCTACATTCTTCTGATTCTTACATCAGCAATATTAATTTGAACAGATGCTTCACTATGAAACATTATACAGCAATCAGGTTACAAAACAGAAGATTATGACGATTAAATCTGCTAATATGATTCACTTTTATTCTACCATCAACCAATGCATGATGTATTTCTTTAATTTTCACACTTGAAAGCACCATACAATTGTCCTTATTTCGGATCATAATATTGTGGATCATATTACTGTAATTTATATATTTATTAAACTATTTTTATTTCTTTGTAATTCATATGTCAAGAGGAATTTTTATTTTAATTCAAGAAAACATTAATTTTTGATATTATTAAAAAATGAGTGCTCAAAATTCGTATTTTGAAAGCATTATACAAGATTATTTGTTATGATGTTATACATGTGACACATACGTTATAAATGCTATGATAATTCATATACTATTTTAGGCTGTTGTAGGTTTTTAAATTATTAACTAAATTATTCAAAACTCTGATGTACACACCTGCTTTCATGGCTATGTTAATTAATAAAAACTCACGAATTGCATTGGCATTAGTTTCCACTCCACGATAGATAAAATCTAACGTCTCAATCCCACTTGCTATCGCATGGTCTCAAATATATGCTGTTGCTTCGTGCTTTCTCTAAGCGAAAACTTTACGCTAGAAGTGTTATTTTCAAGACTGAACGGAATCCACACATGGAAGAAATACGCCAAATGGCCGAGTAATCGCAGACAACTATCTGAAAAATCAGTATAAACTCATGGGAATCGGTAAAACAATTTTTAAAGCTTTCTTATTTGTGCATTTCGAGATGACATTTATCGTATGAGATATAAACAATAATAACTTCATCAATGACGAAGTTACTAGATGTAAACGCATTTTTGATCGTTTCTCTCTTAAAACATCTATGGCAATCTGTCAGATATAATAAATGATTGGAAAACAAGTGTGATCGTAACTTTAATAATACAAACAGAAACTTTCTGCATCAATATCATTAGTATTTACATCATAAGATACTTTCTAAACAATATCAATATTAAACAAACTCCTGCAAGAAACCATAATCATTTATTTTATCACTACAATTATCAGGTTTTAAAGACGAAAATTAGAGCTATTAAATCAGCTAAGCAAATTCTTTTATTTCTAATCCTAGGAAAATGTGTGATGTATCTATTTAATAATGCGTACTTCAAAGTTGCGGTACACGTACCATCCTAGCGTAGAAAATATCAGTTTTTTTTCTTATAAACAGACATTACATCATGAAAACAAATAAAACGATCGATTAATTTAGCTTTCATAATTTCGTCAATGGCGATAATGGGTCGTAAGGTACTTTCTGAACAATATCAATATTAAACGATCTCCTGCAACAAACTATAATCATTTATTTTATCACAACAACAATCAGATTTTAAAGATGAAAATTAGAGCTAGTAAATCAGCTAAGCAAATATCTTTATGTCTAATCCTAGGAAAATGCGTGATGTATCTATTTAAAAATACGTACTTTAAAGTTGCGGTACACGTACCATCTTAACGTAGGAAATATCAGGTTTTTTTCTTATAAACAGACATTACATGATAAAAACAAATGAAACCATCGATTAATTTAGCTTTCATAATTTCGTCAATTGCGATATATATCTGCTACAATAGAAATCTCTTACGATATATATTAGATCAAATTCCTCCCATCGGAGCATTCTAAATAGGGTTATTTTTAGTTCTTTGACTTTGTGTTTCTTTTTTAAACACTTAGCAGTGATTACTCGCCAAAAGTCTTGCTTAGTGTATACATTTGTGTTACGATTCAGTTTTGAAAACAACTCTACTTGTAGCGAGAAAATGCACCTCCAATCAATCAATCAAGAGGCAGTAGCATACATTTCAGATCGTAAGATGATATGGGTGATTGAAGCTTAACACTTTCATGTGTTCATGTTCTATTGTACTTTCCATTGTGGACTAAGAGTTTTCATGCTTTTCATGTTTTTTTTAATACTTTGAATCACTACATATTACAATGAATTTTTTTAGTAGAAAGTTCCTACTTTCCTATTCCATTATCAGTAACCATCTTATTTTTAACTGATTAAGCATTTAAAAAAACAATAATTAACAAGGAATGCTTTAACAATATATAAAAAGTTCCACATAAGAAAATATAACTTTTTTACAGGTAATTAAAGTTTTATGGAAAATAAATTTAACATGTGTTATTCTTGAATAGATATAGAAATATTTTATAGCAAAAAAAATTACTTTGAAAAATTTCCTTTGGTAAGATGCAATTCAAAACACGAATTTGAACAAAGTGGTATACCACACATAAATAAAATATAGGCTATGCTGCCATCTGTATTTTTGTTGAGTTAATGAATCGTATTTAGTTCATTCGCGTTCGAATGGGGAGTGGATAAATTCGTTAGTACAAAAAAAGATCGACGTAAAATAGGAACCTGGTCATTGCCTGGTCTTAGACGTGAGTGAGTTAGAGCCTTATACAACTGCGCAAATTTCGGAATCTGATCTTATAGAGCACGCATGTCAAACACGTGGCCCGCGGATGACAACTGGGTCGCCGACAACAGATCTGTGTGGCCCGAGCAGTCTTTGACATTTTTTGTGTATTTAATTTAATTGTTAGAGATGTTTTAGTTTTAGTTAATTCGAAATACTACCACTTTTTTCGATTGGTAATATTCGACTTATTTATTCTGACACTAAATAAAAAATTCTGTTCATCTGGCAATAATGATGTATATAGAAAGGAAACACTCAATTTTACATTTTAGCACAAAAAAATTGTGTAACCAATCGGAACGTACAAAAGTGCGGGATCTTGAGTCTGAGATTCGTAAAATTTGCACGGTATTTTACTTATAATATTTTTTTCTTTTGTGTCGAAACTAATACTTTATTTTCCTTCTCTCTTCGATTTTACACCTCTTTACAAAATAGTATGCTGTATTTATTAAATTACTAAAAAATGGATTGCAAAATAAATAAAATTCGGAGCTAATTAAGAATATTTAAAATAATAAAAGATGAAAATACGAAATTAAATATATTTAAATGAGTTGCTTTGAGGGTGACATAAATTATCACTTTTTTGCTAAACACAAAATCCCGAATATGTCATCTGCACTTGGGCTTTAGTCGAACATATGGATTTTGGATTTAAACTTTTTTATTTATTTTAATTACTTTTGTTAGTAAATGTGCATTGTTAATGGATACTGCGTGGTATTTCTTTCATTTTTTATTGCTATATACGCATTTTATTGATATAGTCTCATACATCACAGGATTTATTAAAAAAATATCTTAAAGCTCTTTCCCACTAAGAATAAATATGATAAACTGAAGGTGAACATTGCACAATTTTTTAAAGGTGATTTACAACACAATTATATTTAAAGGAAAACTAAACTTTTATGTTTGATATGTAGACACTGTTGGAGTTTGAAAATAATGTAACATTAAGAAGTGCTACAGAACAAAGTATAAATAAAACTCACAAAAATCTGACTAAACATTGGAATGAAAAACTGACAGAATTGTTACTAATATTTCTTTAAAGAGAATCAAAGTGCTTTCACCAAGCCTATTGAAGACAATACACTTGCTTTAAATAACTTATTATTGTTATTTTTACATTAAATATCCCGTGAGTCTAAATCAGTCACTATGAAATTAAGGAAAGGGTGTCTAGAACAGTTAAAGAAATTTGGAAATACTATACGCATAAGTACCATCACTAGAAAGATTTATACAATTATTACTCGTGTATAGCGGATATATTTATAAATGTCTGATATGTGCTTAAAAACTTAAATCGCTTATAAATTTATATTACATTCCTACGCATATGCTTAATTATCGTCAATCTAGAAATTATCTTGAAAATCTGGGTAGTGAAGATAAAGACATCTATCTTCTTATACAGATATTTGGCGGCTTTCCATCATAAAGTTTTAACTCTTAATTTCGAACAGTTAAACAACGTTAGTTTTAATTTTAAATCGACAAATTCTGAATCTGGATTATTAAAAGACTACCAACAGACAAAGTTCTTGGAGTTTTTATTTGAAATTACAATACACCTGTGCAAATTTCATAATGCTATCTTGTTATTTGATAGTATTAGCGTTTTCAAATGTAATTTATTACTTTGATAAAATAATTTAAAAAAAATAAATGTATTTCATTTTAAATGTTACGAGGCATCATTAAAAAAATCATCGGAATAAAAAAATTAGAATATATTAAAATATATATTTAAAAAAAATTCAAAAGAAGATTATTGAATTTCAAGAAATCTAAAAATCAGTTTAATCTAAATAATTTTACCTCTACTGATTGATGTTGAAATTATTTTTCAAAATTGCTTGCTGCAATTAATGAAAATTCAGTACGATTCCTTATTGGGGCGAAAATATGGATATGAGTTTTCCAAATTTCATTAATTATTCATCAATCGACCGATTTTTAAAAGTATAGCGTGCAATTATGCATATTTCAGCTACATTAAGTAGCGAAATTTTATACGACATCTTTGCGTAGCTGCAAACCTTTTGTTATTTTTCAATTTAAATAAACATAATTTGAACCAGAAAATATATTTAATACATGCAGTGAAATAAGTAGCGCATAGATACAAGACACATTTTATTAAATAAATTTTCTTGTTCAAAATATGCTTTTTTTTTACTTGAAGAAAGCACAGAAGGTTGACAGCTATGCCTTTGGTAGATCAAGATTAACAGACCAGCGTGTACAATCAATTTTAAAATAAATACAATTTACAAAATTCTATTACATTTTATAGATTTAGTGGATGGAAAGTAACTCAGGGTATTTTTTAAAAGTAAAATAAAAGAAACTATGCATAATAACAACTTTTGAACTTTGCATGAATATGTCTTTAATATGGCTGTGTTTTTTACGTGCAACTTTTATTCTGCGCAATGGTAATAATATTAGCTACTTTTTTAATGTGGCCCGTGGCTTTGTATATAATGCTTAATTTGGCCCGTGGCGGTAAGCGAGTTAATCATGCCTGTTATAGAACACATTTCTCTAAATCTTATTATTGTGTTTTATGTATTTTTAATATCTCCCTATATTAAAAAAAAGTAACCACCGCCGCCGCAGCCGCAGCCGCTGTCAAAGCAGATTTTGTGCCTTGAAGTCTTTCTAGACTAATATCCAGAAAACTATTACATATAAAAATTTAAAAATTGGCAATTTTATAAAGAAATGTTCGATAAACACGCTGATGTACGCAGTTTTTAAATCGAAGAATTATTTTAAGAGATATTTAATATTAAATTTGGTGAAAATAGTTTTCTTAAAAAAGTTTTATAGGAACGAAAACTATGCACAAGAATTTAACCATAATTTATAAAAATATTTTAACCATAGGATATAGTTGACAAGCTTGTGGTGTGCAGACTGCAATTATTTTTTTAATTTGAGTAATTGTTTGAGGTTATATTTCAATTTTTTATTCAAAATTGTCATTATTTCCATGAAGATTTATTTCATATTTCATAAAATCCATTATTTGAATTGTTGCCAATTTGTAAAACAGCGTACATAATAATATTCCCTTTTAATTAAGAAATGCATTTACACGTGGCTATTAATAACAGAAATAAAACTTTAAAATAATAATTAAATGATCACGTGTTAAAAGCAGTAAATGTAGATAATTACGTAATACAAAGTATACTTGCACGTAAATATTAAAACGAGAAATAATTTAATTATTACGTGTTTTCAAAGCATTAAGAAGGGAAACTTACGACACATTTAAAATTCTCAAATAACAATACTTCCAAACAATTTCAATTAAATATTATATTTACACGAGAGATTAAATTATTTCGACAAATCTTTTACCTATTAATGCAATTTTTAAAACAGCGTAAATAATATTTCCTCTCAATTAAAAATTATGTTTTAACGTTTAATAATTACATTTAAAATACCGAAATAACTAATAAATTGTTAAATTATTATTAACAATATGGTACTTCTCCTTTATCCCGTCGACCACTTTTCACAACAAAAAAACTATCGCCAAACAATAGTCGTTAACACCAAAACATGCATAAATGTGGCATGACATTCAGTTGATGTCAGAGGCATTACATACGTTTGTTATGGCATCAAGTGGTTTTTAATTTGACATATACATATATTTTTCATTATGTTTCACTGATTTATTAATTATTTCATTAATTAAAATAACAATCGCATTCTAAACGGCAATGTCATGATATTAAAAAAGAAAAGGCATTGATAAATGTTGCAATTAACAGTTACCTACAGTAGATCAGTTTCAACTGACGTCACAAACATTTATTCACCAGCCGAGAGAGATAATTAAGAAAAGTAATGTAAATAAATATCCAAGATTATTTTTTTTTCTGTTTCCATTAATATATTGTAAATTTTATTCTTTAACTTATTGATAGTTGACACTTTGGTAAGTGGGGTTTTTCCGAATTTCTTGCATTTTATTTATTTGTTTTATTTTTTTGAGATTCCAATGGCAAACTTCTTCTATTTCTTTATATGGCGTTACAGTTTGGCGATAGTTTTTTTTAAAATGAAAATTGATAGACGGGGTAATGGAGAAGTAACAAAAAGACAAATAAACGTTGAATTAAAAATCCCTCGATGAAATAACTAATACGTGTTACGCATCTAATGTCAACTGAATGCGACGCGACGCCATGATCATACACGTTTGGCGTTAAATGATATATTTTGGCGACAGTTCTTTTCTTTTTATAGAAAGTAGTCGACGGGATAATGGGGAAGTAACCAATTTTCTATAGCATCGTTATAAATTTCACCGATGCAGCGACATTGTTTACTTAACTATTTCACACTAGTTGATTTTTAAGTCTTTAATTGATCTTACTTAATCAATGAGGAAAACAGTTGTAAGCTGTTTCGACAGCAGTTGATTCGACCTTAAAATCCCTCAGTCAAAGGAAAATGAATGGAAACCCGGTTAAAGAAGGTCGCCACTGGTCGTTAAATTATAATACAATCTTACGTAATCGTTTTAGTGTTGATCAAATCAGAGTGTTTTTAAATCGCGTGGTGTCAGAACGGGGGTTGGCGAGCGTAGCGCGTAGGGGGCTGAGCCCCCGTGTATTTTGAATTTTCAACTCGGTATATTTGAAATAATATATTTGAAAATTCGATAAAACTTTCATTTTTCATATTTTTATATTACAAATTCAATTAAAGAAAAAGTTATTTATTAGAGGAGAGCAATATATATATTTAGATCACTGAGAATGAGTTAAATGGATAAAAAGATTTATTCATTGTAACTATATTATATTAAAATTAATTTTAATATTAGGAATCATTATATGAAAAAAAAGGGAATATTTACTTTCGTCTACGTTTCATCTCCAGTGAATATATTATGACATTAAAGTTGTTTGTTTCTCATTAGTTCAGCTTTCGATTGACAGAAGCAGTTTGTTAAATTATGAAAACATTATAAAACCTTATTTCTAAATCTGACAATTTTATGGTATAACTGTTATTTTAACTGGAATAATACTTTAAGTCACGATAAGTTGCAGTAGGTTCTGGTGTGATTAACTAAATTATTCCAACATAAGTTTTCTTTCATGTAGTGATTGATAATTTAAAATTTATATATTGTATTGACTAGACTAATCTGTCCACCCCGCACTAGATAAAATTTCAGTAATGGGAAAATAAACTTTTCAAATTCAACAGTATTTGATTTGAGAGATATTTTCCAAACAGCAATTATATTAATCAGAAAAGCTGATGGAAGAAACCTTACTCATTTATTTAATCTGTGCAGCAATCAGGTTGGTAAGCCGAAAAGCAGATCGATTAAACATGCTGATCCAATTCATTTATCTCGGAGTATCGCAAAATCATGATTTATCTCATTAAAAATACAGACTTTCGAGAAGTATATCAGTGTGTAAGTATTGGAATCCAATTTTCTAAACTGTAATATATTGAAAAAAAATATATATTTAAAGTTATATTTTTATTTTGTAATTTATTTGCCTAGAGATTAAACAAATTAGTCAATTTCCAAAACTTTATAAAACTATTTTTCTACATTTCAAAAATTTTAAGATTTAAATACTACATTAATTTAAAAAAATCTTATACATAACATAAACACTTGCAGTATCTGGATCGTTGGGATACTACACTAGTCATGCGGGGACACTCGTAATCCAGGGGCAACGTTTTGTTTTTCAAATTTCACGTTTGCATTTCAAACTCATTAAAGGATTAATTTGCACAAAATAGCTGAAGTTGGTGTCTAACTGGGTGCTTTTTTATTTTTTTTTTATCTTAGTTGAAGATTTGTTTTAATGAAATTGTTTTCTATTTCGGAATCAGTTCCGAAAATAAAATATCCTCATTAAAGAAACAGAAACCTAAGTCAAAAAAAAGTATCCAGTTAGAGATCGATTTCTGATATCCCACGCAAAAAGGAATCGTTAAAAATATTTAAATGAAAATGAGAAGTTTGAAATTAATACTGTCATTGGTTTAAAATTAGCTTGTGAGTATATGTGTGAGATTCGTTACTCAACTACAGAAGCATACTTAATTAATTTGCTTTAAATTCAAAATATTTCAACATTTCAAAATTGTTTTTTCGAAAATAATATGTATTGTAACCTGTGCATTATAACATATGTATTGTAACCTATGTTGTACATAAGTTGCTCTTCTACTCACACTAAAAAGCAATGGCACGTCAAACATATGAAATTTGTAATCGTATTTGGTTGCATGTATGCTTGTATCAACTCCTCTGGAAATAAATTTTATTCTGTAATAAATTTTGTGTAAGCAAACAACTGAAGATGCATTTACTAATACATTTATTAATACATTCACACTAAAGGTTTATATAAATGTATTGTTTGATTTTTAGTAAAAATATTAGACAAAATTATTATTTATTTCAACCCTTGCAACAGTTTTAATTAGAGTATTTTTAGCAATTTCAATTTTGTAATAAATTAAACACAGGTTGAAAATATAACTAAAAGGTAAAATTCATGAAAATTCTGAAATTTCTAATTTTGTAGAAGTAAAGGAATAATATACCTGCAAAATAATCCATAATTCCTCTGCTAATTCTGTCAGGGTAGAAGTCGTGCAATCTTCCTTAGTGTTTTATTATCTCAAAATCAAACATACAATTATTCTACTTTCAAATAAATGACCTTACGTAATGTACATAAAGTGTGTTGCCTATCCCAAGTAGTAATTGAATACTGGAACCTCAAATCTATGGCTTTTGTATTAGTATTTGTTTTCAGTTATATTCGAATCACAATGCCTTTAGATACAAATTTTAACTTCTAAGGACTTTTATGTAAGCAAACAACTGCAGATAACACATTTCTAATAGATATAAATTAGTGCAGTATTCCGAAATGAATTGTTTTATTTTAATAGAATGTTTAGATAAAATTAGTTTATCTTTCATTCTTTTCTTCGTCCAAAATTGTTAATTATATTTCATATATATATATATTTTCTACTGTGCATATATACTTAGAAAAAAGATTTATGTCATGGGTAACTTATTTAATGTTTTTAAATTCCAAAAATAATATTATATTCCTAATCATACTGATATTTTTCAGATTGTGTACAAATAAAAAATCTCTGAGTAAATTCGGAAACAAACAGTGTTACACTCTTGTTGTCATTACACTGTCACTACCTTTTAAAGCGAACATACACTACTATATTTAGAAAATAATAATTTTCTGTAAAAGTAGGAGTACTTAAATAAAACCAGTAATTAAACCTATATATTAAATTTGTTCTCAGATATTTTTTTATTTATACTGGTGTTAAAACTCTGCTAATAATGGAATATCTCTAATAATATACTTTATGATTTAGAGTATCTGCTAACAAACGTAATAAATATTAGAAAATCTTTGATATCTTGAACGCGAGAGAAGAAGATGTTTAGAAGGTTTTATTCTACCGCAGAATTTGATGATATAACTCTTTTATCCCTGTACGAAACACGGAACATTTTTTACTTAATGATATTTAATCGCGTTTTATAGTTTTATTGGCATACCTGTAAGAATCATTAATATAGTATACCCTATTTACTCAAGTGATGTATTTTAAATTGAATCTAACAGTCTCAAACGCCGAACCAAGACTATTTTGTTTGTGTGTTTAAGTATTATCATTATTAGGTGATTACTTTTGTGCTCCTGGAATATCCCCAGCGCTGAGTGTACTGACAAAGCATGGAGATGCATTCTCGTGATGATCAGTAGAATAATCGGTATTGGATAACATTAATAAAGGTAAGTGTATATTTGCCTTACCTATTTAATTCAATAAAATGGTATTATGAATTCTAGCAATATTTTAAAACAATAATTTTAATAATAATATACTTGTTTCTTAAACAATATTTGCATTAAAACATCAAACACAACGATGCTGTTCCTGGATTATCTTTAAAAATAAGTAAAAATATTTGATTATTTTTTAAATATCCTACTTGAATAAAATCTTTAATAATGATATTTATTATTTAAAATTATTGTTCATTAAACACTATAATACATACCTATTTTAAATTGTTAAACTTCCAAGGTATGCGACAAAGATATTGTTGTTTGAGTTTTTATATATTAGGGTCATTATTATCAATTTATTTTTTATATTTCTGTTTCACTGCGTAATTACTATTTAAAACTTAAAAATTGACTGATTATAAGCTATTTCTTAAAGCTTAAAAGCTACTACTCAAAGCTTTTAAAACTTTTAATTTTTTTTAATTATATTGTCCGGAAGTGAAAAATGATAATTTTTTTTTCACACATTCCAAAGAAGCAAAATAGTATATGGCCAGTATATTTTTAATGGCTTTATATTGACCTATATTTTTCATATTTGTAGTATATATCGGCCAAATTTGAATTATCATCGTGCAATGTTGCCCTAACAAAGGAGACTATACATTTTCCCAATGTTCTTCCAACACTGACAACAAATAATTATCCATTCAATTCCTAATATTTTCTATATAAGGACAATATTTATGTAATATGTGCATTTCAATGCAAATATTTCTTATGTAAAGCAAATGTAACAAATTTTGGAATTTCATTAGAATTTTATTGATTAAATGCACTAGTGATGCAGTTTGGATCAAAATATAACTAAGCTAACAAAATTTGATTTGATATTATGGTTTTATAATTATTCTATTATATATCACTATTCCATGGTATTTTCAATATATTTTAAGAACTAAGTGATGTTTCTGTTCTCAAATGTTTTATAAAATTTTATTTTTTTTTCCCTATAACAACTATTATGTTTTTTATAGTATTAAGTAGGTTCTCAAATCCAAACAGGCTACTTTCTGACACATTTTAATACATTTTTGTTCGCAAATGTATGAAATTGACAAGTGTTCTAATTCAGAAACTATGTAATCGAAACACGTTTTGTATCTTTTAGTAAAGGCAGAATATCTTTCAGAAAAGACTGTCCAAGTCGGCGTTTTGAACCCAAATTCCCGACGCGGCAGCCATAGAAGCACAAAAAAGCGTCGTCGCGAACCCAAGATTTGCTTATAACTCGATAAGTAATTTATTTATCCAAAAATAGAAAACTAATTTCGATTTTAAATCGCTTCCACAGTAAGGGCTGCCAATGTTTTGCCTTTGCGTTTAAAAATTAGTTTGAAATTGTGTCTGAAAGTTTTGCGTTGTTGAACAGGTCATTTGAGAACCACCTTAAGCATAAAAATAAGAATATTACTTCCCAAATAAGAGATCTTTTAAATGCTGTTCTAAAGGTTAATTTGTCAATATTTCCTTAAGTAATATATCTTTATATTTTAAAAGGAACAGGATATTTGTTTTTAAATGGATGACGTTCTATAAAATAAACAATCCATCAAAATGTTCCGGGCATCCAGATTTTACGAATTCTGTTTGTTGGATTTACCTTAATGATACTAATATTAATCTGCTTGAAGTATTACTTACTAGTATTTACAAGTATCAGCTTACTACTATTTATCTACAAACTTAAGGTAAATGAGATAATGGTATCAAACATAATCACCCCATTTGATAAAACGAAAGTAAAAAACAAAAAATTAGAAGGTGTATAGCAAATATGGTTATCTTTTTTCAACCAGTTCTATCAAGTTTTATGCATTAAAATATACAAATTACACATTAAAAAATCATTAAAATATGTGTAATGAACTGTATTTACAAGTATTTTGAAGCTTAAAATTAAGTATTTCGTAGGATACTGCTATTTGTTGTATTATTTAAATAAAAATAAAGATTATTTTTCAAAGAAGACTTCTTCAGTCTGATCTAAAGAAATAACTGTTACAGTCTTCGTGAAGGGTTAGATATATTTTAAGGCTACGCAAGATATACTTTGTTTATGATTACATAATCCTCTATAGAGCAAGCACGGACATTCAAATTTCTCTTCACTATAAATTAAATCCTGTCTTCCAAATTTTATGGCTTTTATTTGTGAGATTACGTATACTCGTTCCAATACTCTCTTTGAAATATAATTTATATTCTAAAGATATTTCATTAAGTTACCATTTACACTTGAGAAAAAGCCAAAAATATTAAATAAAATATTATTATTACTTATTTCATTTCTTTCTTCAACTAGTCAATATATTATTTTAAATGAGTACAATTATTTTTGTATAGACGAAAGATATGTAAAGAAGGCGCTTTATTACACACTTTTAATGAAATTTCTAGACCATATTCTTCATATACAATTAGACAAACTGTAACGAATGATACTGGGGAAAAGTAAGGTAAAATCGTATACCTTATTTTTGGTTATTTCTCGAAGCCAGAATTTAATGTTTCCATTAGAATTTAATGTAACTTTGCCAACACTCTCTGTACATCCTTGTATCATAATATCGTTTTAAATACATGATTAGTTGATCTATTTTTATTAATAAATGATTATTTATAAAAGTCAAATCATCCGGTATTACAACAGCAAGAATATTACACAACATGAAAAAATTTAGACTTTATTTTAAAAAGGAACAAAATATTTTGTTTTACAATGTTTACTAGGGAACTAAACAAATAATATTCCAATTAAGTCTTTGTTCAAATGTTTATAACAAAATATTATAAATTAAAATTACATGTTTAAATCGGTTATATTACAAAGTAGTGAATTAAGTAGTTCGAATTAGAAAAGAACATTCTTACATGACCACACACATGGCGTATAAAGTATACCAAATGTACTCTCCCTCTAATGAACACAAAAAATGGAATATCTAACCGCGTCGAAAATTCCAGAAGGGCATGGAATGATGTTCGGAAATAAATGAAGATAGGCTAGATGTATGTGCAAATTTCATTGTGCTTCTGGTCTGAAATCTATCGGTCAACTGACGCCCACTAGCGTACGCAGTAAGCCGTTTGTGTATTTAAGGGTTAATGGAGAATTGTGTGTTCTGTCTTAAATTAATACTTCATTATATCTTGTAGCGAATACTGAATATTATTTTTTACAAAATATTGACTTTCTATAAAGTGAACAAACCATTTAAATTTCTATTAACAAGTAATTAATTCCGAATATATATTATATCAAATATATTATATGTTCTACATATTTCTTTCACTCATAGTGGTACTAAAACTATCCTTCAGCGTTTATTTATATGTTGATGAAATTTCGCTGAATTATCATTTCTTCTTCTTTTATCAAATAATAAACAAAATTTTATTTATATGGTTTAACTAAAACATTTCAATGTTTATGAAACTGCTTAAAAATTCTTTTCCTGTGCATTTTATGAAACTTCTAAATCATATCTTTCATATATAATTAAAAAATATATAACATTACGCTTCTACTTTGACGTCAGTTTTTAAACTTGTTTAAAAACTAATGTGTTTTCACCTGGGATAAATTACCTGGGAATTTTCAATTTCGATGTATACATACTCAGAGTATATCACAAAAAACCTTTAAAAATATTGTTAACCAAGAATTATGAGTACTTCCTTTTTTTACTGCTTTATTATATCTAAAAGCGAACAAGGAATTACTTTTCTGAAAAATATATGATATTCTATACAGTAAACAAAGTACTTCAAATTATCCTAAAGGAGTAATTAAATCCTTGTTTATGCGAATTTAGTTTCAAATATACTAGTAGTAAAACTCTCCCAGAAAGATTTATGTTAGTAAACGACAGCAGTTATAAATATTTTTATGACGGATTTTTTAAATATCTTTCTAGATTTTTCAAAATGTTTGAAATGTGGGTGATGATTTAAATGGTAGGTTTTTTGGAAACTTTCTAAAAATAGAGTTAATTTTCTTCATTTATTAATACTTTTACATTGTGTGTATGAACAAAAAGATTATTTCTTAAGGGATTATTTAAATAACATTTAATTAACAATATATAATTAACAATTGTTAACCTTTTGTTATTGACTGATTGACTGACGGAGAGAAAATATAACATCAGTGACTGAAGATGCCTGAGAGCGAGAGGTGAAAATATTTTTATTGATTTATAATTTTTAACAGATTGACAGGTGTTGTGTAGTTTAAATGTATTTTTTAAGTCTTTTAGACATGTACAATGCTTGTTTATTTGTTGGAAAATAAAATAATGTCTGTGAAAATAGGTAGTACAAAGAAATATTAATTGTTAAACATCTAAGCTTTTAAATCTTTATTTTTGTCACGATATTCCTTATTTCCAAGACTGGTATAACAAACTGTTGGTATAAATGTTACATTTTCCCGTGAATAAGATAAAAAAATTGTGTAAGATATTAAAGTACACAAATCATCACATGTTTTAAAAATTCTGAAAAAAAAAAAACTTCTTTTGGAAATATTTTAAATTTTATATGTTGTGTGTATCCGTAAACTGATTTTATAACACATAAAATTAAAATATAATATTGTTAACTGAAAATAGTGTGTTATTCCTTTCGTTAACGCTTCGTTATCTTTAAAAGAGAAGCGAGAATTAATTCGCTTATAAATGGATGGTCTCCTATGGAGTAAACAGAGCACTTCAAATTCCTCTAAGCCAGTAATTAAATCCAAACTTCTGAATTATATGGCTTTTGTTTGTCAGATTTACACCCGTTATACTGGTCCTAAAACTTTACTGAAAAGGCGATTTATCCGCTAATGAAATTCCATGTTCTAAACAACAGTTGATATTTTCTCTATAACATTTAAATATATGTTGAATTTGTAGACATTCTTTTAATTATTCAGATACTTTATTAATTAATCTAGAGTTAGTTTTAAAATTCTTGAAAATGAATTATTTTATACTAAAGCAATATATATATAGCATTGTGATATTGATATTTCCATACATGTTGTTAATATTCTAAAGTACGCAGTTTACACATACACATTTAGGAAAAATTTAAAAGATGGGTGATACTTTCTAATAAAAAGAGTATTGAAATATTCTTAAAAAATAGTTAAGTTTCTTCACCTTCTGTTACTTTCTGTATTATTATCACAAATAAGAAGATTATTTCTCAAAGAAACATTTTCCTATAATGCTTTCTTTAATCTTAAATCGAAAAGATATGTACAGTTCTGAAGCCGAAAAGTGATAATTTATATTCACCCTGAAGAAAATCAACGTTTAAAAATGTGACTGGTACCAATCCATTAGTAATAATCTGTACTAATTAATGCTACACTCAGAAAAAGAAACTGATTAAAACTACAAAACATATTTTCGGAGTACATTTTGTTGTTTTAGCAAAATTGGAGTAAAATTGAACCATTTTACTTCAATTAACAAAACATTTTTCTGACGATACAATTTTTTTTTTTTTTTTGGAATTGCAAAAAAAAAAAAAAAAAAAAAAAAAAAAAAAAAAAAATTGTTGATTTAAACAAAATTTTTATTGACCCATATTTGATCAAAAATTTTGTTTAAATATAGGTCAATGGAAATTTTGTTTGAATCAACAAAAAAATTTTTTTGTTAAAAACCACTTTTTTTTGCAATTCCAAAAAAAAAAAAAAAAAAAAAAAAAAAAAAAATTGTATCGTCAGCAAAAATGTTTTGTTAATTGAAGTAAAATGGTTCAATTTTACTCCAATTTTGCTAAAACAAACAAAATGTACTCAACAAAAATGTTTTGTACTTTTAATCAATTCTTTTTTCTGAGTGTATATTAAATCTTTTAATAGGGGTTATCTACAAATAGAAATGTTCACAAAATTTAAACATTTCAATTCTAATACTTCGTTTTGACATCATATTTGAATTTTTGTATACGTTTTACTTTTAGATGTGAAGCAAAAAATCGTTTATGTTTTATGCAGGATTAAAATTTGGAACTCTTAGTGTTATTAAGTAGCTTTCATTACAAAGAGCCATGAATTTGAATTTTTTAAAATTCAAAAAGATGTACAAAAAATTATGAATTGAAAAAAAAAATGTTTCTGTTAAGTGTTAGAATGTGATACAAGGATACTGGAACATTTTTTGTTTTTTCTATATCTTAAAAAATGGATAAGATATGGCAGTTTAAAATTCTAGGGTGGCTGAGATTTTGAAACAATCTGATATTTGTTATGCTGTAACTCTTGTATTTATGAACCGATATGAATATGACTGATCATGTGTACAGAACATAGCAAGGTCTCGACCGAGTTCATTAGCCAGCTGCATGCACCATCTTGTTTCAAAATGGCGGCAAGTTAATTTTTTTAATTTAAAAAAAATTAAAAAAGGTGTATAAAAAATTATAAATTGAAAAAGTTGTTTTCGTTAAGAGTTAGATCGTGATACAAGGATTTCGGAACATTTTTTTTTTGTTTTTTTCTTTATCATACAAAATGGCAGAGATGTGACAGTTTCAAATTCTAGGGTAGCTGACATATTGAAACAATCTGAATTTTCTTATGCTGTAACTCTCATGCAGACATTCGCATTCAAATTCAGTACTAACGAAAACCGGGATGGATCTTCTATAATTGGGTTCCAAGCAATTTAGCTTCGGATGTTTCGAGTAATATTAACTAAAGTTTTAAAACGAAGATATAGGAAAGCTACCCTTTCCTCTTGGTACAGGCCGGTAGGACTTTTTTTAATTGTTGCAATACAGATTGCAATGCGTATAGCTTTTTATGCATCACAAAAAACCACTTGATGGAATGAGCTGTAATTCTGGATTCGTATGTTTGAAGTCTCCAGAAATTGATCTCTATTAAAAAATTTGCAGGTTACATTGCATATCCGTTCAGAAAATTAATTTCTATATCAGTTTGGATTTATCTTGTATAATTATTCTAATATGTGTTACAATCTTGAATTACGAATTCATAATTGAGTTATCCATGGGGAAATATGTTAATTTAAGAAATTAATATCCGTATGGAGAAACTTAAATTCATTTTCCAATTACTTTAATACAAGCAGTCAATATTTATGGAAGTAAATTTAAATTAATTTATTTAATGAAATTCAAATGTAAATTAATAAACGTTACACACCAAATATATCTCAATGAATAGGATACTGTGATAAATATATATCAATATATATGGTTAAATTTTATCCAATTCATTAAAAGAGATAGTTAATTTGCTTTAATATAATTATTTTTTTCTTGAACATTTCAAAATTTGCAGTATTAAATTTGTTCTGAAAGGAAAGATTAAGATATTTTATAAGCAAGTAAAATTTTTAGCAAGATATATATTTTTTTAACTGCACATTTTGATTAACCTTTAAATGATTTTGCATGAAATGAAAGCACTTTAATTTTAAAAAACAAATTAAAACATTTATTTCATACTTTTAAAAAGACTAAACAGATACATAAATATATCACACAATCAAAATATTTTTTGGAAATGTTTCAAGCTCCAAACAAGCCTCTCATCAGTACAATGTTTATCGATAACTAAAGTTGTTCAACATTGTCACTGTCAAAATATGCAGTTACACCAATAAAACACTATAGAGTATACTTCAAAGTAGAACCGAATATCCTGATGGAACCGTACAATCTTCGTTAAGGGGGACTGTTTTAACATTTTAATAAATACGATTAAGGCGTAAAAGATTAGTTGTTTGAAAAATGTACTTTAATAGTTTGTCGCAGAGAAATTGAATAGTTTACATTTCGAATACTATTTTCAAATAACATTTGACCGACTTAAAAAATACATATATATGGTATTACATTTCATCTGTATATACGTAAGCTATTCGAAAAATAAATATAAGAACGGTACAATTCTTGGCGTAAATGTTGGCGCTACTCTATTCACAGAGTACACCGTCTTAAATGACCAATGCGTGCTTCATAATAGCATAGCTTGTACGATAAAAGCTGAAATATACGCATAAAATATTAATCTAATAATATTTAACACCACATTTGTCTCCCTACGTTTGTGAAATCGTCTTTGAAATGGAAGAATTTTACAACCAACAGAATTCTGTAGACTATGTGTAAAGTATATGGTTATATAATCTCGTGTAGCGGAATACATAGAAGATGTGTATAATTGTTTAATACAGACAGACCGAATGTGTTGGAAGTGGTAGGTGACAATCTGTTTAGACTAGTTTATCGATGCAGTGATTTTCAATGTTTTCTAATTAAAGCAAATCTTGGGAGGGATAGCGTTTTGCTAACAATCGCAATGTAAATGATGACTAATTATCATGGCTAATCTTACAGGCAGCCACCTTCTCTGATGCAGGCATGCAAACACATGTATCTCGTTACGATAATAAATACATTAATGTTGTGGATAAACATGTAGAAAATAATGTACTGCACTTCAATTGCTATTAAGTATGCACCACCGTCTACATCTGAATATTTTTTCTTTAAACGCAATCGCTATTTTATTTTCCAAATAACTCTCGTATACTTAGAGAGGTTATAAAATACTTAGTCGATATTTTAGCTTTTATAACATGTATCTTTACAGGAAGTTAGACAAAATTTTAAATGTTGGTTATATTTTAAGGTCTACACTACAGAACGTAGTGAAGAACATAAAGAAAGCTCTCACAATTGCTGTTGTAGTGTCAAAAATTTTATTTTTTTAATTTGTAAAACTCGAGGTGTTTTATAAATTAAATGGTATCCACGAAGCAAGAAAGAATTAAATAAAGTTAAAACGGTCCAATAGAGCTGCAGTTGCTAGCGTAAGACAAATGCAAGAGTGAACAGCAGGAACAGAAAAGTGTTGAGAAAAACAATTTTTTATACAAATTACACATTCTCCACGTGGCCTCTTTTTCAGAAGATGATACACTGTATGAAGGAAACGTTGGACAACAATGAAATATGTTTCATGGTATATTAAATCTGTAGTACCCCAAATTTAATTATTCCTTTGAACTGAATTAATATTAACGAATTATATGTGCACACATTTATTAGTGAGTTTCCTTAGAGACAGGAATTCCTTGTAAAGAGGTATTTGGATCTTTATGGTTGAGGAAATGTTGAATTTCGGGAGATTACAGACAATCGCTACAAAAGTGTTGTTATTTTATTACATGGCGGATATAACATCCTTCTTATATCGCCGTTTATAGTCATAAAAATTATTATTTCGACATATATAGTTTATCATTTTGTCAATAACTGTAGCAACTCCAACTGCCTATAATAAAATTCAACTGATGTTGACGACATATAATTAATCAATTTTAATATAATTGATTTCTAAAACTATTTAAAATAAAATCAGTAAGAAACAAATTTTCTTACCTTCTAAGTTCCAAAAAACGGGCATCGGGGCTCCATTGCTTCAATAAAGAACATCTTTCAGTTGATTCGATATATTCCAATATATGCAATTTTCACGAGAGAATAATCTTGACTCAAATAAAATGCAGGATATTAGTAAACACATCACTATTTAATGACAAATAAGACGACGGACAAATTATTATATACATTTCTGTTACTGAGCGACACGCTCTCTGACAATCATAATCACAAACAATACTAAACTCAAACGTTAGAGTTCAAAAACTAAAGTTCTAATAAAAATATTCAAGAACAGTTACAGGCGAGAAGAAAAACATAATGTTGCGCGCACGCGCCAGCTTCATTGTCTCTTTTCAGCTAATCAGAGCACATTCCTACCTCTACATTGCGTAGATGCTTTTTACGTTTCAAAACTTTGAGAAGCAAAGGGGGTTTTGGATGATGCAACAGGAAATGAATTCCCAATTACAACATCCTCCCACCTTTGAGTTTCGGGATCTGGAACTCAAACCCAATTCGTTCGATGTTTTATGATACGCCCGTATCTGGAGCGACGAACCGAAACGTCCGATGTACTGTCGCTGACCGAACCACTAGGAGGATTACTAGCACCTTCATGTTCATTAAAATCTTGTTTCTTTTTAATGTCCTTGAAATGGTTTCTCATACTGTCGTTATCTTGTGATACTTCTAAGGGTATTAACCTGCTTGTAGGTCTTAAATATTCCTCAGTTTTCATTCTTATTTTCACTAAGCGGATGTGTCCATCCTTAGATGGAAAAATTTCAGTCACTTTGGCCAGAGGCCAATCAATTCTTTTATTATTGTCACTGGAAACAATCACAACATCACCTATTGCTAAAGGTTTCTGTATTTTCTTCCATCTACTAGGTTGTCGCAATTGGCCTAAATATTCAGATCTAAATCGTTTACGAAGGTCTTGTCTTATTTTCTGTTGATAAACAAGCCTTTTGTTCAATGATTTGGCATCTAGAATATCAATATCGGGTGTACCACTACCTTTCACTTCTAGCAAGAACATGGACGGAGTGAAAGGTACGAGATCATTTAAATCTTCTGACACATAAGTAAGCGGGCGACTGTTGATAACACTTTCTAGGTCACATATAATGGTTTGTATTTCTTCGTAATTCAGAGAACTTTTTCCTAAAACCTTTCTGAGTGTTCTCTTGGTTAGGCCAATCAATCGCTCCCACCACCCTCCCCACCAATGAGCTGAAGGAGGTATAAATTTCCAAATAATTTTCCTTGATATACTATCATTTTGTATTGAATTCCAGTTTATTTCTTTCAACAAATTTTCCGCTCCTACAAATTTTTTACCGTTATCTGTATAGATAATAGAAGGTCTGCCTCTACGGGCTATGAATCTTCTCAACGTCAATAAAAACACGTCAGTTGATGATGAGGTAGCTAGTTCAAAATGAGCTGCTCGAAAAACAGCACAAGTGTATATTACTAGCCAGATTTTCCTATTTTCTTTAAGAATAAGCGGACCGGCATAATCCAGACCAACAATTTGGAAACTGGCAGCTTCTCTTACTCTATCTTCAGGTAAGGGAGGTGTGGAAATTTCTACTGGTTTAAAATCGTGTCGTCTACATCTTACACAGGTTCTAATAATTTTCCTGACAGTTTTTCGGAATTTTAAGATCCAAAAATCTTCCCTTAAATTAGACATCATAATTTGTACACCAGCATGACCTAGTTTCAAATGTCTAGATCTAATTAATTTTTCAACTACAGGATGGTCATGTGGAAGAATAATAGGAAATCTGAAATTCAGCATATCATCTCTCAAATGTATGCATGATTTCAGCCGCAGAACTCCAGCTGAATCTGTTGTGGTCTGAAATGCTTTTAGACGTTTATCTTCAGGACCAGTAAACGATTTTTGAACTAATTTCAACAATACATTTTCAGCTTCATTCTGATCTTCTACAGTTAAAATTTTAAATTCTCTCTCTTCTTTAGCTTTCTTACAATTTTTGTAAAATCTGTATATCCACGCGATTACTTTTACTAATTTATCGTAGGATGAAATTCTAGTGTAAAATTGTTCACTGTGAACATTTACATTCGTAGCACTAATAATTGTTTTTCTTCTTTCTGCATCTATAGTTTCGAAGTCAGGAAACATTTCTGAATTTGGCCACTCGTCCATTGGTTTTCTTAACCACTGTGGTCCCTCCCACCATTTATCTCGGGCTAAAACATCAGCGGTACAACCCCTTGAAGGCAGGTCAGCAGGATACAATTAGCCAGGAATAAAGTGCCATTTTGAAGGATCACTTAATGAGCGAATTTCGGACACTCGGTTGTAAACAAAAGGTGCCCAGTTTTCATTTCTTTTTATCCAGTAAAGCGCATTGGCCGAACAGTCCAATAAAAAATGGCAATGTTATCTAATTTCAAATCACTTTTAACACTACTTGCTAATCTAGCCCCAATATTACCAGCCAATAATTCTAACCGCGGGATAGAAATTGTTTTCATAGGAGCAACTCGGCTTCTTGCTTGAACCAACTGACAGAAACCACCGTTCTCATTTTCGGTCCGTATAAATATACACGTATCATACGCTACTTTACTAGCGTCGCAAAAAACGTGCAAGGAATGCAACTTATCTGCATCTCGAGAAAAACACCTAGGTATTTCAATAGTCCCTAATTTTCCTAATTGTTTTTTCCATTTTTCAAATTTTTTCTTGATAGAAACAGGTAATTCCGTGTCCCATGTCACTTTAGCTTTCCAACACGCCTGTAATAATATTTTAGGTTCTAATGTTACAGGACATGTGTATCCGATAGGATCAAAAATTCTGTGTACAGACGATAAAATGTTTCTTTTAGTTACTAGGCGATCATCCTCTGAAATTTCTTTTAAATCAACTGCTAGTGTATCCCTTCTAAAATCCCACATTAACCCTAAAACAGGGACATTTTCCCCTGTAAAAACTTCTCGAAAACTATGCTCCCACCCGCGAAGCTCGAATTTAGCATTGTTAAGAAGAGTTTTTGACTCTTCGATAAATCTGTTTAGCTGTTCCTTATTATCAACACTCGTAACACAGTTGTCTACATAAAATGACTCTAACAATTTTAACGCAGTGTTTTTAAATTGTTCAGGCGCATTTTTTAAATGATATTCTAACGTGGCACCTAGAAGGTAGGGGCTACATGAAATGCCAAATACTACTCTTCTATGTTGAAGCGTTATCAACTTTTGAGGGTCCCCTTCTTCATACCATAGAAATTTCAAGAATGATCGATCTTTTTCTGTAATGCCAATCTGTAAAAAAGCCTTTTTTATGTCAGCAATTACCCCTATTTTCCCCAATCTAAATCTATTTAAAACAGAAGGAATCACTTCTACGAGGTTAGGCCCCTTTTCAATACAATCATTTATCGATGGTGAGTCCTTTTCCCGAGCTGAACCATCAAAAACCGGCCGCACCTTTGTAGTGGAGTTTTCTTTAAACACTGCTCTATGAGGAAGGAAATGCTCACTACCTAACGTTTTCCTCTGATCAACCTTTTCAATTATTTTCTCGTCTAACCATTCATTAAATATTTGATTATAATCACCTAATTTTCCTATCTTTTTTAATGAATCGACACATGTTTTTAATCTACGTCGAGCGATATTTTCGTAACTGGGTAGTCTAGGGTGGCCCTGTATCCATGGAAGACTAACTTCATATCTACCCTCGTCATCTACTTTTATATTACTAAGAAAATGTTCTTTAGTGGCTAACTCTATCTCTTCTCTACCCTTTTTCTCCCCAGGATCTCGAATTCCTAAAGTGTCAAGGTGCCATAACTCGGAAATTTTTGCCTCTTTGACATGCAGCGAGAAAACTAAATTGTTCATATTTTTATTTTCATAACCTTCAGTTTTCCCGAGAATTGTCCAACCTAAACGAGTTCCCATGCAAACTAATCCGCCCTGTAATTGTTTTAAATTTCCGGTAAATAATTTTCCGGCGACATCTGCACCAATTAACACATGAATTTCATCAGGAGAAAATTCGTATAGTAAATCATTAGTTTTAGTGACTCTATCAGTCAATAAAATTCTGTACCGTTTTATTTCATTAATAAAGGATCCTTCCGGTATAGGTGAAATTTCAGAGCAAATCTTTTGTTGGTCTAATACCTCAAGTTTACATCGATAACTATTATCCATATTTCCCAAATTAATTAAATATCTATCGTGTAGTTCTTCACATTGTCGACCCCCAAATAAACTATGCACTATTCTTTCTTTACTTATACTATTATATCCTAACATGTTAGCAGCAAATTTTGATATATACGACCGTTGCGATCCCGTGTCATATAAAATTCTAACATTTCGTACGATATCCCCATTGTATATGCGTACAACCAATGTTTGGAGCAAAACCCTTTTTCTAGAAGTTGTATTCGCAAGCAAACAATCTTTATTAGGAGTAGAATCCTCTTTAGAATTATCGCCTAAATTAATTTTATCCTTTTCTATGCACATGAACTGGTGGGGACTTTTCCCACAATGAGTACAATTAGTTTTAATTTTACAAGCTTTAGCCAAGTGGTTGGCATTGAAGCATCGAAAGCAAGCTCCTTTTTTTAATAAAGCATCTTTTCTCTTCGCGAGTGTCATTTTCCATACCGCTCTACAATTTTGACTACGGTGTTTATTTTCGCAAAAGACACACTGTTCTTCCAATTTTTTATCATCTTCATTATACAGTTCGGCCACCGTAGGAAGGGGAAAATTTTTATCCTTACGATCGAATCTAAGTTCTCTATTTACTGAGACATCTTTATCGAAAGAAAATCCACTCTTAGCCAATTTGACCTTTTGCTCCATTTCAACTTCAATTTGTAAAAATTTCATTAAAGTATCTAATTTATTAATTCCCTGATCTTTATCTTTATCATTAACAGATAAAGTGCCAAGATGTCTTTCCCATAATTTAAGAATATCTGAAGGCAATGCTGATTCGACCAACGGATATAAAATCGAAGAATAGTTTTCGCTCGATACGCCTAACATTTTTAATGACCGAAGATATGTTTCTATTTTATCATACAACTTAACAAGGGACAGTCTCTGGCCTTGTCCTAAAGAATTATTAATAACTAATCCTAGAACTTCGCGTATGTATACTTCGATTAAAATATCCGTTCTACCGAACCGTGCCTTCAACGATTGTATCGCCTCTGGATAGCTATCGGTGATGGGGGGGAAGATTCAACAATTTCCCTTGCCCTAGATCCCTTTTGGGTAGACTGAATAAGATACTGTATTTTGTCCTCGTTAACAATATCGGGATCTTCGTGGATTTTTTCAAACTGACCCCAAAAAGATAGTCAATTTTTGATATCACCATTAAAGGGCTTAAGCTCTAATTTAGGTAATTTAAACTTTCTTCTAGTGGCCATACCATCTGAGGATAAAGAGGTATCCTGATTGCTCTCTTTCTCTAATTTAAGAATGTATCTAGATAGTTTATTTTTCACCTCCCAATAATTTATATTATACATGTCTATTTGCTCATATTCCGAATCGAAGGCGTCTTGTTGACAATTTTTATCTTCAGATAAATTATCTAAAATTTGTTTATCTATTAATGAGAGCTCTTCATGTTTTGATTCTAACCTATCTAAAAGAGATGACAGACTATCGATATCATCACATTTAGCCTGCAAAGTATCTTCTATTTCTTTTATCAACTTTGTGAAGTTGGAACGCATTGGCGTCCTTGATTTCTTTAATTTATCCATTCTTAATGTTCAATTCTAGTAAACTAACTTCTAATTAACTTTCTAATCTCTAATTCCAATCATCTACGGAGCCACCGAATCCCGGCAGGGATGCCAGTTATGTGGCAACTCCAACTGCCTATAATAAAATTCAGCTGATGTTGACGACATATAATTAATCAATTTTAATATAATTGATTTCTAAAACTATTTAAAATAAAATCAGTAAGAAACAAATTTTCTTACCTTCTAAGTTCCAAAAAACGGGCATCGGGGCTCCATTACTTCAATAAAGAACATCTTTCAGTTGATTCGATATATTCCAATATATGCAATTTTCACGAGAGAATAATCTTGACTCAAATAAAATGCAGGCTATTAGTAAACACATCACTATTTAATGACAAATAAGACGACGAACAAGTTATTATATACATTTCTGTTACTGAGCGACACGCTCTCTGACAATCATAATCACAAACAATACTAAACTAAAACGTTAGAGTTCAAAAACTAAAGTTCTAATAAAAATATTCAAGAACAGTTACAGGCGAGAAGAAAAACATAATGTTGCGCGCACGCGCCAGCTTCATTGTCTCTTTTCAGCTAATCAGAGCACATTCCTACCTCTACATTACGTAGATGCTTTTTACGTTTCAAAACTTTGAGAAGCAAAGGGGGTTTTGGATGATGCAACAGGAAATGAATTCCCAATTACAACAATAACATTACTATGCGAAAAAATGGTTTTTCGCTATAAATGCAATCTGGAGAGCTTGGATTTTAATCTCCATCATCTTTCGGACGCATGCAGAAAAATACTTACATCGTATACCACTTGTTTGAACGGAACAATTACTAGCAATTGATGTATTTGTATTTTATTGGCAGCGTACTTTTTAAATCCACCATGTATATGTCCATGAAATACAATTAAAAGAAAACTCAGATTCTGATGATTCGTTTCCGTGGGAAAGGACTCGTTTTCATTGTAATTCTTTGCATATTTTATTATGATCTAAATATTGTAATTTTTTGCTTTTGTCTGGGCTGCAAAGTTAATAAGGTTGGCTAATCGCTAAGAATTTAGGATATGTTGTTAACTTATACAATTCGATAAGTAGAATTACCGTATAATTTTTAAGCTACACGTACACGCCGAGTGATGCTAAATGAGCAGCAGCTTGTCGCACTGTACGGATCCATATTTAAGAGCGCATTCGTAAGCTGCTGCAGCTCTTATTTGTGTACTTGTTTTTTCGATAATCTGTCCTTCCCCCTTTGAGGAGTTTTTTCGATCGCCGAAGGTTTACCATCTAAGATTTTTATAGAATTAAAACATTAATCTTAATATTGACATCATTCGTATTCTGGAGGGTGGTGCCTCTACATAAAACTTGAAATTTCACCTAGTTAATTGTAATCACAAATGCTCATCGACGATCTCGTCAAGTGGCTTCAGGAATCCTTGTACGTAAAGTTAACTTGTGTTGCAAATAATTATGACAGAAATAATATGATTACTCTGGAAAGCTGAAAGCCGTGAAAGTTAACGTGCGGATGTGTCAAACGCAATAACGCGTGTTTTTACTCATAATCCTCCAAATAATTGTCCAGATTTAAACTACATATTGTTAATCTGTAGTCGTAGCACATTCGTTCTTGGATATTTTAACACTCATTTGAAAAGATGAAAATTTGCTGATACAAACTCTGCTAGCTGTTTGGTCAGGCTCTTTATTGACTCAACTCCTGTTTATTTTATTAAGAATAATAAAAATTGACCTACGTTTCAATCGTATAATTGCTTCTCCTCCCAACAAGATCTAATGCTCGTGCATTCTTCCCCAAAGAAATACTGTCCATAAGATTGTACTTTATGTGTTGAATAATGAGAAAAGTAATCACAAGAAACGCCGTTGTACTGGATGGGATCTTTAAAACAAAGATTAGACTAAATCCCGTAACCTTACTGTGGCTCTTATTAAAGAGATTATCATTCCTGATAACCCTGACTAGTTTAATGAACCGTGTACTACTGCTTTTCTCGATTGTGCAGAGAACAGTGTATCACGAGGTCAGATGGAAAATTATACACACTTTTGATACTAGAATTTGGATTCTCATAAAAAGGACACGGACGATGCACGTCTTTATGCTGAGTTTTCTGGCCTATCGTAGGACTGTACAAAACTGTTTAAAAAACAAAATGTTTTTGAAATATCTATTCATGAAATGAAACATCTTCAGTTGATAGACTTTTCTGAAAAAGTGGGTATTCGTAAAGATGCCTTGAAGACACAACGATATCTATCTAGGCAGAACAATAGATAAGAAAGAATCACTGGACTCATTAAAGTTCCTGGCAATACTTTAACATCGGAGAGGGAAATACAAAAAGCTTTTTTTTAACATTACTCTAAGGTTAGTATATTTCCGCCAAGTATAAAAAAAAATAATAAATATACTATGTTGATTTCCTGGCTCTTTCGATAGTGATTAGTATAATACATTTTGCTCTCTTCCATTCAAAATGGAAGCTCATTTATGGGTAATGAGGCGGATCATGATAAAAGTGCTGTTTCTCATAAATTTATGCTCGAATTTCGTCTGAATTTGGGAAAGAGATCCTATAGGTTTTTTTCTTCAAGGTATGTGCTTACCCTCTAATCGATATTTTGGTGAAAATTTTGGAATTATTAAAAAATTATTTTAAATTAAAATTTAAACAATTACAAAAATGCTTTAATTTTGGTTCCGCGATAAATATAATTAAAATTCTTGTTATTATAAACCGGAACTGAACTTTCTGAACCGAAATTGACATTTTAAAGGGACAGACAAATGTAAAGAATGCATTTAAACAGACGCTTCTGTACTTTTAAACTTTGTACTTTGTCATTTTTCATTTGTAATGTAGAATTAAGTTTCCTCTATTTACTTTTTATGGTTTTATGAGTGTTTGGAAACGTTATAGTTTTATGAGTGTTTGGTTCTTTATTTGCGTTTTCTGAAAAACTGCATTTTTCCTGTTTTACATTTACGAAAAATCTCATTCCTTGAAAGGTATTTTGGATATTGAAATAAAATTTTATCACAAAATTCTGCTCATCTACACGTGTGTTATACGTATTATGCAGCTTGTAACTGTGTATGTATTAATTTAAGAGCTATTTTTGTCGGAAAAAAATATTCCATTTCAAAACATATTAGAAGTACCAAAAAAAAAGTTATTTAAGAATGAAATGTTAGGTTAAATTGAATGTTGTATTCCTTTGATTTGCAAAATAGAAATTGCATATAAATTAATTTTTTTCCTACATACTGATTCTATATTGTCCACAGATTATTGATGATTTATCAATGATTTTATTGTAAGTTTTGCAACTTCTTGTTAAAACATGGATACAGTTGCATTATCTTTTAAATAGATAATGTGTACATACAATTTATATAATCCATACATTTTACATAAATCTAATTAGTGTTAATGACATGTAAACAGCAATAAATAAATACAGAATGAAAAAAAAGATGGATTTTGAATGAAGTTTGAAGTGAAATTGCGCCTCTTTATATCTTCAAACAGTAAGTAAAGGATTTTCAATAGGTATAAAATTTAGACGACAAGTACTTGAAATTTCCCGCTCGGCCATAAGATATTCACATTAATTCAATAAAACGTTGAGAAATAACGATAATTTTAAAACTTCTATTATTACTTCTTTTTTCCAGAGGACTCAACATAACTCAGTATTGAGAAAGTGAGATTTCGCGTCAAATAATATAAAAAAACACGAAAGTGAACCGGTGACGAATGAAAACATTTCTGCTCTTGTATGACTTTTACATTATATCGGTAGACCCCGTGCGAGGTTTTCGCACTGCAGTCTAATACTTTATATATATTAGATGCAGCTTTATACTGCTATAAAAAATAAAGGATGAAAATATGTGTAAACAACATTATTCAAGCCCGAATATCGTCTCATTTATTCCATCAAAGGTACAGTAAAAACCAATCGAAATAGTAAAAGTCACTACGAGATAAAAATTAACAATCGTATTTTAACTGCATTAGAAAATGACGTCATCCGCTTCTTGAAAAACATGAAACACAGAAAAAATAAATTGAATGCATTTAAAATACAATTTAATCCAATATGACAAAGCATACATTTTAGGCTACACGTGAAATATCACTAATTCGATCGATCGTGGTGTCTTGTTCTTCTAAACATTTCCATATCAATTTTGCTTTTTAAACATAAATATAAATAAACCCGTTTATATATACGTTGGGAAGGATGCAACGTCGCTGCGCAAGACGGAATGTCACGCATGAACACACTATTCAATGGCGTACATAAGATGAATAAGTTCCCAGCATCGGATAATATATCTAAATTTTCAGCAGTACTGAAACTACAGCATAAATCTTTTGAAAAAAGAAGTGAAAACGAAATTCACGTCCTTTGTGGTGACATTTAAAGATTTATGTCGTAGTTTCATTCCAGCTAAAAATTTAATTGGGAATTTATAAACAAAATTGTTTCTGAATTGGATTCATTCATAGTTATTTCATAAATATATAACAATATATATTTATAACGTATGACGTTATATGAAACATTATAACGTCATGACGTTTGGAAACTGTAAATTAAGATTGCAAGAAAGTGATTTCGAAATGTTTGCTTTTCTGGCCAAATTGAACCTTCCGATTTCTTCTCTCGTGCCAAGGCCTCATAAGAAATAAATACTCTTTTATGTTTCTCAACAACCTAAACTGCCGATAACACGTTTCCCTACGCATTTAAATATCGCTAGAAGACGATTAAAATGCATTTCAAACTTCATGATTCACGCTGAGATCCGTATAGAGTACGTTTAAGAGCGCAGCATGTAACAAAAATTTCTAAAGAATTTTTGACAGTAAAGTGAGAAAAATGATAGATGATATTGAATTTTGAGAAATTCAGGAAAGCCTAAATTTTTATTTTTAATTCACGGAAATAACTATGTTTTATTCATTTAGCCTTGAGTATTCGTCTTCAGAATTTAAATCTAGAATTAAACTGTGATTTTCCTCTCTTTCTCATCAGAATAAGTTTAAAATACCTTTATGTAAAATCACATTACATTACTAGACATTGAAACGCATTTCACACTTCATGATTCATGCGGCGATCCATTATGGAACGTACAAAGCGGTGAATGTTAGAAAAATTTCTCAGAAAATTTTGACAGTAAAAGGAAATGGAATGATGGATGATATCACCATTCTGGGATTTTTAAATATATTATGTTTTTTATTTATTTTTATGGAATGAGAAAATTACACCTATTTAAATCATTTAACTTAAAATTTCATTTATAAATTAAAATAATGACGTAAAACTTACTTTTGTTTCGTTAGAATATACAAAAGAACTTTAACTATATTACAATACCTGAAGATTCATATTTGTCCGTCTTTGATATGTACAAAAGTAAATGAAGTCAAATCCAGCAAATACCGTAGTAACTATATTAATATATTTCACTTTTATTTTGAATGTACTGAATTTAGGCATTACTAAATAATTTCAATGAATTTATTCTTATTTTTTTAAATGAACATCCTAAAATTATATTTTCTAGTTACGAGAAGTATTTTTAAATACATAGCAAAGTTCTATCATCTTCAATCTGATTTTTTTTTTTTTATTCCTCTAGTAAAAATTCTAAATCATCATTTATCTAAAACCAAATAGAAGTTAGAAACAAATGTATATTTTTAGTGCATGATATGTTTTAAATTTTGTCGATTATTAAATAATTATTCGTCTTAAACAACTGGAATTAGTTTTTAAGGTTTTTTCTAGTAATTTTTCAACAGTATTTGGAAACTTCGGATTAACAAACTGATTTTTCGCCCTTTTTCATAGTACATTAATAGTATTTCTTATTCCTGACATTGTGAAATATTTATCAAATATCCCACATAACGTTTTGGGTGCAACAAATTTCCACTCTTTTTTTCTTTCTTTTTTTTTTCATGTTTAGGGACTGTTAATACGAGTGTAGGTTCTTTTCTCCCAAATTTACTTGTACATACAAGAGAAAATGGGTTTGTTAATGTAAGACGTTCAAAGAATTTCGGAAGTTTGTAATGGCAAACAATGGCAATTCACGAAAAAAAGTTTCAAATCCCAAAAACCCCTTTTTATCCGTTGCATTAATTTGATTTAGCCTGTACTATTGAAAAAAGTATATTGCTTAACCTTCCAATGAGACCTATCTTATTATCCTGTTAATTCCAAAAAAAAATCTAAGCTTATTCTACGGTTCTTTTGTAACAAAAAAGTGAAAATGAAGTTTATTGTCCACAGTGTAAACAAAGGATGTCTCAAGTTCAATTGTTTATAAAAAGATATCAAAAACAGTTTTTGAGTTCTTCATAAATAACACCTACCACATTTCATCACACTCAAAAATAGTCCGGAGTAACTTTGTTTTCCAAATTTTACAATGATATCATACATGAAGTATTTAGTTATTCCTTATATAATTATGTAAGTATATTTTAAAACATATGCAAATATATTACATGGTTGTGTAAGTTGAATGAATGTACGTAAAATATATATATGTATACGTACACGTATGTGTTAGAAAATAATCATTATAATATATTAAGTTTGGTGCAATCAGCGGAAGATAATTTAAGAATTAAACTTGTTAGCCTTAATAACTCTCATCCGTAAATAAACTCTGACAATATTTAATTTTTTTTATTTATTTCTTTTATTTCTGAATACAAGTATGTAACTCAATTTTACAATTCACATTTGAAATTCAGAAGAAGAAATTTTGACACTTCAGAGGCAGTTTTGCAACATTGACCCCTTTCGGTTTGGTTCCTATTTGACTAAACTATTTGGTGAAATCTTGACAAATCATCGATAGCCAGCCAGATGTAGCTCTTTTATTGTTGGAAGGGCTGAGCAATGATATTTTTTGTGATGACGTGTTTGATACGTATGACGTATTTGTTACGTCATCAAGTGATTCTTTATTCGACGTTTATCTGTATTTTAAATGATGTTTACTGATTTATTAGTTATTTAAAACATTTTTTTTTCTTTTTTCATACAATTAAATAACACTTACGTCATTAAACGGTTACGTCATGATATTAAAAGAAAAAAAAAGCAATGAAAAAATGTCATCATCTGCTTGTTTATTTACTTGATTTTTTATATTTTTATATGTATGTGAGTAGCTACTTTTGATATTATAGACTAGAATAATTCAATTGACTGCAGTTTTCATGGAAGTCTCATGTTTGCGAAGCGATCATACATGCGGTATAGAGATTGCCGCATTAACGAATTTCGTGTAATTTTTTTTTTTTGTGATCCCAGTACAACGAAGTTACTGCATCCAGTGATTTTTTTTCTTTTCATGTTCGCGAATAAAATCTTTCATGCGGTATAGTGATCGCCGCATTAAGTAATTTCGTGTATTTTTTGGAATTCCGATACAACGAGGTTGCTGTATCCAGTGATGTTTTTTCTTTGGTTTCATGTTAGCGAAGCGATCATACATGCGGTACAGTGATCGCGGCATTAACGAATTTCGTGTATTTTTGGGGATTCCGATACAATGAGGTTGCTGTATCCAGTGATGTTTTTTTTTCGGTTTCATGTTCGCCAAGCGATCATACTTGCAGTATACTGATCACGGCATTAACGAATTTCGTGTATTTTTGGGGATTTTGATACAACGAGGTTGCTGCATCCAGTGATTTATTTTCAGTTTCAGGTTCACGAAGCGATCATAAATGCGGTACGGTGATAGCGCCATTAATGAATTTCGTGTATTTTTTAAGATTCCGATGCAACAAGATTACTGTATCCAGTGATTTTTTTTTTCGGTTTCATGTTCGCAAAACAATCATACATGCAGTACAGTGATCGCGACATTAACGCATTTCGTGTATTTTCGTTTTTTTTTCAACTTCACATTAATCGTTAACTTTTATGCAATATCGATGAAATGTGTTTAAAAACGTTGTTTTTCACTGCTCCTATTATCTTTTTTATATTTATCTTATTAAATTTGTCAAATAAAATATTTTATTTCACTCATAAATGCAGTATTTAAAAAACAATCAACTATGTGTTTATGATTTAATTTAATAATTCTGTATTTAATTTTTTATTCTTTTGTCTAAATTTTTTTGAACGAATCAAATTTTACATTCAGTACGTTTTTACTCTCGTATAAATGCAATCTATTTTTCAGTGCTTTTTTATCGCTAAATCAATTATTTTTCTATGAGTAACTCTTTAAAAATTAAGAATGGCAACATGTTACCACTTGCTTATTCGGGGTTACAATGTGAGAAATGTAAGTAAACAACTTAGAAATCGCCAATGTGGCATAATTTTTAAAAAGTGCCAAATGGTGGAGTGAAATAGGATTATGCCGACTCTTTCTAATAACGGATTCAAAATAATACAAGACATTCAAAATGACAAGCTATTGCTTGATACAAATATCTGATTTGATATAAATATAGAGTGATAATTCAGATTAGAAATTATTAAAGTACTTTATATTAAAAAATATTTAAGATAAATTTAAAATAAATCGTCTTACTTATTTAGGTCAGTAAAGACAGTAAAGTCATTTATATAGTATAATCCGTAAACTCATTTATATAGTAAAACATTAATTTATTCAGTACATTTAACTCTAGAGTCTAGAGAATAGTCAAATGTCGAAATGTTTTAATTGAATCTTTTTTGTATTTATATTATAACTTATTAGTTTTTCTAATTTATTCTTTTCCATGTATTGTAAATTATTATTATTTTGTCTAAGAAGCACAGAAAGAACCTTGTTTGAAAAAGCTTTATTTGGTGATTACTTTATCTTAAGACTTTTCATCACATGGTAGAAGATTATCAGAATTTGTTTCTTCATAAATTATTCAGGAACAAAATTTATATATTAACAAAAAATGTTAATAATTATTTGAGTTATAAAGGAATGTTTAAAAATACACTATTTCTATAATTAAAATAAATATTTTTCATTTAATTTAAGTATATTTTACAAATAATTCTGTTTTCTGTTTTATTGCCATTTCCGTACATGTTTATAAATTTTCATAAAAAAGGTATTTTATACGATGTGTTTCAAAATTCCACGCAAAGATATTTAGGTTAGATAGAAGACAGTATAAAGCATATTCACATAAAAAGCACATCTACAAATGAATAAGATGCTTTGTTCGCCAGAACATACAACAAAATATGCGTGTTTCAGAATTTAGTGTCAGAAAACGCGACACGTTTATAAAATTCAAAGTACAATAACTAATACAGTACAATAACAACAAAGTACAGTAATTATTGTTTGTAGGATAATAAAACCTTTACTCTTTAACTTCTTAAAACATGAAAAAAGAATTTCTAAATATATAAAATTCAAGGACCATAAAAAACTTTAAATTTCGTAACTTTTAAAATATCACTGTTTAAAAATAAATGATTTTTGGTCTTATTAAGAACAACATTTGAAACTTTTAGCAGTCGAAACCATATTTCTAACACTAATGCTTTCAGAATTTGCAATTGGATAAATGATAAGAGGGAACACCCTGTATAATTCTTTATTTAATTACGTTAGAAAAAACTGTTATGTTTCGATAAACTTTCCTTAAATTCAAATTGAATATGTCCTTCAAATGTTTTGCTCTAATATTTACCAATGGAATATATTTTGCAACATATCTTATTTCTTCTTTTTGGTGAACTAAAATTTATTTTTAAAGGAAGTTTTTTATTTGTAAAAACAAAATATCATTTACAAAACTAGTAATATTTTAATTAGTTTAATTATATAAAAAATATATAAATGTCATTTGAACGACAACGATACCAATTGTAATACGAGTCCATAATAATATAATTTAAAAATCTGAATGCAAATTTGTAAATAATCCGCCTCCTAGCAAATATCTTATAAAATATTCAGTTTACATAATTTGTGTAATATTATACAGCTTTAATAATGTTTATTGTTTTAAAAAAACTTAATAAGGAATGAAATTACGAATATATTATTTATCGACTGCTAATCAATTTAGCTTTAAAGTATTTGTAATTTGACTATTTTAATGCAAATTATTGTATTTAAATGTTCTTATTAAAGTATTCGTATTGTATTTCTCAAGAAACTATTATTAATTACACGCAAAATATTAAAGCATACATATGAAACTTTCTGAGTAATTATAGAAAATTGAAAACAATTATGTTATATTTTGTTACTAAAAGTTAGGAAATGTGATACTTGTGGCGAATTAGTTTTTGGTAATATATTTCCCTTGGGTGACTCTTTCATTTCAAGAGAGTATAATGATTTTGAATCCTATCACATTTCTTCTATTGCAGCTAAAGGTCTAGTACGATTTAGCTTGTAATTACGAAATACAATAATGGTGACTGGAACGAAATTGAATTGCTTCGGTAATTCGATATTTGTTCCCGAAAATTTGTGATGAAAGTAAACAGTTATGCGATTTTTTTAGATAGAATAAATAAGAATATTAATGTGTCTTATTTTATTTTATTACCTTAAAGGTAATGGGGTACACAGTGGTAGAAAATAAATTATACTTACAATACCTTATTTACTGCAATAAATTAAAATTAATGCAATGGACATTTATTTATTTGACGCACACATGTAAACAGAAACGATGTTCACGACATTCTATACCGTAGTTCAAACTATTAAAATAGATCCAAATAGCTTCTAAAGATGAATATGTTCCTATATACATGCAACATTATTTACTTGTTTTATGGTTATGCCATTTATATATATATCAACAATCACTAATACCACATTTATTTGCAACGTAAGGGTAGGAGCTAGTTTATTTACTTGTATTCGTCGAAGAATCAGTGGGGAGGAAGAATAAAAAGTAATTTTTACAAAATGTGTAGCATATGGAGACATTTTAGGGATATAATTAGTAGCATTCATAGCATCTGCATCATTTGAAAAAAACATACATTTTAGGATTTAGATTAGTAGGTTTAGGGACCGTATGTAATAAGTGTGATTCAGATGTTTTAGGATGTAGAGTATTACAATGTATAAAATTTGAATGAGCTGATTAATTATCTGTAATACTGGAATGTTTCAGTTGAGAATCACATAGTATAATACTCGTGTTTTCATTTCTGTAATTTTCTATATATCTTTCTTCAACATTTTTATCATTAGTCAAGGCATATTTGATCCTAGTATAGTTATTTGTACTATATTTGATATATCAAATCAGTTGAATTTTATAATTTAACTTGTCCTCCCTTTCTACGACGAGACAAATATTCCAATTTGATTCTGATATGTAATTCCATACAGATATTTTCCGATGGGTTTTCAAGTCCTTTATATTAAGATTGCATTTATCGCAGTTTTCAGATTTTAGACAACATCTTTAACATTTGAAACTATCAAATTTATTTTTGTTCTTATATGACGCTTTAGAAATAGAGATTTGGGACTCTTCCACGTTGTAACATGGAACATATTACTATATTGCAAAATGAAGTTGTTTACTTTCATTAAAGTGTCAGATTCTGAAGCTAAGTCTTTTAATACACGTTTGAAAATTTATACATATCGATCGGCATTGCCTTTGGCAGATGGATTGTAAGGGTCCCTTAACATGTATTGTACCCTATTATTACGTAGAAATGTCTTAAATCCTTCAGATGTAAATTGGGGACTATTACCTGAGAACAAGTATAAGGATACGCATATTTTGCAAAAACAACAATTGTGACATTCTATACCGAAGCAGTGACTTTTAAGATAAATTACAATAGCTTGTGTAAAAACGCGCGGAATTTGTTATATGTTTTGTGATGCTGTCATCTGTATTTATTAACAAACACTAAACAGCAGAATACTATTTTGGAATACAAATCAGAGAAAGTTGTATAGAATAAGTTGATGTCACACTAATAACTGGTGCTTTGTTTTGATTGTTCACTAACCACGTTTCAAGCGCTGATGTTTGGTCGTTTGGAAGATATAAAAGAAAGTATATTTTCAGACACAGTGAGACAGAAAATGTAACCAATTAAACCCTGTTACAGATCATATAACTTCAAACTATGTAGTATTTAAATTCCATATTATGTATATGCTGTACTATTTCTCGAATTAACACGATCGACGCAGCTGGAACAAAGCAGAAACAAACGATCTTCTAACGGATTTTTACAACAAATCAAATTGGTACCCAGTAAGATACGAAACGCTTGTGCACAATAAACTAGTGTAAATCTGTGTCATATTACAATTGTATTTATTCGATAATGTATAATATGCATTATATAATTCTTTAATAGCCTTTTATGTCCTTGACACACATACGCCTATAAATAGGAAGCTATTTTTTTTATTAAATTTTTTCTACTATTAGCTCACACTCTCTTTAATATATCTTGTTCAATTTTTCAATCGTTAATAAAATATTTTCTATTCATCCACTCAAGTTCAAATAATTTTTTAAAAACTTGTAGTGGATGACATTTTATGTTAATACAGTTTTTTTAAATATTAATTAGTTAATTAAATTTAATTAATTAATTTTAGTTTTAAATGGGAGAAAAAAATTCCTCCCATTGTTTTCATAAATGAAATGAAAGATTTATCTCAAATGAGTGATGCCACAGAAATAAAATACCGCAACGATGATTATAAAATAATGTTCAATAAAGATAACGTGGGACATTAATGCTGCACGGGTTTATTTTATATATTGATGATTAAAAAGTAGGAATTGACTTAAAAATGTTTTTTATATTACTTGTTTATCTTACCACCGCATAGCAGCTAAAAAGTTCCCTTCCTCCATTTATCAATTTTTGGAAATTTTAAAACGTTGTACAATGTCATCGTTGAGGCATGAATGCTCATAAATCCCTTCAGAATCATATCATACTCCCTATCGCTAAGTGTGTCCGTGGAACAAATAAAACATGTGAGCTCTGTTATACTGTATTCTATGTGTGGTACATACTGAGGTACATACTGAGACGTACATACTGAGATATACAATACTTATAATGACGTTGATAAGTGGTGTTTCTTGTTTATATTCACGCGTATTAGTAAACTAGTAAATCTACAGATCAAGAGCCTCAACGTCAGCTCTAAAAGTCATTGTTTTTTAATATCACTTTTCATATTATTTGGCATCTTATAATCCGCAATTAATTTTTCTATATTACATACATATTTATAGGCATATAAAATACTTCGAAAGTTTCAGAAATTAGAAGCGTTAAACTAAACATGGTTTATGCAATGATGTTCTGAAATTCTTGTGAACTTCTCATTCATGTAACTTTTTAGATTAATAAAAAATAAACTTATACTAAATAAATTCTTCATCTATGCCAATATAATACAAAAATAATTTATTTTGATAATAAAATGTTACAGCAAAATAGTGCGAGTTACTTGAATTTTATTATTTTGATTGTCTTTGAAATATGGTTGCAAAACAACTGATAAATTAAACAGAAAAGTAAAATGAAATGCATTTTAAAATTTGTAAAAAATATGAAAATAAAATGTTTTATATTTCCCGAACAGGTACAAAAAAGTTCCAATAATTAAAACAAATAATTTCTAAATTCTAATGAATGTATCAGCAAATTTTCAAAGCTATTGGACATATTTAAAATCTCCATATCGAAAATTAAACATTAATAAGTTTAAGTTTAAATTTATTATTTAAAAATGTGATTCTCATATCAGTTAAAAATGAAATTTGAAATTCGTCTGCATTCAAATAGGAAAGCATTATGACCTAAAAAGAAATGCTCTATATTTTTCGAACGAATGAACCAAATTTAACCAAACACTATACAGCTAATTCCGGGCACCTCATCAACATACACACCAAAAATCAGCCTAATAGGATGATTTTTACGGCAGCTATCACGGAAAACACAGACAAACACATAGACGGAAACCAAAAACTTTTCGCGTCTCCACAGTGAGCCTCAACTGAAGTTTCGGCAATTAGCTGTGCAATATGCTTAAAATAAGCAGTCAATTAAAATTTTTTCAAAGTCCATCTCACTGTTATACTATGTACTACTTTCCCCATATACCTTTCTAGAACTATTACAGTCGACGCTCGTTTTTGCGAACTCGTAGGGAACATTCAAATGGTTCGTAAAATAGAAAGTTCGTAAAATAGAAAATCATCAAAAATGACATGAATATGTACATTATTTATGTATATTTTTATCAATATCCCCCCCTCTTCATAGATGATGCAATATTTTAAGATTATTTATTCTGAAATAAAGTTATACATATATTTTTTAAATATATAAGAAAATTCAAAATACAAATTTATGCACAGAAAAAAAAATAGCACTCAGAAGAATATGGTATTAAGCTTTGAAAACATTACATGTGAAAACATAGACTGTATTAGAACTTAATGGATGAAAATACATAGATAAAAAATTAGGAATGGAAATAATCACTTATCTTTTTTTGTTTTAAAATCACATTTTGGAAAATACATGTTTCCATTTTATCTATGCTTGAAATCATTTCACAATTATTGTTCCCTTCAAAAAAGTGCCTTAGCCCTGACAACCATTGAGCTGATTGTTTGACAGTCGGACGTTGGATTATTTCATTTCCTTCTTGTTCCAAGTCTGAAAGTTCTTCTTCCTTTTCACTTATTGCGTCAGCAATAATTTCTTTATCTGATATTTCTTCCGTACAAATCACATCTGAATCTACACTCAAAAAGTCCACGAATGAAATTTCAGGTAACAGTGGATTTCTTTTTCGTAGTTCATTTATAAGTAACTCATCTCCACTGATATCGTCGGCTACATTTTCTTGGTTTTCATTAATTAAGGTACTAAAGCCTGCGTTCTGAAATGCTTTAGCTATTGTAGTCGCTTGAACATCATTCCAAGCACGTATTGACAAATGCATTGCACCCAGAACATCAATTTCATATGGTTGATTCAGCTCCAATCCCATGACTACTCTTTGCAAAAGCACTCTTCTATATATGCGCTTGAAACTATTAATCACACCCTGATCCATCGGCTGTAAAATTGAAGTTACATTGGGTGGAAGAAACTCCACACGAATAGATTTAAGATTTGAGACTTCAACGTGAGCTGAACAGTTATCCACAATTAGCAAAACTTTACGTTTTTCCAAAACAAATTGACGATCCAAGTCTCTTAACCATTTTTCATAAATGTACCCAGTCATCCATGCATTTTGGTTAGCATGGTATGCAGCTGGTAATTTGTTAACATTTCTGAAGCATCTAAGCTTCAAATTTTTTCCAATGAAAAGCAAGGGCAGTTTTTGTGTTCCATTCATGTTGGCTGCCAACAAGATTGAGATTCTCTGCTTAGCCTTTTTGCCTCCGCTACATTTTTCACATTTGAAAGTAAGTGTCTTTTCCGGCAGCATCTTAAAAAACAGACCTGTTTCGTCCGCGTTAAAGACATCCTCTGGAGCATATTCAGTTAGCAATGCTTGTAAATCGCGTTCTTTCCATTCATTTGCCAAAGTCGTATTTGCTGTTCCACTTTCACCGCACAATTTTCTGAAGCTCAAACCGTGCCTGGACTTAAATTTTTGTAACCAACCGTCTGAGGCCTTGAAGTCTTTGATATTCAGCTTCAAAGCAAAAGAATTCGATTGTTCTTTAAGGAGATTACCATCTATGGGAATGTTCAGTCCTCTCATTTTCCTCATCCAAGAAATCAAAGCTTTGTCCAATTGGGGGTGTTTTGCTTCTCTGAAATATTTACGAGAGGGGTTTTTATTGGTGCTTCTATTTCCGACGATTTTCTCTCGAGATTTTAAAATTGTGGAGAGACTATTCTTTGGAATTCCATACTTTTTCGAAATTTCTGTCTTACTTAAGATTTTCTCATCTACTTCTTTTAAAATTTTCTTTTTTACCTCAACGGATAAGCACATGCATTTTTTCAACTGCGACATACTGAAATTCTGTAATGTTCTGGCCCAATCTCCCTCTCGACTAACGAGACTTCACAGATTGAGTAGTCCAGAAGTTATGAGAAAATAGACGATTACAGAATGCAATCTTTTAAAAGATTTCGTTTCCTCTTTCAACAATGACACCTGCTTGTACATTTAAGTTTCACTCGCCAATCAGAGCCTTCATCGCCTTTAAAATCAGTCATACGTAATAAACCACGTGACGCTAAATAAACTTATTGCTACGCTGCCTCTCTGTCGAAAGCGTGGGGGGGGGGAATAACACATTCTTGAAATGCACCTGCTGTCTTTTGCACCTGTTGAGAGAATAATTAACGTTGGCCGTTCTTTTCGGTATTTAAAATAAATAAATAAATAAATAAAAATGCAGAATTATGAAAGTTATGTTCTCAAAAAAGAGATTTTCAGAATTTGTAGTTCGTAAATGGGAGCGAAAATTTACATAGCGTCTATGGGAATGTATTCGGGACCACGCTCTAGTTCTTAAAATCGCAAGTATTCGCAAAAAACAGGTTCGTAAAAACGAGCGTCTACTGTATAATATGGGTATCAATGATTTTTAATTATTACCTCAAAAATTCTAACATAATTTAACAATTTGCACGATTTTATAGAGCTTTTTTTATTTCAAAGTTTATGAATATTTGCCAAAATTAAACCATTTTTATTAAAACAAATTGTTTTTAACGTTGTGTGTTGAATTAAATTCAACGATCTTTCTCAACCTTTAATATACCAAGCCTACCTTGTGAACGTACTTTACCAAGCGGGGTTTTCTGTAGACACCTGATAAAACTAAACATCCCCAATGTTTACCGCTAAATTCTAACTGTTTGATGGGTAAATTTGCAAAATTATGTTTTATCGGTTTCTTGAGAGATATGTTCTAGTAAGTGTACAACAAGGAAACATAAAAAAAATTGTTTATTTATATCTTCTTCTTTTTGCAGCAGGATTTCCATTCAAGACTAGAAAAACATGTGACGATTTAGCAATGGTGAAGGTGCAGATAGTATCAACAACTTTATCATCCAGAAAGAAGTTGAAAACTTCGAATATTGTGGTCGCCCTATTCGTTCAGCGCGTTGGCCCAGGTGTTCCTGTGAAAATGTTACGCTGTTGTTGGGGACACTAAACTTCTCCACACTCTTTCCGATTGTGTAATCAACTCTTCTTCTTCATTCGAATTATCATCAGATGATGCCCTGGCAATGACACATTCTTTAGAATTCACTTCAAGATTGTCTTCAGATCCTGAGACATCTACTGGCAGAAAATATTCCTCATCAGATTCGCGTAAGACATCTTACGATTTACTCAAATCACTATCATTCATCAGCTGACAAGTTGCATCTGCTGAGTGTACTTTACGGGGAATTTTTCCAATTTTACAACCTTCAGAATCTGCAAAGAACCAGGATAATAACATTTGACCCTAGTGATACCCCGCTGTTTTTTTACATTAATTTTATAAACCATTTTATAAGCAAAAGAGACACATTATTTATCTTAAACATATTCTGGACACATAGAAAATTCATGCGTGAAGTAATTGTTATAGATACGGCACGGCACGATCACGAAAAATAACATTTTGAGATCCTCCGTAGACCCCGCTTGGTATATTAAGGGTTAACCAAGTTTTCATTTATCGAGAAGTAATTCTCCTATATACGTTATACATGACGTTTGTACTGCAGCCAAAAAATCCTTATATATAATGTAATAAATAAAACGCACACGGAATTAATCAATTGAACTGAAAAATGCATACTAGAATCATAAATGCACAAATATTAACTTAGTCGATCAATCTAATATTCGCTATCTGAACATATCGATTACAACTTGCTACAATTATAATATACATCAAAATACATTAAAACCTCGTGTTTATTCATGTTTCACTCGGTTTTCTATTGAGTCCGCAGCTGTGATTTCTCATACAGTTGCAGATGTTATTAAAGAGGGTTTGAATTCATTAATGATATGATATGTTCTCAATTATTCAAGCAGTATAAACACGTGAAATGGTACTGTTTATCAATAGTTTTGAGTATGTTTGCACTTTAACTCACATTCAACGGATTAATCGATGCTTTTCCTGTCAGTATAATCTTAAAATTATACAAACGAATATACGAGCATGTCAAAAAAGTTGTACATAATTTTTCTATGTATCAAAAGAAAATAATCAATACTGTTTGAATGACATAAAATACTAATTAAAAACAATATTTTAAATCAAAATTTTGAATTTCCTCGTTAGTGTAAGGTGTCAAGAAGGTGTTATTACTTTTTTGAGGGCAGTGTTATTTTCTATTGATTTTCTATATTTGATGGGAAAACACAATTGCATGTGATGGCCATCTTATTATCATTTCGGTTTTTCCAAACGGAGTAAAATTCCTTGAAACGGAGGACTGTCCTCAGAAAATGTGGACATCTAATCGCCTTACATCGCTGAAAAAATGTGGGCAATATGAAAAATTAAACTGTACAGTGTACAATGTGACAGGTGCGGGACGAAGAGCACTCAATTTTGATTATTTATAAATACGAATCAAATACGTCTCTAACGCTAAATTCTTGCTAATTTTGTTTTTATAAAATACTTTTAATAATTTTCACAACAGTGTCATTGAGTAGACATTACTGGTATAATTAAATAGGTCTAATTATTCCTGACATCAAACAATGATGATCCATTTGTACACCTATGGAAAATAAGTAAATATGTAACATTTATTAGTATGCATTACATATGATAAACTATGCTCTAAATTAAATGATCAAGTTGCTTATTAACTAATTTAAAATATCGGGCACTATTTAAAATGTACAAAACGGAAGTTAATTGTAACTGATTTAACAAATATTATATACTGAATATAACCCTAATTCCTATAAAGAAACTTTTAATTTATCTCGTGTTACAACATTTTTATATTAGATAAACGATACTAACGCAAATGTAAAATCATTTTATGAGACATATTCCATTAGGAAATCTGACAATTTTACAATTTTCGTTTTAAAAAAAAACTCTTTTGATGGTATTTTTATAATATTTAAAAAAGAATAGGCGACAGTTAGAGTAAAATGTAATAAATGACATATGCAAACTGTTTTACATTGTTCAAACGGATCCACGAATTTCCACCAAAAGTTACACAGTTATTTTTTTAATGTTTGACAAATGCGGTAAAATAGTACATAGTTCAGATTGTTCAAGTTAAGCATTGCAACATTTGGTAAATTGATTTAATTAACCTTATTCTTCATTTTTTATTTTGTTATCAGAATAATTCAAAGAAGTACCGAACCGAATGAAAAAAATATGTATTTACGATGCGAATGAGGACTTTCATACAGATATTCAGCAGACAATTTTGCAATCCCCGCTCCAATAAATACGCTCTAGGAGCAGAAGACACACCAGAGAACCTTTGGCCTATGCACTCTACTGCGATCAACGTCTTACATAAGTCAGAAAATATCATTAATGGGTTACTGATGGTTAGAGCCGAATAGCTTGGAGAGATTAGTCACGAATACGACTTCGTTACGCTGATGATAGGCAAACAATATGGCGTCAGGTTCATGAAACCATAGATCTAGAATGCTAGTGTGAAAATATATGATGTCATGTCGTCTCAGCGTTTACCAGAGCTGTTTATCTTGGCAATGTTTGCCTGTGATACTTGTTCAAAGCATTCTCTCATTCTCAAAGTACATAGATTGCAATTTGGGGTAATTGTAATAAGGGAATAAATTAATTTCACATTGTTTTTATTTTTTGTCTATCATGTGCGTAGAAATTGAATTCCAAGCATAATAATTGCGCTTGTTGAAGTTCCTGGGGTAAATCATTTGGTTACAGAAGCATTGTACTGCAGTCTATGTACTGAAAGGACCATAAAGAAACTCGGATGTAAATCCATTTCCACACCATTGGTTTATTCTGATAAAAGGCGGGGAAACTCATCATACCACATTCGTGTTTTTAATTCAACCATGCAGATTTCTAGTATATGTTTGGCATGCAATGCCCCGAAACATTTCCGCAGATTTGTTGATTGTGATCATCTTGAGGTATTTGTTATCACGCCCAGTGGAGCAACAACTCGTTTCTAATCAAGTATCTATAATTCACTGGCACTTCGGTGTGTAAGTCTGTGACATTGTGGTAGCATGCGTAGTCACTCTTTCTCTTTATAAAGGTAAAATTGTGGTCGAGTCAGTTTGTGCATTTGGTCGTATTTGCTTTCGTTGCTCACATTCGCGGGTGATTCATAATTCTATCCTGTCTTTCTTTTAGTTTCACAAAGTGTGAAATGTGTCCGGAAATTTTAAAGTTATATTACATTTTGGTTGGGTGGAGATTTTGGCTGTATGGTTATTGCATATAGTGAAGAATTATAAGGAAACTTCATATTCTCAGTGAATCTTACATAACTGTTTAAGTGTAGGTTATATGCCATGTGTAGCTTCAATAGGTGTCATCAACCCGAATTCTTCCTTGGAGTACAGAAAGAGACAGTTCTGTTGCACGTTTGCGGGTTGGGGTAAGGTGATATATTTTTCTATTTCGAAAAAAGAAATTCTAAGTTTTATAGCAATATCGATGTACCACGTTTGATAGAAATTAGACCAAACTGCGCATGGGCAAAAATGGCTATTCAATGTCGAAAATGGGGACGTTTTTACCATCTCGGGATGAGTTTGTTTATTAAATATCACAGATATTCGCATTTTTTTGGCGAGTATCTTTTTGTTTCTGTCATTGAATTATATGTTTTAAAATATTATATTATAATCCTATCATATAGAAATAAAGACAAATATAGTTAAAGAGATGGTTTAAAAATATGATTATAAAATCAAATATAATAACTTTTTATATGCACGTTTAAACAGTAGTAAAGTTTAAGTATTCATCTAAGTGTATTTTGTCTTCTCAATGAACGAACTTTTAGAGTGTACCCATTCGTAAACCACAGTACATTTCGAGAAAGAACAAGTACATTTTCGGGAAAAATATTATAGTTAGTTTGTAAATTTAAACAAAAGTGATAAAATACTTTTTTCCTGCTCTCATTTATTTGAATTTGTTAAAGTCTTTCTATTACTTTTCCCGCTTCACTGCTTTCTTACATTAAATTGTTGAATGAACCTGTTAATTGTTTAGTAGATTTTTAGTCATGGTACTTGTTCATGCTAACGGGTGCAAAAGTTTCGTCACAATTCTTCATTGTGCATGTTGAAATACTGTTTTAGTTATAGACAACATACGAAATGAATAACGATATTCTTTCAGTCGCTTACTTTTAAACAATTTAATTAAACTTATCCTCTTGAGACCCAAGCTCGTATTTTTCGCACAAATTTTACCATAATTGAGATTAATGCTCCTTTTGAGACTAGAAATCAACAAAAATCTTCATCTATTTAATATATTTATATATATACATATATATAGTTTTTAGCGTGTCCAATAAAATGGACATTGGTCTTCGTCTTGTGAAAAACATATTATTGAATTACATGAATCTGAATGGAAAATTCTTAATATTGGACAAAAAATAATGGCACAAAATAGAATTAGACTCAAAATAATGACACAAAATTTAATAAGACACAAAATAATAATTATTATTATTATAAAATACTTAATTACACGCAAAAAATAAATAGATGAGTTTAAAATTGAATAATTTATGAATGGGCTTCTGCAAAGCAATTATTTTGGTAGTTAAACAGATATACAAATTGCACCTCATTTACAAAAATGTATTTATTTATTTATTTATTTTTAAATAAAATTTGATTTTGCCTCACAACACATTTTATTTGTCCATTATTTTAGGTAACTGTTTGATACTCTTTTTAAAGCTGAGTAGACTGCACAAGTTCAAACTTTTAGGGCCCCACCAGTGGCTGAGAGGTTCTGCTCTTAAAGCTGGTAGACGGGAGGTGCTGAGTTCAAACCCCTGTTGCGCTCGTCGACCTAACCGTTCGGATTTTTCTGTGTTTTTCTTCGAGTTTTGTTCGTGTTTTTCTTGACGTAAATACGTGTTAGAATCCCTTAGAAAGACCCTCATGGAGGGCACTCCCCCCTAGGGCCTATATCCCTTGTGCAGATAATCGGCCATGATAAAATCAACCAATCAAAAAACCAAACTTTTGGTGGCGAATAGGTTGCTAGGTGGAGACGTGTTGGGGCTTGAGTTTTCGTCATGACTTGAATAACTCAACTTCGATTTCCTCAAAAGCTGATTCTCGCTAAGCACCTTGAAGTATAATAATTGGATGGATTTGCATGAATCCAATTTCTTTGTTATTTTCCTCCTTCTTACCTTCGTCACTAATTGCCAAGCTCTGACAAGTCGCAATTCATTTTATAGCTTCCAAACGCGTGTCTCAATAACTTTTTCTAGATCTAAATAATGCCAGTTTCCAAATATCTCTAAACAGGATAGGCCTCAAAAATCATATTTCTGGCGACAAAGTCCTATTCCTTTCACTGCAAACTTTTCTATCTTCATAAGTGTGTTTTTATTACTCATCAATCAATTATAAGCATCACATAATTTCAAGTTTTACATCATCAAATAGAAAAGTGTAGGCCAATTTAGTGTAATTTTAAATACTTTTCAATTAGAATTTTGTTTTAAATCTATCTCAACGCCAACCCTTTTTTTCCTAAAATAATTATATTAATTAGTGGCACAACTACCACAATTGTCAATTGAATGCCAATTGGAAGTTTAAAAGAAATAAAAATGAGTTTTTTTTATAATCTTATAATGTTATCTTTAATTATATTTTTATTCAAATTTGGTTATTTTAATTTGATTAAGTTAATTAATTTAATTATAAACAACATACTAATAAAACATAATACGAAAATCTTGCAATGAACAAGAACAGAAAAATATATTAAAAGAAAAGCTTATTTGTAAATAAGTCTCTTTATTTATTAAATACTGCAAATAATCACGTTTTGCTGAAATAAAAAATTAAACAATGTACTCATATGGGACAAGCATTTTATCAGTTGAATTATACACTTCTAGGACAATATTTAATTAATTATTTAATTAATTATTTAATTGCCGATAAAAATGTATATTGTCTACTTCTGTATTTACTTTTTTTTCAATACAGTATGGAGTTTTGACTAAAAACAAACTTTCCCTTCAGTATTCTAAGAGATCCTAATAGAAATGGAAACAACTGATGAAGGCCCAATGTCCAATACAATGGACATTGATAAAAACATGCGTTTATTCTCCAAAATATAGATTCAATTACTTAAACTACGGTTTAATTTCATTAATATAACATTTAAAATTATATATATATATATGCTACATTAATATCAAAATATTTTAAACAAATATATGAAATTTGAGTAAAAACTGTGTACTCATCTTCAACAATCTTTCACCTGTTCGCCTCCATTTTCAAATGATTAAAATACACATTTTACGGCGATTTTTTTACCTTTTCGGCATACAGATAGGAGCACTAGAGTATCCATTATAACGAACAGTAAGTTTTTACCAGTTCCAACTGAAATGAAATATTTTATACGAAAACTAAAAATGTCCAATAGGATGGATGCGGGGTATCAGGAGGATATAGAAAATTAATTTTGAAATATTTAATGCAAAAATATTTTTTAAAGACAAACATATTTATAGTTTATAAAACAAAATATTATTTTTATTTATCCGCAGAACTAAAAATGCATTACATTTCTAAATATTGAATAATTGGAACTTGAAATTAGAACATGTAAATTACAGAGGATTTTAATTTAAAATTTATAGTTCATATTTGATATGTGTTCATGACAGTAAATAACAGTACATGGCAGTAAATATTAACGGTAATGAGTACTTGAATAATCGCTTCAAAATATCAAAATAATTTAAATTATCCTCTGAAACATATTGAAAAGTGTTTGATACACTATTTGTTAATTTCCAATCATTATTACAAATCTACAAAACGCTAACTGACATTTTAATGACATAATAATACTTTTTTTAATACTTGAGTAGAAATATATTTTAATAGTTATAGGCCGTTAATTAGCAATGTCGTCATCCAAATAAATGTACGCAAATACGTTAAATTGGAAATTGTTTTAAAGCATAACCTGTAAAACTATACATACTTCCTATTTTTAATAAAATAATTACCAGAATACAAATCTCTACAGAAATGCGTTCAGACACTTACCTATAAAAATCATTTAAAACATTAGAAATTTATTTATTTACAACTGTATTTGTTACACGTAAAAAATATTCTGATTACAAAAATTTATGTGATGTTATTTTTCTTGTTATAGAAAATTATTTATGAATGAAATGTATAAAAATTTAACAATGTTTAACTTCAACCTATTTTATAATTTCTAAATCGGAGAGAATCTTATTTTAAATATTAAAAATTACAATTGATCAATTAATGATCAACTAATCGATTAATTGATGAAAATCACTAGTTGAAAGTGAAGTATTTTATGCTTAATCTTTATTTTCGATAAACATTTCATGCACTAATTGCGAATTGGCAATCATTAAACAAATGCTTCAAAATATTAATTGATATTTTCTCGATATACCAGTGCACTTTCAATGCCTGTGAAACTGATTTGCATTTCATTCCAATTTAAAAGTCATTGTCTGTTAAAAGAGTAACATCATTTCATGTAATTGATACTAAAATTGATACATATAATGTATTTGTAATCGTGGCAACAAGTATGCAGTTTATGATAATGAACAGTTCAAAATATATAGCTTAACCCTTTATATCCTGAATTAATTTTCCAGCTACTTTTTAGATGCTCAAAATCCTCGATTATTCCCACCAGTTATTTTTTTTTTTGTAAAGTTTTCCTTATCTAATCGTAGCATTTTTGCGATTCAATTAGGTGAAAATTTCTCATTTGAAAAACCGGTGGGAACAGATTAAAAATTCTGTAAAAGACGCTCGTCGCGAAGGGGTTAAAGTGGTACTTATAAGTACCGTCAGGATAAAAAGGGTTAAAACACTAAAATATTTAAAACATTATCGTTTTCATAAACGTTTCATGCACAATTTATAAATTCGAAGTGATTATACAAACGTTTTTAAAACCTTAATATATATTTCCCCAGCATACTAATGGACTTTTAATACATTTATCAAAATATAATTTAGAATTAATTTTTGTTTACAATTCGTCGGCTGGAAATTTTGCAAAGGTATCATACAAGTAAATTTAATTAAGAACGTTAATATTCCGTGCGAAAAGTATCTTAATCTAAAAATAATAAATCAAACGAATAAGTGTTTTGAAATTTATGGGGGAGACTGGGGTCTAACGGGACATGTTTTATATTTCATACTGTAGAAAATGTAATTTATAAATTTCAAGATATTTCTTTTTTTTTGTCAAATATTTTCTTTAAACAGTTTTCTAATAAACGATAAAATATCTTAGTCATAGCTTTATTAGTGTGTAAAAAAAAAGACTTATGTGTGAAATGAAATTTTGACCCAGACATTGGGGTGTAATGAAACTTGCCATGGACCTTATGGAACACTTTAATTAAAAAAATAATTTCATAAATAAATGACTTAATGAGTTATATAACACAAAAACAAATGCATTATGTGTATTCTGAAGTAATAATTTCAAACAGTGCACAAAGTACTGATTAAGGCAATATTAAAAATGCACCGTGAAGCGTTTTAAATAAATAAAGATGAAAACTTTGTAGACGATCATCATAAAAAATAAGGTACTCAAAACAGTGCCATTTTCCATCATATAAAAATAATTCTTTATCTGGTATAATGTCGCACATGATAAAAAGGTAAACGGACATGGTAAAACATAAACGAAAGTAGTCAAATATTTTTAATTTAGTGAATTATTTTAACGCGAATATACCGAATCCAGGTGTAACTATCTAAAATGTTATTAACATCTTTTGTAACACAGGACACGTGTTATTTATCACGGACACATTCATATAGTAATGTCAGTGATACTATCTGGGATCTGTTTAGAAAGAAATTTAGTCCTTAAAGGAAACTTTAAAAAAAATTCACTTTAAAATAAGAACCCTGCACAAAAATATTCTTAAAAATAGATTTTTACAAACTTTTTTCATTTCTAAACTCAACCTTTTTAGCAACTTGAAATATCAATTTGTCATCTTGAAATATCAATTTGTTGCAACTTAATCATGTTGAAATAAAATATGACCTTCCATAAAACAAATAAAGTTGCCAAATACTCTATTATATTGCTATGGAATTCAATTATGATTAAAGTTTACACAGATATAAACAAGTTGGAAATTGTACGTTAAACGTGACAAATGAGGTGCGGTCGTATTATAACTAGTTTTACAATGTAAAAAAACGATCCTTATTATTTCAGTGAAATGAATTATTTCGTCTGCTTATTGCGAAATGAGCATACTTTTTTTTTTCGTATTATGTATGTCATGTTTACAGATGCGATTTTTTTCGACACCAGACAGCGCTGCAAAATTTCCCATGGAGATCTTACTATGCGAATAATTACCTCCATGGTTTAATATTTTTATGACTCATAATGACTGAATCTGATGTGCATATTTTCTTTAATGGACTGATGAGTTATTCGGCTTTTAACCTAATATCATTTGAAGTTATCTCAGAATCTATACATATTTGAATGTAACTCATCTCTGAAACAAACAGATTTTTTTCAATAATCTTTCTAAAAATTTAACTTTTATGAAATTTTATTCAAAAAATTAATTTTGAATAAAAATGGCCTCCTGGCATATGAAAAAGAAATGGTCAGACTGTATTTGCTTCCCTCAGTCACATGATTTGCGTTTTAGGTGCGTTCGTAATTATATAAATACGTAGCACCTATAGTCGTCGTCTGGTCCGTCTGGTCCGTCCGTCCGTATGTCCGTATGTCCGTATAAATTATATTTGTATTCTATTGACATAAATGAAGAATTTATTTTAATACAAGTTTATTTTTTTATCTAAAAATTTACATGGATAAAACGTTCATAAGAATATCATTGCATATATATATTATATATATATATACAGTAAAATCCGCTTAAGAAGTTTTCCAAGGGAATGGAAGGCAAAAACGTCTTAAACGGGAAAACTTCTTAAACGGGAAATTAAGAATGTTTGAAACAATCATTAGTTTAAGTTTTCATAGTCAGGAGAGGTCTTTTACATTGTTAAAATAATACATAAATTTATATAAAGTTGAGTTTTACTTAAGAAATTTAAACTGATTTGCACATTTTAAAAAATCTGTCAATCAAGTAAAAATGCATAAATACCTTAGAAACTCTTTATTTAATCCAATGTTTGAAGACAGAGAGGGGACATTTCTCTTTAAGCATCATTTGATATGCTTTTACAGAAAAAATCGGTTATAGATTTTTGTTTATGTTTTTTGTCGGCAATTTTTAGTTGATAACATTCCAGTTGTCTTAAGTTTTTAAAAATTTCCTCAGGCACATTTTCAACACTTTTGATAAAACGGCGAAATGTTTCTAGTCCTTTCACAGCATCCGAAAAACTAGGAATTTCCACGTGCTCTTCCTCAGTGTCACTCATTTCTTCATCTTCTGTAACCTCACAAATATCATCTACTGTAAGCATTTCACATGGCAATATCTCGTCATCTACTGACACATACTCTTCAAACGATGCTGTGAAATTCATCCTTCTTTGTAACGTCTTCCAATCATTTTCAATGTCCAATTCATATTCTTCTGTTGATTCTCCTTCCAAAAATCCTGCTTTCTGGAAACAATTGGCAATTACAGATGGCGTTATTAACTCCCATGCAGATAAAATAAAATGAATAGATTGCAGAACGTTCACTTTTCCTTTCTCTCCAGTATTGTCCAGTTTTTCAATCATCCAATTCACAAGCCGTTTTCTATAGTGCTGCTTAAACACTTTAATAACTCCCTGATCCATCGGTTGCAAAACCGAAGTCGAGTTCGGTGGTAGGAAATGCACTTTTATGTTAGTAAAGTTACTCGTGTCTTTGGAATGGGCGGCGCAATTGTCTACAAAGATGAAGATGTTCCGTTTAGCTCTCTCATTTTAACATTTAATCTTTTCAAATAGGCTTCATAAATTGTAATCGTCATCCATGCAGTTTTGTTATTTTCATAATCACAAGGCAGTGATTTCACATTTTGAAAACATCTGGGTTTCTTGGATTTCCCAACAACCAAAATTGACAATTCTCGGAACCGTCCATGTTTGCACCCAATAAAACTGTAAGTCGTTCCTTATTTTTTTTACCTCCGTGACAATTTTCACCTTTATATGCATACGTTTTATCCGGTGAAAAATTATAGAAAAGCCCACACTCATCCATGTTTAAGACATCTTTAGGATGATAGCCGGTTATCAAATTTGGCAAGATTTGTTTCCATTCTTCGATTTCTTATGGATCGACGCTTTTACTCTCACCTTTTATAGAATTGTAACTTAAACCAGCTCTTTTTTTCATTCTATCAATCCATCCATTTGAAGGTGCAAATTCAATCTCCATTTTTTTGGCAATTTCCTCAGCCTTTTCTCTAAGAATAGGTCCACTTATAGGAATATTGGCGGATCTAGCTTGCTTGAACCAAAGTAATAATTTTTCTTCCATAGCTTCATATTTTCCTTTTTTCACTTTTTTAATTTTTCGAGATTTATCAGAGAAGTCGTTTAATATAAGATTGCGTTTTGCTACAATTCCATTCAGAGTAGTCACCGGCATATTCAATCTCTTAGCAATTTCAACTCTTGTTACGTTTGGGTTGCTATCAACTTCTTTCAAAATTTTTATTTTGTCTTCAATTGACAAGGCCTTTCTTTTAATTCCCTTGTCCGACATTTTGAAGAGGAAAAAATAAATAAGAATTTTTTTCGTGAATTTTCCAAGAGAGATTTGACGCTTACACTCACTCAAAAACAGATTGAATGAGCCAAACTGAACACAGCTTTGGTTTGGAATGAACCAATCATAGCTTTGGTTCATTCCATTCCTGCAAAGGGGTGAAAGAGACTCTATTCTAAGAGAAAGCAACTGGTTAACTTAAAGAACTACCCCTGAGTAGGAGCAAACCATTTCTCTTTAATCCCTTATCAGTCACTATTGTTGCAGCCATAAGGGACTCGGACTTACCCTCTCTCTACATTTCATCAGACAAACTGATATGAAGGTGAAATAAAGGTGACGACAATCCTTTTCAATCTTAAATGTGCCCTTTTGAATAGCGAAGAATATAGAGAAATGCTTTTCCAGTACAGAATGGGGGGGGGGGATCCCTCAAAAGACTGAAGTAAACGTGTTTTGAAAGTAAAATTAAGGGGAGTAAGAACTTCTTAAGCGGGAAAAAGTTTGGAACTAAACTTTTTAAACGGGTTATTTTAACATTGTAAGAATAGGAAAAAAAATGGGAATCGAAAATATAAACTTCTTAAACGGGAAAACTTCTTAAGCGGGAACTTCTTAAATGGGTTTTACTGTATATATACCGTGTTTAATTTAACGCTTCTAATTTCTGAAACCTTCGAAGTATTTTACATGCCTATAAATATGTATGTAATATAAAATAATTAAATTGCGGATTGTAAGATGCTAAATAATATGAAAAATGAGATTAAAAAACAATGACTTTTGAGCTGACGTGGAAACTTCTGATCCGCAGATTTACTAGTATATATTAAATTTCAAACCATTTGGTTCAGTATTTTTGGCACTGTTATATGCGGACAGATGGACTTACCAAACGAGTATATAGGTGCTACGTATTTATACAGGGTGAATCTAAACTCTTGGGCAAAACTTTAAGGGGTGATAGTACACATCAAGACAAACAATATTAAATAGGAAACTAAGGGTCCCAAACGTCTTCCGAAGGAGATAGGCGCCATTAAAATTTAGGGACCAAAATTTCGAATAATTATAAAAAACGGAAAAATTGGTCGATTCGTTTGGGGTTTTCGCTAAAACTATTCTTTATGTCAATATTTTCTTTTAAAAAAAATTGTAAAGAACAAATTTAAAAAAATGTCGACAGAGGGCGTTTTAGACTTTGGAGTAGTGAACAACTATTTTTTACCGTCAACTCCGAGGAGGACCTTGTTGCGAGGATTGCCTTCGTAGCAGGCGATATCCGGGAGATGCCCGGGTTATTCACTAATTTTCGCAACTCCCTCCTTCGACGGCGCGAGGCCTGCATCGCTGCTGGTGGGCACTCTTTCGAGCATTTTTTGTGATTCCTCACGAACATCATGCGTGTACCATTTTCTACGTGTCAACCTGTATTCATATTCCGCACTACATGCATACATCAAATTCTTTCTTTTTATTTTGCGCGTAGCAATTGCTCATGTCTGTTATTAATAAATTTTATATTTAATTTTGTCATTACTCTATCGTTTATTTTACGTGTAGGGATTAGTAGTTTTTACCTGGATTAATTTTAACACAATTATTCAAATTGGTAAATAAATCATATGAGTTGTAATTTTCCAACTGCACGAAAAATGTCCGGGCCAGGATTCGAACCTGCGATCTCTTGGCTGAAGCTGCCATGCTCTACCAACTTAGCTATCCCGGCATGAACTGGATGAATTATGTCCTCCAGATTCAACCGGGATAGCTCAGTTGGTAGAGCATGGCAGCTTCAAGATATCCCAGGTTCAAATCCTGGCCCGGACATTTTTCGTCCAGTTGGAAAATTACAACTCATATTGTTTCTGCCTGGTCTACGACACCAAGATTGGGAATAACTGAACTGTGTTAGTGGCGGGGAGAGAGGGAGGTGTTTCAAATTTCAACTCCTCAACGCAGTTCAGTTTGCGCTACTTAATCACTTCCAACGATTCAGATTTTGAGCTCAAAATTTAAGTTTAAGTCTAAGCTTTTGAAAACATTTAATGAGATACAAAAAATAACGGTAAAAATAATTTTTCGTTACTCCAAAGTCTAAAGCGCCCTCTATCGCCATTTTGTGAACTTTACCTTTAAAATTTATTTTTAAGAAAGTACTGACATAAAGAATAGTTTTAGCGAAAACCGCAAACGAATCGATCAATTTTTCCGTTTTTTATAATCATTTGAAATTTTGGACCCTAAACTTTAATGGCGCCTATCTCCTTCGGAGGACGTTTGGGACCCTTAGTTTCTTATTTAATATTGTTTGTCTTGATGTGTACCATCACCCCTTAAAATTTTGCCTAAAATTTTCGATTCACCCTGTATAATTACAAACGCACCTAACACATTTCACTATTTCAGATAAAAAGGAGCCTGTGTGAAAAGTCTGGACAGATGCTTTACTGTATATAGCACAACTATATATAGCATTTGTAATTGCTTTGATCTGCATTTATATTAATTTGGATTTTTTTTTAATTCTTGAAGGTACAGATTATACAAATTTGAGAGTTGGAGTATGAAGTAAGAAAACTTAGCAAGCTAATGAACGACGTCGACTGGGTCAAATTCCTTTTATCATGTACGAAGCAGTTTGAAAGATATTGAAAATGTAAAGACTTACTTTAGTTATGGACTATTGGTATAATTTAAAAAGATTGTATGTATTTGAAATGAGTCCACCAAAAATAATACACCAGATATTTCGGTACTTACGTATTATCGGGGCCATAACAGATACAACTGTGCCAAGCATGGTGTCAATTGTACTAATTACAGTAACACTCATTTTTTAACAAATTTATAGCATATCATAAGTAATAAGAGCTATAATATAGTTCAAATACTTTATAATCAGAATTCATCTAGTATTATTGGCTGGAAACGTATGTGTATTTGTGGAACATTATGACCCATAACTTTTGAAACATTTTACATTGGTATACCTAGAGGATCATAAGAATGTACTTTCCAAAATGGTGAAGATATTAAAAAAATAAACATTCTTTAAAAATAATGCAATTGATGTTAAAATAAATATTTTCCTAGTCAATTATTTTACTTATATACAGGGTGTCCGAAAAGTTTCGTCGTCGTATTTTCTGTTACCTGCTTCGATCTTGGAATCGTGAAAAAAAGACATTTTTTGAGTCTTTGATAATGTCTTCTAATCTTCCAAAGTCGCTATCACTGATGTCTTTGTGTATGTAAATCACTCTTCAAAGAAGATCTAGTTTTTTGCAATGCGTTGACCTGCAGCAATTCAATAGTGAGACAGTAATTCGTTATCAAATTCTTCGTGTTGGGGCAGCAAATTTTTATGTAAAACTGACCACCCGTAAAAAGTTACTATTTGTTTTCGGTTTGACGGTATATCAATATATACTGAGGTTGCATTCTATTCAGCAAACCGTCATAATTTAAATTTATATATAAATATTGACAAATAACAATATAAATATATTGTATAAATATTATTTAAGTATTATATAAATATTATATACCTTATTATACACTGCTCAAAACAATTAAAGGATATTTGAAGTTTTATATAAAATAAAGATATAAACGAAATTTTTTTTGCCGAAAATAGAAGAAGAGAATCACAAATGCAAATTTTTCTGGTTTTCAAACTGTGGAGTATGCAAATTTTGAGTTCGACGTCAAAAACGTCGCTTCAGCGACAGCGAATGAAATTTGACTTTCAACTGGATAAAAGACAAGGATGATTGGCATTCAGTGATTGCTTTGTTTCGATGAGTACGATGTCTCAGCGAAGTCATTTGACAGATTCAGAAGCTTGGAGAATTGTTGGTAGGTTAGAAGGGGGCCAAACTCAAGCCGAAGTAGCGCAAGCCATTGGAGTGTCACAAAGTGTCATTTCCAGGATCTGGAACCGTTTTTTGGAGAGTGGATGTGCAGGCCGAAGACCAGGGCAAGGTCGTAGACGGGCAACAACGCCCAATGAAGATCGGTATTTAGCGTTAACAGCTCGGAGACACCGGAACATGAACGCTACTCTTCTCCAACAACACCTTCGCTCGGCTACAGGCACCACGATTTCAACTCAGACTGTCCGAAACCGGCTCCATGCTGTAGGTCTGTATGCTCGCCGACCGATGGTATGTGTTAGATTAACATCAAGGCATCGTCGCGACCGCAGGGAGTGGGCAACCGAGCATGTCAACTGGAGGAGAAATGAATGGAGCAATATTCTGTTTTCTGACGAGTCCCGTTTTTCTGTGCATCCGGATAATAGGCGTATTTTCATCTGGAGGGACCGTGGCAGTAGGAATAATCCTGCGTTCGTGCACGAAAGTGTCAGATTTGGCGGTGGAGGAGTGTTGGTGTATGGTGGCATCTCCGTTGACGGGCGCACTGACCTCTACATCATTCGAGATGGAGCTCTGACTGGTCGCCGATATAGGGATGAGATCCTCAGACATATTGTAGTCCCTTACGCTGCAGCAATCGGAGATAACTTCATTTTAATGGACGATAACTGCAGGCCACATCGTGCAAACCTGGTGGAGGATTTCCTTTTCGAGGAAGGAATCGTTCGAATGGAATGTCCAGCGTGTTCTCCAGACATGAATCCAATCGAGCACGTTTGGGACGCTCTAGGAAGACGAGTTTCTGGCCGCCAACAACCCCCACAAACTCTCCTAGAACTGGAAAGAGCTCTTCTGGAAGAGTGGGGCAGAATACCCCAACTCGTCATTAATAGCCTCATTGAGTCCATGCCTCAAAGGTGTTCAACGTTGCTGGCCGCCCGTGGAAACCATACCCCCTACTGAAAATGATTTTCTTTGAAGAAAACACCTTTTCTTATTCTTTTTTTCTTATATGCACAAATTGTGTTTTTTTCCTTTTGTACACAAATGCGCAATAAAATGCATTTTTTTCTGCCAAACATGTGTAATTTATTCTCATATAACCTACTATGTCTGTCGACCATGTATCAATCAGCTAAAAAGTTTCCCAGATACAAAATCCACCTAAAACTGCAATATCCTTTAATTGTTTTGAGCAGTGTAGTTGAAGATTATTATATAAATGTTACATATTATATAATATATAAATGTTATATATTATTATATAAACATAATATGTCATTATATGAGTGAAATATAATATTTCTATTATTTATATAATAGAAATATTAGTATACTAATGGCAAAATGTATTTTCATAAATTCTGGAAACTAACCTGTTTTAGTTTTTTTTTTTTTTTTTTTTGCCACAAATTCTCTGATCTGAAGTCCATTAATCTATAACAACATGCATCAGCGCTTGAAAAAAACTTCCATTTTTTACATGCATAAACACGATGTTTTTAGGTTTTCTTTTCTTTTCAAAAATTTCGTGTTGTGGGAAACTCGCAGGGTGCCATTGCTTTGTATCTGCGAATTCAACTTTTTTTTTCTTTTTTTACATTTACGTTAAATTTTTTGGTGAGAATCCAGATATTTTAAATCGTTTATGAATAATAAATGTATACAGATTATATTTAAATTTAGTATTTTTTTTCTGTCTAATATATTTCGAATGCATTTCTGCGCTTTAAAATTTCAAAGAATTTTGATTTCGAGGGAAAAACATTCATCAATGTCAAAAAATAGCTTGCAGATTTTGACAGCTTGAAATCCAAGCATGAAATTATTTGTAAAATATGTTCAAAAATTTGCATGTTTTTTCTGAATGATTTCAAATTTAATAATTTCTATTTTAGTAATATTTATGCTAGAAAACGTGAAATTCAAATGGTGTATTTCTTGAAAATGTCATAAAATTAAATAAATATGAATTGAAATGTGTTTTTATTTATGAATTCAAATTATATGTCATAGAATCCGGACAAAGTGTTTTGCGAAACACAAGAAACAACAACTTAATGAACAACAAAAAATCGCATTTCCGCCTATTCATGCCAAACGATTTTTCAAAATTAAGTGGTACTACCCTGTGTATTTTATAATTAGCATATTGAACGAAAATATATTGTGACATCTTCAAATGTCGTTTTTCTATTGTCAAAGAAGTATTGTTTGGTTTATATAGAATGTGACATGCAGAAAGTAACCAAAGTAACCACTAGTTAACGACTAAGTCCCCAAAAGTAAATCGGAATCCAATGACTAAGTTTTTAATAAAGATATTTTAAAAATGCACTTTTCACCTTTTTAAATTTTTCACTTCATGTTCAGCTGAAATATTTTGACCTTGATACAGATATATGTAATTATAGGATTTTTACCATTTTTCTGCATGTTATTTCTTTAAATGATCAGTTCGTGGGTTTGTAGTTTCATGTAAAAATGATGATTATTTGAATTTATTTATTTTATATTTGATTCCTATACTTACTGTTGAGCAAAAACAGAATGTAAATAGTGTAACCTCGTCTTGGTCTCGAATCAAACGATCTTTATGTTACCGAGATTTTTTTTTCGATCCGGATTAATTTCGAATTATTAAATCGGCGTCCACGTTGCTACAGGAAATCATTTAGCATACTTCCAACTTCAATTTTCGGCAGTAGCAAAATTTACAGTTCTTTGCGTTTCTGAAAAAAAGTGTCACAATATCACCGTGAAAAGCGAAAAACACTAAAAATCGCATAAGAAATTCGCAGCAATATCCAAAATCGCAGAAGGATGAAACCGGATTCCTTTTCCGAATGTCAAAAATCGCCATTAAACGCGAAAAAAATCTAAAAATCGCATGAAAATTAGAAAAATCGCAGAGGACGCAATTTACTATATTGGACTAAAAGATTGAAAGCGGGCTCATTTTTCGAATGTCAAAAAATTGCCACGGAACGCGAAAAAAATGCTAAAAATTACATAAACAAATCTCGAGAGGTTTAAATTCACAGAGGTCAAAATTTACTATATTGTTCTAAAAGTTTGAAACTTTATTCTTCTTTTACGAATGTCAAAAAATTGCCGCGAAACGGAAGAAATAGCTAATAGTTCCATAAACATTTCCCAAAAATTCAAAAATGGCTGTCCTTATTCATGTTTTACAGCATTTTCACAGCTGTTTCATTCTTTAAAAAAAGTTTATTTTTCTAGGCACAGTTGTTAATCTTTGAAAAATTATATTTCTTAAAAACGTAAAATGTTTTAGATGTTTTACTTGCTAGAATACACTTTAAATATATATTTCATAAAGGTTCATTATTTGCGAATTTCTTTATTTCTTTATTTTTTTTAGGAACGGAGATATACTTGATACTCCATTACATGTTATACCTAATTTATTTCTAAACATGATAGATAAATTATTTTTCCAATAATGTGTTTTCTTCTTTGAAAATTTCTTTATATGTAAATTAAATATCATTATGAAAAAAACATTTTTGAATAATAATGTTTGAACGACTGCTACAATCGTTTCTTATATCCTCCATGCAATAAATTCCAAATTATTCAATGAATAGAATAAATTTAGTGCAATAATTTAAAAATATATTACAGCATTTTTCTTCTAATGATACTTTGTGCACATGAATTGTCGACCATATATTATTTTTTATCTGTATCTGTGAAAGAAAGTATAAATGAGAAGATGACTTTTTAAAAAAACCTGTACTAGTTTTGTGTATCTTAACAAAATATTTAAACATTTCTCAGGGATTGCCCAATTTTTGTGAAATTTAGAGCAGAAAGTGTCGAAACAGGATTAAAAAATAGCTCGTCATACAATCACCCCGATGAAACTGATACAGAGTTATCAACGTCGGAGCAAACGTTTAAAAGTTATGCGCAAACATCCTTTTTTCCTTAATATATATATACTTAAAAATTTCAATTTTTTTTCGAAACTTCTAATAGTTAATAGCTAAAAATCTAAAATTCTAAATAAGCAAAATTTTACTTCTGTAGCTAAAAATACAAACTTCGTTTGTAATAAATAATTTCTGCTTTACATTTATGATTTGGGGCTGAAAATAATCATTATTATACTATCATTTATAAGTATCGGAATAAAGTTAAAACATTGTTCAATAAACACAATTTGTCCATTATAGCGCTTCTTCTTCTACAGTTCGTTTATAGTTTATATATATATATATATATATATATATATATATATATATATATATATATATATATAAACTATAAACGAACTGTAGAAGAAGAAGCGCTATAATGGACAAATTGTGTTTATTGAACAATGTTTTAACTTTATTCCGATACTTATAAATGATAGTATAATAATGATTATTTTCTGCCCCAAATCATAAATGTAAAGCAGAAATTATTTATTACAAACGAAGTTTGTATTTTTAGCTACAGAAGTAAAATTTTGCTTATTTAGAATTTTAGATTTTTAGCTATTAACTATTAGAAGTTTCGAAAAAAAATTGAAATTTTTAAGTAAAGACACTCATTTATTGGTAAATATGTGCAAAAATTGTGGTTTCATATCAAATAAAATATTTTGAAACATTTTCTTACATCATCTTTACATGGGATACATTGGATATAATCAAAAAGGGATACAGTTGACCACAGATTTATAGTTAGTTAATAGTGAAATTTCCAATAGAAAAAATTGAACAGTTACAACAATGTTTTCCTTTTACATTTAAAATTGAAACTACAGTTAAGAACATGTTCCAGTATATTTTGTTGAAAATTAAACAAAAATACTTTTGTGTTCTGCACAATTTTAATATCTTGAAGAATATAGCTACTAATTCCTATTAAACTGAAAACAATTATATAGACGGTTTTTGCTTTATCTTTTTTCGATTTTTTTAAGAACAGAACAGTTATTTTGTTTAAATTATAAATAGCTAAGTCTAACTGTCTACCTTTTTTATTATCTGCATATTGTTTACACATTGTTTAAAACATTTTAAATGATTGTCCTTTAAAATTAAATATCTCAGTAGTACTTTTCTAGATATTTTTATGAATAATAATGTCATTGTGCACAAAAAATATTTAAAAAGTTTTTATTCATGTGAAGTCAATCAATTGTTTTGTTCACTACATTGAAAAATATGGCTGGAGATGTCTAATAAACTAATTTATCCTTTAAATATGCATTGATTTTATAATTGGCCTTTCAGTATGAACTACCAGGCTACGCCCGCTTCGCTGATCGATTTTTCATAGCGAACTTCGAATGATTAAAACATCTTTTAGTTCCACCTTTCAACGCCAGGGGGCTCATTCTGTTCTAAATGAACTTTTTTCCAAACGAAACTCCCAATCTTGTCCCCACTGCCGTACGTGCTACGCATGTGTTGCAAAAAAAAAAAAAGTTCCACCTTCCACCGCCAGGGGACGCCAGATCAATATATCTTCAACATTAACGCAATATTTAAATTACGACCGAACGAAGTTTAACCAATGACCTCAAAGTTTAACCTCAAAGTTTAATCAATGACCGTTAACGTTAACAGATATCGTTAACTTTTGCAACAGAAACAAAATGGCGGTTTTTTGGTAGAACCTCGCACTTTATTTTCATTACTTTTTTGAAAATAGCTAGTATTTTGTAAAAATTAAAAAAAAATTTCCCGCCATTTAAAAAAAATGGATTTTCGGATTTAGATTTTTTTTATTACCTGTGTGTCACGAGTTTTAAATCGATACCTGAAATATTTATCTTAATATTCCTAAATTAGTGAACAAACGATTCGTTGCCATCGGCAAAAGATAAATAACCGCTTTTTTACCGCCACGTACATTAACGTTTTATATATGTATACGGTTTACTATGTCCCAGGTACTGCCAAATTGTACCTCAGGCATAAGGTATAGTGGGATATATTTTTAAGACTTAAGAATGTTTTTTCTTTAAAAACTACTAAGACTGTTACTTTAACACAATTAATAAATGAAAATAAATAACTAGGTGTATTCAGAAATTATTTCATGGCGTGAAACTTTTCATGACCTGTACATTTCAGGTAAAAAAAAGATGAAAACTTCGAAAGTGATTCGCTGGTGTCCTACCACCCCCTACACTGTTATTTAGTCAGGGTAGGGATCCAGAGTCTCTACATATCATCACTATTTTAAAGAAATATTTTTCTCCTTATCTAATCGCAGAATTTTCAGCAATTAAACAATGCAAAAATTATTTCACAAAATAGTGGTATACAAAACATCTCGACATGCACTCTGCTTACGTCACCTCCTCTATAACCTCATATTTGGAAGTCATTTAAAAAAATCCAGAGGATGAAAATATGTATTCAACATCGTTGATTGTATTTTATGTATGTACTAGGGGGCTCAACCCCCTACTCGCTAACGCTCGCCAACCCCCGTGAATTGCAAAGCAATTCACATTGAGATCGCTACGCGGTAACAGGTCGCTTCGCTCGCTCTCTCCTTTTTTCTATCTGTCCGTCCGTTCGTTTTCGCAATTCTAGCCGGAATAAATTCTACCATAAAATATTTGAACATATGAAATTGACAATTTATTTTAATGTAAAAAAGTAATTCTCCGTTGAAAGCACAACTGAAAATGCATTTAGTTGGCTCTACTAATGAGTATATAAATCATTTAAATACTATGAAAAAGAGATCTTTTGTACAGCACGACTTAAATTCATTAGAAAAAAAATTAGAGTTAAAATTAGAAGTTTGTTTGTCATTGTTTAAATTTCGTTCGACATTTTATTGTTCTAATTGATTATAGATTTTTACAAAATGAATTATTTTTTACTTCATCAATACAACAACAGATGACGGCAGGTGATAGCTAGACAGTTGATTTTTTTTTCTCCATCTTTTGAGTGAGTGAAATTCGTAAATGATTTCTAAATAAGAGTTGAGAATTCATTTGAAATTAACGATATTGTTCATAATTAAAATGAGGAATCATATCAGACGCTTTGGATTACGTACATGTTATTTTATTTTTAATAATTGCTAGTTGGAGTTTCATTCTTTGGTTTCACTGCTCTCACACTGACCGCCATATTGGACGGAGGCGGAGCTGATCTAACTTAATCTAGTCTGTTCATTGGTCTAAGCTCTGGAAACTACAGTTGTTGCCAAACCATAAGTTACAAATTCAGCCCTATTTTCGCACCACGTAAGACAAATATATATAGAGAGAGGATCATAAGCGTGCCTACAATTGCAGGCTGAGTCCCAAAATGACACAGGTTAAATTGACCAGGTAATTATTTAGGTATGCACTGCAAAATAAAATGCATAAACTATTTTTTTTTCTATTGAATTTCCGATGAGCAATATATGTAAAGTGAAAGAGCATAAATATAATAAATGATAACACATTGTAATTATATACTTCTTTTTAATTGCTAAAAGGTGTGAAATAGAAAGATTATAAACACTAAAATAGGTGTTATTAGACTGTTGACATATGTTTCAGCTCAATCTGAGCCATTACCAAAACAAACAAAAATGTTCTATAAATGCAAGGACTATGAAATTATTTGAAACGCAATTTTTTATTTTGCACGTATTTTTTAAAAATTACACCCCCCCCCATTTTTTTATTTATATGTTTATTTTCATATTTGTAACTATGGAGTAACTCGAGACACAATTTTGGTAAATTAAATGATACTGCACGTTACAGAATGTATTTTTACGTGTTACAATATGGTTTCTCTTTTAATGGATTGATAGTATAGGTTGAAGGGGAAAATTATTTTACTTTCATTGAAATTTATTTTTAGGGTTTCTTCTTGATACAATCTTGCCAGGGCTGCGGTTGTTTTATTATACCTAATATCGGTTTCTTCCCTCCCTAGGACGCGATGATAGGAAGTTGCGGTGTTCGGCACCGGCCTAGGACCGGTTCCCTCTATGGGGTTGCAGCTACAAAGTCGTCGCATCACTTCAGTGTCAGCCCAAGTGTTTTGTGGTCGTGTCCTATGATTTTGGGCTCCGCCGCATGTTGCATCGACTTTTGTCGTCATTTAAATTGGAAAAGGGTCGAGAGGCGCAGGAGGCTAACGCCCCGTTTCTCCCCCCGGCCGAAAAACACTACCCGTGGAGGTGCACCGGGTAAACCGACCCTCTCTGGTAGGGACATCGTATGGATTCACGAAAATCTGGACTCGGCGGTGAAGTACATTCGTCTTCGGTGACCGTAGCTTGTCATACATAATATCAGCTATATGCTTCTTTTTTCATATAACTACATTTCTTGTTTGCAATACCAATATAGTAATTGTTTGATCAGTCGTCATTAATAATTTTTATTTCATATACTCCTGAAAAATTTTCAAAATTAATTGGTTCAATTTTAGCGCAATCTGCAATTTCTGAGGCGTTTTGGCTATTAAGCAGATGTTCCATATACAGTCGCCATCTTTATTTAGTGAACACGTTCAAAATCCCAACATCTTTATGTTTATGTTATTTTACTTCTGAATAGCTGACATGTTTTGCTATTCTGCTAGTCAAAAGTCTTACTGTATAAAATAAATTTTAAAATATTTTTTTTTAAATATTGTTTAGTTTTTCTAGTTACCAGATATTTTATATAATAAATGTCTATCGCTAAAAACACGTTTCTAGTATCTGCTATTATGAATAAGAGAACTGATAAACATGGGAACTGTCGTTTTACCGTAGAATTTATTTTTTCTCGCACTAAGAGTTTGGTTGAAAATAATGCATTTGTATTAGGTATTTTCACATCTCAGGCGGATTTTTAGTTACATTTCTGGTTAAACGTTGATGATGATGAAATAAATTACGATCCTGCAAGAAAGTGGTTCTTCGGGATAAAATTACTACATCATGTCAAACAAAGAATGTTTTCTGATTAAATACCTTTAATTAAATCCCTTTGAAAACACATACTATATTAACCAGCATTCGTCTAATAATAACGTTCAGTTACCTTTCATTTTATTCTGAAACTTTGCGTACGAAAATAAGAAATTTCAATCTCATGATGAGGCACGAAAACTTATTTCGAGTAAATCTATTATTTTATCTTATTAAACGGCTAGTTTTTCTATAATAACATGAAGTATACATTTTCATTCTGTAATTCAAAATGTAGTTAATTAAAAAACGTTTTGACTCCACATTATACAAGGATTAAATTACGAAAAGAAGGTTCTGATAATTATTTATAGAAATATGAATTTCATTTAAAAATACATATTTGTATTAGATATTATTCATTAAATAATGATTCCTTTCATGACCTCTCGGAGAGTTTATACTTTCGCAATAAGAATTTTATTTTAAAATACATATCTGCTTTATATAATTTTCGTGAAATAATGATTTTTATCAAGACCTCTCGGAAATTTTAACTTCTCAAGCCGTATATCATTATTATATTTCTGAATGTTAAAAGTTATCTACCATTTTGTTTCACATTTCCAACCGAAAAAAAAGATTAACAATAATGATGCAGAAAAATTATATGATCATGAGAGGTGACACTGTTCTTTATCTTTAAATTACTGAGTAATGTCAAACAGAGAAAATACATTATTTTTCATTAATTTAATTACTTTGCATACCCATAAATGTCTTAGCATTGTTTTTAAATCTATATGTAATCAAAACAATGTTATTTCATAACTTTATATTATTACATTCAACTTTAAAATTTAAATTAAATCATTCCCACACATTGATGTTTAAAAAATATATATGCGGTAAAATAAAACGCAGACTAGATTAATTATACTGAATGGAGACTAACTTTCAACAAAAACGAGAACATAAACATCTATTTATAAGCTTTTGTATGTGCTATTTCAGTGCCATTTCTATAGCGCGTTACACGTGAAATTACCTAAAAATTTTATCTCCAATAATGTTTCACTGAGTTTCACAATCCATAGCCGTGATGTCTCGTGCAGTTGTAGACATTATTCAATGAATTGAATTAATAATAGTATGGTACACTATACTTCCTCAAATCCGCAAAGCTTTGAACTTTAGGGGTTCTGCGGATTTTAGAAGTTTATGGATTTCCGGTCACTGTTTTGTTTACATTTTTTAATCAGTAATTTGATTCTAGTAAAGTATTGGAAATTATAATGAATCATTACAATGAGTAAAATATTAAAATAATTCAAAAAAAAAATAAATATTAATAAATTGAAAATATTAAAAATAAAGGTCAAATATATAATAATAATGATGCAGTTAATGATTATTGTTTCATTCAGCCATATTAGTCAAAATTACATACGGAATCACGAAAAGGTAAAAATTAAAATTATTAAAGATTAAAACTAATATTAAATAACGGTGCAAAGTGGCAACTTTTACGCTGTTTTTTACCTTAGATACGGAAATAATTTGCATCAGAATCTTAAAATAACGAATTTTTACTACATGTTTATGAAGATTTAGTAAACAAAAACCTTGATTAATTAAAAATTGTCTTGGTAAAAAGATCGCGATCGGGACTCATATTAGTGCCACTTTGAATTTTTTCGGTAGAAAATTCACATTTTCACACAAAGCTCAAGTTCGACCATATTAACGATATGCGTACTTAATAATGGAAAACTGAAAATAAATATTGGAAAACGTGGAAATGAACGACAGAAAAAGAAACAAACATTCAGTTACAGTTACAGTTTACACCTGCGAATATTGTGTAGGATACAATATGGTGAATTTATGCTTTAGATACACAAATTTACATCAAAATCATAAGCAAATAAATTTTATTTTGTAATTAACTAACTGCAATAGCCAAAAGGACATATTTAACAACAACAGCAACAAAAAATTGCAGTCACCACTGATTTTAGGGCCATCTTGAATTTTGTTCCTTCAACTTAACTGTAGGTTTCACTATTCACATATGCAGTGATACGAGGATTTTAGGCGCTCGCAGATTTTAGGGTCGCGGATTTGAGGGAGTCTACGGCATATTCGGTATTATTCAACGAGTTTATAATAAAATTTATTAATTGTTTTTTATGTATTTATCTATTATCATATAAACTATAAATTAATCAGTATTTCAGTTATTGGTATTTACGCTCTGTACTTCCCTACATAAATACACATAAAAAAAGATATATTTGAAAATGACGATATCAAAACAATGAAAATTTTCATATTAATTAACAAATAAGATTGTATATTGTGCATGTATAGTGCATCTCAAAAATGACGAGTGCATTTGAAAAACGAAAAAAAAAAAAAAAACGGAAAGCGATAGGAATGCAGTATTTGCTGCATTCTACACTGTAAAAAAAATCCTGAGGTAACTAAAATTTTTTTAGTATATTTGTATTCCACAGATTTTTTTAATAACAGCTACTATAAACCGGAATCGTTGCTAGTTGTTTTCTAGTAATGTTGCTCGCTATTTTCTAGTAATTCTTACAGATTTTCACGTAACTGAGAAAGAATACAAAAAAACTTTTAGTAATTGCAAAGATCAGTGAGAAAAACTAAAATTTTGTTAGTAGAACGACCCATTTGTTTTTACAGTGTACTTGGGAAAACAGTACATTTTCAGTCACACAGAATAAAAAAAATAGTTACGAATTTTGCGAAAAGATGACGATGCTAAGTGGAAAAATTAAAAAAAAACTGCATGAATGTGTCGTGAAGAAGTCTGCAAAAACTACATAACGATATTTTCCATATATACACCAATTGCAGCAACAACATAGCGTAGCCTGAGAACAAGATTCGCAGGAATTGTCTTCCATGCAACAGAAATCTACTGGTTCAGTTCAGCAGTAGTTTGCAGATTTTGGCGGTACATCTCGTCTTTCAGATATCCACCCAAGAAAAAGCGACAGGGATATGATGACTGTTGAATAGGGAGGCAAATCTATGCCACTTCCCGTATACATGCAATAATCCAAGACAATGACATGATTATCGGAATGTTCTTTGGCGAAATGAAACACTTCAGACTTGAATGTGCACGGGCACCGCTTTGCATGAACCACAAGTGTTCCCGGGATCATCATAGGTACTTTTTACCTCAACAAATTCACGCAGAATGTCAGTTAGGATGCTGCAGTAACAGTTAGGAGTAGGAACGATGACTCAATGAGTCCAATAAAGGAAATGGCAGTCCGAAACATGACTTTTAGGGGATTCAGGGATGATGGTATATTAATATGGGTATTCGTTGCACCCCAAATGCACCAGTTCTTATTGACGAAGCCGTCCGGGGAAAACTACACTTCATCGTAGAAATAAATGTTTCCCACGTCGATTTATTCAGAATCCAACTGGCTAGCATAGCGTTTGTGAATGTCTCGCGTGCATTAATATCAGCAGCACTAAGAAGTTGGCAAGTCTTGTATGGAAACAGCTGGAGGCTGTGGCGCATGATACAGTAAGTGTACAAGTGTCGTACTTCAGCAGGAGCTGCAAAACTGCGAAAGAAAATCTGGAGCAGCTTTCAGATCACATACTGAACGACTTGAACATTCGTCTCTGTAACTCCTGCACGTTGGCTCCCGACATTTCCAGCACCATCATCATAATGTCTCCAGTCCGTTGAAAATTTTCAAACAGAGCCTCTATTGAATCCCGTTTCGGTCCTTTTCTGACATTGAAGTTCACACTCTTGTCTTCAACAATACTGTATTCCAGGCGGTGAAATTCATAGAGAAGAAATATCCACTGTTATAACGACTAACTCATTTCTGCACAGCGACTTACAATTTCTGAGTAGCACACGCAGGCAGCAGGACGACGAAGTACAGAATTGAGATCTGACGGATTACATTTCACTACAGCTCCTGCAGATCTCCTGCAGTGCCATCTGTTTCAGAACTTTTTAACTAACTTTGAATTTGTATGTGTCTGAAAATTTACTGGTTACCCAAGTAGAATGCAGCAAACTATGCACGCATATCTCTTTCTATTCCTTTAATTATTCTTTAATGCAACCATCATTTTTGCGACACCCTGTATGAAGACAGATATTCACACATATGCTGGATGAGCAAAACAATTAACCCAGATTTCAAATATTTATTGCTGTATTTCTTTGCGAGCTATGCACTTAAAAAACACATAAACGGATGCAATGTCATTGAATTGAAGATGAGTATTTATAATCATTTAGTTTGAATGGTTATGCTGAGCGAGCAACTTTATACATTTTTCAAGAGCATAAATTAAAAATGTTTTGCAGTTTTGTATATTTTTTACTTTTTTCACTGTCATTTTATCGTAATAATTGAATTTTTGAAAAACAAAATACATATATTAAAGGATTTGTGTCCATAAGCCGTGTTTTTGGCCCATGAAATAAGACTAAAACTCGATTTTGTTATACTGACTTAATTATTTCACTTTTAAATATTAGAAGGTTTATAGTGTACGATTTCAACAATAGTTTTTGCATTTTGTTCGGATTTATATGACTTATACAAGCTCAAAGTTCGTATTATCCGTATTTTTTATGTAAAATACGCAATTTCACCTAATTTTACCTCAATTATTTATATGAGCGCAATCGTGCAACACTTTCTTCTTTGCATATATTATAAAATGCATCAAAATTTACAATGTATGTAAAAATAAAAGTGTTGCAAAGCTGCGCTAATAGTAAAATATTAAAAAATATATTACAAATTGAGGTAAAATTAGGAGAAATTGCGTATTTTTATCAAAAACTACGAATAATACGAATGTTGAACTTGTGTAAGTTATATAAATCCGAACAAAATTAAAAAAAAATATTGTTGAAATAGTACATGATAAAACTTCTAATATTAAAAAGTGGAATAATTAAGTCAGTATAACAAAATCGAATTTTAGTCTTATTTCATGGGCCAAAAACACGGCTTATGGACCCTAATCCTTTGCTATATTTGTAAACAGTATGTTGAAAAAATTGCCGATGTCATTCAGTAGGTCACTAATTTGAAAACAAAAATGGACAGAAGTGAGTGTGACAAAAACTCTTCAAAGATGCACAAAAACTGCAATATAAATTATAAATGTATGAAAAGAAAACTAGTAGTATAAGCATAATTTTTACAATAATATGATTACATAATAAATAAAATACCAACCGCAATATTTTTTTTCAAGAAAATACTTAAAACACTGTAAAGAGAAATAATATAATTATATTATATGTCAAAACAGGTTACACTCTAAATAAGAAAGAGTGACTATTCACTCCGGAGGAGTGGATATTCACTCTATCGCAGAGTCAAAATTTGCCCAACCTCTTTAGAGTGACTATTCACTCTAGGCAAAAGTGAAATTGTTCACTCTCTGAAAGAGTGAATACTCACTCCCGAGAAGTGAATATTCACTCTAAACAGGGGTGGATACTCACTATTTCAGAGGAGTGACTATCCACTCTTCGAAAAAGAGTGAGTTTTTTCACCCTCATAGGAGTGAATAGTCACTCTTTCATAGGAGTGGCTATCCACTCTTTCATAGGAGTGACTATTCACTCTTGCAAAAGGAGTGGATTTCTCACTCCTGACAGGAGTGAATAGCCACTCTTTCATAGGAGTGAATGTTCACTTTTTATGGAGTGAATTATTTTTTTTATGTTTCTTTTATGGGCATTTTAAAAGAATAATATATTTTAGAGCATACAATGAAACTAGACACAAGCGTGGTAAAGATTGGAATAAAGTACTTTATTTTCAATATTTATTTACTTCATAGTTTGTAACAGTAATTGAACTCTTAAGGAAAAATTCAATTAGAGTTACATAATGAATTAAATTAGATTACTGACAGAAAACTAAAATATTTTATTCCAAGCTTATCACTATTGTGTTTGCTTTCATTGCATGCCTTATAAAGACATGATAGTTTTAAAATGCCCATAAGGGCAAGTAATTAACCAAAATCTTAATCAGTTAATATTATTTCTTTACTTTTCAAATACCCATTAAGTTGTAATTAGTATTTTAATAATTCCTGTGATGTACGTTATTTTATATTTTTTTCATGCGTAATTCAAATTTTAAATCTTTAGATCTCTGTATTAATTGCTAATGAATTTAAATCTAATCAAACATTATTGTTTACTGTATTTTAGTTTTTTTTTAAGTTTTATTAATAACTATTTAATGGATATTCTATGACTAACAATGTGTGATTTCACTTTAATTTTTGTTTTAAATATAAATTATTATCTTTTGACCGTAATTTTCAGTAAATTAGCACTATTTTGCAAAGTCCTATTATTCTAAAATTATATATATTATTTCTGTTGTCAACATCCCTTTTTCTATGAATTTCCAAAACACACAACAACAAATGAGGTATCATCCTTCGAAAGGTTTTTGAAGCAGCTTCTGACATAGTACTACGCCCACATTTCGTTAAAACATGGTTTTTGATTAAATATTGCTATTAATTAAAAATTAAATCGGCATTGTTTTTATATGCAAGATTTTTCCTCAAATTAGTGTTGCCACAAAAATAAAATAACCGCACTATATAGTGCTGAACAATGATTAAAAAATTAAATAGTAGTACAAAAAAGATAAAATATCAATTCTCCACATAGGTTTATTTTATATTTATGTTTAAGCAAAATTGATATTGATATGTTTAAAAGAAAAAAAAGACAACATCGATCCATCGAAGCAGTGGTATTTCACGTGTATAATAAAATGTATGTTTTTTTATATTAAATTTCATTTTAAGTGCATTCAATTTTTTTTTCATGTTTTCCAAGAAGCGGATGGATATCTTGTGAATTGACCGAAGTTATGATTTTTTTCTTCTTAAACTCCTATGCCGCCCCCCCCCCCCCTTGAGGCCATTTTTAATGATATCAAAAATCTGTCATACATAATTTTTCGGCCCTTTTTCTGGAAGTAATAATAATTTTAAACGGATTTGATACGTTTCATAATTAAGAAGTTATGTTTTTTTTCTGTTTCCACCCCCCCCCCTCCCTATTTCGATTTTGCCCATTAACGAACATGACCGAGATATTATGTCCCTTGATTATATGCACACTGTAAACTGAAATGTCTGATATTCAGACACTTAAGACACTTCAGACACTTTAACCATCCGCTGAAACGGATGGTTTAAAAAAGAGACACTTTAAAGTGTCTTAATTTTTAAGACACTTATTTGTGTCTGAATTTAAGACATTTGAAACGTCTGAATTGCGGCCATTTTCGTGCTCTGATCTGTCGGCAATAAGTAGCCATTTCTGACCACATTTTTTTAAGCGTTAAATGGAGCCATATTTGACCACATCGTATCCTCAATAAATGGGAATATATTTCACCACAAAGCAGAGCTGGTAATTTTTCCAGAAGAACCTGATTAAAGCATGAGCAAACTGGCACACTACCTGGGCACTTCCTGCCCCCCCCCCTCACACACACCAGATTTTATGAGGCCTAAAATTTAGTATGCAATTTTCGTAAAGCTGATATTTCAAATCTCTTTCGACATTGTACTGATTATATTCAATGTTTTGAGCTTTTACAGTAAGATAAGATTGAAAACAAAAAATATATTTATCTAAAAACTGTAAAATCTTTCAACAGTTGATACCTCGGGACCACAGAATTTTTCCGCTATTCGGAAGTGTCCAATTTTAGAATGAAAAGTGGACACCTCTATTTAGCGAAAATCCACCTTTTCAATCCACAACACATACATGTTTCAATATTTTTACATCAGAAATGTGGGCACCTCCGAATAGTAGACAAATTTTGTAGTCTCGAAATATCCGGTATATCCTACTCTATAAGTTTAAAATATTGAAAGAAATGTCAAATTTGGGAGGCACCTAAAATCAGAGGGGATAGGGTCAGAGCCGGAGAAGCGTTAGCCCATGCATTAATCAGGTCGTGCTTCTGGAAGCAACCCAAACCTGATTTATAGTTCGCTAAATGGAGGTATATAGAGAACAATCCCAGCAGTCCCGAGGTAACCACTATTGAGAATTTTAACTGCATAAATTCATTTTGCAGTTCATTTTCTTAGTAGAAAGTACACGTTTCTATCCTTTAAGTAGGTTTTAAAAGATTTTAACATTTGAATAGAATAGTTCAATAATAATAATAATAATAAGGAAAAATCAAGTTTTCATTCTTTTTCTGAATGTTTTATATTTTTATTCAAATATTAACATCCATAAAAACCACGCTGGTGTTACGAGCCCTTCTTATTAAAATAAATAAAAATAAATAAATAGATAAGAAAGATTTTTTTTGTAAAAACGTTAAGAGTATATTAAAATTTACTAAACAACTTTTTTTTTTATCTTGTACATAGCATACTTAAATAGTTATACAAAAAGAATCAATTTAATCCTAAATTTTATTACAAAAATGAAAACTCCTTAAAAGAAATATTTGTCTCTGCCATGGGCCAAACATGGTTCTTATCTACCCAATCCCCCCCCCCCTTTCCCACACACACACACCACAACTCTTTTTTCTTCTTTTTTTAAGTTCCACATTATTTTGATTCTTTATTTAGAATCTTATTCAATATGACTTTTTAATTTTTAAAATTTTTCCAGTTCATATATGATTAAGTAAACCGATTTAGAATCTTTGTTTGTATTATATTTTTAAAATGGCTGTGTGTCTTGAAATTTAAATATGTTAGTTAGATGGAACACAGTAAATACATATAAATACAGTTTTTGTATTTTGAACAAGTTTTCATGAGGAAATATTAAAAAAAAAATCCATTCCCATAGGAAATATTGAAAAATCATTTATAAAATATTTAGAATTTCACGACAGTTTGATTCGGATGATTTTGTGATTCGTTTTCTTGTTCTATATACCCCTTTAAGCAACAATGTTTTTAACAGTTTCCGAACATAAATTTAATTTTGTTTAACATGAAAACATTGACTTCGAAAATATAATCTGTAAGAGAATTAACTAATCTGTTACTAAAATTAAAAATTTATATGCAAATATATATCAATAATACAAAGTAACTACAGAAAGAACTTAATAACTCAATATTATTTAAACATTATATATATATATATATATATATATATTTTAAGATGACCATATGGGCATTTTTTTATATAGATAAGATGATAATTGTAAGAGCTAGTTAATAGAAAGTGTTAGCTATCCTTAAAAAATATATCTATTTTTTTTTAATAACACTAGGAAAAATTCATTCAAGTTTCAAAATTAATTAGGTGTTAAATATACATCTTAACTTTATGTAAGTAAATATATTAAATTGTAGCTTTTTTCTGATTTCCATTTTTTATTTTAAATAACTGTTTTAAGAAGAAGAAGAAGAAGAAGAAATCAAAATCAAAATTAATTTACATTTTCTCCAGTTTTTATAACGTAAAGCTTTCAAAATGAATTTGTGTCTTGAAATCTAAATATGTTATACAGATGGAACACAAGATATAATTGCAGTTTTTATTTTTTGAGCAAGTTTTCAGATTTAAAAAAAATCCTGCAACTAAATATGATAGTAATTTATTTTTTTAATTAAAATTTATTAATAAAATATTCAGAATTTTATGATAACTTCATTCGGATGCTTTTATGATTATTTTTCAAGTTTTATGTTCCCCATCTGAAGCTAAAATGTCCATAGCATTTCCCATATATATATTTCATTTTGTTAACATGAAAACATTAACTTCAAAATTATAATGTGTAACAGAATTAAATGATTTTTCATTAAAAATAAAAATTCATATCCGAAATCATACCAGCAATACCTGTAACTGAAAATTACAACTGAAAAACACATTAATACAATATCATTTAATAACTTAATACTTTAAATTATGTTGCCATGTTAGTAATATCTCTTATATACATCAGATGGTAATACCAGAGTTACTAAACTGTCATTAGAAAATTATATATATATTTTTTAACAACATGCAGGAGAAATATTTTCTAGCTTCAAGATCATTTTTCCTTATATATAGTACATTTTATCATATCCAATTGTTATTTTCTTATCTTTCATGTAAATGCATAAATAAACTTTACAAAAAATCCCCAGCAATAGTTTTATGTGACAAATGTAGTTATGTAAGTAAATAATATAAAACACTTACCATTTTCCAATTTCAAATTAAAATCTGAAATCACCTTTTTACCGGAAGTAATCGAAAAATCAATATTAATATTATTTTTCAATATTTGAAATTCTGCAAAATCAAAATATAAAATTTTAAGCTAAAAAAAAAAAAAAAGAGTATTTTTGGCAAAAATATAATACGAAAAATTTTGCCAAATATGGGTCCGAATATACAAGCAATAAAAGCAATACTCTGCTTTTATGTATTCAAGCAATAATCAGTTTACTTACTAAAAAAAAAAAAAAAAAAAAAAAACATTTATAAAGTGGATGATTTAAGGATTATAAAACAAGATCGTTAATCCTGGAAATGATATAAGTAGAAAATAAAAAAATAAATACATAAATAATAATAAATAAACACAATTCTTGTAACACTGAAAAATATTTATTCGATATAAAAATATACAAATAAGATAATACATATTATTCTTAAAAAAGTAATTTAAATAATTAATATTACAGAAGTAATTATATTCACGTAAAATTTCCATTTCGAAATAAAAAATATATTTTTGTAAATAATTGCGCAAGAACTCTTACCTTTGTAAAATATCCATAAAATTGTAAATCCATTTTGTACAAATATAACGCGAAAAAAAGCACTTTTTCTTGATCTTATACCCTTCTTTAAATATGCATATGAATGTTGAAAAATAAAAAATATATATATTGAAGAAAATTTTTATATCGTAATTCATATGTTATCATATGCTATTCATATCGTTATTCATATGCTATCATATTGTTATTCATATGTTATCATATCGTTATAATATGTTATTTTGATAATTATATCATTCCAGAAATTGTTATTTCACAGGTACTTTATTCTTCAGAAACAGAATCTTAATAATCAAATATTAACGATTTAAATAAATCTGAAGAACAAAAAATGCACTATTATATTTGCTGAAATATATATGGAGCTGGCACCACCACAATATAAATATGTAGTTAAAACAGGGTATACTCCATAAAAAATCTGGATAAACTTTGTCAAACAAGCATAAATCATTGAAAGAACTGCTTCTTTTAACGCGCCAAATCGTCAACGAACCAACGTCTACTAACAGAAGAAAATAAGTGATGTCAGCATTTTTAATTTAGCGTTGTCAATGACTCACCCTAGGTTTATAATATGAAGAGCTTTTTGATCTCATTACTTTTTATCAGCGAGAAATAGACCGTTGTAGGAGAATAAATTAGAAACTTTTTAATTTCTTTATTTGGTATATTTTTCGTAATGAAACTTGCATTTACCAATTTACGAAAACTGATATTTATCAATTATTTGAGTTTAATTACTATTATAGTTTTAAAAAGTTATAAAACATAGTTTAATTAAAGATTTTGTCGTAATACTTGCAAATAACTATTGAATTTTCATAAAACATAAGTGTCAGCAGGAGGACAGTGGAGGCCGTTGCCCCTCTCAGTATTTTGAAATTTAATTTATTTTATTTTCTTTATGCTTGATTATTAAAAAAGATGTTTTTTTTTTCTTCCAAATGGAAATATAATAATTTATAGCTAAAGAAAAAATTTTAGTAAAAATTTTTCATCAGAGACTCTTCTCTGAACACACCATATAGAAGACAATTTTAATTCTGTTCCTCTTTTGATTTATCTTAAACCGGGAGGGGGAGGGGGGTTTATTCAGGACGAAAAAAAAACAAAACAGTTTTATTTCTCTATTTTGAAAAATGTCGTTAGAAACTTATTTTTCGATATTTAATATTTCTTAATTGTTAATTTTTTTTTATTTTTTTATGTAGACATTTTTAAAAATTGTCTTGAACGAGGAGTTACGACAAAAAATATTAATGTAGCCTATTTCATGTTTTTATTCTGCATTTTAGAAAAGCGAACTAAGCTGTGGACCCCAGGCACATCTCCAAATCTTGCAAATCGCCGCAATTCTTTCTGCCGACATTCATATTTCTTAGAATTTTTGGGTGGGTAACCCTTTCTTTCACTACTTAATACGAAATTTAGTGGATAAAAATATATTTTAAACATCTTTCCTCCATTGAAAAACATTTTCTGATGGTGCTGACATATAATATTGCAATGCAATTGTATATACAGTCACCACACAGTAATATACAGTATCGCATTCAGACACTTAAGTGTCTGAATTTCTAAATGTCTTAATTTCAGACATATCACTATTATTCAGACATTTTTCTCAGTTTATTTTAAACATGATCATAGTAAGACACTTATGTGTCTCAAATTTAGTTATCTATGATGTCTGAAATTTCATATTCAGACACTTAAGTGTCAAAATTTCTTTTTCAGTCACATATGCGTCTGAATTTAAGACACCTCTATTTGCAGTGTATCAGTTTGGAAGAGATTTGTGCAGAATTATTGAAGTTATCGTGTCCATAAAAAATTATATAGCTATATAGACAGATAAATAGATAGATAAAGTTTTGAATAGCGGGGTGGTTTGGGGTTCTAGGGGTCATAATCGTCGTAGATCTGCAAAAATTTTCAGAAATTCCAACATAGGGGAGAATGTAATAGGTAGCATTTCTTACGAAATCTACCTAAAGAGAAAAAGAAAAAAATGATAATTTCATTCTCTCAATAAATAAATATGGACAAAATTATATAATGCCAGGCTTTCACTCTCGACAACGGAGTGACATATTTCACTCCTTTCTAAGGAGTGGAAAACTCCACTCTGTAAAGAGTGTACTTTTATAAAATTCACTCCAAAAAGAGTGAAAATGCCTCTCACTCTTCCAAAGAGTCAACTTCTCACTCCTCCCAATTTTAGAGTGTAAAAAGACATTTTCATACCTTTAATTTTATTTTTAAACATAAGTTTTTCAAGTATCTGTAACTGCATAATAGTACATAACAGAAATTGTAAAATATTTATAAAGTAAATTTCCTCTTGTTTATTAAAATATTATATTGATAAGTAGCATATATGTTCTAATTAAAATAAATGTATCTCTATAGAAATTAGTAGCAACTACTGTTATATGTAAGAGTTATGTATAAAAAACTAATATACAGTGAAGCTAAAGATTAAATTTAGAATTAATTTCCTGACTCTAAGACATATTAAAGTGCACAATTCTATTAGATATTTTTATTAATTAAAGTTTTTAAGAACAAAAATCTCTGAAAATTTATATTTTTCAAGAATATTGAAAGTTATAACTACTATTGTATTTCACATATCAATCTTAGATAAAATTGACGGTAACGGCAAAGAAATACATTACCATTTTATGGGAAGAACTTTTCCTTTCTTTAAATTACTACATCTTGTCAAACAAGGAAAAGATTCTTCTTTTATATCTTTAATTAAAATCTCTTTGTCAATTCATATTTCTCTTAGCATTAATCATTTAATATAAGTTCAGTTACCCTTTTTTCAGCCGCAATGTTTCGTATAAAAAATTTCAAAAGCATAGGATTGATTCACAGAAACCTATTTTGAGTAAAAATATTCTTTGTTTTATTAAACGACCGGTTTGTCTACAATAACATTAAGGTGGAATTTCCATTCAGAAATTCACAGGATAGTTATATAAAAAGTTTTGCCACATATTATGCAAATGATAAATTTTGAAAATAACATTCTGATAATTATTTTGATAAATAAATATTTATTTTAGAATTTTATATTTGGATCAGATACTTAATAAATAATTGTGTTCTCCAAAAAATCTAGACTCTTTTTAAATTTTCAGTGTATTATTGTTACAATTTATTTGCCAGTTTCTTTTATATTACTGTCTCTAATTATATTAATGGTAAAGATACAGGAAGATATTACAATCTTACAAAAAGATAGTTCGCTGTCTTAAAATTACTCAATGATGTCAGCCAAGGAAATGGCCTTAAATGCATTAATTAAAAATATATTTGTCCATTGATATATATTTTTATATTAATCATTTAAATAGATTAAAATCAGTCTTTTTCAATTTTTATTTCCTTAACTAAATTAAAAAAGCATACAATTGCCATTTAATTCTGGGAATATTTTCCTACCTATTATTGCATGTATTATTACATAATGCCTACCTATCCTTGAAAAGTTTCATTTATTATTCATTGATTTATAAAAATCCTCCAATTGTAAAATTTAAACTATTTTTGGTGAGAAGATGGATGGTATTAGAAAACACTTTTTAAAGAACAGAAATGCTATTTTTCTAAAATTATCTTGTATCTCTACATACAAATACAAAACAACCTAATGTTTTTCTACCGGTGCAATATGTGGACAAAGCAAGTATGTATGAGTGAAATATTTCCTAAAGTTTCCTTTTTAGTTAAAGTCGAATTTCACATAACTAAGTTCGGGAACCCATTTCCGTATTATTTAACTCCAGACGGAGAATTTTAAACTGTGCTACGCGTTTCCTAACTGAACTAAAATTTAGCATCCTATGTAGTATATATACAAATCTATAGATCCTATACAGGGCTGATGAAAAGTATTCGGATTACTTAGATGTTATCTTTTAGCTTATTAAACGGTATGATTTGTAAAATTATTTTGGAAGCGTTGGAAAGTGTTACATAATCTATGCTTGACGCATGATTTTTCGTTCTTGTTTAATATTCTATTCATACCACTTTTTGAAGAATAACAGGTGCTATACACATATATCATGATATTGTAGATTGTGTTACGATTGAATATAAAAATAGTCGCTAGTCCCGTAATCAAAAGGTTAATAAGTCTTGGTATAGTTAAATATTTATCACGTTATCTAAAGGGCACAAATAAAGGGTATATAAATTACTTTTGAAGAATGAAATTTTGTGCAATGTTTAATATGTAGAAGATTCCTTGCGATAAAATAAATCAGATACAATTAAAATAATTTTATATGAAATGAAACGGTACTTTTTATTTATTTTTGCATTAGTGAGAGCTGAAAATACAGCCATCCTTCCGATTTTCCTTCACTGCATCTTCTCACAAAATAAGCATTTCAATAGAATGATTTTACGGCAAAATATAATGTAAAGTTTGTCATGTGGATAGAGTTGCAAAAAACCGGTTTATTTCCAATAGACCCGGTTTATTCCCAGGTTTATTCCCAAAAGACCTGGTTTATTTTGAAAAAAAAACCGGTTTATTCCCAGGTTTAAACCGGGTTTTTTCTAATCTCTGTAACTCTACATGTGGATATAAAATTAGACTACGCAATTTTTTAATATCTGATAATTCTTTGAAGTTTTAAGAAAAAAATACATATACTGAAGAATTTTTGCGGCTATTCTAAACCAATTAAAACGTCAAAAGTGGGTACTAGTGAATGAAAAATGAAAATTAGTATGATTAGAAATATATAGACGGCCACTTATTACAAATTAAAGTCCATGCGCTTATAAAGAACGTTATTCTATTTAAAATAACACTTTTCTTTCATCCTTGTATTATTAATAACGGAAGATATAGACATCGTCACGTTTCGTCGACATTGTTGTTGAAGTGGAATCGGAATTATTTCTTTTTTTCACCGGAAGCAGCATTTTTGTACATTGTATATATATTAATTGTAATATTTTATACTTTGTTTTATTGTTACTGTGCTGCGCAGATAACTTATTCCATTTAAATGAATGTAACATTGTAATGAATTTCGGAAAATAAAACATTCATTATACTTCTAACATTACGTCGGATAGAGTATTATTTTTGAATTATTTAGGTTTCTAAAGGATTAATTGCTTGCAAAGTAAAGAGCCAACAAGCACTGATTTATTCCGGGATTTTATCTCTAGGGTATAACAATTTGCTGAACATTTAATTTCAATCACAATTTAAAAAATAATATAAGGATTTGTGAATTTGTTTAACAGAAAATACAGAGCAATCTGTATGTTTTGTAAAAGCTTTGTTTTGTGTTTAGGATAATTTGGAACATTTATAAATAATAATATTAAAATCTATTAGAAACATCTATTTCTTAAGTTAGTAAAACTTATGGAGATTATTAAAATTAGGAGAAATATTAATATTTTATTATCTTTTCTAAGGCATAATGTCTATAAATTTTGAAATATATCATTTTTTGCATGTTTAATAAATTTGTGAAAATATATAATTTGAGCAATACAAACAGCGTCATATGCAGAGTTCAGAAAGGAAGTCCATTTTTTAGTTGAATTGTTTATCTAAAGACGATACTTTGTTGACGAAGTCCTGGGTTGAAAATGTAATCAAAAAAAGGTGCTAGCCTCTTATAATTTTGAATTATATTCAAAAGAGTTTATTAACGTTAGCTCTCGAATATTTCTGAATAATATTCTATAGATCCATTTTGCTTTGAATGCCTCGAATACTTTCTCTTTTCTAGAAACTCAGCATAATAATTTTCACAAATAGCAGTGTAGTAGAATGACTAAATATTATTCCTTCAAACGTTTACAAAATTACAGTTTTATTAATCAATTTACTAGAATATTTTAACGTAATGATTAGGATGAATGTGTGAAGAATGAAGCCACATCTTTTTCATGAACGAAAGAGCGATGGATGATGGGATATACTAAACGTATAATAAAAATTAAAGGCATCTGGATATATGACTAAAACATGAATAACTGTTATAACTATTAATGTAATAAAAACGTTTTCGTATTTCTTAAAAAAAATAAGGATGCATAAAAACGAATTTTCGTAATTTATTTCGTAGTAACAACATTCTCTTAAATATTTACTCCTCTTTTAAAGTACAAAATATAAACGACACATCATAAATTGAAAATTGCATAAGACGTAGGAAAGTGTAACTCGTGTAAAAATTGTACAACTTTGATTTCACTAATATTCATTTAAAACTATATAAGTGAGTGATATAATCCAAATGTGCTAAAAAAGAAATCTGTATACAAAGAAATATCCCTCTTTTAATACTTCCCAACTTAAGTGAAAAGTGTTTATATATTTTTGTTTGTCTGTCTTCCCGAGCTTTAACTCTCGCAAATATGCTCGTATTGCCATGTAAGTGATATCAGTATTGAAACCCTTTACGGGTTTAAAGATTGTGATGCAGCACTTTAATTTATGGTTCTAAGAATTTTAAATATGGGTTTTAAAAATAATGATATGAAATTTTGAGTGACGCTATGCTATTAAAGTACAAAATTATATATATATATATATATATATATATATATATATTCAACATTTTCTTTGTGTTTGATTTATGTTTTTAGGTTCACAGGTGCAAATATTATTTTCAACATGAAAATATATGTAAAATTTATTTGCGAAGCTTTTTGACATTTCACATAAATAGCACATCTCACATAAATTCAAAATATGGGTTTTAAAAGAGATGATATCAAACTTCGACTGACACCTTGATGTGAAATCATTTTAAAAATTAATTAAAATTATTTTTGTTTTGTCTTCTAAAGTATATTTACACACTGAATAATTTTCCAAGACACAGTTAAATATATCACACATTTACTGATCTGTATTATGCATTAAAATGTATTTATTTTAAGAAATTGATTTATCGTTTGCGTCATGCTATCCAAAATCGTAAGTAAAATTTATGTAAAGGTTTACTTTACATTATAGTACCCAAGCTAAGTGTAGTTAAAAAATTAAAGTACCCAAGCTAAGTCAGTAAATGGATAGTATGGCGCAAAGAAACCATTTACATAAATTTTACTTACGATTTTGGATAGTGTGACAGAAGATATAAATCAATTTATGTTAGATATGTGATTTTCTTAATAAAAATCAAGTAAACTGATCATTACAATGATCAACAAAATAATTGATTTTGCAAAATCAGATATCCACAAAAAGAAAAAGGGGTGATCTAATGTGAATAAATGTTAGTTCGATTAAGCTAAAATTAGAAATGAATGGTGTTTTCTATTGATACTTTAAATGTCGAATGATATCTAATAGTAGGAAAGTATATTGGTAAACACTATGCAATTATTATATCATGTGACTGACTAAGCTATATATATGAATATCTTCAGAATTTGAATGTGTTTAGGATTAACATTAGCCTCTCATTTATCTTTTCACTTTATTTAAATCGAAATATAATGACCATTTCAATGTGCTAAAAGTTTTAATATAAAAACAGTATAATTCGAGTAATACCTATTCCTTTCTAATATTGAAATAGTATAATTCAAGTAATATTTCTTTTTCTTTCAAGTAGGCTACTTTGATAGTCATTTCTAGTTTCCTACAGGTTTAATCTATTACACAATACAATGAAAAAATATCTTTATAAATTTAATTAAGAATATGTATTTTTTAAATTACTTGCTATTTTTTATTGTGAAGATTGAGTTTTCAATAATTGAAATATTTTCTTGAAAATGTATTAGAAAATAATTAATTTCTGTTTAAATATTTTATTAAATTTAATCACACAACACAATGAAGTGAACAATAAAATAATTTTCAACGTAAGAGAGAGTATTAGCGAAATGAAAAACCAACATACTTCGAAGTTAATAGATTTTTAACACTTTCCAACATAGTTGAAAAGTATTTATGAATTAGTTTTGTCTGGCCCGCCCATCTGTTCGTGCTATAACTTGCGTAACTATACTGGGATTGCCTTGGAATTGATATATGCTATCGAGGTTTAGCATGGCACGTTCGGTATTGAAAATGAAGTGTACACCATTTAGGGTTAGTTTAGAGAAGTACTCAAAATTATCCAGTTACATTACTGTCAATAAGGAAAAACAGTTTTCAATGCATTTTAACAATGTTACACTATTTCATACATAATAAAATTGATTTACGTCAGTAAAGTGGACGACAGCATGTTTTATATAGAGTATAGAATAATTAACAATTGTAATTCGTTTACAGAGACACTCAAAAATATTCTGTTACGGTCAATAGGTGAAAATTGTTTTCAATGCATTTTAACAATGTTACCTTATTTCATACATAATAAACTTGATATACATCACTAAGGTGAACAACAACATGTTTTCGATAGAGTATAGAATAATTAGCAATTGTATTTCGTTTATAGACCAAAAATACTCTATTATATCACGGTTAATGGGGAAAATCGTTTTCAATGCATTCTAACAAAGTTACACTACTTCATACATAATAAAATTGATATGCGTCAGTAAGATGGATGGCAACAAGTTTTCTACAGAGCATAGAATAACTAGCAGTTGTAATTTGTTTACAGAGACACTCAAAAATATTCTGTTATATTACGGTCAACGGGGAAAATCGTTTTCAGTGCATTTTAATGACGTTGCACTGTTCCAAACATAATTAAATTGATATGCGCCCTGGAGGTAGATGGCAATATGCTTTATATATATCATAGAGTAACTAGCAATTATAGGTCGTTCACAGGGACGCACAAAGGTATTCCAATCCATTACTATCATGGGGAAAACCGTTTGCAATTTATTTTAATGATGTTACGCTATTTCAATAAAATTTACGTCCTATATTGCTGAAGTGCACTAGAGCATGTTTTCTATATTATATTGATTACGTAGAATTTATCTTTTTTTCACAGACACACTCAAAAAATTCTGTTACAGGACTGTCTAAGTGCCATAACTGCTGGATGTGCCTTCTTAGCTGTGATATACATTTTACAATTAACTAATTTTTAATTTATTACGAGATGTATAGATCATATACAGGGTTGCACGAAAGAATTCGCACACATTACCGGCTATGGACACCAATTGATGATAATGAATTTTTACTGCGTTGTTTTTTTTTTATGTTTATTTAGATACCTCATTTCATTGTATGAATAAAACTGAAACTTCCAAACAGTATTCCGAAGGTTTTGGAAAGTGTTTCATTATCTATGCCATGATGCATGATTTTTCGTTCTTGTTTTTATGATGCTTTAACTTCTGACTAAAATATATCCCTGTAAAAACCTTTTTGCACAAACTATAGCAATGTTAAAATAATGTGTTTAATTAAGGTATATATAGTTATATTTATCTGATTATTACTAATTTCTCTGGTAATTAATTTTCTGAAAATTGTGAGATCAGAGCTTGCGCTTTAGCTGATCTGAACGGTGCTGTCTGTCCACTGCTTTCTTTTAATTCAGATTGCTTGACTGCCACCAATTTTTAAAATAGTATAATTCGCCTTATTTTCTTGTCATAAAATATGTTATTAAATAGGGCGAATATTTCTACTCCAAACAAATTGGTGGCAATCTCAATTTTTAAAACAGTAGTGAACTCGAAACACTTCTCTGCAGGTCTCAGCTTGAGGTTATAAATGGACGAATAGACTAGGCTTCAAAATATTTAGTTTGTCCGTTCACATTTTGCAAGAAATTTTAAAGTATCAATCCTGTTATTTTAAGTTATTTACATAAAATCAAAAACAAGTTCACTTATAATTACAACATACAACTCTTTTTATAATATTATGTTTTTTTTTTTTTTTTTTTTTTTTTTTTTTTTTTTTTTTTTTTAACTATAAACTGAATATAATTAGATATCAGAAGAACCGACGACATGTAAGTAATATACAAGTGCATCTTCATGAAAACGTTTTTAGAAATTCAGAAATAGTACTTATACATGGAAGTTATAAATCCTCTGTATATCAAAAATATATAAATTCCATAGAAAATTATATGGAGTGCAAAAATATCATTCTATGACAAGAAGTTTTTTTTAAACATATATAAACTCATAATATATATAAAATATAATAAATATAAACAGATAAGGTTAGTTCTTAAACGGATATAAATCATTGAAATAAAGTTTTAATTTTACAAATATCTTGTGTAATAGAAATAATTTATAATTGTTTAGTACAACGTCATTTTAAAAGATATTTATTATCTTAAAAATCGTATCGACAAACACAAGTAATTTTCTATTAGTAAAGAAAGGAAAAATGAGGACTTATGGAAATTTTAATGAGGACATCTGAAGACGACAATAATTTCTCAATAACATTTTCGGATTGAATTTCGCATAAAATACATTAATTATAAGTATTTTATGTAAGAATACATGAGTAATTACAGACAAATGCAAATATTTGAGCACACATTATAGAAAAACATCGTTTCTAACACATAATTAACAATTGACATAACAACAGTTGATATTTTACTACGACAAATAGATTGCATTTATTTTCGCTTCCTAAAGCTTCAACAATTGCATTAAAATTTAGATAAATAAGCGTTCAAGCAAACACATTTTTATCCCGGTTTATATTACTTTCCCTTTTGGATAGCATGTGTACCTCATTTATTTGATTTCGAAATACAAAACACCTTGTTTAAAGGGTAACATTTTCAAGGTGTGCAAACTTAAATTTTCATTAAATTTATTTTCTTTTTATTTAACATGAATCAGACATTTATTGTGGGAAATATTTATTTTAATTGGAGATTAATTGTATTAACATTTAATATTAAATAGGTTTTTGTTAAGATCAATATTATTTTTTCAAGATACATAAAATAATTAATAATAATTAACTGAAATTGTATAATACATAAGGTTGTTCGCACTTTATGGAACGGATTTTCACAATTAATTTCTGAACATATATGTCATAATCTTTGCGACAATTTTGCTCTAAAGTATAGCCATGAAACTTGTTTATAACATGGGATCGAAATTTTTATCATAGTAGATTTTTCTCTTAGTACAATCATATCAAATTTCTCCCACACCTCTTGGTAAACTTTCCAAAGTCTTCCAATGTGTTGTCGATAGCGCTTTCTAACGTGCGCTTTAACAAACACATAGGCGATGATAAAAAAAATATCGTAACACTTCTTGGAACATGGCTTTATTTAGTGAGTGTATCAAAAGAAGAGCAATTTTTATCAATTAATAGAAAAAAAAGAAAGAAATTGTACGTGAATGTTAACAAAAATTTCCAAAAAAATTCACGATTGCTGCTGGATTTTGTTCTGAAATTAAATTAAAGGTAAAAAATGCGGTAAAGCTAAGTTGATTTAAATTTTTTATCAGTAAAATATTTTAGAACCCATTTTTGAAGAAGAAATACCAACTCTATATGAAAAAGGCATAGATTGAGCTTCATATGAACAAAGTCTCCCAGCCGTTCATATTTATCAAAGAAAGAATCCCAAGCGGCAACACATTGTGTAGTATTAATAGATAAAATGCATGTTAAATTACCTAACAACCCCCCACCCCCACCTCATCAATGGCCTTTCCTGCATTTGGATTGTTTAAATGAATTCACGTACATTAACTACAATGTGTGTAAAGAAAAAGTATGTTCATTATTTTTTACAAATTTTATTTTTAACTCTGACAGGCAATCGTTCCAAATGCAAGCAACAAAACAAAGTTTATGTTTGTTATATTTTTTATAAATTATATTTTTTAATCTGACAGCAAATCGTCGCAAATGCTGATAATGTTATTATCCCGAATACCGGATCTACGGTTTTAAATATGACATTTTAAAATTATTACATAGAAATATCTATCTTGCCATTTAAAATATTCTTCCATGGGAATTTGATTTAGATTAGCGTACCAAGTTATCATAAACTGAACAACATTGTTGAACCGTATTCATGTACCATATTGTTGCTCTTACAACAACGCAAATCATATTGCAATGTAAAAAAATTGATTTATTGATCTTTTGAATAATTTTTATGTTGGCTACGATTTAACAATGCTATGTATTTTTGTGATAGTGCGGAATAAATTGAATATTATGGCAATTCGGCAACGTTTATATTTATAAATCAATTACATGCGCACATCACAATAGTTTATATATCACTAAACTTTATATTATCTTACTATATTCCCTGTCTGTTGCTGACATTATTTTTAAACACTTAACTACGATTTACAAGAAAGGTACCACCGTATAAAGGCATTATCAAAATGGCACCACATGACGAAAGTTTGGAAATTTTATGCTTGCAGTATTATATGTTTCTTATTTTGTAAAATGTTGATCAAACTGTAAACGTAATACAAACTGATCACTGGAAAATATATGTTTAAATATATTGACCGTGACATTTACACTTAAACCCACTTAATTTGTACTTTTTATTGCATTTATACAAATTCTCTTTACTTTTATGTGTAAGTAAAGGGCAAATTACAGATATATGCCTTAATATGCTTACGATGCGAAAAGTGATCCTTTCCTGTATAATGAGTAGTTACGTTAAAGACATTTAAAAAAGACATGCTTCTTTTGTACCTTTTAAATACTTAAAAGAAAGTTGAGAAGTCCCTAAAATATCTTTCAAAGCTTCCGTTACCTCTTTTAAATCCTTTCAATGACTAATTAATTTTAGTTTCAGCGTGAGAGAAACATTTAATTAAAAGAGCTTTTCTTACGTATAAATGTTCGTAATTTTCTATTCGACTTTGGTAATATTGAATTTTTTCAGTAATATTAAGGGGAGTATGTTTGCATTCCTCGAAAATATGAGTGAATTAAAATATTGAAATATTCCTGGTATTTTACACATGATGAAAAAATAGCTTAAATGAAGAGAATATAGGTATATTAAATATAATACTAAATGGTACGCGTCTGTTAATTTAGCAAAAAATATACATAGCTGAGAACCATAACGGTTTATTTAATAAAAAAGTATAAAATTATTTTTGTGATACAAATTCTTAAAATAATATTAAGTTACATATTCCTCATAGGTAAAGCAAATGTAATCTTACTAAAAATCAGTAGCCAAAATTAGTCATGAAGAAATTTAATAATTATTATATGATGACAAATTATTTTCTTGTTCACAGTGTCACTGTTGAAAAATAGTCATTTTTCATGCAAAGCAATAACATACACTTCAATTTAAACCTATTTTGCAGTCATTTATAAGTAAAATGTATTTTTTGAGAACTTTTTTATTTCGAAATAAGTCAGAACAATCAAAACAATCATCCTTATACATATATATTTTTGAATTGGAAATAGCGTGTAGCGATTTAATGTACATTTAAAATAGTAATAGACATTTTGGTGCCACTCTTTTACACGAAAAAAATTACTATGTATCTTGTGTTATACGTGATTTATTTGGTTTAAATTTTCTTTTACCTTACCATCAATATAATGTATAAATAATGCATATTTTATTACTATAATTTTTTAATTAAAGTTATTGCGTATATTTGTATTGCAAGCATGGGTAAGCAAGAAATTCTAGATACTCTATATGCTAATTCTATATGCGATTCTCAGAATCACAGGCAGATTGCAATGGTATAAAAGTGACTTTTTCTTCTTTTTGAATGATGAAAAGAAATGAAAAGAAATCTAGATGCAGGCCCCTGAGACAGCAAATGAAATCAATTTCATATATCGATTTAACACCTGAGAAGTCTTATTCGCTGGCTTTTTGTGTCACAAGATGTTTCAATCAGATTTGGCAGTAGCTCACACATTCGTAGTATCTCACAAATATACCGTAATAAGATGCCCCACATGAACTTGGGCTCTATCATACAGGAAAATTCATGTAAACAACATTAAACTGCTTCAACGTATATATTTCTTCAAATACTTAGTTTTCGCTAATGTATCAGAAAGAAAGTAAGAAATTAACAACAAAATTAATTGTTGGAATAATATTGTGTAATGTTGTTCTATCATGAATAGTGGGGTGAAATAGCTGAAAATTATACCAAAACATTTCACATCCAGCAACCAATGCGCCACTTTGGATTCAGATAGTACATGGATAGATGAGACTAAAAAGCCCGGGACACAAATATTTTTGGCCCTCTAGCGGCGTTGATGACGTAATCAATATGGCCGCCAAAGTTTTGTGATGCGCTTCTATATTTCTCTATATAACTCGGTATAATATTTTGATATTAACCTTTATTGTTAGTGATTATTAATCCGGAGAAAACGCGCTTTCCAACGGTATGTTTGACATCATTGTTTAGGTTCATAATACCACAATTATTTATAACTTTATTAAAATTTTTGGTTTTGATTTTGATTTTTTCGAAACATTTTGCTAAATAACTTGAAATCCGTTGCATGCAGCTGAAAACGTGTAGTGTACTTTTTGTTTGTCAGAAAATTACCCTTTGAACGGCATATATGACTTCTATTTTATCACAAATATTTGCTGAAATTTTTCCAAAACAACGTAGCGTTGCACAAAGTGTCGTTATGGCAACAATGTAATTTATATGTGTTCCAAAAATTAATACAGTGGCTTTATAACTGTTTAAGTATCAAATGTAATTATTGTAATTTTTTATGTATATGTAAATAAATTCTAGTTTTTTTAGGGATATGAAACTTTTATTTCCGTTTTAAAATCAGTGACATGAGGAACACTTAAGGCAACTGTAAAAAAAGTTTCAAACATTTATACGTACAAGAGTGAGAAACAAAATAATGTACAATACAATATTATTCCAATTTAATATCCAAATTTAATCACATTCTATAGATTGTCAAATACACTAGTGTCAGCCTTAATATCTAAATAACATAATATCTTGCTGTCATATGCAATAATATCCAAATGATTTATGAAAATTCACTTGTGATTTCCAATCACTGTCGGAGAACTGTCCTTCACATACACAAAGTTTCGTATATCGTATTCCCATTTTAACACATTTACAAGATGTGCATCGCTTGCGGCAAGTACAGGAGGTACGTTGTTCACAGTGTTTTGCCATTTCTGGAATTGTTGTCCACACAGGTCGGTATGATCCTCCTGAAGTTACTATCCATCTCCACTTGTTTGGCGAAGGTATTGTGTAATGTGGAACGAGGCTGTTGTTCCAAATTCTTGTTTGGAGAGTATCTCGTTTGATGTGTTGTATCAAATCATCTGCTTTGGGAAATATGTTTTCAATGCCTCGATTCTTTCTTGTAAATAACACTCGTCTGCATTCATTGATGCTCTGAATAGATCTGATGCTTGATCATAAAGTAGTGTAACAAATCGTGACATTCATCCTCAATATCAGAGGTGCCTGTACAGAGCTGATGCCATACACAATCAATTTCACGAAATGACATCCAGACCTTCCAAGCTGTCTTCTTGCCAATGCCACAAAATGTGGAAACTTTGTCGCAACTAGTTACAGAGTGAAAATCCAGCAAATTTATGATGAAAGTTTGGCACAGATCTCATGAATTGGAACGAATTTCCTGTAATTCCCACAACCGTACTCAATCCATAGTTCATCAATATCTTGTATTTGTGGGAACAGTGATAACCACTACATCTGAGCCCACAGTTCGTTTTAAGATACGAGTATGTCCACTTTCTACTGCATGCTTAACATGGAGAAGTAGGCCGCCATATGCTTCTTCGTGTGAGATGGGAGAAATGCTTGATACATCCCAAATGCTTGACGCGCAGACTCGGTCATCATAAGTACAAACCACATGCTTTCCTGGATACTCGTCTCCCACCATTTTCTTAGCTAGCAACTGGAACAATTGGGTCTTGTTTTCGTTGACACATAGGAATTGCTGAAATTAGTTTGGAATTGCAGTTTAGTCTGAGACTTTAATACTTATGCCACTCTCTCTTGTTTCTCAGGTATATGCCTTCATACTGTTACTAATATATCTGTCGGATACAATATCTAGTCGTGAACTGTTCTTCAGTTGATTAATGAAATATGGTTTGAAAACATGTTCATAGCAAGGGATGACAAGGGATGACCGCCCCGGGAACCAAGCTTTCAATGTTCATAGCATCCGGAAAATTTTGTCGCAATACCAGGATTAAGCATGTGTATTACGGCTGCTCCATCAAATATTTTAGCTGTTACTTTCGGTTGGCTGTGATTAAAGGTATTGTCATATTTTGTTTGAATGCAGTAAAAGACATCCGACTTGGTGGTTGGTTTTCTGAGTACATTTGGTCTTCATGTGAAAGAAGAAATCATCAATGTTGCCATCCCGTGCTTCAGATGCAACATACAACATGTAGAATAGGTAGGAGTCTTTACGCGAGTAAGCAATTTTGGACTTTGCCTTATATGTTTTTCTTGGTATAGTCTTGAAGACGTGAATATTAGTTCGAGGAATAAAGTCATGAATTGAATTTTGAGCTTGATCGAGACGGGACACAACATAATCATCATACTTTTTAATCATACAGTAAATTCTTTCGTAACACACTTGACAGCTTCGAAACTTGGAATTATTTTGAAGCTCCTTATTAACACTAAATCTGTTTCTTGAAATGGATTTCCTTGTTCGGTTAAGACGTTAATAATTTCTTTGGCATGGGTCAAGAACCTTTTCTCGTGTGCACGGTTATCTTCATGATGCTTTGCGCCCACGTTTTTGTCATCTTTTAAATTTGATTTCTCTTCAAATTCCTCAATTAATGAACTGATCCTAGGGCCTTCTACTATCCACTTAAGCATAACAGTTTCAGTATCAAGGATACCAATAGCACCATCTTCACCCTTTATAACTTTGTTATTGTGTTCATGAAGCTAATCGTCAGATATTCAAGAAAACGGTTTAGTAGTTTTGCTGCTCGTAAAGTTGCCACGAAGAAATTCAGCATGTATATCTGGATGTTTTTCTGGAAGGTCCTGTAGAGTGCGCATGAATACTGGTAACCAACGATAATAGTGGACTGCGTCCAACGCAAATGTCCACTGACATAACTGAGCCAAAGTATCAACGTACATTGTAAAGTTAGATCTACGAATACTCAATACAATATGTACTAGAAAGGACCCCAGTTTGGTGACTGTGTTCCAATACTGAAACTGTGGACATTCAGATGTTTTCGATGAAATCCACAACTCAATCGAATCTTATTTATTTAATCTATTTTATTTATTATTACAATTTTTAAGTTGACCTCCCAAAATTTAAATTTCGAGGGAGCTACGATTTTAAAAATTTCTCCTTAAAACCCTAGAATATATTTACATATACAGAAAAAATTACAATAATAACATGTCTACTTAAATAGTTATAAAGCCACTGTATTAATTTTCGGAACCCATATAAATTACATTGTTGCCATAACGACTGTCAGTGCAACGCTACTTTGCTTTGGCAAATTTTCAGCAACTGTTTGTTATAAAATAGAAGTCATATATACCGTTCAAAGGTAATTTTCTGATGAACAAAAATTATCCGACATGTTTTCAGCTACGTGCAATAGATTCCAAGTTATTTAGCAAAATGTTTCGAAAAAATCAAAATAAAAACCAAAAATTTTAATAAAGTTATAAATAATTGTGGTATTATGAACCTAAACAATGATGTCAAATATACCGTTGGAAAGAGCGTTTTCTTCGGATTAATAATCACTAACAATATAGGTTAATATCAAAATATTATACCGAGTTATATAGAGAAATATAGAAGCGCATCACAAAACTTTGGCGGCCATATTGACTACGTCATCAACGCCGCTAGAGGGCCAGGAAAATTTGTGTCCCGGGCTTTTTAGACTCATCTATCCATATACTATCTGAATCCAAAGTGACACATTGGTTGCCAGATGTGAAGTTTTTCTTAGCTATCTCACCCCACTAGAATAATATGTATATATTCATACAATATTATGTGTGCATATTAAGGAAGTAAAAATAAGTAAATCTGGTGAATTTTAAACATTTTAAGTGAACATTTATAACAGTTAAAAAAAGTTTCCAGAAACATAATTTTTATAAACAAACAGTTACTAAAAACAGTATATCTCGGAAAATTATAGCTTTATTTTTATATAATAAATCGTACAAATCTTATGTGATGTTATTAGTGTAATCAAATCCTGGAGATGAGAGAGAGTATTAGGATTGAATAGTTTATTACATATTTAAAAAATTGATAATTCACACCATACTTATAATGTTAATATTGTAATTATTCAGAAATAGTTCATCTTCAAAAGCTGAACGTTCCTTTCTCAATTAAAACATGTTACTCTATATAGAGCCATGTCAAGATTGGTCTTTTCATGATGGTTCACATTTAAAACAAATAAGATCAAATATGACTGGTTAACAAATTTTAACGAATTTTCTGTTCCTCTATATACATTGGGTGTTTCTTGTTGATTTCAAGGTGCTGAAAAAGAATAAGTTATTTCTTTTATGATAAGAAATTTTCTGTCACCCTCAATTTTAAGGAATTAAGTATAACTTGTCTCTCGGCGCGAGTGTACTGATATTTCTTTGCTGTTTAAGTCTTTTTACATATATTTGTTTATAATTATCCTATTTTACTTTAAAATATGTAAGAAAATGTCTAGAGGTTGTGTTAATGAACCTGAATTTTTTTGCTATGTGTGCGGGGAGCTAACTTAATAAAAGCAGCAATGCGCTTTTACGACGCTAATAAAGACTGCCCATCACATGTACTTTGGATGTAAAGTAGGAGAATAAGATAAGAAATGGGCACTTCATTCTTGTTGTACACGATGTGCTAAAAACCTCCGAGCGTGGATGAAAGGTACAAAAATGAGTATGCCATTTGCTATACCCATGGTATGGCGCGAGTCGAAGGATCATATAAATAAATGCTACTTTTATATTAAAAAATTAAAGGATTCTCAGCAAAAAGCAAACATAAAATTAAGTACCCGAACTTTCAGTAATGCGATTAGTATTTCTTAATGATTAATTACCAATACCGAAACATCCGAAGAATTTTACATATGACGATGCAGCAGTAAAAATGGTAATTGATGAAGGTGAAACTTCCTCTACTTCATCTGATATAAACTATTCTCTTGACATAAATGAAGAACCACATCTAATTACTCAAGAAGAATTGAATAAACTTGTGAGAGACTTAAATTTATCAAAAAAATTCTCAGCATTACTTGGATCGAGATTGTAAGGTTGAAATCTCCTCCAAAAGAAAACTAACATATCTATTTATCGAGTCGACATAAGAAATATTTGGGCGTTTTCCACAAAAGTTGGAACTTTATTAGAGAAGCTAGTGATTGTGTCTATAAGAAAGCATCCATAGTTAAGACATTTACTGCTAAATAGTATAATATATATTTGGGAAATTTCTTAGCAATATCATTTCTTTTCACAAAAATTCTTGTACATTTTTCTAAAACTTTATAAACAATGTATATTTTCAGTGTTTTAAATATTACTTTTAAGCTTTATAAGTGTTTATTTAACCGTTTCTTATTACTAAAACACCAAATGGCAAAATTGATAAGGTACATATTGAATAAATACTACAAAATTGAGATTTTCAAGACTTTGAATTTTTTAAAAATCTGTGGGTGATGAAATATTTTTAATCTTATCTTCTTTTTCAACGCCTCCTAAAATATAAAAGTCACCACTTACTTATTGAGGAACAGAAACCTTGTTAATCAGTTGTATTGCATTATTATTATTTTTTTTTAATTGTATAAATTAAAATGAAAGTAAATCAAAATAATTTATTTAACAAATGAAGTTTTCTTTTTGTATTAGAGTATTTGTATTTATAGTTTATAGTAGTTTTATTATATTATATTATTATATTATTATATTATATTATTATAGTTTATATTAGAGTTTTGAACTATTGTATTAGAAAAACCTAGTATTACACATATTTTCGCTTTAGCTAAAAAAAAGTGGGTGTTAAACATATTCAGATACCTTAACATTTTACCTTTTTTACTTGAAAATAGAAAAGTACACGAAACTACATCAAGAAAATTTATTTCCTTCATACCTGTATTTTGAGCATAATGTATGCTTTAAACTAATTTTTTTTTCATTTTGAAATTCTGCACTTCTAAATATAACGAAAGTTTTCAAAGTATTTTTTTAATATCAAATTAATTGTTTGTTGTATTTAAATAGACGCAAATATAATGTAGAACAATTCAATTATATAAGGATTCAATATAGAATCAATAGCATTCTGTTTAAGTTTCATTTTAATTTAACTTATTACAGATAAAACATTATACTAAAAAAACCATAAAAACTGCAATATATAATACATTTTGCAGCTCATTACGTTATCTCGATAAGTCACGTAAATCATTTATTACTTATAGAACTACTATATCTAATGAATAATTGTTAGACGTAGAGAAACGAAAATTAAAGCGTTAAAAATGATTAATATATGCATTATTATTACTTCATTATATAAAAAGATACAACAGTAAGAAAAGATTAAGTTAATGAATAAAATATTTTGTTCATCATTATGGAATTAATTTCCATAAGGCTTCTGAAACGCTTAATTACTTGAATTCTTTTGAACATGTTACATTGTTTCAAAAATGATTAACGCGTTTGTTTATAAGGAAAATCTAGGGATATCATTAAAGAAGGTATTTGAATTTGACACAAAGCCATATTATTATTCTGTCCCTAAAATATAATCCATTCTTTTTTTATGTATAATATAATTATCATTATATTTTCTAAATTCTCTTGTTGCTTTTATACAAGAACATGTAACATTACTAATAGTTTAACAAAAAACATTGCTTTAAAATGAATACTTAAGTACTGATCTTGTGACACATATTTATGTAAAAGACAAGGGTTCTATTCTGAAAGTTATTATTTACATAGAGATTAATATATTAATCTCCATGTATATAATAACTTTTAGAATGAGTTGCGAAAAACCACTTATGTGACACAAAAATCTTTTGTTTCATCTTCTGGAGCTTTTTGAATAACAAATTTATTTTAATTGCTACAGGAGACGATCTAATTATTAAAAGCACATTTTTACAATCATATATTTTCTCGTTTTCTTTTAATCAGTTCCAACAACGAAATTCTTGAATAACCTATGTGAATATTATTGTATAGTAATTTGCAATATTGATACGTATACTTAATGGAATATTTGCATTTGCGTGCGTTTTACACATACACACACACACTTTCACATATTCAACACTAGATGTTTTTCTACAAACAAAAGATTTTACTCCAGTAATTCAGGGAAAAATTTGCAGCGTTTTAAATAATGATTTTTGTACATTTTATGTTTCGCACATTTTTTACAAACTGAATGCATGCTACGTATTGTTGGATTTTTCGATTTAGTAAAAAACCGGCTGAACAGCCCGGCGTTGCCCGGTTCTATCAAAAATTAGTATGAAACACTCAAAAAATAGCAGCACGAAACGTTTTCTCTGGTAGCCCTTTCGTATGTCTGAAAGTAAATAAAGAGACGGACTCCGAAGCGGAAGTAGTAAATGTAATATGATCCCCTCAAATTTCGGGATAATTTTGATTCAGGAGGTGTCAGTTTTTTGGCTAAAATTAAGAAAAATTACCGTGCGATTTTCGCAAAAGTTTCATTTTCGGAATCAGAAAAATAAAATACGTATATACTATAAGTTTCGAATTGATACCCCAATAGTTTTCTTGACAACAAATAACGAAGGCTTGATTTTGTTAAACAAACCACTCGTTTCCTTCGGCAAAAGAGAAATAACCGCTTTTTCTGCGCCACATAACTTATTGTTATATATATATATATACCTGTTATATAAAATTTTATTTCCTTCGCATAGCCTTCGCATTTATTTCGCATTATTCATTTAAATTAATCTAACTTCTGACATAGTCATTATTTCCTTAATTCTTAATAATATTTATTTCTATTTAATGTCCTTTTAAAAGTAATAACACGTATATTAATAATTATCTTATTCCAAATCTTAATCTAAAACTTTAAGTTCATTCGTAGCTTTTATCAACTCCCCAATCTATAAAATTCTGAGAGACGCTTGTGTCATTTCGAATGTTTTTAAAAGCCATTTTTTTAAATTTTATTCCATGCTTTGCTTCGCGCGCTGGGTATTTTTCACGTCAAAATTAATGCGCGGCTACGAAGGGAATTCTTTCGTGTTAAATCTTCTCCTTCACGCGTCATTCGCTTAGTCTAAATTCGTCTCTCACTCATTGGATCGTGCGCTCGTTACGTCGTTGTCAGTAACCCTTCGGGGTTAACAAAACTGACTTGCAAACTTTTGAAGAGCAGATTTTTGTCGTGTTTGGAAGTGCTGACCAAATGGTTATCTGGTGTTTAACTGACTTGGAATTTCATATCAGCTCTTTAAGATCTATTAAATGATGTAGTGAGCTATCGTCAAGCCTGAGGGCTATAAGGATACTGTGGGAACTGTTACTGGCATCGCTCCTGTTCATTAATAAACGATTTATCTGGAAATTGGCTGCTCCTTATTGAAGAAACTCTTGTGGTGTCTCATCATTGCCTAATCTCCTCGCCATGATTCGTGATACCGACTGCAATCCTTCTACATCTTTAACAAACTGCCATTTTCTTGTGGAATATTAAATCATCTTCGGAAAATGTTCACATACATATATATAGATATATATAATTAACAGAAATATATGCTTTAGAAAAATCCATGTAAAATAAATTAAAAATAGGTTCACTATTCATGTAACAGGGCACCAGCAGTTGTGTCAGTTTTGAAGAAAGTGTTTTATACGGTATTTACAATCTTGAGTTTAATTATTTATTAAAGAAAGATTTCATCTAGTGATATATGATAATAATATTCCTCATTAATTAAAAAATATATTACAGTCATTAAAGGAGAATTTATTCTTTTACATATCTTCATTATCATTGATTGCTATCGTACTTTTGTAATTAATATTTCGTAATTAATTTACACGCATTGGTAATTATCGTAATCGGTTTGAGATATCATTACTAATAAAGTGTTACTTGTTGCAATATTGCTTATTTATCATTGCATACTAATAGATTTTTAAGCAAAAAATTTAAATGTTTTATTTTTTGTATCGTAGGTTGTGTATAATTTATAGCTATTTACCTCAAAGGGCCCTTTACAGGTTTTCCGGCTTTATAATTTCAGCTTAGTGAGCTTGGGGCTATACTGGAATTTTTGGTATTTAATATTATTATAAATGTGTGTGTTTCAAAAGTTTGACATTTCTTTTAAAAAACACAATCTGATAGTATGTGTCATAAAAGTGCAATAATATAATTAGCGACAATGGATGTACTAGAAGACATATTCCGAGAAATGGAGTTAAAAAATTATTTAAGCAGTTGTACCACTTCTAAAAATACTCACAGTGTGATTCCATATTAAAGGGGAACTTTATTTCTTAATGCAATCATAACGTAATGCACGGTAAGTCTGCTGAAAAATTCATCAAAATAATTGTTCTTATTTAATGTTATTATTATATAATCAGAATTGGAATACTTCATTTCTGACAAAACAATCGGATTAAGAACTTGATTCAACAGCAGATATTTTTTACTTTGTAAACAATGTAATTTCTATTATTATATAGCTAAAAATCAGAAATACCCTCAAGTAATTATCAAGGAATACCCTCATATAAAACTGATCCTTCTTCAGGTATAAACCCATCGCACAGTGGGTCAAAATCCCGACAAGCTGGCCAAAAGTCGAAAAATAAAGTTTCTATTTCGGGAATTTTGATTATACAGTTGTATAGAATAATGTTTGGAGGGTCAGAATCGGTATTTAGAAAAAGGTTTTCACGTTTTCCTGACAACATGCATGATTTCAAAAATGACGCTTTGGGGATTATCATCTGAGTTGAACAAAAGGAGCAAAACAGCGGTTCCTCTAAACACGTGCTACATTTTTCCATATCATCCAATTTTAATTGTGTAAAATGGATTCACACGATGATGTTGTGTAAATTATTAGCATGCGTTAGAAAAATTATATTAAGCGCATAAAAATTAATAATGTCATGATTATTTTTGATAAAAATATTTGTTTAAATATTATTTTTTTGTTTTCAAACATCAGAAAGTTTAAAAGTTACACAGTGTTCCGCGACGAAATTTAAGGAGATAATGTCCTGAAGTATTATCTAATGAATAATAAAAAAAACCAGCTGTCGAAAACTGCCATTTTACATTTCGTGCAGGTTTTTGCAACAACAAGCAGAAATGTCCCTTTTTTAGTCGCTTCAAACATTCTGAAATTGCAAAAAAGTAGTGCATGTGTTAGAAGATAATTTTATTGTCTGCGTTGCTGTGGTCTTCTGCCAAAGCTAAGGGCCAGCAGTTCTTTGTGAAAAGTTATTTTTCCGAAAAGGGCAGCGTTTTTGTTTTATTGATGTGTATAATTATATTCTAAACAAGAGTTTTATAAAAAATATAGGGTTTAATTAAAGTGTGATACAGTTCTCTTTTTACTCTTTGTTGGGCTTGAGCTCAAAGTAAAAATTTTATTTATTCACAAATTGAAAAATTAAAAAGAAACTTGGTATTTGAAAAATAAGGTTGTAGTCTAAAATTCTTAAAATGTTTTGCAACCCTTTGAAAATCAGTTTGGAACAGGAATGAGTTGTTATTGATAAGAATATAAAGAGAAATATTCTGTGTGATTCTTAAGCCTTTGCATAGTCGATATTATTAATATAAAGAAGCCGTGGGCTATCCGTTATCTATCCGCGCTTTTTATTTGACGTTCTTTTACAGAATTACCGGGAAAAAAAGAGTTCATGCCTTTCTGCCGCAGTTGTACAATGATATTTTAAGAGAATAAGAATTGTGAGTTTTGTCAAATTTCTGCCAGCTGTTGGATATAATTAAAAAAGTCGCAAATTTAAATTGCTTTTCCGGGACATGAAAATCACGAAACGTTGTCAAGAGAGAATGTTTACGATTAATACTATTTCTACATAAGAAGAGATTTTTAAATGAGAAAAATATTTTTGAAGCAATTTAAAAATGTTATTAACAATTTTCTACAGCATGCTTTCGGTATCTATATTAATTTGCCATTTTGTTTTTTAATTTCAACTTTTGAATCGTAATTAGCATCCTTCAAAGCACCAGTATATGAAATTTCATACAAATTAAATAACTTTCAAAACATTCAAATTTTTAGTCCGCCATATTGGATCTCCCATATTGTATTTTACAATTTTAACTACGGAATCGTAATCAGAATCCTGAAAAACACCTGTGTACGAAGTTTCGTCCAATTTGAATAAAATTTTCATATTTTGACCAGCTTTTCAGGATTTTGCCCCACTGTGCATCGTGTGGTTAAAATACAGCCGTACAAGCCGAAATAAAAAGGGAAAAGGGGTAAGACAAGAATGTGGAGAAATTATTCTATAAGGCAGAGAGGTGGTGTATAACAAGAAATAGAATCAGTGTAATATGAAGGTGAAGATAAAGCATAATACCATATACAATGTAAAAAGCATAACATTGAACTCCCTTCATAAGTGTGCTCTTTTTTTCTCTCCCTTCCTTTCCTCCCAATAAAATCTTCTCATATTTTCCAGCTTGCCCGACATGCCACTTTACTTCGCCTTGTTTGGTTACTTTCTAACCATATGTTGTATTTACATCTGAATAAGGATCAAATTATATCACCCTGAACATCGATATAATATTTATTTTATTAATTTTTGTGGTAGCGCAAAAACAATTTCAACTTTATTTACTTGCTGGCAGTTCTCAATGTTTTTTCTGCGCAAAAATAACTTATAATAATTTACAAATCTTTTGATCTTTATAATGACATATTTTGAAATTTTGTGGATTTTACTACTCGTTTTAATTTAAATCACATTCGAAATAATTAAAACTCCTCTACAAAAGTCAATGTTTTTCGAATTATTAATTAGGTAGAAACTCATAGAGCGTATAAGTATAAAGAAAAATACTTCGTATCAAAAGAAATTTAAATATGGATATAAGGGAATGGAACTTAAAATAACTCTGTATGGTGAAATAATTGGCAAAATTTTACAATTAAGAAAATTGAAAAAAAAAATAAGCTTTTACAAGCAATTTTATAACAGTTTGTATATTTTAAAATAAAAATTTGTTTCAGAAAACCTTTAAAACGTGTACGAGATATTTGCTCTTACTCACTACGTCATACTATGTAAATTTGCTTGTTGTTAACATTTATTCAAATATCGTAGTTAAATTTTTTCAACTAAAATTTACCTTTGTTACTTCAATTCAGTCTTTCTAGTTATTCGTACACAGTATACAGTAAAGCCTCCTTCATCTCATATCGTTCTTCGTATAGAGCACATAATTTTATTTTTAACGAAAATAGGAAAAAACAGTTGAAGCTCATATTTAAATGTTTGGATCTGTAAATATCTCCAAAAAACACTCACCATGAACATTTTATTCGCATGTCTGAAAGCATAGCAATAAGAAAATATTAAAACTGAAAACAATAACGAGAATTGCTTAATCGATAACCTGTATTGAACAAAATTCTTTCTGTATTGTGAGTAAGGGATATTTGATGTAGCGTAAAATTATAAACAAACACGCCTTGAAGGAGAAAACGAAAATGTTGATACTATCAAATAAAATCTTAAGTATACTAGATAATGACATTATTTTCCAGCCTAAGAAAATAACATAAAATGTTTTTCTTGTTAGTTCTGATGTAAGAAGACTCTATAATAAAATATTTTATTTAACGCAGAATTAAAAAATCAAATCCGGTATCTAAGTATCCTGAACAAATTATTAATAAATTGAAACAGATATAATATAATATTAATATCTATGAAAACTTTTAAAAATGCAAAACTACATAAACTTTATTAGACATATGCATACATATTTTCATCTTTTATATTATATATACCGTGAAATTCCGATTGTAAGCCCCCTTCCCACTTTTAAGCAATTTTTACTATCTGTTCCATTCCCAAATATAAGCTCCTCAAATACACACACAATTTCTTTTACACGAAAAATTTATTTTAAAAATCCAAGGGAGAGAATTTGAATATTTTGACTTATTTGCCAGATTTATATAATGTTAATGACAGCCCTTCATGAAATGCCCGCTTCTCTTCTCTGCCCTCCTCAGCTCAAAAATTGTAAAATCTTGAGAATCTTGAATTTTTGCGTGCTTCTTGTAACGTAACAATAAGTAAAACTTCAATCTTCTAAACTGCAATCTCCCCCTCTAACCAAAATTTATGCTTCCCCTCCCCTCTCAACATACAAAATGAAAAAGCTTTAGAACATTTTATTAAAAAATTATGATTTATTTGTTGCTCTATAGTAATAAATAATCAGTCATTTAAATATAACTCTCAACCCCCCCTCTCTATATGTATGTCTGCTTCTCCCCTCTCCCCCCCCAGAAAAAAATCTTAAAAACTCTATTTATAAAAATCTTCTGTTTTGTTTCTTGCTCTCTATTTCAAATAAATAAATAACAAATGATCTAAATTACAAATCTCTTACTTCAAAGTTTATATTTCCCCCTCATCTCCTCAGAATACAAAGTTTAAAATTTGTGAAACTCTTATTTGAAGAAATCTTCTGTGCTATTTGTTGCTCTCTAGTAAAAATAAATAGATAATCTGTCCCCCAAATTTTCTCTATTTAACAAAAATCTGGTGTATTTGTTCTCTTTACTAACAATAAATGAATAATGAGTCATCTAAATTACCCTCATTTCACTTTACCCTCTATCCCTCCACCCAGCAAATAGATTAAAATCTTTAATATTAATTTATACAAAAAAATGCTGCAGCATTTCTTATTGTGTAGTAATACAACTCATCTCATACAATTATTATTCATCTAAAATGATCATCCCTTTGAATTTTTTCCTCTGTCTTTTCCTTCCAATAGGAGGGGGGGGGGGTGGATTTCCAAATATGTGAGAGGAAAGCAAAAAAATTTGACAGTTCTCCCCTCTGAATCACGTGTATACTTCATGTTTTAAAATAAGTATGTCCGCTAACATAAATCCACCCTCCCTATTAGCAAAATATCAGCTGTGAGAACATCCAAACTACGAAAAATAGTAAAATCTTCTCTCTCCCCTTCCCCCCCCCCCCAAATTCCATATCTACAAATTCACCCCTTTTACAGGGTACCTTGTACAGGGAATGGAAATTTAATGGGATACTTAGATGATAATTTATTTATTGTCGCTATAAAGTAACAATATAACATAAAAATATTTAAAAAATAGTTTTAAACATTTTAAACTTTGCGTGCAGGGGGGAGAGGGAAGAAAAAAAGAGGACTTTTTGTTGATGTTGAGTTGAATAATTCAAATGGTTATTTAAGTATTGTTACAATGAAATCACAAATAGCGCAAAAAACAATTCAGAATTTTAAAGATTTTAAATTTTAGGAGATGCATTTGGAAGGGGAAGGGTCTTCATGAGATGAGGATAGGGGAGGTAGGGGGATAAAAGAAGAGGTTTTTGGAGTAGAGGATAATTTATGTGGTGGAATAGGTTGATTTATTGTTAGTATAGAGTATTAAATAAGTCGGGAAAAAATTAAAGAGTTATAAATGTTAAACTACGCATTTTTGGTACCAGGTGCAAAAGAAGAAGCAGTAATTTTGAGGGGGATTTTGATAATTGATTATTTATTGTTACAATAAAGTAGCAAATAAAAAAAAATATGAAAAAATAATTTTAAAGATTTTAAATTTTATGTGGAGAGGAGGGCGGAATTTTAAAGGGGGACTTTACTTTTTTTTATCAAAAATCTCCTGCAATTCGGAAGTTTCTCGCCCCTTTTTTACTTTTAAATTAATTATAAAAAACGGGTTTTCAAATAGTTTAAAAAATCTCGATTGTAAGCCCCCCTTCCAAATTTAATATTTTTTTATTTTGAAAATGGAGGGGCTTAGAATCGGGATTTTACGGTATATATGTCCTGTAACGTTTAAATAGTACATATCATTTTTCGATCATGCGTTGCACACCGGGACAATTGAACAGGCGGTAAATTTCCTAAAGTTTGTAATATCTCCGACAGTTTAAATCAAATATTTAAAATTAAATTAATACCTTTTTATAGTTTTCAGAATGTAATATTTTAACTGTTTATTTGAATTTAATTGTTTATTTTATCACTTAAAATATTAATATTAGTAATTACTAATATACTTTCATTAAGCACATTATGGCATATCAAATTGTTAAATATTAATACTTCAAATAACCACAACAGTTAAAAATACCAACGCAAATTTAGTATGTTATTTTTAAATCAGTTTCTAAGAAATATTTTTAATTGTCTGTTAAATTATAAACTTAGTTTTTCTAAGTAAAATAAGATATCTTTTTAAGAGAATTGTCTAAATACTCCCTAAAACATTCTCGCGAGCTAATTTAGCACTAAAAATTATCTGTATGTGTGAAAGCATAACAGTAGGAAATTATTAAAAACGAAAACAATAATGAGAATTAGCTAATCAATAAAGAACATTTATTTAACCTCTTTCCGTATTATCGTGTGATATACTAGAATATAAAAAACAAACACACATCAAAAAGAGGAAGGAATAAAATATGAATATAAACTATTAAAATTTAAATATTTGAAAATGATTTGATATAACAATATTACAGATATTAGAAAACTACATATCAATAAACTTTAACGATATAAACTTTAACTGAATAAATATAAAATAATTAAGCAGACATCTGGCAAAACCGCTTAAAAGTAATAGGCTACCATTAGACAAAATTATTAGAAAACATATAATTTCCTTTTGAGTAAACTTCATTGACCATATTAAAAGAATATTTATTATGAGAATAAGTAGAAATATGGCAATGGGAAATCATTAATGGAAAACAATAAAGAGCATTTCTTAGATAATAAGTTAATCGATAAAATTTACTAAAACAGATACATTCTGAATTATCATATGATCTAGCATAAAATTATGAAGAAAATGTTTCGAAAGAGAAGGATATGTCCCAGCATAAATAAATAAATAAATATATATATATATATGTATGTATACAGGGTATCCCACAAACATTTAAAACCGTTTTAATATTTCAGATATTTGCGATATGAAGGGGGAGATATGCAGGGGGATTAGCCCCCTGTTTCCCCTTTTATGCTTAACCACTGAACCCCCAAAGCTAATCAGGGAAGAGCCTTATCACAATGAACCTATACACAAAATTTAAAGCAAATCGGATAATTCAGAATGAAAAACCCATTTATTTAAATTAAGGGGGGGATTAGCCCCATCGTTTCCTCCTTTATAATTAAGTAATAAACCATCAAACTTAATCATGGAAGCGCCTTATCACAATGAACCTATATACAAAATGTGAAGCTAAGTTTGTAATTCTGTATGAAAAACCCACTTACCTAAATTGAGGGAAGATTAGCCCCCATCCGCCCGCTCTTTATACTTAACCAATGAACTCCCAAAACTAATCATGAAAGCGCCTTATCACACGGAACCTATAAACAAAATTTGAAACTAAACGGATATTTCTATCAAGACATACGAAACTGGCGGGCACATTAGCTCTCAGGCTTTGATAGGCTGTCAGCTGAAAACCCTCCACCAAAACTGCATACATATAGTAAGCGTCTAATCATAAATGGCAGAGGCATCCACCATATGAATAGCGAAGGCCACGTCACTCAAGGTCCTACGCCACGTAACGGACGGGGTTAAACTACAGCAAGGTGAATAACAGTTTTTACCATATGTGTGCAGTCTAATAGTTCCTATACCTATGAAATAGCTGCGCGAGCGCAAACGTCATGTTTTTATTTGTATTAGTGTTAAATTGCTGAACGTATAGATATTGTATTCTTTGCTATCCGTGATTATTTTGTATATTATTACTTTTTTTACAATATATTTTTCTTATATTTTTACAAAATATTTATTTAATATCGACATTGTTTTGAATCTCTAGTAGATAATCATATTTCTGGAAGTGACAAAATCTGATATTATTATCGTCTGCCATTTTGAACATAATCGAATAATCAACAGATTTTTATCAATTTCTGTTTGTTTCTAATTTAAATATGGAAATGTTAGTTATAATGTTGTGAAAGTTTGTGATAAATGTTGAAATAAATATGTGTAATAAAAATTCAGTATCCATCTATCCAAATTACTTTTTTTTACAATATATTTTTATTATATTTTTACAAAATATTTATTGAATATCGACATTGTTTTGAATCTCTAGTAGATAATCATATTTCTGGAAGTTACAAAATCTGATACTATTATCGTCTGCCATTTTGGACATAATCGAAAAATCAACAGATTTTTATCAATTTCTGTTTTTTCTAATTTAAATATGGAAATGTTATTTATAATGTTGTGAAAGTTTGTGATAAATGTTGAAATAAATATGTGTAATAAAATTTCAGTATCCATCTATCCAAATACGTGGGTTTCAAGCCACAAAAGTTACCGCACTTTATAAAATTATTTTCAACCCGTTTTATTATTCGTTAGACACTTTATTATGTAACTTCAATTTAGTTCTTGTGTGTAAAGATGGAATTTTGTAATGGAATTTTCACTCAATTTCTGAGTTGCTAAAATTATAAAAATTAGGAGCACAGGTGTTTTTCCGATAACAATACAATTTAATATGTTTAGAGGGTAAGGTATTTTTTCAATATAAGAGCATTGGAGAGATAGTGAATTTTATATAAATCTACCATCTGCGCATTCTCTTGAGTATGTATTGTGAATATGTACTCACTCATGGAAGATGTATCTTATTTACCAGATTTATTGCAAAATATTTTTCATACAGCTTGTTTTGATAAAAATATTTATATTTAAAAAACATTCACTATATCTTTTTAGTTTCGGGAGAATATATATTATAACCTTTACTACAGAAACTAAAATGATAGTGTGAATGTTTTTAAATGTACGTATTTAACCGAAACAAACTGTATAAAATATATTTGCCAATAAATCTGGTAACAAGATTCATCTTCTATGAGTGAGTAAAGATTCCACAATATATGTTCAAGAGAATGCACAGATGGTAGATTTTTTTGTCATATATAGACGTCAAACTAAAAGCTCGCGTATTGACATTATTAACCTTGACCACAAAATGTCGCAGTTTTGTAAATTTTGCTCCCTATTCTATTATTAAGTTAGTGAGCTTACTATATATGCAGTTTTGCCTTCCATCAATTTATATGAAAATCAAAAAAACAACAATTTTCAACAATTTTAATTGTTAGATGACTATATATATTTATAACATTGTTATATGTTTTTGAACATAAAACATTTAACAAACATTGATGAAAGCGAAACGAAAAGTGGATTTTCCTTAATTGTAGTTAATCAATCAAAATATCTTAGAAAAGAGAACAATAAATAGTACAATACGTATAAGAGGAGGGGTTAAATGTGTTTTTTATTTACCCACACATATAATAATACTTTCTATAATCATGCCATTTTTTGCGTATAAGAAAACACTCGATACAAAATTATTTAAATTGCAAAAATAATTTTGAAACAAAAAAATCTGTCGATTGCAATTTTTGATAAAACTAAATAAGTAACAAAAGTATTTACTTAAGGACTTTGAGCGCTAAGAAACGGCAAAACGAAGACTCTCACTGTTTTTTTTTTTTCGAATCTATCATTAGTCTTCTGTTGAAAAAAAGATACCCTTAGGCGTAGTTATCTAAGAAAAATCTTAATAACAGATTATTCTTTCTTGTATCACTACGTTGAACTCTAACGGCTTAAAATAGAAAATCTGTTGAGAAAGCGATTGCTTAAAGTCATCAGTATTGATTTTGTAACATGCTTTTCATTTAAGATCTGGTGGTATTTAAGGTGAAAAGAAACAAAGCACTTAAGATAGTTTTCAAATCATTGTTTATGTTTTATTTTTTTTTTATCTGGTTTTAAAGAAACAAAACAGGAATCAGAAATAAAGTTCTATCTTTACTTGATTGAAAATTTTCAAATATTCTACTTCAGATTTTAAATAATGGATATATGTATTTTAAATACTAATTATTTAATCGCTATTTTTTTCCTTATTGCTTTTTGTCTCCGCATAATGGGCCGAAATTACTTTTTAATGAGACAAAATTAAATTGTTATTTGTTTAATATTTTTGAAATATCTCTGTAAGATTAAAAACATTTTTTAAATGTTTGACTCATGTTTTGTAATTTGTGGAAGGAAACAAATAATACGCAGAATAATCGATTTAGGTGTAGAAAATTTCTGGAAAGTCGAGTTCGCATGGGGTATGGAATATTGATCACAAATAACCCTCATATCAGAGTACATGAAGAAAGTTTTCGTTAATTTTTTGTCAAAAATGTTCAAAACGTATGTTTTTTATACCTCGTTTTATAAATAAATAGAAAATAGAGCATTCTATAAAATGAAAATACAAGCATTTTTCAAATCCAATGAGATAAAATGCAAAAAAAAAAAAAAAAAAAAAGAATTTCCAAGTAAAAATAAATAATATAAATGAGTAATAATCCAAATAAATAATAATCAATAATATTTGAAATAAATAACTTTCGGTAAAAATAACAACGATTCTCAAAAAAAGATCAGTTTATGAAAAATAAATAGATACTTAACGGAAAAAAATTGGAGGAAATTACTTAAAAGCTCTAGGATATGTAGAAGTATTTTATTATTAATTTCCGCAAATATTTTGTACGGTGATGAAAATTATAGTAGGTACAAACATATTGAGTCACCACTCCTAGTAAAGAAATATTAACACTATACATACTTGTCTTGTTAGCATAAACTTAAGTAACAAATGTTTTATTTTAACAATATTTTATATTATATACAGTAATAAATTTACAGTAATAAATTTACAGTAATAAATTAACAGTAATAAATTTACCAAAGCAGAAGTACTTGTACGAAAGCGAATTGGTATTTCTCTCCATCTATCGAAAACAACATAGTGACATAAATATTTACATATTCAGGGCGTCCCAATCATTTTAAAGATTATTTAGGGGAGAAAACGCCGAACTCTTGACAGATATTTTGTCCACATGGATTGAACATTTCCCTTACTATGTCCTAAGTTTATTTGAAGATTGGTTTTTATTAACGGCATTATGTACTCTTATAACAAAGAAATCCAAAACAGCAAAAGTATTGTTGTTTTTACTATGCAAAAGAAAGATTCTTGTATAGTGTTATTTTATGAATTATAGTAAAATGTAAAAATAATTTTTAAGCTAAATGAAGAAAAAAAATTTATTGCAAAGAAGTCATAAAATTATTTTATCACTTTCTGAGTTTACTCAAATAAATTTTATCTCTTATTTACGCAAACACCCTTCAGCAACGTGATCCGATTTTTTTTTTCAATTCTCCCAAGATCGTAGTATTGAAAAATAAACAAAAGATTTTGAAAGTATTTAAAAGTTTCCAACTTCAAGTAATTCAAGGCAATTCTTATTTAAATGTCTTAAGGTTATAAATAAACCTATTTGAAATAAACTTATTTAATGCTGAACGAAAGAAAAGACCCCAGTTTTATTTAAATATAAGAAAATACTGAGGAGTTGGAAGATAAAAATAAGTTTAATGTTTTTAAGGTGAGAATTTATAGTTTCTACTCGTTTTAAGAAAATCGAATGATTTTGGGAAAAAAGACTTAATCTGGGTAAATGAAAACAAAGTAAGACAATAGACACAGAAAAACATAGTTTTCTTCACTGTTGTGAATTTTTAGTGCTATAGCAATTATTCAGATAGTACGAAATTTTTATTTTATTAATGCGATTTATTTCCATAAATTGTATCAAATTTTTCACAGTCTATGCTTGTATAAATTTATAAATATTTTCACGAGTGTTTAAACACAAAAGGAACTCATGTAATTAGATAAAAACTGTTTCATAATGAGGTTTATAGTATCATGGTCTCAGTTAATTTAACAAAATTGTCTGTTGCCAAACCAAAAACTGAAGAAAACAAATAGGAAAATAAATCACATAGGGAAAAAAGTGGCAATCCATTTATCATTTTCCCCCCATAAGTTAACTATTTTACTGATTTGCTAATTTACTGCAAATTATAAGTAAGCGTTTTTGAAGAATTATATAATATATCATATTCTGATATTAAATTAGTATTCTTGTTTCCTTATAATCATTTTTTTGCAAAAGGAGGAAAATAATCAAAATTTCATAATAAAACAAGAACAAAAAATTTTTCCCCAGGTATATTGTGAAACATTTTCCAATGCTAATAAAATGTTATTAAGAAATTCCTTTTTGTACTGTTTGAATACACACTTGTCTCAGGAAGAATCTCTTGATTGTCGTTGCCTAAAGACGTTATGTTGTCAAATGGTGATTAATTAAGGTATCTGATGACAATATGGCTAACCATGATTAATGTTATTAATTTCAGTGGAATCCAAAGGATAGCGCTTGAATCTAGTCGCTGGAAGTCAAAAGAACATAGTTTAGTACCGGGTTGCCTGAAATATTTGATCACGTGCACGGGAGGGCAGCCATTGTTGGTTCGTTGTTAGTTGCGTTGGCATATTATAAATTCATCTCTGGTAAGTTTGTTACTTTTCTTATTTAAACAAAATGTTGTTTGTCGTAATTACGTGCATGATAAATGTGTCGCCCTTACCTGTTAATATACAAAAGTTTTCATTTGCTCCAGGTGTTTAAAAAACAAATTAAAAATACTTTTTTCCGTATATATTTTTTAATTTATCAAAATTTAATTTATATTAAATTTGCTATTATCTTTATTATAAAGGACAAACGTGTCCGTGCGTAAACGCTGACGTCATTTTGCGATGACGGTCGGAGAAGATGGAGTACTTGGTTTATGGTATCGAGACTTGTCCGGATACAGGCCGCAAGCATTTCCAGGGATTTTTATGTTTTAAATCACGCCAGCGATTATCGTATATCCAGAAGGTGGTTCCAGGTTGTCATGCTGAGAAGTGTAAAGGAAATTTTAATCAGAATGTGGCGTACTGCACAAAGGGCGTCCATAAATCCAAACACCACATGCACTACTTAACTGTGAAATATCACGTTGAAAAAGAGATTCAAGAGTCGTTTTATAGCGGAGATACAACCCCGGACTCTTATTTTTAATGGATACAAATTCACCCTTTTCAGCCGATACAATAGCTTCATGAAATTTATCACTATATCCAATAGAGGCAGGTCGTTCACCGTATTCCTTGTAATTATTACCGGTCGGTCACAGTTGACAATGAAATTTCGGTTTCGCGATTTTTGCTACTGCATTTTTTTTTAATTTCTAAACATCGCACATATTTAATTTTTACACCGTTATATAGCGAAAAAAATCTACTTTCAAATGCAATTTGTTTGAAAACTGTATCGCAATTTACTCATTTATTATGGCATAGAAATTAAATTTCAAGCATGATTTTTTTTTTAAATCTATCTCTATCGCTTGCAGACGATTCCAAAATATTAATCCGTTTGCACTTTAAACACTATAAAAAGTTCAGCATTTGTCTTCAGCTTATAATATTCAATAACGAAATTAAATCTTCATTAAGCAATAAATAAATTAGTATAAATAAACACAATTTTAACAGACATGTAAGCGCTTAAAACCCTCGAAATTATCATAATAATAATAAAAAAAAAAAAAACTTATGTAGATAACGAACTTTTTAGCGATTTCTTCGGCTATTAGCTTCTGGCACTGGGCCAAAAATGAAATTACCGCTTTTAATACATTTCTATTAAATGTAAAAATCTATTGCAGTTTTCAATAAAAAAAATGGTTCTCACCTATATTTTCTACCCCGGGAATCCCGGGTTCTATACCCTAGTTTTTATAAATTTTCAAAATATAATATTTTTGACTATTTTGTGTGTCTTCTGTGTTAAATATAGACCTTTCCATATTATGACATCAATGGGCATATTTCCTGCATATGAGCATATTACCTTCATCAAATAGCTTTTTTACTTACCCATCATACGTAGTATAGGGTAAGTCTTGTAATCGTTTTGAAAATCGAAAAAAAATTTTTGACGGATTTACAAGTTTCAGACACTGGAGATTCCGAAAAACGTATTTTTAGAAAAAAAAAAAAATTGCCGTCCGTCTGTGTGTCTGTAAACGCTCTATCTCCCGAAAAAAATTGAGATAGAGAATTGAAATTTGGTATGCACTTAGTATGTAATAATGGGAAGAAGCCTTTTGAATTTCAGTAACCTCGATTAACCGGAACTATTTTTTTCGGATTCTCGAAATATTCGTTCTGATAAAAGGTATATAAAAATTTTCGAAATTGTTTATTATAAGAAGTGAATATAAAAGACAATAAAAAAAAACATAAATTTTTCATAAAGCATGAAGTCGATCGGATAATTACTTGCCGAGATATTTGTAATCATATTTACCACATTTTTCGATTTTTCACGACCCTGTATTTCATCCAAATTTCAATTCAAAGATACATTTTAATTGGAAATGAGACCCTTAATCAGATGTAATAAACAGCTAGTTAATAGGATTTTTTTTTAGTTATAAGGATGTGTCTTTTAAGCAATTCAGTAATCGAGCCTTTAAAGTTTATGACGTCATCAAGCCACGATTTTATTCGAATTTCAATACATTTTATAAGTAGTTTACACATTTTTTATTTTAATATTTTACATTATGCATATCCATGATGGGTATGTATTACGGTAGCCCCCAGCGACTAGTTTTTTAACAAACTGCTACAGGTGTAAATTTTGACTAACTTAAATTTTAAAATATTTTCCAGTGCTAAAAAGATCCCACTTTCTTCGTCAATTATTATCATTTTTTAAAATCAATTATAACTACTGTTTAAAAATGTTTAACCTTAATGTGGCCATATTACCTGCAGGTACCTTTTATAAATTACATCCATTACAACTCTTTTTTTAAAACTTCGTCTCAAATAGCAACAGAAAAAACTAAAACAACGCTACTGATTTTATTATCTAAAATAATACGTCTTCCCCAAATGTCAGAATAAAGGTTATTTCAATATTTTGCGACAAATCACGAAAAAATTTACATCGTGTACGACTTTTGTTTTCTGTTGGGTGTGTGTGGGAACGATTGTTCACACACTTTTAATAAATAAATAAATAACAAAAACTTTAAACTTATTTTATGTACTGTTTAGATATACTGCATTATATTTATTTTTGTCACATTATTTTCCTTTTTATATATATTATACTTGTATATACATATGCTCATTAACCAATCCAATATTAGAGGTTTAAATTCACGGATACGCTAGCTAGGGAAACCAGAATGGAATATTGTATTTCTAGGACCGGAATGGACTATCGTATTTCTAGGGAATCTCGTATGTCGGGCGCACCTATCTCCAAAGAACTGCCCCGAAAGGAAAACATGCAGCTGCGAAATTAAGAGTCCCAAAAGACATTACCGTTGATTCAAAGAGATGACCAATGGGATTTTGCTGGAGCAAAAATTTGCATAAGTCATAAAGGGCATCCAATAGGAAAATACTTTTTTTTTTCTATATCAACGCCCAGGCTGAGACCAGATAAAAAATAATAATAATAAAAAGAGACATTTTTTTTGTCTCTTCAGATCAAAACTCCATCGGTTCAAGAAGTTTGCTAATTTCTTCCACCAGTGATAGAAAATGAGCTTCGAAATCCAGACATCTCCACTGAATGCGTCACTCCATTTCCGTTATGGATCCTACTGATAAGCCCGATGAAACAGAAGCTGACCCCGCCGATTCTGACCCAGTGTCCTCCGAAGCGCTACTAGGCCTCGGCATCCGCCGAATGTGAATCCAGTCTGAGCGACTCTCACAGCGGTCCAAGTACAGTGCTTACTCCTGAACCTCCTTTGTAAAGCGGAACTACCGGTCCTAGCTCAAACTCATCTCCGAGAAGGATCCTGTCTAATCCAACATCTTACGAATATCTCATCCATATCTTCACACTGCTAATGACAAGCAAGAATGATCCGATTCCTACGCCACTGATCAGTATGAACTTAGAAGGAACAGTTCATTGGTGAGATTACTTTTATACATTTTCCCTGGCTATCAATGCTTAGTAATAATAATGAATACTAAATTCTGATATCTTGATTCTAGTAAGAAAAAGCATTAAATTCAATTTGATTCATATGTATACTTTTGAACTTAAATATACGGCATATTTGCCTCTCTCAAAATTTAATGAAGATTCAATGCTGTGCTGTTAAGTAATGATTTATCATAATTGTGTGCTCTAAATCAGAAAGAGTTATTGTTGCAGAATATGATTTTTATTAATTGATAATTTTGAGAAATAACTGTGTTCCTATTTGTCTATAATTTTTTATGATCTTACTATATAAATAAATAAAATGATTTTTCTTAGTAATTTTAACTTTCTATTTTTTTTTAATTAAAGAGTGTACTGTATTCTTAATTTTGGATTTTAAAACAAAATTATTTAATTCACAAAAAGTTCAATCAGTAAATCGATTCGAACCCCCTTTACCTTTAATATCAGTGTTCCACAACGACACTGGAAAGTAAAGTTCTTTTAGTACTTTTACTCCATCCACTATACATCCCCTTCGTAAATGTTGGAATTCCCCCCCCCCACACACACACACACTTTTCCGTCCAACAGTGTGTTAATTTCTCCCACTACATTAAAGACTGCACGTTAACGCTTAAACAAATACCAGATTCCCATTGATTGTATTATGTAATTCAAGACCAAGTATTCTTCATAGGATAGTATAATGTTTATCCCTGACTTAATCTAAAATTGTTATATTTCAAAATATATTTCCGCAATATGTCTATCATACCAAACTCTGACACTTCTGATATGGACTAATGAGTGTTTAAGAATTTGTGCACACTGTGAGTATATATTGTACATCTCTGTGAGTTTTCTATCATTTAAGCCATAATAAAAAGCTACTCCATTTCTATGAACCTGACTCTTCAACAGATTCTAGGAACTGCAGTATGGCCGCCGATATAATCCCGTTTCAAGTTTCAAATTTACATATGTGTGAAGCATTAACAAATGTTAAACATTTATTAGAGATATATGCTTTGAAATCTATTTATACTACATCGAAATAAATATACCGGGTGATTATAATTAAAGTTACGATTTCAAAAATCGATAATTTTAAAACTACTGGTCAGAATGACTTGATATTGTAGCAGAACAATCGTGAGGCAATGGAATTTTGTTTGGCGAAGGAAAAAAAATAGTTCCAAATTGTGCCGATAGATGGCGTTGTCAGGGTAATGTCAGGGGAAAGACCAAAAATGTATTCTTGAACCCTTTCCGGCGCGGAGTAAATTTGTTTGCAAAATGATGAAATAATAGACTGACACCGGAATTTACAAACGAATCCATTAGTAAAAAGAAAATTGCTTATTTTTCTGGTTCTTAATGAAAGGAAAATTTTAATTAAATACCGGGTGATTATAATTAAAGTTACGATTTCAAAAATCGATAATTTTAATTAAAACTACTGGTCAGATTGACTTGATGTTTCAGCAGAACAAACGTGAGGCAATGGAATTTTGTTTGGCGAAGGAAAAAAAAAAAGTTTCAAAATGTGCCCATAGATGGCGCTGTCTGGGTTCACATTGTCTGAAGATATGCAAATTACTAATACGTGACATGCACACCGCAGACATAGCAACCATAAAAATGCAGAGCAGCAACTCTTTGCCTGAATGCTTCATCATGACTCTGACTATGAAGGATCGCGCTCTTCTCTTGAAGCTTTTTTATAAGAACGATGACTGTGCACTTACAGCTATTAGGAAGTTTCGGACATTAAAATCCATAAAAAAAGGTCCAATAACAACAAATGGTCTGCAAAAAATGATTGCTAAATTCGAAGAAACCGGTTCATTTGACGTTAAACGGGGTAGAGGAAGGAAACCAGTTTCAGCTGCGGCAGTGGAAGATGTGGCTACAGCATTACAGGAACATACTGACAGTGATGCTGGAATCAGCAGTGCAAGGGGGATTGGCCGAATGCTGGATATGCCGAACAGCACGGTGCAAATTGTTAAATATTAATACTTCAAATAACCACAACAGTTAAAAATACCAACGCAAATTTAGTATGTTATTTTTAAATCAGTTTCTAAGAAATATTTTTAATTTTCTGTTAAATTATAAACATTGTTTTTCTAAGTCAAATAAGCTATCTTATTAAGAGAATTGTCTAAATACTCCCTAAAACATTCTCGCGAGCTAATTTAGTACTAAAAATTATCTGTATGTGTGAAAGCATAACAGTAGGAAATTATTAAAAACTAAAACAATAATGAGAATTAGCTAATCAATAAAAAACATTTATTTAACCTCTTTCCGTATTATCGTGTGATATACTAGAAAATAAAAAACAAACACACATCAAAAGAGGAAGGAATAAAATATGAATATAAACTATTAAAATTTAAATATTTGAAAATGATTTGATATAACAATATTACAGTTATTAGAAAACTACATATCAATAAACGTTAACGATATAAACTTTAACTGAATAAATATAAAATAATTAAGTAGACATCTGGCAAAACCGCTTAAAAGTAATATGCTACCATTAGACAAAATTATTAGAAAACATATAATTTCCTTTTGAGTAAACTTCATTGACCATATTAAAAGAATATTTATTATGGGAATAAGTAGAAATATGGCAATGGGAAATGATTAATGGAAAACAATAAAGAGCATTTCTTAAATAATAAGTTAATCGATAAAATTTACTAAAACAAATACATTCTGAATTATCATATGATCTAGCATAAAATTATGAAGAAAATGTTTCGAAAGAAAAGGATATGTCCCAGTATAAATAAATAAATATATATATATATATATATATATATGTATGTATACAGGGTATCCCACAAACATTTAAAACCGTTTTAATATTTCAGATATTTGAGATATGAAGGGGGAGATATGCAGGGGGATTAGCCCCCTGTTTCCCTTTTTATGCTTAACCACTGAACCCCCAAAGCTAATCAGGGAAGAGCCTTATCACAATGAACCTATACACAAAATTTAAAGCAAATCGGATAATTCAGAATGAAAAACCCATTTATTTAAATTAAGGGGGGGATTAGCCCCACCGTTTCCTCCTTTATAATTAAGCAATAAACCATCAAACTTAAGCGCCTTATCACAATGAACCTATATACAAAATGTGAAGCTAAGTTTGTAATTCTGTATGAAAAACCTACTTACCTAAATTGAGGGAAGATTAGCCCCCATCCGCCCGCTCTTTATACTTAACCAATGAACTCCCAAAACTAATCATGGAAGCGCCTTATCACACGGAACCTATAAACAAAATTTGAAACTAAACGGATATTTCTATCAAGACTTACGAAACTGGCGGGCACATTAGCTTTCAGGCTTTGATAGCCTGTCAGCTGAAAACCCTCCACCAAAACTGCATACATATAGTAAGCGTCTAATCATAAATGGCAGAGGCATCCGCCATATGAATAGCGAGGCCACGTCACTCAAGGTCCTACGCCACGTAACGGACGGGGATAAACTACAGCAAGGTGAATAACAGTTTTTACCATATGTGTGCATGTGCAGTCTAATAGTTCCTATACCTATGAAATAGCTGCGCGAGCGCAAACGTCATGTTTTCATTTGTATTAGTGTTAAATTGCTGAACGTATAGATATTGTATTCTTTGCTATCCGTGATTATTTTGTATATTATTACTTTTTTTACAATATATTTTTATTATATTTTTACAAAATATTTATTGAATATCGACATTGTTTTGAATCTCTAGTAGATAATCATATTTCTGGAAGTGACAAAATCTGATATTATTATCGTCTGCCATTTTGGACATAATCGAAAAATCAACAGATTTTTATCAATTTCTGCTTGTTTCTAATTTAAATATGTAAATATTAGTTATAATGTTGTGAAAGTTTGTGATAAATGTTGAAATAAATATGTGTAATAAAAATTCAGTATCCATCTATCCAAATTACTTTTTTTACAATATATTTTTATTATATTTTTACAAAATATTTATTGAATATCGACATTGTTTTGAATCTCTAGTAGATAATCATATTTCTGGAAGTGACAAAATCTGATATTATTATCGTCTGCCATTTTGAACATAATCGAAAAATCAACAGATTTTTATCAATTTCTGTTTGTTTCTATTTTAAATATGGAAATGTTAGTTATAATGTTGTGAAAGTTTGTGATAAATGTTGAAATAAATATGTGTAATAAAAATTCAGTATCCATCTATCCAAATTACTTTTTTTACAATATATTTTTATTATATTTTTACAAAATATTTATTGAATATCGACATTGTTTTGAATCTCTAGTAGATAATAATATTTCTGGAAGTTACAAAATCTGATATTATTATCGTCTGCCATTTTGGACATAATCGAATAATCAACAGATTTTTATCAATTTCTGTTTGTTTCTAATTTAAATATGGAAATGTTAGTTATAATGTTGTGAAAGTTTGTGATAAATGTTGAAATAAATATGTGTAATAAAAATTCAGTATCCATCTATCCAAATACGTGGGTTTTAATACACAAAATTTACCGCACTTTATAAAATTATTTTCAACCCGTTTTATTATCCGTTAGACACTTTATTATGTAACTTCAATTTAGTTCTTGTGTGTAAAGATGGAATTTTGTAATGGAATTTTCACTCAATTTCTGAGTTGCTAAAATTATAAAAATTAGGAGCACAGGTGTTTTTCCGATAACAATACAATTTAATATGTTTAGAGGGTAAGGTATTTTTTCAATATAAGAGCATTGGAGAGATAGTGAATTTTATATAAATCTACCATCTGCGCATTCTCTTGAGTATGTATTGTGAATATGTACTCACTCATGGAAGATGTATCTTATTTACCAGATTTATTGCAAAATATTTTTCATACAGTTTGTTTTGATTAAAATATTTATCTTTAAAAAACATTCACTATATCTTTTTAGTTTCGGGAGAATATATATTATAACCTTTACTACAGAAACTAAAATGATAGTGTGAATGTTTTTAAATGTACATATTTAACCGAAACAAACTGTATAAAATATATTTGCCAATAAATCTGGCAAACAAGATACATCTTCTATGAGTGAGTAAAGATTCCACAATATATGTTCAAGAGAATGCGCAGATGGTAGATTTTTTTTGTCATATATAGACGTCAAACTAAAAGCTCGCGTATTGGCATTATTAACTTTGACCACAAGATGTCGCAGTTTTGTAAATTTTGCTCCCTATTCTATTATTAAGTTAGTGAGCTTACTATATATGCAGTTTTGCCTTCCATCAATTTATATGAAAATCAAAAAAACATTAAAATTGTTAGATGACTATATATATTTATAACATTGTTATATGTTTTTGAACATAAAACATTTAACAAACATTGATCAAAGCGAAACGAAACGTGGATTTTCCTTAATTGTAGTTAATCAATCAAAATATCTTAGAAAAGAGAACAATAAATAGTACAATACGTATAAGAGGAGGGGTTAAATGTGTTTTTTATTTACCCACAAATATAATAATACTTTCTATAATCATGCCATTTTTTGCGTATAAGAAAACACTCGATACAAAATTATTTAAATTGCAAAAATAATTTTGAAACAAAAAAATCTGTCGATTGCAATTTTTGATAAAAACTAAATAAGTAACAAAAATATTTACTTAAGGACTTTGAGCGCTAAGAAACGGCAAAACGAAGACTCTCACTGTTTTTTTTTTTTTTTTCGAATCTATCATTAGTCTTCTGTTGAAAAAAAGATACCCTTAGGAGTAGTTATCTAAGAAAAATCTTAATAATAGATTATTCTTTCTTGTATCACTACGTTGAACTCTAACGGCTTAAAATAGAAAATCTGTTGAGAAAGCGATTGCTTAAAGCTATCAATATTGATTTTGTAACATGCTTTTCATTTAAGATCTGGTGGTATTTAAGGTGAAAAGAAACAAAGCACTTAAGATAGTTTTCAAATCATTGTTTATGTTTTATTTTTTTTAACTGGTTTTAAAGAAACAAAACAGGAATCAGAAATAAAGTTCTATCTTTACTTGATTGAAAATTTTCAAATATTCTACTTCAGATTTTAAATAATGGATATATGTATTTTAAATACTAATTATTTAATCGCTATTTTTTTCCTTATTGCTTTTTGTCTCCGCATAATGGGCCGAAATTACTTTTTAATGAGACAAAATTAAATTGTTATTTGTTTAATATTTTTGAAATATCTCTGTAAGATTAAAAACATTTTTTAAATGTTTGACTCATGTTTTGTAATTTGTGGAAGGAAACAAATAATACGCAAAATAATCGATTTAGGTGTAGAAAATTTCTGGAAAGTCGAGTTCGCATGGGGTATGGAATATTGATCACAAATAACCCTCATATCAGAGTACATGAAGAAAGTTTTCGTTAATTTTTTGTCAAAAATGTTCAAAACGTATGTTTTTTATACCTCGTTTTATAAATAAATAGAAAATAGAGCATTCTATAAAATGAAAATACAAGCATTTTTCAAATCCAATGAGATAAAATGCAAAAAAAAAAAAAAAAAAAAGAATTTCCAAGTAAAAATAAATAATATAAATGAGTAATAATCCAAATAAATAATAATCAATAATATTTGAAATAAATAACTTTCGGTAAAAATAACAACGATTCTCAAAAAAAGATCAGTGTATGAAAAATAAATAGATACTTAAAGGAAAAAATTGGAGGAAATTACTTAAAAGTTCTAGAATATGTAGAAGTATTTTACTATTAATTTCCGCAAATATTTTGTACGGTGATGAAAATTATAGTAGGTACAAACATATTGAGTCACCACTCCTAGTAAAGAAATATTAACACTATACATACTTGTCTTGTTAGCATAAACTTAAGTAACAAATGTTTTATTTTAACAATATTTTATATTATATATGTAGAACAGTAATAAATTTACCAAAGCAGAAGTACTTGTACGAAAGCGAATTGGTATTTCTCTCCATCTATCGAAAACAACATAGTGACATAAATATTTACATATTCAGGGCGTCCCAATCATTTTAAAGATTATTTAGGGGAGAAAACGCCGAACTCTTGACAGATATTTTGTCCACATGGATTGAACATTTCCCTTACTATGTCCTAAGTTTATTTGAAGATTGGTTTTTATTAACGGCATTATGTACTCTTATAACAAAGAAATCCAAAACAGCAAAAGTATTGTTGTTTTTACTATGCAAAAGAAAGATTCTTGTATAGTGTTATTTTATGAATTATAGTAAAATGTAAAAATAATTTTTAAGCTAAATGAAGAAAAAAAAAATTATTGCAAAGATGTCATAAAATTATTTTATCACTTTCTGAGTTTACTCAAATAAATTTTATCTCTTATTTACGCAAACACCCTTCAGCAACGTGATCCGATTTTTTTTTCAATTCTCTCAAGATCGTAGTATTGAAAAATAAATAAAAGATTTTGAAAGTATTTAAAAGTTTCCAACTTCAAGTAATTCACGGCAATTCTTATTTAAATGTCTTAAGGTTATAAATAAACCTATTTGAAATAAACTTATTTAATGCTGAACGAAAGAAAAGACCCCAGTTTTATTTAAATATAAGAAAATACTGAGGAGTTGGAAGATAAAAATAAGTTTAATGTTTTTAAGGTGAGAATTTATAGTTTCTACTCGTTTTAAGAAAATAGAATGATTTTGGGAAAAAAGACTTAATCTGGGTAAATGAAAACAAAGTAAGACAATAGACACAGAAAAACATAGTTTTCTTCACTGTTGTGAATTTTTAGTGCTATAGCAATTATTCAGATAGTACGAAATTTTTATTTTATTAATGCGATTTATTTCCATAAATTGTATCAAATTTTTCACAGTCTATGCTTGTATAAATTTATAAATATTTTCACGAGTGTTTAAAAACAAAAGGAACTCATGTAATTAGATAAAAACTGTTTCATAATGAGGTTTATAGTATCATGGTCTCAGTTAATTTAACAAAATTGTCTGTTGCCAAACCAAAAACTGAAGAAAACAAATAGGAAAATAAATCACATATGGGAAAAAGTGGCAATCCATTTATCATTTTCCCCCCATAAGTTAACTATTTTACTGATTTGCTAATTTACTGCAAATTATAAGTAAGCGTTTTTGAAGAATTATATAATATATCATATTCTGATATTAAATTAGTATTCTTGTTTCCTTATAATAATTTTTTTGCAAAAGGTGGAAAATAATCAAAATTTCATAATAAAACAAGAACAAAAAATATTTCCCCAGGTATATTGTGAAAAATTTTCCAATGCTAATAAAATGTTATTAAGAAATTCCTTTTTGTACTGTTTGAATACACACTTGTCTCAGGAAGAATCTCTTGATTATCGTTGCCTAAAGACGTTATGTTGTCAAATGGTGATTAATTAAGGTATCTGATGACAATATGGCTAACCATGATTAATGTTACTAATTTCAGTGGAATCCAAAGGATAGCGCTTGAATCTAGTCGCTGGAAGTCAGAAGAACATAGTTTAGTACCGGGTTGCCTGAAATATTTGATCACGTGCACGGGAGGGCAGTCATTGTTGGTTCGTTGTTAGTTGCGTTGGCATATTATAAATTCATCTCTGGTAAGTTTGTTACTTTTCTTATTTAAACAAAAGTATTTGTATTTACCGTTATACGTAATATTTTAGCTGGTTTAATGATCTTTTTAACTATATAAAGGAATTTCAATATCAAGTGCTCATTGAGAATTACGAATACTTTTATAAAATTGGTTTTTGTTGCCAATATGGCCAAATTGGCGAAAAAGCTGTAGATATGAGATTGTGTGTTGTTTGTCGTAATTACGTGCATGATAAATGTGTCGCCCTTACCAGTTAATATACAAAAGTTTTCATTTGCTCCAGGTGTTAAAAAACAAATTAAAAATACTTTTTTCCGTATATTTTTTTTTAATTTATCAAAATTTAATTTATATTAAATTTGCTATTATCTTTATTATAAAGGTGTATATACGTGTCGGTGCGTAACGCTGACGTCATTTTGCGAATGGCAACAGTTGAGAATGAAATTTCGGTTTCGCGATTTTTGCAACTGCAATTTTTTTTAATTTCTAAACATCGCACATATTTAATTTTTACACCGTTATATAGCGAAAAAATCTACTTTCAAATGCAATTTGTTTGAAAACTGTATCGCAATTTACTCATTTATTATGGCATTTAAATTAAATTTCAAGCATGATTTTTTTTTTAATCTATCTCTATCGCTTGCAGACGATTCCAAAATATTAATCCGTTTGCACTTTAAACACTATAAAAAGTTCAGCATTTGTCTTCAGCTTATAATATTCAATAACGAAATTAAATCTTCATTAAGCAATAAATAAATTAGTATAAATAAACACAATTTTAACAGACATGTAAGCGCTTAAAACCCTCGAAATTATCATAATAATAATAATAAAAAAACTTACGTAGATAACGAACTTTTTAGCGATTTCTTCGGCTATTAGCTTCTGGCACTGGGCCAAAAAAGAAATTACCGCTTTTAATACATTTCTATTAAATGTAAAAATCTATTGCAGTTTTCAATAAAAAAAATGGTTCTCACCTATATTTTCTACCCCGGGAATCCCGGGTTCTATACCCTAGTTTTTATAAATTTTCAAAATATAATTTTTTTGACTATTTTGTGTGTCTTCTGTGTTAAATATAGACCTTTCCATATTATGACATCAATGGGCATATTACCTGCATATGAGCATATTACCTTCATCAAATAGCTTTTTTACTTACCCATCATACGTAGTATAGGGTAAGTCTTGTAATCGTTTTGAAAATCGAAAAAAAATTTTTGACGGATTTACAAGTTTCAGACACTGGAGATTCCGAAAAACGTATTTTTAGAAAAAAAAATTGCCTTCCGTCTGTGTGTCTGTGTGTCTGTAAACGCTCTATCTCCCGAAAAAATTGAGATAGAGACTTGAAATTTGGTATGTACTTAGTATGTAATAATGGGAAGAAGCCTTTTGAATTTCAGTAACCTCGATTAACCGGAACTATTTTTTTCGGATTCTCGAAATATTCGTTCTGATAAAAGGTATATAAAAATTTTCGAAATTGTTTATTTTAAGGAGTGAATATAAAAGACAATAAAAAAAACATAAATTTTTCATAAAGCATGAAGTCGATCGGATAATTAGTTGCCGAGATATTTGTAATCCTATTTACCACACTTTTCGATTTTTCACGACCCTGTATTTCATCCAAATTTCAATTCAAAGATACATTTTAATTGGAAATGAGACGCTTAATCAGATGCAATAAACCGCTAGTTAATAGGATTTTTTTTTAGTTATAAGGATGTTTCTTTTAAGCAATTCAGTAATCGAGCCTTTAAAGTTTATGACGTCATCAAGCCACGATTTTATTCGAATTGCAATGCATTTTATAAGTAGTTTACACATTTTTTTTTTTAATATTTTACATTATGCATATCCATGATGGGTATGTATTACGGTGGCCCCCAGCGACTAGTTTTTTAACAAACTGCTACAGGTGTAAATTTTGACTAACTTAAATTTTAAAATATTTTCCAGTGCTAAAAAGATCCCACTTTCTTAGTCAATTATTATCATTTTTTACAATCAATTATAACTACTGTTTAAAAATGTTTAACCTTAATGTGGCCATATTACCTGCAGGTACCTTTTATAAATTACATCCATTACAACTCTTTTTTTAAAACTTCGTCTCAAATAGCAACAGAAAAAACTAAAACAACGCTACTGATTTTATTATCTAAAATAATACGTCTTCCCCAAATGTCAGAATAAAGGTTATTTCAATATTTTGCGACAAATCACGAAAAAATTTACATCGTGTACGACTTTTGTTTTCTGTTGGGTGTGTGTGGGAACGATTGTTCACACACTTTTAATAAATAAATAAATAACAAAAACTTTAAACTTATTTTCTGTACTGTTTAGATATACTGTATTACATTTATTTTTGTCACATTATTTTCCTTTTTATATATATTATACTTGTATATGCATATGCTCATTAATCAATCCAATATTAGAGGTTTAAATTCACGGATATGCTAGCTAGGGAAACCAGAATGGAATATCCTATATCTAGGACCGGAATGGACTATCGTATTTCTAGGGAATCTCGTATGTCGGGCGCACCTATCTCCAAAGAACTGCCCCGAAAGGAAAACATACAGCTGCGAAATTAAGAATCCCAAAAGACATTACCGTTGATTCAAAGAGATGACCAATGGGATTTTGTTGCAGCAAAAATTTGCATAAGTCATAAAGGGCATCCAATAGGAAAATACTTTTTTTTTCTATATCAACGCCCAGGCTGAGACCAGATAAAAAATAATAATAATAAAAAGAGACATTTTTTTTTGTCTCTTCAGAACAAAACTCCATCGGTTCAAGAAGTTTGCTAATTTCTTCCACCAGTGATAGAAAATGAGCTTCGAACTCCAGACAGCTCCACTGAATGCGTCACTCCATTCCCCTTATGGATCCTACTGCTAAGCCCGCTGAAACAGAAGCTGACCCCGCCGATTCTGACCCAGCGTCCTCCGAAGCGCTACTAGGCCTCGGCATGCGCCGAATGTGAATCCAGTCTGAGCGACTCTCACAGCGGTCCAAGTACAGTGCTTACTCCTGAACCTCCTTTGTAAAGCGGAACTACCGGTCCTAGCCCAAACTCATCTCTAGAAGGATCCTGTCTAATCCAACATCTTACGAATATCTCATCCATATCTTCACACTGCTAATGACAAGCAAGAATGATCCGATTCCTACGCCACTGATCAGTATGAACTTAGAAGGAACAGTTCATTGGTGAGATTACTTTTATACATTTTCCCTGGCTAGCAATGCTTAGTAATAATAATGAATACTAAATTCTGATATCTTGATTCTAGTAAGAAAAAGCATTAAATTCATTTTGATTCATAGGTATACTTTTGAACTTAAATATACGGCATATTTGCCTCTCTCAAAATTTAATGAAGATTCAATGCTGTGCTGTTAAGTAATGATTTATCATAATTGTGTGTGCTCTAAATCAGAAAGAGTTATTGTTGCAGAATATGATTTTTATTAATTGATAATTTTGAGAAATAACTGTGTTCCTATTTGTCTATAATTTTTTATGATCTCACTATATAAATGAATAAAATGATTTTTCTTAGTTATTTTAACTTTCTATTTTTTTTTTATTAAAGAGTGTACTGTATTCTTAATTTTGGATTTTAAAACAAAATTATTTAATTCACAAAAAGTTCAATCAGTAAATCGATTCGAACCCCCTTTACCTTTAATATCAGTGTTCCACAACGACACTGGAAGGTAAAGTTATTTTAGTACTTTTACTCCATCCATTATACATCCCCTTCGTAAATGTTGGAATTCCCCCCCCACACACACACACACTTTTCCGTCCAACAGTGTGTTAATTTCTCCCACTACATTAAAGACTGCACGTTAACGCTTAAACAAATACCAGATTCCCATTGATTGTATTATGTAATTCAAGACCAAGTATTCTTCATAGGATAGTATAATGTTTATCCCTGACTTAATCTAAACTTGTTATATTCCAAAATATATTTCCGCAATATGTCTATCATACCAAACTCTGACACTTCTGATATGGACTAATGACTGTTTAAGAATTTGTGCACACTGTGAGTATATATTGTACATCTCTGTGAGTTTTCTATCATTTAAGCCATAATAAAAAGCTACTCAATTTCTATGAACCTGACTGTTGAACTCTTCAATTGATTCTAGGAACTGCAGTATGGCCGCTGATATAATCCCGTTTTAAGTTACAAATTTACATATGTGTGAAGCATTAACAAATGTTAAACATTTATTAGAGATATATGCTTTGACATCTATTTATACTATATCGAAATAAATATATTTTATTTCAAACTCAAGTACCTTTTAGAAAGAAATATCTAGTAGATAAAATAAATCCAATCTCACGTTAAATCTAGTTGATAACAACAATGTTTAATAGTGATAAATCTTTAATCTGATACATTTTTTGTAACATAAAGGCTACAACTAATAATATTTTTTTTTTAACACTTCAAACTAGAAATTTTAAGCAATGCACAAATATTATTGCATTTTTCTACGCTGACGTACATTACAGAACTGGTAATGAGACGGTTTTTTATGTATGGAACATACAAGATGAAATTTAAATGATGTATTTCTTTAATGTAGTTCATTTTCTGGAACTGACTTTTAAATATTTATTATAGTCGTAAATCAAAACTATGGTTATTTTTATGTAAACAGGAGAACATTATTGTTTAAATTGATTAATTTTCATTTAATCCAGAAAATTTTAAACCCCTTAAAACAAATTTAAAATTGAGACGATTTTTATATAGTAAACACTAAAAGAAGTTTTAGATAATGTAATTAAATTTCAAAGGAAGTAGAGATAGAAAACTATTTTGTTGATATTATACATTACGAAATTATTTCTGAAATAGTAACAAGATTATTATAGGATGTGTTCCTCAAGCAACAATGTGTCTAATGAGTTTCTGTTTTCGAAATGTGTATCAAATTATTGCATATTATCTTAATTAAATACATTTATCTTTGAGGATTCTGATTGTCAGTCTATTTCAGTAATGGTTATCGAGTAGGACCAGAAACCTTATTACCCAACTCATTGAGGAATTTCTAAATGTCAATTTAATATATTGCTTGAAGTGATTATCCAGAATTGCAATATTATTTTGTAGTCATTCATGCATAATACTAAATGCATTAATTTTAAATGATTATGACTGAACATTTGTTATCATAATATTTATATGCTATCTGTAAAATAAAATTAACATATTTAAAAAAAAAATGATGTATCGTTCATTGTATATATGTACGACTTTGATTTATAGTTTAAGAAATAAAATCACTTAAATTACAGACACTTTTTAATTAAAATAGACATATTAAAAACATTAAAAACAATTGTAAACATTTCAGATGAAAACTTTACCCCTCTTCAGTACAATTTACTACCAATCACTGAAGATGTCAAAAAACAACTTACCCATATGAGAAGTTACATCAAAAGAAGTATAAGAGTTAATTTTCATGTTAACATTTTATTAAATAATAGAACATCCAGTCTGTAATTTAATAGATTTATGTCTTAATTTATATTAATCAGACGTAATGTTTGTGCTTTTTAATTAGTTCTATCGATTACACTGATTTTTTTAAAAATATTTTTAATTGATTCGATGTACATTAAGAAAAAAAATATATTGTGAGGTTATTGTGCTATGAAGCTAAGAATTTCAAAGGTGATTTAAGTAAGAAATGACTTCTTTTAATTCGGAATTTGTCATTTTCTGTACATATTGATTTATGTGTCTGATTTATACTGATAAAAAAAACTGAAAACATAATTTTAAATTACGGTAACAGTATTTACATTTCCAACAAACATATTCTACACACACAAACATATATATATATATATATATATATATATATATATATATATATATATATATATATATATATATATATATATATATATATATAGGGTGGTTATAATATAAGTATCTCTATTTGGAGCTGTCTGTATCTCGAAGGAATAACCCGAATGAAACCAGAATCGGTACACTTACTATTCGAGAAGGGGGAAGAAAAATGGAACAATAAAAAAATAATTGAAATAATCACCAACACATGGTGCTACTGTGTATGAAATGTAATGTGTAATACAAGAACAAAGAATTAAGGAGTCAAATCGGATGGCACACCTAATTTATTGGAAAATGTCACAGTGAATGTGGTTACGCTTTCGCATGGCAGCATCGATTATGTTCATGTTCCAGATGCCAGATTTGCTGGAGGACACAATCCAGAAAGCGCACGACGTGCTCAACTGCGGAATGTAACGCATCAGGAGTGATGTTTCGCACAAGTTGTGATATGCGATAAAGTCATTGAGATTTGTACCACATCCAGGGTACACAATATTACACATTACATATCACATTCAAAATCGCCATCTGTCGGTGATTATTGCAATTATTATTTTTATTGGTCCATTCTTCTTCCCCCTTCTTGAATAGTAAGTGTACCGATTTTGGTTTCATTCCGGTTATTCCTTCAAGCTACAGAGAGCTCCAAATAGAGATACTTATATTATAACCACCCGGTATATATATATATATATATATATATATATATATATATATATGCTGTGCGATCCAAAGGGTATAGGCAAAAAGTGGGGTAGAGAGAACCTAAACAAGCATTTTTCGTTATAGAATGTCTGTCCGGAAATAGCGCGTTAAGCGGTGGTAAAGCAAAATGCGAAAGTTGCAATGAAAGAATGCGTAAAACATCAATAAATAGCGCTTATACGCGTCATTTCTGAACACTCATTCAATGACAAAAATGCATATGCTGGTGCTATCTACCATCGTTTACATTTTTGCAAGGTAGTTTCTGATCACCCTATGTATATAATATATTTAATTCCTATATATTCTTTTCAATTTAATTTACTTATTTTCATCTTAAAATAATTTTTATTTTCTCAAAATTTCACTGTTTTTACGCCAGGTGTATTAGCTTTTTCGTATGAATTTCTCATTCCAATTTAGAACATTCTTTTCTCTATAAGCTATTTTTTATTTTACAAGGAACACGTTTCAGGTTTTTTCGCCGCCAAATTCAATACCTTATTACATTAATATTTTGAGTATGCCATTATAGAGAAAAGTCGCGTGAGTTGGTTATGTAGAGATAGAGATATAACCAGATAGAGTTAGAGATATAACGAGATAGAGATAGAGATATAACGAGATAGAGATAGATAGGTAGGTAGATAGATATATAATCTTGATGCAGACAGTTAAAAATATAGAGAAATAGATAGATAAGCAGACAGATAGATATATAGATAGAAACAGATAGATAGATACATAATCTTGATACAGACCGATAAAAATATATAGAAATAGATATATAAGCAGAGAGATAGATATATAGATAGAAACAGATAGATAAAATGAGAGACTGACAAATATAAATATATAAATCGATAAAAAGTTATTTATATATATGTAGATATATATTGAATAACTCATTGAAGAATTTAAAGAATTCATTAATAAATTTAAAATGTACTACAAAATTTAAACTGTAAAATGAAAAAAACAAATGTATATTCCAGAACATAATAAAATGATAGATACATTAGAACCTAACCATAAAAACTTAACCGAAAAACAACAGAAGTAAAAAAATAAAATACTAAATTAATGAACAAAACAACCCAGGAGATAGGCTGTGCGACTTGCGACACAAAAATGCAGGGTTAAAACATTTTTATGCATGCAACGATCCCCAAATTTATCTGTCGAGACCACAAAGAAAATTAAAAGGTTCAAACAATAACAAATCATAATTAAACAAGTATAAACCGAGTTAAAAAACGCTCGACACTTTCAACAGGGAACCGCTCATCATCTAGAACAGAAAGATTGATAGATAGATAGATGGATATATAGAGAGACATATAGGGAGATATATATATATATATATATATATATACAGGGTGTCTCAAAAGGTCGTTTACAAACTTAACATACTGGTCTGTCATATCATGATAAACAAGATTTACATAGGAACTTGTGTTCGAAAATGCAAACTGCGACCGCTAGAGGGCGATTTTCATGTCACCGATAATACCAGCTCAAACGTTTACGGCGAAACGTTGTTGACGTGCATGGGCACGTGTACACCTTGGGTTTTCATGCACCCATATGTGCATGTTGGTCAGGTTCAGGACACCGTCCTGTGTAAAACAGGATTCATCCAAAAACACAATCCACGATGGAAAATCGGGCTGTGCGACCCGCTGTTGCAAATACCAGCGTGCGAATTCAACGCGTTGGGGATAATCGTCAACGCACAATGCCTGTACTCTTTGTAGATGGTAGGGATGTTGCGTCTTCTCATGCAGTATGCGCATAATGCTGGAACGATGTACACCCAAGACGCGTTCGCTTGCTCGTAGACTTGTTTGCGGATTTCTGTCAAATTCCAGTAGCACGGTTTCATCTACGACAAGTGTGCGTGTAGTGAGTTCTCGATCGATGTAGATACGTACTTGGAAAGCTCCTGCTGCACGCAATCTGCGGTGCAATTGTCCAAACAAAACATGACTTGGCTGACGTCTGCTTGGGAAGCGCTCAAGGTACAACCGTACCACGGCTCGTGCAGTTTCATCCCCAGCGTCATACACATAATGCATATCGACCAATTTTGCGTTACTAAACCGATTCATCCTTTTCCTGCAACGTCCTCGCCTGAAATGATTACGCTTCCCACTTTTCCGTAACCCTGTTCTCATCGCCCTCTAGCGGTCGCAGTTTGCATTTTCGAACACAAGTTCCTATGTAAATCTTGTTTATCATGATATGACAGACCAGCATGTGAAGTTTGTAAACGACCTTTTGAGACACCCTGTATATATATATATATATATATATATATATATATATATATATATATATGTGTGTGTGTGTGTGTGTGTGTGTGTGTGTATAAACAGAGAGACATATATATGGATAGACATACATAGAGAGATAGCAATATTGGTAGATAGATATATAGATACAAGGAGAGTCAGACAGAAATTCATTGATATATATAGATAAATATACATACAGACAGATAGAAAGTTATAGATATAGATAGATAAACAGACAAATAGCCAGATATAAAATGATAAATGTATGGTTAGATAAGCAGACATATAGAGAGGCAGATGGACAGATGCATGGATAGAGAGAAATAGAAAGATATAAATATAGATAGATAAACAGACAGATAGACAGGTATATATGTATATATATATTTATTTAAAAATAAAAAATATAGTTCTGTTTTAAATCATATTGAACATTCTTTTACATGTCTAAAACATATTGAAAACAGACATAATTTGCTGAGATAGAAAATTAAACAAACTATTATTGAATTTTGTTATAATAGCAAATTGAGAAATTAAAATAAACGAAGAAAAAATTAAAGCAACTAAATTTTATCCAGCTGCATGTTGCACTTTCCGTATTTTGAGTGTATTAAAAAAATCTCGAGTTAATTTAAAATATATATAATTATATTTAAGATAATCTATTCAAATATTTACCATTGAGTTCTTAACATGGGGAAAGTTGTAGAAAAAATTTTACAATTTGTTTGTAATTAGAAAACAGTGTTACAAAAATTTCTAAATTTGACGAAATCGTCTGACTTGTATCACATTCCGCGGAGTAAAAAGACTGGTCAAAACATTTATAAAAAAATCTGAAACTCAACGTGTTTATCGAAGAAATAAAAGAAAAATATCTTTAGACATAGCTTGAACAATTTATAAAATAAAATGTCCTTTCAAAATTTCAGAAGGTTAAAGAATAAATTAATTGAATTGCAGAAAAGTTTTCTTTTTTGTTTTTCCAGTTAATGCACACCTCTAAATATATGATTAATGGGAAATGGGTATGTGCACACATCAAGCATAGACCGAAATATGGGACTAAATCGAAATCTCTACAATTAAAAAAATATATATCAATAAAAAATTATTTGTGTCTCTTATTACCCTGGTAAATAAACAAATAGGTTAACAATAGGGAATTTTGAAAATACGTACATATATTTTTTTCACAATTCATAAAACAGTATTTGAATCAAAAAGAGATATTTATGGGAAAATAGTGTAAAACCGGGAACCTAACGGTTTTCCTTTGTCTGACAAAAGTCTACAAGAGCGGAGTATTTGGAACGTCAAAAAAATATTTTTGGACATCTGTGCTACTGAAATACAGCAACTATTGCAACAGGAAAATTATTCTCTGCTTGGGAAAAGGTGTTTTCTAGGACTATGTGAAACAGTTCTTAATTTGTGTTAGGGTAAAACCGGGTACTAATAAAATATTAAATTCTAACTTTCATAGTAACAAAAAGATTTATTGGAATACATTTTGAATCAAACTTTAAAACATATATACATTTTTTAAAGGTAGTAACTTTTTTTTCAGTTTTTCAAGCAATTTGTAATCTTATCATGTAATGGCTTTCTCAGCTTTTAATTCTCGTATACGCTACATTCCTCATGTGGCCACTCTTTTCAGACAAAACAATGTATCCATCCTCCACCATCAGTGGCGTAGCCAAGGGGGAGGGTCCAGGGGGTCCGGACCCCCCCGAACCCCGACTGAAGAACTGGTTTACTGAGTCATAGATACAACAATATTAAAAACTGACAAGACGGAATCGGAAAGAAGCAATGAAAAATTCCCCTTTAGACAGGTGTTTGACTTAGAAAGTATTATTTAAAGGTATGTCTTTCGCAGTGGTTATGAAATTTGTTCGTTTAAGACAGATTTTTGTAATAGACACGTCCATTTGTGAGGTATCCTCTAAAACTGTTAAAACGAATCCACTCTATAGTATACTTCTGAAAAGCATAGATGTATTACAATAAAATCTGAGAAGATGAGAGCTATCATATACAGCAAAAGTTCAAAGTTCAACGAAAACAACGCAACATATTTATACTTGTTAAGATTTGCAACATATCTAAAATGGAACTTTTTCTGGTTGTGAATCCTTCTTGGCAGGTTTTCTGTGAAAACGGAATTCTCTCGTAAACCAAAACATTTCATGGTCTCGATGACAGAAGGATAACTGTACAAGTATACCTGATATGACGGGAATCTCTCTACAACGGAATTTTTTAACGATTCCTGCCGATTCCGTTTTCGTAGATTTTAATGTAACTAGATTAAACGCAAAACTTCTTCAACAGAGATTTCGATCGGCCCAACTGTTGCCAACACTTATGGGTAAAGACGAGTTTACACGAATGCAATAACAGCACATTAATCAGAGTTTGGAGACCCTTATCTTTGTTCATTTCATAATTATATATCGAGCAATATTATCATTTACTTTAAATCTGCTGGCTAGAATTTTAAAAAAAGGCACTTTATTCTTCGACTAGATATTTGTGAATTCTTATTCAATACTGTTATACATTGCCACTTTCAAAATACCTGCATCTGACAGTAATTTGTCTTCTGCTGTAAAACATGCTGATGATGTCATTTTTCAGCTTTATGAAACTTTACATTAATCAATAAGCAAGGAAGAGGAGATTGGTGTTCAAAAGTTTTCTGACCTGCTCAAGAGAGCACAGTCTTTTGCTAAAGAAAACTCTGACACAATTTTCTTTAGTCACACATATTCCTTGTCAAGTTGACCATCAGATACATCTGATTCAGTGTCAAACTTGAAGAGTATTTCGGAAGATCAATTTTCTTCCTCCTTTTGTAACTTTTATTTCTAATCTCGTTATTCGTTAATCGCTAAAGAAAAGAATAGAGGGATATTGAAAGATTTTGATATTCATCTGGGTTTGTACAAAATAATGGTGATTCTTGTTATGAAACTTTTCAACCTGAGCTATTTTTAATAAACTGTTAATGTAATATTACGTTGTATATTACGATATTTTTACTAATTCAAAATGGTACGAAAATCGGTGGAAACGGCTTGTATATCACCCACGCTACAGCGTTGAATTCAGGAGAGCGGAGGTGGGGCATACTCCCCGGAGCATCGAAATGACCCCTCGGAAGATTTGAGATTTTATGCTTAGGAGTGCACTCTCTCTCCTTCCCTAAACTCCACAGTGTACCTATTCCGGAGAAAAATGGTACCCTCCGAAGAAATCCCTCCTGGAGAAAAATGTCTGAATTCAACGTTACATTTGACCGAAGTACGACTTGTAAACTCACAGTTTAACATTGCTTTCAGAAATTTCATGATGGCAATGAGTGTTTTGAATATGAAGGTCGTAGGCGGCATTCGGTTATTAACAATGAGAAATTGAAAGCAAAGGTTGAGAAGCTAATCCACGTACCAAAGTCTGTAAGCTTGTTGCTGAACTTGGAGTATACGTTCTAAATGTTTCAAACCGCTTAAAAGAAATTGGTTAAAAAGTAAAATAGCAGAAACCACCATTATTTTTTACGCAATCTAGTACTGCCCAAGATGTGCTAATCCATCATAATTAATTTTTTTTTTACAAAAATTTAATATCTTTTGTGTCGACCAATTTCGGAAACAACTATTGAGGTCGAATATTTACTTTAGTATCAAAAGCAGTGAAACTTGAAAAAGAATTATGGCTGTTTTAGACAATTGTAACAAAATTATTTTTCCCAACATCAACTATATTTGTTGCATGTGTTTGTTACATTACTAGTTTCTGTAGCCGAAATGTCAAGATTTTTTTCTTAAAAATTAAAACCTTATTTCAGAAACTACCATGGGGAATCAACAGCTGACGGCATTGGCAATAATGTCAACTCATTATTCAGTATACCTATTACAGCACAAGTTCTTAATTCAATGACAAGAAATTAAACATGAAAATTGAAAAAACAGTTTCAACCAAATACTGTTATAAACTTAACCATTTGATCATAACTTTAAAATAATCAAATGTTTATGTCATATGAAACTTGATTTAAATGCATTCTCTTCAGTGTGTGCTCAGTTTTTATATCATAGTGTTTGTAAAATCTTTTTCTTTGGTAAATATTAATGTAACTTCGCTGTATTATTAGCTACAATTATAGAGATTAATCTTACTTCATTTTACACATGCTATTTGTTTAAATTAAGAAATTGATAAGGAAATATCTAAATTCTTAAAGTTACTCGAAATACTTCTCTTGCATATCACACACACAGTCAATCCTGTCACACTATACTTCAATAAGGCGCATTGTTCGTTTCGTCGGGATCCCTAAAATTTTCGGTTTGAGATAGGATTCCGTTATAGGCAGTATCCGCTTTCTTCACAGGCTTTACTCTATTTATAAGTAGGGTAAAACCTGACAAGACGAAATCGGAATCACAGAAGAACGGTGAAAAAGCCCGTTTCAGGCAGGGTTTTCAGCAAATTTAATTGTATGGTTATCCATATCAGGGCCATGCAATGCTTTTGTTTAAGACAGGAATCTGCTATAGACAGGTTTTACTATATATATTACATACATAAGTTATATTTTCATATATACAGCAAATCCTGTGGAAACGAAACCTGCCTATAACGGAATGCTGACTTAAACGGAAATATTCATTCGTCAAATAGAAAAGAATGCCATACACCTGATAAGACGAAAAACTGTCTAACACGGAATTTTTTACCACTCTTTGCGATATTATCTTGGCTGGTCTTACTATATATATAAGCTGAAGAAAAATTCTGGACCCCTCCCGAAAGGAAATCCTGGATACGCCACTGTCCACCATCTATTGAGTGGAGTAAGTATTATTTGTGAAATACAATGGAAAGTCATGGGTACCTGGTTTTGCCCCAACAGACGACCCAAAACCAACTTGGTCGTTCCCCTGGATAGCTGGACATACACACTTCTACTTGGCATAAAGATATTTTATGAAAGCTATAGAAAACAGTGGTACACTTACCTAAATCGATCCGTTAGGCTGTATTTATTTGAAGAGCGGAAAAGGCGGCGAAAAATTAAAACTTTTGATGTATTTTTTTTCTCAATAGCATCCCAGCAAACACAGAATTGTCAGAAATGTCACGAATTGGTATAAGTAATATCATTATTGTCAGATACATCGATTTTCATGTAACATTCCGATAAATGTTTCATGGCAAATTAAAGTTTTATCAAATAAGTGGTGTCTGTACTGTAAAAAAATGGCGATAATCTTACGCGCCACAAAATCCGTGTCAATTACTAGGTATCCGATACCTAGATTACAAAGGATAGCGTGGCGTCGCGATACTAGTTTATCGAAAAGCAAAATCCATTTGACGCCATGGATATGATAATTTTTTAACACCCGCCGATTAATCATCCATATACTGTCATTGTCGTCAAGGCATTTATCTAAACCGCAGTGGCAACACACTTGACCTTCACTTCTTCAATCTTCAATGGCCGCGCGCATTAGTTTGTTTGTGTACATCAACATTCAGTCTGCAGAATATCCCAGTTTAAGTAAGTTTTTTCTCTATAGTTTTAGCTGTTTAACTTTAACATTTTGTATCTTTCCTGTTTTATAATGAATTAAGTATTTAAGTCATCTTACTTAAGTAAATCTTTCGCGAACGTATAAAAACATGTAGTTAGGGTTATGTGTTTAGCTTGAATTACATTTTGAAATAAGTGATGCATGCTTTTTTAATATCGGCTCAAATCACTTTCTAAGTGAATAAATATCAAAGATTATTTTTTGTTTTCATTTTTAGTTTTATTGTAAATTTTATTGTTAAAAGTTATTGATACTTTAGTGATCGAGTTTTTCCAAATTTCTTGAACGTTTCGTTTCGTTTGAGATTCAACTATAATTCACTGCATCCAGTAATTTTTTGTTGTATTCGTGTGCAAAATTCTTTTGCATGCACAAGAGTGGAAATTTGTTTTTAGTAGTTTAACAGCCAAAGACCTGTTTTTACCAGTCAGCAAGATACAATATAGGGTAGTAAAAGTTGTTTTTTAAAAAAATAACCTGTATTTTTTTTTTTTTAACTTCCCCTTGCATGTTTTTTTAATCTATGTTACTGTTGACTCTTTTAATCAAACCAATCTTTGGCAGAAAATAATGTTTCACAGTTCATGAGTTTTTTGTTTTTGAGTGAAAATCTGAATTAATTTATTTATATCATTTTTATTTTCTTGCAAAAATTGTATGTTTTTGTTTTGATAGTAGTATGAAAATTTTAATTTTATATGTTAATGGTCATTTAAAACATTGTATTTTAAGTTTCTTTTTACTCAAAAAATTTGTTTAAAAAAATATTTATTATTCCAAAAAACACATTTCCTTGATCAATGTGTACGTTAAAGTTTTTCTATGCATTTCTATGCTGCCTATCTAGTACCTGCCCCCTCCTTTCCAAAAAATAGCCATTTATTTCAGGAACATTTTTCTTTATTAAAACATAATTTATTAAAAAATATCTAAATAATTACTATCTCAAAAAAAAAAAAATTCTGGAACACGAATTAGTCGTTTTTCCTCTCTCTATGCTACTTTACAAATTTCAATACAGCATTCCAAGAAAAATAAATGTTCTTTCGTGACAGATATACAAATTTCTCTTAATTTTTTTTTGCTGCAATCGATTGACAAATTTAGCTATTTTTCTCATGCTATCAATGGACGAATTTTGCTATTTTTTTCCCATGACTGACGAATTTCCGGATATTTTCCTGCTACCGATTGCTGAATTTTGCAGTTTTTCTTGTGACCGATAAGTAAATTTTCTGGGGGAAGGGGGATTTCTTGCGATCAATAGACAAATTTCTTGATTTTTTAATGCATCTTAATTAAAGGTAAAAATATGCAGTCGCCACTCGTCGATTAAACTTTAAAAACTGGCGACCCAGTGGCAGAACTATCTTCAAGTGTCTGCAACGCTAATAATGTTTTCAAAAATAGTCTGCAATACGCAATATATCATATAAATCTATTCTTGCTGCTGTTGTAGTTGTAGTGCTAATTAATTGAGGTATCAACATTTATCAGCCTTTCTGAGTAAAAAAAAATTCTGAAATTCACAGCAAACATTCTGAAAAGTTACAGCAGAGGGGGGAGGGGAGAAAATCCCCTCTCGGCAATAATTATTCTTGTTGCAGGTTGGATTAACTCTGCCTTTGATTCGAGTCGATTTCAGGCTGAGTGTAGATTCTTGCAAATTGGGTTCAAGTTAACCGGATTTTTCAAAAGTTAGTTCAGTATATTGTTTCAGATTAAAAACTATGCCTGTATTAATAGGCATAGAACTTTGTGTGTCTGCTGTTTTCTAAAGGAATGCTGCATCTTTTCCGGGACTATTTCACAAAATTCACGTTTTTCCGTGATCCTTGGATGAAATTAGACAAAATTAACATTTTTTCTGCGGCCGTTTGACGAAATTCGCATTTTTTCCACTATCCTTCAACAAAACTCATGTTTTTTTTTTTTTTTTTTTTTTTTTTTTTTTTTTTTTTTTTTTTTTTTTTTTTTAATAGTATTTTGACGAAAAACAAGTTTTTCTGCGGCTCTTTGGCGAAATTTGTGTTTTTATTGCAATCTGTCAACAAAATTAGGCATTTTCCCAGATCCGTTGATGAATTTCGCGTTTTTCTGCGATACTTTGACGAAATTTTCTGTTGTTTTTTTTTCGAGATCCTTTGACGAAATTTGCCGGGGTTTTTTTTTTTCGAGATCCTTCGACGAAATTTACAGTTTTTTAGCGATCCTTCGACGAAATTTGCCGTTGTTTGGCGATCTGCTGGCAGAATTTGCCGTTTTTCGCGACCTGACGACGAAATTGACCGTTTTACCCTGATCCTTCGACAAAATTAAATGTTTTTTCCACGTTCCTTTGACGAAGTTGACGTTTTCTCCGTAGCCCTTCGGCAAAATTCGCATTTTTCCACGATCCTTCAACAAAACTTTTTTTTTTTTTTTTTTTTTTTTTTTTTTTTTTTTGATGAAATTCACGTTTTTTCACGGCCTTTTGACTAAATTTGCGGGTTTTTTTTCCACGATCTGTCAACAATTACCTTTTTACCATGATGCAGCAGTTGGAACCGCCCACTTTGAAATCTACCTGTGTCAAGTAAGCAGAGCTGGCATATTTTTTTTTTTTTCTGTAAGGGTTGGTCCTATGAAAAAACTTGTCAATATAAAAGTTTTAGATACTATTAAGAGGATTTATAATAAATTTAAGCGGATTTGATATCTTAAGAATTTTCTTCTTATGTAACTCCTATCCCCCCCCCTACCTCTTGAGGCCATTTTTAATTATATCAAAAATCTGTCATACATAAATTTTCGACCCTTTTTTTTTTCTAGATAACTTTAAACAGATTCGATACGTTTCATAATTAGAAGTTATGGGGGATTTTTCAGTTTTCACAATACTCCCCCCTCCCCCCACCAGTTGTTTATTGGACATTATATGATGATATATCCTTTTTTTTTCATGCTAAGCGGTTAATGGGGAAGGATCTTATTTTGATTATGGAACATGATAAATATAAATTTTTTGTGTAGGTATATATTTTTTTAATTAAAAGTTTTGGTTTTCTGGACTTGTTTTTAATCAGATTTTTAATGCAATAAAAACATGAAATGCCTCATATATGCTTAAATCAGGGATGGTAAGTTTTTTTAATGTGGCGGCATAAACTCGTTTTAAATATGGTTAAAATTTTCACTTCAAAAACCTAATTTTAATAAAATATCATTAAAGGAATTATTTAGCAGAGTTGGATAGACTTTAATCTATAAATTCTAAATAAAATGCACAAATACATTCTTGAAACCTATTTGTAGAGGATATGGTAAACTGCAGCCTGATAATTTTTTTAATAAAACTTGCCTAATTCGTTTTTGATGAATTATTTTATTGTTTTGTTATTTGTTAATGCATGTTTTTAATGATAATTCATGCTTTTTAAAGATAAAATTTTACATTCTAAATGATTTTAACAGATTTTGGTATTTTATATAAATGTAAGTTTCTATTTTTGTCAGGGTTCAGGGATGTATATCTTGATATATAGCCAATATTTTTGATATTTTCAGTTAAAACAAATGTAAAGTAATTTTTTAACTGTTATTGGCTATGTCGTTCTGTAGATAAAGAATTTTTGCTCTTATACTGTCTTTTCTAGCTCCCCTCTCTCAAACTTTACCAAGCTGAATTTTTAAATGTAGAATCAATAATTATGTCGGACAATACTTACTTATAAAAGCTGCTGAAAGTTAAACTATATAATTTAGATAAACTTGCAGCTTCATTACAAATAATTTTTTCTGGTTTTCGTTCAGTTCAGCTAAGCAGACCATATTTATGTTGAAATTTGACAGTAAAAACAAATTATTTTGTTGTATAAAACATATAATTTTCTTAAACTGATTACTAAATCTTAATAGTTTGTTTTTTGTGAGTGTAAAAAGCAAATTGTGTCTGTTTTCAATTAGTTGATCATAAATTTTGTTAAGAGCTTACACTAGTCACGGGAAGAAACGCTCAAGCTAATGTTAAGTCTATGGGAAGGTTCTAGCGCGATTTCTCGCTCTCATTTTAATATTTTAAAATGATTTTTTTGTTAGGATAGCTGAGATCAATCTCCGACATTTTACTTTTCCGATTTTTGCTGCAGTTTTTTAAGTGAGCATTTTTAATTTTGGAACCGGTTCTGAAAGTAAAAGTAACCTTATATTAAATAATGGGAACTAAAATCGAAAAAGTAAAAACTAACAATGTTGGAGATTGACCTTGGAGATTAGATATTCTTCAACGAGATACTGCTACAATTGTTGATGCATGTCATGTTTGGTCAAGTCTTCTAAAAAAAAGTTCACTTAAGCTGCATATTGAAAATGTGTGTAATATGAATGGATCAAATCATGAAACCATACCATTTTTTGGTTTAATTTTGCATCTTAACCGTAAGGGTGAAGGGTTGACTGATGCACAAATTGATTCAGCTTGCACATAGAATAGATGGATGTTTACCTGTATGCTGGTAACATAAATCACATTTCTTAATAAGGGTGTATAATTTTAAATTCAAAATAAAATTTAATTACAATATTGCAATTTAAACAAACTATTTACACTAGTTTGTATATGAAATAGCAAAACTGTTTCTTCTGATCTTTGATAAAATACATTTGTAACTTTTTTTTTTCAGATTAACTTTTTCTTCAGCCTATGGTAGCAAAGATACCCATAATGCAACCAGGAAAATGAGGTCCTAATTTCAAATATCTTAGCAACGAAGTACAATGGAATCGTAAGTTTTGTAGTGTGTTCATTCCATGAATATACAAGCACGTCATCAAGCTTGTTGCAGGTTTGTCTACCTACCGAGACTTCATATTCCTGATTTTTGACATATTTCTTCTGATTTTCTTACATTTTTCAATACTCTGTTATTTTGACTATCAAAAGCTGCCTCAGATAAAAATTTAAATCTTCACTTCTGTTTTGTATGGGATTATGTAGAAAAAAAAATTCCTCAGTTCGTAGTTAATCTAAATATAATATGCTTGAATTTTTCTACATTTAAGAAGTAGTATATATTTTGTTCTTGAGTAAAAATGATATTTAATCTTCTAAGACATCCAAGCACAATTTTAAATTAAACTTCTACTAAACATGCTTGCATTTTTAAAAAATGTTTTTTACCAAAAGGCTTTCTGAAATAAAATCTGATTTTTGGGTTTCAGAGCGTGTCAAGTCTACCTACCTAAAACTTCTTGACATAAGTATTAATTTTTAATAAGTTTTGTAGTGGAATCGATGCTTCAAGAGGTGGGCAGGGTGTGCCATTCTGTAAATCTCGTGGCAGTAACTTTCTTGTTTGGTGCAAAATTTGTTCTGTGTGATTTGCAAATCTTAACAACAAACCTCAGCTACAGTGTATTCTATATATGGTCAAAAGTCGTATATTTTTATCCCCATTGACACTTGCTGCTAAAATAAAGTACTAATCCACCAAAGGATTTAATTTAGTTTCTGGTAACATTTGTCTATTTACTCATTATGTCTTCATATTTTAACGCCAGGCTTTTTATTTGGAATTGCTTTATCTACAGACAGGGTTTGAAATTCAAATTTTACTAGGAGGGTAGTCTCCCTTCCATTATTTATAAATGGAGGGGAGAAAAATAAGCTATCCCACTATTTTATATGCTATTTGAAGAATTGCATTAATACAGACATGACAAAAAGCTTTTAAAAAATTGAAATCGAGAACTCAGAATAATTATGTACATGTTTATTTATTATATACTTGATTATTATATATATATTATATACATGTATATATATGTTTATTTATATTTTTAAAAAAGGAAGAAAGTCGAGCTCTATATATACACAACAATCTATATTTTTCAACGCTCACCAATGTTTTGGACCTTTTAACAATTGGGTTGCTAAATGAATTTCTGATTTTATTCGATTTTGTGCACTGGAGATGAGTCTTTCACAAGGTACATTTGTGACAGGCCAGCACAAGAGCAACTTTTATAACTTTGGAAAATATTGGAAACTTATAGTTATGTTCTCTTTAAAAAAATTTCAGAAACTTTACAAAATCTTATGTGCAGGGGTAGTACTTGTCCTGAAATTTGGTAGTCTGTTCTAATATTCCTGAAATTTTGTGAGTTTTGTGCTATATCGGCATTTGATATCATCAAATAGGGGGTAGGTGTACCTTTTTACTGATGCAAAACGTTCACGAAAGTCACAATTTTCTTCTATCTATCGTTAAAAATAGTGATTTTCATCTATTTGCACAAAAAAATATCGCAATTTTTGGTGATCAGTTACCAAAATTCGCAATTTTTATTGATTAGCCATTTAAAAATTTTGCTATTTTCGTCTCTCAGTCACAAAAATAAAATCCCAATTTTTAACAATCAGTAATAAAAAAGAAAATCTTTTGCAATTTTCGTCGATCAGTGAAGAAAAAATCAAAATTTTCGTCCTTCAGTAATGCAAAAATAGTAATTTTTTAGCAGCTTGGTCAAGGGTTCTGGTAAAATTACTTTTCTTTTAAATGCATACTTTTACAACAAAAAAAATGTGTATGTCGTGTGCTATTTATGATAATAAAATGTATTAAAGAAGCAGTTAAGGGTTTTTTCGGTTACAATGCCAAGCAAATGTGTCCTGAAATTGTCCTGAAATATCGGAAAAAGTATGTCCTGAAATATCATCTAGGGTAGTACTACCCCTGTATGTGTCTTTATTTTTAATTACTTGTATGAAAAATACATATTCCGGGTGATGGCAACAATATCAATTTCTGAATAAAATTGTTTTATTATATCCTTAATGAAATATAGGTAAAACCTGAATCCCTGGTATTTTCTTAAGTTCTATATGCATTGAAATTTTAAATAGATCTCCAAAGTTTGAAAGAGAAACAGTCAATTCATTTTTTCTGTTAGATGAGAAATGCTTGTTGACTTTAAAGCTGTTCCAGGGCTTGAAATTCAATTTTTCCAAAGAGGGGAGTCTCCCTCCCAACATTTTTAAATGGTGGGGAGTTGTAATAGTTGGGAGGGAGAAAAAAAAAAATCCTTAAACCCCACTATTATTTTACGTGCCGCTTAAAGAATTACATTAATGCAGATCGATTGCAGAAAAAATGTGAATTTCGTCGATCGATTGCGGAAAAAACCCAAAGTTTGTCAATCGATCGCGGGAAAAACCCAAAGTTCGTCAATCGATCGCGGAAAAAACCTAAAGTTCGTCAATCCATTGCGGAAAAAACCCAAAGTTCGTCAATCGATCGCAGAAAAAATGCAAAATTCCTGGATCGATCGCGGAAAAACGCAAAGTTTGTCTATCTGTCGCAAAAAAAACTCAATGTTCGTCGATCTGTTGCGAAAAAAACGCAATGTTCGTCGATCTGTTGCGGAAAAAACGCAATGTTCGTCTATCTGTTGTGAAAAAAATGCAATGTTCGTCGATCTGTCATGGAAAAAATGCAAAGTTCGTCAATCAGTCGTTTAAAAAGTGCAAAGTTTGTCGATTAGTCATTTAAAAAATGCAAAGGTCGTTGATTTGTCGCAAAAAAAGCAAAGTTTATCGATTTGTCATGGAAAAAATGCAAAGTTTGTCGATTACTCGTTTAAAAAATGCAAAGTTCGTCAATCAGTCGCTTATAAAATGCAAAGTTTGTCAATTAGTCGTTTAAAAAACGCAAAGTTCGTCGAACAGTCGCGAAAGAAAAGCAAAGTTAGTCAATTTGTCGCAGAAGAAAACCCAAAGGTCGTCGATTTGTCGTGAAAAAAAAAGCAAAGTTCATCGATTTGTCGCAGAAAAAATGCAAAGGTCGTTGATCAGTCGCGAAAAAAGCAAAGTTTGTCGATTTGTCGTGGAAAAAACAAAGTTTGTCGATTACTCGTTTAAAAAATGCAAAGGTTGTCGATTTGTCGTGGAAAAAACAAAGTTTGTCGATTAATCGTTTAAAAAATGCAAAGGTTGTCGATTTGTCGCAAAAAAAAGCATAGTTTATCGATTTGTCGTGGAAAAAACGCAAAGTTTGTCGATTACTCGTTTACAAAATGCCAAGTTCGTCGATCTGTCATGGAAAAAACGCAAAGTTCGTCAATCAGTCGCTTAAAAAATGCAAAGTTTGTCGATTAGTCGTTTAAAAAACGCCAAGTTCATCGATCTGTCATGGAAAAAACGCAAAGTTCTTCGAACAGTCGCGAAAGAAAATCAAAGTTCGTCAATTTGTCACGGAAAAAAATGCGAAGGTCGTCGATTTGTTGCGAAAAAAAAGCAAAGTTCGTCGACATGTCGTGGAAAAAATGCAAAGGTTGTTGATCAGTCGTGAAAAAACCAGTTTGTTGATTTGCCGTCAAGGGTCAATCCAGACAAAATGTTATTTTTCACAAAAATATAATAAAATTTCACAAAAATAACCTTTACTTTTTACAAAATGGGCCCCAAGAAAAAAATCCTACATCAACCCCTGGTCGTAGAAAAAGCGCAAAGTTTGTCGATTTGTCGTGGAAAAAAACGCAAAGTTCGTCAATCAGTCGCTTAAAAAATGCAAAGTTTGTCGATTAGTCGTTTAAAAAACACAAAGTTCGTGGAACAGTCGCGAAAGAAAATCAAAGTTCGTCAATTTGTCGCCGAAAAAACGCAAGGGTCATCGATTTGTCGCAATAAAAAGCAAAGTTTATCGATTTCTCATGGAAAAAAAACAAAGTTTGTCAATTAGTCGTTTAAAAAACGCCAAGTTCGTCGATCTGTCATTTAAAAAACGTAAAGTTCGTCAAACAGTCGCGAAAGAAAATCAAAGTTCGTCAATTTGTCGTGTAAAAAACGCGAAGGTCGTCGATTTGTCACGAAAAAAAAGCAAAGTTCGTCGATTTGTCGCGGAAAAAATGCAAAGGTCGTTGATCAGTCGTGAAAAAACCAGTTTGTTGATTTGTCGTCAAGGGTCGATCCAGACAAAATGTTATTTTTCACAAAAATATAATAAAATTTCACAAAAATAACCTTTACTTTTCACAAAATGGGCCCCAAGAAAAAAAACCTGCATCAACCCCTGGTCGTGGAAAAAGCGCAAAGTTTGTCGATTACTCGGTTTAAAAACGCAAAGTTCGCTAATCTGTCATGGGAAAAATACAAAGTTCGTCAATCAGTCGCTTAAAAAATGCAAAGTTGTCGATTAGTCGTTTAAAAAACACAAAGTTCGTCGAACAGTCGCAAAAGAAAATCAAAGTTCGTCAATTTGTCGCAGAAAAAATGGCAAAGGTCGTCAATTTATTGCGAAAAAAATGCAAAGGTGGTTGATCAGTCGCGAAAAAAAGCAAAGTTTGTCGATTTGTCATGGAAAAAACGCAAAGTTTGTCGATTACTCGTTTTAAAAACGCAAAGTTTGCCGATCTGTCATGGAAAAAACGCAAAGTTCTTCAATCAGTCGCTTAAAAAGTGCAAAGTTTGTCAATTAGTCGTTTAAAAAAACGCAAAGGTCGTCGATCAGTTGCAGGGGGAAAAAAAGCAAAGTTTGATTTGTTGCGGAAAAGTTCATCGGTCGGTTTTGGGAAAAAATCACGAAATTTATCGTGTGGTTGCAGGTAAATTAAATAACGCTAATTTCTCCGGCAAAAGGTGAATATTTTTGGGTGGGATGATCCCGCCCACGATATTTTTTTGGGCGAGATTTCAAAATTTTCGGCACGAATCCCGCAATCCCGCCCTGAAATTCAAGCCCTGTGTTCTCAAATCCAAAAGAACTACTTTCTGACACATTTCTAAATTCATTTTTGTTTTCTAATACATGAAATGGCCAGGTGTTCTTATTCAGAAACTATGTCAGAAACAAAATTGCCAATTTTGTTAATCGATGGCTGATAAAAATCGTGATCTTAGTCTATGAAGTGGTAAAAAAAATAATAATTTCTCCAGTCAATCGCATTAAAAAATTGTTGATTTTGTCAATCAGTCATTGTAATATATCGGGAAATTTGTTGATCAGTTGATAAAAATCGTAAAAATTCTGTAATTTTTTCAGTCTCACCAATCAATCTCTGAAATGAATCTCAAAATTTGTCGATCATTGGTTAATAAAAAATCTCAAATTTCGGCAGTCACTCGCTGTAGAAAAAAAAAAAATCAATTTTGTCAGTCAGCCATATCAAAAAATTACCAATTTCGTCAGTCAGTAGTTGATAAAAATTGTAATTTTCAGCAGTCGCTGTAAAAAAAAAAAAAAAAAAAAAACCATTCGTCATTCAATCGCAGCAAAAAAAAAAAAAAAAATGCTGATTTCATTAGTCGGTCATTGAAATGCATCAGAAAATGTGTCGATCGTTCATTATTAAAAATTGCAAATTTTGGGAGTCGTTCACTGTTAAAAAAAAAAAAAAAAAATGCATATTTCGGCAGTCGTGGAAAAAAAATATCTGATTTCATCAGTCGGTCATTGAAATATATTACGAAATTTGGCAGTCACTTGAGATTAAACCAAAGTCTCATATTTCTTTCTGTAACTTTCCGAAATAAAATCTTATTTAAACCCTATCTTACCAAAACTAATTTATTTGTCTTGTTAATTTATATGCAAATAATGTACTAATATTGTATTCTTAAATATTTTCTAGCTTCAGTGAGACACAACAAACTGTTTGAAGATGCTGCTGTTAGTGACATTCAAAGCTGGATAGCCAAGTGGCTGCAGTATGCAACAGATAGAGAGAGAGTTGGGCTGTCGAAAAAAACAACCTAATGTATCAGAAAATTCTGATTTTAATAAATAAATAACCATGTATTTGTATTGTCTTTTTTTTTTCAAATCTTAATATCAAAAAAGGATTTTTTTAAAGTTTATTATACTTTAGCCAAAAATGTAAAATACTTTATACAATTTATTTCTCATAAATGTTTCTTTTAACCCCTTCGGGACCGGCGGCTTTTACACAAATTTTATTCGGTTGGCACCACTTTTTAAAAAGAAGCTACCTTTACTTAAACTATCGCAAAAGTGCTCTAATTAGAGAAAGCAAATATTACTTTTATTTTTTACTGGTGCCTAAAACAAATTCTGCATGCTGTTTTTGAGGTTGCATATATGATACCATGGTCCTGAATGGGTTAAGTATATCAACAATTTTAAATTATCTGCACAAACTAAAAAAGAAAAAAGTCTGTTTTTATAAATAGCCTTGATAATAGTTTTTCCTGTTTAATTAAAAATAAATTGTAAGATAGTTTATCAATGAAGCTAATCTAAAAAATAAAAATGAAAGTTCAACCAATATTATTGCAGTTTGAAGACAAATTTAAACTTTTAAAGTATTGTTAAGTATGTAAACGATGCCATTTTAGAAAAACAATTTTTTTTTTTTTTTTTTTTTTTTTGTCATAAATATTTGCAAATCTTCAATTGTTACTAATTTGTTCTGTGCATTTTGTTTTGGAGCAGCTTTTAAGTGTTCTTAAGGTCGAATTGTGGAGCAACAGAGATGTTATTGTAGTTATGACTATAGTACATTTTATGATGAATGTGATCAAGTTATTCATGTGAAACATGAATGAAATATAAATAACTACACAGGCAGATGTGGGAGAATTATCAGAAAATTTTATCGACAATGAGTTACTTCACTAGCCAACAAGATGCAAAATACAGCTGAACATTGTTATGACAAGATGTAAGCAACTGAAAAAGAAATAGTTTATTACTTTTACAAATAATTTCATAATATTTCTTTTATAAAATTGAATTGTACATAAGAGGGAAAAGTTTAGTATAGGATATAACTTTAAGTACAATGTTTGCTTTGCAACACTAACTAGTAAAATTTTGGTTTGTAACTTTTTTTTTTTTAAACATGTCTTGTTTTTTTTTAAAAATTTTCAAAGACTGCCTAAAATTTCACTCGCCCTGTCAGAAAATAATCTTGCCTGTTGTGATTAAAATGTATTTATCCACTCATATAGGGGTATATGTATAATTTATGTAAAAGCGAAGCAAAATCAAATCTGTAATCCTGATCATAGTCCAAACTGATTTAGTTTATGTAAATACGTGAAGATATTTGATACGAAAATAATACATATTAATGAAGATTATAAAACAGGTGAGTTTTTGCATGCTAAATATATTTCTGACAATTACCATCTGATTATTTGGAAAACTACAGCCAAAAGAAAAAAAATGCAAGTTTTGTATTAAGTTTTTGACTTTGCCATTACCATTGTTATTGAAACAATTTTACTCTTTCAAAAAGTACACTAAAAGTTTCATACTAAATTTTCTTTTTAACAAAGAGAAAGTTGCATTAACTATCTTGCCAGGAATTTGATCAGATTTTTCCCCCCAATGCTATTCCATTTTGATAAACTTTTATATCTATTTATAGTTTGTAAAGAATTTAATACAAATTTGAATTTTGTTTCTTCAAGATTAATCGATGATTTAAGCTATTTACAATCACTACGTTTGATTACTACTGAGTACTACTTATTACTTGTAAAAAATTTAATAAAAATTCGAATTTTGTTTCTTCAAGTTTCATTGATAATTTAGGCTATTTACAATCACTACGTTTGTTGAATTTGATGGTTCTAGATAGAGAAGATGTTTCAATGGAAATTTCTAGGATGGATTTTTCTAGATATAAATTGGGAAAGTTGAGTCTGCATGGGAAAAAATAGAAACACGTGGCGTTTAGAAGAAAATTTAATATCCTGGAAAATTAAGTGTGTAGTGGTTAACATTCACATTTTGCATAATGTTCAAATTTGTGCGAGATAAATGTTTAACTATTTTATTGAATTTTAAACCTGTATCATCCCCCCCCCAACCTTTAAAAATATTTGCTCATATGTAACTAGGAGGGATGAATGACAATAATCGAAAAACAGCAGATTAGCAACTGTACACTGTTAAAAATTTTCAGTTTTTGCTGCATAGTCACTCCCCTGCTTTTATAGACCTTCTTTATTTTGACCAATGAAAATGCTCCGTAATATAGTAACGTAACCGTTTTCTCTAAAAGCGGTGGAGTGTGTCAGCCTGCAGCAAAAGCTGAAGATTTTTAACAGTGTATGCTATACTAATGGTTATCTGTATAAAAGCTTTATTGCTTGAAAACTACTGAAATATAATAGACATATGAATATACATTTAACAAGTGTTTATTATATTGATTTTCACCATGAAGCTGTGTTATGAACTGAAAATGAAGTATGTCGTTTGAGATATTTACATTGAAAAACATAATTTTTTTTAAATTAAAATTGTCAGAATTTATCAATATTTGTTTAAAATGAAACCCTTTTCAAAATTTAGTTCTAGTTTATTGCACTGGATATGATGAACATGGCCGATCAAAAATATGAAACTAAATGAAGACATTTATATAAAATATTTAAAAAAAGATTGCTTTCTCTAAGCATATCTGTATTAAGTTAAAAGAAAATTGAAGTGAAGTACTACACCATAAAATAAGGTAACTGCAAGGTCTTGGGGGGGGGGGGGTCAGTCCTAACATTTCAAAATAAGACAACATAAGCTTAATTCTCTACTATAAAATTAGTTTAGAGAAAATCGTGCAACTATTTAAGATTCTGAAACTTAAATGTGCATATGAATACTTATATAGATGTAAAAGATTTTTTCAATTATATAACTCTTTCAAGGGCAGTGGTACATTTATGAAGCCACTTAATTTTAATTACCGAATGGTACCAGAATTTCGATTTGATTAAAAAAGTTCATGAAGCATGTGAAATTTAGCTTTTTTTTGTTTCCAAATTTGTAAATTCTGGTATCATTCATTCGTTTTAACATTGTAGCAATCGAAGTGCTTTGCCCCTGAAAGGGTTAAAACAGTTTCGATACTACAAAATGTGTAATTAAATCGATTAAAAGTATTCGCCGACATACATATAAAATGTCATTAGATTGGCAAAAGATCTATATTGTCATATGTGCATCAAAAATGCAGTTCAAAATGATTACCATTGGATATCAATAATACCACATTTGTGCCATTATTTTAACATTTTTATACCTGCAATCTCGGAATTCCTACGTATTTGTATCAATTACGTATCACCTATATCGCCGATTTTCGTTGTTGTGCCATATTTCTGGCGCAATGTCGATAACCCATCAAAGTATCGCCAAAGATATCGAATGAAAGGACAGAATCGATACTTTTTGGTTACGATTCGCTGTTATCGAAATAACACCTCGAGTACTTGACGAAAGATACTATTTTTGTGCCAATCTGGTAGTTCTGTGCTAGCTGGGATTGTACGAACTTTGAGATAAACTCACTTAAAAACTCTATGTCACACTGCTAGGGAACTTTAAGTGATGTAGTTAAAACGCATGTTGTCGGTTCGACTCGCCTACTCGGTGTTACCCTATCCTTTCCTGTATTTTGAAGTTTAGCCCATTCCACGCTAAAATATTTTAATTAAAAATATATATTTATTATAGGTAGTTTAATGTTAAAATATTTTCTACCGTCTAAAAATTATGTATGAAAATAATTGTAAGCATTTTAGCTAAGTTGCAGGTAACAATTTTAATTTAGCATTATGGTTATATTTTGAAATGCATATTACGGTTGATTTTTTGCCTGTTTCTTATTACTTCATCTTTTGTAATAGTTATTTAGTCATAAATGAGTACTTTATTCATGAACTTAGGGCGAAGTTTAATCTTGAATAATTTTTTAAACTCTTTTAGAATTATTTTAAACGTTACCCTTTTTACTTAATCAATATATGATTAAGTTAATTTAATTAATTTGTATTTTATAATATGAATTTTGTTGGCAAAAATAATTATAAGAATATTATATTTTCAACTTGTTCTGTTAAACTTAACTCATAATCATCTGAAAAATGTAATGTTTAATATATAATAGAAGCATCGAAGTTATTTCCCCATTTCTTACATTATGCATTGATTTATAAAAAAAAAATTCAAACAGCGCGTTTACTCTCCGCAACTTTCTATCGGTTGATAACTCAAATAAAAATTACACTAAAAGAATTTTTCTCCAATATATAATTGTAGATTGCAAAAAAAGAAAAAGAAAAAGAAGAGCGGGAATTTATTTAAAAGTTCAATGTTTTTATTTTAATTTGAAATCCTTTTAATTGACTGAGAAAATTACAAAAATGTAATTTTTAATTCAGTATGTTCAAGAGTATACAATTTGGTTAAAAATAATTTTTCAACACATACTATAAATATCGCATAAGCGATAGACGACGTACCTGGTACATACGTTACTATGTACCAAGTAATTTTTTTGAGCTTACTACGTTTAGTACGCATTAGTATGCACCGGGGACGTTGTTAGACAAAATAAAAGCCACGAATGTAAAAAATTATTGAGCCCATATTCCTTCCCTAGCTTTGTGACAACCAAAAGCTGGATATCCAGTTTTACTGACATGAACGCACGACAGGTGTTTCAACCGTATTTTAAGTTAAAATAGTGATAGAATGTACCAAAGTATAGACAATATTTTATTCCTAATAAATAGGGTTACATTATGAAGTAACACAGTCTATATCACTTCTTTTATGTTCCATAATCAGAATGCGTAATTAAGACAAAAATGAGTTTGTAAAAGCAAATATAAGATATTTCAATGATAGAGAACACTTTTCCAGATTGTTTGAAATGGATATAAAAAAGTCCTTCCGGCCTATACCGGGAGGAAAAGGTAGGTTTCATAGTCCATGTTTTTAAAAATTGAACTTATTTTACTCAAACACCCGAAGCTAAATTGCTTGGAACCCGATTATACAGGATTAATTCTCAGTTTTCATTCATACTGAATTTGAATGCGCATTTCAGAATGAGAGTTACAGCATAACAGAAAATCAGATTGTTTCAAAATCTCAGCCACCCTAGAATTTCAAACTGCCATATATCTGCCTTTTTTTTCAGATAATGCCAAAACAAAAAATGTTCCGGAATACTTGTATCACGGTGTAAATTTACCGGAAACAACTTTTTCAATTTATAATTTTTTGTTTTTTTGTTTTGAATTTTTAATAAAATTCAAAAAATTTAACTTGCCGACATTTTGGAACAAGATGGAACATTAAACTGCCCAACGAACTCGGTCGAGACCTTGGTATGTTCTGTACAGATGATCAGTCATATTCATATCGGTTCATAAATACGAGAGTTTCAGCATAACAAATATCAGATTATTTCCAAATCTCAGCCACCCTAGAATTTCAAACTGTCATATCTCAGCCATTTTTTAAGATACAGCAAAACCAAAAAGTTTCCCAGAATCTTTGTATCACGTTATTACACTCAGCAGAAACATTTTTTTTATTTATAATGTTTTTGGACATGTTTTTCAATTTTTTTAAATAATTTTTTTTTATCTGGCCGCTATTTTGAAACAAGATGGCGGATGAAGCTGGCCAACGAACACGATCGAGACTATATACACATACTCAGTTACATATAATTCGGTTCATAAATAAGAGAGTTACAGCATGACATATGTCATATATATATATATATATATATATATATATATATATAATATATATATATATATATATATAAATCAACATTTGAACGGAAGGTGGTTTGGGGGTCTGGGGGTCATGATTGGTGAAAATATACCAAAATTATTTTGCATTTGCTATCCTCCGAACGGCTGCAATAGGTAGCTTTTTCGTATTGAAAGCTACCTAATAGGAATGATTCAAATACATTACATTTTAAAAATATTTTTACCCAGTTTATATTGTAACTTTATTTAGCAGCAATATATAGCAAGAAAATACTAAGTACTTTGATTGTTTTTCTTGCTATATTTTTTTCAGATTTACAATATATCATGTAATTAATTTAGTCTGCAAAAGAAATAATTGCATAAAATTAAACTAAAAACAAAAATCTAAAACAAATTTTTAAATAATTTTCAAATCCCAATTGACATATAATTTTAAATTGTAAATATCATATAAAAAATAGAATAGATAAAAAATATAATAACCAATCACTACAGAATATTAAAGAAATTTCACAAAGTTGCCTGACACTCAAAGCTTATGAATGGGATACTTTTTCATTATGCCAATAAATGAACGGAATTTTTATTTATATATAATTCCTCTTAGCGTTTATTTAAATTATGGCATCGAAAATTTAACCAAATACCAAATATTTCAATAAGATCTGATCCAGATGCGATTAAGAAGAATTTTCAATAATATTTATATGAATTGTTTAGAAAACTGCAGTTCACTATATCTTCTCTACTCATTGTTCGTCAACGAGTCAATCATGCAGTACAAAGTACGCACTATATACCTTGCAAAAGAACTCGATGGTTCTTCCGGGCGATATAACAGAAACTTTCCCGGCCGAATTTGCTGTGTCCCCTATTTGGTCGATTAAGCATTCGCATCTCGCTCGATATATCTCTACCAACAAATCATCCAAATGACTGGGAATGCCTTACATAAAAGTCATTTTGAAAATACATAGATTGCTTTTATACTAAACTAACTGGTATATTTTGGTGTATGTTTTATTTATTGTTTGATCACATAAAAATAGGTTTATCAGCATCATTCAATTTTATATGCATAAATTGTTAAGTCATAGATTTTTAAAAAGCGGTAAAATTTCTATTTTTATGAAATAAGAAACTCTTGTAAGGCGTATTTGTTTGTTATATGCGTCATTAAAAACATTTATGTTCCAAATTTATGCTCATTCTTCCTTTTTATGAAATAGTGTATGCACTTTATGTATAAGACATCATTTTCTCATATAGGCATATTAACGATAAAAACGATTTATGGAACATTTTATTTTAAAACTGAATTTGCTATTCAAAGTAAAATTAGATAATTTAAAGACATAGTGACCTTTTAAACATTTTTTTTTTTTTTAATTCACGTTTTTACGCCAGATATTGCCACCTTGTATGTTTTTCTTTTTTTGTTTTTCATTAAATAAGTATAATGAGTATAATTCATTTCGACTGAAAAAAAGAAATAAATAAGATTTTAAGAAAGTCAATCTAAAAATAAAAATTCAAAACATATTTTTAAGTAATTGTAAAATAAAATTTTAATAGATGTCTGAAAGAATGGCCTATGTTACAAATTTTGGAAAGTTGAGGTTTTTGTGGGAAAAAGGCCTATATGGAGGGATTGATGATTACCCAGTGTTAAAAATTGTAATTTAATATACAAGTTTGCTTCCTTTATGTAAAAAAAATAAATGAATAAACGTGAAATAATATTAGTTATTACCTTCTTTACCCACTTGACTATCACTTAAGTGCGGTGGATTTCCCTAGACATCGCCAACACACACACACACACACACATACACTCATTTCTTTTATTATTATTATTTAGATTTAACAGGAAAAAATCACTCGATTACAAAATTTAATATTTTCCAAAACTACAAGCAGAAAATTATAATTAATATATCATTGTAAAGGCAAAATATTAAATTTTTAGTTTGTAATGTTGTATCTTCATCAAAAGTTTACAAACCGTTCTTTTAGACGAAAAATCAGTGACTGGTATTACCTACTTCGATATGTTGGAAATTTGGCTTTTCCCTGAGTTGAAGGAAGATATGCAAATTTTCATTTTTAAACAAGATGGTGAACCGCCCCATTGGCTTTGGAGGTTCGTAATATTTTTAATAGAGGACAACCACATCATTGAATTGGTCGCAGTGCAGCCGATGATTTGGTCCTACACAACTACCCTCCTAGGTCACCTGACTTAAACACTTGCAACTTCTTCCTTTGGGGATATGTCAAAGATCTTGTGTTCATACCACCTTTGCCTAGAAGTTTGCCCGAAGTTAAACAACTCAGTTGTGATTCTTTACAAACAGTTATAAGTGAAACATTACAACGTGTTTGGCAATAATTGGCATATCGCAATGAAAGTATACGGGTTACTAAAAGGAGTCATATCGAATACTTGTGGGAAAAAAATAACACTTTTTCTTTATAATGACATATTAATGATAATTTTCTGTTTTTAATTATGGAAAATATCAAATTTTGTAATCGGATGATTCCTTTCTGATAACCCTGTAGTATGATAAAACATGTATGTATTTTCTTGAAGAGCATAAAAAAAATCACAATTAGCAGGCGTTTGTGGAATGTTTTTGTCCAAAACAAAAAAATCGTTTTGGACACTTTGTTGTTCCAAGAAATTTTGGAGATAATCCATTCTGTCTTCCATCCTCATATTCAAAATTTAGAATTAAAATTTAGACTTAAAATATTTAACGGATTAGACGAGACTTTTGTGTGAATATTATGGTACAATATTTATTTTCTTTTTTTGCTACTATAGAATCGTGTTTTTGTTATTAAAGCCCTATACTAAAAAGTGGAATAGAAGTCGAATAATTTGAGCACGTTTTTACAAAAGTATCAGATACATGAAATTTTTTGAAATTTTAAATAGTCCCTTTCTTTGAAGGAATCTGTTATAACAAATTCTCCATATAACAAATAACTTCCACTGAACGTTCAGTTTCCTTTATAAGCTATTTCCAATGTCATTAAAAAAAGTTACTTTCGACTATGATAAAGTTTCTGCTTAAGTATCTATACTGTGTTCAGTAATGATGTACTTACATTTAATTTTATAATTTCTGTGTTAAAATGCATATATCATTATCTTACAGTGTACATAAATCAGTTACATATATTTCTTCCAAACTAACGTGTTCTTCTGTGGACCGGCATAGTGTTAAGTGCGTTATGAAATACGCCACTCAAAATGACTGTTTTCTGAAACTGAAAGTAGATAACGTGTAAATTAAAACATGGTAATCTCAAATCCTACCATATTGTAATGGAACCTGCTATAACGAATTATGCGTATAACAAATAATTTTCACTCTCCCTTCAGTTTCCTTTATAAGCTATTTACATGACCACGTTTAACATGAGCACGTTTTTACCAGAGAATCGGATAAACGGAACTTTTTGAAATTTCAAATCGTTGCTTGCTATGAAGGAATCCGTTATAACGAATCCTCCATATAACAAATAACTTTCACCCTACGTTCAGTTTGCTTAATAAAGTATCTCCAATGTCATTAAAAAATGGTTAATTTCGACTATGATAAAGTGTCTGTTTAAGTATCCATCGTGTGTTAAGTAAGGATGTACTTGCATTTAATTTTATAATGTTGCTGTTAAAATGCGTATACTATTACCTTATAGTGTACACAAATAAGTTATATATTTTCTTCCAAACAAAATTGCTCTTCTGGGACGCATTATAGTGTGAAATGTGTTGTGAACTAAGCCACAGATACTGCCTGTTTTCCTAAACTGAAAGTACTAGATAATGTGTAAATGAAAACATGGTAATCTCAAATTGTGCCGCATTATAATGGAACCTGTTATAACGAATTCTGTGTGTAACAAATAGTTTTCACTCTGGCTTCAGTTTACTTTATAAGCTATTTCCAATGTTATTAAGAAAATTACTTTCGACTATGATAAAGTGTCTGTTTAATTATTTATCCTTGGTTATGTAATGATGTTCTTATATTTCATTTTATAATTTCATTGTTAAAGTGCGTATATAAAAAAATTTTGTCTTCCTTTTAGAAACCTGTGAAAGCATTTACTGCTATTTGCTTATGATTTTTGTTTTAAAACTTTTCATTGCTATAATTTCTTTTAGCCTACTTATATATAAAGAATAAAACTGAAGCACTGTTATTTACCATAACAATTTTAAGATCTTATTAACACAAAATAATTCATTTTAAGTTGATCAAAGTGAATTTTCTTTGTGGACAAAACTCTTTTTGTAGGAGTGATGGATACAATTCATTTTAAAACACCCGAATATTTCTTCTGCAAGATCTATTTTTTCAAACAAATATTTCAACTTTCGAAAATATATAAAACTTTATTCATTCCGTGTCGTATCCGTGTAAAAATTATGTGTAAGAGAACGTTTTATCTGTTTGCCCGTATAATATTCAGTGTGTTCAAATGCCTGTCATCTCCCTCTAATAGTATTACTAAATTTCATGTTATGCAGTGTTCCAGTTAATAATTTAAATAAACAAGTAAAAACCTTATAGTGTACATAAATGAGTTATATATTTTTCTTCTAAATTAATTTCCTGTTCTGTCACGGAATAGTGTGAAATGCGTTATGATCTAAGTCACTCATATTGACTGCTTTCTGAAACGGAAAGTAGATAACGTGTAAATGAAAACATAGTAATCTCAAATCCTACCATATTATAATGGAACCAGTTATAACGAATTCTGCGTATAACACACAATTTTCACTCTCCCTTCAGTTTCCTTTACAAACGATTTCCAATGTCATTAAAAAAATTACTTTCGACTATGATAAAGTTTCTGTCTAAGTATTTACCCTCGGTTATGTAATGATGTACCTACATTTAATTTTCGTACTTAAAATGTGTGTTACAGTTTACATAACAGTGCATACTGTTACAGTGTACATAAATCAGTTATATATTTTTCTTCCAAACTAACGTGTTCTTCTGAGGTGCATCATATTGCTAAGTAAGTTATGAAATACGCTACTCAAACTGACTGCATTCATAAACTGAAAAGAAAGGACATAATGTGTAAATGAAAACATTGTTGCAATTTCAAATCGTGACATATTATAATGGAACCTGTTTTAACGAATCTGCGTATAAAAAATAATTTTACTCTCCCTTCAGTTTCCTTTATAAGCTTTTTCTATTGTTATTAAAAGAAATAATATTTGACTATGATAATATTTCTGTTTATGTATTTATCTTCGGTTAAATAATAATGTGTTAACATTTCATTTAATGATTTCACTGTTAAAATGCGTATATCATCAATGCGCCTTATATTCAATTAAGTAAGTTAAATATTTCCCTTCCAATCTAATTTATTTATGAACTACGCCACTCAAACTGACAGTTTTCCTAAACTGAAAGGTGATAACGTGTAAACAAAAATGTTGTTGTATATTTTACAGAGTTAAAATCAAAAGAATGTCACATGATTTAAAGCAGATGATAATTAAAAGCTGCGCTAATTTCAAAATGAATTCTCCAGAGCGTTTAGTTCAAAGACTGTTTAAATTCAAATTAGCTTCTACTATTTAAATAATTAGAATAGTTTCTCAGACAATAGAAAAGTATACTTCCGAAAACTAATTATTTAAAATTTAAAACGTAACAAATTGTATTCCTGTGTCAGATAAAATGTAACAAAAGTTTATATGTGTCAAAAATCGCGGTATGATTTGTCTCCCTTTAGAAATACTAACGAATTTTGCATTACATGTATTTGAAATAAACTTTTTGTTACACAAACTTACAAGATTTTATTATTATGTAAACTAAACAAACAAGTTTATTTTGATACAAGTTAAAGACATTTTTCACATTTTTTTTATATTCTTTAATAATAACTGATAATATTACAGATTTACACATAACGAGATATACTAATTAATGTAACGATTTATGCGTGTGTTTTACCAAAATTGATCATAAATCACACAAAAAGTATGAAGGGAGGAAGTGACATATTAATTAAAATTATAACTGAAAGCATTGTAGTACATAAATATCTACACACGATTTTCCTCTTTCAAATGTTTATATTTAACCTTACATTGCCGGCACGGAATAGTTTATAAATATTGAAAAAGATCCCGGTCACAAAGTAGCCATTTTGCTTCGTCAAATATATACGGATGCGTTGGATGTTATCCATTTTGTCGAATATCTAGATAAATACTTGACACGTTTTTCTAGAACTTTAAAAATATAAATAACATGTTTGACCTCATAATTTTCAGTGAAGGTTTAGTAAAGAGGCCAGTTAGGGACCAACAACAAATTGCATAAAAACTAATATTTGCGATCACACTGTAGGATAAAATGGTTGAAATAATCGAATGCTGGCATGTTGGTACTGAACACAGCATTTGTGTTCATGTCTGCAAGAAGATCACGGATATACATGAATATAGAGGTTTTTAAAAATATATTTTTTTATATTTTTTTTATTCAGGTTTTTGAATTACATTTGGCGCCACTTTCTGGAAATTTGACGAAGTGCAGTATAAACAACATGCACCAATTTGAATATGAATGTGTTAAATATTTGACGAAATATGACCATTTGAATTAAATAATTTTAACTGGGAATGCGCTAACGATAGTAGATGATAAACGAGAGTTCTGCATCAGCGGTGGGTGCGGTGGTGACCTTCTGTGCTCTGTGAAGGTCACCGGAAGTGGCAGGTGTTGACACCGGAAGGGACAGGTGGAGATAACAGGCATGTTGAGACAGGAAGTGAACAGGAAGTGTAGACAGGAAGTTTAACCGGAAATGTGACAGGATGTGAATGCGATAAGGGAGAGAGGGGGGAGGGCTTATTTTTGTGGGGGGCTTAATTTTTTTTTTGTTGGTTTTAATCCTTCTAGTCGAGTGGAGTTGAGTTGTAGGAATCCTGCTATAAGAATGAATTTAGTTTGAAAGTAACATTAGCAAAATGTTCGATTTTTTTTTTTTTTTTTTTTTTTTCTCACTTGAAATAAAAATTTTATTTGCTAACTAACACCTAATATAAAAATGGAAATCTTTCTGACTTTGTTTTACTTTATAAAAGTTTAACGTGAAATTTATTTTTAGACTGGAAACGCGACAGGAAATAAGATCGGAAACGGGATTAGACATGCTTTTTCCAAAAAGGGTTTTCAGGAAGCAGTAAACATGTTTTGGGAACATGTTTGGGAGCTTGTTGGAACAGGAAAGTAGTTTAAAAGACCGGAAGTAATTAAGATGAGAGAGATAAAGAAGGTGCATGATTAGACATATATAGATTTTGTTCTTTGTAGAGGGTGAAATTTTGTTTTATTTTTTATTTAAAGTGTTTTCATTTTTTTTTTAATTTAATTTATTTAAAGCGTTTCAAATTATGTTTTTTTTTTTTTTGTAGTGTTTTACGTATTATTTTAATTTTTAGTGACATTAGAACCTGCAATTTCTGTATCACACATGTCTTATCTTAGGTCACCAAAGATGTGTGTGTGTTGTTATCTCTTTAAATGCGAGAGATGGTTACTTCAGACCTGCGTTGAGATATCTTTATCATAGTTTTAATGAACTGCAGGAAATTGTCTTTAGCTATTGAGTAATTCGCGAGTTTTGGTTTAATATGAATGCTATTACATCTGTTTGTTTAATTTACAAGCACATTTCTCTTACAACACTCTGTCAACAGATCACTTCAATATTCGAAATAATAATTTAGAGGGAAAATTTTTACTTTCTATACGAAATTTTATTTATAGAGATTGACGAAGATAGTATGCCTAATTCTTTCTTGTACATTTCTTGTACAACATTATATTCGAAATAGAGTTTTGTTACCAAAAATAACGTGTTTATACATTTTAAAAACGAAAGCAAAGTGATTTTCAAAAATGTAAATATAAGCTATACACCCACGCATTTTTGTTATTGAATTAAATTACAAGGTTTAATATTGTATTCAGCGTAATATTTTCTTATAAAAGCCGTTTCACAAACTTGTATACTAAAAGTAATGTGTCATTTTTAGGGGAAAAAATTAATTCAAGTCATTGAGACTAATCCTTTATGGGGGAAAAATTTGTCATACTTCTTTGTGTTACATTACATCTTCCGTTTTTTAAGTTTACAAATTTGTGGACTAACTTAAATAATCGTTTTTAGGATACTTAAACAATATATATATATACTTTTTAATTATATAATTTTTTGAATTGACTTGTAATATAGCTTTTTTTTTCTTAAAAGGGTACTGTAGAATAACTTATGTCACAAATACTACATCCTTCTTTAGTTAAATATGTTTCACTTAAGACATGACAAAGTGTCTTAGAAACATTTCACTTTGGAGTTAAGTGATTAAAGAAGAAAAATATTATTTATATAAACACAACACATAAGACCAGTGACTGAGAGGTTCTGGTTTTAAAGCTACTAGACGTTTGGGTTTAAACTTCTCTCGCGCTCGTCGACCTAACCGTTCGGAGTTTTCTTCGAACCTTGTCAATACGAGTTAGGAGCCCTTAGAATGACCCCTAGAGTGACCTATATCCCAAGCGTAGATAATCGGTTTTAACAAATAACCAACCATCCACAACACATAAGACATTTTAGATCATTACATAAGACATTTTAGATCATTACATAAGACATTTTAGATTATTACATTTAGTTAAGAAGTGATTTGACGTGCAAAATATTATTTATAAAATCATACAATAAGAGAATTTTAAAGATTTTTTCCTTTTAAATGAACAATTTTTAGTGACTATTTAACTTATTAAAGAGAGCGGGTATTTTGTTTAGAGTTATACGATTAAAATAAATTTTCAATAGATTTGACTTTATACAACCAACATTTTTAAAAAAGGGAATGGAATCTAGTTTTTATAAATTAACGTTTTTCAATTTTACAAATACTTCACACCCCGTCTTTTTTCCCCCTCTTTTAGTAGACTTTACATACATAAGACATAAAAAGCGTTTTAGAATACATCATTTAGAAATTAAGTGGTTTGATAAATAAAATATTATTTATAAAAGCAATAGATACGAGAGTAATAAGGATTTTTACTTACATATGTACGAACTTCTGATATGTAAGACTTTCTAAATCATTGTGCAAGAATTAAGTGGTTATTGAACTTATAACATTACATGATGAAATAATCACGTGACGTATTTTTAAACCAATAAAATGTCAGTATTTTCAAACAAATAAAAAGTTAGTATTTTTACACGAGCGCCCTCTATCATTATATAAATTTCAATGAAACGAGTTCATAACATTCTACTGTGACCTGATATCGTTGTAATAGGTTGTATTTTTCATTTAAGTTATTGTGGAACGAGTTATGAATTCTTATGTTGGTGATGTAACCAACTTGGAGTGTCAACACTCATCACCAGAGTTAAATAATCAAGAGATGGATTCTACACTTTTATCCAAAGAAGGACTCGTTTCGAATTATGAAGTGAAACTCACCTCATCAGGACTAAAGAAACAGAAGTTACCTCATGTGCGTAAGATGTGTAACACAGCATTTCCTCGAAAAGTTAACTTAGTGTTTCATATGAAAAGTCATCTAAAGGAAAAATCTTTTTGCTGTGAGGTGTGTGCTGAAGTTTTTTCACAAAAGAGTGATTTACGTAAGCATCAAAAGATTCACAAATTGCCCAAACAATACAAGTGTAGTGATTGCAACGAGATATTTTCAAGAATGTCTGACTTATTAATACACAAGAAGACCCATAAGATTCGTAAACAATATTCATGTGCAAAGTGTTGTGAAATATTTAAGTGTGAATCGGATTTTTTACAACATTGTGATACTTTTCATAAAGTTTTACCTAATATTGCGAAATCACCCTGTTTAAAAGATTTGTTATTTGAACTTATAGTGAAGCTTATAGATTAGTTCGAACTTATAGTGAATTAAAAGACAAAATGATATGCAAAATATATGAACTAGAATTAACAGACCAAAACATACATGTACATGCTGAGAATGCCTTTTTAAAGTTGTACAACGGCTTTGAAGATTTCACAGAACGAGTGTTTAATTGGACATTACGAAAAATTTTGAAATTAGAATTGATTACAGCTCAATATGACAGGCTTATTTGATTTGTATTATTTTAAATGATTAATAAATAGTTTGATTGCGAAAAAAAGTGTTTTCTTTAGCATACACTGTGTGACTTTTAAACTAATGTTGTGTATTTTGAATGTGTCAGACAAAACAGGAGTGTTTTGACATTTTAAAAAAAAAGATTTTACATAATATAAAAGTTTTACAATAAAAATTGACTTACCTAAAGTTTTTTCAAGATAGTCACGATATCCTTTCCATTACAATTATTTTAAGGAAATAGAATTTAATTTTGTTGTGAATAACACATTGTTGTTAACATCACGTGGTTTGTCTTATCATAACTATGAGATCCTAAGATCACTTCCTATTAACATGATAACGAAGAGTAAAAAAATGACTAATGCAAGCCGATTTTCCTGCCTAAACTTGTTATCAGCTTGCATGAGTGACTCATCTTTACATGTGTGGATTTGTATGTAGAAAAAATGATTGCTATGTTTAACCCGTGTAGACGATTTTTATCCGGAAGCTGTTTGAACTACCAAATTTCAGATATCACACATTTTACTAGAATATTTAAATATTTTAATGTCTTTTCGCCCGCAAATTGGAAACTTAGGATTATCACCTTTACATCGAGACATGGAAGGTAGAAAAATAATAACTTTACACTTAGACAATATTTTAATTTAAGAAGAATTAGACTTAACACATTGTTAGAGTTTCTTTGAAAAATATCTAGTTGGTTGTAAATTTTAGAAAATTCGACCTAACGAAATTAACACACTTAAAAATATCTAGTTGGTTATACATTTTATAAAATAAGCAACAAATAAACATTTCGATACATTGACAAAAGAAAATAATTAAGTTTAAGTAAACTTTACACTTAGACAATATTTCAAACTAAGAAAAATAATAACTTTACACTTATATAATATTTTCAACTAAGGAAAATTAATAACTTTAAAAATCAGACTTAACACATTGTTAAAGTTTTTTTAAAACAACACAACATTTTCAAAGCAGTGGAAATAGTATACCTGAAAAAAATTCAACTTAGTGGAATTTAATAGTGAAATTTTTTAACCTCACTCATTTAAAAAATAAAACTTTGTAAATTTTTTCCATTTTTAAAATAAAACTTATTTAAAAAATAAATAAGCAACTATTAAACATTTTGAATGTCTTAGACAAAGTGTGAATAAATTTGTTGAAATTATATAAAACATGAAAAATTTCATTACTTTTAAAAGAAATTTTATTTTTGGTGAAATAAACTCGAGGTATTTATTATATGTTACTTAAACTACATGAGAATTGATTGAAAATGTGTTACTTTTAATCACTCACAAGATAAGACATGATGTTACAATATACACATAGGAATGACATAGGAATTTCAGATGGGTTTTTCTCCCACACATGACGTCACTGATAACATATTTACTGATCAAGTCATAAAATCATAGTTTAGGGTAGGTTTTTAAGCACGAAGTTTAGTTGAGATTTAAGATATTTGAGAAATATAAACTACAACTTTGGCTACTTTTTGAAATTTCCCCCTACATAAGAAAAAGAACATAGAAAAATAAAATGAAAAGTCGTATTTGAATGGAATCAAATTATTATCCTTTCACTTAACAGCTGAATGCGTCGGTAATTACATCACAAAGGCACTGATAACAACTGATTGAATATATTGTGTTTCTTTTTTAAGGTTAAATTGATTTAATATTCAAGTTATTTCTTAATGATACACTTAAAAACAATAAACTTAATTAGCATTCAAAAAGCAAACGATCACATTATTGTGTAAAACAATGAAATGTTTTAAAAGTCACGAGTTAAAATTTGAAATGACTTAGAGTTTAAGTAGAATTTAGATGTAAACATTTTAAAATGAAATAATAGTTTTTTGTATCGCCCTCTATCGGTGGGTAATAGAATTAAGAGATAATTAAAAGTTTTAACTTGAATTCGAGCCCACAACAAAAATTATTTTTCGGTTTTATAATTTAGGGTAGGTTTAACTGAGCAAGCCATGATATTTCAGTATTTATAGACGATTTAAGATATTCGATAAAGGAAATCATCTGAATTTTTAATTTAATTGAAGGGTTTACTGCTTAAAGTACTACAAAATGAGTACAACACGATGCATAGTTTTTTAATTAATTATATTTTTCGAAAGGTTAAATTGACTTATTGATAAACTTAGGATTTATGTTTAAAGTGAATAAATTTGACATGTTAGGTTCACTTAATAACAGAGGGTTGAATAAGTTATTTTTAATAAAAATAAAGTTTACTAAAAGTTTTTAAAGTTAAAAAAATATAGTTTTAAAAAATTTAAAGTTTACAAAAAGTTTAAAAATCTTTAAGTAAATCAAAATTAACTTTTTAATTTTAACTATTGAGAGACTATAATCTAACTGTTTATCCCTGTAACCAACTGGTGCATATCAACTATATACTCTGTATCTGCATATGCGCAGAAAAACATAGACATTTAATCTAACTTGAGTTCGACTTTAAATTATTTGCCAACTTTTAAGTTTAATTACTATACACAACTCTATTACCTTTCCCACAAAACACCTTTCAGAAACAAAACAGAAATTAACACTTACCGAAAAACACGTCCACTTTGGGTGTTAGTCTTCACTCAACTAACGTTTCTCCCTTATCTTTGCTAGGGGGCGCTGCAATCGCCGCTAGAGGCGTTAGTAGTCTTCAGGTGTGTGATAAGAATAAACTTTAAATCCAACTTACACTCGCTCAGTCATTCTTGCTTCTCTCTACCTTGCTAACAACCGTTTGCTGCTGGCTCATTGTTTGGTTGTTTAAACTTGTTGAATGACGTCATCATGTGTTTGTCTAAACTTGTCCAGTCTTGTTTTGATGCAGTACGTCTATTTAGATGAGTCATCACTCGCTTATCTTGGTTGACTTGTCCAAACTTGTTTTTGTGTGGCACGTCTATTTGGGTGAGTCATCGTTCGCTTATCTTGCTTTACTTGTTTGAACTTGTCTAGTATCCACCACCTCATGTCTTTTGTCATAGCTTGAATATACTTTACACCAATCACTTAAATATAAAAGTCTTGTCACAACTTACTTAAACTTTGATAAAAATATTAATTATTTATAAATTTCATCAAATTCTTATTTTTCTGATACATTTACTATGTAATTTTCGTTCAAAAATATGGTATAGCCCGATTTTAAATCGAAGTCTAAGATAAATTCCCCAAATTTGTAACATTTTAACACTAATAATAAATATTGTAAGCACCCAGTACATACAAGTTTTGTAAAAATAATATTACTTATAGCTAACTCGTTATGTCCCATGATACAAAACTTCAATATAACTAAAATCAGTGTTAAACGAAAATATAATCACGTGTCTTTATATATTATTTTGAAATGCAAAGCATTATATCTAAACGAATGATATAAGGAGTAGTTAGAATAGTTCTTATATTTTTGTTAGTAAAAAATTTATACACATTATCTTACAAGGTTGCAATATTCAACACACGGTTCACCATATTTAAAAACGATTCACCATGATTTAAAAACTTAGTAACATATTTTAAATTTATAAATTTAAATTAAAACATATTTTTATAAATAAACAATTATAAATACTTAAGTATTTTTAATTTAAATTTATAAATTTAAAATATGTTACTAAGTTTTTAAATCATGGTGAATCGTTTTTAAATATGGTGAACCGTGTGTTGAATATTGCAACCTTGTAAGATAATGTGTATAAATTTTTTACTAACAAAAATATAAGAACTATTCTAACTACTCCTTATATCATTCGTTTAGATATAATGCTTTGCATTTCAAAATAATATATAAAGACACGTGATTATATTTTCGTTTAACACTGATTTTAGTTATATTGAAGTTTTGTATCATGGGACATAACGAGTTAGCTATAAGTAATATTATTTTTACAAAACTTGTATGTACTGGGTGCTTACAATATTTATTATTAGTGTTAAGATGTTACAAATTTGGGGAATTTATCTTAGACTTCGATTTAAAATCGGGCTTTACCATATTTTTGAACGAAAATTACATAGTAAATGTATCAGAAAAATAAGAATTTGATGAAATTTATAAATAATTAATATTTTTATCAAAGTTTAAGTAAGTTGTGACAAGACTTTTATATTTAAGTGATTGGTGTAAAGTATATTCAAGCTATGACAAAAGACATGAGGTGGTGGATACTAGACAAGTTCAAACAAGTAAAGCAAGATAAGCGAACGATGACTCACCCAAATAGACGTGCCACACAAAAACAAGTTTGGACAAGTCAACCAAGATAAGCGAGTGATGACTCATCTAAATAGACGTACTGCATCAAAACAAGACTGGACAAGTTTAGACAAACACATGATGACGTCATTCAACAAGTTTAAACAACCAAACAATGAGCCAGCAGCAAACGGTTGTTAGCAAGGTAGAGAGAAGCAAGAATGACTGAGCGAGTGTAAGTTGGATTTAAAGTTTATTCTTATCACACACCTGAAGACTACTAACGCCTCTAGCGGCGATTACAGCGCCCCCTAGCAAAGATAAGGGAGAAACGTTAGTTGAGTGAAGACTAACACCCAAAGTGGACGTGTTTTTCGGTAAGTGTTAATTTCTGTTTTGTTTCTGAAAGGTGTTTTGTGGGAAAGGTAATAGAGTTGTGTATAGTAATTAAACTTAAAAGTTGGCAAATAATTTAAAGTCGAACTCAAGTTAGATTAAATGTCTATGTTTTTCTGCGCATATGCAGATACAGAGTATATAGTTGATATGCACCAGTTGGTTACAAGGATAAACAGTTAGATTATAGTCTCTCAATAGTTAAAATTAAAAAGTTAATTTTGATTTACTTAAAGATTTTTAAACTTTTTGTAAACTTTAAATTTTTTAAAACTATATTTTTTTAACTTTAAAAACTTTTAGTAAACTTTATTTTTATTAAAAATAACTTATTCAACCCTCTGTTATTAAGTGAACCTAACATGTCAAATTTATTCACTTTAAACATAAATCCTAAGTTTATCAATAAGTCAATTTAACCTTTCGAAAAATATAATTAATTAAAAAACTATGCATCGTGTTGTACTCATTTTGTAGTACTTTAAGCAGTAAACCCTTCAATTAAATTAAAAATTCAGATGATTTCCTTTATCGAATATCTTAAATCGTCTATAAATACTGAAATATCATGGCTTGCTCAGTTAAACCTACCCTAAATTATAAAACCGAAAAATAATTTTTGTTGTGGGCTCGAATTCAAGTTAAAACTTTTAATTATCTCTTAATTCTATTACCCACCGATAGAGGGCGATACAAAAAACTATTATTTCATTTTAAAATGTTTACATCTAAATTCTACTTAAACTCTAAGTCATTTCAAATTTTAACTCGTGACTTTTAAAACATTTCATTGTTTTACACAATAATGTGATCGTTTGCTTTTTGAATGCTAATTAAGTTTATTGTTTTTAAGTGTATCATTAAGAAATAACTTGAATATTAAATCAATTTAACCTTAAAAAAGAAACACAATATATTCAATCAGTTGTTATCAGTGCCTTTGTGATGTAATTACCGACGCATTCAGCTGTTAAGTGAAAGGATAATAATTTGATTCCATTCAAATACGACTTTTCATTTTATTTTTCTATGTTCTTTTTCTTATGTAGGGGGAAATTTCAAAAAGTAGCCAAAGTTGTAGTTTATATTTCTCAAATATCTTAAATCTCAACTAAACTTCGTGCTTAAAAACCTACCCTAAACTATGATTTTATGACTTGATCAGTAAATATGTTATCAGTGACGTCATGTGTGGGAGAAAAACCCATCTGAAATTCCTATGTCATTCCTATGTGTATATTGTAACATCATGTCTTATCTTGTGAGTGATTAAAAGTAACACATTTTCAATCAATTCTCATGTAGTTTAAGTAACATATAATAAATACCTCGAGTTTATTTCACCAAAAATAAAATTTCTTTTAAAAGTAATGAAATTTTTCATGTTTTATATAATTTCAACAAATTTATTCACACTTTGTCTAAGACATTCAAAATGTTTAATAGTTGCTTATTTATTTTTTAAATAAGTTTTATTTTAAAAATGGAAAAAATTTACAAAGTTTTATTTTTTAAATGAGTGAGGTTAAAAAATTTCACTATTAAATTCCACTAAGTTGAATTTTTTTCAGGTATACTATTTCCACTGCTTTGAAAATGTTGTGTTGTTTTAAAAAAACTTTAACAATGTGTTAAGTCTGATTTTTAAAGTTATTAATTTTCCTTAGTTGAAAATATTATATAAGTGTAAAGTTATTATTTTTCTTAGTTTGAAATATTGTCTAAGTGTAAAGTTTACTTAAACTTAATTATTTTCTTTTGTCAATGTATCGAAATGTTTATTTGTTGCTTATTTTATAAAATGTATAACCAACTAGATATTTTTAAGTGTGTTAATTTCGTTAGGTCGAATTTTCTAAAATTTACAACCAACTAGATATTTTTCAAAGAAACTCTAACAATGTGTTAAGTCTAATTCTTCTTAAATTAAAATATTGTCTAAGTGTAAAGTTATTATTTTTCTACCTTCCATGTCTCGATGTAAAGGTGATAATCCTAAGTTTCCAATTTGCGGGCGAAAAGACATTAAAATATTTAAATATTCTAGTAAAATGTGTGATATCTGAAATTTGGTAGTTCAAACAGCTTCCGGATAAAAATCGTCTACACGGGTTAAACATAGCAATCATTTTTTCAACATACAAATCCACACATGTAAAGATGAGTCACTCATGCAAGCTGATAACAAGTTTAGGCAGGAAAATCGGCTTGCATTAGTCATTTTTTTACTCTTCGTTATCATGTTAATAGGAAGTGATCTTAGGATCTCATAGTTATGATAAGACAAACCACGTGATGTTAACAACAATGTGTTATTCACAACAAAATTAAATTCTATTTCCTTAAAATAATTGTAATGGAAAGGATATCGTGACTATCTTGAAAAAACTTTAGGTAAGTCAATTTTTATTGTAAAACTTTTATATTATGTAAAATCTTTTTTTTTTAAATGTCAAAACACTCCTGTTTTGTCTGACACATTCAAAATACACAACATTAGTTTAAAAGTCACACAGTGTATGCTAAAGAAAACACTTTTTTTCGCAATCAAACTATTTATTAATCATTTAAAATAATACAAATCAAATAAGCCTGTCATATTGAGCTGTAATCAATTCTAATTTCAAAATTTTTCGTAATGTCCAATTAAACACTCGTTCTGTGAAATCTTCAAAGCCGTTGTACAACTTTAAAAAGGCATTCTCAGCATGTACATGTATGTTTTGGTCTGTTAATTCTAGTTCATATATTTTGCATATCATTTTGTCTTTTAATTCACTATAAGTTCGAACTAATCTATAAGCTTCACTATAAGTTCAAATAACAAATCTTTTAAACAGGGTGATTTCGCAATATTAGGTAAAACTTTATGAAAAGTATCACAATGTTGTAAAAAATCCGATTCACACTTAAATATTTCACAACACTTTGCACATGAATATTGTTTACGAATCTTATGGGTCTTCTTGTGTATTAATAAGTCAGACATTCTTGAAAATATCTCGTTGCAATCACTACATTTGTATTGTTTGGGCAATTTGTGAATCTTTTGATGCTTACGTAAATCACTCTTTTGTGAAAAAACTTCAGCACACACCTCACAGCAAAAAGATTTTTCCTTTAGATGACTTTTCATATGAAACACTAAGTTAACTTTTCGAGGAAATGCTGTGTTACACATCTTACGCACATGAGGTAACTTCTGTTTCTTTAGTCCTGATGAGGTGAGTTTCACTTCATAATTCGAAACGAGTCCTTCTTTGGATAAAAGTGTAGAATCCATCTCTTGATTATTTAACTCTGGTGATGAGTGTTGACACTCCAAGTTGGTTACATCACCAACATAAGAATTCATAACTCGTTCCACAATAACTTAAATGAAAAATACAACCTATTACAACGATATCAGGTCACAGTAGAATGTTATGAACTCGTTTCATTGAAATTTATATAATGATAGAGGGCGCTCGTGTAAAAATACTAACTTTTTATTTGTTTGAAAATACTGACATTTTATTGGTTTAAAAATACGTCACGTGATTATTTCATCATGTAATGTTATAAGTTCAATAACCACTTAATTCTTGCACAATGATTTAGAAAGTCTTACATATCAGAAGTTCGTACATATGTAAGTAAAAATCCTTATTACTCTCGTATCTATTGCTTTTATAAATAATATTTTATTTATCAAACCACTTAATTTCTAAATGATGTATTCTAAAACGCTTTTTATGTCTTATGTATGTAAAGTCTACTAAAAGAGGGGGAAAAAAGACGGGGTGTGAAGTATTTGTAAAATTGAAAAACGTTAATTTATAAAAACTAGATTCCATTCCCTTTTTTAAAAATGTTGGTTGTATAAAGTCAAATCTATTGAAAATTTATTTTAATCGTATAACTCTAAACAAAATACCCGCTCTCTTTAATAAGTTAAATAGTCACTAAAAATTGTTCATTTAAAAGGAAAAAATCTTTAAAATTCTCTTATTGTATGATTTTATAAATAATATTTTGCACGTCAAATCACTTCTTAACTAAATGTAATAATCTAAAATGTCTTATGTAATGATCTAAAATGTCTTATGTAATGATCTAAAATGTCTTATGTGTTGTGGATGGTTGGTTATTTGTTAAAACCGATTATCTACGCTTGGGATATAGGTCACTCTAGGGGTCATTCTAAGGGCTCCTAACTCGTATTGACAAGGTTCGAAGAAAACTCCGAACGGTTAGGTCGACGAGCGCGAGAGAAGTTTAAACCCCAACGTCTAGTAGCTTTAAAACCAGAACCTCTCAGTCACTGGTCTTATGTGTTGTGTTTATATAAATAATATTTTTCTTCTTTAATCACTTAACTCCAAAGTGAAATGTTTCTAAGACACTTTGTCATGTCTTAAGTGAAACATATTTAACTAAAGAAGGATGTAGTATTTGTGACATAAGTTATTCTACAGTACCCTTTTAAGAAAAAAAAAGCTATATTACAAGTCAATTCAAAAAATTATATAATTAAAAAGTATATATATATATTGTTTAAGTATCCTAAAAACGATTATTTAAGTTAGTCCACAAATTTGTAAACTTAAAAAACGGAAGATGTAATGTAACACAAAGAAGTATGACAAATTTTTCCCCCATAAAGGATTAGTCTCAATGACTTGAATTAATTTTTTCCCCTAAAAATGACACATTACTTTTAGTATACAAGTTTGTGAAACGGCTTTTATAAGAAAATATTACGCTGAATACAATATTAAACCTTGTAATTTAATTCAATAACAAAAATGCGTGGGTGTATAGCTTATATTTACATTTTTGAAAATCACTTTGCTTTCGTTTTTAAAATGTATAAACACGTTATTTTTGGTAACAAAACTCTATTTCGAATATAATGTTGTACAAGAAATGTACAAGAAAGAATTAGGCATACTATCTTCGTCAATCTCTATAAATAAAATTTCGTATAGAAAGTAAAAATTTTCCCTCTAAATTATTATTTCGAATATTGAAGTGATCTGTTGACAGAGTGTTGTAAGAGAAATGTGCTTGTAAATTAAACAAACAGATGTAATAGCATTCATATTAAACCAAAACTCGCGAATTACTCAATAGCTAAAGACAATTTCCTGCAGTTCATTAAAACTATGATAAAGATATCTCAACGCAGGTCTGAAGTAACCATCTCTCGCATTTAAAGAGATAACAACACACACACATCTTTGGTGACCTAAGATAAGACATGTGTGATACAGAAATTGCAGGTTCTAATGTCACTAAAAATTAAAATAATACGTAAAACACTACAAAAAAAAAAAATAATAATTTGAAACGCTTTAAATAAATTAAATTTAAAAAAAAATGAAAACACTTTAAATAAAAAATAAAACAAAATTTCACCCTCTACAAAGAACAAAATCTATATGTCTAATCATGCACCTTCTTTATCTCTCTCATCTTAATTACTTCCGGTCTTTTAAACTACTTTCCTGTTCCAACAAGCTCCCAAACATGTTCCCAAAACATGTTTACTGCTTCCTGAAAACCCTTTTTGGAAAAAGCATGTCTAATCCCGTTTCCGATCTTATTTCCTGTCGCGTTTCCAGTCTAAAAATAAATTTCACGTTAAACTTTTATAAAGTAAAACAAAGTCAGAAAGATTTCCATTTTTATATTAGGTGTTAGTTAGCAAATAAAATTTTTATTTCAAGTGAGAAAAAAAAAAAAAAAAAAAAAAAATCGAACATTTTGCTAATGTTACTTTCAAACTAAATTCATTCTTATAGCAGGATTCCTACAACTCAACTCCACTCGACTAGAAGGATTAAAACCAACAAAAAAAAATTAAGCCCCCCACAAAAATAAGCCCTCCCCCCTCTCTCCCTTATCGCATTCACATCCTGTCACATTTCCGGTTAAACTTCCTGTCTACACTTCCTGTTCACTTCCTGTCTCAACATGCCTGTTATCCCCACCTGTCCCTTCCGGTGTCAACACCTGCCACTTCCGGTGACCTTCACAGAGCACAGAAGGTCACCACCGCACCCACCGCTGATGCAGAACTCTCGTTTATCATCTACTAACGATAATAAATTTGTTTTCCAGAATTTAGTGATCATTTCTACAGAACAACTCAACTAATATAGAAAGTACAGTCAAATATCGAAAAAAATTCAAAAGATATCGGTGATATAGCGAGCGGAATTTTATTTTCTTTCTAAAAGTAAATAGGTGATAAGGATAGATGTTAATTCCACAAATTGACATTTTCTTATTTTTTAGGTGCGTTTGTAATTATATAAATGCGTAGCCCCTATAGTCGCCGTCTGATATTTTCGTCCGTCTGTCCGCATATAACAGTACAAAAACCACCCAGACGAATGGTTTGAAATTCAATATATATAATCGTTGCAGAATTTTGTCGCGCCATTTCAAATTTTATAAAAATCGAATAAAAATTTTAAAAAATGTTAATAAAAATATTTATTATAGTAATTTGATTTTCTGGAAAATCGGTACTTCCTTGTTATAGAAGTTTCCAAGGATTAATCGTCAAGCGACAGAGATGTATCGCCAAGTTATCTGACATGTATGATGTTATAGTCATATATGACGTATATTATATTTTATAACCTCTATGACCAAGTTATAGTCATATTCTTCATTCTATTAAATCCTATCCTACGTAATTAATTCAATGGTATACCCATGACTGAAAGTGATTCTAGGTTGCAATGGTGATTACGTCCTATTTAAGATGGAGTCATGCTATTTCCATATTACTGAATTTAAAAACCAAATTTGTATACTAAAATTGTTTAATTATAGCAATACTAATCTGCCGTCAGTTTTTTGGATAGATGTTTCCGGAGAAACAGATATTAATGGAAAATGAGTCTAAATATGTCATTTCTAGTTCTGAAATTTTCAAAACTAGGCATAATTTTCCCATTGGAATTTTCAGTAAATGTAAACAAAAGATAAAATGTTGCCAACTTAAAATGTACTTATTTTATTACGGAAATTAATCATATCATAATAACAGACGATATAAATAATTTCACTGAAATAATAACAGTAAGAACACACATCATTTGTGACATTTGACGTACAATTTCCAACTTGTTTTTATTGTTATTTATTAACGTTTTAATTCTCCTTGGAAGACACACCAGATCGAGCTTTTTCCAACATATAAAGAATTATAAATATCGGAGCTCCTTTTAAAAATCTAATCTTGGACATACGTTAAATTCTGTATACCACAGTTTCCTCCTTAGAATATGCTGGTAAGATTGTAATTAAATGCTTATCATTTCGCAGACATCCTAAAAGATTCAAAATTACTGAGGCAGAAGCTGTTCAAGAGAACAGGAAATGCCCGATTTAACGATTCATCGGGAGTTGCCTGGTAGCTCCTTGAGTGACATTGTTAGGATGCTCTGAGGAGGATTAAAGAAAGTTTCTAAAAGAGTGGCAAATGCCTATATTTTAACACACCTACGCACACAAATTAATAAATAAATAAGCCATATAGTATACATTTCTATTATTTTTTGGTTTTGTATGTATTACTTTAAAAATAAAAATATATAGAAAAATCTATATAACACGAACGTCAAATTCACCTAAAAATATTTTATAAAGCACAATGTAAACACTTTGATAAGTTACGTTACTATCGAGGTGCAATAAATTAAAACACAGTTTTAAAACATTAAAACTATAAGATGTCAAAATACATGAGCTTTCGGCTAAAAATTAGCCTTCCTCAGATGTACAACCAGCAGTGGAGAAGACGCAGCTCCGAAATGGCGCGCTTTGGACAGGCTGGGAATGGGTGAAACCAAACAGCTATGAAATGAAGGGAGTGACGGAAGTCCGGATGATTCCATTACAAGCTGGGGGTGGGGTCAGGAGAAACCGAAAACCCCAGTGATACCCAGTATATTGTACCATAAACGAGGGATCTGATAAGATAATACATCATTACATGCATTATCACCTCTTTTCAAAATCTCTAGGGACTCTCTGATTATGCAACTATTATACTGTGAACCTCGTGAAATTATTTTAGCTTTACTGAAAAACACATCAATATCTCTGGTCTAATTTAATCAGGATAAAACAGTGGATAATCTACCTTTTTTTTTTTTTTTTTTTTTTTTTTTTTTTTCATCTGAGGAAGGCTAATGTTTAGCCGAAAGCTCATGGATTTTGACATCTTATAGTTGTAATGTTTTAAAACTGTGTTTTGATTTATTGCACCTCGATAGTAACGTAACTTATCAATGTGTTTACATTGTGTTTTATAAAATGTATTACTTTATTGGTGAAAATATTATCATTTAAAAATATATTAGTTAATACTTTTTAGAAATAAATATCCTCAAAAAGAAACAAGTAATAAGTAATTAAGTAATAAGTTCTTATATGAATTAACTCTCTCTAGATATATTTTATCATGCACAATCAATCACACGAAAGAAATGGATGACATCTTATGAACAGATATTTCTGATATCCGTTTCTTTTCCAAATTTTAGCGTGGGTACTCCAGAACACTAGACACGTGCCCTGTTCAATATGCTACCAGGTTATGGTCTAAGAATCCTTTGTAGGATATTCATAAATTATTTTGTCTCCTCGTGAAAGTCAGTTGTTTAAAAAGATGCTAATTTTGTTAGCTTTATCTAGCAGGAATTCTGAAACTTTTATTCGAAATGAAATGTAAAATCATTTGATATTTATTCCATATAAGTTTGATTTCGTAATTGTAAAAAAAGTGTATAGTAAGTAATTATAGAATCATAAATACCATTGTATTTTTAAATCATTGTATTTTGAAATATTTAAAAAAATAAAATGGATATTTCTGACCTACATCCGTATTTGGCAAAATACGAAAAAATAGAAAATATTAATAAAATTCTCACCTGTAAATAAATAAATAAATAAATATATATATATATTATCATAATAATTAAAATTAATTTATTGTTAGGTCTCCTTATTGAGATTTCTTAAGATTCCGTGAAAACATTTTTTTTTTCATAGAAAATTCATTGTGTAAAATTCTTCGTTTCATTTAGTACCGTAAATATTTTTGAGAATTTCTTGAAATATAATTTAATTTCAGTTAATATTTCATATAATTGAAAACACCTAAACGTATGGACATTTTGATAGAAAATATCATATTTTTAAGTTTCTCAAAAACTGTGATGTATGGTGTATGATGTATGGTGTACGATGATGTATGATGTATTCCCAAATCCTCCCTCAAGGGACATTCTTCGTATCACTTAGTATCGAAAATATTTTTGAGAATTTCTTGAAACATAATTTAATTTTACTTAATATTTCATATAAATGAAAACGCCTAAAAGTATCGCCATTTTGATTTAAAATATCAGCTTTTTTTATGATTGTCAACGAACTATGATGGATAATTCAAAACAAGGGACATTCTCTAAAAGTAATATTATTTTTATTATTATTGATATTTTTAAGATACCTTGGTAATCAATATTTTAATATTTCTGATTTCTGTTGTGCCAAGAAGCATTTTCTCTTAGTTATCTTCGGCTATAATCAGAGCGAAAATAGAATCAGCAAACCGTTTTTTCTCGGTACCTGAATGACAGATTTTCTTCTTTGAATAATTTTCTATACCTTCGGAGAAGCATACATACACATTCTGAAAAGCATGCATACACATTTTGACAAGCACACATACACATTCTGACAGTCATACATATACATTATTTAGCTGACTAAAGTGATTAGACCGGACCAAGCGCTATACAGTGTACACTGTCAGTAAAACGATTTAAAATTCCCGAATTCCCTGACTTTGGGATATTCGCGTGCTAAAACAGAAGCAAAGAGTCAACAACAATTCACAGAAAAAATAATTTATGATACAGATCTTAAGTTAAAATGCTCGCTAAACTGGAGATATATTCTGTAAATGAAAGTTTTGAATAGTAGAGAAATACCTTAGATTTCAAATTTCTGGTGAAATATTCGTTATTTAGAAAAATTAGCTAAATGGAAGTTATCTAAACAGAGAATCCATTGTATTAACCCTTTCGGATTCGATTTTTTTTCAGTTTTTGGGAAAATTTACTCTTACGTTAATAATATTAAAGTAGCTATCCAAATTACAAAATTTAAAGGTTACTAAAATTTCACGATTATGACATTTATTGAAATCTAACAAAAATAATTATTTTGCCTTTTATTTATGTGACGATAGACTAAGGAAGAAATTTTGAAGACGTTTGGAAAAATGTGTTATTACAAAAGTATTAAACATCCATAACATTTGTCTAATATTTTGTATATTTCATCACAACTTATACGTTCGGTAAAGTATCCCCAATTTTAAATTTAAAGAGTGAAACATGTGTTTGAAAAAAAATCACCTACGGTGCAAAGAGAATTAGGCAAACTATTATTTTTATTATTGTAACTGAATGCTGAAACATAAAATATGTCATAATAATAAATGTATAGACATATACCATCATTACTACAGACAGATAATAACGAAAATAATTGTTAAGACGAAATAATATTCAATGAAAAGACATGTACCGTTAATAGTACACCAGACCCGAAAGGGTTACGAAAAGAAAAATAAATGATGATTGTATGATAATTCAAAAATGATTATAGAAAATAATTTATTAAAAAATCAAACTTATATTTCAAAATACATATAAAAAAATATATGAAATAACCTCCATAGCGAACACTTTCTAACACTTCTTTGCAGAGAACACATCATCAGTTCCTCAGAAGCAAGTATTTGTATGCTTTTAAATCTAAATAGCAAGCAAATTGTGGTTCAGTGGTGTTTGCTATTTAGTGGCTTTACTCTATTAATTTAGAAATGCATTATTTAATTAATTTAAATTAATTAAATTAATTCATTGATTACTAAAATATAATAATAATAATAATAATAATAATAAAGATAAATGCATACGTTAAATTTAAGAAGATAAAAAATAAATAAATAAATGAAATTTATGTTTAAAAATAAACAATAATTTCAATTAATATAATTTAAGTTAATTCAAATATTAAGTTAATTTTTAAAATTAAAAAGTTTTTGAAATACTGTAAAACATAACATAAAAATAATGATAATCATTTGATATACTAAAACATAAAATAAATATACTTTTTAGTAATATAAACGAAACTCATTAAAAAACTGAATCCGATCAAATCGAATTCACTTTTTTTTTGATAAAATATTTTAATTCCGAATTACTCATGAAGTGGGACCAGCACTGTACAGTAGGGTGAAGCGAAAAAAATTATTATTTTTTTATCAAAAATGGGTAGGTGCCAAAAGTTGCCTTTATACTAGCACATCAACTGCCTGCAGTTTTACCGCTGAAAAAATGGCTTGAGTCTGCGCTTTTGGTCCAAAAATCGAAATTTTGAGTAAAATTTGACATTTTTTCAAAAAAATTAAAAAATTCTTATAGAGATGGTTATTATTTAAAAGTGTTATTTAAAACTTTATTATTAATGACTTAATATATTTATTGTATGATTAACATCATACAAACGATATCTTTATTCTGTATAACTGGAGCAAAACTGACAACTTTCGGTAAAAAAGGCGTTGCCACTTTGTTGTGTCATTCAACGAATTGTTGTTTAGAATACAGCTCTTACCTAGTTGCTTTCAAAACTACCCCGGACATCTAGCTCGACCACGCTACCATCTGAACACAATGATTTATTTATGCATTGAAGATTTTTTTTTTATCAAAGACTGGCATATGTTTTCTTTGTATCAACCTAGTCCACCTTTCCTTTGTATCCACAGACTTTGGTTGCTGCTGCTGTGATCTTCACGTATTTTTTTACTGCTTGTGTAAAAGAAGGCAAACAATGTAATGCAGTGGGGATGATATTCATGTAATTTATTCAGCGGTCTATTATCTTCAACAAGATTGCATCCGATAAATGCATATTGATGAGGGGTTCTTTTACCACAACTATTTTCAAATCAATTAGATTTATATAATTATTTGTTTCAAAGTTGATTGTCGATATTTGAGATTTGCGTATGCCATCATTTACTCTCATCTTTCAACTATTATGTGCTGAGCAACTAGCTGTTTAATGTGACAGCGATCGTCAGAGAGCATTGAAATCAGAATTTCCTATGTATGCAAAGCAACCATTATTCTAAATAACTTTTTTTAGTATTTGTTTTATTCCGTTTTGTATGTTGTTTAGTAGCCGAGTAATTTCCCATGAGTTTTTAGATCCCTTCTTTAGATGTGGATTACATTTGATGGTAAACCACTCTGGGGCAAAACTTGGGTTACCAAATACTTTTTGAGTGAACGTAGAGACTCTGATGGGCAGTGAGCTCATTTAAAGGCAGAGAATTCTGTTCGTAATTGCCATCCATTGTGCGTGGGACATGTTTAGAATAAGCCATTACAATGAATCATATGCCACCTCCTAGTCCAGTGAATTTCTCTGCATTATTTATTACACAAGATCGTTGTCAAAAATTAGATTCTAACCCACAGGGATTCGCCGGACCAATGGGAAAATCTTTGTCCACGTGCCATTCCCTTCTTATTTAAATTATCGAAGCCATAGAGAGTAATTTTGAAACATTATTTCCTGAAATCGAGAAAAGGGTATTCAGCACAGACAAGAAATACCTGCTAGACATTTGCAAAGTTATTTTTTCAAGATATTGTTTAGAATAACTAGCGAATAGGAACCCAAGAAACTTGTCCTACGCAAGATGGCTCACAAAGGCGAATAAAATTGTTATATAAGCACTGATTGACCATTAGAGTCTGTAGGCTCACTCACAAAGTATGTAATCCAAGTTTATGAAGCCGGATAGTTTACACCAGATGTAATCCTCATCTAAAAATAGATCTAAAGACTTATGGGAAATTACTCGGATACTAAACATCACTGAAAACGGCATACAACAAATACTAAAGAAAATGATATAGGACAATGGTTGCTTTGCACATCGAGAGCAAATTCTTATTGAAACGCTCTCTGACGATCGCCATCTTATTAAACAGCAGGCTTCTCAGCATATAAAAAATGCAAAAGGTATATTAAATAATGGCATACTCAAAGAGTACCTAAATGTTGTAGTATGTTGTAGTAACAGAACTCCCAATCACTATGCATTAACTGGATGCAATTTTGGTGAAGATAATAGATGGCTGAATAGATTCCACTGCATTACTCTGCTTGCTTTATCATACACAAGAATTAGAAATATACGTGAAGGAGTGTCACAACAGCATCATCCAACGTTTGTGAAAACACAAAAGAGATGGACTAGGTTGATACATAGAAAACGTACGCCAGTCTTTGATAAAAATATCACAATTCAATCTATAAATAAAACGTGCTCAGATGGTAGGGTGGTCGAGCTATGCACTTTTGTGACATGAAATGCAGCCACCTCCAAGTGGTACCTCCTGGGTAGTTTTGAAAGCAACTAGGCAAGAGCTGCATTCTAAACAACAATTAAGTATATGACACAGTAAAGTGGCAACGCCTTTTTTTACCAAAAGTTGTCCCTTTTGCTCCAGTTGAATAGAATAAATATATCGTTTTATCGTTTAAATATGTTAAGTCATTAATAATAAAGGTTTAAATAACAATCATATCTATAGAAAAATTTTTATTTTTTTGAAAAACTGTCAAATTTTAACCAAAATTTTGACTTTTGGACCAAAAACGCAGACTCAAGCCATTTTTTTTCAGCGGTAAAATTGCACGCAGTTGATACACTAGTATAAAGGCAACTTTTGGCACCTACCCGTTTTTGATTAAAAAAAAAATATTTTTTTCGCTCCACCCTACTGTATAGTCATACTAGACGTTGCTCCCTAGAAGCTCAATACAGAGGAAATCCTTAGTCTATTTCTTTGGAAAATCTGATCATGACATTTTAGAATCAGGATAACTTGGGATGACATATAGATCTCTCGAGGAAGGCTTCAGAAGCTTTTGTGCTATATGGGATGCATAGTTCTTTGTTGTTTAATAACAGATCACAATTTGTTGAAAATCTCTTATAACCCAGCTATTTTTAGAAAGTAACTGAAATTCTGCTCAGTTTATCACCGAAATCTTTGTAAATGTTCGCGATATTCAACTGGCAATTTTACACCAGTTCCCATGTATAGTTTAGTACTGAATTACGAAAAAAAAATGTGTTCACAAGCGCAGCTGCCAATTAGTTTACAAAATTGCTCATATTTCATTAAATATCTAATATATTTTTTGTCTAATTATATTTTGTTGTTTCTATTGCACTATGTCAAGTTTTCTGAAAGTGATGATAAATTTGGTTGAAAACTCTGCATACTGTAAACAAAAAACATGCTGATATTTTAATTATATTTTTAACTTTTATATCTCCACGAAAATAAATGCTAATCTTTCACAGATGCGTACAAAAGTTGTATAGATTCCACCTAGTCATTTGTTACAGTAACAGACTATTTCGAGCATTTTATGTTAGAGGATCATCGCTAATATTATTATTTATTAGTAATTTTGTTGTTTGTTACTTAACTGCTCGCATAACTAAATCCTCGCTGAAAAATATGATGGAAAAAAAGTTTTTTTTTACATTCTGGAAGTTCTATAAGATTATGTAAAGTTTTTTTTTTTTTACACATTAGGCAACACGTCTAAAATTGAAGTTTCCGGATACTTTTGATCAGAAAGTATAGTAATAACACTCGGCTGTTGTGTTACGAATTAATATATGTATGGTTACCGAATATACATTTCAAATTACATGATTTGAAGTGTGTTATAAGTGCCATAAAGTTACATTTCTTGAAAGTTTTTTTTTCAAGGTTTGCATACCCTTTGTACGATAAATCTATATATATAAGACGCAGAGGTATGTGGTGGCGAAAAAGCGGCTATTTCACTTTTTACGATAGCAATGAGTGGGTTGTTTTCACTAATTTGTGATTATTAAGATAAGTATTTGTGGTATCGATTTAAGACTCGCCACATATATGTAGAAAAAATTTCCGCATCTAAAAATCCATTATTTTGTAAAAATCGGCCGGTATTTTTTTTCTCAAAAAACTAACTCAGACTAGGGAAAAATAAAGTGCGATGTCAAACCAAAGAAACCCGCCATTTTGTTTCTGTTTGAAATGCTCCATTTTGTTTGTATTTCAAATGCTCCGTTTTGTTTCTGTTTCAAAAGTTACCGATATTTGTTAATGTTAATGTACTTTTGCAGCTCACCTGCTACACGGTTCCATAGGCAGCGGGTACCCGTTCTGGAGGTTCGTTCGGAAAGAGGTTTGTTTAGAACAAAATGAGAACCCTGGTGGTGGAAGGTGGAACTAAAAGTGTTATGATCATTCAAATTTCGTTTGGAAAATCGACCAGCGAAGCGTTCGTAGTCTGCTACTGTAAAGAAATAATTATGCTGGTCTCACACCAACAGGTACAAATTTATAATTAAAGAAAAAAAAATCTTCTATAAGGAAAAGAGTCACACTATAAGTGCAGTAGAAAGATTTGAAGTGATGATATGTTGTAATCTAAGTATGTTAATAAAAACTAATACAAAATTCAGTTTTATGTTATTCTGGCGTGTATATGTTACGGTCAATGTGATTAATCCGGACATTATTAATAATAACCGCTTATTAATAATAATGACCAGATTAATCCTATTGACCGTAACATATACATTGATTTTACAATTTTATCGTTACTAAAATAGGTGTAAATGTAATATCAAAGTTTTATAGCAAGGGTCGAAAACAAAAACAAAAAATAGGCGAGACCATAGAAAGTACAAGTGTGCGGGGGGGAGGGGTCAATCAAAACCAAAAAAAACCGGTTATACCAAATAAATTAAAACATATATGTGGTATATGATATGATGATACATAATTAAATGCACTATTGCCTCTTGATAATATTTCTAGAAATTTTCTGATAATGCAAATGTTATAGTGTGTTACGTGTGCAATGATTTTAGTTTTATTGAAACAAAGACACCAATGTCTGTATCTTGATTTAACTGGGATAGAGCAGTGTATAATTTACCTCTTCTGATGTGTGCCATATGTTCTTTAATATTTTCTTGTAAATTTCGGATTGTCATGCCCACCCCACATGTGTATATGTTTTAAATGTGCTATTATTTGAAAAGAGATGATATAAACACCAGATTTATCTAAATTATCAATAGGATCCATCCTTCTATGTACAATATTATTTAACTTTATTGAAAATTTCATCATTGAAAATTTCATTGAAAATTTCATGGTAAATAACACGATATATAATGACAATATTAAACAAACCCTTTTCCAAATGTAAATTTAATTACTAATAGCAACGTTTTCATATTTAACGGAAATTATTAGAAATAAGTTATATAATTTAGATAAATCTCGTGTTTATATCAAACTTTTTAAAGATAATAGCAGATTTAAAATATATACATATGTGGGCATAACCTTTCTAAATTTATAAGAAAGTTTTAAAGCACACATGGCAGACATCAAAAGAGGTAAATTATCCACTGTTCTATCCCGGTTAAATCAAGATACCGACATTGATGTCTTTTTTTCTTTCAATAAAACTAAAATCATTGCACGCATGTAACACTATAACATCTGCATAATCATAGAAACTGTAGAAATATTAACCAGAGACAATAGTGCATGAAATGATGTAATATTATATCATATACCGCAAGTATGGTTTAATTTACTTGGTATCAGCGGCGGTTTTGGTTTCGACTGACCGCCCTTCCTCCTTTTGATTTCTATGGTGTCGCCTCTATTTCCTTCCCTCCCTCCATTTTTAACACTTTCCAACCTAGTTGAAAAGTGTTTATGACTTCGGTTTGTCTGACCGTCTGCCGTTTGACCGTCTGTCCGTGCTCTAACTCCTGTAATCTATAGCATGTTCCCTATTTCAACTGAAGTGTATAGCACTTATAGTTTTTTTACAGGGACACTCAGAATAATTCCGTTAAATTACGGTCTATGGGGAAAAATCATTTGCGGTTTCTTTTAATGATGTTACACAATTTCAAACACATTGTAATTGACATATATCACTAAGGTACATTACAAGAAGCTTAATATGGAATATGGTGTTCATAGCACTTATAGTTACTTTACAGGAACAGTCAAAAAGTTCCGTTACATTACGTCTATGGAGAAAAAATCGTTTGCGGTTTAATTAAATAATGTTTCACTGTTTTAAACGCATTGAAATTTATATATATCGCTAAGGTGCATTACAAGAGGCTTAGTATAGAATATTGTGTGTATAGCAGTCATCGTTCATTTACAGGGACACACAAAATATTTCTCTACTGCCTGTTAACAATAATTCCTGGAAGTGCATTTTAAGTTGCGGACTCATTTTTTGTCTATTACTTGGTGTGTATAAATTCTGTAAATCATATACAAGGCAGATCAAAAGTTCGCGAACACATTTCCGTTTATTGACAGAAACTCCAGAAGGAGAATTTTAAAGTGTGCGGCGCGTTTCCTAACTGAACTAAAATTTAGCACCCTATGTAGTATATATACAAATCTATAGATCATATATAAGGCTGAATAAAAGTATTCGGATATTTTTCCGAATATTGTATATGTTGAAAATTCCTGAAATTACGCTTTTAAATATGTTATACGTTTTCCAAATTGTTTACTTAGATGTTATCTTTCAGCTTATTAAACGGTAATGATTAGTAAAATTATTTTGGAAGCGTTGGAAAGTGTTATATAATCTATGCTTGATGCATGATTTTTCGTTCTTGTTTGTGTTTGTTTTCGAACCTTGCTACTTGTATAATGCACTTCTTTTTAGAGCTACAGTTTTCGTTTCATTTTAATACATCTAATGATGGTTAGTGTTTAGCTGAAAGCGCTCAGGATATTTTTGACATCTGTGTTTTTAACATCTTAATTGTTTTAATGTTTTGAAACTTTGATATTGTATTTGCATCTATTTTAGAAACAATTAAATTTTGAAATCACTGTATTTACGTTGGGTTTTTTAACTGATTACATTGAATGTGACATTCAATATATTGAATTTTCTATATGTATTTAATGATGTGTGTAATGGGAAACAATATCTTTGTTTTAAGTGAGTCCAAAAATTTATATATATACAAAAATGGAGTTAACAGAATTCAAAAATGTCAGAAATGTGTGAAAAAAAAATGAACAACTTGATATTACTATCTCTTGATTTTCACTCAATTTTGAAGTATTTAAAAAATCTTATATCTTATGAAAAATGAATTTTGTTTTTTTATCCTATTATTTGTGTTAGTGCGTACTAATACCGTAATACTAAGAATTTATTCTCGAGAAAAAAATACATTTGTTCTTTGTTTTAATATAAAAATTCCATGCATCACAACTTATATAAAATTCTATCAGACAGTTTAAAAATTATCTAAAGTTTCTAATTAACGACAAACAATTTCACAAAATTTCTTTGCGATTTATTATTTCAACCTAAAAGTTTGAGAAAAAAAATTCCTTTTTCATTCGATAAATTTTATATATTTATTTTAAAATTTTTAGATGTTTAATTAAGGATACTAAAAATTATTGATCGTCTTAAGCTATATTTAAGTTCAATTAAAAAAATACAACTTGTTTTAGTGAAATTTAATTAAGTTTATATCGTTAGAAGCAAAATAAAATTCATTTAAGTTCCTTATTTTTGTTATACAAAATTATTGCCCTAATAAATGAAATAGCATTACTTTTTTTTTTGATTATGCAAGATAACGTAAAATTAAAATTTGATAGAAAAATAAATCTTTTGTTAGTTTTTTACAGTTATTTTTAATGAAATTTCAGATTAAATGAAATTATTTTCATAGTGTATTTCCATAAAGCTATTTTAAAGATAAGATTAATGAGATTATTTTGAGTGTATTTCTGATTTAGTTATTTCTTGCAGTTATTGAATTTCAAATTAAATTCTTGACTGACATTGATAAAACACTTTTTTGAAAGACATTTATAAAATCACGACATGCTTTTTTTTATGTGATTCATAAAATTTAGAATGCCATATTCTGTGGTATGTAATCCAGGAAAAAGATTGGTTTCCTACAGAAAAGTTGGAAAATGACTTTGACAAAAATATTATTATTTTGCAAGACAATGCTATAAACACTTATATTATAAAATATCATCATAATTATATATTTTTATTTTTTTATGTGGTGCAAAGTGTTCATAAAAGAACTAATAGGCATAGAAAATTTTGCACCATCTAATATAATAATTATTTTAAAGTAAAACAATTTCTTATGTATAAATATATATATATATATATATATACATATATATATATATATATATATATATATATATATATATATATATATATATATATATAAATTTAATACCACTTAAAAACTTATTATTGGAGCAAAGTTCCGACTTCCCGTGAAAAAGTACGACATTGTGAATACGGCAGGACCTAAAATATTAATTTCATTGATACAACAATTGCACTGGAAGTCAGTAGTGCCAAAATCTCGCCAAGGATTCAAATTGAAAAATGTTCGTCAAACCTAACGCTTCGAAACGGCAGCCCCAAAATTTCCAATTTTCCCATAGAGATAACAATGCAATTGTTTGGTTTAATTAATAAAAACATTATCTCCATTGTTGTAACTTATGCATTTCATCCTCATTGTTGTCCGCATCGTTATGACATCTACGTCACTGACGTCAACGTTACTGATGCACACATATGTGATTTACGATACAGATAGACTTTTAGAAGTTTTAAGTCTTACCTACGTACCAACCCAGTGTTATATAGGGCCCGTCAGAAGGAATCTTACAGATTTTGTCAATAACTTTATTTGTACTCGGTTTATATTCAAAATTTGTATGTCAAAATGAAGCTTGGAATATGCACAACATTATAAAAATCGTTCGATATGTCAACCTCTCACCTGAATAGCCTTTTCAAATCTTATCTTCAAATCTCTTATAACCTCAAGAACAGTGGAATGTTTTCTAGCACTTCTTCAATTGCTTGTTTTTATTCATCGAGATTTGATGTTGACTTTCAATAGCATTCATCTTTCAGATATCACCAGAGGCAATAACCTCATGGGTTGAGGTCGGGGAATACGGTGGCTACTGAAAATCACGCCTATATGGACTTTCGAAACCCAGACCGATAACTTTGTCATGAAAGTGTTCTTAGATGATGTCATGGCTTTCGCAAGAACGGCGAGAAGCTGCTCTATCTTGCTTAACCATGGTTCAACTTTTCGGGTAATGGAAGCAAGTAATGGGTGTATTCCATTTCATGTTATTGAAGCGCCGGGCAGTACTTTTCTGAATTAAGTGTGATTCTGAAAAAAGTATGCTGCTACTGCTCTTTTTGAGACGGTCGTCCAGACAGTCGTTTTTGGGGGATGCAGAGGCTTTTCAAGAGACTCATAGCGGTTTTCTCTATACGAGTACTGTTAATTTCGCTTATTAATGCGTGCGATCAGATGAAAGTTAACCTCATCATTAAACCAAATGTTTGGATACGGAAGTTGGTTACCTCACGATAGCCGAAGATCATTTGCATCGAAAAAAATTATCTTTTCCTTGGGATTTGAAGTTAAATTGTGCACAATTTGAATTTTTTATGGGTAAAGATACAGTTTATCTCTTGTGATGCGGCGAACACTTGCCTCAGAAATACCGATCTCTTGTGCAAGTCTCGAACTTGACATATATGGATCTTCATTACGACGTTCATCCAATTGATGGATACTTTCAGCGGTCCTCGCAGATCTTAGTCTTCCGGTACAATTTGCCTTATGATCGGAAAAACGTTCTGTCTTTAAATTGGCGATTAAATTGTTTATTGTTTGCGTTGTTGATACACTGTGTCTTCAATATTGTTTTCATAAAGAGTACACAATGAAGAAGATGATCCATGAAAAAAATCGTTTTTCATGTCGATAAAAAATTTTGCTCAAGCATCAAAGCTTGGTTTGGCATTTTTAGTCCTTTTCGCTCAGATCAACTGAAACTTCAAAATTGAATAGCAATTTAATCCTACCTTTAACCTACAAACTGTCACCTGAAATATCAGCTTTAATTTGACATTTAAAAAAATCAAACTTACGTCACACAATGTAGGGCGATTCAATTCAAAAAACGCCTATTTTGACCCAAAATTTTCAAACAAACAAAACTGAAATGCAACAACGCTTTTTGCTCAAGCGTTTGCTTTCTTTACGTATCCATACTTTGAATTTCCGTTAAAAATGAATACCGAATAAAATTGACATTTCTTTTTACCCAATTCGTCGATTAACACGATTTTATTTGGCCGTCCTTTTTCCATTGGTTGCAGTTTCCTTTTCACGATTGTTTGGCACAGAATTTTACTTTTTTAAAACTGAGTTATGTCAAGGCCCATATAACAAAGAAATACCTTATTTTCGCCTATGAAATGTATAAAGAGTTAGTTAATTATTTATGTTTTTAATTATAGGGAGTGGAATATTTTGCTTGATTAATGCATTTATTCTTCTTTTAATGTTACGTGAACGAAGTCACGGGTAACAGCTAGTTATTTTATAGCCCTGCCGAAAACTGCAAGTACACGGACGTTTTAGGTATTGAATGGAAAATATAATCAAAATTCACAAAAGTTTATTTTATTTTATTTAACATGTAAACAAAACAGCTACTGTGGGAAAAAAATTGTCAAAGACTTTCATAATATTTAGCTTTAATTTGCATACAGCCTATTCTTGACTTCACAGCATCTGTTAAAATTAATCTAATATCTGATGGCTCAACCTCTTCTCCGGTGACTTTGTAGCAATTTTTAGGTAGCGCAAAATTCTCTCAATTTTGTTCCACACATCTCCAAACACTTATCAATCATAATATTATAAGTAATCAGTTAAATAATTTACAAGCAAAAATTTAAGTAATAGTTAGTTTCTATGCAGTAATAAATGACACGCACCCTGTAATTAATTGTTTTTAATTTGAAAACATTCAAAATGTTCCTATGAAACATTTCAGCAAAAAGCATGCGGAAGATATACCTTTATCAAACAGTATCAAAAAAGGGCTAAACTATTACATTTTGATGAAACAATTGATATGAAATGATTCCGAGCAATGGATAAAAAAATATATAACAAAGGTCTATAAAATTTACGCTAGTGAAAACTTTTAAAAATGTGTATGCTGATTGAACAAATTTTGCAGATGCTTATTCCAAAAATGAACCCAATATTTTACTACCGCGTAGATTATTTTCACAATCTGCGTCAACATGCGGTACTGTACATATAGCCTGTTGAAATTTTAAATAAATAAATTATTAATTTATTAAATGACAAATAAATAAATTAGAACAATATACATTAAAATAGGTTTAAATCCATTTATTTTTCTTAGTCAAAAGTTTTAGAGTGTTTTTTTTTTTGGTTATTAAGCTGTATTCTGTAATTTCATGTCTAAATATCAAACAGTAATTGCCAGTCATATAATTAGCCAACACTGATGAAATCTATATATACATATATATATATACAGCGGCGGACAAAAAAACTGCATCACTTTGTGAAAAAGTGTAAAACGCTGCAAATAATGTTATTCAAGTAGAAGTATTGTGGAAGGATGAAATTTTTAGGATAAAATACAGCTGTAGGATTAATCTCAATTAAATTTGATTGGGATTTATAAATTATTTACACATAATTATTTGGAAAAATAGACGTGGTTGTAAAAAAGAGAAAGTTATATAGCCGAGGCATATTTGGCTACATAAAGGCTTTCATTATTTTATGTATATAACTTTTATCACGTGAGCCAAAGATACAATGATCAACGTAGTATTTAGACTTCTTCTATACAAATGTGATACCAAATATGAATGCTTTTTTAGACAATATTTTTAAATTATGTATACGAAAAAATAACAGACTCTGGAATTTTGTGAAATATGACTGTTTTCTGATTAAAAAAAATTCTTTACCCTCCATTTAAATTGGGCGTTGTAATAGCAGTAAACATATTATAACATCACTTGCATATAATAAATCACAAGTTTTTTGAAACAATGGTACGTGACACGATTTCTATTATTATTTTTTAATTCAAAATTAAAGAATATATTAAGAATAGTGTAAAGTTTTTTAAAGTTTTTTCATTGTAGACCTGTGTAATTGGCAGATAATTAATCAGTATCGATAATATACATTTAAATAATAATGAGTAACTAAGAGATATTAAGAATATATTAGATAACACGATAAAAAATGGTTCTACTTATTTTTGTTTAATAAATATTAAATATTTTTTTTAATTCTATAAAAATATTTCGCCGCTAAATTATTACTAAGTTTCAACAATCGTTTACTTGCACTTGTACTTTTTTTATATATAAAGTGTACTATCATTTTCTCTGAACTAATACAAACATTCTTTAAATAATTGGTTTTACCCTGTTACGTTTAAAATGAATTTTGTATTGATATTTAAAGGGAAATGTTTAGTAAATTTTTAATTCCATCGCTTACAGAACTGAAATATTTTACTGAATATTGGATGCGCTTTTTTTTTATAACAATTATCTCGGGGACATTCACAAAAACCAGAGTACATGAAAACAATACTGTCGTTTTTTCATCTTAAATGTTTTTATATTACCTATTCTTATTAATAATATATCACATTAAATGGTTAACTTCAATGTACAACAAGGGGATAAAATTTTCAATCAATTTTTAATGAAACACCCATTACAAATTTAATGTATTAAAGTAACGCAGCTGTTTTTAAATGTGATTTGTTAATGTAATTAAAAACACTATATATATATATATATTTACTTTAAGAAATACAAAAGAACAAAACAATTAAAATAAATTCTATGAGAACATACTTTACGGTTTTAATTAAGAATTATATGTAATGACGTTCAGTTAAGTTAAATAAAATTAAAATATCAACATAAATGTGAAAGTAAAAAGTAATGTAAAGTAAAATCAAAAATTCAAAAGTAAAAGGTAAATTTTTACGGTTATTTTTCTTTTGTTTTGCTATTTACTAAATGTATTAAGTAAACAAATTTTATAATTATTACCCAAGTGAATTTTTTTATGTTCTATAATTAAAATAAACCTGATTCTGGATTGCTTTTTATTTTCTACTGCAGCGAAACAGGTAAAATAATTATATAGAAAAAATTACATCCTAATCTATTATGCGATAGTTTTTAGTTACCAATTAATAGAGAAAAATACTAAAGCGTATACATACTAAATATGTAAATATTTTCTGCTATATGTGTATATTTACAATACTAATAATGTATTTATTTTTGCAACTAGTATTTTTTTCTTACTTTAGCAAATTAAAATGATAAAATATATAATATCTTATTTTAAGTAACTTATTTAAATGTAATTAAGAAATATATGGAAAATCGTTGAAATAAGAGATTTTGTTATACGTATTTTTCTTCTGTTTTGCTTTTCTTTTTAATTATTACTAAAATATATTTAAATTTATTACCTTAATGAAATTTTACACGTTCTATAATAAACTAAATATTTTTACGGTTAGTTATAATATTTCTTACTGAAGCAAAGCAGATAAAGAAATGGAATATATCAGACATACGAATCTATTACGCGATAGTTTTTATATATTAAAAGAGAAAAATTGGTAATTTGGATTCACAATAAAAATGTAAATATTTTGTAAAGTTTTCTATAAATTTGTTACTTTGCCACCATTTCAGGAACCGTTTTGTCTGTTCCCGTGACTAAAGTTTAGTGCTTGTTCTATTTTAAGGTACTTAATTAAAAAAAGATACTCAATGCAACAAACATTTGTGGCTGAAATATGTGGAAATGTATATATATTTATCATGTTAAATAATATGTTGGTGTTATAAAAAACAAACAGTCTCTTTAATTTTTTTTTAAGAATTATAATTTAAAAATGTAATTAAAAAGGTTGTTTAACTAAAGATTTGCTAACACAGAATATGTAAAATCAGTAAAAGTAGTTTGTGTGAATATTTATATAAATGATAAATAATAATATCTCAAAATATTTATTAAAAAAGAGAAAAAAACAACAACGTTATTTTCAAATAATAAAACTGCTACAATGCTAAATATGATAACACTTGAATGTATTTCCATAAAATGTATATCAATTTTGAAATGTATTAAACATTTAGAAGATTCATGAATAAATTAAAATTATTATATTGTTCCAGGAGCTTTAACACTCTAAAGGGCTCTCACGTAATTTGCCATATGCTGAAAGCAACCTATATTAACTATAGACAGAAATATTTTCATCAGACTTATGTTTTAAGAATTATGTAAGGTGAAGATATGCGAAAGGTATTTTAGCTTCAAACTGTAAAGGAAAATGTAAGCTAAACCTAGTTTTATAGGTAATTTTATAAAACTCAAGGAAAGCCACCAGACGCTCATAATTTTTACAATATCTGGCCAATATTATTTCGTCAAAAAATTATTCAAAATTACTATTATTACTATAAGAATTTTAATTTGTTTATTTCTGAATTATACTCTTCAAAGATAACATTTATATACACTAATCGAAAAAACTGTCAAAATGTTATGACTAAATACGAGTATTTCATTTTAAAATTAATTTTATCATACAATACCAATCTATTTGCGCTATGTAAATTTATAAAATATAACATGAATCAATAAACTATGATACTGTCTTTGAATTTGAAACATAGGAGCATAAAATTAGTTAATAATGATTTTAAAGTCACTTCCTGAATGTATTGATAATTTATACTTCAAAATAAATGCTTCCATTCACCTGCGTATTCTGCGTATTCCATTTTCGTATTTAATAAGTATTTTACATCCTGTTTATTTTAACATTTCTCCGGCACGTTTCTATAACAAAGTACAGCACGTTGACATTTTAAAAAAAGAATGATAAAATGTTATTCAGTTTATAGTATCTACATTCAGGTATTAGTAATCAATCACGTCTTCGTAATCATAGAATACACCGTTAAACTTTCTGTAAAATAATAATTCATCGACCATATAGTTCATTATTTTACACGAATTCACTATTTATCTTTAAAATGGTAGAAACAACACTGAAATTTACAAAGATTTCGTTTGACAGGTAATATAAAATACATCGTTTAGTAATTTATCATGAATATATTAAAGTAACTGTAATATTATCTCTATCCAGATGATTGCGAACGAAATTGATTTAGTAACCATAATCTATAAACACGGTTGAATGACCAGACAGTTTGCTGAAATTTGTTTACTATGCACATTGTAGTATTCCACGTTGGGCGTGTTTGCTAGTACAAGAAATAAAATAGTCTCTACAAGATTTAAAAACACTTTATGAATATATTGACACATTTCTCGTCACAGAAAGGTTTACATTCGACAGTTTCCCCTTTCTTGTTTAATAAAGATTTTAGATCACCATTTTAAACGCAATAATATTTTTCACATTATCTTGTAAAAATAAGATAATTTCATATAAAAATATATTGATACCTATAATTGTAAATTTTTGTGTTCCTTAACAGAAATATTTAATTAACTAATACTTGAAAATGTAAAAGTATTATGATAAAATACAAGTATTCTTGATTAAAAATAATTTCATAACCAATCTATGTCTGCTAAATAGAATAATAAAATGTATCATTATTCAGTATACAATTCTAATTACTAAATGTACAAGAAATAATACTTTGTTATAGAACAGCTTGCAGTTAAAAATTTCTTCTTTATTGTTTAATTAAGATTTAATATTCCTTTTTATTCACATGCCCTTTTTTCACAAGCATTTTTATAGATATTCACATTCACAAAAGATAAAATATAACAATGTTTTTTATTGTATAGTGACTATATTATGTGAATTAATAATCACACAAAATCTTTAAAATAATATAATATACTGTCGCTTTACATGTTTTATGTCATTTGTGAACTTCTAAAATTAGAAATACATTTGAAGGTTTGATAAAATTTGTTGAAAGACAGCCATGAATGATGAGTTGAAAATAGTGTAAAATATTTAAACAAATAATGAAATATTATTTAAGAAAAGTGTCGAATATACCTAAAACATGTAATGAAAACATTTAAAACACATAATGTACAAGTAGAATTATTTCAATATGACCTTTCATTTTTAAAGGAAATCTGTGTTAAATATTCTTAAAGGACAAAATTGGTGTAATTTTTTCGAAAAATATTTTCAGCTTTTTAGTCAATGATTGGTAATGAAACTCAGTATGATTTCAGTATGATTTCTCACTCAAATGAACTCAGTTTGATTTCTCACTCAAATGATTTCAGTAGACAAAATTGCCTTCTACAAATGGACATTGCGGTTATGAAATAGAAGACCGTAGTTTCCAAAATACATGAAGTTTCCAACATAAATGCAGTTTCTAAAGATACCCAGTTTCCAAAGATACGTAATTTCTAAAGATCCACATTCTGAAGATTCCGTAGAGAAAAGTTCATTATCACATTTACAAGATAAAATTACTTGCTAGACACATCTCGGGAACAATAATGTCCAGGTCCGGTATGGTCTCAGCATGTAGAAAAAAAAATTAAGCCTCGTCTCATAAACGATGAAATTGATCGATTCAGATCTTTACTTTGGACATGGCAAATTTCTGTGCTGATGATGTTAATCTAGAATTGGCTACCGCAGCGAAATTAACTTATTTTCGGCTCAATCAGGTCCATTGAAAATTGTTTATATTACGTAAGGCTTAGCGAGACCCTTTTAAAATTTTATACAGTGGCGGTCGGCCCACTCAATTATTTCATAGGTTCATCACAACCCATTTATTGTTTTATCGGTCCTGCCCATTAAAAATATATCTTTATTCTGACGACCCGGCACGTTGGAAAGTTGTCTTATTTTGCTGGGCAAAGCCCTGGTCATTTCAGATAAGACACAATTTTATATTATGATTTGTGGTAGAGTTTGTAAGATGTGATCCATTTTTCTCTAGGTTTGTATATTCAAATAGCATATTATATTTATTTAATTTGTGAAATATTTTTATTAGAAATATTTTAAAATGGAAACAAATTATGTTAGCAACTTTTTTGTTACTATTATAGACTATTAGAGACTTATTTTCCACGAAAAATGTGTTGTACCTGCAAAAAGTTATTTTATTCAAATACGTTTGCTTTTACATTACTGTGCAATTAAATCAATAACTCGAAGAAAAATAAAAATCTGTCATAATTTTAGTCTTTTATTATTTTTCGTGTCTGGAGAAATAAACCTTAACCATATTCAAAAATGTTATCAAATGTGATTCAGATTATTTGGTTTGGAAATATGCAAAATTAATAGGAATCATATTCTTGTATTTATTTTATTTTTAAACCAATTAAGCAACAAAAGAAGGAAACAAATTAAGTCAATGTTAATTTAAAGATTTATAACGATTATATTACATTTGTTTATCATTACATTTAATTTCTAAGTTTGTATGAATAACAATAGCCAATTCATCAATAAATAAATAAATAAATGATTTCAAATTATAATTATATCGTGTGTTGAAGTTGATAATGTAGAAAAATAACTTTTTTCCTTTATTGCTTTAAATTCTCATTCTAAAATTTTGAATTTTTAGAGATCTATTTTTTGGGGGGACGTGTGTTTCTAATTTACTGTCTTTTAGGAAGGCTCTATCGATGCATTTTGATTGTGAATATGTAAACTAAACTAAATAAATAAATAAATAATGTCGTTAAAGAATGCATTTGTTCACATTTAAATAAATATTTATCTAAAAAATGTTTGAAATTTCTCCATACATGATGAACGCGTCAAAACTTTTGAAAATTAATTTTACAAAAAAAATATATACTAATGGCTGTTTTTAAATGCTTTTATTCAACATAATATTATTTTTTATTATTTAATTATTTCACTTAATGCATTCACGACACTACTTGGATTGTTTACTAATGCTCATAAATCTTCCCCTAATTGTACCTCGTGAGATCTCATTCCAGCGTCATTTCAAGTAAAACGTACAGCAGCACAATTTCTTTTATCATATTATGTAGGTCATATGTACCAATCCTGTTAATTCGATAATCGCCGCTGGTATTCGTTAAAATATTTTGCAAATTTGATACAGCCCGTTGTTTACGCATTGGAGAAGTAAAAAACACCATATTTGACTCTTTTCAAAAAGCTGTAGTGTTTTATATGAATTAGCACAATAATACTATAGGGCTCATTTGAAAGGGCATAACGACCTTTCATTTATATCGACAGAATTCGATTTATGCTGTGTTTAATGAGTGTTTTTTGCAGCTCAAATGTCCGTTCATGGATTGCCATGTTTTACTATTTAGATTTTAAAACTATAAATGACTTGCATGCATTACAAGGCCATTTTTGTAACATCTATAAACATGTACTATATTGTGGGGAAATTCTGTGATTAGTAGTCCTTACCCTTGAAAAAAAATTATAAAAATGTTCAAAAATTTTAAAATTTGATTTTTTAGATTGTGAACACTTTATATGAGACTGATGATAAAAAATTTAAATTCCGATAATAAAAAAGCCCTGTAATGAAATCTTAAAAATATATAAAAAGTATTTTGTTATACCAAACATTTAACGAATTACAAAGCGAAACATACGTAACGAAATATTACAAAATGGACATTAAATAATGAAAACAACAACACTTGATCAGGACTAAAATAAGCTAAGTAAGAATCACATCTGCCAGGGAAATTTATCTAAAATTTTTATAAGATATGAATTGTGTAAAGAAAATAATCCACTGATAAATAAACAGAAAAATCGAAAGCAGTAAAAAGCGCTTAGAAAAGAATATAATTACTCCTTCTAGATACATGTTACATGACGTTTTTGTCTGTTGTATGTGTTTTTGAACCCAGCCTTTATATGTTAACATTCCTTATGAACAACAAAAATTGTTACATTTTCTTAAAAGGTTGTTATACAAACGTTAAAGTTAGATAGATAAACAGAAATAAAACTGGGCAATGATGTTGTTTGTGGCAAATTGTTATGTTAAACCTTATTAGTATTTTTCTATAACAACAACAACAAAAAACAACAACAAAGTCTCCAATATTTTTTGTGCAATACATGAACATATCCAAATCGGTGATTGGAATGAATATGCTCTAGATATCCTTGCTGACTTCTTTTTCTTACAGTCTGTTACGTTTCCACCAATATAATCACACGATTTTTCTTTCATAGCATGTAGCAAAGAAATACCGCTAATGTTTTGTTTTAAAATCTTGCTCATTCTGAAATTAATTTATGAACATTTTTTCTCTTCTTATATTGAATAGCTCACCCATTAGGAAAGTAAACTCGTTTTACCAGTTGAGGTAAGGAAAGTTCTGTTTAATCAATAAGCAATTTTTTTATTAATATGGATCCAGAAGAAAACTAGACTAAAGATACGCAATTTGTTTCGAAGTGGATGATAATTACACAGTTTACTAAGCGAGTTTTGGTGCTTATCGAGTAATGCTTTTTTTGTTGTTATGTTTTGTTTTATTTAATTGTGCGTAATTGACGTTACACATTTCATATTTACGAAAATTAAAAAAAACAAACAAATTTCTAGCTAATATATTTTACGTTAACATATTTCAATGCTGATTAAATGATGTTATTTTCCATTAATTGAAGGCTTCGTAATTATTTAACTCCTTTAAGTAATAAAAGGGTTTTTGGATTTTCTTAAAGTTCATTAACAGAGATTCATAGTCATGGAATTTTTATATTTTTTGTCTCCTATTTTTTCAATATTTGCAAACTTTGACAATTTTTTCCGGTTGCAAAACTACCAATAACTGCGCAATTTTTTTTCTCTGCAACGTACATGCACATAGGTGTTGGTTTCTTAATGTATGTCCTTTATAGTTTTTTAATGCTTGAAATGAAAAAAAACAGCTATTCGTGAACGGAAGTGTCATTCTCCAAAACCTTTCTTTAGGCGTAGCATCAATCTAATTAAGTCTATTTATAATTGAAGGTCATTGTTTATCCTTTCCAAGGAGTCATATTTTATTTCTTATTATGCTAATTCTTATAAAAAATCTACAGTTTTTTTGAGAAATGGTCAAAAGGAGCGTCTTTTTGCTTTTACACAATTTAAGCAAAGGGATATAATTTTTTACCGATACTCAAAGCTATTTTGGGGTTCACAAGATTAGTACATATCAAATGCTTAATATCATCCTCATCATTATTATTAATTTCCACTAAGGAATGGGTATCCTCGACCAATAAAAATATTTTTGAGAGTTCTTTTAAATTTTCCGTTCCTGGACAAAACACCAGTAAATTAACAAGACTTGAAAGACTCGACTAACGATATATTCGATCATATTTTTTCGATAATATTTTTTGAAGGCGATCTTCTTTCACTCTGCAAACATGACCATATCATCTAAGCTTATTATATCGGATCGTCTCTACAACATCCTGTTTTGTTTCCAGGATTTCTCGTATTCTGGAATTTTTCACTTTTCCAGCCTTGATGTTTTTTGTTGATCTTCGATTGATTTTGGTAGATAGGAGTTTCTTTTTTTTAGAGAGAGATTTAAGATCCATATCTCCGAACCATGCAGTAAAATGCTATGCATTAAAAATTATTCGTTTAAATTATGAGAGGATATTACTTCCCAACATACAGTACACATTTAGATATTGCAATTTATTTTCTGCCTTCTCCAATTCTCTTCTATACATCTCTTTGACATTATCCATCATGATGAATGATTGAACAAAATATTTAAATTCCTGATTAGTTTCTGCAATTATATCATTCAATATAATTATATCATCCAAGTATCATCTTTTACTTAATATCATCAAAATAAAAAAATGGTTCGGCAAAACATTTTCCAAAATCTTTTGATAGTACATGGAAGAACCCTTCAGAAAATATTGAACCATATGAGTTTAGCAATGCGTTCTCTATTCTAATTATTTGAATATTTTCGGAGAAAAACTAGTCATAGTCGAAGACAATTCATGTTCTGGCCAACAATTCGGGATATTTCGCTACAATGCGATGTATCAAATTTAATTGTTTTGCAAATATCGAATTACTTCGCAGTTGCAAAATCGCAATCTAAAATAAAATACTATATTGTAAAAAAAAAAAAAATGCAAATAAGCTGTATGTTATATTTTTATTTGATTTAAAATGTTTATAATGTTTGTTACAGTCGAAACAAAGTCCAAAACAGTACGACATGTTACTACTTGTTTATGGCTAACTACAACATGTTTCCTAGTGAAAACAAAGTTTTCATCATTCATAATTTATTCATTGATAGAATTGAAAATATCTAATTAAACAAAGATTGAAAGTAAAGAACAAGCATGAATCATTTTAAAATAAAGTATAAAAATAAAATCACCACATTCTTGACCAAAACTAATGTTTAAGCAATGCATTATAATTCTGAAAAATTCTTCCTTTAAAAATATCTTTATTATACTACGAAACCTGATTTAGTGTTAAAGAAAAATCATTAAACTTTATTGACGTTCTGAGTATAAGCACACAGATTAAAGAATCCTTTATTTAATCCTTTTTCGATATCACAATTTATTTTTACTTCCGTTTTAATCTCAAAATATTTGATTTTTTAATTCAGTTATTAGTATTATTAAGATATTTGCTAAAAAAGTGTAAAGACAGAGGGAAAGATATTTCTTCACCATGGGATAAAATTAAATGAACTGTTTTTAACAAAGTAAGTTTTAGTTTCGATCATTTCTAGGAAGTTTTTAAGACAAATAAAAAATTAGTAATTGTTTATTAAGATCCAAAAAATTAAACAATTATCGAATTAATTATAAATTGAACAAGAAATCGTGTTTAATATTGTGTAATAAACATTTAACAAATATTAAACTTTTGGAAGATTAATCTATTTAATAGTTTAACTAACTTGCGGTAATGCTTAATTTAGATGAATTATAACTGATAAAGACTAATGTTAATAATTATTTTTTCATCAAAATTTTCTGTATAGCAAAATGTACGTGTAATTATTTCAAATCTCTGTAAATTTTTATGATAATATTTTAAATAGAATCAAAAGTAAAATTATTTTAATATAGAAATAATAAAAACAAAGTGAGTGAAGAGTGGGTATAAAAAATGAAATGGCTAATTTTGCCATATTTGCATAGGGTTTTTATTCTTAAGAAACGATTCAAATCATTTTAATACCAAAGAATATACATGATATTGATAAAGAATATTCTTTTATTGGTAGATAAGTCAGATGATATCAATAGAGTTGTAAAAACAGGTAAAGATATAAAAGCTAAGATTGTTTTATGCCTTCTACGTAGAAATCCATTTCAGTCCTTTAGTTAGTTAACAAAAGTACACTGAAGTGCTACACGTCCGGATTTCTAGAAGATAAAGCAGAGAACTTAACTATCCTTTATAGATACTTTCAATTATAGTTGCTAAAAGTTTATGCCATCACTTCGTCTATTTCACTGACTGTATTCTAATTTTCGTATATATATTTGAATTACCGCAAACTAATAATTGGCATTAAGGTTTATTTCAAAATTACGTACAGGTTTGGCCTAAATTTCTTCGCACATTTTAAAATGTAATAAAATAATATATCCTAGGAGAGTGTGATTAATGCTCATATTCACCACTTACCTCAACCCAGAAAACCTCGGTCGAACGTTCAAATGAAATGCACGATTAACATGATTAAGCTGATCGTGGTCGAAGTCCAAAAAGATTAATGATGAATACCATTTGAGCGTTCGACCGAGGCTTTTCAGGTTGAGGTAAATGGTGAAAATGAGCATTAATCACACTCTCCTAGGATATTTTATTTTATTACATTTTAAAATGTGCGAAGAAATTTAGGCCAAACCTGTACATAATTTTGAAATAAACCTTAATGCCAATTATGGTGAATACGAGCATTAGACTAAATTTCTTTTGATGGTCAAGTCGTTTTAGGTAAATTGTAAAAAAAAAAAGTAGTTTTAAATATTGTCTATGAACGACACATTCAAAGGGGAAAAAGCATCAAAACGCAAGATAAAGCCGCCACCGACCATCTATTTTTTTTTGCTCTAACGCGATATTTCAATGTGCGCTGATTTTGTTGCTCGAACCACATCTAAAAAGGTCAGAATTTTATTTCACCCGTTGAATTATTGCCGTAACTTGTATAATCTGAATAGCCTATTTCCTAATTATCTTGTGTTATAAATTATATTTTGAAATTCTGAAGTTCTAACGCTCTCTATGATACAATTGATAAAAAAAAAGTTTTCTTTTTATTATTTGTTTAAACAAAACATTCAATAACGAGATGTAGTTTAGCCTAAATTATCTGAATAGCTTATTTCCTGATTATCTTGAGTTATAAATGATATTTTGAAATTTTGTAGTTCTAGCCCTCTTTATGATACAATTTAAAAAATAGTTTTCGTATTGTTATTTGCTTAAACAAAATATTTAATGACGAGATGCAGTTTAGTCTAAATTGCACTCAAATATGTCAAATAGTTATTTTATATTTAATTTTAAAATGTCTGAAGGATTTTTGGCTTACCCCGTACATCACTACATAGTATAAAACAAAGTCGCTTTTTCTGTCCCTATATCCCTATGTACGCTTAAATCTTTAAAACTACGCAACGGATTTTGATGCGGTTTTTTTTAATAGATAGAGTGATTCAAGAGGAAGGTTTATATGTATAATAACCATATGTTTTGCTTTGTAATCACTACATAGTATAAAACAAAGTCGCTTTTTCTGTCCCTATATCCCTATGTACGCTTAAATCTTTAAAACTACGCAACGGATTTTGATGCGGTTTTTTAATAGATAGAGTGATTCAAGAGGAAGGTTTATATGTATAATAACCATATGTTTTGCTTTGTAATTTCAGATAAATTACTACATAGTATAAAACAAAGTCGCTTTTTCTGTCCCTATATCCCTATGTACGCTTAAATCTTTAAAACTACGCAACGGATTTTGATGCGTTTTTTTTTAATAGATAGAGTGATTCAAGAGGAAGGTTTATATGTATATCCATTAAATAGTGGAGAAATACTGTTATTTTTGAGGTTTTTAATGTGATGTCGTAAATAATTTCATTTTTTCCGCTTATACATTGCAAACGCAGGCTGAACCCTACAAGATTTATCAAAATAATGTACTAATTATTGTACACATTAAAAAGGTCCACAGAAAACACAAAGAGATGAAGGTTTTCAAGGTTAACCCGAAGCAAAGCGAGGGAGGGCCGCTAGTTTACTATATATTGATTTTTCAATATTTTTATTCCTACAAAAATTAATATTTGAAACATACTGAAATAATACAGAAAACTACAAACGTAAATGAATTTACTTCTCATTATTGAGTTAATTTATCAGGAAAGTGTGATTACTATTCTAAGTACGTATTTCTAAATGATCAAATGCCATGTGAGAGAACAAAAAAAATACGTGCTTAAATAAATGATTCGTTAATGATATTTTGTATCCATTTCGTTCATTAAATTCTCGCATATTTATTAAAATAGTAGAATTAGTCTTCATTATTAATTAGAGTTCATAGAAGTTTTTGTTTTCTGTTATTTTAATTGGATTAAAGAGAGAATACATATTTTAACTATCCTTTTTAACCCGTAATCAGTGTTGATGGGTTGTGTGGACTGTTGTCTATACTTCACAATATACAAAATCTTGACGACGGGACTTATGTGTTAATGAATGGTTCGTAAAAGTCAATAGTAAAGTTACAAATTTATAACAGAAAAACAGATTATGCTTCAGGAGTGATGTTTGTATATTAAAATTTGTCAAAAAGTCGAATATTTTGTGACACAAGAAAATAATGCTCAGAATTTTATCGATTTGTGTTGCTATTAAGTTCCAAGTTATTCAAAATATTGAGATTACATAACATATATTTAATTGCACTTGAAAGAACTAGATTCCATACTGTATTTTCAAGTGCAAATAATTACCAGTTGTGTAATCTCTTATAAAAACGTTGACCTTACTAGCACCAACATTAGCGGAAAATTAAAAAAATATATTTTTTTCTTTTGCCGCAAAAAATCCAACTTTTTGACAAATCCTGTATTACATACCCCGCTTTCATATCATTATTTGTTCTGTTTTACACTTTCCAATATAGTGGAAAAGGGTTCATGACTTCGTTTTTCCTGTCTTCCGTCTATATGCTGTCTGCTGTCTGTCTATCTATGTGCCCGTACTCTAACTCACATAAATATACTCAGATTACCATATAAATAATATATGTTATTTAAGTTTACTACTGAATATTCGTTATTGAAGAGGGAGTGCGTATCATGTATAGTTCATTTACAGGGTCACTCAAAATAATCCCATTTCAATATGGCCAAAGGAAATAATTATTTGCGGTATAATTTAATGATATTACACTCTTTCAAACATAATAAAATTTTTGTTTTTAAGAAGTGTAATAAAATATGGTTTTTGTAGAATATGGTGTGCAAATCATTTATCATTCATTTACAGGGTCACTCCAAAGAATTTGGTTACATAATAGTACAAAAATTAGTTGCTGCGTATTTTAACAAAGTTATACTGTTTTAAACATAATGAAATTTGCATACATTATTGAAAGAAGCTTACTGTACAATATGGATTCCATAATAGTTAACATTCATTTACAGGGACACACAAAAGCTTTCATTTCCAGCACTGTCTATTAGCGGTAAAAGTTCGATGTGTAATTTGAGCTGCGGTAAACGTTTTTGTTTAACTATTTTTTTTATACTACGTGGTGTGATTAATTTCTATAGATCACATACAAGACTTAAAAAAAGTAGTAAGCATTTCTGTATAAAAGGGTTTTTTAATTACTTTTGCATTTTCTCGTTTGACTATATTTGTTATACGAAGAGTTTTTTATAGAATATAAATAAATTCATATACAAGACAACGCAAAGAACTGGATGCATTATCGTATATGGCTGGTGATTTCTGAAATTACGTTTTCAGTTGTGCTGTGTGTTTTTTTTTACAAAATTAAATTTCAGTTTAATATGTGGAGTACATAAAAATCTTTAGAAATATACAGGAATGTACAAAATTATTCGAGTGCATTTCCGTCTATTTATGGAAACTGCTGTTGGTGAATTTTCGTATGTGTTATTGGTTTTTCTTTTTGTTTACGAATTGTTATACGAACGTGTTACTCACCCTGTACATTCAAACGTATTTGGGAAGATTTTTAAATTTATCTTCTTATATTTTTCAGTTTGTATTCAGAATGTACAATCGGATTCTCACAAACTTTATAAAGTTCGACACGCAATAAGCATTTTATTACGATATTTTTACTTCTACTAAAAATTTTCTTTGAACTGATCTGAAATACATAAAATTATAACGGAAATGATATTAGCTGAGTAAATTTATTGCTATAAATTGATTAATATTCTAAGTACATTTGTCTAAATGTTCAAATGTCACGTTAGAAAAAGAATATCATACGTGACTAGGTAAATGATTCATGTATAATATTTTATCTCTAATTCTTTTACTAAATTCGCTTAGATTTTTTTAAAATAGTAGTATTGACACACACTATTAGCTGGAGTTTTTTGAAGTATTGAGGTTTTAGAATTTAATTGGTTAAGACAGGAAATACATAGGGTGTGTGCACCAATAATTGACCAATGAAATATACAAACTGCTCAAAATAGGAATTAATGGGTATATATTATAACTTTGGTTGTTAGAGAACCTATTTAACATCCAATGAAATGTTTTTTACAGGTTATAATGACAGTTAAAGATGTGCTCTTGTGCTTTTAGACTAGCGTGGGAAAATTCCATATACATGGTTCTAATTTCCATATATATGGTTAGATGTGTTCGAAACTTCTAATTTTATTTACACCCAGAAAAAAGTTTTGTTGAATCAACAAAAATTTGGTTGACCCAACAAAACTTTTTGTTTAAATATAGGTCAATGGAAATTTTGTTTGAATCAACAATTTTTTTTTTTTTTTTTTTTTTTTTTGCAATTCCAAAAATAAAAAAGGATCATCAGCAAAAAATGTTTTGTTAATTCAAGTAAAATGGTTCAATTTTACTTGAATTTTGCTAAAGCAACCAAAATGTACTCAACAAAACATGTTTTGTAGTTTTAATCAATTCCTTTCTCTGAGTGTAGTTTAATAAATTATAAGTACAAGCATTACATGTTCACTTTATAATGACATTGATACTACTAAGGAAATCATTTTTTGAAATTTTCTAAAGTAATACATAAAATTTACCAGTAAATGGTTTTGCCTCTCCGTACTGAGTAGATTTATCACGATAGCATTATTAATATTCTAAGTAAGATTGTCTAAATGAACAGATGGCACGTTACAAAAGAAAATCATACATGACCAAGTCAAAGATTAATACATAATACTGTTTCTCCCTTTTATTCATTAAATCATCCCGTATTTATTCAACTAGTGGAATTAATAATCAATATCAGCTTCAAAAGATTGAAATGTTACGTTTTGGATGATGTTTGGTTTAGTAAACAAATAATATATTTTTTAACTTTCTTTTTATACAGGACAGACAACAATACATTATAAACTTTAAAAAAATCATAAAAATATCAAGTCATTGTATCGGGGTGCAATTTGCAGCATAAGACTTATAAGAGAGTTAGATGTTTTGTGACAAAAACGAAGTCTGTACTCATGTTTTCACCAAAAGTTGGCACTATTAAAGTCAGAGTTACTAAAATACATTAAATGTATCAATTATACAGCAGTTTTTTATTTAAAATATTAGACTAATGTATTGTATACTATTTTCTCAAGGGCCACTAAATGCCTTGTTGTATAAAAGTATATATTTGTTAGTTATCAATATTTTTTATGTATAATATCAATATGTCTTTTAATAACGTGGAATTTAAGAGCAAAAACAAATTTTGCCTATACATTGCCACAAAACATCTAACTCTTTCAAATCTTAGGGTGCAATCACCTCTTCCGTATATCTATTTATTTTTTGTATTATATTTTAAGGATAGACAGACTTTTTGTTCACTCTGTGCTTATCCAATACTGTAGGAAAGACTTATTTCTGTTCGTCTATCTTTTTTCTTGTGTTATAATTTTGCCCAGTTTTTCAACAATAAGCGAAAACTGATAATTTTCGTATGGTAAAAATGGGTTGTTTCCTATTTATAGTCAAATATTAAGCCCTATGGCTGTAACATAATACTACTAACAATTTATAAAAATATTTTACATACATACATTAATCATTTTATGACATTGGTTACTTCTTCACATCCAGTTATATGAACAACACACAAATAGTACTTAATACGTAACGTAATTGAAGTTGTATTCCTCATCTGTTTCGGAATACCATGAAAATGTTAATATGATTTTCGAATGTGCATGTACCTGAAAGATACCTGTAAATCTATATTCTGTATTTTTTTTCAGAAATTAAAAAAATGCAGGATTGTTTCAACGATTTTATGCCGGACGAAATCAACTAATCACTGCAGTAATGCAGAGTTTCAGAGTCAAATGAAAAATTTCCCCAGGATATAGGACTACTCTAGTCCTCAAGCAAAGCATTTCATTCGTTATAAATATTAGAATTAAATACATGTAAAACAAAAGATGTATATGTGTATAAAATGATCTTATGGAGTATGGAAGCGTTTTCTAAAAGACCTTTAAATAAAATATCCAGGCATGGCCAAACTCACAACAGTATGTAAAAAAGTAGGTAGTTTATATATGTTTCGCAAGTATTTAACACATAACATATTTTGAATTTATTGACGACTGCAGGACTCGAAATTAGAATTTATAAATACGAAGTATATTTGCTGATAGATTCTATTGTGTAATTTAGTTTTTTCTATATACTGCGTATTTTTCTGGAAAATACGGAGCAACGTCAGATGTTTTACCGTTTCTTCTCTGGAATTTCGTTCAGTACTGGATATTATTTCTTCGATTAGCTTGCATGTGGTATATATATATATATATATATGTGTACAGGGTGTCCGAAAAGTCTGGAAACGGTCAAATAACCCGAGAAATATACAACTGCTTGAAAAACGGAAAAATACATGTTCAATATTTTTGAAAAATCTATTTAGGGATATCTAAGTGCCTCCCACCCAACTCTGACCCATCGGAGGAAAAGGGTGCAACTTTGAAATCTTAAAAGATAACACCATTTTTTTAATTGCAGAATCGGATTCTACGGTAAAAAGTACGTAACTTTTGCTTTTAACATTTTCTTCGGAAAATCATAGATGACACAGTGATCGAGTAAAATGCAGTAAGAATACTTTCCATAGAAAAATATGGAAACGGTCGAATAAATCTAGAAATATACATCGTATTGAAAGATGGAAAAACACGTTCCCAATATTTTACAAAAATCTAATTAGATATATCAAAGTTCCCCCCCCCCCCCAGGACAATGCTCCCTGGGGTCAAAAAGGGGGGAACATTGAAATATTGAATGATTCCGTAGAATCTATATCTGCAACAGAAAATGGGATTTCTCATTTAAGATTTCAACAGAGCCCCTCTACCAGGGGGAAATTTTTATATCCCTAAGTATGTTTTTCAAAAATATTGAACACGTATTTTTCCGTTTTTCAATCCGACGAATATTTCTCGAGTTATTCGACCGTTTCCCAACTTTTCTGTGAAAACGATTCTCACTACATTTTACTCGATTACAGTGACATCTACGATTTTACGAAGGAAATGTTAAATACAAAATATACGTATTTTTTACCCATAGAATCCGAATCTGCAATAAAAAAGGAGGCTATTATTTAAGATATCAAAGTTGCCCCCTCCTTTGTCCCCAGGGGGCAGAGTTGGGGGTGGAGCAACTTCCAAATGCCTAAATAGAATTTTCTTGAATATTGAACACGTATTCTTTTCCGTTTTTTCAATTCGATGTATAATTCTAGAATTATTCGACCGTTTCCAGAATTTTTGGACACCCTGTATATATATATGTATGTATGTGTGTGTTTGAAAGTCGATAAAAAAAATCCTTTTGACGTTTCAACTTTTATTTCTAAAAATATCCATCAAAGTACAGGAAATCTACGAGAAATTCAGACAAACATTATTTCGTAATAAGCTATAGAAATTACAAGAATAACTGTTCCAGGCATCTGAGGCCAACAATGTTTCATATATACACTGTCAAAGCACAATCGAAAAGTTGAAATGCACACCAACTTGACTAATATAAAAATGGCTGGGTGCAGTAAAACGAGCTTCTAAAACTTTTAACGAATCTCAAATAGATACAAGATTTGAATTTTACCTACGCCATGCACATATACCCCAAGATGCAACAACAAAAATTATTATAAATTTTAACAAGCACAATTGTTCATTATCACATATCTTTATTTTCGAATATTTTAAGATGTTTTAGAGGAAATTAATGAAAAACCAATAATATTTCTTGGGCTTTAATTTTGCCAACTGAAATAATTAATTTAAATATTTACAAAATCTGTAACATTATACTAGTAGAACAAAAACACTTGAGTACAAATAACGCGTACATGATATAATAATTTATTTTAGTCTTAAAAAAGAAATATATTTATTTCACAGTTAAATATGTTATATTTTTATTAAAATGAATAAAAAAGTGTTTTTGAAGACTTTACCTTATGCATCGAAATTAGAACTAGAAAATAAAGGCATATAAAGTTTTAAAGTATATGTCGAGAAAGTCGAGAAAGCACGGCCGTAAGCATACTTTTCTGGAAGCAACTCAGGGCACTTTTGACACCTCCCCCCCCCCATATCTCCGCGCTGGAGTATCCCAAAAATTTGAAATTTCGTTTTTCTAGAGTATTTGGCACACAGGACCAAAATTTAAAATTACAACTTTCTGTCTTTTCTAGTTCAGACGATATATGAACTCAAACATTCGATTTTTTGTCACTCACTCACTCACCCACTCGTTCAAGCGTCATCAAAATGATGAGGTAGATCCCTTAGCCCTAGAAACTTGACATTTGGAAAAAAGGTAGTGATTAGGACAGAAAAAAGGAAATAATTATAAAATCCGGAAAATTCGAAAAAAAAAAAAACATTCGAAAATTCAACAAATTCCATCAAAATTGAAAATTGAAAATAATACGATCTTGTAGTCTTAGAAACTTAAGATTTGGTGTAAAGGTAGTGTTTAGCATCCAGAAAATCTAAACGTCAAAAACACCAAAAAAAGCAAAATTGAAAAAATCGAAAAAATCGAAAAAATTCAAATAATCCGATTTTGTTGCGCTAGAAACTTGGAATTCCGAATAAAGGTAGTATTTACGATGCAAAATAAGAAAAAATTAAAAAATCCGGAAAATTCGAAAAAAAAATTCAAAAATTCGAAAAATTCGAAACAAATAAAATAAAATAAAATAATTTGATCTTTTAGCCTTAGAAACTTAAAAATCGCGGTAAAGATAGTGTTTAGGATTCAGAATAAGTTAACATAAAAAACGCAATAAAATTTGAAAATAAAATAAAAAAATCGAAAAAAATCGGAAAACTTGAAAAATAAGGAAAATTTGAAAACAATTCGATTTTATAGCGCTAGAAACTTGAAATTTGGAATAAAGGTAATATTAAAGATACTAAATAAGGAAAAATTAAAAAATATGGATAATTCGAAAAATACCCATAAATTAGTGCAGACCATATATGAACTCAAAGTTTCGATTTTTTGTTACTCACACACTAACTCACTCTCGCGTCATCAAAAAGATTGGGTAGATCCCGCCGCCACAGAAACTTAAAATTTGCAATAAAGCTAGTGTTTCGTATACAAACAAAGGAAAAATTATAAAATCCGAAAAATTCCAAAAAAAAACATTTGAAAATTCAACAAATTCGAACAAAATTGAAAATTGAAATTTAATACGATCTTCTGGTCTTAAAAACTTGAAATTTGGTGTGAAGGTAGCGTTTAGAATTCAGAAAAAGAAAACATCAAAAACACAAAAAAATCGAAAAAAAAATTGAAAAATCAAAAAAATCGAAAAAATGGAAAAATTTCAAATAATCAGATTTTGTGGCGCTAGAAACTTGGAATTCGGAATAAAGGTAGTATTTAGGATGCAAAATAAGGAAAAATTAAAAAATCCGGAAAATTCGAAAGAAAAAATTCAAAAATTCGAAAAAAATTAAAATAATTAAAATAATTAGCACTAGAAACTTAAAATTCGCGGAAAAGATAGTGTTTAGGATTCAGAATAAGTTAAAATAAAAAACGCAATAAAATTCGAAAATAAAATTTAAAAATCGAAAAAATCGGAAAATTTGAAAATAATTCGATTTCATAGCGCTAGAAACTTGAAATTTGGAATAAAGGTAACATTTAAGATACTAAATAAGGAAACATTAAAAAATATGGATAATTCGAAAAAAAAATCGAAATTTTCAAAAATTAAAAAAAAAAGAAAAAAAAAGAAAGAAAGAAAGAAGAAAATGAAAAAGTTAGAAATTGAAAATAATATGATCTCGTAGTCTTAGAAACTGAAAATTTGATGTAAAGGGGACGCAGAAAAATATAAAAAAACACAACAAAAATCGAAAATAAAATCGAAAAATTGAAAAAAAACGAAAATTTGAAAATAATTCGATTTTGTAGAGCTAGAAACTTAAAATTTGGAATAAAGGTAGTATGTACGATACAAAAAAAAAAAAAAAAAAAAAAAAAAAAAAAAAAAAAAAAATCTGTAACATTCGAAAAAAAATCAAAAAATCGAAAAATTGAAAAAAGTTCGATTTTGTAGCTTTAGAACTTAAAATTCGGCGTAAACTTATTGTTTAGGATACAGAAAAAGGAAAAATTAAAACACAATAAATTCGAAAATAGAATAAAAAACTCGAAACAGATCGGAAATTTCAAAATAATTCGATTTTGTAGCGCTAGAAACTTTAAATATGTAATAAAGGATACAAAATTAGAAAAAATTAAAAAATCCAGAAAATTATAAAAAAAAAAAAAAATTGAAAAAAATCAAAAATCGAAAATAATTTTATCTTGTAGTCTTAGAAACTTAAAACTTGGTGTAAAGGTAGTATTTACTATTCAATAAATAGAACAATTAAAAAATCCGTTAAATTCGAAAATAAAATCGAAAAATCGATATATCTTTAAGAAATCGAAAATTTGAAAACAATTTGATTTTGTACTGCTAGAAACATTAGTTTTAAGATAATTGTCCTATTAGCTAGTACAACGCCCCTAATTGTTTTATATGTTATTTCCCCGGATTATTCTTTTCTTTTCTTTCGTTTACGAATTTCATTATAGAAAAGTTCCGCTATAGACTGGCTACGTTATAGGCGATTTCTTTATAGACAGGTTTGTTTTTTTCACAGGTTATACTCTATTTACTTCGCATATGAAATATGGATTGTAAAATGATGTTAACCCCACAGAAAGTTTCACAGCTCCCCCTATCCTCCCGACATTACTGGCTGGTTATGGCTTGATAGTCCTTTCTAAATAAAATCATGGTGACTCTAAGATTCACTTGATTTATCTACAAATTGAACCTAAATGATCCTAAGAAGACGGATCAAAGAATTACTATATTGGCATGACAATCGGGTAACTTAGAATTAAAATCGAAAAATGAAGAAATTTATAAAAAGTCGAAAATTTGAAAATAATTCGATTTTGTAGTTCTAGAAGTTTGACTATTGGCAGAAAGGTAGGGTTTCGTATACAAAGTAAGAAAAAATTAAAATCCGTAAATGAAAAAAAAAAAAGACTAAGGAAAAAAAAAACATCGAAAAAATGAATATAGTTTGATTTATTGGAAATTTCCGAAAATTTTAATTTTGGCTTTCTTTTTATACTAAAAAGTTCTTTTATGCTAAATATCAAGTATCTAGGGCTGCGAGTAATATCTCAGATGGCTAGCAACTTTGTTGGAAGCAATTGAGAGTACTTTTGACACCCCCTCCCATAACTTAGTGCTTGTCTAGGAACCTGAAATCTCTTTTTATATACAGTACTTTGCAAACGAAAGTAAAGCTTCAAATTTTTGATACCTGTAGATAATAGGGGCAGAGTGTGGACTTAGCGAAAATCAGTGGATGATCTCCAAAAAGAACCCAAAATCAAGAAAAGGAGGATTACTTACAAAAAGAAGTGAAATCTCATCAAAAACGTCACCTGTAAAAAACGCAGCGAAGTCTCGTGACTCTTTTTCCGTAAAAAGTTATGAGATCGTGTAAAGCCAAGTTTAGCTATCTTATTAACTCTGAAATTTTCATTCACAATTGACTCCTTGTCTCTACATGTTTAGTTAAATATTATTTTGTGACTTGGCAATTACGTAGCACGAGAATGTGATGTATATAATTAGTCTTAATCAAATAATGCCATGCCATCCCATAACATATTAAGGTGTAATAACTTCCATGTGCGTATATAATTAGCCTTAATCATATTATCTCATCGCATCCCATAACATAGTAAGGTGTAATAACTTCCCTGTGCTGTGTAATTGCCAAGTCACAAAATAATATTTAACTAAAGATGTAGAGACTAGGAGTGATTTGTGAATGAAAATTTCAGAGTTAATAAGATAGCTAAACTTGGCTTTACACGATCTCCGAACTTTTTACGGAAAAAGAGTCACGAGACTTGGCTGCGTTGTTTACAGGTGACGTTTTTGATGAGATATATCTTACAGCAACAATTGTCATCTTGTTTTTCGTCTAGTCTAACAGTGTTATTGATATTTGAAGTATCAAATAACTAGATCAGTCTTAAAGAAGTAGAAAATCAAGCATGTAGTCAAGAAATACTGTCAAAAAAGGTTACATGTGATCGTGGAAAACATTAATGTATTTTTTTTTTACCCGCATGTTATTTATTTAGAATTGATTAAAAAGATAAAATATTACTTAAAATTTTATCAAGCCTTTGAATAAAATTTTTCAGAACATTTAACTATTTATTCAACGTTAATTCATCACCGCTAACATTTAAAAATGCGTTTCATATGCGCTAAAGAACCTTTTTACTTTAAACACTAAGTGTAAAACGAAATAATAATAAAAACAATAAAACCTTATCCAGTAGTATATTGGTGATTCGATGGCATTATTCTTTCTACGGATACTGTTATTTGTACTACTTTGAAATAATATTAAAAAATATGACATAAATAGCATTTCATCTGTGGAGATACATTGCAGTGGCATGATTAATATTCCAAGTACATTTGTCTAACATATCAGAATTCGCATCATCTAAGTAAGATCATAGATTATATTAGTTAATTTTTATTTTTATTTTTGTTACTTAAGTAGAAAAAAATTTATTGATAAAAAAAATAAATGTCATTTTATATGCAATTACGTAAAAATTAGTCCATCGTAAGTATCCTAAATATTAGTTCAACGATTATCATATATTTTCCCAGTAAAAAGAAAGTATTTTTGTAGAGAAATCTTCGATTAAAACCTGCATTTATTACTGTTTTGCTAAAATTACGTTTGTTTGTTGACGGGAATAAATACATTATATTGGTGTTATATGATAGGGCTGGACGTAAGACATTTCGATTTTACTCGTAGAATAGAGATAGCATCACTATGGTGATTTCAATATTATATGAAACTAAATATTGAAAATACATTGTGACAATTAACATAGCAGTTTCTGTGTCAATAAAAATTTTCAAAAGTATCAAATGTTAACATTAGTATTTTAATGTAGAGAATAATATAGAGATAATGTTGAAATAAGTAGAAATTCTATATTTACCTCACGTTTTCGTTTTATTTCTAAAAAGATCAGAAAGCTTCTAAAAGCACACATATTTGTTCATATATTTATATAGCAGGTCTTCGCTTGTCTAGCCAGTCGTTTCTGAGTGGGGCCCAGATACATAGTGCAGCGTACCGCCCTGATTTCGCTTGGGGCCCAAAAAGTTCATTTTATATTCAACCAGAAAAGTATAAATAAAATACTTTAAAGTAAATGTATACGAAAATAACTAATAAGAATATAAAAATGTACTTAAATAAATACTTCGTGACATACATTTTTTTTCATGAGCCTTCCGACAAAAAAATATTGGGCCCTAACCGTGATTATCTAGGGGTGGGGCTCAAGTAGTACTTTTTATCTCGGCCCCACTCGGAAGTGACCGGATAGTATATAATAAAAAATAGGCAATAGTTCTGTTTTTCGTCTAATCTTCTGCAATCGAGTCCATAGCCGATGTTGCCCACAAACTCGCTAGCTCTAAAACCTAAGAAATATATGATTAACTACTTTTTTTGGTAGACTTGTAAAACGGAGTTTCATATTCTTACTTAAAACTGCTGCTGAGATGTGGCACAATTACCTAAAATTTTCGACACACAGTGTGACTCCCTTGATAAATTGCTGAAATACATAGTTACCTATTTTCTAGTACATTTGTTATCCTAAATTTCACGCTTCTACCAATTACTGAGATATCGCAAAAGAACATAGGAAATCCGACCCCCATTTAACCCTCTTTAGTGGCTGAATTTCTAAAATCGCGGAAATACATGTTTAATAATTTTAAGTAGATTTGTTATCCTGAATCTGTGATTTCACGCTCATAACTAAAAATGCTGTGAGCATTCGAAATGACCTGAAATTTTCGACCCCCATTTAGCCCCCTTCCCTTAATGGGAGAATTTCTAAAATCGCTGAAATATGTGTTTAATTATTTTTATAGCAGATTTGTTATCCTGAATTTCACGCTCTTACCCAAAACTACTGATAAGATATGGTGAAAAGGTGAAATCATCGAAAATTTTCGACTCCCCCCCCCCGTTTAACTTTCTTAGTAGTTGAATTTCTAAAATTACCTAGAATGCATGTTTAACTATTCTTTAGTAGATTTATTATCCCGAAATTCACGCTCCTAACTATAACTATCGTAAAACAATCGTCCCCCATTTAACCCCCCCCTTAGTGTCTGAATTTCTAAAATCGCTGAAATACGTGTTTAGCTATATTTTTCAGTAGATTTGTTATTCTCAGTTTCATGATTCTACCTATAATTTCTACTGAGATATGGCAAAATGATCTAAAATATTTGACCTCCTATTTAACCCCCCTTAGTTGCTGAATTTCTAAAATTGCTGAAATATATGTTTATCTATATTTTTTTGTAGATTTGTTATATCGAATTCCGAGCTCCTAACTAAAAATGCTGTTGAGATATAGCGAGCAGGAAAAATGACCTAAAATATTCGTCCTCCCCATTTAACCCCTTCTAATAAATGAATTTCTAAATTCGCTGAAATATATGTTTAATTATTTTTTTAGTAGATTTGTTATCCTGAATTTCACGTTCCTATCTAAAACTGCTGCTGAACCGGAATGGCGAAACCGGAAATAACTAAAAGCTTTCGACCCCCATTTAACCCCCTTAGTAGTTGAATTTATAAAATTGCTGAAATATGTGTTTAACTAACTTTTAGTACATTTGTTATCTTGAATTTCGCGCTTTAACTAAAACTGTTGTTGAGATATGGGAAAAAGGCAAAATGACCTAAAACTTTAGACCCCCATTTAACCACCCTTAGTGGTTGAATTTCTAAAATCACTGAAATACGTGTTTAATTATATTTTTAGTAGATTTGTTATCTTGAAGCTCACGCTCTTAGCTAAAACTGCTGATGAGATATGGTGAAAATGTAAAATCACCAAACTTTTCGACCCCCACTTAACCCACTTAGTGGTTGAATTTCTAAAATTGCCTGAAATACATGTTTAACTATTCTTTAGTAGAATTGTTATCCCAAATTTCTGGCTCCTACTTAAAACTCCTGCTGAGATATGCCGTAAAGACGAAATTATTTAAAACTTTCGACCCCCCCCCCCCATTTAACCTCCTTATGCTCTGAATTTTCAAAAATCCTTTCTTAGTACGTGCCTACATTGTGTAAAGTACATGTCTTCCAAATTTTATTGTTCTAGAACAAACGGTTTAGGCTCGGCGTTGAATATGAGAAAATCAAGCTACTCCTTTATAAGTATAGATATGTTACATTATAAAAAAGCAAGCATCAAAAATCTATAACAATCGGCAAAAAAAGCTGCAGCTTAACACGTATGTGCTGCTACACATACAATATAGTACTAAAATTACAACACTTGATTGTATTCTGATTTGGTCTCTGCATAACTCTTTGGATGTTAAAACATTACATCATAGAACACTGTAAATAAATACAAGGAAGAATAATTGTTTGAAAAAAATTCCAAAAATCGTCATAAATGATGGGTAGTAAATTGAACCAAAAACGGCAAAACATAGAATTTCGAATATAATACAAATTAGCATTTTTGTACATTTCTTAAATTTTAGAAAAATGGAAAGACTTTTAGAATAATTCCGTGTGTCTCTAATTATATTCCTTCTCATTTAATATAATAACAGCTTTAAAAAAACGCTTATGTGATGTATTCTCGATGTCTGAAACCAGTCCAATTATCTTCCATGTTAAACGCTTTCTTTAATTAAACACATATTTTATGAATGACAAATGTGGTCAGATTGTTCTTCTTGATAAATCTATATATTTGAAAAAAATCCAAAAATTTATTAATGATGGTCCCTAAGTGGATAGCCACAAAGATCTTTCCACTAGTGAAATTAACTGTATTAAGTCCACCATCAAGTCTTTCTTAATTCCTTCTATTGCGCATTGTGTCAGGTTTTATGCTTTACCTAAGGTCCATAATCTTGATATTCCTTTTAGACATATTGTCTCTAGTATCGATACAGATTCTTAGGAGCTTGCCAAATATTTAGTTTCTGTTTTTTCTCCCCTTTTGAGTAGTCATTGTTTAACTGTTAAGAATTATCTTGAATTTGTTAAGAAACTTCATAGTTTTAAGCCACATGGCCACTTCATAGTTTTAAGAAGGTTTTCTTTTGATGTTACTTCATTATTTACTAATGTCCCGGTGGTTGAGGGGGGTTGAGATTGCATCAAGAAAAGGCTTTGTGAATTTTATTTCTCTTATTTTGAAATTGAGGAAATTACGCTTCTCACTCGTGCTTGCCAGTCGCAAAATACTTTTGTTTTTAATGGGACTTTCTTTCGCATGACTGACGGTTTAGCTATGGGAAATCCTCTTAGACCAATTTTATGCGACATTTACATGCACTATTTTGAGGTGAAATTGTTTGAAATATTAAAGTTTTCGTTTTATTGCCGTTTTGTTGATAATAGTTATGTCCTGGTTGAAATTAATTTGGATATCAATCATATTCTCCCTGTTATGAATTCCATTGATTATTGCATTCAATTTACTTTAGATATTGAAACTACCTGGATGTCCTTGTTATTCGTAGAGATGATGCCTTTCAGACTACCGTCTTTCGTAAACCTTTCGCTGCCTGCCTTCCATCTCACAGGTATTCTTCTTATCCGCCTAACCAGAAATTTTCTGCTTTCAATACTTATGTTTTACGGCCTTCCAATATTTGTTCCACTTCTCAGTTACTTACTGCTGAACTTAATTATCTTTAAGCTATTGTTGTTGATCGTGGTTATTCCTCTAATATTATATATTCTATTTAAAGAAATTGACGAAACCCATATATTATAAAAATAATTTTAATTCCAACTCTAATACTTCAGCTGTTTTGCCATTTTTTCCTAAAATCAGTCAGCAAATTATTAAAATTTTTAGAAGATTCGAATTCAATGTTATTTTTTAATAACATCTGTTAATAAAATCTTTTTTTCAAATCTAAAACACTCTATTAATCGTATAGGTAACTGGGCTATATACCAAATCGCTTGCCAGTGTAGTCTCTATTATATTGGTCAGACTAAACGTGCTCTTAGATTTCGTTTAAAAGAGCATGAAGGTTATGTTAAAAATTAGGACCTTAAACGTTCTTCTGTTGCTCAACATTGTTGGTCTTTTCAACATAGGTTCAAATTTTCCTCAGCCTCCATTATTCAGCCACCAAAAATGTTCTTCTAACCTTTATCTTGATTTTTGGGAAGCTTGCGACATCATTAAAAATTCTCACTCCTTACTCAATGACTTATCCAATAGTCCTGATTTTCCAAGTATTTAGAAAGCATTAATTTCATTTCAGTTTTTTAGGGTTTCGTTCATCTCACGAAACCCTATTACTCCCGCTCCGTTGTCTGTCCGTCACAGAGTCAGTCACAAAAACTATATAACTTACAGAGTTGAAACTTTGTGTATATAGGTGAATAACAGCTGTGAAGAGCTCAAAATATTAAAATTTGAAAAATTCGTATTATTTTAATAAATAGAGATAAAAAACCAAAATTCTAACAGCCTTTTCCGATTAAATTTAAACATTTTTCGTTTTAGCAGATGCCAAAAATTTAAAATCCATAATGGAATTCTTTCTACAATAATTAATTTTCTGTCAGACAATTTCCACGTGATAAATGGAAATGAAATAAAAAGTTTCACCAATTGAAAAAAAAGATAAATATGACATAAAATTGATTGACGTCATAGTGGTAATAAAACAGAAAATGTCTAAGATTTCTGAATAATACAAGGAGTATGTGTATGTATACAAAGCAGAATAATATCCCGTCATTAGAGAATTAAAAAGAAAATCTGACGTCATATTGGAAGTTTAACGAATTTTTCAAATGTTTGAGAATAATACAAAGCGAGTATCGATATGAGTACTAGAGAATAGTAAATGCAGCAGTTTGAGAAATATATTGAATCGTGATAAAAATCCGATTATGGAAATATTCGCGTATTTTATCATTTTAAAGGTGTACAATTTGTTTAATTTTGAAATTATGTTTTTAAATATCTCATATAGTCAGCATGACGTATATTATTTTCACAGAATATAATAGCGGGCTTCGTCCGCTGGTTTAGATATTCGAAAAAACGAAAAAATAGACCGGTAATTTTTACTTTATAAAAAGCATGACTTTTTTTGTTGTTGTTGTCGCTAAATGAAATTTATTTGAATTTATTAAAGAAAGGATAAAGTGTTTTGAAAGGAATATTAAACGAAACCCTTTGAGCGATCTTCGTTCACACTTACCCACTTTTTTTGGTTTTCTTTCGTTTCTTTCGTTCTCCGGTAAATGTCTCTACTTGTCCACTCAGTTGTTTCATGCTGCTTTTTGTCGTTCTCTATCCGCATCGGACGTTTTATATTACATAGTATTATATATTAGAAACTCTGACAGGGAACTCTAACCATGCAGCAAAATAGGAAAATTAAACTATTAGATACACATTTGTGATAATAATACTTATCATTTGTCATTTGTGATATTAATCATCGTTGGGTGTTTGCGTAGATTCCATATTAGCCTTGATATCGCCATATTCCACATTTAAACATTTAGTTTCTTAATTACAGGGGTGGAAGCATCCTATATATATTTTTTTCATGTTTTCTCCCACTATTATTAAACTATAATCTTCATTGAATATTACAATTGTGCATGTTAAAGATATCTACCATGAAGATTTTATTTGAAAATAATGGTAGTAAATAAATAAATTATATGGGACACTGGACCCCTGAAAGTAATCAATTTTGTTGTCTGTGATTTTAATCAGGAATTTAAGAAAGCAGAAACGAAGATAATTTGGATGATACAACAGGAATGTTTTTCCCATGAAAGCGATGAGAGATTGAAAACTCTTGAGACGTTTAAAGATCAATAAGAAATAATTCGTGTAAAGACTAAAATTATGCATACCTCATACAGACTTTCTGCTTAAACATTCGTCACTAGGATTATTTTAATGATTTTCTTCGATAGGATATCAAGTACGGTTGCTCACAAGTACTCATAAAAGAGAAAGTAAAAAAAATATATGTATCGTGTCAAATATGTAAAGTGATTAAAACAAAGTTTTTTATATTTCCAAACAGGTGTATACAACTCTAGTATAATATATACACCTTTCTAACAAATCTATTAGCAAAATTTCAAATTAATAGAAATTTCTCACACATTCAGAAATTCTAACATCCATAATTTAAAATTTAAATCACATGTGCAATTTTCCTCTCAATGTATATTAAAACATTAAAATTGTCTGAATTCTCTTAGAAAAGCATTATGAGTGCTCAAAATTTTTCGAACGAATCATCCAAATTTCACTAAAATCTATACAGATAAATCCAGGTACGTCACCAATACATCTACCTAATTATAAATTAATCGGATGCATTTTGAAAAAGTTTTCGTGGAATAGACAAACAGACAGACAAACAAACAGAAACCAAAAACTTTCCGTGTCTCCACAGTAAGCCTCAACTAATGTTTCGGCATTAATTTCAGAGAACGCGAATTTTCCACGCTTAAATTCAAATTTTATTGGTTTATATGATATAAGAATAAAGATTATATTTGTTTGAATGCGCAATTATTTTAAAGAAAACCTATAAAATAGCACTATTTAATTTAAAATTCAATTAAGGATATTCCCATAAGCTTAAGCGAAATAAAAGTGGTTTGTCATTAAATCTTGTCTTAAATATATAATTAATTGAATCTCGGTAAAATAAGATTGGCGTGATAAAAAGCATTAATTTTCTTTAGGTACAAGATCATATCTCGAGAGAATACACATTTAATCTTTTAATAAAATCTTTCATATTTCTCTGGATTAAATATCGTAAGACAGTTCATATTTCACATGTATCAAGAAATTTTGCGTAGAAAACTAGAAATAATTATTAATGCATTATTTTCGAAAACAATCTTTATTTGAATTATAATTTTTCATTTCTTTTCAGCATGTTGACGTTATTCTCAAATTAAAAAAACAAAATTGTATCTAGTATTAAAACCCTAAATTTTAATTGAAAATATTTTTTGAAAAATGATCTTTATAAAGAAGTATTTTCCAATTTTATTTAATAGAAACGTGATATTTAAATGTAGTGTTTCTTGATATACACTGAAGGAAAAGGACTAGTAATGCAGTTATTTTTAAATTAAAAATAAATATTTGATTTCAAATTAAACCTTTTATTATTTGACATCGATCATATTCGATATGAATTGAATTTTTAAAGTTTATAATTTCAGTTGCCAAGTAAATGTCTATTTGCAGTCAGAAAACAGAAAAAAATATCCCGATACAGTATCGAATATATTTTCATAAATTCATAAATTCAGGATTACCAACTCCGCAATACTTGATATTAAATGATTTATATTATAAGTTTAAAAAAAGAAACAAAGACATAAAAACATTACTGTTTTCACATAAGAAATGCCTTAATAATAAACTACAATATTTTGGGAAATAGCATATTACTTTTCCAGTTTATAATAATGGAACGTATTTGTTTAGTATTTTCTTCTTTTTATACATATTTCACACAAGAAGCACTGGGCATTTTACTCAAATTTTGTAAAAAAAAAATATTTGACACCATCATTTTTATTTAATTTTTTTACTTACATATTTAAGCTTTTTTACTCTGTGGTATACATTTAACTTATTTTATAAAGACATTTCTCATTTTAAATAAAATATATTCATTGCATATGGGTCAAAATCTCCCCACATAGCGGTGTTAATAGTTTCTTATCGCAATATTCCACTAAATACAAATAACTAAAAATATTTTTTTTTTTACATATTGTAGCACACGAAATAAATCTCTAAAGTAAAATACACATTTCCTGCCGGAAGATTTATGTAAATTGCCTTTATTTTCAATTAAGTCAAATATAAATTTATTATAATTTAAATTACAAAAATTCTAAGTTTATTGAAATAACTAAAATAAACTTGGGGTGGGGGGGATTTCCGAATTAGGTTTCATGTGTTATGTTTCGTTTGGAAACATAAATATACAGAATGAAATAAATAGACGAATCATAAAAAAGTAAAAAATGAAAAAAATTATCATTAAATTTAAATATTTGTCATATTTGCGTTTGTTTCATAAAGAACCTTTTCTACAAGTATGGGAATAGTATGAGAAATCCCTTTATAGTAGATGATTTAATGTTTACTATTTCTCGTCCGCTTTTGGGAATATAAATTCGCAAAAATGCATGCTTAAACATCTTAAGTTACATGTTTCAAAGTTTAGGTGAAACAAGTTTAGAAATAAAGTAAATCATAGAAAAAAATATATGAATAAATATGTAAATAAAAAAATAATAACATATATACCGCGATACTGTTTCAAAACCTTTTAGATTTAATGCAGAAAAGATCGGTTTCTTTATTTTAAACCAACATTTTCTGTCAGTTAAAAAAAAAATCCAAAATAAAAACAGGTATGTTGCGGCCATCAGAAAACTTACTTTTGTAGCATTGTTTAATATTGATTTTTATAATGCAGTAAATTCTAATAGTTATAAATAGGAAGTACAATTCATTTCGTGGAATTTAACATAGGTAAATAATTGTAAATTATAAGAATAACGAAAATTTTGGTGCATAAACTTCTATTGAGTATTTAAGGACAAAATTTAATTATCCTAGAAATTTAAATTAATTTATAAATAACTAGCAGGCTATGCCCGCTGCGCTGGTTCATTTTCCAAATAAACCTTGAATCAAACGAAATGGTGAATTCGACCATGTATTTTCAAATAATATGGATCGTCACCTGAAAAATCCTTTCGTATTGCTAAATACAATGTGAATGCCATTGTGTTATTATATTATTTTATGCATTATACAAAATTCGGGCTATTAAAAAGCAACTCTTTAATTTGATTATTTGTATTAGAGTTTGGTAGAGAAATGTGACCGTTTTGATCAACAGAAATTAAAAGTTTCTCTGAGTCGTCTCACTACTAAAAAAGAGAGCATTGCAGAGATTGACCATTGAACTTAAATAATGTTCGGGTTATTCATTTTCGTTTGTTAGTTCTTGAACTCCGGTCCTCTCAGTTTGGTGCTATGTGTGGTTCTGGTAGCTTAAATAACACTCTAGGTTACGTTATATTTCGGAATATACTGATCTTGTGACAGGTCTGCTACAGTTTTCTATCTTTGGATTCCAAGAGATAAATACAATAAAAAAATTAATAAATTATTTGGACACAAAGAACAATGTTTAACTTTCATATTTAAAAAAAAAAAAATGTGAATCATAGAAAAGTCGGTTTTTATAGCTAAATTGTTAGAATAAAATTAAAATAACGTTTTTTTAACTGCCTTTTCATTTTATATACCAATTGCAATCATGTTACCATTAGCCTGGAAAAAACCTCGGTAACTGATTCTAGTAAATAAAAATAATCCTCTAATATGCATCAAATAAAATATTCCCAATCTTCCTTAATGGGGTTCACAGCCAAGTTTGAAGTCAACCATTAGAAGTTTTTTTGCAACGATATAGTTACAAATGGGCCAGAGTTAGCTACAAAACAATGTTAATTACGCACAAAACTAAGTTCCATTAAATAATGTCAAATTGCTGTCTACTGAATTATCTTCTTTGGTGAAATCTTTCACCAATAAAACTCCTTCAGAATGATAAATAAAGTTAGTTTAGCAAAATGTTTAGTAATAATCTTTTTTGTGAAGTTTTGAACCGAAGATTTTTATTCCTTTCTGTCATGAGCATAATGACTCGGAGAAATAAATAGGCTTGTTATTTCTTTTATTTTCAAGATTACATTATTCTCCAGTCTGTTGTCTAAATAAACCCCATAATGTACATAATCCGTTAATTTGTCACTAAGTTTAGCGGTTAGGGCTGCGCTCTAGCCGAAATTGCTTTATAATAATAAAAATTTAATCTAATCGGAATTCCAGGTACTTTTTGTCTTATCTAGTTTAAAATGATAAATCAGCAAATATTGTTCCTTGTTCACCATTGGCATTTCAAAGTATTTTTCGTACATTGCAAGTATTGCTTTTTCGGTGATAGTAAAACAACTGTAGATTGAAAATATGTAATAGTAAAAATTCTTTTGTCCGTTTGCTTCCTAATGAAAAACCATAAGTTTACTAATCGCTGAGTACAAATTCGCTGTAATCGGATTCACCATCAAGAGCCCCTTTCAAATATAAAAGAAATTTCCAACAATATAGTAAATACGCCAATTGGTGGGTGACCCGATTACAGAAGATTAGTGCAATATGTTTATAAACCTTCAAAAAAAGAAAGATATGCAAAGAAAACTAAAAACAAGAACGAAAAGTCATGCGTCAAGCATAGATTATGTAACACTTTCAAACGCTTCCAAAATAATTTTACAAATCAGTACCGTTTAATAAGCTGAAAGATAACATCTAAGTGAACAATTTGGAAAAGGCATAACATATTTAAGAAACGTAATTTCAGGAATTTCCAACATATATTTTCAACATATACAATATTCGGAAAAATATCCGAATACTTTTATTCAGTCCTGTATGTGATCTATAGATTTGTATATATACTACATAGGATGCTAAATTTTAGTTTAGTTAGGAAACGAGTAGCACAGTTTAAAATTCTCCTTCTGGAGTTTCTGTCAATAAACAGAAATGTGTTCGCGAACTTTTGTGCTGCCCTGTATATCATATACAGAATTTATACACACCAAGTAATAGGCAAAAAGTGAGTTAAATTTAAAATTGCGTTCAGCAACTTAAAACGCACTTCCAGGAATTATTGTTAACAGACAGTAGAGAATTCTTTTGTGTGCCCCTGTAAATGAACGAAGACTGCTATACACACATTATTCTGTAGTAAGCCTCTTATAATGCACCTTAGTGATATATATAAATTTCAATGAGTTTAAAATAGTGAAACATTATGTAATTAAACCGCAAACGATTTTTCTCCATGGACGTAATGTAACGGAATTCTTTTGAGTGTCCCTGTAAAAAAAACTATAAGTGCTACACACTTCAGTTGAAATAGGGAACATGCTATAGATAACGACAATAACATATAAATATTGCAAGGCAATCCTAGCATATTTAGAGCACGGCCAGACGGCCAGACAAACTGAAGTCATAAACACTTTTCAACTAGGTTGGAAAGTGTTAAAAATGAATGTTGATTTTTTTTTTTTTTTAAATGTGTGATAATAATTAGTGTGTCGCCGACATTTACACTAAAATTTAAATATTTGACTCTATTTTTATAATATCATATATATTATTTCTGCTGTCAACATCCCTTTTCTAAGAAAATACGAAACGTAGAACGACGAATGATATACCATATGAAAGGATTTTGAACAGGCTTCTGACATAGTACACTTACATTTTCGTAAAACATGTTTTTTGATTAAAATTTGCTGATAATTAAAAATTAAATCGGCATTGATTTCATGATCGAAATGAAAGGTTTTCCTCAAATTACTGTTGCCACAAAAATAAAAAAAACACATTATATGATGGTCAGCAGTGATTAAAAAACACACCGCATGAGTTTATTTTATATTTATGATTAAAAAGCGAAGTTGTAATTGAAACGTTTAGATTTATATTTCTATGTCCCATGTTTTTCCCGAAGCGGATGACGTCATCCTCTAATGCAGTTAAAATACGATTGTTAATTTTTTTTTTTCTCGCGCGTGTCTTTTGCAATCTTGGATCCGTTTTTACTCTAACTTTGACGGAATAAATTAGATGATATTCTGGATTGACTAAAAACTAAATGTTGTTTGCAGATATTTTTATCCTCGCATTTTCTTTAGAAGTTTAAACCTGTATCTAATAAATATTACATATTGATAAAAAATATTAGATTATAGTGCGAAATTCTCGGGAAATTCACTGGTTGTTATTTATATAATTTACAGTTGAATATAAAAAATTACACCAAAAATGTTGTCGCAGATTTGAAAAAACACCATTATTATGAACATGAATAATTATTGTACCAATATTGTGACCGATGTCATACTTATGCCTTTTTCAGCTTAAAATCAATTTGTTTGGCGACAAAGGTAAAATTAAATTCGTAAATAAACAAGTAACATGCGACTCAAAATGACAGTCATTTTTAGGGTTTCGTTCATCTCACGAAACCCTATTACTCCCGCTCCGTTGTCTGTCCGTCACAGAGCCGTTCTCAGAACCTATGTAACTTACAGAGTTGAAACTTTGTGTATATAGCTGAATATCAGCTATGAAGAGCTCAAAATATTAAAATTAAAAAAAATTCGTATTATTTTAATAAATAGAGATAAAAAAACCAAAATCTAACAGCCTTTTCCTATTAAAGTTAAACATTTTTCGTTATAGCTGTGGTGGTTGGATGATAGTTCCTTTTTTTATAGTGGAATCTTGTTAATATTCCAAATAATATATATTTGGGCTTGTGATCAAAAGAATATAGTGAGTACATATATTGTTATGGCCGCAAAAGACCACTTCGACATGACATTAATTATTAAATAAAGATTCGCTAAATATTTATTCATGCAAATTTATAATCAAGAACAATGAAGATAAAAGTAAAATATTACCTGCATCAACCTAAAAAGGAACACAAGTGAGAGACGTGATTAAAAGAACTTGCACTGAAAATTGCAGCTTCAATATTAATCTTTATTTATAAAGAATCTTGAAAAAGGAGTATTTCTGAGGGAATCTCTTCTTTATAGATTCACCTCTATTTCTTAAATTAAAAGTACACAACTGACGTTTTAAATAAATACCATCATAAAGCAATTAATGACATTTTTTCTCTTGGGAAACTCGGGTATGTTGATTTTTTAAAAAAATAAAACATACGACTTTATCAAGCAATTTGTAGAACAAAAAAAGGTATCACCACTCGAATGACAATAAGCCATTTTCGCCATATATGCCAGGTTCCAGTGAGCTACCATCACACACAACCGTCCTTTTTTTACGTTGGTGGAGAGATTTTTATTGTTGCCGTACTCAGAGTAAACTAATAAGGAGGTTACATTCATTATAATTTCTTTTAAAAAAGAAATATTTTTTTCACATCGTAGCTTTAGACATTTTTTTACAGCCAGGCAAGTCATCACGTTACACTCTAGCAGCCAACATCTCTGTGTGAGTGTCGAAAGCGTGCAGCATCCGCGCTGACAGGGCACGCAGAGGAGGGGGTGCCAAAAATTGAAAAAAACCAATCGGCAGAGATAAAAAAAATACGTATTAAAAACATTTGAATCTGATTGGCGAGGGGCGGAGCTTAGAACAGGAAGTGAGCATAGGCAAAGAATGATATCGAAGCTTCTAGTAAAAATCCAATACCGGAAGTACAAAGGTAACAAAAAAGATTCCTATCACTTTTAAAAAGCGAAATGTTATGAAATAAAGAAAAGTTCACAGGGGAAGTTTTAAAAAGGAAAGAATTAAAATAATTTTGAATGTGAATTTTTAAAATTAAATGAATAAGGACTAATAAAATATTTCTTAAATTGAATTAAAATATGGCAGTGGTTGTAAGAACCACAACATATACTCCGGCCTCCCCAAGAGAAAATATTGGTGAGATGGAGAAATTTAACAATTTTGACATCGAGTCAATATTTTCTCACCTATATACAGTATACATATACTTCAAATAATGAGAAACAAAATAAAAAATAATAATAATAAATTTACATTCTTCTGGCAAAAAGTACAGCAAGTCCTTCGAAATATAGTTGCTAACAGTCCAAAAAAATAAAGAGTCTTTCAAAACAAAGATGCTGAAAGTCCAAAAAGTAAATATAGTCTTTCAAAATAAAGTTGCTGAAAGTTCATTGACTGATATGTGAAATAGCAAATACAATACTATAAAGTAAGTTCAGTAGCAAAAAGTGAACAAGTTCTTTTAAAATAAAGCTGCTAAAAGTCCATTCACTGATATGTGAAATAGCAAATACAACACTATAAAGTAAGTTCAGCATATACTAAAAGAGTAAAAAAGGTTGTAATATTGTACACAAACACAAATAATACTATATGATACAAATTGGTAATCATACTGATAATGGCTTTCCTAATTCAATATAGCATAACATTAGCAATAAAACATTTCCATTTTGGAAAAGAAATAGCAACAATAAGACCTTTGAATCACAACTGTATTTCTAGTCACAGTCGATGAACTATATTTCAATTTTGTATTAACATTTTTATTAGAACAATGCTTATATAAATTCAATAAATTACTCATTTGAGAATTTTTCCATAACAAAAATTCAAAATGTAAGCAAATGGTCAAGAGAGAATATTTAGACTCTCATTAAAAAGAAATATATATATAGCACTTTCTAAAAAAATCAACTTTTCTTAGTTGAACAACTCTAATACAACAACAATAATACTTTCAAAGTAAATAATGGCAAAGAGAGGATATTTAAGCTCTCAGAAAAGTACATAAATAAATGTATCATTCTAACACATAACTTTAATAATATTGACCTTGTAAAAAAAATATCACACAACATATCTATACAAAAATATCCTGAATGCTTATTGAATGTTTAATTCGAATTTTCAAACATTTTTATGAATAAACATGTAATTTTAATTGTTTACATATAAAATACATAAGTATTTTATTTAAATGTAATGGCTTAAAACAAACTTTGGATCCAAAGCATATAATTTGCATATACGTAAACATTTTCTTCAATTTGTGGGTTTTCAAACACATATAGAGCTTAATGTATTACCAACCCTTTTACATAATACACCAACAATAATAATATTAGAAGTATTAGCATGCATAGGCATACTCTTTAGATGTTAAAAAGAGGTTAGATGTTAGGGCATGCAAGAAGTAACATTTGTATTATTCTAAAAGTCACAATAGGGAAAGTGATGACATATGTACTCATATTATACCTTATATCAATAACAATTTACTTTTTAAGTTAAATTATCTTATCAAAATAATTTAATCAATGACATTTCATCTCCAACTATAATATTGAATTATAAGTTTTAAAAAGAATTACAATTTAAATCAAACACTGAATTTTAGAGTTTTAAGCTATCAGCACATTTCATATTAAACATAAATTCCAAAAATGAATATGGTTTTCAAGAAATATTTCAGTGAGAAACATAGTTAACAGGAGAAACCAAAAAAAAAAGATTTACATAGTTTTACAGGATGACAATTCCATTGTGTCAAGGCGAAGGTGACTTAAAAAAAAATAAACATTTACAAATGCTGCCTGCAGCTTTGGTAGAAGAAAACAAATAAACAGCCAGTCTTCACATTTGACAATCCAATCGAGCTAGCATAGAAAAGATTTTTACAATGGTAAAGGCATCCTAAAAAAAATTAAGATTAAGTTACACTTTATACTGTTTATGATTGCGAGGGCGAAGATCATAATGCTTTGTGCTTTGAGTAGATTTGTTTAGAACTGTAGTGTTACTGCCAGATGCTTGTGAATGCACTGAACTAAGTGAATGAGAAGGTGTCTGCTGGCACTTTGAAGAGGTGTGAAATTGAGGAGATGTATTATTATTAGTGTGAGAGAAAGGAGAATCACAAGTAGCAGTATGAGCACGAATATGTCGTTTCACAAGAGAAGATGCATTATCAACAGCTGGTTGATCTTGTGTTGCACTTCTAGATGAATCCGCAGGATGAAGCAATGCTTCATTTCTTTTCTGGAGTTTCAAGATTCTGTTAGTATGAATTAACATAGGTGATGCTTGATTATTGTTGCAATCTTGAATTTGAATAAGTACAGGTGAAATTATTTTCTTTATCATATAAGTTCCTTGTACTTTTTTTGTTAAATGCACTGGGAAATTTTACATAAACATGATCATCAACTTTGATATTAGCAAATTTTAATTTTTCCCTTGATTTTTGATACACTTTTAGTCTAGAAGACTCGTTATTTTTGTAAGCTTGATAGTATACTTTTTCAATAACATCCATTAATTTGTGAATTTCATATGCAGTGTTAAGAATTTTCCAGGAAGAATGGGTTTTATAATTAGCATAAATATCATTCACCTCCCTTCCAAAATGAAGAAGATTTGGAGTGAATTTTGTGGCTGGATGAGGTGTAGCGATATATAGTGATTGGTGGATTTTTAAAGCAGTTGGAACATCAAATCCTTGGGAAGCCATTGTATTCACAGATGACTTTATTTGAGTGTTACATCTCTCACTCAATCCATTATAACGTAGGATACACAAGTCGAAGCTGTTTAGTCAGGCGATATGAAAAAATTTTTATGGACTCATTCGAATCCAATTTTAAATTTTGAAGAGATTTGAGAGAGTCAGTTTTTTTACTTGGCAGAAAATAGTTAATAAAATCATTTCGAATGCTTTGTAAGTTAGAGTTTTTAAATTGAAAATGTGTTTCAAGAAAGAAATGTAATGCACTACCCTGTAATTTTGACTTCAAAAGTGCAAAAATTTCTTTGTCTGAGTAATTATACAATTCCTGCATATTTGATAACTAATCGAAGAAAAATTCGACCGTCTGAGGATTCCCATCAAAAGGTTGAATGGAAAGGTTTAACTTTGCTTTCGGAGGCATGGTGACAAATTTGAGAATAATTCTTAATATATTTCAAAATAATGTGCTTTATGAATCAACCGAAGTTAAACAAAAATTAATTTTCATATGAAATCACCTTTTAAAACAATGTCAAATCACCAGAATAATTTTTAAGAATGCAATAGTTCTCAAAATATTATAAAAAAAATGGTATAAATCGAAATTAATCATTCACTTATAAGTAAGAAAATTATTTTTGCTAAACTCATCTTCTTTTGTAAATAACAACATAAACAACCATTTTTTTAGTAATAAAATGTAAATATTGCATATAAGAACACCATGGATTATGTAAAACAGTATGAAAACGTTTTGTTTTCAAAACAAAATCATATTATAAGTCTAGAAGTCTTAGAATAAAATTGTATTTTCCTCATAAAAATTTTCAAAAATATGCATTAAACATTAATAAAATGACTTATCAAAAGTAAATAAAACACACAATGCAATTATCTGGCAATATTATTTTAAATCCAAACACTTTAAAATACTTAAGTAAGCCACTTATCAAATATTTCAAATATTTCAATAAGAATGCAATTTTTTTTTTAAATCAAATTTTATAATAAAACAAAATATAATTTAATAACTGTCATGTCGTTAAGGTTTCTAACGGTTTAGGCACCAAAGGGAGAACTGTGGTGGTTGGATGATAGTTCCTTTTTTTTATAGTGGAATCTTGTTAATATTCCAAATAATATATATTTGGGCTTGTGATCAAAAGAATATATTAAATACATATATAGTTATGGCCTCAAACTACCACTTCGACATGACATTAATTATTAAATAAAGATTCGCTAAATATTTATTCGTGCAAATTTATAATCAAGAACAATGAAGATAAATGTAAAATATTACCTGCATCAACCTAAAAAGGAACACAAGTGAGAGACGTGATTAAAAGAACTTGCACTGAAAATTGCAGCTTCAATATTAATCTTTATTTATAAAGAATCTTGAAAAAGGAGTATTTCTGAGGGAATCTCTTCTTTATAGATTCACCTCTATTTCTTAAATTATATGTACACAACTGACGTTTTAAATAAACACCATCATAAAGAAATTAATGACATTTTTTCTCTTGGGAAACTCGGATATGTTGATTTAAAAAAAATTAATAAAACATACGACTTTATCAAGCAATTTGTAGAACAAAAAAAGGTATCACCACTCGAATGACAATAAGCAATTATCGCCATATATGCCAGGTTCCAGTGAGCTACCATCACACACAGCCGTCCTTTTTTTACGTTGGTGGAGAAGATTTTTATTGTTGCCGTACTCAGAGTAAACTAATAAGGAGGTCAAATTCATCATAACTTCTTTTAAAAAAGAAATATTTTTTTCATATCGTAGCTTTAGACGCATAACATTTTTTTACAGCCAGGCAAGTCATCACGTTACACTCTAGCAGCCAACATCTCTGTGTGAGTGTCGAAAGCGTGCAGCATCCGCGCTGACAGGGAACGCAGAGGAGGGGGTGCCAAAAATTGAAAAACACCAATCGGCAGAGATAAAAAAATACGTATTAAAAATATTTGAATCTGTTTGGCGAGGGGCGGAGCTTAGAACAGGAAGTGAGCATAGGCAAAGAATGATATCGAAGCTTCTAGTAAAAATCCAACACCGGAAGTACAAAGGTAACAAAAAAGATTCCTATCACTTTTAAAAAGCGAAATGTTATGAAATAAAGAAAAGTTTACAGGGGAAGTTTTAAAAAGGAAAGAATTAAAATAATTTTGAATGTGAATTTTTAAAATTAAATGAATAAGGACTAATAAAATATTTCTTAAATTGAATTAAAATATGGCAGTGGTTGTAAGAACCACAACAATAGCAGATGCCAAAAATTAAAAATCCACGATGAAATTCTTTCTACAATAATTAATTTTCTATCAGACGATTTCCAAGTGAAAAATGAAAATGAAATAAAAAGTTTCACCAATTGAAAAAAAAGATTAATATGAAATAAAAATGATTGACGTCATAGTGGTAATAAAACGGGAATTTCAAAGATTTCTCAATAGTACAAGGAGTATGAGTATGTGTATGTACAGAAAGCAGATTAATATCACGTCATTAGAGAATTAAAAAGAAAATTACTCTGACATCATATCGGAAGTTTGACGGATTTCTCAAATGTTTGAGAATATTACAAAACGAGTATCAATATGAGTAATAGAGAATAGTAAATATATGAGTTTGAGGGACGTATTGAATCATGATAAAAACCCGATTATGGAAATATTCGCATATTTTAACATTTTGAAAGTGTACAACATATTTAATTTTGAAATTATTTTTTTTTAAATATCGCATTTAGTCCACATGACAGATATTATTATGACAGAGTATAATAGCTGCCTGCGCCCTCTATCGGACTGGTTCATATTTTCGAAAAAACGAGAAAAATAGACCGGTAAATGATAACTTTATAAAAACATGACTTTTTTTTCTTTTTGGAAAATGAAATTTATTTGGATTTATTAAAGAAAGGATAAAGTGTTTTGAAAGGAATATTAAACGAAACCCTTTGTGCGATCTTCGATCACACTTACCCACTTGTTATAATTACACCTGCTAGTTTCTTCTGTAAGTCACATGACACAGGAGTTAAATAAAAATAAAAAATAAATTAAAAAATAAAGAACAACTCAAAAATAAAATTGCTACTCAGATTTTATCTAAAAACATTTTCGGTACATTTCCGTTATATGGACACCATGCCAAAATGTATGCTAATGCATAATGTATGCAAATGTGTATATATACATTAATATATATACATAAATGTATGTAAATGTATGTATTAAATGTACGTAAATGTAGGCTTGGCGACAATGGTGTCCGTATAACGGAAAATTACCGCATTTTCACATGCATTTGTCTTAACCTGACGCAAACGATAAATGGCGAAATATGGTTTCATTTGCAATATTTCACATTGAATAATTTTTTAAGCTGCGAACATTCCCTTTCATGTATAAATTTAATATTTTCGTTTTATAACATTATTTTTCAACAAAACTGTATTACTTACTTTATTTTGAATAAAATTAGCAAGTTTTCTTTTATTTTTGAGGTGTTTGTAATGTTTTCTAAATTATATAGCCGTTTCAATAGCAGTTTCAATAATGGTCGCAAAAAAATAAAGAGTGGTAACCTTTTCGTCCAAAATAACAAGATATCCATCATAATTCTATAACTAATATATATAACTAGGTAGAACGTTGTGTTATACACTAAAACCTTCCCTGAAAAAGTATCTATCAAACAGTGCAAGTTCCATCAAAATTTATTCAGCGGAACTCAAGTTATAAAGGAACGGAACGAAATTTCCATTTGTGTTTTATAACAAGCAAGCTACGCCCGCTGCACTGGTCGGTTTCTACGAATGAACCTTGATCAAACGAAATATATCGTTTAATTTGACCTTGTATTTGAAAGCAATCTGTATATTTACCTGGAATATCCTTCCACATTACTGAAAAATGACGCTATTCCGCTATTATATTTTCTAATGTGCAGTCAAAATTTTAGCTGGTAAGGACCAACTCTTTTATTTGGTCATTTACAGTTAGGGTTTGCTAAAGAATGATAAAACTATATGCAATATACTAAAACCATCACTAAAAATTATCGAACTAACAGTGCAAACAAATTAACTAACAAAATCCATTCCGTACAAGTTTTTATAAACGCTAATCCTTGATAATCGGGTTCATCTGATTAAAGAACTTTTCCACATAAATCTAAAACTAACAGAACGATATGAAATATACTAAAACCATCCTTACAAATTATCTACTTAACAATGCAAGTCGCAAAAAATACGCCCAGTAAAAACTTTCAAAAAGGCTAATCTTTCGGATTCGGGTTCACCTGACTATATAACCTTCACACATAACTGTTTGACTAAGCAACGTAGAACAATATGTAGTACACTATGACCATTCCTGAAATAGCATCTAACTAACTAACAATATAATTCTCATCAAAATCCGTCCAGTAGAACTTTTTCAGAAGGCTAATCTTTCATAATCGGAATCAAATATTGAAAAGGCTAATATTTGAGGAAAAAAAAACTGTCGCCCGATTTTCAAATTTCCCCCTATAATTCTACAACTAAACAACGTAGAATGATATATTATATAATAAAACTTTCCCTAGAAAATTATCTAACAGTGTAGTTTCCATTGAAATCCATTCGGTAAAATCTTGTAAAAAGGCTAATCTTTCGTAATCGGATTGATCTGATTGTAGAACTTCCCATAATAATTCTATAACTAAGCTACGTAAAATGATATGTTATACAATAAAACCTTCCCTGAAAAATTACCTTACAGTTTAAGTTCTACGAAAATCCATTCAGCAGAACTCGAGTTATCAGAAACTGGAACGATTTTCCATATATGTAGAAGTAAATAGAAGTATATTTCCATTAATATAGTTTGCATTTGAATAAAAAAAACGTACTTTTTGGTTAGCCAGGCGCCAGTGATATATGTACATATATAAATATATATGTATATACATATATATATATATATATATATATATATATATGTGTATAGGGGAGATGGGGGATGAATGGGACAAGGGATGGATGGGACGTTCTCAATATTTCAGGCAATAAACTTTTTTTAGTTGCTTCCTATCCTCATAGATTTCACTATCATAGTGTGCTTCAGAACCAAAAGCAAGAGCACATGGCTGTTTTCAGTTTTCTTCAAATTTGCATTTCCTGAAAACTCTGCTTAAAAGTAATTTTTTTTTACATTTGAAGTTACTTAAATATCTTATGCAATATAAACAATTAAGATATGTTGTAGTCTTTTATGTCAAGGCTCAATATTGGTAATTAAGATGAATACATATTAACCATTGTGACAAAATAATTTTTGAGACAAAATGGCTGACAATTGAATATAGGCATCACGGGGATGATTGGGACATTTCAAATGGGATGAATGGAACTGTCTCATTCATTTCTAGAGGATGCTTAAAAATATATTTATTAATTAAATAATATTATATAGGTTGATAAATTACTACTTTATGGTAATTATTCTTTTAACATTTCATCCTGATTGCAGCCATCGTCTTCAGCCATTGAATGCTTCCTTTTACGGGCCTTTTAAAGTAAATCGGAGATGAGTCCAAGATGATTGGCTAACAAATAATCCTGGAGATCATATTGCAATTTTTAATCTCTCGGCTTTTGCCAAGGAGACATTTTTGCCAGCTTTTAGTCCTTAACATTGAATACGGGGAAGAATATGTTTGTGTCCTATTCATCTCTGCTGTGGGGATGATTGGGACACAGAAGAAAGTTTTTAAAAAATTCATTTACAGTCTGTATAATAATAATCTTGTACAAATATTGCGCATAAGATGTAGTCAAACACTTAATGTATGACATGTGATACATAATATTGATAATATTTTAAATAAAATATTTAAAATAAATATTTTTGTGAAAATGTACCATTCATCCCCCATCTCCCCTATATTCATACATATATATATGTATATGTTCATACATACGAGCAGGGAAGACCGAGCATAGCTTTGAGTTCAAATATCCTGACGCATGACCAATATGACCCACTAATCAAATTTTCTCAAACATGTGACCTAGTCCAACAGTCTTCTCGTGCCCAAAAACCATAGGAGGCAAAATTTAATCTAAATAGTCTGAACTTAAAGATAAAATAGCTTGACCCAAAATGACCCATGACCAAAATGACCCATTAATTAAATTTTCTCAAAAATGAGACCTAGCCAAACAGTTTTCTCGTGCCCGAAAACCATAGGATGCAAAATTTTGTTTAATTAGTCTGAGCCGTTTTTAAGATAAAATAGCTTGACCCAAAATGACCCATGACCAAAATAACCCACTAATCGAATTTTCTCGAACACGTGACCTAGCCCAACAGTCTTCTGGTGCACGAAAACCATAGGATGCAAAATTTAGTGTAAATAGTCTGAGCCGTTTTTTAGATAAAATTAGCTTGACCCGCAGTGACCCAAAAACGACCCACTAATCGAATTTTCTCGGACATGTGACCTATCCCAATGATTTTGTGGTGCCCGAAACTCGTAAGACACAAAATTTAATCAAAATCGTTAGAGCCGTTTTTAGATAAAATTAACTTGACCCGGGTTGATCCAAAAAGACCCACTTATCGAAAGCTCTCGAACATGCGACCCAGCCCAATAGTCTTCTCGTGCCCGAAAATGGTAAGATACAAAATTTAGTCAAAATCGTTTGAACCGTTTTTTAGATAGAATTAGCTTAACCCTGACGCTTGATGACCCTTGATGTCCCAATAATCTAATTTTCTCGAACACGTGACCTAGCCCAATGGTTTTCTGGTGCCCCAAAGCGGTAGGATACAAAATTTCGTCAAAATCGTTAGAGCCGTTTTTAAGACAAAATTTGCATATATATATATATAACCACACACAAGATTTGCTCGTATTAGAATATATGATAAGTGTATATATATGTATGTATATATATTTGTGTAGACATATGTGTATATATATGTGTGTGTATATATACATGTATATATCTACAACTGGCGCCCGGCTAACCGAAAAGTACCAAAAACAAATGCTGTAAAATGCTGTCGTACACTTGAAAAAACACCTTTTGGCTTAAAATTTCTCATCAAAACTGTTTTTCTTTCTTTTTTTCTTTTTTTAAATAAAATTAGTAACAGTTTTTTCTTTTATTTTTCCAGATGTATAGCCATTTCAATTCTTTCTGCAACAATAAAAAGTCTTTCCGGCCTGTACCGGGAGGAAAAGGTAGCTTTCCTATATCTTCGTTTTAAAATTTTAGCTAATGTTACTCGAAAACAGCAAGCTAAAATGCAAAGAAACCGTTAATACTGAATTTGAATAAGAAATTCGCCAAATTATTGAGCTATAGCCAAGTTGGCTTCATTTATGAAGACTTATTATGGTCGCCAAATTTGGCGATATTTCGTCAATTGTCGCCAAGTTTGGCGAGAATTTGGCGCTGACGGATATGAATATATAGTTTTATGGGTATGATTAGGAAAATGATTACAACAATGAAAGAAAATAATTTGCGAGAAATCGCGTTCAGTAAAACTCATAAATTAATCGTTGTTTTTTTGTAACGTTCTGTCTTGTTTCAAAATGTCAGCCACCCTAGAATTTCAAACTGCTCTATCTCAGTCATTTTTTAAGATAGAGGTAAAACAAAAAATGCTCCGGAATTCTCGTATCAAGGCCTAACATGTAAGCAAAAAAATAAATTTGAATTTTAAACTTTTTTGTATGTTTGTTTTATTTTTAAAACTTTAAGTGGCTGTCATCTTGAAGAAAGATGACGGACAAAGCTGGCCAACGAACTCGGTCGAAACATTAGTGAGCTTAATACTCACAATTAGTTCCATCCAAATTGATTCATAAATACGAGTGTTATCGTATGACATAGATCATATATATATATATATATATATATATATAAATCAACATTTGAACGGAGAGTGGTTTTGAGGTTTGGGGTCATGATCGGTGAAAATATACCGAAATTTTCCGGAATTGCTTTCCTCCGAACGGCTGCAATAGGTAGCTTTATACATTTTTGTATTGAAAGCTACCTAAAAAGACCTTTTGGCTTAAAATCAAATTGTTTGGGGTCAAAAGTAAAATCAAAATCACCAAAAACAAAAGATAAATCGTCAAATTTTGTTTCAATAGCAATCTTGCCCCTTGAATAATTTTTAATCATTACGAACATTCCTAATCATGTTTAAATTAAATATTTTCGTTTTATAATATTATCTCTCATCAAAACTCCTTTTCCTTTTTTTTTCTTTTCTTTCTCTTTTAGGTAGCTTTCAATACAAAAAAGTATAAAGCTACCTATTGCAGCCGTTCGGAGGAAAGCAGTTCCGGAAAATTTCGATACATTTTCACCGATCATGACCCCCAGACCCCAAAACTACCCTCCGTTCAAATGTTGATTTATATATATATATATATATATATATATATATATATCTCCATATATATATATATATATATATATCTGACTTATGTCATACGATAACGCTCGTATTTATAAATCAATTTTGATGAAACTAATTGTGTGTATTAAGCTTACCAATGTCTCGACCGAGTTCGTTGGTCAGCTTGGTCCGCCATTTTGTTTCAAGATGGCGGCCATTTAAAAATTTAAAAATAAAATAAATATACAAAAAAGTTGAAAATTCAAATTTATTTTTTAATTCAGTGTTAGGCCTTGAAACGAGGATTCCAGAGCATTTTTTGTTTTACCTCTATCTTAAAAAACGGCTGAGATAGAGCAGTTTGAAATTCTAGGGTGGCTGACATTTTAAAACAAGACAGCACATTACAAAAAATTTTCATTGTTGTAATAATTTTCCCAATCAAACGCATAAAACTATATATTCATATCCGTTAGCGCCAAATTCTCGCCAAACTTGGCGACATTTGGCGAAATATCGCCAAATTTGGCGCCCAAAATAAGTTTTCATAAATGAAGCCAATTTGGGTATTGCTCAATAATTTGGCGAATTTCTTATTCAAATTCAGTATTAACGAATCTTTTGTAAACGTTTTATTTGCATTTTAAGTTGCTGTTTTCGTGTAACATTAGCTAAAATTTTAAAACTAAGATATAGGAAAGCTACCTTTTCCTCCCGGTACAGGCCGGAAGGACTTTTTTTTTTTTTTTTTTTTTTTTAATAAAATTAGTAACAGTTTTTATTTTATTTTTCGAGATGTATAGACTTTTTATTTCTATCTGCAGCAATAATGGTCGCCAAAAATTTAGCAATTGTAACCGGCCAAAATAACAGAACTTTCTATCATAATTCTGTAACTAATGTACGTAGAACAGTATGTTATATACTAAAACCTTCCCTGGAAAATTATCTATCGAACAACGCAAGTTCCATCAAAATCCTTTCAGTGGAACTCGAGTTATAAAGGAACGGAACGGAATTTCCGTTTGTGTTTTATATATATAGTAGATAAGTAGATAAATAGATGTACAATAAAAAACAAATTATGAAGATATGAAAAATTGTATAATATGCTTTCTAGAACTTACAGCTATCTCTGTTCAACAAGAAAGTTACCGTTGTTATTTGATCAGGTATCACTGCATCTAAACCTATCTTAACACGTTTTAGTCATTATTCCGTGCTATTAAGCGCTGTGTTTACTTTGTTGGCAAATCGTATTGTAGATGGCAATAAATTCATAATTATTACAATGCGTGCAATATATCTGAAACGATTTAAGGCAGTGTGTTTAGTTAATAACGCGATAAGACCTAAAATAACATTAACAGCGGATGCAAATTGCAAACTAAATGCGGAAATCTGGAGCATTCATTAATAAGTAGGTATAGCTATATAAGTAGGTTGGGAATGGGAATGATCTGCCAGAGACGAGACTGTACAGCTTTTGCCAGCGCGGTTTTGGTTGCCTATTTTAGTTTATGAAAAATTTAAACGCCAGGAAAACGCAAGTTATCTACCAGAAATACCTGTTATAGTCTGCTGATGTTTTTGGTACTGACAGAACAAGTTGGGTGTTGCAAGAAGACAATGACCCTAAACATCGCAGAAAATTCTGTAGTGCTTGAAAACGGCATAATAACGACACTGGGATGAATTGGTCTCCAATGTCTCCATATACAAATTCGATTGAAAATATGTGGTCGTACATGAAAATGAAGATTAAAGCAATGCCAGTGCACACTATAAAAGAGCTGATATTGTCAATAAAGAAGATATTCCGATATTTGCGAAATGAATATACAAAAAACCCTTTGAATGAATTTGAAAACGATGTCAACTTATAATCAGTAATGGAGGTGAATATCAGGTGATTGGGCAGTAGCTAATAAAGTCTTAATTCTATAAAAAAAAAATTAAAAATATCACAGTTATTATTTTTTTCCAGATTATGTCGGTCACTTACTTGTTGAACAGACTATATGATACTGCAAATTATTTACGTTTACAATTATTCTATTATATTCTGTCATAATAATATCCGTCATACGGACTAAATGCAATATTTAAAAAAATAATTTCAAAATTAAACAAATTGTACACCTTCAAAATGTTAAAATATGCGAATATTTCCATATTCGGATTTTTATCACAATTCAATATGTTTCTCAAACTCATATATTTACTAGTCTCCATTACTCATATGGATACTCGCTTTGTATTATTCTCAAGCATTTGAAAAATTCGTTAAACTTCCAATAGGACGTCAGATTTTCTTTTTATTCTCTAATGACGGGATATTAATCTGCTTTGTGTACATACACACTCATACTCCTTGTATTTTCCGTTTTATTACCACTATGACGTCAATCAATTTTATTTTATATTTATCTTTTTTTCAATGGGTGAAACTTTTTATTTCATTTTAATTTTCACGTGGAAATCGTCTGATAGAAAATTAATTATTGTAGAAAGAATTTCATTGTGGATTTTAAATTTTTGGCATCTGCTATAACGAAAAATGTTTAAATTTAATAGGAAAAGGCTGTTAGAATTTTGGTTTTTTATCTCTATTTATTAAAATAATACGAATTTTTCAAATTTTAATATTTTGAGCTCTTTACAGCTGGTATTCATGTACATACACAAAGTTTCAACTTTGTAAGTTATATAGTTTTTTAGAATGGTTCTGTGATGGACAGACAACGGAGCAGGAGTAATAGGGTTTCGTGAGATGAACGAAACCCTAAAAAAACAAAAAAAAACATGGTGTGGTGTACATTATAATGAACAGAATAATTACAAAAGTGAAATCATATATATTCAGTCTCCAGGTTTGGACGACAGCAGAAACAATTAATAAAACTTCATTTGATACATATATTCTTTGATTGCGATTTTAAGAGTGAAAAAATAGTCATGTCTGAGGGAAGTTACTCTAGCTTGTTTAGAATAGCAATCTATTTGCTTACAACATCGCGGCAAAGAGAGAATTCAGTGATTCATTTCGTTCATAGCACTTGATGATTTTACTAACAATGAAGAACGATTTTGGCAGATATATGGGCGTAGGCACAGCTGCATAGAACTTTGTTAAGCTTTTGTTTACTTGTCAAGGAATTAAAGAAATAAAAAAACAAGCAGGGTACGATTTTGATACCAGAAAAGCTAAAAATGCAGACATGACAAATCTAAATGCCGTGAGTCACACCATTAAAGGGTTACTACATAAAACGTGTGCCTGCTGGTGGATATTAAGAGCCTACACTAGTCACACGAAGAAACGCTCACGCTAATGTTAAGTCTATGGGAAGGTTATCCAGCGATTTCTCGCTCGCATTTTAATATTTTTAAATGATTTTTTTTGCGTAGGATAGCTGAGATCGATCTACAACGTTGTTAGTTTTTACTTTTTTTGATTTTGGTTAAACTTTTTTTGATAAGCGGACATTTTAAATTTTGGAACCGGTTGGAACCGGTTCTGAAAATTAAAGTACCCTTATATAAAAAAAACTGGAGCCAAAATCAAAAAAGTAAAAACTAACAGCGATAGATATTGACGTCAGCTATCCTATGCAACAAAAATCATTTAAAAATATTAAAATGCGAGCGAGAAATCGCGGGATAACCTTCCCATAGACATAAAATTAGCGTGAGCGTTTCCTCGCGTGACTAGTGTAGGCTCTTAAAGGGAGAGTTAAAAAAACTGCAGCGCTAAAATAAACAGAAAGTCCTTCTTTAAGTTTTTTTTTCAAGAAGTTTTAAGAGGAAAAAAATACTTTTTATTTTACTGTTATCAATATTGTAGATTATAAAAAATATTTCTGAATGTACCATACATAAATTTATTCCTTATAATAGACTAAATACTAGTATCAAAATTAAGATTGAATTTCTAAACGACAGTTTTCGTTTATATACAGAATATTACATAATAATTCTCTGTTTGAAAAGTACTATTTTTTCAACTTTGAAACGGTGCTTTATAAGAACTAAAAAAAAAAAAAAAAAAAAGCAGTTAATTTAATCGACTTTTTACTCGGTTTTCCTCTAATTAGATACGTTTGATTTGTTTTTCTTAAGCAATTAATAAACATTTGAATAACTCTAAGTTATCCTCTGCAGACTAATAATTTTAGACATTTTTATGCCACTGAGATACAAATTCACAAAATGTTTAAACAATTTTTCAAAAATATCAATTATTGCATTAAAAAAATTATATTATATAAAATTTAAATAGCATTTTAATGTTTTGTCATAAACTTAATTAGCTTAAAAATAAAAAATATATTTTTTTATCTTACTTCCATAATATGGATTAAAAATTGTTTTTGGATTATTAATCTCCTTACTAAACAACACACTCTAAGGATGCGGATAATTAAAACATTATTTCACTAAATTAAATAATTAAGTACCATTGCAGTTATTTACCTATTTTGTCAATTGAGAAAAGTCTTTAAAAGTCTTTATTATTTTACGTTTGTTTAGTTCAATGCAAAACTGATTATTTTTCCGATCTATTTACGTTAATTTAAGGTGGCAAGATTTTTAAATGAAAAGAAAATAAATTAAATTACTTTTTGAGAGAAAAGATTTTATTAACAAAAATATTATTCCACTATTGTGTACTTACATAAAATGATTTCTTTAGGACAACCACTTTTTATTTGGTTTTTGAGGTAAGTAATATATATATATATGTAATAATAATAAAAAAATTTCCCTTCTTTTCGCCATTTTCTTAGTCCTTAATCCAAATTATCACCATTCTATTAAATAACTAAATGTTATCTATTTTATTTATTTAATATTTCTCTGGCTTTTATTTATATCTTAAATCCCCTGTTTGATTTAATTCTATATCTTAGTCGAAATATTCTTTAAATCCCTATTCTAAAAATTATTCTAAATTGCAAAAACTTCCTAAAAAGCATTTGCTTAAATTCCTTTTATTGAGACAGTGAAATTTGTTCTTTCAGAATATTTTTTCTTTACATTCTTTTTATTTTATTATTTTCAGATTCGCGCGCTTATTTTTTCCTTCAAAATTCATCCGATTCTTGTAATGAGTTCTCACTTGTACGTCAGGTTAACACACCCTTAACCTAATTTCTTAGCCATTGATGTTTAAGTTTTTCGGCGCTCTCTTATTGGCCACACCGCTTTTTCCACTTTATTGGTTGTTAATTTTCGAGCGTTAGTGTTCTTACAATGATTTTTTTAGTATAAAACATACCGCTCAGGCGAGGGCCGCCAGAATTTTGCTCATTTTTGGTTGTTTAACTAATACGCGACTCCAGCGACCCCCATTTTTTACTTCAACATTGTCTTTCCCTTGTACATAGTGGGTCATCTAAGAAGAGTGTGCTCCATCTTGTATATAGAGTGTAGCTAAGGTATGGTAGTGTATTCAGTGTCTGTTATCTATTGAATGTGAACATCGTACTCCCGTGCTGACCAATTATTACTCTGCATTATGTAAACGGATGACATTGCTACGAATAAATACATTTGATTGCCTGCAACGAGTCCTGTTATTGACTGCTTCTCGGCTATGTGTGTCAATTATTCGGTGGAGTTCCTTCAGTATCTGGTTTCGGCGAAACAATGGACATACTTAATGATGTGACGACTGCGAAAATTTCATGGTGGCTAGTCCATAATAAGAAAACCAGTAGTCACTAATGACAGTCCTTATTACCTGTAATTTATCGTAATATATATATATATATATATATATGTATAACTACGCTATAAACGAAACAATTAAATTTTGATATAAAAAAATAGCCAAAAATAATTGCAATTTCTATATAGCTTTAAAAGCCGCAAAAGTAATGTTATATTCAGTGCGGTGAAGTACCGTTTCAGTAATTTAATTTTAATTGATTAAAATACACATGATAATGATTTAATTTGTTTAACAAATATTTAATTTACAATATTAAAGACTCCGTTAAACTCGTCGCACTTTGATTAAGTGTGGTAAAAGTGAAGTTAAAAGCCTAACTGGAAACATAAATTTTCGTAGCTTTATCACATCACAATCGTAATATTATATACAAAATCGTTAATAATAAAATATATGTTTTTTTTTTTCTTTTTTTTATAGTAATTAAACAAAATTCTGGGTCAAGAAACATATTTAAATAAATTGCATATCTTATTCAATTTTAAGGGTTAAATAAAATTTGATAAGAAGAAATTAATTCATAGCCTAATGATATTTTATTTTACAATCTAAATAAGAAGAGCATCCAAGTATTTATTAATAATTTTGTCTTCCTTTTTTATGTGATTTATCAACAAGGTCTACTTTTTACAAACGACTTCATCCATCTAATGAATACTTCCAAAGTTATAGGCACACGATTTTAAATGAAACGTTCAGCTACATGAAAATATGTCGTTGATTGTATCATAAATACCGTTAAAGTCAGCAGTTGGAATTTTCTTTACGTTCAAAATAATATATGAAATGACACCTGAAAATTGTGTTTAAATTGTTGTTTACACATTAGAGAAACGAAAACATTGGTTAAGTAAGGAGAAATATTGGAAGATTATATATTTGTGCTATTATTGACAAACAAACAATTTAAAAACACAAAAGTAATGTTATATTCAGTGCGGTGAAGTACCGCTTCAGTAATTTAATTTTAATTGATTAAAATACACATGATAATGATTTAATTTGTTTAACAAATATTTAATTTACAATATTAAAGACTCCGTTAAACTCGTCGCACTTTGATTAAGTGTGGTAAAAGTGAAGTTAAAAGCCTAACTGGAAACATAAATTTTCGTAGCTTTATCACATCACAAAACACTCAGCTAACCTATCCAATAACTATTCCATAATCCAAGAAACAAAAACTCTATAGTAACAGTAGGATAAAGAAATAAATTAAGAAGAAAAAATAATAAAAGTAATGAAAACGGAATTACCAAATTAGACCACATAAAAAAAAAAAAAAAAAAAAAAAATCAAAATCCAAAAGTGCGAAAAATAGCGCTTTCTTTAAATCCGAAGCAAGTAAACTGTCATATCCAAAATGAAATGGAAACAAATATGAAACTACTCGAAGTTAACATCTGACTTAGACTCTAAAAAGAATATGTAGATTTTCAAATCCTTTTTAAATCCTCCAAAATATTCCCCGTTTAAAAATATAAAACTTTCTGACTTATTTTTCATTTTTTAGGCATAAAAGCATTATACTTCCAGGCTTGATTTATTTAATTGATTTGTAATTTCAGAAGAGTTTTAATTAAGTTTCCCAGTAAATTAATTGCACCTTGAGTTTACGCCATTGTTGTGTCAGGACATAAGCTTTTGTTTCATTCATCCTGCAGAGTTGCCAAGTCTCCGGCTTTTTGGACACCAGTATTTTAGTACAGAAAATGTTGTTTTATGTAATCGGAACATTCTGAGATTTAAAATAACAACATTTTCTCTAAGATAATACTGGTGTCCAAAAAGCCGGAGACTTGGCAAGTCTGATCCTGCGCTGTCGCGTCTGGAATTTCGGTTTGAAACGCCAACTTTGACAGCATTTAGTTTTAAAAAATTTCCTTTACAGAAAACCGGACAAATAGTTCATTACACTATTTCTTAATAAATGTACCAGCCAATTTAATATGTTTGCAAACAAAAAGGAATTAAAAAATGTGTCAAAAAGTAGTCAGTTTAAATTTATGAAGAGCCATGATGATAAATAGCAAAAAGTTTATCTGAATACTTCCGGAGACATTTATTTTTTTAAAAAATTGTAATAATTCAAGAGCGTAATAATTCTCAACAATAACATTAATCAATATACTGTTGAGATTTTTTTAAGGGTTATTAGTAATTTTTGATACAAAATATTGTAAAAAATAACAGTTAAATCACATGTATTCAAATATGTAACATCATTGTTACATAATTTTTATAAAAATGGGGTTATTTCACTGATCATTCAAACAATAATGTTGAAATATGTATCAATACATTAAAAAAATTATTTCATGAAATTATTGAAATTTTATTCATTTGGAATTTATTCGACAATGTAAATATCTCTAACAATCGATTTGAAGATTTGTTTAAAATTCACATTCGAAAATATATGTAAACATCACTTAATAAAAAACGGCTGGGATTTTGAATTAAAACTGTTTTAGAGAAATGCTATAATGAAAGATACAAACGATTAAAACTTTCCATATTTAGAAACCTTTTTGACTAATAAACTTACGGTAGTGAAACTCGCCTATAGTAATGATCTAAGAAAAAATAAATAAAAAACTAACACATAAGAAAATCTTTTCAAGAAGTAGAAAATTATTAAAAGCATTCAGCAGATCATTACATAGGTCCTTTCACAAAAAATAAATGTACTTAATGAGAATAAACATATTCCATCATTATTTGAAATTTGAATGCGTTCTAAAATCCAGATTCCATAACGAGTTCTAAAATTCGGGAAATATTAGCAATAATATTTTCTTCTTCTTCTTCTTTTTTTTTCTGAATGCTTTATTTTTTTTATCATTAGATTTACAAAAAATACTTTCGTCGAGTTTGAAACTATTTAAATGCATATTCAGCCTAGATATTTTTAAAACTTCTTTTAAATACACGTCGCTAATTAATATTTACTGTACAGTAAATGTGAAAAAATATGTATGTTTGTTATCTTTAAACGTTTATTTATTTCAAAATAATAATCGCAAACACAATATAGCATAAAATCATATAATTTATTTACCTACTTATGCGTACACAAATTTACAGATGAAAATGTCTTGTTCTTGATACGCGCTAGATCACCCCCCCCCCTTCCTCCCTAACCCTCTTTTTTCTTTTCTTTATTTTTTCTTAAAGAATAAAAACTCCAAATCATTAGAAGAGCAATATTTTTTACGTTATATAGTACGGTTGCTTTTTCCTAGTATTTCATTACGATAATAAATAAGAATATCTCTGCTTACTAAATGCAATGGAATTTTTATTATTAAAATGAACGAGTAAAAATTAAAATTATTTCTTATTCAAAATTAAATTTAAAAAAAATCTAAACAGAATAATAAAATCGTCATTCTGAATTCAAATGCTAAAACTTCATTTGTTTCGTTTTTCTTTAAAAATGTAGATTGTTTTATAAATGTTTATTAAACTTCCCTTGATCAAATAGTCGACATTAAAACAAAGGTATAATGGTACTTTTATTAAATGAAACTTTGAAAACAACTTGTAATTTTTTTCGACAAGGAAAAATATCAACATGGCCCAGCTTAAAAAAATATTACAGGAATATACATAATAAAAAATTGTATAGATTTTGTTTTTATATTATGTATATCAGGATAATAAATTAGTAATAATATATAGAAAAATTGTGTAATAACATATATAACAAAATAAGTCTTTATTTTTTCAATATCAATAACATTTGTATTTATGCAGAGATTTCAAAACGCAGAAAGAATTTGACTATTTGATGTGCTAATTTTTTTTAATTAATAATAAAAAAAATATTTAAAAGAATAAATTATTCGGAATAATTCAGATAAATTAAAAGACCAACTAATAATTATAAAAATACTTAATATGTAATTTACATAAAAAAATTGTTTAAGAGAGGTTTGCATCAAGTAATACATTTCTTACTAATGGAAAAAAAAATATTAGAAATTATCATAGACCTATAATGTTTAAGTTTTTATTACATTTCATAATTCAGACAACATATAAACAATATTTAAATTTTTTTGAAATTGAAATCATTGAAATATTTCTAAATAAATGAAAACTGTGTATCTGTTTAAACTGTTTAAATATATATATACGTTTTTTACTAACATCTACGCACTTAAAATAAATTAGAATATAGTGATTTTTTTTTTTGTTAAATGTTCGAGAGAAAGACTTTTTACAGAGAAATATTGATACCTCAAGGATATTTGAATAAGAAACATAATAAGTGTTTTCAGATTGCAAGCTTTTAACGACTTCTCAAATCGCTTATTTACTACTCTGTTGTACTCGCTTTGGAGCACTAAAAATCAAATCACTTTACTGAAATAAACAAATACGCATTATAAATTGGAGGAAAATTTCATTTCAGTAAACTAGAAAATGATAAAATAACTTTATGTTTAACTTCTCGATAAGAAAAAAAATGACAACTTTAAAATTTATCATGTTTTTTTTTTTATTATTATTGTTGATATTTTAGTATAATACAGCGAAAGTACATTCAGTGGTTAAGTATTCTTTGATTGCTTGATGTTTCTGCATTGCATATTTTTCGCTTAAGGGATTATAGTTTAATTTAATTAACTAACAATTAATTTAATTTACTAAGTTTAATTTACTAAGTTTTTACTAAGTTTATTTTAAGTAACCACTTTATTTTCAGTCTGCTTCCTGAAATTACAATATATTATTTCATACATTCAGTTTCTTTTTAAAAAAATACGGCATTTATACAATATTTTTTGCCAAGTCCAGTTTAGATATATAAATGTTCTTGTCATGTATCTCAATTTTTAATTAAATGAACGCAGATAGTTGAGAAATTAGAAGATTTGAAATCTGTTTCTTATAATATTTCATAAAATATATATTTGTGTACATATTTTCTAAACGTGCATTATAATAAGAAGGAAAAAGTTTTATACATATTTATTTAATTTCAATAAATAGTTTTAAAAATATTTTTGTTCTTAAAATTTGTAAGTAATACTTTTTGTAAGGAGAAATAAATAAGAAAGATAAAAAACTTTATACGACATAGCTCTCTGAAATATATTTTTATCATGTACATTATTCTTAAGTATTAAAGAAAAAAATGAATAAGAACATTTATTTTTTGAAAATTCTTTAAAACACACTGGCCTAAAAAAAATAAGGTACAATCAGTTTTTTGGGTCTAATTTGAAAACATATGAACAAAAATACATAAAATTTAGAGTAGTTGTACTTTAAACAGTTATTTGTCGAATTTTATTTAATTTTAACATCAAGCATGATTTACAAATGAAAAATTATTTTTTTTTTCAAAAGTCTACGGAAGTTTTGTGAAAAAAATTAAATAAACGGATTTTAATAAAACATGTGTCCGTTCCTACTTGTAATGCATTTGTGGCATCAACTATCCATACTCTCAATTAATATGTTGGACACTGGAATGTGAAACAAAGACCATACATTGAGAAACGCTTGTTCCAGCTCATTTAACGACTTCGGAGGAGGACTTACGGCAGCCACCTGTCTGCCGAGATATTCCCAAAGATGCTCTGTTGGATTGAGGTCCGAAGATTCAGCTGGTCATTCCATTATCTCCAAACCTTGATCCTCAAGATATTCATCAACAACTCTAGTACAATACGATCGGGTATTATCATCTATCAACATTAATTCATCACCAATAGCACCAGCATACGGTGTGACAAACGGAGCAAGTATCTCATAGCTATATTTCACAGCAGTAAGAACGCATCAATGGCATACATGGAAGTTACTGTGGCCATAGAAGAGATTTCAGCCCAAACAATGATTCTACCTCCTCTATACCTGTGTCTTTCTACAATGTTACATAGGTAGAATCTGACGCCTTGTTCTCTACAGATCAGCACATGAACTGAATCACTCTCCAAAGCAAGCCTGGACTTGTCTGTGAGCAATGCGTAAGACCGATGTTGTCTGCTCCAGGTAATGTGCTCTCTTGGCCAACATAAAAGGGCACTTCTGTGTTGTCGATTAAGAGGGCCACACGCAACGGGTCGTCTTGCGTAGAGTCCTTAAGTGAAGACGTCTATTCATTATAATCGCAGGTATTGTCATCCTTGTTGCTTAACGATGACCTGAAATAAGCTGAGAAACAGTAGTGGTGCTCCTCCTTTCGGCCAAAAGAGCTAGAAAGCGAACTTATACAGGGATTGTAATCCATTAGCGGTCTGGGACAAGTCTTCTTGATACTGTATTTTCGGATTCAAATTGATCTCAGAGTCTTTGGACCACACTACGAGACACATTAAGACGTCCAGCTGCACCATATTGTGATAATCCTACTTCTATCCATCCGATTGCCCGCCATCTTAACGAATCAAGTAAACGACATCTCCTAGACATGGACAATACTATTTTATTACCATCAAGTCAAGACCAATATCAATAAAAAAAATCTCACACAAATTCCGAAAGTGGGATATTCTCAATTTCCCTCAACTGACATATAAATGTTCAATTCTTTAAAAAAAAATAGAGATGGGAATAATTGTCTCATAAGGTTTTATTGAAGTTACTTAGGATCATTCATATGAACCACATTTTTTACCTTCATTTTCATTCTTTTAATAGTGAGCCTCAAAACATTGGTTGTACCTTAAATTTTGGAGGCCAGTGTATTTCTTTGTCATGTAACTGAGGTAAATTTTTTTGTGATTACGTTTTATATAAAATGTTTTTATAATCATTTTTTCCTAAAGCAATTCCTAAAGCAAAATAAAATGAAATACATTTTATAGCCAAAAAAATTGTATTTAACGACAGCATAATTGCATAATATCTATCATTTCAAAAATGTAATAAAATAATATTTTTGCTCAATTTCTTAGTTAATAAAATTGATTTTTTCTTTGATGTTAACTACTCTCACATTATTATTTTATGGTCTTCAAAATACTATATAGTAAATATATTAAATATATTCTATGAAATTTCATTTATTTTTATAATGTGATAAATTTGTTTTTATATAAATCGAACAATCCCAATTTAATAAACTGCGTGCGTTAGAATAAGGAAATTTTAATAACATAAGTAGAACTAATATATAAATATTTCCAAAAAAAAAATATATTAATAAATAAATAAATGAATTTGTTTAGTAAATTGATAATGAAATATAAATTTGTTATTTAAAATGTCGATAGTTTAATTGATTATTTAATGCCTAATAAAATTAATTATTTAATGTGTTTATTCATATTTTAATTGTATTGAAGATAGTAAATTACACAGATTTGCCAGAAAATGCATTTCAAAATTCGGTTGAACTCAAAAATGAATTCATATTGTTTGGCTGAAAATTTCAATTTTATAGTCTCAATCCATTGTGTGTGTGTGTGTGTGTGTTTACAAAAATTAAAAAGTTTGTAAAAAAGACTATTTTTTCTTAATCTAGCTCTGTTTTTGCTTAGCGTTTGCGAAAATACTGTATAACCTCTTCCAAGTTACGACGATTCCAAAATGCGTTCATTTATCTTAAGAAATCTCACAAACAAATATATAGTCGGGATTTCATGAAGCATTGCATAAAGAAAAGTTTCTTTTGCTGCTCGAAATTTTCGAAAAAGTTTCCGAGTAAATTTCTTATTACGTTGAGATAATGCATTTTACGGCCATTTTGAAAGAAGAAGAAAATTTATTAAAAAACTGGCTATATCTTCATAATACACAAACTATGCCTCAGGTATTATACATTACTTTAACTTTTAACTATTAACCAATTCTTCATTTATTTCACTGTACAGTAATTGCTTCTCTCCAGCTAACGCGGTTAAAATGTTCTCTAATGTTGTTAATTTATCATGTTTGTTAAACATGGAAATGTTTACTGCAGAACTGATAGCAATTAAAACACTGATATTTCGAGTTGAGAAAACTTATTAATACACTGTGAAAAATTCTCGGAAACCTTTCCAAAAATTAAAGGCAGGCAAAGAAATTTTTGTTTAAGAAATGCTTATTTAAATATTGAAAAAAATATTGGTTTCATAGGTTTCTGAAGATAAAGGAACCTTTTTTCGGAACCGTTGGAAACTCGGAGGATGTTTTACTAAATTTACGAAAACCTTAAGAAAGAAAACAGCTAGATTAAGAAACATTTGTCTATTTTACAGTGTAGAATTAAAATGATACTAATATGACGCATTTATATTTATGCATAACTATTTCAATTTTATGAATTGATAAACATCTTTTCTTTAATAATTATGTTATTTTCTCCACTTGATGCATTCCATTTTTAGGATCCCCTACAACAATCTTAAAATCTATTTATTCAAATTGAAATTAAATTTTCTTTTCAGTTTGAATAAGAATAAAGCAAAAGTTAAAATTAAAAAATTCCAACTTTTTCCGTTTTCCTGCTCGTTTTTCATAAGTAGGAAATAACGAAATTATTACAAATGTGGAAATATAATTAAAAAATAATATCTCAGAAATTAATTTAAATTTCGAAATTGTGACATCAACTTTAACATCTATGGATCCGTTCGAATAATGAACTTGCGTTTCAGTTTGTAACAGTCATTTTTCTCGGAGGAAAAAATGTGAATTTCACGCTGGCATTTCTAATCCTGATAATAGATATCATCAGTCAAAATATAAGAACCTCTAAAATAGTTAACAATTAGAATCTGACTATGAACATCATAATACAGGGTGTCCGAGGAGAAACGCCCTAATTTTAAACACTTACACTGAAGATAATAAACAACCAGGATAATTTTGTTAAGTGGTACATGGTAGCTTAGATGGGGAAATTTATATTATGTAATAGTAATGATTTTTATTTCAGATGATGAAAATCGGATAAATTGAAATTGTAAAATGACAACGAATTCTGAAAAAGCACAAACCGCCTAGTGGTAGGTAGAATTGGGGTCCATTGGCAGTATGGAGCACCTCCACACTGGCATTGGGGAGTCAGCATTGAATACCGAATTACCACAATGATGAATTAGGAGAGGTGGTACAATTAACTAGTCATCCTCCTTAGACATCCTTCGTGCCACGCGTGGGGAACATGTTGAAACGGCATGATTGCACAAACAAAGCTTCATAAATATGTATATCCATTGATGCTTCAAAAGGGAATAAAATTAAAAGGGAATAAAATCACTCAATTATTATTAATAAAGCGTGTAGAAGTCCATAATTATTTTAAATAAAATCATTATTTAGCAAAAAGCACGATAGCTGATATTCGAGAAAAACAATCAAATTAATCTGCTTAATTCTTAAGTTAAAATTAAAATTATTAATAGCTATATTCCAACTTTAAATGTTATAAAAACATTTATTGAACTGTATAGAAGCTTTAATAAAGCTTTATCTAATATAAGTGTTTATAGAAAATAGCAGACAAATGAAAATTTGCCAATGTGTTTTAGAAATAAAAAAATGATTGGTAAACACAGGGTTCCTACTATTGGATACCAGTGTTTCAGTATATTAATATTCGCATTATTGTATGAAAAAATGCATCGATTAAGTTGATTTTAAATGTTTAAGTAGGAAGCGAAAATAAATGACCACACTCAACGTATACTTTAACCTTGATAGTGTTTCACTACTGTACTTATTTAAATATTATTATTATTATTATTATTATTATTATTATTATTATTATTATTATTATTATTATTATTACTGCACTAATGAAGGAGTTTATCTAGAATTGTGCGATTTCCTTATTTAATATTTAGATTAAATATTTCCTTCAGAAAATAAATATTTGAAATCCATTTTTAAAACACAAACCCCAAACGTAGATCCTTCAATGAGAAAATGCATTTTAAATAATTTAATTTTAATATGTTCTGTTGGTTTAGAATTTGAAAACGTTTTCCAAAATTTTATGGATAATTTTGTATACATTCTTTTTTCACTTTTGAGTACTTGAAATAACTTAGTCCCGTTAGAAAGTTTTTTTGCAGGTATATAATTTAGATTACCTCTATTACAAATGTACTCAAAATCCATTCAATAAAATAAATTCTTTCTATAATTAAGTGGAAATGATTTTTAGGAATGTTGTATTCCGTTCATACCAGAAGTATTTAAATTAATTATATTTGCAATATGCATGCGAAGGTAAAGGTAATTGAATTTAGCGTCATTGATAAAGTATAGATTAGCGCCATTGATAGTAAAATAATTAGTTTTAATTGATAAAATTGGATGTTTTCTATTCAAAATGACGTGACGTCATTTTCACCACAGAAATCATTCCTCATTTCCCAGATTATGGTATCATTTAAGATAAATGTTATAAAATATTTGATTTTTATGAATATTAATGCATCTATTTTTAAAAAGAGATAATTTTGATTTGTGAAAGGATTTTTCAAATTCACGGATAATCTGGCAAATTAATTTTATATTATAAAAGATCTAACAAATGTTTACAACCTGCATCTTTTTTTTATTCGAAATTATAGGCCGAAATTTAATTTTTATTGAAACCGGAATAATTTAGCAAATACTAAAAATACCATTTGTCTGATTATCATTTAAATATTAATTATTTTTATGTAACTTTTCTGGTTTCAAATTTAATTTTAATATGATAAATGAGATATTGAATTAAAACCATACTATATGCTTTTTTTATAAATAAAATTTAACTCTTAAACGTGCATTTATATTTTGAAAGTTAACATTAAAAGAATTAATATGGATGAGAGCTGTGATCTGGAAAATATTCCTTGACTGAAAATTTAAAATTCAATAATATTCAAAGAGAAATATATTTTTTCTTAAAACTTATTTATAACAGTTATTTGTCTTTGCCTCAAAAATTTTTAAAGGAAATATTACAACAAACTGATCATCACAAAAGGAAATTAATATTGTAGATAATTTAAGGGAATGGGCTTTAATTAATATGTAACATTTAATTTGTAACTAACAGAGTATCTTATTATTCTCAAACGCATGCGAAATATTATGTCAATTCTGATAAAAACCACTTCGATCGAATGAAGAACCTACTGTTGCATTGTGTAGGTAAATCTTTTCCTGAATTACTTCTGTATGTTATTTAATCGCATACAAATTTATTACAAAATGGAAGATGGCCTAATAGATTTATTTAGTTTATTCTGAATCAGAATTATTGAACATTCCTTATTAATTGCCACTACTTTCATATTTAATAAAAAGGATTGATATATCTATGTGTTAATTGGACGTTTTATGTACGTTATGCACACTATATGTTAAAAGTAAACGGATACTTTTTATTGGAGAGGTTTCGTCGAATATCTAGTGAAATAGTTAATGGATTCTTCTGGAATATCAAGAAGGCAGAAAACATGTTTGATCTTATATTTTCCAGTGAAGGTTTGATCACGAGGACGATTAGGGAATCAACGACAAATTAAATGAAAAAAAAAATAACATTTGTGATCATTCAATGTCAGATATATATATATGGATATATATATATATATCATATATATATATCATATATATATACATATATATATATAAATCAACATTTGAACGGAGGTTGGTTTTGGGGTTTGGGGGTCATGATCGGTGAAAATATGTCAAAATTTTTTTGAAAATGCTTTCCTCCGAACGGCTGCAATAGGTAGTTTTTTGTATTGAAAGCTACCTAAAATTTGCCGCAAACTGTCATTCGACCGTTTTTATAGAAAAACGATCGAATGATTGGAAAGGTTACATAACGGTAATTCAACGCTATTCTGAACATATTGCCCACTTCACGGTCAGAATACAGTTAATTTACGGTAGAAAATGGTCGAATGACTGAACAGTTTACGGAAAATTTTTAACAGCGCTTTTTCGAATAAGTAAAACTTTAGTTTCAGACAGATAACTTCATTTAAAGTTGAAAATATATGTAAATACTCTATTTTATATCGCGAATACATGAAAGATTTTTAACCAAAAATTTAAAATAAATTATAGAATAAAATATATTGTATGAAATGACATCCCATATCATTATATATACTTGAATCCTACATATGTGATCTTGACAAATTATGTCTGATTTAACACTCATCGTTTCGTACGATACTAAAGATATTGGTCAGTTAGTTCTAAAATTCATCTCTAATGTTAAATTTATGGTCGTGAATTGTACACATTTGTTTAAATATCTCATAAGAAAATTATTACTTTTAACTTCTTTTTTTCTGTGAACAATTAATATATATATATATATTTTTTTTTTCAAAATATTGTTAACTAAGAGAGCATGCTTCTTTTCATTTGAAGAGTTAAAATCTTACTTATATCTAATAGCTTCAATAAGATTAAACTCATAAGATATGAAATTAAGCATACATTTTAGAACTAAATTATTTGCGAACTAAAACATAAAGCGACGTTTTTTAAGAAGAGCACAGAGAAAAAAAGAAGTTAAAAATATTTATTTCCTTATGATATATTTTTTAAGTAAGGATGCATTTCACACGCGTAGGTTTAGCATTAGCAAGAAGGATTTGAGATCTCGTTGATCAACACACTTAAGATAAATTTTGATGATTATCACTCAGAGCTATTATAAGAGATAATTATATTATTAACCCATGTGTATTTAAGGTAAAGCTAGGATAGTCTGCGCACAATTCAAAAGAATAGCAATCTAAATATTAAAAAATCTAAATATTAATTTTTTGCTAAACTATTCATGAATAATTTTTACTTCATTTGTTTTTTATGCATTTCCATTGGTATTTTGTTGTTATGTTGCAAATTAATAGAACAGTTGTAATAAAACCTAGACAGTTATTTTGCGCAATCTGTCCTTACAGGGTTGGTGTGATTGCGCACATGGGTAGGAGAGATTGTTACTAATAATAACTACAATTAAATTGTTAACAAAAATAATTACACTTAAATGACATTGCTGTAAGGTTTTTGTGAACAAATATTATTGTATTAGGAGTGAATATTTCAACCTAATGATTAAATAATCAGAAAAAGGAAATAATTTTAAAAACGATTAAAAAATTTTAATTAAAGGGAAAAAAATTAAAGAATCAGAAAAAGCAAGTCCAAATAAGATTACAAAATAAAATTATGTTACTTAGTAACATGTTTATTTTAAAATTAGTCCATTTTCATTTTTCATTTGTTTATGCAAATTTACCAATAAGCTGCGTAATCTCTCCTAGCATGGAAACTAATGGGAACACTGCGCCATCTCTCCTAAGTAGCAGATGCGCAAACTCTCCAATTTCGGTAGGAGAGATTGCGCGGCCTTTTATTTAAACATGACCTCTTCTAAAACGAACCGTTGATGTTCACTTTGCTAGTCTAGATTAGTAGCTTATGAGAAATCGTTTAAGTTAAAAATATTTTGTACTATTGACGTTGTATAGAAATTCTGATGAATAGCTATGAAAATTCAAGCACTTACTTTGGGAATGCAAAACAAAATAGCAATACTTTATCTTAAACGCTCAAAGCAATCAACGTGCACTTTCAAGTAGATACTCCACTACTGTTGTTGTACAACTACCTGGAATCGCTGAGCACTCACTCTACTCCTTCCCCCCGAACCTCTATGCCTCAATCTATGTCTCAATCTCTCCGACTGCGCCATCTCTCCTGGCTTTACCTTATATGTTTACGTTGAAAAAGAAGAAAGCATTCTGCTCATTTCGATTTAAATTAGAATGCAATAATTTCGAAATATTTTGAAATCACATAATACTGTTAAATTCACATGTAATTTATGCAAATAATTTTAAAAGAAACTATTAAATATTACTTTAAACAATGATTTCTTATTACTACTGATCTATAAATTAAAGTGAAATACACATCTATAACTTACTTATGAAGCATAAAATCCTATATATTTATAAGAAGAAATAACTAGTAAACATTCACTAGAATTATATTTAACGTGATGTTAACAGCAGAATAATATTTTGCATGCTTTGGGATTTACTACTACTACACACACACACACACACACACACACACACACATATATATATATCAGTTTTACGCGTCATTTATAAATTTTTTTACACTATATAAATATATTAGAATGATTAATAACTATAAATTATAATCCCAAGATAATATCCTGCATGTAATTTATGCACATAATTTTAAAAGAAACTATTCAATATTACTTTAAGCAATGTTTTCTTATTAATACTTATCTATAAATTAAAGTGAAATGCACCTCAGTAACTTACTTATTAAGCATAAAATCCTATATATTTATAAGAAGAAATAACTATTCACTAGGATATTTAATATATTTAACGTGATGTTAACAACAGGATAATATTTTGCATGTTTTGGGATTTTCTACATATATATATATATATATATATATATATATATATATATAAATTTTCGCATCATTCATAAAATTTTTAAGCTATATAAATATATTAGAATGATTAATAACTATAAATTATAATCCCAATATAATACTCTGCAGATAATTTTACAACAAAAATAATTATTTTATACTTCATGGCATTAATACTTCATTATCTGTTAAACCAAATGTATAATTTCTTTATTTCTTTTGTCAGATTCATTCAAATTTAAAACTCTTACAAAGTATAAAAAAATTGTTTTTAAAATCACGCTAAAGAATTCATTAAGCCAGAAAATTAAAGCAATAACTAAAATATACGGCTTTTTTAATCAGATTTGTGTTTAGTAATATAAGTAATAAAACTTACCTAGGGACCAAAATTTGTCTCTTAATGTGTTTTTTGACACAGAAAACAATAATTAAAAAAGACTAGTTGCGTACACGTTAAATATATTTATTTGTACTAAGAATTAAATCTAGGTACATTTTTTATTATTTTTAAAACTTTCAACTTCAAATAAAAATTAATTTTACATTTTAGTTGCTTTGTTATAAAACATTCTATCAGAAACAAAAAAAAAAGAAGAAGGAAAGAAAGAAAAAAAAATAACAAAAATATTATCCAAATTCTGATTTATGTATTTAAAATACTGAAGAAATATATTAACGTATCTGAATAAAATGAATAAAGTTTTAGGGGGGGGGGATATGTAACATATAATAATTGAAAATATCTCACCACATTTCAATATAAACTTATTAATCGATTTTTTTTAATTCGTAAGGATAAACTGAATGTCTGACTTTGGAATTTCTCATTTTATTAAATATATATATATAATAATGCATTTCATTATATGAAATATAAATTTATGGACTAAGGACAGGGTGATATGACCTTGGTTAACTAGTATTCAATAAACACATCTCATATATCAAACTTTTTATTAACCAGATATGTCTTACATTACACAGCTAAATAAATTCCCTGCAGGAAATTTTCGTCAATTAATAATTTTCATGACTGTAAACGATAGGTGGTAATTATTATTATATGTTTCAGAAGGAGAATTTAATTAGCCATTGAAACATCTCATTAATTTTTTACTTTAATTAATTATTTAAATATATAATTACAAATTTTCTTCCATTAATTCCTTTGAATCTGCAAAAATGTAACAAATTTTATTACTCAGTTTTAATTATATTTCATATTTTTTACTTGGCGTTTAGTTACTTTAATAGTTTTCATTTAACTGATTTTTTACGGAATTGAAACATAAATAGGGGGAATAATTATGTTTTTGCATGCATTTATTTACATTTAAATATATTATTTCATATTGGGGATTTTAGATTATTTCCATTTTTAATGGGAATTTTAGATTATTTCCATTTTTAATGGGAATTTTAGATTAAAATTATATACTATGATGGAAAATGATATAAAATAAGATATTTCTTTTTAGAAATTATATTTTCAATTAAGTCAAAATATGACAGAATAAGAGTATTTTCACTTAAAAGATTCAAGGTACATTCTATACAAACAAAAAATTGACTCAAACAACCAAAGACATTGAATTAACATTAGTTTCATACAAGCTGTGATTCGGTTGGAAAATATTGCACCATAAGTGATTTATTTCAATAAAGTTTTGTAGTAAGGTAAAGCTAGGATAGTCTGCGCACAAATTAAAAGAATAGCAATAAAAAATCTAAATATTAATTTTTTGCTAAACTATTCATGAATAATTTTGACTTCATTTGTTTTTTATGCATTTCCATTGCTATTTTGTTGTTATGTTGCAAATTAATAGAACAGTTGTAATAAAACCTAGACAGTTATTTTGCGCAATCTGTCCTTACAGGGTTGGTGTGATTGCGCACATGGGTAGGAGAGATTGTTACTAATAATAACTACAATTAAATTGTTAATAAAAATAATTACACTTAAATGACATTGCTGTAAGATTTTTGTAAACAAATATTATTGTATTAGGAGTGAATATTTCAACCTAATGATTAAATAATCAGAAAAAGGAAATAATTTTAAAAACGATTAAAAAATTTTAATTAAAGGGGAAAAAATTAAAGAATCAGAAAAAGCAAGTCCAAATAAGATTACAAAATAAAATTATGTTACTTAATAATACGTTTAACTTAAAATTAGTCCATTTTCATTTTTCATTTTTTTATGCAAATTTACCAATAAGCTGCGTAATCTCTCCTAGCATGGAAACTAATGGGAACACTGCGCCATCTCTCCTAAGTAGCAGATGCGCAAACTCTCCAATTTCGGTAGGAGAGATTGCGCGGCCTTTTATTTAAACATGACCTCTTCTAAAACGAACCGTTGATGTTCACTTTGTTAGTCTAGATTAGTAGTTTATGAGAAATCGTTTAAGTAAAAAATATTTTGTACTATTGACGTTGTATAGAAATTCTGATGAATAGCTATGAAAATTCAAGCACTTACTTTGGGAAAACAAAACAAAATAGCAATACTTTATCTTAAACGCTCAAAGCAATCAACGTGCACTTTCAAGTAGATACTCCACTATTGTTGTTGTACAACTACCTGGAGTCGCTGAGCACTCAGTCTACTCCTTCCCCCCCCGAACCTCTATGTGCACAATCTCTCCGACTGCGTCATCTCTCCTGGCTTTACCTTATATCGTGCAGATTTAATAGCAAATAATCAGACTCCATTTGTGATAGTGTATATAAAAAAATTCTACATGACTTTTTTTGTAAATTTTATTTCCGGCACTGAAACATATTAAAGATAATTCAAAATAATAATTATGGGTCCGCGTAAAATCAAACAATTATATACATATATTGGTCATAACACTCCATCATAATTAAGATTCAATAAGTAAGAATAGGATTTTTAATGAGTAAGTAATTTAGTACAATAAATCAATACCTATATGAAAACAGTTTAATTAATTTAGGAAAGATATTGCAATTATTGAACACGGTGGCATGTTAAACTATATTTCTTTATTTCATGTTCTCTATATTTTAATGAGCTAAATATATTCTTGCGTATATAGGAATACATAGCTAATTTAATTTACGTTGGGTGCGTAGAGAAAATAAATTTGCACAATTCTAAAATTTGCAATTTTTTTTTTTTAATGAAAATATGTTTTTATAATGAACAAAAAAAGTTTTAAAAACACACAGATAAATATATTCTATATTTTACAAAATATGTATTTATTAAAAATATCGGTATTTATATTTAAGATATATTATAGACGACAAATATTTCTGTTGATTTTCAACCGGATGCCGCTATTATAGCAACATTTAGAATTTACGTAACATTTAATATAAAATCTAAATGTTTACGTTGAGTTAATTGTCGCAATTTCTTACATCTCAAACTTTTTAACAATAATAAAGTTGTTAATAACCTTATTTTTTTACGGCTTAGGAGTTACTTTTAATGAAATAAAGATAATCATTACACAACTCAAAATATATTTCAATAATAATTACAAATATTCGTTAAATATTGCCTTAAATTGGAATATTTTAGATAAATTACAACAGTTACAGAAAAGACGGATTTACTTTAAATATAAATGCACTAAAATTACAAAATATGTCTTATGACAAATAGTTATAGAATATTTGCAAACTATAATTTATCCAATATTGAGGGAATACTTCATTCCAGAAGTTCTCAAGATATCCCAACATATAAGTATAATGTACGCAATTTAAGCCAAAATATTCCAATACAAACAATATTGTTCTAATATTGGATATATTGGATATATTGCTTCAATATTGGAAATATTGTTCAACTATATATTGCTATTAGAAAAACAAGTAAATTGTTTTACATTGCAGCTATATTTAATATAACAGTGTTCGTGTAACAAAGCATTATATATAAAAAATATCTTAAAGCATTGTTAACCGGTCACGAGTATACTCGCGTTTGAACAGCTGTCAGCTTTTGGGATTTATTTTGTTACCACTACTTCTAAATATTAGTCTTTATCTTATTTAAATGCATAAGTTAGCGATTAAATAAGAAAAAGATGATTGTTAAAAAATAATGGTAAAAATGCATCATAAGAAAGCGATTTCATATTGAATCTGCGGTCAACACAGTGATAAATAGGATTTTCAAAAATTATGTATTTTAATTAAAAAAAATAAATCTTGCATTACTTTATAACAAAAAGTTGAATATTAATAAAACAAAATGAGTATGATAACAAATTATATTTCAAAATGTACATTTTTAACAAAACAATCATTGATCGTTAGGTGTTACTGATGATTTTTCTGGAATTATTATCCTACTGTATATTTATTTAAACGCATGTCTTGGTTGACCGGTCTTGCTGAAGTCCATGGGGTCCATTTAATTGCTTAGTGTGTAACAAAATCTTCACAAGAAATTCAGATAGGAAAAAGAGAATGTAAAAATAGATGATGATGAAATTAATAAAATTCCTTGACAAAATTGTATATTCCATGTATTTCTAATAATCTCTAATAAAGACTAAATCTCTAAAGACTAACTCTCTAATAAATTCTAATAAAGATAAAATTAAATTTATCTTAATCTTAAAATAATTTTTTTCTTTATTATCTTAAATTGCGAAAAATATGTTTATTATTATTTTTTTTTTTTTTTACGAAACTAGTCCATACCATTTTTACACTGAGAAAAATGACAATTTGAAATCTGAATAAATCGATGTTTTTATTTTGTTATGAAACTTTTTATTTCAAATATGACGACCCAGTGCTTTCAATTCTGAAATACCAGAAATACTCAGAATATTGAAACATGGGCATACTCAAACCTGAGCACATAGAGGTCTGTTCATACTCATTTTTTAAACATGGACATACTCAAAACTGATTAGGGTCCGTTCTTACTCATTTTTGAAACATGTGCATACTCAAAAATGATTAGGGTCGGTTCATACTCATTTATGAAACATGGGCATACTCAAACCGGAGCACATAGAGGTCTGTCCATACTCATTTTTGAAACATAGACATACTCAAAACTGATTAGGGTCAGTTCTTACTCATTTTTGAAACATGTGCATACTCAAAAATGATTAGGGTCAGTTCATACTCATTTTTGAAACATGGACATACTCAAAAATGAGCACATAGAAGTCAGTTCATACTCATTTTTGAAACATGAACATACTCAAATATGAACACATGATGTTTTATTCTGGAGTGTGTTTTTATTTTGTTATGAAACTTTTTATTTCAAATATGACGACCCAGTGCTTTCAATTCTGAAATACCAGAAATACTCAGAATATTGAAACATGGGCATACTCAAACCTGAGCACATAGAGGTCTATTCATACTCATTTTTGAAACATGGACATACTCAAAACTGATTAAGGTCAGTTCATACTCATTTTTGAAACATGGGCATACTCAAACCTGAGCACATAGAGGTCTGTTCATACTCATTTTTGAAACATGAACATACTCAAAACTGATTAGGGTCAGTTCTTACTCATTTTTGAAACATGGACATACTCAAAAATGAGCACATAGAAGTCAGTTAATACTCATTTTTGAAACATGAACATACTCAAATATGAACACATGATGTTTTATTCTGGAGTGTGTGCATGTTTTCAGAAATGAGTATATAAATGTTTCAAACTTGAGTAATTTTGATTCGGAGCAATTTTTACTATGCGATATACTCAGCTTTGAGTATTTTTTGCTCAGTTTTCAAAATGTCGTTTTTAGAGTATATAGTATAATTTCATTAATGTGAAAGTTGCATATTTGCATAACTTCTTGGTTAAAAATTGTGAAGGAACTTTTAACATATCAGAGCCACAAAACTATGTATTTCTTAATACAAAACTTTTAATAATATATATTTCTAAATACAACACTTGAAATGAAAATAATAATTAATACTTTCGTTTCACGAAAAAGCAGTCAAATTAGAGTTTGTAAAATATAAACAATTAATTTTATGTTTGTAGTATTTGTTAAAATATAATATTCTTTACAATAGTTACTGCTTTGCAACTATAACTCAACCCCTTTAAATGAATGTAACATTATCCTGAAGTTTAGAAGATATTACGCTATTATTCTCTTAACATTAGTTCAAATAGAGTAGAATTTCGGAATTATTTTGTTTACTAAAGGATTTATTGCTTAAAAAGTAAAGAACTAATACGAACTGATTTATTCGGTGTTTTTATCTCTAAGGTATAACCATTAGCTAAGCGTTTAACTTAAACCATTTTAAAGTTAGATAAGGAATTGTCATTCCTTTTACTAGGAAATAGTGTAAAATCTATAGAATTTGTAGAAACTTTGTTTTGTGTATTTATATACAGGGTGGTTATTAATTAACGTGAGGTGTTCAGAGCCCTCTAGCGAGTAAAGTGTTGGACAAAACATAACCAAATTGGATGAGCATGCATAGTAGAACATGGGATTTCAAATTCTGAAAAAATGCCACTAGGGGCAATTTTGGCGCTGTTTACTGACTAAAATGCATTAATTTGCATAAAATCCGTTCTGTGCATGAGTATAAAAGGAAAGGCTGGGAGACTTCTGAGAACAACTGCTTTGCGATGACTCTTACCTTACGAGACCGTGCTTTGCTAATCAAGCTGTATTATCAACGGAACGAGAATTGCAATGCTGCTCTTCGTGAATTTTGCCTATTAAAGAAGTTGCGAAAAGGACCGATGAGCATAACAAATTTGCGAAAGATGATTCAACAATTTGAAGCTACAGGTATTCTAGCACGGCAACCACCAGGCCATGGACGCAAAGTGACTAGTCATCAACAAGCTGACGAAGTTTCAACTGCTATTGTCGAACAGGAGATGGAAAATGTGCAGTATCTCGGCATACACAGATACCATACTCAACAGTGAGGAAGATCCTGCATCAGATGTTACAGTTTTATCCATACAAAATCTCTTCTGTTCAAGAATTGCTCCCAGGCGATGCGGCCACCTGATTGGATTTTTCATTGATATTTTTAGCACGCATGCAAGTTGATGCTACATGGCCGTGGCAGATTTTATGGAGTGATGAAGCACACTTTCATTTAAACAGTGACATTAACATCCGCAACTGCCGCATTTGGGCTGCGAATAATCTGCACGCTTGTGTGCAAGAGCCTCTCCGCTCACCAAAAGTCACAGTGTGGTGTGGCTTTACAGCATCCTTTATCACCGGTCCTTACTTTTATGACGAAAATGGAGCGAGTGGACCAGTGACCTGTACCATTACTGTTGCCAGGTATGCAGATATGCTACAGAACTTCACGATTCCACAACTACAGCAGTGAGGATATCTCGATTCGACCCTATTCATGCAGGATGGTGCACCACCCCACATTGGACTTAGTGTACAGCGTGTGTTGCGGCAACATTTGTCTGATAGCAGAATCATTAGTCGTGCATTTCCTACGGCATGGCCAGCGATGTCGTCCAATCTCAATCCTTGTGATTTTTGGTTGTGGGGATTTCTTAAAGGTGTTGTTTATCAAGAACATGTCTCCGATATCACAATGTTGAAAGATCGAATAATGTTACAAGTGAGGTAGATCAACTCTGATATGCTGCGAGCAACAGTAGAAAACGTTGTGTATCGTATGCAGTTCTTGGAATATACCAATTGTGCTCATATTGAACCTAATTTGTAAGTAAAGAACATTTGTTTTAAATAAAATTGGTGTGTACTGTATTTTATGGCATTTAATCATTCAATATTTATACTAATACACTTTTGCAGCGCCAAAATTGCCCCTAGTGGCAAATTTTGGAACTTAAAAAAAAATTAGAATTTGAAATCCCATGGTCCACTATGCATGCTCAACAAATTTGGTTATGTTTCATCCAATACTTCACTCGCTAGAGGGCTCTGAACACCTCACGTTAATTAATAACCACCCTGTATCTACCCTAAATACCTGTAATCCTTATGAAACGATTTTATGAAACAAATTTATAAAACGATTTTATGAAACAACTTTATGAAACGACTTTATGGAATGACATTATGAAACGACTGAATCAGCGAATAAAACGAATGACTAAAGGATTATGTGTTAATTGCGAGATTTGTAGAATGATGACAATAATGAAATATTTTAGTATGTTGTTCCAGTCATGTACTACATGTTTTTTCTTGAAGAAGATGTGTAGTTATTTATAGTTATTATTTTACAGGACCGCACAAAGGAATACGTATATATGAAACGAATGTATGTTAAATGCGGAATTTGTAAAATACTGACTATAATTAAATTTTAGTATGTTACAGTCAGCTACAGGGGGGACAGCTACTTGAGGATCTGGCACCCCTTCTTTTTCTTTCAGAGAAGTACCATGACACTTTATCTGACACAACAACAACAACAACAACAACAACAACAACTCATCAATAACTCCTGAAATATTTCTAATATTGATAATATTAAATGCTTAAATTATTCTTTAAAATACAATAAGAAACGTTTTAGCTACTCAAAAAACAAAATTTCGATTTATTGAAAATCTTATGGTGTTGTAACCCCTTAAATAGCTTGAGATATTTTAAGTTGATTTTGAATAAAAGTAAAAGCTAGTTGAACTGAAATTAGCATTTACAGAAAAAATAGACCACTATAAATATCATTCCATTTCTTACAATAATATTAGCTTAATTTGACATTTAAAGAAACAGTATGTAGCTTTTCTGCGAATACATATACATTAAACTATTTTTATGATTTAAAAAATAGAGGGCTATTTAACATAATGATAAATCCCCAGTATATTGAAAAATGTATAAAATGTTTTTCAAAATTATTCGAAAAACAAATGAAAAATAGTATCTGAATATAAGTTTCGGTTAAATATCAGTTTTAGAAGTAAATATAAACGAGATATTTAAATAAAAATAAAACATATTTAAAATCATAGCAATAATTTATGCAATATTAATGCTGTATAATTGCAGTAATCCGCTTTAAAAGAAAATTTATGTTTTCCTAAAACGAATAGCTATAGCCATTAAATGATGTCTTCTTTTGGAATATCTGCATACAATTTTAAGTTATTTTCCAATTAAAATGAAATGATGAAATTAGAGAAATGATAAATTTAATTAGGAAAAAAATTATGACGATAATCGTGAGAAAAATGTGCTCATTAATTTCTTAGAAATATTTATTAATTATAAATCACATATGTAAGAATATACTGAAAATCTACCATACAATTATAGGCATATGAAAACGATTGAATAAACATTATAAGAGACAATTCTTACAGCTAATCTAAAATTAAGAGTTGTTATTTAACAATAGACTTTGAAAAATGTATTATAGTTTCCTTCAAAGACCCTCATATTTCAATGAGTTCATTAAAGTTTAGTAAAAGGATCGTGTAACCAATCATATGATTTCTGTTATAATTTTATAATTACGAAATACTATATTTCTGGGGTGAAATGTTTAACTCATTAATTTGATTTCTGAATCCGAAACTCTGTAAAAAAGGATGAATATTTATGAATAAAAAAAAAATCAATATTTATTAGATTTATTTTTGTAGGTAGTGAATCTGCGATTTACCATAAGATGCAAAATATTTATTATGATAGTTAGGACCGTTTATTGGTAAAAATAGTATTACTCTCAAATCCATACAGAGTATTTAAAAATGAATGATTCAATTTCATACTGCATTTCTCAAAACTATATATTGTATCTGAAAACCATATTTTCCTGTTCTTCAATGTTCTGCCATCAACGCCATGCAGCAGCCTAAGTACCTAGCCCACTCATGTATGAAGCTAGTCTAGGGTCAAGTGATTGTTGAATTTTGCATGTGAACGTTTTGTCCTGATTCGAACACGAACGTGAACGAGCTGCCTATTCTGTCATTTATTTTACTTTCGCAGTGTGGTTCAAATTACAGGGATCAGATTGTCGCGTTTTGTTAGGCAATAATATGTTAATTAGGATTCTGTGGTCATCTAATTGGTATAAATACGGTGGTCAAAGTTAGTATCGTCGGAGTTTGTTAGATCTCGTCCCTTGTGAAACATCAAGCTTTTTTCGGATCGTTGACATGTTTTTAGCAGTGACGTACCATTTGACTGAGTTTGGAAATAAGATTCTTCAGTTAAGAACTTCTCTTTGCGGTAAGCAGTTGCGTTAATTATTTCAAATAAAATTATACTGAAATCCACTGAGATTCCCACATTTAGTGACATTGGTTAATTTTCTATTAATACTGTGTCTGATGCCTATTCAGAATTACTAATGGCCTCTTCTTTAGAGATACCGTTAGAATTTCGAGAATGTTTTTGGGTTAGCTTCTCTTTCTGTCATAATTGAAGAGCTTGAGAATATATTTCGATCATCATTTATTTAACTGTCCTGCTTCACTGCCGAATCCCTTTAATATTGATTTTAAACAAATTGTTTTTATTGTTTTTTTCTGTCATATGGCTATTTTATTAGTTGATGGACCCGAAAGGTCCACCACACATATATAGAGTTAAACTCTAGAATGATGAAAAGCCAATCACTAATATCTCGCGTCACTGAGTTTACCGCAGCTGTGATGCAGATTTTTTAATTATCCACACTTGTTGCTGCAGGTGGCAAATGCAAAATGGCAAATGCAGGTGCCAAATGCAAAATGGCAAATGCAGGTGCCAAATGCAAAATGGCAAATGCAGGTGCCAAATGCGAATGATTCTTTTACAAACATTTACCAAAATCAACAATAGAGAAAGAAATTGTAATAAAAATGCACGGTAGACATGTTTTATAATAAAAATTGTGATTATATATTATGCTTTTAAGATCACAAACTTTCACACATTTGCTCATTGTGTCCAAAAAAGAACCAGATTTTTTTGTGGCATTTATTTGCAAGGTACGAACTTTAAAAATGCATAAAGTGTTGCATTTGTAGATTGGTTCAGATTTGCTCGAGTTATCGTGATCACTGTCTTAGAAAAATCGTTTCGAGATAATCGCGTTTAAAGATTTAGGTTATGATTTATGACAAAGTAAATTAAAGTGGCTTAACTTCCTTAATCTTTAGCAAATGAATATTCTTTAGTAATTGTACTTTCCTAAAATTCAATAAAAAACATATTTTTAAATGTTTGCTAGTAATAGAATTAAAAATTAATAAGTAGTACATATTTTAATTATAATAAATGTCTCTCAATAGAAACTATTAGTATTAATTACGATTATAAATATGAGTTATGAATAAGAGCACTCATAAATGTAAAAACTGGCGATCAAATTTATAATTAATTTTTTGTTATTATGTATTTATTTTTAAAGTGTACATTAGTATTAGATATTTTTCATTAAAATATGATTTTATCAAAAAATCTGGAGAAATTTTTAATTTTTAGTGCATTTTTATCAGGTTCCAGAATATTAAAAATTTTAAATATAATTGTATTTCACTTTTATATCGTAAATAGAATTGATGATAATGACACACAAACACATTTATCTTCTGCAAGAATATTATTTTATCTTTAAATTAATACATCACGTAAAAAAAAGGAAAATTTTAATTAAGGAAAAAAAGAGATTTTAGGTATAAATGGGGAAGGAATTCCCTTTTAAAAATCGCAGTTGAAGATTGGTACAAAAGGTGTAGCAATATGAAATTCTACTTCTTCCACCACTTAACAATACCACTTAACCACTTAACTGTGTCCTTTTTTCGACACAATAAACTCAAATCAGGGACAGAACATTACATTTTTCGTACTAAAATAAGTGTCATATAATCAAACAATGTCTGCCAATTAATAAAGCAGAGATTAGAGTTAAAAATTAGTGACCTCCAAAAGCTTTTACTAACGTAGCAAGTAAGTTATTTTTGCCCGAGTGTCGTTCGGGGAAAACTGTTCAATGGTCAAATAAAGAACTTAGTATTACTATCATATTCCTAACAGAGACTATTTTTTTTTTCTCCCTGATCTTCCAACTGAAAACTAAAACGTCTCAATTCAATATCAAGATTTTTTTTTTTTTTTAATTGAAAAAAATGTCTGTGTTGTGTGTTGAATTTGGTACAATGCTAATGATAATGAAAAGTATATCTATACTATAAAAAAAATGTTTCTTAATCTACGAAATTATAATATACCTAATAGCAAAATATAACTAACTTTTCGCAGTAACCCATGACTCCAGAAAGCATTCCTTATCTTTAGAAACCTCATAAACAGATACAAATTAGAGATTTTCAGAAGGAATTATAAAAATAAAGTTTCTTTTGCTGCCACTGATTTTCGGAAACGTTTTCCAGATAATTTTTATAGTGTATTAGTCACTTTTCGTAAACCCTAATATCTGTTTTTAGCATGCTATCAGTTGTTAATTAAATATTTTCAGCTGCGTAATTGAATTTATGCATGCAAGAGAGACGGAATAATATTAATATTAATTTTAATGTTAATTCGGTTTATTTATCATGTTTGTCTGTAAAACATGTTTATTCCGAATTTGTACTTGAGAAAGGATAGCATCCGAAAAAACCTTTATTACAGGCTCAGAAAACTGAATAACACAGTGTAGAAACTACGCGGAAACTTTTCCGAAATTCAGTAGCAGCAAAAGAAATTATGTTTTAATAACAGTTCCTTTAAATCTCGAAAATATTTTGGCTTCTGAAGATTGCTATATTAAAGAATGTTTTTCGTAAATGTGGTGAACTCTGAAATGGTTATTGTATATTTTTGTTCGTGGATATACTATATTTTCCTACTATAAGAATTTTATTTTTCACAGTGTAAAATCAAAATCATATTTCATGTATACTTATGTCTTTGCGGTAATTCTTTTCATATCGCTTGATTATAATTTTCATATCACTTCCTTGACTGATAAAGTATTAAGCATAAAAAAGTACAATCTCAATCTCTTAAAATGATTTCCCAAAAAGATCTACTTTCAAAAAAGATATTGTTTTTCTTTTTTAACACTTGTTAATTCTACAGTATTATTAAAGATGATTTTTCCTTCTGATATAAAAAATTTAGATATTAAAAAAAGAAAAAAAACCTGATCCGGGATTTTTTGCCACGCATATCCTACTCGGTGTAATTTAACTTTCATTTTTGATTTGTGTACTTTTATTATAAATGACAAGACATTTTTCATTCGTGCATACTGAGTTTAAAAACAAAAAACAAATATTTCGTTTTAAAATGTTGCGTAAATTCGTTTGTGATAATAGCAACATCATAAGTTTATAATTTTAGGTATGAGTACAATATTTGGCGTAGATTTGTTTGAATTTCACGTAAATTATTTTATACATAAGAAAAATATATATATTTTGTTTGACCATATTAATTGAACTTTCTGTTCAATCTTTTAAAGATAAAATTTATTAAAATTTATATAATGGTCATAAAATATGGAAATTTTGATTATATTTTCTTGGGAAAGTTTTAATAAATTTTCACTGTTTATTAAAAAAAAAAAAAAAAGATCTGAGAGTCATCCGGATATTATTACAATATATCTTACATTTCACTGAAATTTTCATTCAGTTTATTTATTTATTTATTTTTTTTTTTTTTAGAGTCAGTCTTAAATGAGCCAGTATAATTTCTGCTAATTTCTACCTTTATAACTGAAAATGAAACATTTTAATGAGTTACTACATAATGAGCGATTCAAATAACATTTTAAGTGGTTATAGCAGCATAATTTCTTGAATATTAATTCTCTCATACCTCTATGTTAGTATAATAATAAATTGAAAAACTAATTTTCTTAGAAAATAAATGCGTGTTAATAGATACCATGTGCGATTTAATTATTATAAAACAAAAAGCATTTCTGTGGAAGAAAAAAAAAAGATATTTTTTATTAGTGAATAATTTATTGCTGATAATAATTTTCATTTCTAAACAGACCCCAGGTCGAAAACAATGCATTTTTTTACAATTCCATTCATAGATCTCGTAGAATAAATAACGATCCAGTAATTACCACTTAATGCGTAACGTACACGACCTTTTTCTAAGAAAACATTATTTCTATTAAGCAATGAAATAACTTATGTGTCTAGAAACATGCTCTTGCTGTCAATATATTTTTTTTCTAAATTCCCATTGAAAATGAGAAAAAATAAGTTACAGCAAAACTTCAATTATCCGTCATTTACTAAACCGTATGTGTGATTGATGAAAAAGTTAGTTTAATAATAGCTATCGTATTTTATCAGCTCCTACAATAAATGCCAGCGATCAATAACGAAAGTCAAATTTTAGCACAGGACATCGTATTTTATAAGATTAAATTAAGATTAAAATTAGAAATTGATTATACGATTATAGCTTGTTTGCCATTTGGCAAACATTTATGATTACACATTTACCGGCTTGTAATGAACTACTTATGGAATGTCTAATCTCCTGTTCACATTGAATGAACCGCTGTAACTTGACATATTTTACAGAAATTTACAGTTTATAAATCTCTGATAAACACCGACCAATAAAAACAAGACTGCTATAATCCTTTTTTGTACTTATAGCTTTTTTAGGTGACAGGCGATTATAAAAACGAAATTATTCAAGTAAATAACAAAATTTTAGTATTTATATATATTAAAGATTATTTATAAATTTATTCTATAAAATTATTTCACTAGTTCTGAATTATATATATATATATATAGTTGTGATACCTAAGAATTTCAAAATGAATTAAACACGTTTTTGCATCAAATATAACCAAATCTCTTTTTTAAAGATAAGTAATTATAAAATGTGTGCAGAATACTATTAAGTTAATATATATATATACAGAGTGCAGAGTGTTTCACGAAGGACCCCTAACTTTGAAAATAAATAACTCGGAAACGGTGATAGATAGAAGCATAAAACCAATGGTATGTTTATTAAAATTCAAAATAATGAAAAAAAAAACGAAAAAATCTGGTACGGAAACATCAAAATTTTGTTTAAAAAATTACGCCGATAGATGGCGCTGCAGATGACATAAACATAAGTAGGCTGTACCACATCAAAACCATTTCAAAATGTTCATCTTTCACACAACACGAATGAAATTGTCAAGTATGCCCCCGGAAATCAACACACAAGCTTGATAAATAGCCTTTTACAGTTCGTCGAGTGTTAAAGAATTCTTGCGTGTCCTTCAGTGTCGCTTCCAGAATTTATTTCACTATCAGCTAATAGCGATCACGTTCAACGACGAAATTTTCGACGACTGAGTGATGTTTATGTTTTTTTTTTTTTTTTTTTTTTTTTTTTTTTTTTTTTAATAAACGTAACACTGGTTTCATGCTTCTATCTATCACCGTTTCTCAGTTATTTATTTTCATAGTTAGGGGTCCTTCGTGAAACCCCTTGTGTATATATATATATATATATGTATTTGTTAATTTAAACAATAGAAAAAAAATTGTTTTTCAGATCAAATATTTCACCAAATTTTCCAACTAAAGACGCTAAATAGCTCAATAACTTACTATTGATTAAAAAATATATTTTAGTATTTTGTTTTTCCTGAATTACGTGAAAAGTTAGTCTTTAATGTTTTAATGACATTCTTGCTTTGTTAAAAAAAGAAGAAAAGCTCCATTTTGTTAAAACAATTTGGCGTTTTCCTGAATATAATTAATTTTGGGTATACCTAACGGACAAAATTATAAACAATGTGTTTAAAGAGTTCAAAGTGTGATGGACCCACACGATGCCAACCCACCTCGCTCTTGGGTGTCTTTAATTTATGTATTTTTCGTTTGAAATTTGTCCGGTATCAATTTTTTCAGTTTTTTTCTGTTCTATTTAGAGTCTAAGGCATACGGCTCGCACGCAAGGACGCTTGACGGTCCTATTGGTCGCTTGCAGCGAAAGCGCTTCGAGCAAGAGACTCGAGTGTACGGGACGTAGCTAAGGATGCGCACAAAATTTGGCGGTTGACCCACCCGATCCCGACCCACCCCGTTCTTCGTTGTCTGTAATTTATTTATTTTTTCCTTTGAAATTTGTCCGGTATCAATTTTTTCAGTTTTTTTTTTTATTATTATTTAGAGTCTAAGACAGTGTTTCCCAAACTTTTGGTTTCGCCCCATGGTTTACAAATTAATGTGTTTTCTATGCCAATAGAGCACAGAAAGATCTGCTGGATAAGAGTCCGAACCAGTAGTTTCAACATGGGGCCAAGGCTCTCAGTTTGGCCCTTTTCTTGATACAGAAATTCTGAATTCATACTAGAAATTTTGAAAATATAATTTTTCTATTTTTTAATCCTTTAACAGCTTTATTTAATATTACTATTATTGGACACAATAAATTAAAAATAAGGAATAAAACCATTTTTTTGTATTAAAATATCTACCTTGTATAATCGAGATATGTCCGCCAAATACAGCAAAAATTATAGTAAAAAATATGTGGTTTCTGAAAGCTTTTAGTAACGAAGAAAACAAACTCTGCTTACCCGAGCGACGTTCGAGCAATACTGTTAAGGTGTTAATGACATCCATTTTTAAAATAAAACATATTCTTTCGGGATTTCCAGTATGAACTCGGAATTAAAGATCAAAATGGTAACCCTGTCTGGGTCATGCATTGCATTGTGCTTACGTGAAACTATTATTATTTATGGCAAACACCACACACACACACAGAAAAACAGGTAAGTTGTACAGTTTCGTTTACAAAGAGAAACTTCTGTGTAATCCCAATAGGCTACTCGCGAAAAGAAAGAAAATGTGTAGGCCCAGTAGCCAATGAGTAATTATATAACATGTTTTCACCAGTCCCGTTCACCCGTAATAGAATCATACGATTACGGATTATTTTTTCGCTCTTCTTTACGTTTCAAGTACTTCTAAATATGCAACGAAAACGAATCGCCTCTGAGCTTCTTCTTTTGAACCATTTTTAAAAAATATATTTAGAAGCAGATCATCGTTTTAGTGCTTAAGTAGGCAGGGCAAAATCTATAACCTGTATTGTTAGGTGCAGCATAGTTCACTTTTTTTGGATGTTTTATTTGAAGTATATTTAGCTATTAATTGTAGTTTTGAAAAAAACTTTGATTCACTATTGTTTTTGCCTCAAAATAGATATACGGTTAAAAACTACACATGTTAAAATAACTGCAACTAGTAGAAAAACTTTACTAACAAAACGGATTATATGGGTGGGGTTAAATTTATATCAGGGCGGGTACTCAATGACAAAAAGTTTATGTAAGGGGTGGAGCTGAGCAAAAGTTTAGATTGTTAGTGTGATGACAAATGTAAAGAACCTATATATATATATTTTAATTGCTACAGCCTTTTTTACGATAGGAAATGTGGCATCATAACATAAGAAACTTGGTCAATGCCGCGACCAATTAAAACAAAATTTTAAAGAGTGGTTGTTAAGTGATACTAGCTGTTAAAAAATGAGTTTTCAGCAACATACATTGTTTTAAAAATTGGTGCAATTATGTAAAACAGCATAGAAAATTTAAATAACTAAGAATTAAGAAAAATAACCTAAACAGATTAAATGAATTAAAGTTACAAAAAGAAAAAAGAAAACTATATACATAACGTATACAAATATTAAATGAACTATTGACTACAAATTTGAACTCTAAAATAAAATTCACAGCCCAAGCAATTATGAAAATGAAAATAAATATTTATTTCGTAAATACATATGTTCCATTTTCGCGAACTGGATGTCAAAATTAATTACAACTTTTGAAAAACTGAGTAGATAAAAAAAAAATTAAGCAGTTTTGAATTTTAAACTGAAATAGAGTATGAAATTTGAGATTAAACCACTTAAATTAACAAAAATCAAAAAACAATTTTAAGTCGATCACTGAAACAAAGCTTACCTAACACATCATTTCTCAGTAAAAATAGCAAGTAATGGAGTATAAAATACCCCATTTTAAAGATCGCAAAGAGTGAAGCGAAATAAAATAAACAATGTTAAACACATTTACCTCCTTAGGAAGTTAGAACATGGTTACTAAGCAAAAAAGAACTAAGTATAAACATATGTATAGGCGGAGCTCCAAAGAACAAAACTGTTCTCCCTTTTTTCAGCAAGCAGAGATAACAGCACGGCCGCGCCTTTGCTCTTTCGATTCACATTGTGCATTCGATTCAGAATACTATCTCTTGTAGATTATTTTGAATCGAATTATTAAAACTCATTAAATGCAGAAGCATAACGTAAAGTAGCTCAAACCAAATATATTACATAGAAAATGAATACATGTATAATACAAATTTTTATATGATTTAAAAATATATATTATATATATTATATATTTTTCATCCCAGTGGTAGATGTATTTATTTTTGACACACACACAAAAATTCATAAATACTTTTGAAAAATTTTCCCTTGCAATATGCTAATTTGTTTCATGTTTTGTTTATTTTCCTGGAACGCCGCGGAGTCCCTGAAAAGTATACTAGGAGCCCCAAGGGCACCGCGGAGCACACTTTGGGAACCTCTGGTCTAAGGCATACGGCTCGTACGCAAGGATGCTTGCAGCGACAGCGCTTCGCGCAAGAGACTCGAGTTTACGGGACGTAGCTATGGATGTGCATGAAATTTGATTTCACTGTTTATATCCATTTATTTATCTTTACGAACTTTTTACCAGTTTCAAATTATTGCCTGTTTTATCAAATATTTACCAATGCATGATTTATTTAATTCATTAATTGCGTCCGTTAGGTGAACAAAAATTAATTAAAATCGAAAAATTTCAATTTTTCATTAACAAAATGAATATTCTTATTAAAACATTAAGGTCTCAGACCTTAAAGGTCAATCATGAAAAATAATTTTACTTAAAGAATTATTTTTTATTCAATCAATGAAACAATAATGAGCTATTTAGTTTCTTTAGTTGAAAAATTGGGTAAATTACTTGATCATAAAAATATTTATTTATTTATTTATTTTTATTTTTTGTGTAAATTAATAAAAATGATTTTCCTTCTAAAGAAGCTTTTTCTATTACTGAAAATTCAGAACTGGTGAAAATATTTTACGGAATGTATTCATTAGCAAGTTTTGATATAGGTGAATATTTGAATTTTTTTATTTATGCAAAAAGTAAAAATCTACTTTTCTTTTTAACATGTAATTTTAAATATATTGTCTGTAAACTTTTAAGACTGATAAAGGATTTTTCACATATGTGTGTCTAAAGAGTTTTCGCGACATCCAGAAAAAAATAATTAAAAAATATTTTTTATGAACAAGGAAATTGTTGTATTTTTAAATGAATAATATGGTAAATTAATTAATATTTATTGCCGTTTTCAGTTCTTTTCTTTTGGATAAATTTGCAAAAAAAATATTTTTGTTTTAAAAGCACATTTTCTGTTATTAAAAAATCAAACCTAAATTTCCTTGCTAAAGTTAAAAGTTAAAATTTCTTCTCTCTGTTGTAAATTTATACAGAAATTTACTTCCATATGTAATTATTACAATGCAATATATTATCTTTTCCATTTCTTTGAAAAGTAATTAATTATGTAATATGTCAATATCTAAGCATTTTTATTTTTTTTCAAGAAAAATATGCATAGAAGACAAAAAAACAGGGGGATTAAAAAAATATTTTTCCACTTTACCTATATATTGTTTGGTAATTCATTGTAATTATATACATAATAAAAATAAATATATATTATTTACAAACACCTGCTACATGCTTGATTAATTTTCGTAGCTGAACATAATCAAAATTATTTCAGAAAAGAATGCTCTTTTTCTTCAACAGAAGCTTCCTTTCAAACTTCTTTTTCACGATGCATGGATACCATTAAAAATCAATGTCCAAACAGTTTTATCGTAATACAAGAAAAACACTATTAGCTAAAGAAATAACAAAGGGTCTTTATTTTATCAAAAAAAATTATTGAGCTATTTAGCTTCTTTAGTCGGATAAGTAATTAAATAAGAATTTCTTCAAAGCGGTTTTCGCTGTTCGTTCGGTTTTTATAAGAGTGGAACGTTATATAATAATTTTTCTAAACAACAAATAAAATATTTTTATTATTAAAAGTTAAAAACTGGTCAAATGATGGCCCGGAAGTATTTAAAAGGAAATAATTATATGGGTAAAAAATTATTATTTTGTTTATTTCCTTCCCATATTTACTGGAAATTACATTCATTTTTAAAGCTAAATTGAATGATACAGCAGACAAGAAAACCATGAATGATGACTTTAAATTTAGTTCAAGTTAATGCAAAGATATTAAAATAAAATTACAGTTTTAATGTGAGTCCGAGTGTCAAAGTTATAAAAAAAAGCATTCTTTGAATTTTGCTAATAAAATATTACAAAGTTAAATACTTTAAAAATAGGAAACCGCGTATTTCTGCGATGATTACATCAGCAGATATAACGATTTTTGTGTAGTACTGTCAGACTTTTCACGCTCCTAACTAAAACTTTAAATTCATTTACCTCAGAATGAATTTTGTCATAATTTGTCAAGTTTAAAAAGATAAATCTAAACATTCTTGTAAGATACGTGTATGAAATTTTGTTCAAAGTTTTTATGTTATATTTTTAATAAATTGACTCGAGGGTTTTTAATTTCATGTGAAAATCTTGAAATTATATTCTTCACAGTAATAATCACCCGCAAAATTCATCTTTTTTACTTTTAAATTTATTATAAATATTTTCAGTAATATTTTATAAATCCTGAAGACAAATTAACAAGAAACTTTTCTGCAATATAGTGGAAAAAAACCAATGAAATCAAGAAAGTAGTTCATGAGCAGTCATATCGAAAATTAAATACCGGGTGAACCAGAAGTTCGTTAAAACTTTAAAAATTCATAAAAAAGGAAACATTAGGATAAAGAAGCGCGGTTTGCAAAAAAAGGCTCGCAAGGTTAACTTTGTAATATTTTTTGCATGGTTTAACTTTGTAATATTTTGTTATGTACTTAACTTTGTAATATTTTATTCTTTATCATAATTTCTTCCTTTTTTATGAATTTTTAAAGTTTTAACGAACTTTTGGTTCACCCGGTAAATTTTAAACCACTTTTTTGTTTCTAATAGTTCCATCTCAAAATGTATTTTGTAAATATGGACACAAAATAATAATATCATTAATACATATTTAACTTGCTTTTAAAAATGGAGCAATAACAATTTGCATTTTTTTAATGATGAATTAAATGCAAGGAAGAAATATAAGGATTAGTGCTGGGACATCGAAATTTCATACAATAAAAATATGTGTACTGCCCCTTAAGTAAATGTAACTATAACGTGAATTTAGGAAAACAAAATACGGGAAGACTGATGTAGACTTTTTTAGTCTGCAACATTGAAATATAATTATTAAGTGAAATATACACTGATGTCCAGACATTAAGGGGCAGTGACCAATTTCAGACATTTCGTCGAATATCTACTGAAGTTCGTGGGTAAATGCCCTAAATGCCCTTTGAATTTGAGGATGTAAAGAACATGTTTGACTTCATGTTTTTCAGTGAAGGTTTTGTCGCGAGAACAATTAAAGGGGGCAATAGTAATTTTAATAATAAAATAATATTTTCGATCACCCAAGTAACAGAAAATGCTAAAAATGGTCTGTCACTATAGCAAATGACTATGTAGGTCCTGTTAAACATTTGTGTGCATTTGTGTAAGCATAGCACGTGAAGATGTTAACGTTTCTGTGAAAAATTCAAAAGTTATACATATATATAGCATGCAGAGTTTTTAACCGAATTTAACACCGCTTTCCAAAAACTGGACAAAATGTATGGAAATAGTATACTGCAATTAAAATATTAATATATTGAATATTTGATGAGAAATGGGAATTTTATGAAATGAATTTCAACTGCGTATCCGCGAAATATAGCAAAATTTTTTATCATGATTTAATAGTCAATACTATAGGGCAACTTATATAAAAAGACCAGTGAAATATCGTGAAAACGAAAAAAGATAAAGCCAATACAGTGAATTAATTGATAAATTGAGGAGGAAATTCCATAGGATAATATGATACTACGGAAAATGTTAACGTGTGGGTCTGGAAGTTACAATTTAAAAAGTTATGACTAAAGTGTTGTGTCCATGTGGCCTAAATCATTCTGTGGACCTTATTTCGATCCTTGTTAAAAACACAGAAAAAATATTTATTAACATAAATCTATACAAACTTGTATTGGTCAAAAACAGTACAAAAAATTAATTACACAACACAATGATGAGATGTAGTGCCCTCGGTAAGTCAATAACGTCGGCCACTGCAGTCCTGGGGAACAACATTAAGATGTTCATAGTAGATACCCCGGGAATAGGAGATTGTCTCACTGACAGTGATCTTGCGCATCATCTTTAAGTACTTCGTTGAGCACAATCTCCTCATTACAGTAGTATCATTCCTCGGGACCCAGGATCCTAACCGGCCGATGATGACGGCTTCCACTTTGGCGTCAAAACCATTCTTGCAGAAGTCCTCACAAATCTCTCTATACTTATTCTCCTTCAGCATCCTAACCGCAGTGAAAGCCTCCAGACCATTGTCAAAAGGATTTGTAATATCTAGAATAATAATGGACTTACCTTTCATAACAATGAGATCTGGTTTTAATCCGGCACTCCCCACGACCTGATTTTCTGTCATAATTTAATATAATATAATATTTTAATGTAATATAATCCTATCCCATATTATTTCTATAATTTTTTGTCAAGTTTTTGGAAATCGGTGTTAAATTCGGTTGAAAACTCTTCATGCTATAAAAAAACCCTTTTGAATTTTTCACAGAAACGTTAACATCTTCACGAATAACGCTTTCGAAAATGCAGACAAATGTTGAACGGGACATACATAGTCATTTGCTGCAGTGACAGATCATTTTTAGCATTTTCTGTTACTTGGGTGATTGAAATTATTATTTTATTATTAAAATTAATACTGCCCCCCCCCCTAATTTTCCTTGCGACAAAATCGTTACTGAAAAACATGAAGTCAAACATGTCATTACTTTACATCCTCTTGGACTTTACATCCTTAAAGTCCAAGAGCATTTTGTGCATTTCCTTACGAATTTCAGTAGATATTCGACGGAATTTCTGAAATCGGTGACTGCTCCTTAATTTCTGGACATCAATGTATTATTCTGTGTGTGTCTACCGTAGATATACTTTTTTTAATTTTTAAAAATGTCATCAATGCTTATACGTAATACATTGATTTGCCTATCAGAAAGATCTTTTAACAATAAATTCAAAACAAAGTTTACTCATTTTATTGATATAGTTAGAAAATACCACTCGATTGTTAGACAGCACCATATATTTTCAGCAAGCAAAGTATTTTTTAATTAATTATTTCTTTTTGACAATACCTGTTTTTTCAAACTCATAATAAAATGGAAAACATAGCATAATGTAAACTTTATTGATCATTTAAAATTTTTGACTACTTGCAAAAGAATGTATTTTAGGAATTTAATTTTGAATTATTCAGTGAAGTACTATAAAATATGAATAAAATTATATCTTTGTTCTTTATAAGCACCTGTTGTATAGAGACATAATTTGGTCAGCTAAGTGTTCTCATAATTAATTACATTGAGAAAAAAATATATTTCTCTTTTTGCTTTAAATGAAGGTCCAAAAATCCAAACATTTTTTTTTCATCATAAAATAATGTTGCTGAAACATGAATATCAATATATTTTTACGCCATTCAGAATAGATCTTTTATTTGGAGAATACAATTAATTGTTCCTGAAAAGTTGTTTTATGTTTCTATTTTTTTTTTATGAAACACTATTTTAAATATTGAATTGTGACAAGTTCTAGATTGTAGATTGAAACATCTCCGATCTGTCCCTGATAAGCCCTAGACAAACAATATTTTTAAAACTTTTTTTAAACTATATGTCGTCTAAATAGTCGAATGAACTTAGAAATAAAATACGGAGACTTGAATTTTATATACTAGTAAAGAGGCAAATTATTCATAATTAACCCTAAACTTTTACAATTTTTTTATATTTCTAACTTTTTTATGTATTGGTTTTGTATGTTGGTTTGTGTGTGGGACAATTTAACCAAATTTTCGCTGTTTAATTAGTGTAAAATTAACGAAATATTAAATACATCATTTTTGTGTATTTCCTGCACGTAGAGCACACGCAGGATTTCAAATTGCCTTAATTCTTTAGGGAAGGTAATTTTTTTTTTTCACTGGATAGTTTTTAATTTTTACTCTGGTATTTCGTTCTTATTATTGTTTGTTATTAATCGGATGGATATATATATATATAATGAAACACATAAGCTCCCAAATCAATTTGACTTTTTCTATTCATACGAAGGTAAAAGTTATGTTTAACGATGCTTAATATTTCATTTATTTATTTTGTACATTATTATTATTTTATAATCTGTACGTTTTTCATATTTCTTCTAGTGTTTGGACTAAAGGAAATCTAGAAGAATTTGTTTCTTAAATTTTAAAGACATAGATGTATAACTTTGACCTAAGAGAACCATATGTCTAGCTATCATAAAATGTCTTGTGGTATGATTTCGTATAAGAAATCCACAGTTATGAAATTGGCACATTGTATACAGCACTTTCAATAAGATCTGCAAGAAGAAGTTGGTCGAAATGATTCTAAAGCGCATGTGCTGTAAAACTCTGAACAAGATACAGGGTGGTTATAATATAAATATCTCTACTTGGAGCTCTGTGTATCTCGAAAGATTAACCCGTCTGAAACCAAAATCGGTACATTTACTTTTCGAGAAGGAGGGAGAAGAATGAAACCATAAAAAATAATTGCAATAATCACCGAAAGATGGCGCTACTGAGTGTGAAATGTAATGTGTAATACGAGAACAAAGAATTAAGGCGTAAAACTGGATGACACACCTAATTTATTGGAAAATGTCACAGTGAATGTTGTTGCGCTTTCGCATGGTGGTGCACATCATGTTCAGGTTCCACATACACATTGTGCTGGAGGCTACAATGTAACGCACAGAAGTGATGTTACGCACATGTCGTGATATGCAGTAATGTCATTGTGGTTTGAAACACATACACGGTACACAATATTGCACATTACATTTTACACACAAAAGCACCGTCTGTCGGCCATTATTGCAATGAACTTTTTTATTGTTCCATACTTCTTCCTTCTTCTCGACAAGTAAGTGTGGACTAGTAAGTTGGTTTCATTCGGGTTATTCAGTCCAGCTACAGACAGCTCCAAATAGAGATAATTTTATTATAACCTCCCGGTATATCAAGGTATAGCAAAGTGTTTATTACAATGTCTCATTTTTAAAAAATGAGCAATTATGAAATGTTTAATTCCAAAAAAATGTATCATTCATATGATAAATATACAATATATATATTTTTTTGTATTAGTATGAAAATTTCATCTTACTGATAAAGAAAACATAATATTTTTTTTAAATTCAAAAACCTGTTTTTTTCTTCAAATAAAAATGGATAGTACTATATTAATCGGGTATAATGACGTTTCATTAAAGACATTTAAAAACATGAATACAACTTTCCTACTCATTAAAATTTTAAAAGGAAATCGAAAAGTCGCTGAAATTATTGTAAAAGCTTACGACACCTCTTCGAAATCCCTTCAATGACTAATTAATTTTAGTTTCAGAATGATAGAAGTTTAATTAAAAGAGCTTTCAAGCTATATAAACTTTTGTAATTTTCTCTGAAACAATGGTAATTTGGAAGTTCTTCAACAATATTAACGGAAGTCATTTGCTTTTGTAAAATACATCAGGGTGCGATTAGAAAATTAAAACGTCCCTGTTATTTTACAAATGGTGAAATGATGGATAAATTTCATTAAATAAATATATATATTTAATATCATTGAATGATGTAGGAGAAAATCTATTGATTTTTACAAGCATATAACTGAGATAAAAATTATTTATTTTACAGAAAAATGAGAAAAATTTGAGAAATTATGAGAAGAAATTTATTTCTACGACCTTTTTACTTAGTTTAACAGTTATATATTGTTTGAAATTAATGTATTTTAAACAATAAGTATTTTGACTGATTTGTTGTATGTATTTATTTTGTCAGTTTAAATTAATTATTTTAAGTTTTTATTTCAAAATTTTACAATTATTTAAGAAATAAGACCTACAAAAGTACAATTCAATGAACATAATACATGAAATACATTCAAAATGCTTAAAAAATACTCGCAGTAAGATTCCGAAGCATCCCTGTAATTTCAAGAATTTTTCTGTTATTTGTAGAAATTTCCCTCTTTTAATTGGAGAGTTTCTAGAAATTTTGAGTTTTCGGTCTCGATATTTCTCTAATTTAGGTAAACAAGGACAGACGTAAAAATTTCATTTCCTAATGAACAAAAACGAAAATTCATGCGACAAGTATAAACTATGAAACATTTTCCAGTTCATTCAGAATAGTGTAACAAAAATTCAACTATTAATAAGGTGTGAGGTGATGTTGAATTAAATCATTTAGAAAACGTAGTACAGGTTTTAAATCCCTGTTACAGCAATTAACTTTCATAGTTGTAAAATTATTGAATTCTTTTGTGAAGACTTGTGTATGATCTATATATTTGCAAATATACAACATAGTATGCTAAAATTTTGTTAAGTTAGGAACTGAATAAAACAGTTTAAAATTTGCCTTCGGCAATTTCCTTCAATTAAAGGAAATGCTCTTGAATTTTCTGTGCACTTCTGTGTACGATTTATAGAAGTTATACACATCTAGTAATATGTAAAATTTAGTCACATTTAAAAATGCATATCACAAATTGAAACGTACTTAGTAATCATCACTCATAGACTGCACTGTAACCGAATACTTTTGTGTGTATCCGTAAATGAATGATAAATTACAGCATATTCTTCAGTGAACTGTTTCTATTGCACCTCAGTGTATATAAGGTTCAATATGCTTCACATAGTGTAATATCATTACGAAACACTGGATTTTGTTTATCGTAAACCATAATGCAACAGAATTCTTTTGAGTATCTCTATAAACGAACCATCAATACTATTTTCAATTCCGAAAATTCCGTTCTAAACCCCAATAACATATATAAATTACATTACTGAGTAAATTTAGGCGAGTTGGAGTACGGCCAGAAAAACTGAAGTTATAAACGCCTTTCAAATAGGTTGGAAAGTGTTAAAAATGCTTGCATTAGAGTTGTTTTGAAAAAACTATTATTTGACAGAATTGCGAGTTCGATTAGAGAATTTAGGGCAATCTTTATATTCGATTGGCAAAATCATAATGTTTCCTGAAAAATTTTTAAATCAAAAAAGGATATTTTCTTAAATTATAGGTAAATAATCTATGTGAAAATATACGTCAATTCAGTGCTTATTTGGAGTGTAAAGATAAAAGTAAAATATCGTCATAATAATGTCTTGTATGTATATACTACAAAAGGTATTGGAAGTGATCGAATGCCTAAGGGAGGCCACTTGGCCCAGCAAAGTCAGGCCATAGAGCATTGGCACCTCTCCCGTGATGTTACCCGGCACGTGGAGATAATAATTGATAAGCTTTTTTGCTATTATAAGCTACAAATAAATGGTTTTATCAAAAGATTCACGGCTTTGTATTGTAGCACGTCAACAAATACCAGCGCAATGCTGTTTTCCTATCAATATTGAACTTCAGTCTTAATAAGGGCCAACAAACATAACACTGTAACATCGGTAGCTGCACTGACAGTAACTTCGCGAGTATGCGAGCATGCGGTAGCTTGCGAATACATCATGGTCAGCGTTCTCAGTCCATCACAATTTTGAGTACTACTATTTACGAATAGAAATAACCGTTTTACTTACTCACAACAATTTTAAATTAAACAAGACAAAGATCACTATTCAGAAATAGTGACACTCAAAGACCGGAAGTTTTTAAAGCTGTGTCAAATGCAAATATTTAAAAAATTAAAATAAATTTATTAAACTTGATAATTTTACCACAGATTGTTTTAGCATAAAATGAGATAAGGAGTCACACAAAGGCTTCAAAAACTGAAACAGATATCTTGTAGATGTGCCGCAATTTGAAAATTACCGAATGCAATCTATTGATTATTCGTGCGATTAAAAGTTGTGTGAATGTTTCTTAAAAGAAACGAGCTCTCCGAAGCTTGTCATACTGAATCAGATTACTCGTCATCTTTTCGGAATGTTCTTCGATATTTGAAATGTTTGTGTAACGCAATATCTTCGATACGACTGTACATATATTTTCTTAGCGACTGTAAACAATGCTATCTAGACATTGTGTATGATGAATTGGCTCATTGTAAGCTGGTCTAATCATGTACAAAAGTATTATGGCCGCTTTCTCTGAGCATAACTCAAACTTTCACGTTGACTCATTGTTTGAGTTTTTTCCCCATGATGAAATCGCAGTTTACAATGCTTCAGGGCTCACAAATACACTACTAGGGTACTGTATATATTAACACCACAATTATCTAGTGCATTTATAAGAGCAAGGCTGAATAAAATATTCGTAACTGAAGCGCGGCAGGATAGCTCGTGTCTGCGAATTTGAACCAACGGATTGTATTGCAGCCTAAATTAAATTTTAAAGGAATACTGAATTAGAAAGAAAATACTTTATAAAAATAAAATGTGCATAAATAAGTACTACAAATAAATTTTATTGTTAAATTATTAATCTCCTTGTGAATAATGACCGATATATACACTGCAGTAATGTCTAGCTGGGCTATTGCAGACTGTTGTCAGTGTATCTCAATATTAAAAGAGCCCATTAGAAAAATTTTAAACGAATTTCCTCAAGGCAGAGACATAAAACAGCGGGTTTGAGAAGATTGGGGCGTTTTATACAAACACGAGAAACACGACATCTAAATTATTCAATTGTGTCAGTCGGGCCGACCGACGCGTATATCCACCGCGGCAATGCCTAGCCCAATTACGGAAAATTGTTTCACATTGGATTTGCATGAGAACTTTGACATTTAATTACTCAGACCACAGATTAAAAAAATTGGGCGATATTTTTTATCTATTCCTTACTAATATATATGTTTATAATATGTTTTTAGTAATATATAGTTATATTATAAAGTATCGTTATTTATAATATTATTATTATAATATTAATATTATTATTATATATCAGAATTGAGTCGATAGATAACAAGCTTCGCTCACATTAGTCTCTCTTTTGTTTAACAATGTTGACATTGTAAAATTCGTATATCAGGTCCGTACCTTTCTTTAGATTACCTTTATTTACATTGTAATGCAGGCAGTCTTTCATGTCTCAAGTTCCCGTCTGGCTCTGCAAATGTTTCATCAGATTATTACTTAAATTTCCAGCTTCTGATAGCATCTCTGTACATGAGAAACACAATAAAAAAAATTTCTATTAACTTATACTTGTGTCGAGCTTTGGTGCAAAGAGTTAGGAATTTCCAAATAACTACCTGTAAAATGGAAATATTACATTATAAAACGAAACATTCTATCTAAATTACTATAGTTTAAATCTTAACTGCATATTACAATTTTTAGGATTTATTGTGTAACAAAATTTTCTGCACAGTTACTTTTTCTGAATAACTTGACTTTATTTGTCAACATTTGTCTAAAAATGGAAAACAAATTAAGCTTGTCACATTTAACCCAATGCTATACAGGCTTCCAAACGGTTTCCGGGTAACTAATACCACGTCAAAAAAGCTATGCTTCCTTGTACCGATGTTTTTTTCCTGTAATAAATGAAGTTCGCTAGCGGTGCGGTAGCTTCCTGTTTTTATTCTTATCGTGCTGCGAAACGAATCTCGGAAGGTTTTGATAAATTCGTGTAAATGGAATTTATAAGCAGCTGTCGAAAGATGCATGCGTACACTAAGAAAAAAGACATTTTCAAATCTGAGTAAATCGATGTTTTCATTTTAATATGAAACTTTTTGTTTCAAATATGACGACCCAATTCTTTCACTTCTGAAATACCAGAAATACTCAGACTATTGAAACATGGACATACTCAAAACTTGGCACATAGGGGACAGTTCATACTCATTTCTGAAACATGGACATACTCAAAAATAATTAGAATCAGTTCAAACTCATTTTTGAAACATGGGAATATTAAAAAATGAGCACATAGAAGTCAGTTCATACTCCTTTTGAAACCTGGACACACTGAAATATGAGCACATGATGTTTTATTCTTGAGTGTGTGCATGTTTTCAGAAATGAGTATATACATGTTTTAAACTTGAGTAATTTTGATTCGGAGCTTTGTGACTATGCGACACACTCAGATTTGAGTATTTTTTGCTCAGTTTTGAAAATGTCGTTTTTAGAGTGTATAAACAAAATAATCAAAATGGACACTTTTTGTAAAGAATTAATCTCAGTTAAACTTGTATTACATGGTACATTGTTATTAGATAAACTCTTAAGTGAAATATGTGATAAATATACTTTAATTTAAAGACAAATAAAACTATCTAAAGAGAGAAATAAAATTATACCTTTATACTACTTGTAATTGATTCCAAAGTATTATTTATTTTGTTTAGTTAAATTTTTTAATTTTAATGAATTAAAGTATATCGAAATTGCAAAAGTGCTGAAAATACTACCTCTCCCAAAAATCACTAAACAAATTTCATTATGGTAATTTTTTCCTAAATTATAAACTGGTGATATTTTTTAATAATCACTGTATGAATTTATATAAAATAAATAGTAAATTTGAATGCAAAACATTTCCATACACTTGGAATTAAGCACATCATGGTATCATACATAGAAAAGTTTATGTTTTTAGAACTTCTTTATATATTAAAGTTAGTTATAGCCTGTTTGGAAAAGATCAATATTTCTTTTTTTTTTCCTTTAGAAATAGAGTGTTATTTCCGTCGTAGTACGAATTTAATGTTAATCCAAAGTAACGTAAAGACATTCCTCATTTTGGCATACCTTTATCAGAAGTAAAGAGATAGCAATGGTCAATGCTCACTATTTGTTTCATATTAATCACCTTGTTTCACATGCGATTTATTTGAGCGGACGCTTTCATTTTTTATCTTATGCTCTTACTCATCATCTACCTCAACCTAAGAAACCTCGGTCAAACGCTCGAATGAATTTTGTAATACTTTTCTGGGGTATTAAATTAGAAATTCAAAGTTAATATTAAAATTTACAACTAAAATACAGGGTTAATCCTAAATGAATATCGGGGTTTTAACGCTTGCTGGTATTTATTATATAACACTTAAAATTATAATTAACACATAAAATGAAAGAGCAACTCAAACAGTTTTACCTATAAGCTTACAAGTGTTCAATATGAACAGCTTTCTCACACGGCACACATCAAGTTGATAGCTCAGTTCTTCCCAAACTTTAATTAGTGTTTGTGGGTAATTGTTGCAAAAGCTGCCTCAGTTTGGGGATCACATCTGAACTTTATCCGGAACGCGCGTTGCATAGTAAACTACAGATTCGGTCTTTGCAAACTGCAGAACACAAAATGCTTTCTGTTCACTAGTCGCCATTTTTGCTACTAGCGCTTTCTAACAAATGACGGAAGAAACATCGCGTGCGCATGCGCATGCACAGGTACCAACAAACTGTTTGAGTTGTTCTTTCATTTTATGCATTAAGTATAATTTTAAGTTTTATATAAGAGATACTACAAAGCGTTAAAACCCCGATATTCATTTAGAAACACCCTGTATTATGGAAACAATTATTGCACAGTTATCATTTAATAAATTTTAGATAAGTGTTTAAGATATATTAAATTTCCAATTCGTTACTCCAACACACCAAAACTGGCCAAAATTATTATTGTATAACGGTTCACTTATTTAATAAAATTAATAGCATTTGAAAATATTTTAAATCCAATTAAAATAAAAGTCTATATTATCTTCACTTTATTAAAATATTTTTTTAAATTATGAAGCAAATCTTAAATAATGTTAAATTTAATATTCCTTAAAGAAATTATAAAAATATTGAAAAGTAGAACTCACCCAGCTTGTCTGTGTTTATATTTTGTAAATTAAACAGAAAATCAGATGACGATAAATTTTCTTTATTATATCTGTGGAAGCATGAACGTGATGTAAATACATTTTATAAATAAATTTAAGGGATCCCTTGACTTTTGAGAAAACTATAGATATTTAAAATTTCATAACATCATATCTGTTAAAAAATCTTGAAATTGCATTATTAAAAAGATTTAAATTCATAAATGAACATAATTCATTCTAAAATGATGAGTTCCTAAAAAAACGTTTTCTGAAGTGCAACTTCTTGTAATGATAAAATCCTTGAATTACGAAAGTTAATATAGATATTAAAAGTTCTAAAAATATATTTAAACACTAATCGTTCAGTCAATATTTTTTTAATTGAAGATATTCAAGTTTCTGGATGATTCTTTGAAGATTTTGGTTACTGATGATTTGCAGATTTTTTTTTTTTCTTGTAGAACTTCCAAACAAGATTCAGCTACGACGCCAAATTTACAATTATTATGATGAAATCAAGTTCAATCTATAACGATTTTTGCAAAATTTCTTTATACTTAATGTAGAAATTTAAATCTGTAGAAACCGAGAGTCGACATAAATGGCAATGTACTATTTCAAAAGAAAAATTCGGAAAAATACTAGATGATGATAATCGGTTACTGGTTGAAAAAAATGGTGTAATTAAAAAATTCAAGACTGGGAAGCTGAATGATGAAACAGCTGAGCACGTTCAAATTAAACACATTCATAAATTAGAATGATGTATTCTGAAAAATTTTTTTCACAAAGGCACATTTGACATTTTCATGATGTGATAAAACTTAAAAAAAATATATTGACGCAAAATGAAACAGCGTCGGGATTCTTCTGCCGCTTTCAGCTACGGGTACGTACCGCTCTCTAGCCGGCAGGCCCCTTCGCTCAACATCCCGTCTTGTTCCCGCCAAATTTCGAACCAAACTGTTTACATTAACTATCGTATCACATATCATCGCTGATCCCCATTTTCCTCAACAGGCAATCAAAAACCTCTGCTTCTCAACTGAAAGAAGCACCAAAACTACTCAACCCAAACGTTATAGCGAGACTGACTAAGACAGTTTTTACACAGGCCTGGCGGAAGAGGTTTCTAGGACGTGCAGTTGCGACGGGTAACCTGTGTGTGGGGGGGGATCAAACGGAGGAGCATCTGGTTTTGAGGTGTAAGAAGTTTTCGGGACTTCGTGAGATTGTGTTTCGGAGGCTACAGGTATCGAGGAATACCCCGTATGATGATATTTTTACAGCGACTGGGCGAAATGGTGGCAAACATCTGGCTTGGTTATCTCAGTTGTTGGATGATATTTATATCTATGGTTCGGGATGGATTGACGGCGCTGGGTAGGCTAAGAGTCAGGTCTATTTTTTGCCTCGGCGCAATAAAAAGCTGCTCACCGGGTCCACGGGCCAAATAAACAGCAACAACAATAACCAAAAGAAGCTAAGCGTAGGTGGTCAAGGTTAATGAACGATGTCTGAAAATGGCGTTCATACTGACATCACAGCCTCTAAAACATATTCTTAAAATCGGGGTAGCCGGTAAATTTAAGATGACGTACTCAAAAACCTGATAAAAAATGGCGCCGGTCTTAAAAACAAAAACAAAAAGGGAAGTTCCTTAAATTTTGTATCTGCACTTTGTTTTAGGATACAAATACAGAACTTTTATCAGAGAAATGAGGGAAAATTAATTTAAAACTGTTGAAAAGGAATAAAAGTAATCAAACACATATTTTAAATAAATAAGAATAATTATTTTTGTAACTTAGAAAGTATTGCTTATTTGTAAAAGATCGTTTTAAAAAGTAAATTATCGATAATTTTGTTTAGACTTAAGTGAATATATTTATAAATTATTTCAAAAGATTAATCGAAATGAAATTTATTTAATTTATTATCGAAATTGATAAAACAAATAATAATGTTTATTTGAAAAAGATCGTTTTTTGAAAGTAAATAATTGTTGCCTTAATTTATAAAAATGGATATATTTAATGAATGATTTAAAAGGATTCAAAATGTATGTAATTTAGTAACGGAATTAATAAATATTAACGAAAGAACTGAAATTTATTTTAAAGATTTGTTAAACTATCATTTCTTTTTCTAGCTCAGAAAATATTACTTTTAAATGAATATTGTTAAACGAATTTAAGAAACAAATTAATTTTAATGTAAATTTTATAATGAATTTACTGTGGTGATGTAAATAAATAAAGGTAAATTATGAAAGTTTATTTTCCAAGTAATGTAAATTACCAAATTTTTTGATAGTTTATTGAATAAATGCTATGATTTATGCGAAACTATTACTTAGACTTAAGGGAAATCGTAACAAATCTTACGATAAATGTGATTAGACCTGATCAAGGCGAAGGCCAATCAGATTCGTGATGAATACTATTTGAGCATTCGACCGATGATTTCTAAGTTGAGATAGATGGTGAATACGAGCGTAAGAAATATAAGGTATAATCACGTGATCATACATCTTATTAGTATTAATATTAGTATCTTCTACAGAAGAAAGTTTGCTTTTATTGCAATTGCACTTGCAAATTTAAGCAAATATTCCATTCTGAATCTTAGAATGTTTTTCATGGTTATAAATGCATTATTTAAATTTTTATATGATCTGAAGGTATTGATGAACAGAAATCCGTCAGGTAGGCTGTGTGATGGATTACCATATGAAATCCAGTTGCTGTTTTAATAACTAAATTGTGAGTCAGAAGGAGCTAATCACTGCATCCCACACGTGTTCAGTTGGAGAGCAATCTTACGACCGATTTCTAAAGCAAAAATAAGATTGATGCATCGTATATATTTCGGCATTATCAACAATTAATCAAACGAAGTGTTGTAAAAGAAATATCAACAGAAGATAGATGATTAAGGGAAAAAGTTTATGCTGTAAACCTATTGTATGGTAAATACCTCAGAAGGACGTAGTACGATAACAAATGAATCAAATACAACCATTACTCAATATTGTTCTGTCTTGAAGAATTTGATATATTTCATGTATTTTCTAACATCCTAGATCAATTATATTTGTACAATGAACTTCAGTTCTCACTTCAATACATGTATTATCTAAACTAGAGATGCCAAGCTCCTACTAATCTTCCGTAATATGTGGATTAATTTGACCAAGTTTAACAAAGTTTCTAACCAGAAAATTTATTTTATGAATCTTTATTTATTTAATTTCAGATTTCTACGTCGAAAATATTTAATTTCGTTTCTTAAAAAAATTTTGGTTCGAAAAGTATTAAACCTAAGTCAAATTTAAAGTGAGAATTTCAATGATTAGTGAGAGCTAGGTTGCTCTGTCTAAACTTATAGATGGCTTTATTTTTAGAGTAGTTTCAAAACATAGCAGAATTATTAAGTTTCAGGAGCTATTTTTATGTAACATAATTAAGTATTTATATCATAATTTTCCAATTAAAATAAGCTTCTTTTTTGCAAAATAATAAAAAAATAGAAGAGAAACAGAATTAACATTTTGGTGAACATTGGCAAAGTACACAACTTGATTAAGACAAATATAACCACCTCATTATTTCGAACAATATATATATATATATATATATATATATATATATATATATATATATATATATATATATATATATATATATATATATAGTTTTTTTTTCAAAATAAAATGATCTGTTCTTTTGTTTGATTAAATAAACATGAATATGGACGAGAAAGAATTTGATACCGAATAATTATTAAAATCGCACTTAGTGGTATTTAGTTAATATATGTATTAGTGGTATTATATTACCAACTAAGCGTCATTAACGTAGAAAAATAAAGATTATGAATAAAATTCTTTATTCCGTTTATTATTAAGGTATAAATTTTTATATTAAGTTTTGAAGCGCTTTATAACTAGTAAAATTTCACATCATAGACAATCCTTCATTTGTACTCGTTGTATGTCCCATTCACGACGGGAACTCCGTACACAATATTTAATATTTTAGCACCAGTAATTCAAAATAAAAATATTTGCCTAATTTAATAGCATATGTTCTGTGATTCAATAGGGCAAAATCTTTTAATTAAAATTACTGGTGGAAGAATTTAGAGTTATTTACTCCCTATTCGTCACGTATACACAACGTCACATTACGTCGCGTATAGTTCGTCGCAAAGAGTGAAAAAATAATAATATTTGCACTAATAACAAATCTAGCAATATTATAGTACTGTATGCACTATAATAGTATACTTACTATTATAGTAGCTAGACTTACTATAGTATTAAGTCTAGCAATATCATTTATAGAAAGTATTTGAATTTGATATTGACTTTGAATTAGTTGGCTATTATGAACAATTTGTATTGGAATTATTTTGCATTTTATACCTAAAAAGTATAAAATTATTCTGTACATAAAATGAAATTATCATTCCCTTTTTCATGTTAAATTTTTTTGTTATTTAAGGAAGTGAAGCATCACGTTTATTTCATCGTTTAATATATTTCATCGTTTAACTAATATATTTAATTATCATTTTACTTATATATTTATTATAAAACTGCACACGAATACTTAAATATTAAACATGATTTACATATTTATGTCAAAGACAAGGAGTCTATTATTTTGCTTGAAGAGAATGTCGTTTAAAAGGAGTGACAAACAGCCACTTAAGTGACACAAACAGCTTTTGTTTCGTCTTCTGGGGCTTTTGAATAACTAATTAATTTTAATTGGAGGATGACACAACTAATTATTGGAAGGACTTTTCTGCAATCATGAGTTTTCTCATTTTATTAAAACAATATATGATAAATTTCTTGATTGTTCTTTATGAAGTATTTTTGTGTTATATTTTGAATGTTTGGTACGTATTCATAATAGAATATTTGTATTTTAATGTGTTGTTCATTTATTAAAAAATATATATGTTCTATAAAATGAACTATTTATGAATTTGGATAATTACATTTAAGAACTCCATAGAAAAAAGGAAAGTGTACGGAAATTAAATCGTCCAATAGATAAATTGATAATTTGTTTTCTTATAACGAGAAAAGGAGTTTTTGTGTTTGTTTTCTTTTATTTAAAAAAAATGAAACTTGTAAAACCGTTAACTTTTTCAAAAGTTCTTGTGGCAAAACCACTCAAAGAAACAGTGTTTGTAGATAACTGAGTTTGAAAATTTTCCTTTTCATGTATTGCAATTCAAAACAAAAGCCTACAACATCAAGTCAAACAAGAAAAATAACAGCAACAAAAACTTTTGCTAGACAACAATTATCAGCCAAACATAAAATTAATAATTTTCGTTTTCTTAACATCCTATTTTTTTGCCTATAAGTAAACTTTTCAACAGGATGATCCTGAAATCTACGAAAGCATTTTAAGAGAGGCAGAGTTTGTCTATTGAATTATTTTATGCTACGAAACTCATGGTTAGAATTCATTTAATCAGTCAAAACTGCAAGTTGTCGCAGTCCAGTCTGAACTCATTATTTCAGTAATGAGTTTAACAGTAATGAAGTGGTTATATCGAACGTTTATAAACTTGTTTTACCTTGATTTAAGTAAGATGATATCGCTAGCATTTAAAAAGTGCAATAATTTATTTATCTCATCGGATGTTCCGGATGCCAAATTCAGGAAAATGTATTTTACGAATTTTGTACGCACATGCGCCCGGTTCTCGTGTTATTCACACTGTCATATCATATCATAATGAAGAGTAATCTTATTTCTTAATACATCCATCCCATAATCAAGGTTAGCCATATGAAACTTTTGTTCTAATAGTTCCTCTTGTTAGCTAAAAATTTCTATTTCCTTCACAGTGAACTTTTATGCGGTCTCCAAAATTTGCAGTTCATTTTTGGAAGACTTCCAAAAACTAGTTAGTCAGAAATTTATAACGATTGTAAAAACAGCAAGAGCTACGGACGTTGCTTTTACGTCATTTCTAAACATCGCATAATTTCCATTTTTATATAATTGAATATCGAAAATAACGAATTTTCGAATGACATTTGTTTGAAAAGTTGAGCAGAATTTAGTAATTTGTTATGGCTTTTTAAATATTTTTCATTCAAGATATTTTTAAATATATCTGAGCAATGAACATTTGTTTGCTACAATTAGTAAATCTGCAGATCAGGAGCCTCAACATCAGCTCTGAAAGTTATTGTTTTTAGGTGCGTTCGTAATTATATAAATACGTAGCACCTATAGTCGTCGTTTGGTCCGTCCGTCTGTCCGTCCGTCTGTCTGTCTGTCCGTCTGTCTGTCTGTCCGCATATAACAACGCAAAAACTATCCAACCAAATGGTTTGCAATTTAAAATATATTATCTTTGCAGAATTTTGTCGAGACATTTCAAATTTTATTAAAATCGAATCAAAACTTTAGGAGATATTAATAAAAATGTTTATTAAGAAATTTGATTTTTTTTAAATCGGTGCTTTTTTGTTATAGGAGCTTCCGATGGATGTTAAATCGTCAAGCGACCGAGATACTTATTTTATGACAGAAATTAATCTGCAGACGATATAATTCATTTCACAGAATTAAAAATCATCAAGATCTGAATATTTATATAACTAGCTGATACATATATATCTGAATATTTATATAACTAGTTAAGATATTTGTATGAACAGTGTCATAAAATATATACTTAACTAGCTGTTTAACCCGTTCTACGCACGGGATATCATGAATTTAATTCTAAAACGTGCGTACGAACGCACCTCGTTTGTAACGTTTGACGTACAATTTCCAACTTGTTTAATCTCACTATACAACGATATTCTGAAATTCTTATAAATTTCTTATTTTTGTAATTTTTTAGATTAAAAATACATTTCTTAAGGGGGGGGGGGGCTCTGACCCCCTGTACGCCCCATAATCATATTAAATTTATATTGATTATTTCCCATTGATTGTTTGAATAATTATAGTATATATTGCATTTCGTTTTGCACTTTGATTTTATTAGGATAAGCAACTGTTTGGGATAAGTATTTCATGTTGTCTAAATATCCAAATAGAAATATTTACTTACCTGCCATCCACGAAAGACCTTCATCTGATGAATAAGTTGAATAAAATCTCATGTATCAATGTAACTTAAGGAAATAAGTCATTTCGCTAATAAAATATTGCAGCGAATAGTGCGAGTTACTTGAATTTTACTATTTTGATATTCCTTGAAATATGATTGCTAAGCAACGAATAGAATAAAGAGGAAAGAAAAAGAAATGCATTTTAAAATTTGCAAAAAATAGGAAAATAAAATGTTTTATATTTCCCGAACAGTTGTTAAAAATTTCCAATAATTTAAACAATTAATTTCTAAATTCTAATAGATGTATCGACAAATTTTTAAAGCTATTGTATATATTTAAGATCCCCATATCGAAAATTTAGCATCCATACTTTTAAACCCATTATTCAAATATGCGATTTTCATTTCAGTGAAAAATGAAATTTGAAAATCGTCTGCATTCCCATAGGAAAGCATTATGACCTAAAAAGAAATAGTCTATATTTTTCGGATGAATGATTCAAATTTAACCAAAAACTACCCAGCTAATTCCGGATATCGCGCCAACCTACCTACCAAAATCAACCTAATCGAGCGTTTTTAACGGCAGTTATCATGGAACAGACAGACAAAAACTCAAAACTTTTTGCGTCTCCACAGTGAGCCTCAACTGTCGTTTCGGCAATAATAATAAGTAATTAGTGACAGATGAGTTGTCACAAATGGCAATTGATTTCCCAGAACGAATTAAAAAGTTATTTTTCATTTTGTTCATAAACCTTCGTGAAAATATTTGAGTCAAATTCCAAGTGTTAACATAATTTATACAATATCCGTCAAAATGCATGCTAATATCACTAAATGTTTTAAGACACACTTTTGAAACAAGTCATTTTTCCTCAAAAACGCCATTTTGATATGGACCAGATAACATAAGATATTTCATAAGATCAGATTAACCATAAAATACAGTGCCTTGGCGCTAAATATCTGATGCAATATCTCAACGAAAAACATATATTAATATTCTAATATTAAAAATATTACTGATAATACAAAATCGATATGGAATAAGATCTGCTACTGCATTTCTGACAAAATAAGTTGGTTGTGAAAATGGATCTAGAGCAGAATTTATTTGACTTGATGTTTACTGTTACTTGTATTATTTTATTGTCAGAAATCATGACTACCTTGTATATTATGTATAATATTTAAGGTATCGTTAAGTTAAATAATTTATTTTTAAAGTAATTTTAAATGTAATATTACTTTTTAACAGAGATTTCTAAACATTTTCATACTAAAGTCTGTAACTGAGAGTTACTTAATAAAAGTTATATTTTATCAGCTATGCCTAGACTTGTATTAGTAGGAATATTTTAATATATACAAAATGTAATTATTTGGGTTCAGAAAACACTAAACCAGTCTCTCTATATTTCAGATTGTGGCTGCAAATTAGTCTTTTAACATTGATTATTATTATTATTTTTTTACAATAATATCTCCAGTCGTTATATCATTTTATTTTACACTAAGATGTGTAAATCTGGTTGAAGAAATACTGAAGATTACTTTTACGTTTTATAATTTTATTTATTTAGATAACAATGAAAATCGATAAACTAGAAATCTTGAACTAAAATATTTTCATAATTTCTTAAAATGAATCACCTAACTGCCAAAACTTCCGTTTTTTTATAGAATTTATTTTAATAGAAATACTTGATTTATTTAATTAGACCAATTTTCAATTAAGTTTCTCGTAGATTACAACAAGGAAGTTTGCAGTTACGAAAAAATTAAAACGTGTACCAGAAATTTTCTGTCATTATCATGGCCAGCTTTTGAAAAATAAATAAAGAGCTTGTTTATAATACAGCTATGTCCCAACAGTTGCGCAATATACAGAAAATGTGATAACATCAAGTTATGTCAACATGCTAGTTGTTAATAATTCCACAAACCATTGGAACTAAAACTTACTAATTACTATTTATGATTGTTACTTTTACTTATATTTAAATGTAATTTTCCTTTTTCGTTAAATAGCAAAAAGAAAACTTTTAACGGAAAAATAGAGCGTATTTGAGGGTAATTTTTACTACATTTCTTAAATGTTCCCCAAAATACTAGAAGGAAATTTTTGAAAATATAGCAATATAGAATATTTTAAAGTAGAGCTACAGAAGAACATTAAAACAGAAAACAATAACGAGAATTACTTAATCGATAAATTCTATTGAACTAAGTTCTTTCCGGCATACAGAGTTTGCGTTATAATAACATAGCAAAGCATTATAAATGAACATGCCTCGCAGGAGAAAAGAGTGCAAAATTGATATTAGAAAATGCAATTTTAAGTATGATGGACTATTATATTATTTATGATCCTGAGAAAACAGTATAAAAATTGATTGTAAAAATGTAAACAGACACCATAAAAGATGGTTTCAGTTATTTCAGTACCAAAGTTACAAATTAAAGCAGTTAATAAAATATAATATAATAAATGGGTTATAATAAAGTAAAATAAAACGCATATGATTATATAAAAAATATCAAAGAATATTGTGAAAATGTTTTAGTTATATTAAATATCTGTTAACATTTCGTTATCTTTAAAAAAATCTATAAAATAATACACAGTTTCACGACAAAAGAAAGTTTTTTTAAATGCTGCTTAAAATGAGGAGCATGAATGTAATATAACTAACAGAACGCAAGTTTCAATATATTGAACATTCGAGTTTCCTAAGGAAAAGTGCAACAAAAACTATTGTGAATTAAAGTCTAATAATGCATAAAGTGATAAGAAACATAAAACGGAATATTTAAAATACCTGTTTAATGTAGATTACATATGTTTCGTTCACACTATTGGTGACATCTTCAGATCTAAAAGATAAATACAATATTCTCTCATATTTTTGAAAATGTAATCCACAATAAACAGGTATTTTAAATATTCCGTGTTATGTTTTTTATCACTTTAAGCATTATTAGACTTTAATTTAAAGTTAACAAGTGATTGTATTATATTATTTAAAAAAACTATTGTGTTAAAAGTAATAAATGAAAACGGAACCTTCAGTTCACTTATATGTATGATGTTTTGACTGATAGATTTTATTTCATTGGACTTAGAATTATATGACTTATTATTGGACTTATAAAAACTCATTGCACTTACAAAAATATATATATATATTTGATTATGATGGTGATTAAGAAATATTGCTGAATAAATCAAAAGACAAATAAACTGTCATTATAGTAACGAAACTATTTATGTTTATGAAAATAGTGGCTTGGACATAATAAGATAACTAACTAAACGCAAATTTGAGATAAAACATATTCAAATTTTCTAAAGAAAAACTACAACAAAAACTATTGTGATTGCTTTCCGAGAAAAAGCTGATTTGTGAAGAATGAACCACAGTTCCCTTTTGAGTAAGATGTTTTTTCTGATATATATTTATTTCATTGGACTTTTGAATGTTACTTATAATAACTCATTGCACTTACAGTAAGTTTATCTTCTATTATGATGATGATTGAGAATATTGCTGAATAAACTAAATGACAACTAAACACTCGTTATGGAAACCAAATTATTGGTGTTTAAAAAATTAGGAGCTTGGATGTAATAAGATAACTAACTAAACGCAAATTGAGATACTACGTATTCAAATTTTATAAAGAAAAACAGCAACAAAAGCTGTTTTGATTGCTTTCCGAAAAATAGCTGATTTGTGAAGACTGAACCGCAGTTCACTTTTGAGTAAGATGTTTTGTCTTATAGATTTTTTTTCATTGAACTTTTGAATTTTACTCATAATAACACATTGCACTTATAATACATTTATCTTCGATTATGATGGTGATTAAGAATATTGCTGAATAAATTAGAAGACAAATAAACTGTCATTATAGTAACGAAACTATTCATGTTTACAAAAATAGGGTCTTGGATATAATAAGATAACTAACAAAACGCAAATTTGAGATGTTACATTTTCAATTTTTCTAAAGAAACTGCAACAAAAACTATTGTGATTGCTTTCTGAAAAGAGCTGATTTTTGAAGACTGAACCACAGTTTACTTTTGAGTAAGATGTTTTGTCTGATAGATTTTATTTCATTGGACTTTTGAATTTTACTTATAATAACTCTTACAATACGATGCTCCATATTCAAGTTTAAAAAAAAATACAAAAAAAAACTGAAAAAAAAAACCTCAATTCACTTACAAAAAATTTATCTTCTACTACAATGGTGATTAAGAATATTGTTAAATAAACTAAATGACAAATAAACGCTCAATATTGTAACCAAACTATTGGTGTTCAAAAAATGAGCGGCTTGGATGTAATAAGATAACTAACGGAACGCAAGTTTCGAGATACTTCCTATTCAAGTTTTCTACAAAAAAAAACTTCTTTAATTGTTTTCGATTTTGATGGTAAATAAGAAATATTGCTGAATAAACTAAATGACAACTAAATGATGATTATAGTAACCAAACTATTGGTGTTTAAAATATTAGGGGCTTGTGTGTAATAAGATAACTAACCAAACGCAAGTATCGAGATTCTCCATATTCAAGTGTTCTAAAGAAAGAAAAACTCACTGCACTCACAAACAGTTTATCTTCGATTATGATGGTGATTAAGAAATATTGCTGAATAAACTAAATGACATGTAAACGCTGATTATAGTAACCAAACTTTTGGTGTTTAAAAAATGAGCGTTTTGAATGTTATAAGATGAGTAACGGAACGCAAGTTCGAAATACTCCATATTCAAGTTTTCTAAAGGAAAAAAAAAAAAAAAAAAAAAAAAAAAAACTTTTTTAATTTGCAAAAAATTATCTTCGATTATGATGGCGATTAAGAAATATTCCTGAATAAACTAAATAGTAAATAAACGCTCATTATAGTAACCAAAATACTGGCGTTTAAAAAATAAGGAGCTTGGATGTGATAACATAACTAACAAAACGAAAGTTTCAAGAAACTCCATATTGAAGTTTTGTAAAGAAACACAACTAAAGCTATTATGATTGCTTTCTCAAAAAAACTTAATTCTTCACTTATGGGATTACTATTATTCACGTGTTTTGTCTGATATATTTTGTTCTATTAAACTTTTTGGGTTTTAATTAACAAACCTCATTGAACTTGCAAGAAATTTATCTTGTATTGTGATGGTATTTAATGACTAATAAATAAAATTTGTAGTATAAAAAATTTGAGGATGTAGTTAAATAATTTTACATGACAAGCAGAAAAATAATCAGAAATGTCAGTTACTGTAAAATAGTGTAAAAACCTTAAAATAGTGTTAAAAATGTGTATTTAGTTATTCATATGAGAATGAACATCTTGAAAAAGCATTTTTTCTTCTATGTTCCTAAAAGTGTTTGTTCCAGTGAATCATTAAAGTTTGAACGAGAAAGATATATTTTTCATTAACCAAAAATGTTTATGTCAACATATTATCTTTTAAATATTTCCACAAAATAATGTAGTTCAAAATTATTAACTAAGATTAGTAAGGATACTTTAACTCCAGTGTACCCAAGTTGGGAAATTTTTTTATTGAAAAAATCTTCAATTATTCCGGAGTAGCTATGTTCGCTTTATTTAATGAGAAATATACCGGGATTTAATAAAGCGAATGGTACTCGTGAGAAAAAATTGAAGATATTTTGAAAAGATAAAATTCCTAATCCTGCAATAATGTCTAACTTCGTATTTTTCGTTAAATAGTAGATAATCATGCTAACGAAATTAAGCTAGCTAATTAAAAGTTTTGTGCTGCAAATATGCTTAAGGTTTTCAGCAGGGAAGTTATTTCATCAGCATGTTTGAAAGAAAAGCAATGTAATAATAGGAAAATGTTAAAACAGAACACAATAACGACAATTTCCTAATCGAAATTGAAATATCTTCATTCCACAATGAGAGTGAGCCTGAACGTATACACCAATGTCAAGAAATTAAGGGGCAGTGACCGGAAACATTCGATTTCAGACGTTTTGTGGAATATTCGTGAAATTCGTGAGGAGATGCCCTTGAACTTTGAGAATGTAAATAACATGTTTGACTTTATGTTTTTCAGTGGAGATTTAGTCCCGAGTACAATTAGGGAGTAATAATAAATTTAAAAATAAAATAATCTGTCTCCCCAAGAAACAGAAAATGCTTAAAATGATCTGTCACCGTAGCAAATGACTCTGTAGGTCTTGTTCAACATTTTTCTGCATTCGTGTAAGAATAGCACGCATATTCTTGAAGATATGAACTTTTCAGTGAAAAATTCACATTTCTTTTATAGCATACAGAGTTTTCCACCGATTTTAACACCGATTTCCAAAAACGACAAAAATATTAGAAGGAGCATATTGCAATTAAAATATTAATATATTGAATATTTCATGAGATATGAGTATTTGTATGAAATAAATTTTAACTGCACATGCGCAGGCAATATTTTTTGTCATAATTTGGTAGTCAATACTATAGAGCAACCCATATAAAAATACCTGTCCGATATTGTGAAAACTCCAAAAGATACACGCAATAGAGTGAGCTAAATGATAAATTGGAAAGGAAATCACATAGGATTTTATTGTATTTCCTCCCCAACTTATCAATTAACTCACTCTATTGTATGTATCTTTTTGAGTTTTCATGATATTTGACTGTATTTTTTATATGAGTTGCTCTATAGTACTGACTACCAAATATTAACCCAAAAATCTTTGTTGTAGTTCGTGTATGCTCAGTTAAAATTTATTCCGTACAAATACCCATATCTCATCAAATATTCCATATATTAATATTTTAATCGCAGTATACTATTTCTACTATTCTTTGTCAAATTTTCAGAAATTGGTGTTCAATTCTGTTGAAAACTCTTTATGCTATACACAAAACACTTATGAATTTTAACGTTAACATCTTTACGAATATACGTGCTATGCTTACACAAATGCACACAAATGTTGAACAGGATCTACATAGTTATTTGCTACAGTCACTGACCATTTTGAGCATTTTCTATTACTTGAACGATCGCAAATATTATCTTATTATCAAAATTATTATTGCCCACCACTAGTTGTCCTCGTGACAAAACCTTCACTGAAAATTATGAAGTCAAACATGTCCTTTACATTCTTGAAATTAAAGAATTTCAGTAGATATTCGACAAAACGTGTATAAAATCGGTAAAATCGGTCACTGTCCCTGACTATTTGAACATCAGTGTATATATATTCTGATGTCAACACATTTTATGCCCATACAAAACGCGTAACGATGCACGAGGTATCGTACGATTTTTTTTTTAAACAGACATTAAACATATTATTTTAATATTTCTCTAAAACACGTTGTTTGTTCAAAATTGAAGTTAATCAAAAATTAATGAAACAGCGTCAATGCGTAGTTTTTAAATGTATGCATCGATTTTTTAAATTATTTTTTTTAATGGGATTTTCTTTGATGGTTATTCCAAAAAGAAATAATAATAAATAAAATATGACAATAAAAATTCAAAATAAAAATAAAAAATGCTGTAAGGTCCCTTATCATTTTAAAAAAGTAATTGAAATTAAATTCGTCAAATCGCTGTATTCTTTCTGAATCTTCACAACATGCAACTGACATTTTTATAAGAGTTAACATATACAGTTGACTATATGAAATTATGTTGAAATATTTGTGTTATAATTCGTGCATGCGCAGTTACAAAATATTTCATACAAATGCTCATATTTCATAATGATAAATCGTAAGTTTATTATGTTAACTTTTTAATAATGGAAGCAGTCCACAATTCGGAAATTAGGGTCCCAAATCTTCAAAAGACTCGATTCTGTAAATAGATGTAATTTACAATACTTCTTATTTGGTTCTGATGTTGAAGCCCTCATATTAAAAAAGAAAAGTATGGCAAGAAAATTATGGCATGTGAATAGAAAACATTCATTCATTCTGTTTATGTAAGTATCGTATGCAGCGGGCTAAAGCTGCATGTTCCTTGGTTTCATGTGCTCCGAATTCATGTAAGTTACTTTTTCTTACTTTCCGCGTTTGGCAACACTCTGTGTTTTTCTGTTTGATTCTTGTTTTTTTGCCATGCGAAAAATGATGCAATGTAATAAATCATGTGATGGCTCGCTTCCCTTTATTGTGAAATAAAACGCATCTACAGTCCGTTGTGCTTAATTGTACAGTTGTGCTTAATTGTAATAACCAGCAGTGTGTTTGAGTAGTGAATAACGCAAAAACACATTCATTCAAACATTCATGCATAAATGTTCATGAAAAAATTTAAAATCTTTCCCTTAAACTAAAATATATATTCTAGATTAATTTTGACACAATTATTAAAATTGGTAAAGAAATAATATGAGATGTATGAGATGTGTTTCTATAATCAATAAGATTAACTGGGTGAATTAATTCCGACATATTCGTCCAGGATTGCTGGTCCTGAGATCCCTGTTTTGAACCTTGGCCCAGACTTTTTCGCCCAGTGGGAAAAATTACATCTCATAAAATAAATATTTGTTTTAAAACCTCATCATCATTGCATGCATTTATAAAGTCATAGTCTTAGAAAATAAATAACTATTGTAAGAAATTGTGACTGACAGACTTTTTGGGATAGGTCTTATTTTCGATGAAATGCGGTTTTAATGTTTTCAAAGTAGTCATTATTTCAGTAAGATATATAAAATATTTTTATATTATACATTTATTTAAATTTATTAAACTATATATTAGTAATATAGTTCTAAATATATCTTATAACATTTTATAGACTTTATATTTTATTATTGTAATATCATTAACAACATTACGTCATATCGATTTGCTAGATATTAATATTTTTTTCAAATGGTCGATGCTAAAATCTGGGCAACTAAAACTTTTGGTTTTATTTTTAAAGACAGTTTCCATGAAATATTTTTCGTAGTTTGTTAAATAATAATTATATATTTTTAAAGTCAAATAAGCTAGTTTATGAAAGTATTGTTTTTTAATATATCTTAAAATATTCTAAAATACATACAATTGTAGACATTTATCATGTTGCTTAAAAGCTTAGCAATGCGAAAACGGTAAAAGCATTAACAAAAATCAGGTAATAAATAAAATTTATTTAAGTTCTTTTTTTTGTTATTGAGTGAGCATGGTAATGATATACTAAAAAATTATAAAAAACCACGCTTCAAAGGAGAAATAAATAAAATATTGCTAAAAGTTAATGAAATTTTATGTAACGGGAATTGACGGATTAAATCAATTTTAAAAGAACGTACAAATAGTATAGAAAAGTAATATACAAATATACTTGAACTATAAGTGAATAACTTTAAAATATTTGAAACATTAACTGTAAACGCAGGTCAGATTAAACTGCTTCAAAATATATTCTGTTATATTAGAAGTATTATCATAATTTCCTTTCAAGCTAACTTCCCAAAAAGTACATTTAAAATGTAATTTTATCAGAATAAGTAGAAATATGGAAATGGGAAATCATTAAATGAAAACAATAAAGAGCATTTGCTAAATAATAATTTGATCGATAAATTCTACACAATTGGATGCTTTTGGATCTATAAAATCATCAACATAACGATGTAGCGTAAATTAACGAATATATATACCTCGAAGAAGAGGAATCTGTTACAACATAGATATAAAACGAAATGTAATATTAAGTTATTGGCATATCTATCTATCTATCTATTTATCTCTCTCTCTCTCTCTCTCTCTCTCTCTCTCTCTCTCTCTCTCCCTCCCTCTCTCTCTCTCTCTCTCTCCCTCCCTCTCTCTCTCTCTCTCTCTCTATATATATATATATATATATAACTATCTGTCTATCTATCTACCAATCTATCTCTATAAACAATATGCGGGATGTATTTGAGAACTCACGTCTGCACGTACAGAAACAAAAAATAGAGCATCTGTTTCCTTTTAATGTTCTGTACAGACGATTATATACACAATACATCATTTAATGAAACTACTGTAAACCGCAATAATAACCCGTACACACTGTCGAAACCGACAACATGCAATAATGAGATGGGTGTTTGAAATGTTTGCCATTGCACCCACAACTGAAAACCTGAGACCCTCAACGGTGTTCTTTGAATGCCTATTGGAGTCCTTCTCAATCCTGCCCTATACGTATTAGACTATTCGGTTAACATCTAGATATCTGGAAAGCCACAACTTGGGGATGACATGGTCATGAAAATTTTTGGCCGTCCATTATTAGTTTGTATGAATTCTATGGGACGTTCCGGAAACTTTTTGAAAAACATACAGTCTCCATCGATCTGCATCAGTAATTCCGCAACCGTGTTTATACAACAGTGTTTTACAACTTGTTGTATGTAACATGGTGACTCTAACACTTTGAAAAAGAAACGTGAAGGCATCACGTTGTCTTCACTGCTCATTAACCTCAGAAACATCAGTGAGGCTGGAAAGTATGTGCGCATGACGGTCGAACTCTCGTCGGTAATTTTACACGTTATTTGTGTACTGGTCGTTTTCGTAGTTTACCTTCTTGCCCTGGACAAAAATTTGTCATCGGAGAAAAACCACTGAATTCCAGGCTCTTCTGTATACTTTAGTTTGTTCAAGAAGCGATTACATCTGTTCAGGTGATTCTTCCTAGTTATATCGGAAATGCACTGTCCTCTTCACATTACGTACGACTTGTAACGAAGGTCCAAGTGAACCAAACGCAGATGGTGGCCTCTTTAACCTGCAGCCTCCTGGCGATTGTAGCTTGGACACGACGGTACAATTCCAGCGTAGTAATAATATCACATCGCTAACAATACCATGTTGTGTGGGAAACAGTGGATACATAATCCCTGGCAGCCTCCAGTTCTCTTCTTAATTTTAAGACGAATGGCCGGGCGACTTTTAGAAATGTGGCAATCCCTGAATCAGGGTTGCCTTCAGCCAAGGAGACAGTGAGTGTATACTGCTTCATTTCCTGAGTTAGTCTAGGTTTTGCCATGGTTACATGTAACAGGAAAGGATGTGGAACTATGACGTAGAGGATGGTATTTCATTTATAATGCTTTTTTTCTGAAATGCCTTGAACACCCTGAATATATATATATATATAAATATTATTGTCATACTTTATAATATGAAGAGACAGACGCAGAGTTACACCTGATAAGCTCAGAACGCAGAAAGCAGTTCAAAACAAACCAGATAATTATATGTACAGTATATTCTCGTTCGTACGTACTTTCAAGGGAGAGTTTATTCCTTTGCATTAAAAGAATTCCGCATTAAATGATGTAAACATCTGTGTATTACAAATATAAACCTAGCTTTGGATTATTTGACTTCAGTTTAAAAAAATTAAATATGATAATACATTAGGCTAAAAGAAACAATTTCGTTTTAATTTATTATTTTTAATAAAAATGTAAATTAATGACAATATTGTTAATACAAAATACCTAATTACTCACTTTTTTGGCGCGGCATGTCCATAAAAGGACTTTGTGCCATAAAACCCCAATCAACCAACCAACCTAATTACTCAGGACAAGCAAATGTACAAATAAATCATCCTACTTACATAATTTAAAATTGTCAGAACAACTGGGTATACAGTTGCTTTTATTTGTGATAGCGGAACAAGTGATCTCTTTACTGCATCAGTTTCTAATTTTGCGACACTTCAAAAATTTGGTTTGTTAAGACTGATTTGGATTTTTAATATCAGTGAACACATTACAGCATGATTTGAATTTCTCACATTGTCTGTTGTGGAATATTATTTTTCTCTTCATCAGTGTCACTAACAGATTCTTCATCTCTCAAAAAAGATGTGGCAAAAATAAATTTTGAAAATTCGTGTACCAAACGAGTGTCTTTAGATTATGCCCAGTAACACTGAAAATACAATATTCAGTAAATATTTATAAGGAAATATTATAAGAATTATAATAAAATAAAATTTATGTACGTATTAAACATTGTCCTTAATATTAATTTCAAATTGAAAATGATGGGAAAAACAAAATTGTGCTCATTAACAGGAGATACGTCGTAAGCGGAGACGCATTAATGATAGCTCATTATACATATTGGAAATCGAAATTCAAGATGATGAAACAAGGCAAAGAATCGAGTCAGCGAACTTTTGATATCCGTGCCAATTCTATACCTGTTAAGTATCCTGACAAAGCGGCGAGTGAAAAGCTTCTCGCAGACTTCACCAGGACAGCTCAGAGGTAGAGTATGGGTACGGATATTCAAAATTCCGTGGTCCGAGTCTAGACCAGATGGTTTTTCATTTTTATTCAATTTCGATTTCGAAAAAATATATATAGCAATAGATGATATATAAATATATGATATGGTATATTAATACATGACATTCATTTTTGAACATTTTTGTCCAACCAATTAAATCATAAAAGCAAGTTATCTCTTTTCCGTCCAGAATAACAATTTAGGTTTTGATTTTTTTTTCAAATATTCATTCTCACCACATTCAATTCAAAAGAGGAAAGTGGTATTCATACCACTTGCAATAAAAGACCTCTTGCTAAAAGATTTTGCAATAAAAAACCTCTCTATCTAATTTCTACAATCTATAAGTCTTTTAAGTAGCTTTCAATTCAAAAGATACCTATTGCAGGCGGCGGCCGGAGGAAATCAATTCCAAAATATTTTGGTATATTTTCAAATGATGATGACTTCCAGACAACAAAACTACCCTCCGTTCAAATGTGGATATATATATATATATATCTGACATTTGTCATGCTGTAACTCTGTTATTTTTTAACCGATTTGGATGTGACTGAGTATGTGTATAGGACATAGCAATATCTCGACCGAGTTCGTTGACCAGCTTAATCCGCCATCTCGTTTCAAAATAGCAGCCAGTTCAAAATTTTTTAATTTTTAAAAATTCAAAAAAAATGTACAAAAATTTATAAGTTGGAAAAATTGCTTCCATTAAGTATTAGAACGTGATACAAGGATTCTGGGATATATTTTTTGGCTATATCTTAAAAAATGGCTGAGATACGGCAGTTTGAAATTTTAGGGTGGCTGAGAGTGTGAAACAATCTGATATTTGTAATGCCGTAACTCTCGTATTTATGAACCGATATGAATTTGACTGATCATGTGTACAGACTATACTATGGTCTCGACCGAGTTCGTTGGCCAGCTTCATGCGCCAATTTGTTTCAAAATAGCGGCCAGTTTAATTTTTAAATTTTTTTAAAAATTCAAAAATATGTATGAAATTATAATTTGAAGAAGTTGTTTATGTTAAGTGCTAGATCGTGGTACAAGGATTCCGGAACATTTTTTGTTGTGGCTTTATCTTAAAAAATGTCTGAAATATGGCAGTTTGAATTTCCAGGGTGGCTGACAGGGATACAATCTGATTTTTGTTATGCGGTAACTTTCATGCTGAAATTCGCATTCAAATTCAGTATTAGCAAAAACCGGGATTGAATCTTCCATAATCGGGTTCCAAGCATTTTAGCTTCGGGTGTTTGAGTAAAATTAGTTGAATTAATAAAAACATGGACTATGAAACCACTTTTACCTCCGGATACAGGCCGGAAGGACTTTTTTGTTATTCCAACTGCTCAAGGATATACTGCCTTTAATTTGTAGAAATGACAGCTAGCCAGAAATGAAAGAATATTTAGAAAGAAGACACATTTTATAAAATAATGTTTTGGGGAGAATTTAGGGAAATATTCATTTAACCACTGTACTATTGCAAACAATTAATAGTTAAATAAGCCAGAAAATGCGAACTGTTTCGATTCCCGTATTAGAAGATTAAAAACAAGATGTTAATACAGTTATATTCCAATGCTCATGTTCATATCATAAGAAACTCAGAAATCAAATATTTCCTTTTATATTTTCTTTAATTATTTTTCTTTCAATAAAGTATTCTGAAAGAGAGATTTCGAACTGCAGAAAAAACTTGTGTATCTAATATTCTAAGGCAGGGGTCAAAACTATTAGTAACAATCTATTTAGAGTAATTTTTCAATTTAAATTAATGGATTCAGTTCAATTATTTAGGCATACTTAAAACACACTAACACCAAACTCTAACACTGTAGATAATTAATTGTTCTAAATCGTAAAGTAAGAGCATATTCTGAATTAGAAAACAATAAAATGTTCAAAAATGCACTATGTTGTTGGTCTAACGACAACAATTTTGAACAATAGACGTGCTGAAATTATTCGATTGACTGTAATTATTTTTTAATATTTGAACAATAAATGAATTAGAAAAACTAGTGTTTTCGGAGACAAAATGATGATTTTGTTTTTGAAAAGAAAGAACTGTTAAATTTATGGCTTATCTTTTGCCCAGCTTTAGATGTAATTTTCAGCATAACAAACTGGTGCATTGTTGCTATTTACTATTAAATAAGATATAAGAAAAAATAATATATACAAAATGAGACGAGTAGATAAGCAGCAGTGTTTGGCATTTTTCTAAAATTCTGTGCATCTTTCTAAGATGGTTTAATTGTTTCAAAATATTTTGATCCGCTTTTACTGCTTCTATCATTTATTTTTGTCTGTAAAGTGTTTTTATTATATTATACAGAGTATGAAGCATATCTTATTTAATAAAATGTAACACATTTTTATATTATTTAAATCAAATTTATTTCAAATCAAAGCACACATAACATCAATGTATATTTTATTTAAGTTAATATTTGAAAAATAAATAAACATAAAATGGTTAATCTGGTGTTATGGGCAGTTCTTACCCAGAAAGTAAGAATATCCATTTTATATGAAATGAAAATACTTTAAATTAGCGAAATAAATGTATGTTTTTAATCATGCATAACACATTTAACCAATCTTCAGACTAAATTAATCCGATAGAAAACAAATATAAATCCTTAATTGTATTAAATAAATGAGTATTATCGATTCATATCATTTAACAATTTCCTTACAAACTTGCACATCTTCCGGTTAAGTAAACTTTCAAAACAAAAAATACTAAAATTATAATAAGAATTTAAAAAATGAAAAAGCCTTTAGATTGAAAGTCTTGATAAATAATAAAAAAGTAACAAAAACATTTACTTAAGGACTTTGAGAGTAAAGAATCAGAAAAACGAAGTAAAGATTTTCACTCTTTTTTTTTTGTAATCTATCATTAGTCTTCTGTTAAAAAAGTGGCCCTTAGGGGTAGTTATCTAAGAAAAATCTTAATAGAAGATTATTCTTTCTTGTATCACTTTCTTGTATCAACGTTGAACTCTAATGGCTTAAAATAGAAAATCTCCGGAAAAAGCGATTGCTTAGAGCCATCAGTATTGATTTTGTAACGTGTTTTCCTTTGTGGCTATGTAATATTTAAGGTAAAAAAATTCAAAGCACTTAAGACTGTTCTCAAATCATTCATTATGTTTTCTTTGGAAACTGATTTTGAAGAAACAAAACGATAATCAAACATAATTTTTTCGTTTTCTCATGCTTAAAATTTTCAAAATTTTCATTTGAGATTCGAAATTATTGTATTCTTAAGCAGCAAAATTTATTATTGTTTTCGGTTGCCGCACGTATGGATAAAGTGATGATTTAGATGAAAAAAAATAACAATGTTTTCAGAACTGGCACGAATGTTTTCTTTTTTATTGAGATTCCTTATATACTTTCCGTTAAGAGAACTTAAAAAAAAGAAATTCTTTAAAAACTACAAAAAAGTTTCGATCTCATTGTTTTTTTAAGAAAATGACACGCATTTGTTATTTATTACAACTTAAGAAAGTCGTACATATTCATAAATTGATAAATGGTGATAATTTATTTTTTATTAGAATTTTCTAAATCTGAGTGACAAACAAACAACATTTTGGTAAAAACAGATACAATTATCCCGAATCTTATTTTCCTTGGTTTGTGGAATCATTATTGTAAAGAGCGTCCCAGAAGTCCTTGGCACATTTTAAAATTCAATAAAAGATCAAGAAATTATCTTACGAGATGGTGGTTGGATGGGAATGCTTGTTATGATATGAATTTTTGTTTAAGCAAATAAAAAAATTTATTCAAAGAATTTATCACAGATGGCGCAGCTTCTAGGAAGTTGTCGAATAAGTCGAATGCCATTATACAAATAATGGCGAAAGACGCTCGATGCATATATACAGTTTTTGTCCAATCTATGGCAACACACATTCCAGAAATTAACAATACTCGTCTATCCATCCTCATTTGTCTAATTAAACTCAGGAGGGCGAGTATTGTTAAGTTCTGAAATGTGGGTTGCCTAGATTGGACAAAAAATGTGCATGCGCAGTGTGCGTCTTTCGCCTTTGTTATGTATAAATGTATTTTACCTATTCGATAACTTTTCGGAAGCAGCGCCATCTATGAGAATTTTTGGAACTATTTTTTTATTTGCGTAAACAAATTTTCAAATCATAAGAAGCACTTTCGTCCAAACCACACTCTCGTACGCCAATTGTTTGATCTTTAACTTAATTTTAAAATTTGCCAAAGACTTTTGGGACGCCCTGTATATCTAATTTAGTAGAATATATTTAAGTAACCAGAAAACTAGTAAAATTGCAAAACAAAGGTTTCTGAAATGTCTAATGGGAATTGCCACCTTCCTCGGTTGCGTAAATTTGCTGATGGCTATTCTTCTCCTTCATGACTTAAAGACAGTTTTAATCCTTGTATAAGTACAGCGTCTAAAAGTGTAGCAAGCGACTATTCTAGTAATGCTTTAAAAAGTACTAAAAAGTTTAATTTCATAAATGCTGAACGTTGCTGAATAACAAATGTCGATTGCAGCGACATCTGATAGCTCATGGTCAGATGTCGAACACTGGTCGATACTGGTCGACACTGGTTCGACACTGGCCGTAACATTTTCTGAATTGAACCCTTATACATTAATTACTTTGTTATTACCAGATGTCTCTACGATTGACATTTATCATTCAGAATCGTTCAGCATTTATGGTACAATTTTTTAGCACTTTTTGTTTTGCCGATTACACACTATATCTTCTAGATAGTATAGTAGAAGTTTTGGTGTTAGTAATAGAACTGGACCACCGATACTAATAAAAACCTATTCGAATGAGTATAGTGGCCAAAGTAGTCATAATGGTATGAAAACTCGTATGTCTGGTAGAAATTCTGAACAAAAAATAATTCACACTTTAATGAGAGAAATAGGATGAAGCAGGTAGGTAGCTACTGTATCTTTTCTCTTCGCGGAAGTAGCGCGGAAACTTTCAAATTTGCTTCACAGCCCGTAATTGCAAATGAATAATGATGCTGGCTCCAGATGTCTCTGTGATATTATGTTACAAGTGCTCAAAGAAAACAAAAGTTGTTAGTTATTTCAAAATCTGCGATAAAAAAAAAATATTCTAAGCAGGTGACCACACTTCGTTAGCCTTCGGGCAATAAAACAACGTTTTAATGAGGAAGTGAATTAAGAATACTTCGTCGGTACTATCGAAGACCGAACTATCGAGATTATATTGCGAATAGAGAAAACTAAAGTGACTCTATGCTTATTTTTAAGTGGCAGGTGTTCTGTGGCTTATTACCCTGGTTTTGGTACCCAAACATTTCGTCGGTGCCTATTGATCATGTCGAAGCTTGGCTCAAAAGCACAATTCTGTTGGCTGAAGTAACCCAGAAAAACCCAAATTTGCTTCACAACCCGTCATTGCAATTGAACAGCGATGCTGTCTTCGGGTGTCTCTATGATATTATATTGCAAGTGTTCAACAAAAACAACAGTTGTCTACTAACTCTCATCTTTACATTCCAGCTTCAAAAGGGAAGGGTGCTACATTTGTTCTATAGCGTCCCTGAATTAATCTGTCACGTTTAGTGCTCCCAGAAAGAGTTGGTATCAACTTCCACCTCCGTCAGAGGCTTCAACAACTAGCCATTGATATCCACAGACTAGTGCGTGACAGACTAGCCATCGAGATCTGGAACCTGGCCATCAACGCGCGGAGCCCAGTCAGCGAAAAACTGGTCCTAACCACCGACAGCGCCAGAGGAAGTTCAGGCCCAGCCAGTAACATCGTTATTTCACTCGACTATAAACCAACAAATCTACATTTAGTTTTGACGACGAGAAAACCTTTGTGTAGAATTTTCGGGACAAACATAGAGTGCCTTAAGTAAGTATTAAACCAGCCAGCTTAGAAACATCACTACAATTAGGTGAAGGTGTACTTTTTTACTTTGACTTGCATTTTAGTTATGACAAATAGTGCTTTTACACGGATTCAAAATTACTGTTGAATTTTTTAGAAATGGTGAAATGTACATCAGCCTGTGTCTACGGCTCTGCATTTTTCTGAAACGAATCTGTTTTTATTATATTTAAAATTGTTATGTCGGTTTAAAAACAAACACGTGTTTTGTTATCAAGATTTCCTTGACACGTGTTCTGTATTTGTTATGGCTAACTCTGATGAAGAAAACTTTCTTCTCGTGGTTCGTTTGGCATTTTAAGTATAATTAGTTTTGGGAGTATTTCACAGGGTGGGATGTTCCTCTTGTACGTTAATATGTTTTGTGGTAACGTTACTTGCAAAAACAATATTCAAGTGTAATGATGTTTTTTTTTTTGCAGACAATATTACAATTTTTATTGTTGACTAATATTACCTTTTTTATTATAGTAAAAAAACAAAATATGAGTTCTGCCGGATGGTATATTCTATTGTTGCAATTTTTAAATCATTTCATTTTGCTAAATGCCAAATGGCGCAGCAAAACAGCTGTTAGAGCAGTGAACGCTAGTAGTTTGTGAAGTAGTTTATGGAGTCTGCAGATTTTATCTTGTTAATGAATTCAGTTTTTCTAGGCAATTATTTCAGGTCTTCATTGATCGTAGTTATGTGTTTTGTTAGTTTACATGCTTTTCAAGAAAATTTTGCGAATGGAGATTTTGGCTTAGCGGTAGGAAATTTTTGAATAGATTGAATTTGTAGAAATAGATTGAATTTTGAGAGCTTTAGATTGAGGAAAATTTCGCTGCAATTTTTTTATTTCTGAACTTGCATTTGAAATGTTTTAGTGCTTCGAATTGGTTGTGTTTCGAGTATGGCACGTGGTGGATGCGAGTTTATGCCTATGCATGTCTCAGAGGAGAAAATTTTTGCATGTGCTTTATCAAATGGATGGAATTTTTTGGAAAATGTATGCTTGTATTTACCATCTACCTCCACCTATCAAACCTTTGACGAACGCTGAAATGAAATTTGCGATTTATCTTATTTGACCTGATCACGGTCGATGTCCAATCATATTTAATATTTAATATAATTTGGGCGTTCGACCGAGGTTTTCTATGTTGAAGTAGATGGTGGTGCTGGTGGTGGTTATGACGGTTAATTATCTACGCGAGGGATATAGGACCGAGTGGAGAAGGTCCTCTGTGGGAATATTTTGCTAAAGGAATCTAACTCGTATTTGCCAAAAGTTATCCAAGATTTAATCAGTAAAATGTTGAATACTAGCATTAGAGTTGTTGATCAGAAAGCTGATGCTAACGTTGTGGAGCTGACGTAGTAATAGCGAGTTAGCTACAGTTTTTATTGGGTTTAAAAATATAAAATTATCATTGAGTTTGGACAAAATTTTAATGTGATTATTACCCACCATTTCATTGAGTGATGTGTTTATTTTGAAATTAGTGCTTAAAGTAAAAATATCTTGGACATGCATTTGGCCCGCATTTTTTTTTTTCAGATTGAGGGATAGGTTGTGGTAAAATCTAGCTACTCTTTTAAAGGAAATCGAGATTGTGAGAGTGTTGTACGTAACCTGACAACTTGTGCGTGAAAGGGACTGTAGCTATCGTTCTGCTGACTTTCGCAAGTATGATTCTGCCTTCCTGAATCTTGGTATTTCTTCTTCTTCTTCTTCTTCTTCTTCTTCTTATTATTATTATTATTATTATTATTATTATTATTATTATTATTATTATTATTATTATTATTATTATTATTATTATTATTTTCCCGGTTGCATACACATTGGCTTACTGTGAACGGCTGTCCAAGTTTAACTATGAGTGTGGAAGTTTGAACAGACAAATCAGCCGAATAACGCCCAAGTGGTTTAGTTAGGCTGCATTCCAGCATTTTCAAGCGTGCCATTTTGTTTCAACGATTCACGTGACTTAAGCGTAGCAAATTAGTTTATTGCACTCAAGCAGCGTGCCTTTGGTAAGCTGTTATCCCACATATTTGAATAAAGTACTTTTTGAAATTCACGGGATTCCATTTAGAGAGTCACGTTTAATGCATTGTCTTAGTGCTATTGACTGTAGTATTTTCAGCGACAGTGTCCTTCGACATACAGATCTCTTGCAGTATGACTTGCAAATGTCAGCAATCATTTTTTCCGGTGTAAATTAAATTTAAACTTAGAAAATTTGTAATTAGTTTTTTTAGAGTTTGTTAAGGCTGGATTGATCAATGTATTTAGACTTCTGACCCCTCCACTTCAGTTCTGATCATTTATTCGTTTAAATAGATTAGTGTTTTTTAAATTTAAGTTATTGTCATGTCAAATTCCTTACATGGCAGGCCCGAGAGACCTGCTAAAACTCTAGTGGAAGACTGGTGTTGCTATATGATAATTCATGTGATTGTATTGTAATACAATCACAATAGTGCTATTATTCGTCTGTGAATTGGAAAACTATTCTGTCTTTTTTTAAGTTACATAGTTTTGTGAAAAGTTCTGTTGAAATAATTTGGCCTGGCATTTTACAAAATTATGTTAAATAAGTGTTTGCGGTTTTCATATAACTATATAGAGTGAATTTTTAGCAAGATAATAAAAAGAAAGAAAATTGGTCATTTTCCTAGTAAGTAGTTTCATTTTAATTTTATGGCATTATTAAGGAATTTTGCAATTTAAAAAGATATTTTCACAAGATATTTCGAAACTCTGTTATAAAGTTCCATATTTTCCGATATACAAAGGGTAATCCCTAAAAACTGAGAGTTAATTTTTACGTAGTGGCAACACAGCGAAACTGAAAAATAAAACTGCAGGCGATTTTTCCATACTGTTAACTGTACGTGTATATGTATTCTAAACGAAGCAGATAATTTTATTTTCCTAGTTTCGTGCTTGTTTAAAAAAACTGTTTTATTTGCCCTACAGAAATGCAGGTGAGTAATTCTAGAGTTAAAAAGCTAAATGCATTGTGCCAAAAAATTTTGCTATCGTTTGGGTAAAACAGCTCCAGAAACAGTTAAGTTACAAAGACAAATGTCTTGGTGAGACTGCAATTTTTAGATGGCATGGTGACTTCAAAAAATGTCATGATGATTATTTTCTTTGATAATAAAGGTACAATCTGTTAGCATGCTGTGTATCCTAAAGCTACTGTGAATGGTGAATATTATGTATCAGTTTTGAAAATTTTGCGACAACACATATCGTGAAAGCTTCATGAACTGGTATAGAATCGGACATAACATCACGATAATTCTCGCCTCCATGTCGTTACTTCTGTTAAGCAGAATCTTAGTAAATGCAATATTAAAATCATGCTACATCCCTTTTACAGTCCAGGTCTTGCACCTTGCGATTTCTTGCTGTTTCCGACTTTGAAGAAGAAGTTCCATGGCAAAAAAAAATAATACAGATTTTGAAGTTATTTCACCAGTGCAGAGTTCTTTGAAGCAACTTCTAAAAAAAGGCTTCTCTACTTGTTTTAAAAAGTGGTTTGAACTATGGGACCGTTGCATATCATCTAAGGGAAGGTAATTTGAAAGTGAATGATGTATTTTTTGCTATAAATATATTTCTTGATTTTTGTGATTTTACTCTCAGTTTTTATGGAACGTCCTTTGTATTTTCAATAAATTACTGCACTTTTTTTATGATAGTAACATATAAAAGTCTGTTTTCATTATTAACAATTAAGAGTAAAAACAAATATTTCTGGATTAAAATAGAAATTGTTTATGACTTCTACATTCACATTTCTACACAAGCGATGATTGGATGATATATTCTTTTATGAAGAATATTATTTTTTAAATATTAAATTATTTGTAACCCGTCAGTACACGCGCTGGGATAAAATCTACCCCAGCTTACAATTATTACTTAAAAATGTGCGATAATAGTTTGTGATCATTCTGAGCTTTATAGTACCTTTCAAGCTGAATGATATCACGATGTGGTCAAAAAGAATTTACCTGCGGTGTGTGTATTTTCCATTCTTTTTTTATAAAAAAATGTCATGTGGGAGGAAATTTACCCGACGCGTGTTATAAGGGTTACGTTATAACACGCGTGGGGTAAATTTGATAAAAATAATGATAGGAAAATGTTAATGCAAATGTTTATGTAAAAAATATAGTGTGCAAATAATAATATAATTTTTCTTTTAAACGTTAACAACTCTTGCACATACAGTTTCTATATATCAGTTTTATGTTTTTTTTTGTATTTTCGTGGCTGAATTTGGATTGTAAAAGCTTTGTATGTAATGATATGCAGAAAAAAATCTTAGTGCTAGATTTTATGGGTTTGTTTGTGTTTGTTTGTGTGCTTAAATATAAAATAAATTTTTATTTTATGTTAAATTATGTCCTTTACTGATTTACAGTTTATTTCAAGATATAAATTTTTGTTTATAATCTAACCAGGGGAGGGGGGAATTGACACAAGAAAACCCATTGGGGTAATATTTATCCCGCGCGTGTAGTAACGTAATGGAAAGGGCCGCGTGTGCTGGCGGGTTAATTATTATATATTTAATATTTTTCCAACTTAGTTAATATTTGTTTATGACTTTTATTAGTCAGTTTTCTGGTCGTTTGACCGTCTGATTGTACGTCTGTTTGTGCTCTAACTTTTATCGATATTGTTGCATTGCCATTAAATTGATAAATATTATTTATATTTTCCATAGTATGTGCCGTCTCGAAAGTCAAGTGAGCAGCATTTATGTTTCGTTTACAGTGCCTCTAAGAAGCAATTAGGAAAAATAGGGTCAATGTGTAATAATAGTCGGAAGTACATTTTAACGGTGTAGCACTACTTCAATAATTACGGAATGCATACTATTTTATAAATCATTGATTTAATCAATATTTTATAAATCAATATTTTATGGATCATTGTCAATTGCGTTATGTGTTTTTAGATGAATTTTAGTTTAATATGAGGTGTGCAAAAACCTATATAACATATACAGGTAGGATCAGACATTTACTGACTGGGGGTGGCAAATGTTGAAAATTGGTTTAAAGATTTGTTATGCGTGTGCTAAATTGCTTATTTAGACATCAACTTTTATCGAATAAAAAACGAAGTTTCGGTAGAACATATTGATATTGTTGTTAGTTATTTTACAATCGATCCCTGATATATTATATTTATGTAATTTTTAATTTTAATCTACTTTGTGTCAAACACAGAATTCTAAAGCAAAAATGCGTAAGAATTTTAAACTATGCTGAAATAATTAATTATATTTTGAAGCATATTAGATTGATGTATTGAAACAATTTATTTTTTAATAGAACTTTTAGAGTATTTTTAAAAATATAACAAAAATTTGAAGAAAATGTGTAAATTATAAAAACATCATACAGAAATCTATTAGTTGTAAACACCATTGAATGGTAGAATTAAATAAGAAATAAGTACTTTAAAATTTTTAAATATACGTAAAATTTAAATTACCATTATTAACTAATTTCCGAAAAAATATATGAAATATTTGAATAAATAATCTTTCTTTTCCGTAGCATTAAAAAGGTTAGTGTCATCAAACCCATTATTATATACCCAAAGGATGTATAGGAAGATGTATAGGAAGTCTTTGTAATTGTAAACTCCTAACTATTCTCTAAATCTCTTGTTTACTTGTCAATATTAGACGCTTGGGAGCAATGAAAAAGAATTTCACGTCTAGTTTCTAAAAATTGTTTAGTTACAACATAAATGAAAGCTAAAATTTATTTACATAGTTTACGAAAGTGATAAAATACACTTCGAGCTGTGATTTTGATAACAAAATAAATAATTAATTTGCATGAAAGAAAACAGATTTACTAAATTCTTTCAATAAGTAATTTTACTATATATAATATGTGCCACAGAATAATTTTGGAACAAATGTTACTTGTGTTAATAATTTTCATTTATTTTAGCAAGTTTGTAATTTACGCAGTCTTATCAAAATTTATTTAGTTTTCATCTATAATATATTATCACATATATTATTTCTGTTGTCAACATCCCTGTTCATACACACTTACAAAACACACAACGGTGAATAAAATATCATTCTAAAGATTTTTGAACAGTTTCTGACATAAACACTCCCATTTCCTTAAAACTATGTTTTTGATTAAAAATTACAGTTAATTAAAAATTAAATCAACATTGCTTTCAAAAATGAAATAAAAGCTTTTTCTCAAATAAATGTTGCTACAAAAATAAAATACCGCATTATATCATGCTTAACAATGATTATAAAGAATAAATAGTACAGAAAAATAAATCATGATTTCTCCGCACGGGTTTATTTTTTATTTATGGTAAAAAAAAAATGAAATTAAAATTTTTAAAAGAAAAAGGCACTATCGATTGATCGAAGCAGTTGTATTTCACATGTAGCCAGAAAAATATGCTTTATTATACAGGGTTATTCTAAATGATGGTCCCAATTTCAAAAAATTGTATTTATTAAAGTACAAATCCAAAATGAACAATCTTTACCAATGAAAAGAGGAAGTTTCAAAGTTTATTTTCAGACATTATAAATGTTCAATGTGTCCACCGTTTGCTGCACAGCAAACATCTAGGCGTGGAGGAAGTTTCAAAGTTTATTTTAAGACATTATAAGTGCTCAGTGTGCCCACCGTTTGCTGCACGGCAAACATCTAGGTGATAGCCAAACTCGTCCCACACACGAGAAAGCGTATCTGCTGCCTCGAGGCGCCTGAAAAGTGCCCCCATGAAAAGTTCCCCCATACGTCATTTTTACGTCACAGCAGATGGGGGTAGATTTCCAGTCATAGAGAATTTTACTTTCGTCGAAAATTGGAAAACTTCCCCCTGAAAAGTTCCCCCAAATCAGAAGGGGGAAGTTTTCCAGTGAGATGGGATTTTCTTTTAACTGAGATCTTGAAAACTTCCCCCATGAAAAGTATCCCCGTACGCCATTTTGACGTCACCACAGATGGGGGCAGATTTCCAGTCCTAGAGAGTTTTACTTTCGTCGAAAATTGGAAAACTTCCCCCATGAAAAGTTCCCCCAAACTAAAAGGGGGAAGTTTTCCAGTGCCAGGCAATTTCTGTTTCACTGAGATCTTGAAAAGTCGAAAATTGGAAAACTTCCCCCATGAAAAGTATCCCCATACTTCATTCTGACGTCATAGCAGATGGGGATACATATCAAGGGGGAACTTTTCCAGTGCTAGAGAATTTTCCTTTTACTGAGAGCTTGAAATCCATCACCATGAAAAGTGTCCCCATATCTCATTTTGACGTCACAATATAGGGTCACATATCCAATGCTATAACATTTTACTTGTTACGAGAGCTGAATATCTGGCACTCGAAATGTGTTTCTCTTTTATGTCTAGTTACTATTGTTACTGTTAATTATTATTATACGGACTTGAAGAAATGCGCAGAAGAGATTTAGTGCGTAATGTAAAAGTATCTTGCTTACTTTTCATATTCGGTTATCAAACACATACTAGGCGGTCAAAAAGGATTTAAGTATTAATGTTATATAATGTTGCTCAAAGCATAATCTGTTAGAAGGCTCATGGAAACTCATCGAAAACAAAGATTTTTGTATTAGCGGAAAGTGTGTGCATATGATATTTGTTGTTGAGTAGAGCATCAAATGTGAATCTTTAATGAAAAATTCCCATTAGTTATTATTATTATTATTATTATTATTATTATTATTTTTGAAAATTAGAATTTGCTCTTTTTTTTTAACTTTTTGTTAATATTCCCAATCAAATATCCAATATTAATAATTTGGCACAGTAATGATCACTTTAACTTTTCTACTATTATATAAAAAAAACCAAGTCATTAAATATCCATCATCAATCTATAACATTAATAACTAGAAATTAAAAATTAATTTTTTGAAGGTATTTCATGTTTTTGGCAAACATTTCCGTAATAATTTGACATCGAATTCCACTATAAAAAATATACAGATTTTTTACGCTTGGTAGAAATCACAAAGAAGCGAATTTTTTCAAAAATACATAGTTTTTTTTTTTTTTTAAATCTTTTTTAAGGTAATGCAACTAAAAAGAAAAAAAATAAACATTATTTAATTTCTTATTTTAGAATTTAAAATTTGATTTCTCAACGCATAATCGTAAATTAATTAAAATTAAATTACTATTTCATGAAAAGCTTTTTTTTTTATTATTATTAATTACCACATGTTTTCTTTGCTTTAGCAATTAAAAATAATTATTTTAACTTCCGTAAAGGTGCGCCTGTTGTCTTTCTATTTAAGTTGCTATATTTCTTTTTTATAGAATTTCTTCTAAACACGAGCATTTAAATAAAAACAAAGTCTAAATTAATCTACTTTAAAGCATTATATTTACATTATTTTTTATACATTATTATTAAGAGTGAATGAAATTGGGCTTCAGTACCAAGCGTGAATACTGCCTTTAAGATTTCACACAGTTTTCATGTATCCAATTATTTATCTCATGTTTAATATTTTCTTACGTTTTTGTGGCTATAATTTGAGAATATGTAATGTGCTAAGTAGAATAATTTAATTAAAAGTAAATTATTTCTGTGAAATACTTCATTTGGAAATAGCATATTTTGCCGTAATAATTCAGAGGAAAACAAACATCGCGAATATAACAGTTTAGAAAATGTTACATAATGTATGCTTAGTTTTATTATTATTATTATTATTATTATTATATTATTATGCTTTCATTTTATTTTATCTATCTCGTGCTTTTAATGTGCATATAGTATGTATAGCACTTATACAGCAGGTATGTCAAACTCGTTTACCGCCGCGGACCAAATTAAGCGTTATATACAAAGCCAAAAAAAAAAAAAAAAAAAAAAAGATAATATTATTACCATTGCACAGAATAAAATTTGTTCGTATCAAACACATCCATGTTAAAGAAATGTGCATGTAAAGTTCAAAAGTAAATAAAATTCATAGCTTGTTTTATCTTATTTTTCGAAAAAATACTCGAAATTGCTTTCTATCAACCGAATCAACTGAATTTAATTTATTTTTTTTTCTAATTTGTATTTATTTTGCAATTTGGTTGTGCACAATGACATGTTAATCTTTTACCTAGCAAAGAAATAGCTGCCAATCTTCCGTATTTTTTTCCAGTGAAAAAGAAAACATATTTCGAATCAAAAAATTTCTTTAAAAATTTGTGTTTTGTATCTATGCTCTACTTATTCTTTTTTATTTTCATTTATTAAATACATTTTCTGGTTTAACGTATGTTGACTTGAAAAATAACAAAAGGTTGGCCGCTATACGCAAAGAAGCCGTACAAAAGCGCGCTTATTCAAAAAATGTCCACTCCGATGTTTTTCTAATAATGTTTGGCAACATATAAAATAAAATACATTTTCTTTTTGAAAGTTGTTTTGTCAAAATAATAAATTCTATTTGAAAATGCTAATCATGGCCGGATTAAGGAAAGGGGGGGGGGGGCTACGGGCCTGCAGCGCCCCAATCCGTCAGGAGCCCTCGTCAACAGCTTCAGTTTTATCAAAATTTTGTTTTAAAAATTACTTAAATTTCTAAAAGAAAGAAAGAAAAAAGAAAATTTTTGCATCTAAAATGAAAAAACTTTTTCTGAAATAACGAGATAAAATCGGGTTTCAAGCGTCATCACTTTTTCCTTTTGCAATTCCAAAACTTCGAAGTACGATTTAAGGGTAGTCGTCACTCCCTTGAAAACACCCGATAGTTATTGTTAAACCTATGGTCAGGTTGCTTTCAAATTTCTCGTTTAAATTTAAATACTTTTAAAAGATTTTTTTTTTTTTTTTTTTTTTTGCATAAGATAGCTGAGGTCGATCCGTAATATGACGATTTTTTATTTTTTCGATTTCAGTTGCAGATCTGTTTAGTAAAGGTATTTTCACTTTCGGAACCGGTTTTGAAAGTGAAAGTACCTTTATTAAAAAAATCTGCAACTAAAATATCAACCTCAGCTATCTTATGCAAAAAAAAAAAAAAAAAAAAAAAAAAAAAAAAAAACTTTTTAAAATATTCAAATTTAAAGAGAAATTCGAAAACAACATGGCCATACGTTTAACATTAGCGAGCGGGTGTTTTCATATTCTTTTACTATTTTTACAATACTTTTGCCCGATACCAAAAGAAGAAAACATCTTTACTATTTTCCGCTTCTACCACCTAATCTCAAAAAACATGTGCACGCTCAGGGGAAGAATCTTGAATTGTAAGGTCTATGTGTGCACGGCATACGATTTCTTAGAAATTAGTACAAGGTCAGGACCTCCACCCCCCCACCCCCCCAATGCCTAACATCCGACACTTCCCAAGGGCAACCCCCTCCCCAATGACATGACCAGTATCTTTCAACAGTATTTTGCGTAAGAACTGAGAACCATTGGCCAGTGCATCGAGAATCATCTCTGTCTGCCTCTCCTGCATAAAAGTCTATGGGGAAAAAAAAAAAAAAAAAAAAAAACAGACAGATAATCAAAAAGAATGTTTTGCTCGTAAACTTTTATTTTAATATGATAAGAAGTAGATTTTAGGAAGTGTGTTTGCTTCCCTTTTCCTTTATCTTTAATGTTTTTATTTAATACTAAGTAAAGAAAAGCGTTTATTTAATTGAGAAAAATGCTTATCCTTGAGTATGAGTACATTTAACTTGTAGAAAACCATTGTTTTTACTGCATGTGTTTAGGTGGCTTAAAAAAAAAGAAAGAGAAAAAAAAGGTTAAATAATATTACACCTCTTATGGGTTCGATTGTTTGTGAAATATTTTTTATCGCCATCTTTTATCTTATCAATTTAAGTTAAGTTGATTAATTATGAATTTCATTATTTAAATGGCTTTACACACATCCTTATTTTATTAAAATTCCCATATTCATATATAAATTGTTTCTTTTGTGCAATTTTTACTAAAAATCAATACGTATGGGTTAAATTCTTTAATATACTCAGATTAATTTGTTTAAGGCGGTTCTCAAATTCCCTGCTCAACAACGCGAAACTACCTGACGTGTTTTCTAACTCATTTTTAAATGTAAAGGCATACAATTGGAAAATCTGACTATTGGAGGGATTCAGGATCGAAAAGCGTTTTAAATTTTTTGATAAATATATTAAGTTATAAGAGATTCTTGTCAAGTGACGACAAGTTTTAATTTTTTCTCGTGCTGCTGCGTCCGGAAATTTGATTTAAAATGCCATCTTTGACAGTATTTTCTAAATGAGCTTCTGCCCTTTTCCAAAATATGTAAATCGCCATTCGATTACATAGTTTCTGAATAAGAACACTTGCCAAGTTCATGCGTTTCCGAACAAAAATGAATCAGAAATGTGTCACAAAGTAACTCCTTTGGATTTGAGAACAGCCTTAATAAAATTAATCATATTTTGCACATAAATTGACATATTTCAGTCAAACTGGAAAATTTTAGCATATATATATATTTAGATATTTTAATTCATTCTCAAGATATAGATTCCACTAGAAAAGTAAATTTTTTTAAAAGTTTGAGGTGTTGCATTTTTTTTTAATCAGAAAAAAATTGCTTTTTGTAATAAAAGTTTTATCTCACATTTATATTTTCTAACAAAACTAGTGGTCTCCGCTCCCTTCGAGCTACGGTCGCCAACTCCCGTGCATACCCCGCAGAATCGAAAAACACGTTAATTGGTCTAAAAACACGCTAATTTTTTCTATTTTAAAAAGATTATCCGATTACGGAAGACTGATTGCAATGAATTTATTTAATAAAATTTCATATATTTTGCACAAAAATTGACTTGTTTTAGTCAAACTGAAAAATTTTAGCATGCATATTTATAACATTTTGCTCATTGTCAAGATATAAATTTAACTTAAAAAGTAAATTTCCTAAAAAGTTTGAAGTGGTGCCATTTTTTAAAATCAGAAAAAAAAAATTGTTTTTTTTTTTTTTTTTTTTTTTTTTTTTTTTTTTTTTTGTAATAAAAGTTTAACTCACAGTTACATTTTCTAACAAAACTAGGAATTTCCGCCCCCAACGAGCTACACTTCCCAAGACTTCACAGGCTCTACAAACACAATGATATAATCTGTTTTAAAAAGATTACTTGATTACGAAAGATTGGATGATATTAACACGACCAGTAGTGATCTTTTATAATCGGGTATCTATTCATTTCCCTTTGACTTGAACATTCCCAGGGCCGCATCCACCGCTGTCGCAACTGCTGACGGTCTAACTGCTGGAAGATTTTTTTCTTTTAGACGCTATAAGAAAATAGTTTTAAATAAATAAATAAGTAAATATATATATATATATGTATGTATATATGTATATATATATCAATCATAATCTTTACCACTGAATGCTTTCCGCACATAAAAATGTAATTATTTGAAAGTTTTCTTTCTCTTTTAATATTCACGTGTAAATATTTTTTCGAACTGAAAAATATTTGGAAATATTATTATTTGGAGTTTTTAAATACAATGCAAATTTCTTCATTAAATGCTTTACGCACATAATAACTTAATTGTTTAAAATTTTCCTGTCATTTTTAATATTCGCGTGTAAGTATATTTTGCAAATGGAAAATGTTTAGAAATATTACTTGGGCTTTATAAACATCTAGCACCAGAGGTAAAAAACGGCTTTTTGGAAAAAAGAAATAAATATCCATTCAAGTAATAAAATTTTGGATTAAGGGAAAAAAAAAACATAAACATAAAATTAGACACTATATATATATATAACCATTAATGAAACATTACCGTAACACCATATATATATATATATATATATATATATATATATATATATATATATATATATATATATATATTCGACACAGCATTTCATAATCTAATCACGTAATATATATATATATTATATATATATATATATATATATATATATATATATATGCCTTCAAAAGAAGGTTAAATTGCTGTGCATAGTTTTTAATCCTATAAAATTTATGTAACTGAATTATATTCACCGATTTCAACATTAAACAGAGGCACTTAAAATAATTATTCGATTTTAAAACTCTATGTTTCACCATGTTTATCATACATTTCTCTATAAAACTATCATTTTTCATGTTTTTCTGTCAATTACAATACTCAAACATTATAGATAAAGATTCTCTAGACGCTTAACATTTTATTACGAGGATCTTGGCGATATTTTAAAAATAGAAATGAAATATTTCTCGGAATGTATTAGAAATGTAGATATCCAATGCTGTCAAGATGCTGTTAATCAATGATAAACAATTAATATCTGTTTTCCCAAATGTACTGCATATTGCAATTATAGTATATAGTAGTACCGTTTACAAACTTTGAAGCAGAATGATCATTTTCCAAACTAAAATTAATAAAGAACAGACTATGATCGTTTATGCTGGAGCCCAAACTTAGCGGTTTAACACTAATGTCACTAGATAATGACATAACAGAACTGTTTGCATTTCATGATGCCCTGCAATCACTTGGAAATTTAAATACAAGGATTTTTTTAAAAAACTAAAAATTCATTAAGATACAACTAAATGTAAATATATTGCTTGAAGGTGCTAAAAATATACATAAAAACATTTAAAAGCACATTAAAGTTACTTTTAAAAATTCCAAAACGTTTTCAACCGAAAACCCGGTCGTCATCAGTGGAAAAACTAATTCTGTTGAGTTGAGTTGTTACATCTTTGCATTTTCTTGCTTGCCCGGAATAAACTATTTCACTTCAAGGGTTTGGAAATAAGGTGGGATGGGAAAGGTAATCACGTTTTGGAATTTTTAAAAGTAACTTTAATGTGCTTTTAAATGTTTTTATGTATATTTTTAGCACCTTCAAGCAATATATTTACATTTAGTTGTATCTTAATGAATTTTTAGTTATTAAACAAGGTGAATTTGCACTGAAATTTTAACTTTTATTGAACTACGAAGGATTTTTTTTTTCAATTAACTTAATTTTTAGTAATAAAAATCTAATAATAATAAAAAAAAGCTTAAACATGTAATTAAATTTATTTATATCAATAAACAGATGTATTGAAATTATTTTTAATGTATTCAGTTTTTATACGCCTGGAATATTTCTATTTTTTTTTAATGTTTATAAAGTATTTGTTAATTGTATATGTTTAAACAAACTAATTAAGAGCACTATTGAAGATAACAAACAAACAAACAAAAAAACGCTCTTGATTAACAATATAAATATTTCCATTTTTAAAATTTGTATTTCAGGATTAAAAAAATAATAATAAAAGGTGTGTGTGGGGGGGAGGGGGGATAAATATTCAGTATCGTGGGAAGGGGCACAAAATTTCCAGTAGCAGGGGAAGAGGGGGGGGGGAAAAATGTCCAAAATAGCCCCGGGCCAAAGAAATGCTTAATCCGGCTCTGATGCTAATACTATCAAATGACATGATGAAATTATGAAATTTGCCCTGAGGTTGAAGTTTACTCAGGTGCTTTTATTAAAAATGAAAACTCCAAGTACTTTGTCTATTGGTGGTCTTTTAATAATTCACATTCATAATTTGTCAATTTAAAATGAAAATGCTTACCTTGTTTAACATTTCGTAATTAACAGTTAAACTTTTATGATGGAAAGCCGTCAAGTTTTTGTATAAGAAGGTAGATCTGGTTATATTCGTTACCAATATTATCAAGATATTTTCTAAATTGACGATGATTAAGCATGTGCGTACGAATATGATATAAGTTTATAAACATGTATCCGGCTTTTATAAATCGCCGGCTATACAAAATACTTTTTAGCAATGGTACTTTTGCTTATAGTATTTTCAAACTTCTTTAACTGTTCTGCGCATCCTTTCTTCCATTTCCTAGTAAATGATTTTGAATCACGGGATATTTAATGCAATAATTATTTTATAAAGTAAATGTATTTTCTCCAATAGGCTTGGTGAAAGCACTCTCTTTTAAGAAGTGTCAATTTCAATTCTGACAGTTTTTCTTTCTGATGTTTGGCCAGATTTTTAATGCTTTGTCCTGTAGCATCTCTTAATGTTCCATTCTTTCGAAACACCAACAATGTTTGGATATCAACATATAATTTCAGTTTTTCTTTTAATATAATGGTATTGTGAATCAACTTAATTTTTTTTTAATGTTTATTTTTCGTCAATCATATATATTCATACTGGTAGAGTTTAAACTTAAAAAAAAAATTCCTAGGTTGTTTATCAGTATGTTATTAAAAAATATGTAAATCGGTAAAAAAAAATAAATAAATAAAAAAAAATAGAAAAAAAAAATAAAATAAAATAAAATAAAGAAAGAAAGAAAGATCAAGCAGGTTTCATTAACAATGAGACATTTACTAACCTAAGTAATGAAAATAATTAAAGAACTTAAATCCAAAATATTTTTGTAAAACAAGAGTGGAGAAACTAGATGACATGACGTATTCGGGGGTTTTGCTTCAAGCACAAAAGTGATAATTTATGTCATTTCGAAAGCAAATCATTTAAAAGCCACTTAATTTTATACTTTGATTTTAAAAAAAGTTGTAACTGTTCTTAATTAGCCCGAATTTTATTAATTTTACTATACATTTCTTATTATTTAATAAATATAGCATGTGTAAAATTGAAGAGAGTAGTAAAACAAGTTGGAAATTGTACGTCAAACGTTACAAACGAGGTGCGTTCGTACTATAAAAAAAGTTATAGTTCTATAAAAGTTATAGTTCTATAAATATTCAGATCTTGATGATTTTTAATTCTGTGAAATGAATTATATCGTCTGCAGATTAATTTCTGTAATAAAATAAGTTTCTCGGTCGCTTGGCGATCAAACTTCGAAAGCTCCTATAAAAAGAAAGCACCGATTTAAAAAAAAAAAAATCAAATTTCTTAATAAATGTTTTTATTAATATTTTCTAAAGTTTTGATTTAATTTTTAAAAAAAATTGAAATGTCGCGATAAAATTCTGCAAAGATAATATATCTTAAATTTCAAACCATTCGGTTGGGTAGTTTTTGCGTTGCTATATGCAGACGGACGGACAGACGGACGGACCAGACGACGACAATAGGTGCTACGTATTTATATAATTACGAACGCACCTAATAAAGCAATAGTTTCGTCATAAAACACATAAATATTATAAGAAAAATACTGTAAAAAAATTACGAATCTTTAAATTTTTAGACTCGAGATTTCGCACTTTGTTACATTCCGATTAGTTAACTGTGTATCTGCAATTTCTTGGAGCTAAAATTTAAAACTTTAAAACTGAGCTACATCTGTCTATATACATCAGTTATGCCAAATGAGCGGATTTTTTTTTTTTTTTCTACTACCACATTTTGAAGAAAAATATTTCCCTTAATTAATGACGAAATAAATAAGACAAAAATTACTATTAAAAAAAGTGGTAGCAATTGTGAATAAAAAAAGCAACTGGCAAAATACTTACATACATATGTTTGCCATCTCGAAGACTATTTGGTGTAAGTGAGTTCCTCAAAAGTGTATTTTCAGCATGCGTGTTCGAGCAACTGAATAAATGCCAAAATAAATGCACAGGTAAAATGCCAAAGGCTTGGCGGGCCACAGAGAAGTTGTCGGCGGGCCAGTTGTGGCCCGTGGGCCACGTGTTTGACATACCTGCTTTACAGGGACACTCAAAAGAATTCCATTACAAAACGGTCTATGGGGAGAAATCGTTTGCGGTTTATTTTATAATGTTTCAATATTTGAAACAGATATATATCACTGAGGTGCATTACAAGAGGCTTACTATAGAATATTGTGTGTATAGCATTCCTCCTTCATTTACAGGGTCACATAAAATTATTTTGTTAAAGTACTGTCTGTTAATAATAATGATTGGAAATGCGTTTTCAGTTGCGTTTTTAAATGGAACTTTTTCCCCCCTATTATACTTGATGTGTATAAATCCTATAGGTTATATACAGGGCAGCACAAAACATCTCGAATGCATTTGCGTTTATTGACGGAAATTGCCGATGGGCTATTTTCAACTGTGCTATGCGTATCCTAACTGAACTAAATTTTTGCATTCTATGTAGTATATATAAAAATCAGTAGATCATACACTGGGCTGCGCAAAATAGTTAGGATCGTTTTCCGAATATTGTTGGTAATTTCTAAAATTGGATTTTTAAATGTGTTATGCGTTTTCCAAATTGTTAACTTTAGCATCAGACTTAGACATTCTTAAACGGTAAAGATTTCTATAAAAGCATTTTGGAAGTGTTGAAAAGTTTTACATATTCCATACTTAACGCATGATTTTTTGTTCTTGTTTTTTTTTTTTTTTTTTTTACTAGGAGACAGCAATTTAAAACCTCTGTCCCCCCACCAAAACAGGAAAAATCTTACGAGCTTCATCTGGTGACAACTTATTAGAAATATTTCCAAATTTTTAAAATGTTTTTAATTAGTTGTTTGTTGAGACACAAAAACGAATCTAACCATTCGTTCTATTAATTTTTGGGTTTAATTTAACAATTTAGATTTCTTTATTATTAGTTTTTTAGAGTTTAACGTGTCTGAAAAAAGTAATAGAAATAGAATCTTATTTTAAACTCAAAAGGTCACTAATTCAAGAGATAGAAAAATGGTTTTCTAGTTTAAAAAATTGGAAAATTGTTTGAAAAATTCTTTTTTAGTTTCTAAACTAAAACTTTTATAGATTGTCAGAAATCATATGGTTAAAATAGACGTATCAGATAAAAAATAAGAAGTTGAAATTTATTTTCTATTTTTCTATTGAATAAGTTTCCATAAAATGTTATTATTAAAAAAAAAAAAAAAAAAAAAAAAAAAAAAAAAAAAAAAAAAAAAGCATGTACTAAGTTTCACATATGCTTTTTTTTTTTTCTACAGATAATATTTGAGTTATTTTAAGATACATTATGGTTGATGTAGCTACATTGCTAAGCTAAACAAATGTTTATTTTTGTTATTTTTTAGTAAGTTTTATATTAATTTCTGTACAAAATATTTTAGAATTATTCTTTATTCGGGACTCAAACTCTTCCATGAATATCTTACTTCTTTCTTTCTGTATCACCCTTTTTTTACTGTATAAATTTGACATAAAGAAAAACGAAATATAAAAAGTGCTTAATGTGTAATTTATAATTCAGGAGAAAGGAAAAAGAAGCACATAGAAAGGACTAGCAATTTGAAGCCAAAACGAAGGGTTGACTTGATAATGTGTTAAAAAAATAAGACTATATCGTTAACTTTATAGTTCCAGATTTTTCGGAAAACGCAAATTAATAAATATAAAATAATGAATCAAGAGTATGAAGTATTGTTTTATTTTCCTAATTTTTTTATTTCCTTAATTTTAATTATTTTACGAGCATCCTGATTTGATTACTTTTATAATTTAAAAGAAAACTAAAATAACCCCATATTTATTTATTTATTTATTTATTTATTTATTTTTTAAATTGCCTTTCTTGATTAAAGTGGTTATCAAATTCCCGGCTCAATAACGCCAAACTTTCTTACTTCTTTCAAAACGTCATGGCATAAAATTGGCAGGCCTGACTGCTGAATGAACTGCGATTTGGAATCGAATGGCGTTTTCATTTTTTGATAAATAAATTACTTATTGAGTTAAAAGCAATTGCTGTCACGTGATGATAGATTTTTTATCCTTTCGTGCGCCCGGAAATTATGTACAAAACATCAACTTTGACAGTATTTTCTGAAAGATCACCTGCCTTTACTAAAACATTGAAAACACCACTCGATTACATAATTTCTGAATAAAGAACACCTGCCCATTTCATGCGTTTCCGAACAAAAATTAATTCAGAAATTTGTCAGAATGTAGCTCCTTTGGATTTGAAAACAGCCATAATGCTATGCAATAAAGGGCTAATTTGTAAAACAAGTAACTAAAAAAATGCCATTACGAGATATTCAAGATTAAAGTTTTTTAATAAAGAAAAATATAAACTATACTATTGTGATTGCTTCCTCTAAAATAGCTTATTTGTTAAAGACTGTATCCTCAGTTAACGTATGTGCAGCATATTTTGAATAATATATTTTATTTTATTGAATTTACGGAGTCTTCCTTTATAAAATTCACATCCCTGAATATCATGGCATATAGTGATTAAAAAATAAAACTTGCACGTTTTAAAGGTTGTCAGGCCAGGATGCAGTTTACATGAAAATGAGAAAAACATTTAAAAGTACAGTTACCATCGCCGCGGTGGACAGCCCTGCTCAAAGGCACCCACTCTGTCTGTATTAGATTACACATTTCAAAAATCTTAAAGATAATATTCTTTACTGAAAGCTGAATAAAATATTTCGATAAACTCTGCCAATTAATTCATAATATAGCCGATCTGGTTCGTTGCTCACATAAATAAGAAATAGAAAATGAATTAATGTTTTTCATGCTTTCATGTGTATGTTCCGTTCAGATAATCTTTTATATTTCTCAACTCTTTTACTGCAAATACGGTATTTTTAAAATATTTTCTTCCTTTTTTTTCTTTCGAAGAAAATTATATGACCGTTTAATTTTATAATTAAAAATAATTATAATTAAAAATATCTTATTACTTTATAGTGATGTTTCACTTTATTTATATCATATAGTATTTAAAAATGCATTTAATAATTGATGCATCTTTTATACATAAAGTTTGAGATACTAGCGAAAAAAAGATAAGAAAGACAGAAAACAAGGGGGAAAAATCGTTTCATATAATTCATAGGATTCACAGTTAATTATTCACATTAAATATTCATATCTTACATAAGAATATATATAAAAAGTTTGCATTATTTTGATAATATCGAAAAATCCATATTAAATAGAGTTTGAGTTTCAACCCAAAAAAAATTCATGGTTAAGCTGTTTCGCTAAGTACTGACTTGCAAATAGACTGTTTTCTACCCCGCCCCAGGCGAGGCATCTGTTTGCTTCACACAGCCCGTTCAGCGTCTTTTGTTAATGACTTATTGAGTGACCAGGCTATATTTCCGCTAACAATTCAAACGTATACAGAAGATGAAGAGTGGAAACGGGTTTAGTACTCTGTACATTCTTCCTTTTATAGTGATTTTTCTGGGAACTAGAGCTCCTATTATAGGAGTCTTACTCGGAACGGTATTTCTACCAAAATTTTCACTTTTCATTCAGAAGAACAAATGAAAAAAAATTTATTCATTCAATTTTAAACAAGAACGAAAAATCATGCGTCAAGCATAGATTCTGTAACACTTTACAACACTTCTAAAATAATTTTACAAATCTTTACAATTTAACAACATTAAAAGAAAAATAAATACATTAATTAAGAAAATTATTTCATTCCCGATAATTAAAAACGTTAATAATTAACTAACTATTTATCTTATTTCATAGGAGACAATACGGTATTTTTTATTATAGGGACCTTGACATAACCCAGTCTTAAAAAAGTGAAATTTTTTGCCAAATAATCGCGAAAATAAAATTGCAACCAATAAGGAGGGCCAAATAAAATCGTGGAAATAGACGAATTGGGTAAAAACAAATATCAATTTTACCTGATAAAAATTTTTACTTTTAAGTCTTTGTGAAACGTTTTAACATCCTTCAAAAAAACCTTAATTGGAAATAGTATATGCTTTTTCTTTAAATTCAATTCTGCCTCCTTGGTTTAATGTATAGTTGAAACAAATCTTGTTTTCTAAATGACAGTATGTTGACAGGCACTTTTTGTTCTCCAGAATAAATTGATTCATGAAGTTTGTATATGTGAAAATATGTTTTTGTTTTTCGGAAAAGTTACTGAAATCAATTCAGTTTTAATGAGAAAATGGTGTAAAAAATATACTAATATGTTTTATTTCTCCTTTTTTATACACAAATATGGAGTAATTTCCTTTCCGTTTTTAGATAAACTTCATTAAAATTTACAAGAAAAAAAAAAAAAAAAAGAAAAGAAAAGAAAGAAGAAGAAAAAAAATCTTGGAATATAATTTAATTTTTTAAATTCTGAGAGTTTGTGCGACATCCTCGGATCAAGTAAATCGAGTTGCGTTCAATAATCTAAGAGTAGTTGCGAAATACAAAAACACGGTCAGATTTTAATATAATAGATTCGTGTTCATTTTCCTTTTCTTAAAATTATAATGTGATTTTTAGCAGAAAACTCTCATGTGTATATAACGGATACTCATGCTTAATAATCAGTATAGATAACAAAACATTTAAATTTTTCGTTATAAATATGGCGTGAAACTCATCTACTTTCTATACTTACTGATCCTTGTATTATTAATGTAAGGAATTAATTCACACTCATTTTAAAACATATTGGAAAATTCCCGTTTTATTTCAAATATGAAGTCTCTTTTTCACCAGAGAAATCCCTTTTTAATGACATAATTCTTGTTAATTTTCTTTTCCAGGCAATTAATTTCAATACTGGCATAGGAGAAATTAAGTCATTTTAACGAAATAATATTAAATCTTTAGGTTTTATCAACAAAAATGGAACTGTTAACATTCGTCATTTCTTTTAGGTAATCGAGTTATTTCTTAATAGTTTTAAGAAATAGTTTTAAGAATGAAATAACTATTTCTCGCTATCCATGACATCATTTTCGACATGGATAATTTTGCGGAGCATATTAATGACATTTGCTAACCATTTTCTTTTGAAACTTCTTTTTACTTTTTAAAAATTTAAATAAAAAATACTGTTTAGTTATATTAGCCGTGCGCAGACGGTAAAACGTCAAGTATTGTTACCATACAAAAGAAAAAAAAAAAGAAAAAAAGTGAAGAAAAAACCCAAGATCATTTTATTTCCCCACTTTATTTTAGATGAATATCCGCTTTATTTTAGATGAATGACGTCATATTCGCCTGTTTCATATGGTTACGCATATTGAGACCTTGTATTATTATCAAAAACTAAAAAAAGTACGTTTTATTTCTAATAATATTATTTTATCTTATTTTTAATTCTTTAATTTTTTTATTTCATTTTCATTTTTCATTGAAAAATTTTCAGTTGAAACTAAATTGTTGAGTAAAAATTATTATTCCGGGTTTTGAATTAGTTTTCGCAACGATAAAGTACTAGCAACGGTAAAGTAAATTTAACCATTTTAAAATATTATACGAAAAAATTTCCATTTATTCTCTATGAAAATAATGAATTTTGAATTATTAAGAAAAATATTTGAATAAAATAAACAAAAAACAGCCTATGTTCATTTGAGGGTTATTATCAACCTATACGCAAAGATACAGGATCATTAAATGTTCCATTTTGACGCTGGCTTCAGCCTAACATTTGAACACAATCAGATTTATAATATTATTAGGATGAAAATAATGAAATTTTGAATTATTAAGAAAAATATTTGAATAAAATAAACAAAAACCAGCCTATGTTCATTTGAGGGTTATTATCAACCTATACGCAAAGATACAGGATCATTAAATGTTCCATTTTGACGCTGGCTTCAGCCTAACATTTGAACGCAATCAGATTTATAATATTATTAGGAAAGGATGTAAAGAAAACGTATTTTTAATTTCCAGTTATAAATTTTATAAATTTATGATGGATATTTAATGACTTGGTTTTATGTAATAGTAGAAAAGTTAAAGTTCAGTTTACTATTTAAATTCGTTTCAATGGGTTATTAGTAGTTCGAAATAATTTATCCTTTTAAAATAAAAATTCAAAACCGTGAAAATGCATTATGATCCAGACAACTGTGAGAGGTTGGGATCTTAGACCAAGACCCCGAATGTTAACAGGTTAACGCGGCACTGCATCCAATGTCTGCTTTGCTAATAAATTGTAGTATTTATGAGGATTTTATTTTAATGTGTCTCGATTTTTTTTTCAAGAATTACAGCTGTTGAGAATAGGCTCTTCGTTTTCGTAAAATGTTAAAAATGAAAAAAAAAAAAAATAATAATAACGATTTGTTCCTAGTCACGTTAAATTGAAAAAAAAAAAAAAAGCAAAGCCCTGAAAAAAATTGCCTTTGCCTCAACAATCGTAGAACAATTTGGTAAAAATAGTTTTTCTTAAACTATAAATAGGCTTAAAATTACACAATGTGCTAAATACTTAAAAGATGACAGAAATATTGAAAGAAAATTTTTATAATTATTTTAATTCACAGTACTTTCAGGCATAAACATAGCCGCCGTCAGAGAATACAATAAACCAATTAAATTGTTTTAAAAATATTTTTATCATCTTTTAATTAATCAGCACATTCTATAATTTTAAGTCTAACTTTTAAAGATGAATTTAGCATTCTATTTATTTATCTATTTGCTCATATAAATGGGGTATCACAGATTAATCAATTAAAAAAAATAGTAATTTTGTTACAAATTCTGTTCAAAAATCAGATTTCTTATGTATTTTATGGTCTACTAAAAGTTAAAATTCCATTTATATTTTTGAAGCTAATGTTCGTTTACAACAATATAATTATTTATTTGTAAGTTTGTTGTACACTAATGACATAGTATCTTTTTTAGTTTGTTCTTAAGATTTGTTTACCTTTCAATTAATATGGTTATTTTTTTTAAAAACACAATTTTAAAGATAATAATAAAGAAGTTGATAGTTGATTTCAATTCTAAATTCTGATCTGCTGATTCAAGAATTATTTGTTTTTGTGTCAAATTATTGATATTGGATATTTGATTTGGAATATTAACAAAAAAAAAAAAAAAAAAAAAAAAAAAAAAAAAGAGCAAATTCTTATTTTTCCAAAAAAAAAAAAAAAAAAAAAAAAAAAAAAGCAAATTCTTATTTTTCCAAAAAATTAAAATTTTTTTTTTTTAAAAAGTAAATAACTTATGTGAATTTTTCATTAAAGATTCACATTTGATGCTCTACTCAACAACAAATATCACATGCACACACTTTCCGCTAACATAACAAAAATCTTTGTTTTCGTCGAGTTTCCATGAACCTTCTAACAGATTATGCTTTGAGCAATATTATATCACATTAATACTTAAATCCTTTTTGTCCGCCTAGTATGTGTTTGATAACCGAATATGAAAAGTAAGCAAGATACTTTTACATTACGCACTAAATCTCTTCTGCGCATTTCTTCAAGTCCGTATAATAATAATTCACAATAACAATAGTAACTAGACATAAAAGAGAAACACATTTCGAGTGCCAGATATTCAGCTCTCGAAACAAGTAAAATATTCTAGCATTGGATATGTGACCCTATATTGTGACGTCAAAATGTGGTATGGGGACACTTTTCATGGGGATGGATTTCAAGTTCTCAGTAAAAAGAAAATTCTCTAGCACTGGAAAAGTTCCCCCATGATATGTATCCCCATCTGCTATGACATCAGAATGACGTATGGGGACACTTTTCATGGAGGAAGTTTTCAAGATCTCAGTGAAAAAGAAAATTACCTGGTACTGGAAAACTTCCCCCTTCTGGTTTAGGGGAACTTTTCTTGGGGGAACTTTTCCAATTTTCGACGAAAGTAAAACTCTCTAGGACTGGAAATCTTCCCCCATCTGTAGTGACGTCAAAATGACGTATGGGGACATCTTTTCATGGGGGAAGTTTTCAAGAACTCAGTGAAGAAGAAAATTACCTGGCACTGGAAAACTTCTTCCTTCTGGTTTGGGGGAAGTTTTCCAATTTTCGACGAAAGTAAAATTCTCTATGACTGGAAATCTACCCCCATCTGCTGTGACGTAAAAATGACGTATGGGGGAACTTTTCATGGGGGTAGTTTTCAGCGCTCCCGCTGCCTCACTCACAACTGATAGTGAAACGAAATTGCGACCTATTGCCACGTGACCTCTACCGGCCGCCTCTGGAACCATCACCGCTTAGAACGCCGTGCACTCAGTAACAGCAGATACGCTTTCTTATGTGTGGGCGAGTTTGGCTATCGCCTAGATGTTTGCCGTGCAGCAAACGGTGGGCACACTGAACACTTATAATGTCTTAAAATAAACTTTGAAACTTCCTCTTTTCATTGGTATAAAGATTGTTCATTTTGTATTTGTATTTTAATAAATACAATTTTTTGAAAATGAGTCCGTCATTTAGAATAACCCTGTATTATATTAAATCATATTACATATATATTTAACTTATTTTTTTGTCCCGTTTTTTTTCGAACCGGATTATGTCATCGTTAAATGCAGATAAAATAAAATTGTTATTTATTTTTTTATTTTTTTTGCGCGTGCCTTTTCCTATCTCCGAGCAGTTTTTACTATGGAATAAATGAGATGATATTATGGTTTGACCAGTGTTATTTGCAGATATTTTTATCCTTAACTGCTCTTTAGAAGTTTAATCCTGCATCTAAAAAATCTTAGATATTTTTGAAAAATATTAGACTGCAGTGAGAAATCCTCGCACGTGCCTACTGGTTGTTCTTTTAATTCCACAGTTGTATTTGAAATTATAACTTCAAATCTTTTGAAATTGTACCTTAATGATAGAAAATGCTAAAAAATACTTATACTGTACAGCCTGGGTGATTAATTACACGAAAGATTCCATATTTAAATTCAAACAAAATACAAAATTTCATAAAATAATTGATTTTAGTTATATAATTGTTCAAATTGTAATTGGCTTTGAATCATTCAAAACGTAATATAGAACAAACTATATATCTGGTAAAGAAAAAATTACTGGTTATAAATACACTTTCTTTATAACTGTTTGGCGTTAAAAATAATCAAATAATTATATACTATGTTCCGTGCGCAATTCACTGGGGTATTTCCAAAGGAATGCACATATAGGGCTAACAATGGCGAATATTTGTATATTTTAAAAAAATGTTGTATGTCTTTTGTACATGGTAATAAAGAGTATGTGAAAGATTTTTGTTTTGACAAAGTGGTGCAAGATAGATCTAAAAAATAGCCACCATTTCCATCCCCGAATTTAATAAAATTACAGTGTTGAGTAAATCGCTACGAAGTATGGTATTGTGTTTTTAGAAATACATTGGAGCACTGTAAAATCGGTTTATTATCTTTTTTTCTATCAATATTTTATTCATAATTTTGTGTCTATTACTCTAGATATCTTAAATTCGTAGAAACCTTCTCGATCACGTTTTATAAAATCAGAGCGAGCTACGGTTACATGAACTCTTTACATTATTGATCTATTGTGATCAGAGTGCCTTCATGTATCTGAGTAACAACATACGAGCAATCACAAATTAAATTGGCTGTGAAGATTTTGAGTAAAAACTGATTTCACGTTCCTACCATTGTCTCTAACCTAGTGTAATTTTTTTCGGCTAATTCGTTTCATAGAAATAATTCATTTGGGCACCATATTTTTTTGTAATATATTTTTGCCATAGTTTCCATAAAATAATCCAATCTGAGTTTGCCTCCAATGTGTATGTGACTATCCTGTCGATATTCTACTAAAACTTTTTTCTAGTCAATTTTATTTACACCCTAAATTCATTGCCTCAACAGAATGTGGTAATATATTTTTCATTTATATAAATGGCACAATATCTTAAAAATAACGAATGTTAAGAACATAATGGGATAATATTTGCAACTTACTTTGATATCACAAAAATGTTATATGTGAAATATGCTGCAATTATGTCAATTAAATTGGCGAGTTGGTGTATTTGTAAGGAACAATGATTATTTTAAGTCATTTAACACACTTTTGAAAAATTGAAATTAGGATATATTGATTTAAATTATGTTATGCTGACCAAATAATTAGTTTATTTTTCACACATTCAAATTTAAAACTGAGAAAAAATACTTAAAATTGGTCGATGTCCTCCATAAATGAGGACATCTTGTGGTTACCTTAATGGAATTCACTGTGGAATACTTTTCGTTGTATTAATTTGCAAATGTTAGATTAAAATATGTTTATAGAGAAGTGTGCAGTTTAGTTAATTTGTCATACATAATCCAGCTCCAGTTTTGTTTGCATTTTGGAGTTCCCATTACCGAAGTTATATATAGATTTAAGAAGTAATATAAAAATCATTTTATGATTTCAATCCTGTATATTATAGTTCCATAAAAATAAATTCACGGATGGCATTTGTTTATTATTAATAACTATTCCATCATATTATATTATGTATTCCTTAACTGAAAGTTACCTACATATCCATATGACTGGTGAAAGAACAATGAACTAGTTTTCATAGCATGGCATGTTTCATTGCATCGCATGTTAAGAAAACTCAAATGTTAACAAAATTAATTGATCATGAACTCAACTTAATTAAATTCATTATAACGCTAAGAGTTTTTATTTATTGTCTTACAAAATGTTTTCAATACGTTTCTTCACAACGTGATAATTATTAAAAAATACCGTAATTGTAGCTCAAAGCTCATAATTAAAGTCGTTTAAGAAAGTATAGAAAAATATTTTCTAGAAAGCTTTAAATCCCATTTTCCCTCCTAAAAAGTATTCTTAAAAATTATCGTATTAAAAAAAGAAAAAAAAGAAACACCTGGATAGTATAATCTATATATAATCCGTAAATTGAAATCGGCTAACAGAAATGTAAATATTCTAACTATGCTACGTTTTTTTTGTAGTTCAAGACAGTTTATATTCCTAAATCCGAAATATGACATATCAGAAGTATTTTTATATTAAACTCCCAAATGAGTATTTACTATTTTATCCAATAATGGATCTTCATCTGAAGTAAATATTTTCTATGTTACGCTATTTTGCTTACTAACATTGTTCGCGATAACTGAAGATTTAATTAAAATACCAAGTGAATTTTTCCAGTTAAACTAAATAGCTTGGCGCATCTCTTTGATATGCATCGCTAAAGCTATTTTTTGTTTTTAGTAATACCCATCATTTTATTATTCTAAACACAACATTTTTTGCTTATTTTCGTTCTTTTATCTATGTACAGTGAGAAAAAGTTTAACTATTTTTAACTGAAAACATTTTTTGAATATCTTTAGAAAATTCAGGAATTTGTAAATTTCTCTTTTAGCTCTTTGGATATTTCAATGTAATTCATTTTCTATATTTTTGTAAGCATTTATCTAAATTGAAAATATTTTCAAAGCCATTGTTTGGAATAAATACTTGTTAGGATTGAATAATCAACAATTGCTTTCATTTAGCAGACTACTCATAAAAAAAGTGTGGGATCTACCTTTCTCAACACAGAGTGAAATGTGAGGAATTTTAAATAAAGTTTTTGTGTTTATGAAACTTTTTTTATTATTAAAGATTAATAAACACGTCTAAAATCTTCGGACTAAAAGATTGTTTAATGAATTAACAATTGTGTTATATATATGTTTATTTCTCCAAATGCTACTGGAGCAAAATATGGAATTACGTCTTCTCAGAGAAAAAAAGATTGGAACATTTAGCCCAAAATACATGTTTAATACCTTGTGTTTCCATCTTCAGCCTTGAACATAGTTTTGATTCTGTCAGGGATAGATTTTACAACGTCTTCACACTTGTTTGGATCTATGGTTGCCTAAGAGTTTCGCATGGAGTCTTTTAGTTTCTATCTTGACTTTGGCTGTAGCTTAAATACCTTTTTAAAAAATTATATTTCATATATTTTGACAGGATTGGTATGTGGAGTGCATACGGACCACTCCGTTTGAGGGACATTATTTTTAGAAAGAAATGTTTTCACTATCCGGGAATTATCACACGAAGTATTGGCATCCATAAATAACACATCACTATATCCAAACTCAACTTCCAAACTAGAAATCAGGAATTCTTCGAAAATTCAAACATATTTCTCTGAAGTCTCATTCCTAATCGCTACACACAGTTTTCCAGCACTTTCACCTTAGAAGACATGCAGCCCAATATCATGATTGAATTATGGAGCTTCAGTAGAGTTGCAAAGGCTAGAAAAAACCCGGTTTAAACCTGGGAATAAACCAGATTTTTCGGGAATAAACCAGGTCTTTTGGCAATAAACCTTCAAATAAACCGGGTATATTGGAAATAAACCAGTTTTTTGCCAACTCTAAGCTTAAGACAAAAATTCGAACAATTTTACAGAAAACCTTCTTTAAATTCCGTAAATCTATCGGTTGTTGAATTTTCGGAAAATAAAATGAGGCTTTTCGGAAGGAGGTTATGTTATATTTTCGTAAACCGTATTAAATTCCGTAATATTTTCCAAAACGTCTGTATTTTTTTTTTTTAGTTTACCTACTATGCGAAGTTATGTATAAATGCGACAATAAACATTTTTGTTTTAGTTTTATTTCTTCACCCATGCATTAATTATTTTACTCTACATCTCACAAATAAGTGATGCAGCAACTTTCATTGTGAAAAATACACTTATGTTTAAAAAACTTATTTGATTAATGATTCTCAAAATAAATTATTTTTCATCGTTCCCTCTCTCTCATTCTCTTTTTGTGCGTATAAATATTACACTGGTTATGACAATGATTGAATTTATATATAAATATATATTTTATTTATTTAAACTTATTTAAATAAAATTTCTTTCGCAAGTTCAATACTGTGGTACATTTTCAACATTTTTGTAAAAATAAAAATAGACATGTATTTCAATTATTATTTGTTTTCTGAAAAAATGCTTTGCTCTTTTATTAAATTATTACGAAATCTATTATTTATTCTACATGTTCTTTCAAATATTGAGGGTTTTTAAACCTGTTAAAAATTCATTGGCACATTTAATAACATTTTCCATTCTATCTTTGAATAATACATTTTTTTTCCATAGCATTTTACAATAGCAATTTTAATGTGTGCAAATCTGGTTATTTTGCAGTAAAAGTATCAAATAAACGAAAAATGGAAAAGATAAAAAAAAAATCGATAATGCTACGAGCAATGAAATTTTCCAAATAGATATGTTCAAAATTTTAATATTTTATTTTTATTGTACAACAAAGATTTCTGCGCTATAAAAGAACATAACCTTATCAAGTTTGTAATGAACTTCAAATTATTTAATATTCATATTCGCACTATATAGATACGCTTTTAAAAACGTTAGAATGCTATTTTTTCAAAAGAGGCTTCAAACTCATTAATTGAACAAGTTTTAAAACAGGTGCAATTAATGAGTTTGAAGCTACTGCACGCAATTACACATGAAATTCACTAAAAACCGTTTTTCATTGTGAGTGTCTTTAATATATAATGATGCATTAATTCATGTACAGTATAGAAAAACCTACACCTCATTATTTAATGATGGAACTGCTTTCTCTTTTGATTGATGATGAGCTCTAGAAATGATAGTCTGCCTTTAATTTTATAAAATGGCAAAATTATATATAGATGATTGTTAGTATATTTAGCATTTACCAAACATTTTATTTAACTAAAAATTTAATTAATGTTTCACTATTAAAATTTTTAAATAATGTAATTAATGACTTCTAATTTTGAATAAAAAATTAATTTGCGTAAAATATTACAGCTTATTGTATTTATCTCTAATCTTACATAAATAATTACGAATGATATTCCTTTAAAATATATCAAAGATTCTTGATTGATGATGCCGTAGTAAAATAATTACATGTTCTTTTTTTATTTTGTGGAAATGTGATTTATGTCATAAAAAGCTGACAGTAGTTGAGATATGCCAAATAACTTTTGCGGTTTTATTTTAAATACATTTCGGATTGCCTTGTTTGCAATAAATTAATTATTTAACTGTAGTAATTATTTACATTATTATGCTTTACAGACAATATCTGTGCTGAAAATGAAAAATATAGAATGGAATTTATAGAAATGAGTTTTATAGAAATCATTCGTAATTATTCATATCCAATGCATCGACCCCTTTCTTAAATTATTATATTTTTCAATTTTTGATTACTGGCGTTAATTGAAAAAAATTTAAAACAGATGCTGTTTGCACATTTTTTAGACTAATTTGTTTGATGTTTAAAAAAAAAAAAAAAAAAAAAAAAAACCCATCACCTGAAATTATTTTTTTTTCTACTACGTGTTTGAAAGTATAAAGTCATGTTTGGCAAGTGAAATTTGTGTTTACATTCATAATGGCTCTTTTAAAGAACCGATGGATTAAAGGCTACATTTCTGCACTTTTCGAAGAGATTAGTCGTATTCGCTTATTAAAAAATACCTTGAAATACATGATTTTTCTATATCTAAAGTCACAACAGATACTATTGTCAATAAGACAGGGGAAGACGTGAAAATAGGGTTTCAAGTGGAAAAAAGAATTATCAAATATGTACCCAAGAACAAAAATAATTTTTCGAATATTGCCATATTGCCAAGGTACAATCTTTCATGTTAAAGGTAAATTCTCCGAGTAAAAGGACTACTGCTAAGTGGTTAAAATGCTCAGTGTCAAGTGTTAAAAAAATCATTATCACTAACTTAATATTTGAAAAGGCCAAAGAGCACAATGTTAATAGTCTTTCTTCATGACATATCACCGAGAGTAGAACACGATGCAGAATTCTTTGTGAGAAGTATTTATCAGGATTTTTTTTTTAAATGTTGTTACATTAGATGATACTTGGGTCTATTTAAACGATTGTAATAAAATGAGATCCATTTAATATCAGCGAAAGGGGGGAGGGGGAGGAGGAATCTTAAAACATGGCTCAATGTATCTAAAGAAAGTTTCAAGAAAAGAATTGCAGAAATATTTTACGGCATTTACGAATATTAAAAAGCAAAACATTTTATTAGTTCACTTAATTGTAAGATCTTTGCAATTTATCAAACGAGATATTCCTGATAATTGCATGAAAAAGAAATCTTAAGTGATATATGCTTTTTCACTCAAATTATCAGGAAGGATTATTACCGCAAAATGAATGCATAAAATCAATTTTATTAAAGGAGATACCAGTACAACACCTGTTGAAATCAAATGAATGCAATATATAGCTGGTGTCCTAAAATTAACTGGCTGATTTAAAAATTCAATAATTTCCAAACGGTGACAGATATTTCAAACAACATTTTTGCAGGAAGATTATGAAAGATATCAGGAGGTTTTTTTTTAAAATCTTTATTTTAGTCCGAATTGCCAGCAATAGATGGCTGTTCAAACAATAAACTTATACACAATTGAATCCATTTGGACACTACAATGTTAACTAGTATTTTAAAAACACAAATTGCACAAATTGTGCTTATTAGTTGCTAAAATCAGTGTAAAAATTGTTTTAAACTCATAAAAGAGCTAAAATCCTACATGTTTCGGCTTTAAACTTAAAGCCATCATCGGGGAAGAGGAACAACACAAACGACTACTGATCTTTTAATTTTCGACACGAGAAAATTGAAATCAACAGTATGGAAAAATTTAAATAAAATAATTTACAATTTTATATTACAATTTTATATTTATAATTTAATTAATTTCGATAAAGCAAGAATTATCCATAGGTTCAATAACCCATTTAAAGCCGCCATTAGGGAATCATTGGAAATTAAAATTAGAAAAGATTGTATTTGTAATGATAACTTTTCTTTCAACATACCTAGTTTATGGGATACATTTTTAACCCCTTGTTAATTCATTGTTTTGTTTTTCGCTCTTTGGCAACAGAGAGCGCCCGCTTATTTTATTTAAATTTTTCCATACTGTTGATTTCAATTTTCTCGTGTCGAAAATTAAAAGATCAGTAGTCGTTTGTGTTGTTCCTCTTCCCCGATGATGGCTTTAAGTTTAAAGCCGAAACATGTAGGATTTTAGCTCTTTTATGAGTTTAAAACAATTTTTACACTGATTTTAGCAACTAATAAGCACAATTTGTGCAATTTGTGTTTTTAAAATAAACTTATAGTCAAGGCAGAAGCAGAAATCACCCAACATTCATGTGAAGGAAGGACGTTCGATATATGAAGTGGATCTCATTCACCAATACAAACTTTTTCAGAATCGGGCCCTAAGAACAAGTTTGTATTGGCGAATGACATCCACACCATATATTTTACCATCTTGCTTCCCATCATTGCGGGGTTATTAGTTTTGATCTAGATTGAGGGTCCATTGCTTTTGAATTTAAATTTGAAATGTTTGCTTTCAGCGGCATCCATCGCCGCTATTTAAAACTAAAACCGGTAATCGCATTAAAAAAAAAATCCTGACACCTTAAAGAATCCTGACACCTCTCCTGGATGAATTGTTTAAATAGCTGTCACTGTTTGCAAGTTATTGAATTTTAAAATCAAGCAGTCCATTTTAGAACACCCGGTATATTTATACTTTATGTATTTTAATTGAAAGTTATGTGTTTTAAATGGAAGTTAGTATTTAAAATTAATTGAGTGAATGCTTTATATGTAATATGCAATCAATGTGAAACGAAGTATGGCGATGGGAACAATAATGGGCAATTTATAGCATGCGAAACCGCAACATAAATGTACCAAATCTGTTAAACTGAATGTAGAATTCAGGCAAACAATTCATTTTCACAAAAAAAAACGTAAATAATTACAAAAGTTTCGTTTACAGGCACTTTTCGAAAAAAGAATAAATTATAAAGACAACTTTAATGTTTCATTAGATGAATACTTTTCTCATATAGTTTCGTTCCACATGTGAAGTCGATAGTCCAATTACTAAATTTAACAGAACGCCCACCAGTTCAACAATATCCATTTTAAGAAAAAAGGTTGGTTGGTTGATTACAGACGCTACGGTCATATTTTGCACATAAGATCTAAACAGACCGATACATCTGTTTAAAGTGGAATTCGTGTTATACAAACAAACATATTGGTGTATGGATTCGAACTTGACGTCTCTGGTGCAGTAGTCAGCGCTCGAACCACTGGATAAGTAGGTTAAGAAAAGCAGGTTTTAAAGTGTTTGATATTGTCATTTCGGTAGACGACGCACATAACAGACGGTAGAACCAGTTTTCTTTTATTTTATCGCGCAACAATGCAGCGTTAGAAACATAGACATTTTTAGTTTAAAAACTGATTTCTTGAATATTTTATACTGGGATTTCCCTCTTGTTTCCTATAAGGACGGTAAATGAACATCTTTTTCGAAATACTAACCTCAACAAAATTATATAAATTTATTTTTGCGTTTTGTTTGTTTAAAAAAAAAAAAAAAAAAAAAAAAAAAAAAAAAAAAAAAACATACTGCATTATTAACATTCTTTTAAACTAAAAGTTAAAACTTATGTGTTTTGACTTCCAAATACTTTTTCTTGCTTCGGTATGTTTTTTAGGAATGGGTAAAGTTATCATTTTCGTAGAATTCTTCAATATATTTATATTTTGTTTGTTACTCCATAAATTTGAAAAAAAAAAACACAAATTAATATGATAAACACAGACACACAAACACACACACACAAACATATATATATATATATATATATATATATATATATATATTATATAAAAAATTATTTCTTTCGCAAATCCTTCACATTTATTTCGCATTAGTCCTTTAAATTAATCTAACTTCTGACATAGTCAGTATTTCCTTAATTCTTAATAATATTTATTCCTATTTAATGTCCTTTTAAAAGTAAATATACGTATATTAATAATTATCTTATTCCAAATCTTAATCTAAAATTTTAAGTTCATTCGTAGCTCTTATCAGCTCTCCAATCTATAAAATTCCGAGACGCTTTCTCATTTCGAATGTTTTTTAAAAAGCCATTTTCTTTTTATTATTATTATTCCATGCTCTGGTTTTTGCGCGCTGGGGTTTTTTCACTTCAAAATTGATGCGCGGCCAGGGGACGAACTCTTTCGTGTTTTAGCTTCTCCCTCTCGCCTCATTCGCTGGGCTGGAGGTCGCCTCTCACTCATTGGTTTGTGCGCACGTGACGTCGTTTTTCTGTATGTCTACGCTGAGTGAACAAAACTCGCGGGCATCCTTCGGAGAGGAGGATTTTTGACGTGTTTGGAAGTATAAACAAATATGTATCTGGTGTCGTCGTCTCGTAGAATTTTCACACTGTTCTTTAACATCTTTAAAACAATGTAGTGATTCATCGTGGGGCCTGAGGGCGATAAGTTTCTACCTGTGGGAATTGTTACGGCATCGATCTTATTCTAAATAAAAGATTTGTCTGGAAATTGGCTGGTTTTTATGGAAGAAACTCTTGTGGACTCTTTTCATTGCCTCACCTCTTCGCCGTGATTGTTGATGTCGACTGCAACTTTGTATATCTTTAACCAACTGTCATTTTCTCGTGGAGTATTGCATATCGTGGTGTCTCATCTTAGTCAAAACGCCACATATATATAACGGAAGTGAAGCACCACGCCGAGAAACCTGATTTTGTAATTACATGAATTTTATTCGCATTGCTTACATTTCACATTCACGCCTTGTAAGCAATGTGAATTAAATTCACGTAATTAAACATTGATACACATTACTAGAAATATTTTCTATTAAACATATTCAAAACATATATTGAATTTACACTTTTATTTTATATTTTTGAGAAACAAGACCCTAACAATTTTAAAAAGAATAAAATATGCTTCTTAATTAAAATTTATGGAAATGTTAGAGATTTTTTGTTTCTTCTCCAAGTATTACAAAAGTCTCTATGTTATTGTTATTTTCAAGTATGTAAGCAGATAACTAAGAGTTTGGCTACTAAGCAGGTATTAAATCGTTTAAGGCTGTATTTTAATTTTTCAACAAAACTTGGTTAATATTGAAGCGTATAAAGTTTGTATTTTTGCGAATCAACTTTGTTTTCTGGTTTCTTATTATTGGCGATATCTACGATTAATTTATTAATATGATGTACCTTAAAACCATAATGGAATATAATGATAATTACAGTAGAGAATTCCGAAGACATTTATTAAACTATTTCCAAACTATTGTTAACCTGTGCAAATAATTTAGAAAAAAAACATTTTAAATTGATGACCTCATTAAAAGAAAGATCGACAGTTAATTTTAAGTTATATGTTGAAGCATTGTTTGTGCTTACATTATCTATTTTGTATTTTAATGATAATAATTTCTTTAAAATATGTTGATTACGGGGTGTTTTTTTTTTCGGAATTTCTCGACAAAAGCCAATAATTACTAGTCATTATTATTTATGGAATTTGAAGAAAAAAATTGTTCGTTCAAAAATGTCATTATTAGTTATTATTATTTATGGAATTTGAATTAAAAAAATTTTGCTAAAAAAATTGAGAATTCACCTATTATGCATAAAAATATAATAAAAACAAATTTTGCAAATATAGTAAATTTAGTTTAAAAAACATTTTAGTTCAAAATATAGTTCCTAAAGTTTTAATTCGAGAAATGGAATACATATTCTTTATAAATTTATTACTATTTATAGAAAGTAATTGAATTCTGCAAGAAACCTTTTTGCTATTATTAATGTAACTTGTACCATTGTTGTAAAATTATTTTCAAACAATCCTTATATTTACTTTCGAATTTAGCTATTTAATGAAATTATATAGCTGGAAAATTAGTGATAACCTAATCTTTTTTTAACTAATAAAACAATATAAATATTCACAATTTAATACTGCGGGATTAGTAAAGTCCAAATTTATATAATAAAGAATAAAGAATAAATTTTATCAAGAAAAGTCAGTAAATAAAGAATATTTGATTATCGTGAGCATATATTTAAATGTACGTATCGCAACTTACTTTTTATTTAAAAATAAGTTTTCCAAGCCATAAAGTTTGTGAGATATTGAATAACTTTATGTTTATAGTGAAACAAGTCGAAATTTTAAAGAAAGTATGCTCATTGTTTTTATAAGCAGAGCGTTCCACACAAATGTTTTTATGCATTTCTATAGCAAATATTTGAAATCAATTGATGATCATATGGTTAATGATCATATGGTATTTTTGCAAAGAAATATAAATATCACAATTTATATTTTGGAACAGAAATCAATGCCACAACCAAAAATATGTTTTCATAATATTGACTGCTAAAAATCCTGTCGACCATATCACCATTTTTAATTTAACGGTTTTATATTTTGTTCAAACAAATACGGTACCGGGTGATCGAAAAATAACCTCACTGACACATTTTAAAAATTTGACAGTAGTTTCCGATCACACTGTATTTAACAAAATAAAAAAAAACCATTTAAATTACAATGTAAAATAAATATATTCGAAAAGTATTAATTTAAACAACTAAATGTCGCTCTAAGTTTTATACATAAAAAAATGCATTTTATAAAAAAAAAAAAAACTTATAAATTCTATTTTCTAAATATATATATCAAATTAAAGTGTTAGCTTTTAAGATGATTTAGCTTAGAAATATGAAAATATATTAATAATACTTTAAACGAAAACTGTCTTTCAATCCTAATTAAGTTTTCTGTCTAGGAATATTTCTTAAATGACTTAAGTTTTCTTTATTTTTATCATTTCAATAGTTATATTTAGACCATTCTCGTCTCATTTCTGACAAAATTTTAGTAGTTTTCAAATGAAAAAATAATATTTTGCGGCCTTTTATTTCAAACTTTAATCTCAAATTTAAAAACCCACCTTGCATATAGAGAAAATGCTCTATTATAATAAACAGTTTAGAGACCGTGTTTCAGAAAGTTTTATAACTTATAAAGTAGATTGCTTAAATTATGTTATTCTTATTTCAAACATAAAGCGTATAATATGACATTAATAGATAAACGTAGCATCTGTTTATATTCAAGTTAAAGCATACAGTATTAAAAGAGTTATGAAGAAAAATACAGGATTTTTTTCACTGTGACTTATAAAGGAATGTTATTAAACAAAGAACTATTACAAATAAGTACGTAACATTACTTGATCAATAGTTAAAAAGTAATAAATATATATCACTTAGTAGCTTTATATTTTACTAAAAATATAGAAAAAGAAAACAGTTTTATTACTCTTATATTAATTTGATTTACAGAGTAACAGTATTCTAATGTAATACCTAATTTATGTTTCTGATATTTTGTGTACATTCCCATTTTTGTTTCTTTTAAATACACAAAACTGTTCATACACTTTCTTATTAAAATTGAATTTTTGAAGATGTATGGACTTACCGTTACTAAAAATGTAGTTTTTTAAATAATAATGTAAAATAAATAGTGAAATTTCAATTTTATAGAAAACATTACAGAACTTAATCCACCCTATTTAATTTCATTTATATCCAGGAATAGTTTTAATACATGCAAATAACAATGTAGTTTACAAATGTTTCTTAAATGTATATCCAACATATACCATACATCTTGAATAAAGAAATACGTAGATTAATACCAATGTAGAAAGTTATTACAATTCATAAAACACACGTGAATTTGTCTTATACAACTTTTGAAATCAACTCTAACAGAAAAACCTGTAAAGGGACCTTTTACTATTTGTATGCATGAAACTGCCGTACGGAAATTATTTTTCCGAGTTTTAATCATTGAAATACGCGTTCTCATTTAAATTTAAAATCCCCATTGTTTTTTTAATATATAAATATGCGTCTCTCTCTCTGTGTGTATATTAGATAGGAGATATGTTAAATAATAATCCATTCATTCGAATAAACTTAATACATTTCTACTCAAGATAAATAAAAAGAAGAAAGTGATTGTGAACAGAGAAAAACCCAACTATAAATTTCTTTCATCGCTACACCTGTTAAAACCAGTTACTCATTTTTACCCTCTCAACTTTCAAGATATGAAGCAATAGACAATTATAATCTTGTTATTTCCATCTCTCATCTAATAAAAGTGAAATATGTTTTAATGTTTGTGATCAATGTTATTATAAACTTATTACCGAACTTAAAGACAATTTATAAGACAGTTATTAAACATTAAATATGTTATATGAACTAATAAACTTTTTATAATGACTACTTATCAACTAATGTGGAAATCCCAATTACTTGTGAAATATGCATTAGTGACATTTCTTTCAAAGAACATTTGCAACATCATTTTGAAATTTCCAGATTTAATGATGATGATTCAGTGTATTTCAAAAATCCATGCTGTAAAGACTCAGGAATAATGTCTCCGGACAAAACACGACAAAAGTATCTAAAATTATTAACTGTTTAAATAATTTTAAATTAATCAAAATAATATACCAATTTAAAATTTAAATCCAGAAGTCCAATTATTTAATTATTTAATTGAAACTAATATTATTATTAACAAGTTTTCTTCGAGTTATTGTATGCCAAAGAGATATTTCGAATACCTCCAGAGACAGTAGTCGATAGTGATCTTGAAAATTTTAATACTCTGCGATTTTGCGCTATGACCTCACACCTCCAACAAGATAAAGTCATTTTTTTTTATAAAATGGAAATCTAAATTTTGAGTAAAATAACATAAATGGACTGATTTACATATTATAAACATTATGTTAGGACCTCAAAGTATGATTATTTTCAAAAAACGATTTCTTAAAAATATAAACGTTATCAGATTTTACGGATTCTTTCAATATATTGATTGTTGGGTTTAAAAAATCTCATCGGCAATTGATAACTGTGCTCGTAATCAGTATATGCATATATATGTAACTTTGGAAATAAATTAGTTATGTAACTTTGGAAATAAATTAGTTATGTAATTTTGGCAATAAATTAGTTATGCAACTTTGTAAATAATTTTGAATATATTGCAAGCAAATGATTCATGGTATTTTTGTGTGTATAAATACATGGAGATTCAAAATTACACAGACAGTTCTTAAAGAGTGGTAGACAACAGTTCGAGAACAATTTTATATGGGAAACTGGGATCACAAAGTCTTACTCTGTGGAAAATACTGTGGGCCTGATTCAAATAGGATCTCGGATTTGTGTTTCTCAAGATATTAACAGTAAGGAGATACCTTATCCAAATTTTAACAGATTTATCTTTTAATGTTTCGAAAGTAATGACATCAAAAAATAGCAGAAATGTCCAGATTTGTCAAACATATAGCGCTGAAATAAATTCTCCATATGTCGAAATTGTAATTGTGTGTGTATGGTTTTATTTATCATAAAACTGTAAACTTCCACTACTTTTCACAATGACATTGTGTTCCAAACAATGAAACAAAGATGAATTGAATGCAAATCGTTATTTGAATATTTATAGTAAAAATGTATAATGTAGTAAAACAGTAAATTTAGAAATGCGTACCTTTTTTCTCTTTCGCCCTCTCACATGAAAGCGATTTCTGTGTTGCTTCTTTTCAGTAACTGAAATAGAAGCAAAGAATGCAGTTGTCGAAAACAAGAATAGGTTTTTAATATAAAAAGTAAGTTTATGCAATAAAAGCTGATTAAAAGTTATAGATCTTGAAAAATAGAATCATAGAATTTATTTATTGAGTATAAAACTAATTGTAACATATAACTGTAATATTTTGATTTTTGTTTATAAAAATTAAAATCAACAGTAATAAATAATTTTCATAAAATTAAATTCAAATAATGTTTTACGACTTTATTGGCCGATAACGTGTTTCCTTCACTGTTTATATGGTCCAGTATGTATTTCATATTTTTCAGTTTGAGTTGTGAAAAATTAATTACATTTTCGCTTTTTTCTCCTAAAACCATATATTTAAAAAAATTCCTAAAATAATTTAAGTTTTGTTTTGAAAAAGCACATTGAGCAACAAGAGGAATCTGGGTTGCAATATTTTAAACAACAAAGATAAAAATAAAGACCTTTGTAAATTTTTACATTTTTTCTCTCTGGTTAAAGCTATTTTTGTTAATGTTTTTCTTTAATAACTAAAATAGAAGGAAAAACAATGATACGCTTTTAATTTATTAAAAGATTTTCCTTTGCTATCCTATAAAATTTGACTAAAATTTATGGATGCTAAAATATTTTCTTTTATTATATTTTATCTATTGACTTTAAAACTGAATTTAACACGTGTATGATAGTATGTAAGTATGTACTTTTATATTTTAATACATTTTACGAAAATTTTAAACTATTGATATATGTAGTTTTTAAAATGACAAATTCAATTTCGTATTATGATACACAAATTTAACGGTTGGTGAAAGTTTGCTTTGTCATTAATTTTGTAAATAAAAATTTATATAATAAAAAATATCCTGCTCAATTAATTTTATTTGCACCTCATGCGTCTTATGAACGAAAAAAAACTTTTAAATTTTGCGGAAGATTTTTCATAGTAAACTAATAAGATAAAAGTGGCAATTTCTTTTTCGCTTAAGAAGGGTCATTTTCTCCGCTTTTAGTATACAATTAACGTAATTTGCAAATGGCAATTTACAGGGAAATGAATGAAATGAATGAAATTGTAATCAAGCAAATGGTTTACTTTAATAACCACGAATAGCGCAGTAAATTTATTTGAACATTTAAGCAATGTCTTTGGAAAGTCGATAGTTTTTTTCTTCATTTTCAGATGTAAAATAATCTATAACTGGAATTCCTAGATTGCGCAGTATTATGATCCAAAGTTTGCAATTAAATATAATAATATTTGTTTTTTTTTCATTAATCCGCTAATTCTTGACGAATTTACTCCTAAATGTGCGGTTAAAAATAAACGAAAATTAGATAATGATTTGTTATATTAGGAAAAAAAGTAACATGTGACAGATTTGCTCACAATTTTAAATTGACGGTACTGCATTCCTATAAAAACACACTATTATCAAAAGAAATTGTTGCTGCAATGAATGTTATTAATATAGAATATAGAAAAATATAATATTTTTCACTTAGCGTCATTGTATTAATTTGTTGAAAAAATGGTCATGAAACCTATTGTATTCATTAAATGAGGACGTGAGTTTTAAACCTCTCCTTATCCAAAAAATCAAATTCGAGGAAATCGCGAAAAACCTCTGACTGCTTCCATTGGTTTTAACTGTAAACCAAGATTTTAGAACGCTAGATATACATACATGCTAAAACTAGTTTTTCTGCGGATTGTCGTGTTTTTAACGGTGAATAGATTTACCAATAGAATAGATTGATAGAGAAAACACGATTTTTTTAAATTTTGGATAAGGTGAGTTTTGAAACTCACGTCTTCAAATGTTTTGTATGTAAGCATCCTGTATGCATGTATGATATTGTAGAAGATGGCTATAAGTATGTATGTAATGTGTGAGCATGTAAGCATATATGTTGAAAGGAATGTATGTAAGTATGTAAGATATGCATATTTAAACATATAAGTTTGCAAAATACATATGGAAGCATGAAGATATTGTTTTATGTTGGAGTAGCATGAAGGAAATTATAAAGTAGTCATTTATCTTAACCCTCTTTGACATGTAAAATAATTTGTAAATAAGTGATGTTTTCTCTTTTTGTAGCCTTGTTTATGATTTTTCTCAAGTAAGTTATCTATAGATTAGACATTAACATATAAAATAAAACATTGTAATGGGTATAATAGTGTTTCATTATACAATCTTCAATATAAGCTACATCAAAACCTTATCAGTAATGATTTTGAAATACTTCCAAACAAAAAGCAAATAATACCTTAAAGTACTAACAAAATGAAAAAAGGATAAAAGGGCTGAAAAGTAAAGATATGTCATTACTTCAGAAATATTGGAATATTATTGGAGTTATATTTAAAATATTGAACTGTTTTATGATGTTTAACACTTAATTAAAATTACTTCTAATGTATATACAGGAATTTTACTCAAGGAGTTTTGGCGATTTAATGTCATTACCAAGTATTTTCTAAATTATCAATGTTTTACATTTGTTTAAATTATGTATATAATTGCAAGCTATTGCGGAAAATTTACGATCGTATTAAAAATTGTATGAAAGTACACGGTGTATTTATTTAAAGTTCCCCTACATATTGTTATCTGTAGTCAAAACAATTCATTAGAAAAGTATGGAACACGGAATATGTTTAAATGAAGAGGTGCGAAAGAAATTTGAGAGAAAAAAAAATTATTTCAAAAATAGCCACCAGACGGTGTAATATTGATTTTTTAAAAACAGATTAACAAAGTACAAGATTACACACTATAGAATTAATTTATCAAGACAAGTACTGTTCAATGTGTTAACCATTATTGTCAAGTACCATTTAAAATCGCGAAATTGCACGTTCAACAGTCACTCGAAGCACATTCTTGGACATTTTGAGGGCGTGACAGGAAAAACTTTTTTTGAGTTTTGGCAATATTCCGTTTGCTGTCGGCATAACATAATAATCGTTTGCATAACCTTTCAGCGAATATTTTTCAAGCTCGAAATATCCGAAGAGTGGAAAGAACATTTAAATCAACTTGGCCAACCTATTAAAGGGTAAAAACTAAAATTGTGGCAGGCCGAGGACAAGATTTACCAGGCTCTTTGTTCGAATTTTTTTGTAATGTAAATTTCATAGTTTTTATTTTTAATTATTTATGTACTCTGTTCTCATATACCAGATCATATACCCTTTATAACAATTTTTAAATTACACTTACATTTTTAAGTAATATTTCGCTACATCGTTTTGTACACTGTAAAAATAAGATTGCTCTTACTTAATCTATGGAAATACTATACAACCACGAACGAATACATACAATAACCATTTCAGAGTAACCCATGACAAGATAAGTGTTTTTTTTTTGTTTTTGTTTTTGTTACGAGAAACCACAAAAACCAATATATTATAGAGAATCAAAGAATAATTTATAAAAATTAAGTTTCTTTTGCTGCCACTAATTTTCGGAAAAGTTTTAGATTTGTTTTTATAGTGAGTTAATAAGTTTTCTCGACCCGGAATATATCTTTTTAAGATGCTATGCAAATTAAACATTTTCAAGTTCAACAAACATGTTTTAGAGACAAACATTTTTTAATTTACAACCCAAACATTGGCATTACAATTAATATTATTTTATTAATTTTATTAACTTTTGTGACATATTATTTAGAATCCGGGGTGGAAAATATTTTAGTTACAAATTAAAACTTGATAACTTCTACACCGACTAATAAATTTAATATTTCCAATGTATTTACACGTTACTATTTACAAAATAACTCAGTTAATTTAACATTACGGCTTAGCTCAGATGCCTTGTCGGCAACAAACTCTGTAAACATTCTTCTCTTCTGGTAAAATCTAATTTACTCCGCTTGTCAGTTGTTTTGAAAGAAAAAAAAAGAAAAGGAGAGAAAATATGATGGAGTGCGTATAGTTCGAGCGTTACACTCTTCCCCTCACACTGCATTACTGGTCCCTCAGATGCAGTGTGCAAGTGCATTTCCTGAGTGGATTCCTTCGGGATGCTTTCTGGTGACTAAATACCTCTATTGTTCTCGTGTTTTTTGAACCTTTCGTAAATATTTGCTGGCTGTGCGTCTGACGTTTCCCGGGTCTGCCTTTTGGACGAATGACGCCTGTAGAACATCCATCATCATCTTGCTTGTAAGGACGCAAAGCTGATATATGATAATTTCCTAAGGGAGAAAAAGGGGTTTTCTTTAGTAGCAATGGTATAAGAAGTAGGAGATCTTTGTTTTAAAATAACATAGGGGCCATCGCGACGGGGTATGAATTTAGTTGTTTTGTTATTTTTCCTTTGGCTAATGGGATGCAAAGTAATCCAAACATGATCGCCTGGTTTATATAGTTCAGAAGCTTTTAAATGTTTAGCTTCATGGAGCAACTCATCTACCCGCGGTAATGGATAATTATCCGTCTTCTTAAATGCCTCACTATTTACAATTTTGTCACGTAATTTGAGGACTTTATCATCGCTACTTATTTGTACTTTTAACTCTGAAGCCAAAGTGATTAAATCAATTTTCTTACCCTTAGAAAGAAACGCTATCATTTGAATTAATTATGTTTTAGCTAACTTCAAACTTAATTTGTGTTACGAATAACTCTTAGCAAAATAATTTACTTTTATGTAATTTTTCATAACATATATGGAACATAAATAACATACAATATCTTTCAAAACTCAATATTATGACACCAATTATTTGCCTTTTTTTTTTCCTACACAATAATATCAAACATTATTTGCAAATAATTTAAATCAATTCTTCATATAATAAATAAAATAATGCCAAGCACTCATTTATAATAATAACTTCAATAATAATATAGCTCAGTGCAACTATATAAATGTATAAAATAAAGCAAACGATTTTTATTTTTCAATAATAATTATTAGATATATTTCTCTTATGAATATCTTCATTTAATTCAGATACTAAAATACTTGAAGCTGCAGACGATTTTTCGTATTTCAATTCCAAGGAAAATATCATTCAGGTTGAATAGAATAATTCCAAAATATTTCGATTCTGGACGAATCAAATACAATTTTCGAAAATCCTCAGATTCCGGATGAATCAAAAGAAATACTTTTTGTACTTTAGTATCTAAATTTTCTTATTAAAACAGTTTAACACAATTTAAAAATAATACTTATCTTCATATCTTGCTTCTATTCGGGCCCGATGTTGGGGAGCCACTTTTGTGACATATTACTTAAAATCCGGGGTGGAAACTATTTTAGTTAGAAATTAAAACTTGATAACTTCTTCAATGACTAATAAATTTAATATTTACAACGTATTTACATGTTACTATTTACAAAATAACTCAGTTAATTTAACAGTACGGATTAGCTCAGATGCCTTCTCGGCAACAAATTCTGTAAGCATTCTTCTCTTCTGGTAAAATCTAATTTACTCAGCTTGTCAGTTCTTTTGAAAGAAAAAAAAGAAAAGGAGAGAAAATATGATGGAGTGCGTATAGTTCAAGCGTTACAGCAAGTATAAATTCAATTATACAACTAATGATTAATTGAGAATTTATAGGGTCCTAAAATTCGATATACTGGTTTAAAAATCTGATTAATATACTATAAAAACAACTCGTACACTTTTCCGTAAATAGATGGCAAAAAAGAAGCTTTGTTTTTATAAATGTTTCTTTAAATCTCAAATTGTATTAATTTATGAGGATTCTACTGATAAAGAACACTTTCTGGAATCATGGATAACTCGGACGAGGTTATTGTATATTTCCATTCGTTGTTATGTTATAATTTCGTAGATTAAGAAGCACTTTTTTTTACAGTGCACACTCTAAAAACAAAAGCAAATGTTTCCTAAAATAATATGAAATGTAATACAATTTATGAAAATTCAGCATAACCTTCTTCGAATTACCTACGATTCTGAAAAGCATACGTTTATTTTCCGAAACTAACGAAACAAATAGATTTACGAGATTTGCAGAAGCATTTTTATAATAAAAGTTACTTTTGCTGCCCGTAATATTTGGAAATATTTCTGAGTTGTTTTTACAATGTATTAATCAGTTTTTACAACACGAAATACGGGTTGGATGCTCTCAATTCTCAAGCCAAATTTTGCAGTTTCAACAAATATATTCAAATGATAAAGATTAAATTACGTTAAAAAACGGCATTAGCATTAACTTTAACATTTTTTTTTTTTTTTTTGTTATTCCTGCATGTAAAAATCCTGTTACGCAGCTGAAATATTTACTTGAAAATTGATAACATCCGAAAATCTGCAAAAAACTTTTCTTTCAGAAATGTTTCTTTAAATCTTTGAAAGGTAGAGGAACGCTTTTCGGATTCGAGGGTAACTCGGAGAGTGTTATATTATATTTTCGCAAGCCGTATTAAATTTTGTAATGTTTTCGGAAAGATTTATCTCTTTGCTTTTACAATCTACTTTTTAAACAGAATGGCCTGCATAGTTTTTCATAATTCTTATTTCTTGAAATGTATTCACTTTTCGTAGCGTGTTTTAAATATTAGGGAAATAATTGAAAACTTTAATTAACTTGTGAAAAAAGAATTGATTTAAACACGAAATAACATTCAATCAGTTGCCTTAAATTTTTTAGAATGTTAGTTCATGCACACTTGATAAAATAAATGACATAATCACAGTTATGTTAATTCCCTGTTTTCAAAGATGTTTAAACATGAAATCCAAACCAACTTAAAAAAATGTCTTAATAATTCCTACATATGTCTCATAAATCATAGTTGTGTCCTATTACGAAACAATTTTCGATTTTTTATTTGGCTTACAAGAATTTTATATTAGTTAATTGCATGAAGATGTTTACTTTTAAACTGAGATTTCATTCGGGATTGAGCCGAGTGTTTATTTTTACAAAAGCATCTTGAGTACCAGGCCAAAAATGTCTGACTACAGTGTTTACAGTTTCATCCAGCATTCTACAGAGCACACTGAAGCGGTGCGACTCTAAAATAACGTATTATATTTCTATATCTTTATGCAGTAAACATGAAATACACATAATTGATTTCCCAGAGGATGTTTTTGTTTAACAAATTGAAAAAACCTTATCAGACGTACTTTTATGTACATTGAAACTTTAGGAAGTATTTTGCACTTCAAAAATGTGATATCGGTATTCTTATGTATCTATGATAATATATTATATTCTAATTGTAAAAAATATGAAACTTCCATACATTAATTCACAAGCGTAATGACTATACAATTTCAATATATTTGCATGCAAAATTTATCTCAATTACTAAGAGAAATGCGTTTATGTCACAAAGTTCTTCAGCATTGTAACGCTAAAGAAAGATTTAAACCTTTGCTTAACGATACCTGCATCTAAATTGCACTTAAATTCACGAACAACCTTTCTGTATAATTTGTCTAAAACGTGGATAATGCAGCAGATGTTGATCTCTTGGAATGGAAAGTCCTCTCGTGAGAGTATTCTAGAATTCAGATTATTCTGTATCAAAGAAACCAGATGCAAGAGCGTCCTCTCCTGAGAGCATTCAGATAAAGGGATTATTCAAGGAAACCAGATGTCCGCAAAAGTGAAATTGAATAGGAAAATTTTGAAGTTATTAGGATAAGATGAATGACTAAACTACAACACACACTGAATTACTATTGAATGCATTAAAATATATATTACAAAATTTTCAAACACATTTTTCCCTTCAGAAATTTGCCTAATTTTTCAAAATAATTAAATCGTTAATTATTCAAATCGTTATTTTTAATATAAAAATAACATCGATTCCTTTTAGATATTCTTTTTAACATAAATATTAAATATGTATTTTTCATATATTTATTTTATATTTCCTTACTTTTAGAACATATTTTCTTATCAAAAATCTTTTTTCAATATCGAATTTAACACGAAAGAAACCTAAAAATGTGTTTACCAAAATTCGATGGTATGTATAAGATTCAAAGCTGTACGTTCAACATTTAAATACAGTGTGTCCCAAAAGTCTCTGTACAACTTCAAAAATTTATTGCAAAAAGTCTTACAGCAAAAATAATTACAACAGTGCATAGAGTAACTTAAAAAGTTTTTTTCTACTGCCTTAGTAAATTTCAACATGAGATCCTTTCGTAGCACGAAGAATATCAAGACGATATTCCAATTCAATCCACGAACGCTTTTCATGCTAACATCAACAGTAGCTACTGCTGTTTGGATCTTTTGTTTCAATTCCAAGAGACTATTAACTTTTGTTCAGATTTCATCAAACAGTTGTAACTACTGTTGATGTTAGCATGCTGAAACGCACGTGGATGGAATTGGAATATCGAGTTGATATTCTTCGTGCAACGAAAGGATCCCATGTACAAGTATACTAAGGTAGTAGAAAAAAACTTTTTAAGTTATTCTATGTACTGTTGTAATTATTTTTGCTGTAGGCCTATTATTTTTTTTAAATAAATTTTTGAAGTTGTACGGAGACTTTTGGGACACCCTGTATTTTGCATCTAGTGATGAGCATTATTGTTACTTCACTTATTTATTTTTTAAACACATAGAAAAAAATTATTTTGTATTAATAAGTATCTGAAAGTTGGGCAAGATTGGAAAATTTTCAAGCGGCATGAAGCTGATTTTCGTCCTGCAGAACGTACAGGGTTAGCTCTTCAGCGGGTTATTTCTTCTTTTGAGGTGTTCTCTACTGCTTTGTTTTAGGCAAAATAAAAACTACAGAAAATATAAATGATGCACTTATTACTTGTTAGATAAATTTATTTTCTACAAAATTGTGCCAAAGTATTTTCGTTAATATTCAAATATGTGTTAGCCAAACTTATTCTTCTTAATGCTAAAAAACTTTATCAGTATATCCTTTTCTATTGTCAACAACGTGATGTAATTCCAATAACATATTTCCTGTTGCTATATGCAGTGTGTCTGCCAAAACATGACGACAAATACTTTCCTTGATCTCTGGCACATATATATTTAGAAGTGACTTTTGTACTGAAATTTTTTTATTTAACACATGACTGGCATATCATTTGAATCATCTTTAGTTTCAATTCCGTTTAATATGGTGATGAGTAACGCACTCCTAAGCCATCTGAAATCATTAAATTTATTTTTTTGCTGTCCCTGTACATTTTATAATTTATAAGTAACATAAATCGTTTTCGCAAAATATTTTTCATAATTAAAAGTTTTTTATTCATATTCTTTGAGCTTAATACTTATTATTAAAAATATGGAATGTTTTTTTATGTATTTAAAATAATATAATGGGAATTAATGGTAACAAAAGCTCTTCCAATTGAACTTAAAAACCTAAAATTAAAGTAAAAATTTTAAAAATATTATTTTTAAATAAAATAAATATGTTTTCTTTCAATCCATCAATTTAATTTTCTATTTAAATATATGGAATTGTCAGAAAAAAATAATTATATTCATATCACACGAAAAGAATGAAATATATTTTTTCATGAAACAATATATTTTTCGTTACGTAAAGTTCTCTCCCCATTTCATAACATACGAATGTGTTCTTTTTAATGGATTTTGATTGCAAAAGAAAAGTTTAAATTAAATTATGTGAAGAAAATGAGATTTGTTGTGATATTTTTTATTTTTATTGTAAAAGTTTAAATCCAGTAATATTTTTTTTTAAATTTATTATTTCAATGTTAAAATAAATTGTCAATGTAACGACATTATTTTACTCATTGATTTTTAAAAATGTATTGATTTTATAAATTCTGAATTTTTATAAAAATGTATCTCCAAATACTTTCTTTTGAATGAATGTATTTCTTGCAAAAAAATATTTCTAGTGTATAAATAAAATGTATGAAAATAAATTTCTTTTAATTATTTTTGCTTATTAACTTTCTTTTTAACAGGTCATATTTCCAACTATCGTCTCATGCTTGAAAACATTCATCCGTAGCTATTTACTGTTCATTAATTTTATACCTGAGTTATTTAACTGGTGTCGCTTGATCAAATAATCATCAAACAAACTTTTCGTTAAATAAATCAACTGATGAACACAGAGTGCATTCTCTTACTAGTCTTTATAAATGCAAATAATTCAGTTTAAAGGAGTTTGTAAGCATTTTAAAGAAAAATATTAATATTTGATATTTGTGAATACCCGAATCTAAACTTATATATTACTTATTGTCAAATAACAATAATTTCGTATTTTATATTTTTTTTTCATCGACCTCAATCAGTTTTCACGCTCATATGAACTGAATTTTTTCATAATTATTCATGTAAATTTTCAAAAAAGACTCTTTATTATTTTATTTTTGATGAATTTTGCTGTACCACTTTGATGGGCACTACGCTAGTCCATGGGATTCATATTAGATTTCACCGTCATCTCTGTAGGCATTTAAATATGATTTCATTTATCAACTGAATTACACAGTTATAAAATTGGGGCGGGAAGGTCTGCATCAAATTAGAATATTTTCCTAAATCATTATCCAGAGATATTTAGAGAAAATGTTAATGGGCTACATTGCATTTCATTCAGAATCATACAAAACTAGCGATATTTGTTGTTCTATTTGAAAAGGATCATATCTACACTGTTAAAATTTGCAACAAACTGTCCAGGCATTCCACCGTTTTTATAGAAAACGGTTACATGACTGTAACTTAACTCTATTCTAACTATAATATTAACAATAATATGGTCAGAATACAGTTAAATTACAGTTATGTAATCATTTTCTATAAAAATGTCAAATGACTGGACAATTTGCTGCAAATTTTTAACAGTGTACGAAATATTAAGCAATTAATGGCTATAGAGCAAGAATTCAGCTTAAACTCGGTTTAATGGGTGAATTCGTAAGTCAATTATGTAATTCTTTTATTTCGTTTACAGTGACACACAAAAACAAAACATGCAGAATTTGTCATCGCGATAACATCCGAAATACTGAACCAATTCTATCTTAATTGGAAGAGAGTATTAAGCTTGTAAGTATCATGAATGGAGTCGTTAATCAAATATGAAACACCTATAGTTTGTTTAAGGGAACAAATAATAATCATGTTAAGAACAACGTATATCAAGGACTATAACTTAATATTTAACAAAACCATACCGAGTGCAAGATCAAAAATGAATGTTTGTATTTCAACGCATTTTTAATATTTTTTTCTATATTTCTCTAATGTTCATTCAATTATTTTTGGTAAGTCTAATTTAAAAATCATTTTCAAATTACATTTCTAGCCAAAATATGAAACATAGAAGGAACGATACCAATTAGTTTAATTTGTATTAAATATGATATACAGTGGGGGGCAAAAGTTTAGACATTTTTTGAAAGTTTCATGTTTTACAACTTTGTGTGCTTGAAAAATATCTTAATTTTCACTTAAATACAAACGTTTATACATCAAATTGAAGGAAATTTAATGTAAAATTCAATAATAAAAACAGTATTACAATATCTGTTTTACAAAAAAGTTATGCTCATTTTAGCAGAACAAACAAATATAAATCGTTTTGAATAAAGACGTGTTTTGTAATAAAAGCTTACTAGCCAATCACTAACACTGTTCTGAGGACCAATCAAATGTCTGTAACTATAGTTTAGGTTATTTGGATGGTAAAAGAGTTATTGGTGTGGAAATATTTTGCGGAATGATGCATACTAGTACAATTAAATAGAGTATTGCTGTTTTTGAATATTTAAAGTTCTTTTTTTTAAATTCATCTCCATTCATCTTTTTAAAGACATCTACAAAAAGAAGCCGAATTGTCATATTCAGAGTAAATGGCCTCTCTTATGCTGAAATTACAAGACAAGTTGGTGGTTCAGTGACTTCTTCTGGTGTACGAAAGTTCTGTTTACGTTATGAAAAAACGAAATCAGTGGAAAATAAGACCAAATCAGGCCGAAAAAATGCACAAGTCAGGGTTCGTGCGCATCAGGGGATTCAGGAAAATTTAAGTGTTTTAGTACCAGAAATGTCATATAGTCTGGTCGCTGTATTTGAAGATAGAATTTCTTTTCCTTAAATAAGCCAAATGTTACTTTATGAAAATTCTGGTAAAAGGTGCTTGAAAGTCCTTGAAATGTACGAACCCTGACAAGTGCTACTGCCGATAGAAAAATTAAACGGCTATGCCTTCAAGATAGAAAAATTTCATCAGATGCCATTAGATGTGAAATGAATGCAGCGGGTATTGCATTAAGTTCAAGAACAATAAGAAGAAGATTATCAGGATTTGGACTACAAGCTAGATGTCTAAGGAAAAAACCATATTTAAATCAAAAGCAACGCGAAAAACGAGTTAAGTGGGCAAAAGAACACATTAAATGGTCAAAAAATCAATGGAAGCAAGTAATCTGGAGCGATGAGAGTAAAATATCGCTCTTTGGTTGTGATGGTAGAAAATACGTGAGACGTAGAGTAGGAGAAGCACTTAATCCTGATTGCATTGAAGCAACTACAAAAAACCCAACAAATGTCATGATTTGGACATGTATGTCTACAGTGGTGTGGGCCGAATTCAAGTGATTGATGGCATTCTGAATGCCAAAAAATACATCGAAACTGTCCTGGAACCAAACTTGATACCTTCCATCAGGGATATCTTTCGCAACAACGCACTATTTATTTTTCAACAGGATTCAGCTCCATGCCACACAGCAAAAATATGCAAAGCTTGGTTTCAAAATAAAGGCATAGGTATATTACCATGGCCAGGAAACAGCCCTGATCTCAATCCAATTGAAAATTTGTGGCAACGTTTGAAAATTCTTGTACGAAAAAAACATCCATCCAATAAAAGACAACTTATTGAAGCTATAATTGATTCTTTTCACCATGTGATTACGAAAAATGAACTCCAAACACTCGTTCACTCGCTGAAAAGACGCTGTGAAGCTGTCTTAAAAAATAAGGGTTATCCTACTAAGTATTGATTGTGTAAGTATCACTTAAAAAAATGCAAATCTAAGATAGATCTTACTATTAGTTGCATAATTTTTTTTGTAAAACAGATATTGTAATACTGTTTTTAATATTAAATTTTACATTAAATTACCTTCAATTTGATGTATAAACGTTTGTATTTAAGTGAAAATTAATATATTCTACAAGCACACAAAGTTGAAAAACATGAAACTTTCAAAAAATGTCCACACTTTTGGCCATCACTGTATATACCTTAAAATAAAATAAAAACAAACAAACAAATCAAGCAACTTTTCAGACGAAGACAGAAAGATTTTTTTTATAATAGCCTTATTATTTTTCATATTCTTTATTACCGAAGGTAAAATGGTATTGAAAATTAATTGAACTTTTTTTGGAATGTGCTGAGATAAAAAACAATTTAAAATGTTTTTTTTTCATATCGTTTAAAACTGCATATAACTGCTTTAATATAAATTTAAAACGAATATTTAAAAGAATATGCTTGCTTCGATGCATTAATTTCTGTAATATCTGTGCACTTCAAATATGTAAAATTTCCACATATTTATCAGTTTCGTACTCTTAAATAAAACACATGATAAATAATTTCCATTAGCAACTATTCTTCTCTTCCATAAAGGTAATACCTTTGGTAAATAATAAACACCACTTACGATATTTGCAAAATATACATGTAAAAATGAATTCAATGCAAAGAGCTTAAGTTAAGTATGAACCTTTCCGTAATTACAAAAGAATATGTCTGTGAATTAAAATAAGATTGCTTCCTTAAAATGCGCGAAATATCTCCCCGCAATTCAAACACATTTAATAATCAATTTAGTAGTTCTCCGTTTACTATTTCTTGAGATGTTAAAATGTTTATTTTTACACAATACTGAAGTATTAATTCATTGTCACGCATTAAAATAAATACTTTTAAATTAAAAAGACATTATATTAAGTTATTTATTAAATTATTAAGACATTATATTCACAATTTCATGACAGATTTTGTTTTCTATTTATGACAGAATAAAAATAATATTATATATATATATTATAAAGCAAAAACATGTATATGAGTAACTCTGACGTAATATTGATGATGACAACGATATGACCGATAGATCTAGCTATTAATGAAAATTTATTAGCTTCTATACTTCGCACAATTTCAATTTTTTATCGTCAAAAATTATAGATATTTTCAAGTAAAAATTGTTTGAAAACTGTATCTTAGTTTTCGGATTTTTTTATGGTTTTAAAAATAAATTTCAAGCATTGATAGTTGTAAATCCACTTGCCACTCAATTACAAATTTTAACACGTTTGCAAATAAACAAATTTAAATAATTTAATTTGTTTTCTTTCCATGTATTATCCTATAAATAAGTTGCAAAACGGAATTAAAACTTTACAAATAAATAAATAAATAAATAAAAACACAAATTATCACACGCATTCGAACAACGCGATTAAAAACTGAAACAATCAAAATGAAAGATTACTATATATACAGAAATCTTTCAAGATTAACAGCTGGCATGCGGCAAATAGAAAAATACCAAAGTGTCTTTTGGTGTAGTTGGTGGCTAATCTTAGAAAAAATAATAATTATAAAAAACATATTATATTTTTCAATTAAAATAGGTTATCACCTACGTTTTGTATACCAGACAGCATATGAGGTATGTGAGTACAGAAGATTCCGAGTACAGAAGATTGGATCGCCCAGATTCATTAAAAGTCTATTGATTCTACATATTGTAATGGTTACGTCACCTTGTTCGGTCATCGTAATTATACTTCTAGAATGGATACCTTAGTTCGATGATATTTTGCTGCCACCACCGGTATTAAAGTGATGCCGGACACATTAAAAAGAAGTTCTCATAAAATAACCAATTAATAATTTATTGATTAAAATTATGATGCATAATAAATGTTACAGTTATAGTTATTATATTGTCACTAGCCGTATGTGACTGTCATATGGCAATCTCGCTGATCTCCCGTTTTAATATATATCTCAGATATACTACTCGTACATATAATTCCGTCTAAGTAATAATTAGTTTTACTCTGTACCAAACTGTCCAAGGCACCTTATCTCTGTAATTCAACGCAACTCTCTACATTCTTAACTCTACACGTCTATATCCAATGCTCTGCACTGATGACCCTTGCGTCCTCCGCTATCTGCTACACATCAACGATCCCTCCTTCACTTCATGGCCAACCAGCGACTCTCTGGCGTCCTACGCTCTCGGCTGAACTTCCACGAGTGACCTGTCTCTCACTGTCCCCTCACGGGGCCTCGACGGGGCTGTCATTCTTCATTCACGGAGCTTCCATACACGTGGGAGCGTTTGTTCTGGACCTTTCCATCCCGGCCTTTGCTTCGATCATCCTCCCCTTGCATTCTTCCGTGAAATCCAGCTCCCTAGGAATGTGGTGTTCATTGTGTTTCTTTCATTGTATTTCTTTCCGAAACCAGATTAGTACTTTACAAAGAAATCGAGAACCTCCCCCAAATAGATAATGGGATCAGGGAAAATGCCACTGTGAATCACATATGGCAGTTTTACAGCAACAGAAAAATATACAGGGTGGTCATAAAAAAAAACTTTGCCGATATATCGAACTCTAGCGGCCGGTCCGTTCAACCGATCGAGATGAGATTTAAGATATAGTTATTCACAGGTATGAGCTTGGTATTCTGTGAACAGTAACAAATTGGCACTCACGGTTACCGTTATAGCTACAGAAACTCGAAATTTTCAAATAGCAACGCCCCTATTTTTTCATCGTAAAATGCTCAGCGCATGCGAAAACCTTAAGAGCGTTGGAATGGTACGTGTATCGCAATAAACGGACACGTTATGCACCCACAAAAACTGCTCTGCGAACGGCCAAAAAATCACGATCAGGGCGCACGAAGGAAATTTGCATATGACAGAGGCAAAGCACCAATCATGGAACGCCGTTCACCAGATAGTCAGCGTAGAAAACGGATAAAATGTGGGGTGGGAATGTTAGGTCTTCTGTCGGAAGCACGCACATGCCGACGAAATTACTCTTCCATTGACAGTTCGTGGTGAATTGGTAAAACTCTATTAACAAAATGGGATAATTGCTGTGAAAACCTTGCGTGTTTACCATCGAAACCATCGGCAAATACGTGGCCCATGTAGCCCGCAAGCTCTTCGTGATTTAGTAAAGAAATTCGAAGAAACTGGATGCACCTGTGGTAGACCACGATCCGGGCGACCAAATGTTCCTGAGGATACGGTTATGGAAGTGCATCACACAATGACAACAGGACACGTGCAAACTGCAAGAGGTGCATCTCGTGTATTGGATATACCGAAATCAACGGTCCTAAAGCTACTGTGCTCTGTTATCCGCATGTTTCCTTACCGGTAACAGCTCGTCCAGATGTTGGAAGTGGGGAACCATCAACAACGTATAGACTTGCTAATGAATTTCTTATCCGATATGATGGAGATAACGACTGGCCTATTCGCATATTATGGACGGACGAGGCACATTTCACCTTAACTGGCAACGTCAATACCAAAAAGTGTGTACACTGGGCAGACATGAATCCGCACGCTGTGGCTCCAGTACCTTTATACGACGTCAAAGTTACTGTGTGGTGAAGCAATGCAGGAGCAGTTATTCTCGGGCCGTACTTCTTTGAGGAAGCGACACCAACGGGATCTGTAACTTGCTCTGTAACAGGTTCCCGCTATACGGCAATGCTGCAAAATTACGTTGTACCAGAATTGCTGCAGCGATATGCACTGAATAACTTCATTTGGATGTAAGATGGTCCACCTCCACATATAGCGAAGTCTGTTCGCAGGGTCCTGGAACAGCATTTTGGCGACCGTGTCATCTCACGCCATTTTCAATTTCCGTGGCCTCCGCGATCCCCCGACCTCCCTCCTATAGATTTCTGGTTATGTGGCTATCTCATATCTAGAGTGTACATGTGCAATCCGAAAACTTTGCCGGATTTGAAAGATTCTATCAAACGTGAGATTGCAAACATCCCTCATGCGATGTTACGTTCGGCTGTATTGTCAACAGTCACCCGCGTGCAATGTGTAATTGTCTGTGATGGAACCCATGTGGAAAATGTGTAATCAAAATAAAGTTTTCTTTTCTCCAATCTGTGTTGTAATCAGTGATTGGTGTACTGACTCTGTGTCATATGCAAATTTCCTTCGTGCGCCCCGATCGTTTTTTTTTTTGCCATTCGCAGACCTGTTTATTTTTGTGCGTGCATAACGAGTCCGTTTCTTGCGATACACGTACGGTTCCAACGCTCTTTAAGGTTTTCGCATGCGCTGAGCATTTTGCGACAAAAAAAAATGGACGTTGCCATTGGAAAATTTCGAGTTTCTGTACCTATAACCGTAACGGTGAGCACATAGGTGCAAATACTACAAGAGAAGGAGGACAAACTATTCCTAAATGATGTCCAACTTCGGCTGTCGTAGTGAATGGACGTTTTCCTACGCCCGAAGAAGAATAATCCGGTCTTTCAAAATAAGTTGCGTTCGTTTCACTTTTTTATGTATAAAAAAGTTTTTCTAAATATTAATAAACTTGTTTAATTTCTGATATTAGTCGAACTAAACTCGTTTGGTTTAGGTTACATGTGGCATAAATCGCAAGTCTTCAAGTAATAAAAAGTATTGAAAAAGAATACAACAGTATTTTAGTGTTATAAAAATAAAGATACTATTTTAGTATTTGAAATAATAAAATTACAACAACTTTGAAACAAAGTTGTATTAAAAAAGGTAAAATTTATATAGAAACACTTAATCTTGCAAGTATGTATGACTGAACTTATTTCATTTGTGTCAATTCTATTACTCTAATTTTATCTATTAGTTTGATTAATGGTTCATCCGTCGAATAAATGATTCTAAATTCGAATACTGAAGGGACTACATGTAAACCAATGTAACAAAGTCTGAGTATGTACTAATGATTGGAATCCTGATGTTTCCTACATTTTCAAATAGAAATCCATCATTTATGTATTATTCAGAAAACACGAATATTGTTTTTCATATTATTGCAGTATTTGTGATTTTAAGAAAGTATAGTGTTAATCGGGGTTATTAAGATACAAAATTATGAACTTTTCCCATAAAATTAAAGAACTTTTCATATTCTCTTTCGATCTGTTGTCGTAAATACGTTTTAGGATTCCTTAGAAAGACCCCCACGGAGGGCACTCCCCCTAGGGCCTATATCCTCGAGTAGATAATCGGCCGTCATAAATCAACCAACCAACGATCCACCTGTTGTCTTTCGCACTAAATAAAAAATATTGTAATTTGTGCTTTTGTTTTCTTTATCTGTTTATGGATATTAAATATTCCTTGTAATAAAAATAAAGTTGAAAAAATAAAAAACTTGTCTTATCATCACCTCGGAATGGGACTTAATATGAGACAACTATAGGATAAAAGTGACACACCATTCTTTTTAAGTGGTTGTAACGACTAAGAAAATAAAAGGCCTGTAACAAAGTTGCCATAAATCTATGATTCGATTTATGGTGTATTATTAATTTTTGTTGCATCTTTTACTTTGTATGAATTTTTGGACATCTCTCATGAGTATACTAGAGTACCGATAAAACTGAAATACAAGGAAATCACTCCGTAATTTATTAAAGTATAATTTAGTGTGAAAACTATCTGCAACACTTAAACTATATTTTTATAAAATTTTAGAAATAAATTGCAATCATATAACACCCGTTATAGAAAAAGAAGAAATATATATATATATAGTCCTATGATATTGATTGATTGAGTTAATGCATTGTTCATTTATATTTACACAGCCAAGAAGATTATAAGTAGTTTTCCTCATTTCGAATGTGGTTTTCGGGAGAGGCAGGACAGTAACAGTAGCCATAACGCCAACTACAAAGATTTAATCTTTTAAACACTTTCCAACCTAGTTGAAAAGTGTTTATGACTTCGGTTTGTCTGACCGGATGGCCGTCTGGCCGTGCTCTAACTCAGGTAAATATGCTCGGATTGCTCTGCAATTTTTATATGTTATTGTAGTACTCTATAGCATATTCCCTATTTCAACGGAAGTGTGTAGCACTTATAGTTTTTTTACAGGGACACTCAAAAGAATTTCGTTACATTGCGATCTATGCTGAAAAATCATTTGCGGTTTATTTTAATGATGTTACTCAATTTCAAACACATTGTAATTGATATATATCACTAAGGTGCATTACAAGAAGCTTATTATGGAATAGGGTGTGCATAGCACTTATAGTAACTTTACAGGAACAGTCAAAAGAATTCCGTTACATTACATCTATGGAGAAAAATCGTCTGCGGTTTATTTAAATAATGTTTCATTATTTTAAACACATTGAAATTTATATATATCACTAAGGTGCATTACAAGAGGCTTACTACAGAATATTGTGTGTATAGCAGTCATCGTTCATTTACAGGGAGACACAAAAGAATTCTCTACTGTCTGTTTACAATAATTTCTGGAAGTGCGTTTTAAGTTACTGAACGCGATTTTAAATTTAACTCACTTTTTGTGTATTTACGTGGTGTGTATAAATTCTGTAGATCATATACAGGGAATCACAAAAATTCGCGAACACATTTCCGTTTATTGACAAACTCCAGAAGGATAATTTTAAACTGTGCTACGCTTTTCCTAACTGAACTAAAATTTAGCATCCTATGTAGTATATATACAAATTTATAGATCATATACAGGGCTGAATAAAAGTTTTCGGATATTTTTCCGAGTACTGTATAGGTTGCAAATTCCTGAAATTATGTTTTTAAATATGTTATGCATTTTCCAAATTATTTACTTAGATGCTATCTTTCAGCTTATTAAAAAGTATGATTTGTAAAATTATTTTGGAAGTGTTGGAAAGTGTTACATAATCTATGCTTGAAGCATGATTTTTCGCTCTTGTTTACACATGAAATCAGTCCGTAGCTCGATCGTTAAAACAGTTCAAACCTTGGACAGTTACCTCTCCTTCATCATCTCCATATACTTCCCATACTCCATATACTTTCCTTATAGGGCAATCGTATTTATAGTGAGTAGACCTTTTAACCCCACGTTTAAAGTTAATTGAAACAACAGCTTATTTTATTAGTATTCATTGGCGGGCCCAAAACAACTGAATCCATTTCTTCCCATATGGCATCTGCATCGAAATCTGCAAATGATTCTTTAGCATTCCCATGCACAGACGGCTATCCTGTAATGTATGTACTGTCTTCTGTCAGCAATTTAATAATCGACATATTTTCCATCTTTTTTAATTATTTCTTTGTATTTTAATAAATCCTTCATTTTCAGTTTAATCTACCGGTCTATTTCCTGCCATTTGGGCAATGACTTATATGGTTTTCTAAACCTGAGCATCTTAAATTTCTCCTGTATAGTTTACAACACTTTTTCTTTTCCTCTTATAGTATCTTGATTTAAATCGCCCCTGATTACAAATATAAACGTTCCATTTTGTATAATTCTGTTATTCAGGAATGTCAGAAAAACGTATCGGTCAATGTTAAATAATGATATTCAGCAATGACAGAAAAATATACCGCTCAATGTCAAATAATGTTATTCAGCAATGGCAGAAAAAGATGTCGCTAAATGTCATAAAGTGATATTCATGATTATCATTTAGATTGGGGTCATTTTACGTTGTTCCATATTGAATTTTGATATTGGCCGATATTACATTTTGATGTTGGCCGATATCATTGCGCTACCTGAGTCCTATCGTGATCTACTTAATACACGGCCGGTTCATGACGTTTGAAACGTCACAGGGAATGGATCATCTTTACACGGCGATTGGTACAAAACGAGAGTACCAATCGCTGTTATAAAAATGATCCACTCCTTTGTACGTTTTAAACGTCATGAACTGGCCGTGTATAACGTAGGTCACGGTCCTATACTGCACTTGTGAAGGAATTTCTGCCCTTTTTCTTTTGTGTTTTCTTCCTCATTTTCTATTTTTAATTTTTTCTTCGCCAATCCACTATACACTTCTAAACACGTTTAAACTAGCATCGATTATTCTTTTTCTTTATTGCAGCAGCATTTTTTCTTTATCTGCTTTAAAAGAAATCTCTTAAAATAATTTGAAGAGTTTGATGAATTTTCGCTCTCAGGAGTTACTGATATGAACTGCATCTACATAACTTTACGGCACAAAAACAATCTGCCAATCTTAAGATCTTTAAGAAAACAATGTAATGATTCACCATTCAATATCTTCTTGATGGCTTCATCCGAAATTCTTTGTGGAAGAACTGTCGAAATTTCTCTTGATCTCTAATGGCGCACCATTTTCAATGTTAAAACATACACAGGCAACTTTCAATGTAATTTTTAGCGTGACGTGTAAGACAAAGTTGAAAAATCAACTAGCTAGCAATTCATATCATTTGATTAAAAATATGTAACAAACATTTACGAACATACTATTACATTTAGGGGAAAATAAATAAAAAGGTAACTGACATATGAAAACAAAAACAATCAAAGATTAGCCCACTGTGTTTTTATTTGTGGTGGATTTTTCAATTTGTGTAATAGAATAATATTATTATACCACAAACAATTATTCGTATTATTCTCATACACTGTATCACATTACCCCCCTAAGTTTTACCGTTTGATTTACTGCTTACTAGCATAATTACACCATATTATACTTTTCACTCCTTTAGGTTATTATTAACTCGGTTGCTGTCCAAAATTTCAATCTTGTAAAAAAATTATAAAAACAAATTGTAAATTTTCTCCTACGAGAACCTTATGTTCACACTTTAAGAAGTGTGTGTTACTGTTAAACAGTGAATTGGATGAAGAATATGTCAATCTTCCAAACATTAACAATTAAAAAAAAATTCTAATCATCATTGCCATCATGGATTTATTATTGGTTATGTTTGAAATAATCCATTCCTTTTTCTTCTAACTAATCCTAAGGATCACTAATGATATGAGAAATTCGCCTGGGGAATTATATTTATGCTATTACACTATTTCATTCTTTTATAATCTTTCAGTTTAATTTTATAATGGGTGCTGTCCATATTTCATTATTCTAAAATTTCCATAAGACAAGATTTCTAAATTATATGTCACGGAATTTTTTTTCAGCTGATTTAAAGTTATATGTATGTCTTAAATCGTGACCTAGATGAATAAATATGTTCAACTGCTAACACATTAATTAAACTGTCCCCGTTAATTAAACTTTTCTTAAAGCTAGAATGCATTTATAAGTAAAGATGTCATGTATTATTTCATATATCTAATATTGTGTAGCTATCATTAGTTATATAATTATATGCTTTATTGTTATAAATATACAAATGATATAATAATTCAGCATATGGGTAATCAATTTCAACTAAAATACTGAGATGCTTAATATTTATTCACGAAAACTCATAAGAATAATGCAACTATTAAGTGTCCTATGATACTATCGACCGGAAGAATAATAAATCAAACAAAGTACCACAATTTTGAAAGAGAATAATCTAGAGCTTGATGCGCGTTGTGCATATTTTTTATGGCTTGGAGTAGCCTAGAATAATATAATAATAGAACGCATTTATAAGTAAAGGTTTCGTGTATTATTTCATATATCTAATATTGTGTAGCTACCATTAGTTATATAATTATATGCTATATTGTTATAAATATACAAATAATATAAAACCTCGTTAACACGAACACGCTTAACGCGAATTACTTTTAGCACGAACCGTTTCTGATTTCCCCATCCAGTTGTATGTAATGTATTTAAGTTCGGATAACACGAACTACTTTTAACACGAACAAAAAAAGTTTCCCCTTGAGTGTTCGCGTTAACGAGGTTCGACGTAATAATTCAGCATACGAGTAATCCATTTCAACTAAAATACTGAGATGCTTAATGTTTATTCACGAAAATTCATAAGAATAATGCAACCATTAAGTGTCCTATGATACCTATCGACCGGAAGAATAATAAATCAAACAAAGTACCACAACTTTGAAAGAGAATAATGTAGACCTGGATGCGTTGTGCATATTTTTTATGACTTGGAGTAGACTAGAATAATATACTTTAGCCATGTATTTAAAAATAAAACTGTTTATTGAAAGCACACAATAATATATTTATTCTAAAAGTAAATAATAATGTCACAAATAAACGCATTTTTTATTTATGAAAAAAATAATTTATTGGAAGAGGAAAGTATTGAATTTTATTCATTAAAGCATGTATTTGAATATTATATTTTATAGGATAATTACTTAAATAATAATGGGTCTTTTATTACATCCAGCAAAATATTTGTTCACTGTGGTTAAATGAAAAATATTAGATCCGAAAAATAATCCAGACCCAGAAATATCAGCGCGTAAATTACATATATGAAAAGTAAAATACTACTTAAATATTCTATATATTTTATGTCCTTCCTTTGAATATGATAATTATTTTTTTAAATAATGTTTGAGTAATTATCATATATGTTGTTTTAAATTAGATGTACAGAAATATAGAGGAATAGGGATGCTATGTAAATAGGGGAAACCACTTCGATTTCATCTAATGAACTTCAAGTAACAGTCTTTTAAAAATTGCTTATAGTAATAAAAATATCATCTGTTCAATAAACGTATAGAGTAATCAGGCATTGTGTTTCGTATCACAACAAGTTCTTTGTTTTAGAAATTGTGTTTCAAACAAAATTTCACAATCTACTGTTGTAAAAGTGAGTTCTAAAAATCTTTAGTTTTTAGTGGTTACCAAAATTAGCGACCAAATGTAGTGGCATTATAAAGTAAACATGTGGTGGTTTCTGTCTTTTTATTTTAGTTAAAAATATTAAATATTTGCAAGTTATAATCAAGTTGTTTAGTAGAGCACTTTCGATGGGAATATTTGGGGCAGATGTGAAAATAAAAGTATAAAAAAATTCTTAAAAACACCATAAAAATAAGGAATGTGCAAGGCCTTTGAAAAGAACTTTGCCTCACTTCGTCAAGCGCAAAGAAAACGTAAAACCACTTTGAAGGCAGGAGTAAAACTCCTGCTTTTTACATTCTGATACTGTTGCATTCGATTAGGATAAGAGTTTTTTTCACATGTGCTCAGTTCATGTTCATAACTATCCCATCCGTTGGGCAAGTGAGATGTGAACAATTTCAATATCTTTTTAAAATGATCTCAAATCCTGAAAATAATATTTCATAAATAATTAAGTAAAAGATCCACAAATACAGAGTAAATTATAGCATCGATCGTCTGTTGCTGAATTAATTTAAGAGGACAAGGAGAAACAAGTATAGTAAAAATATGTTCGCATGCACCTCTTTCTATTGTACAATAAATATATTTATATTTATTATATTAAATATTCAATTCAAATTTATATACTTTTGTGTGAGCGAGAGTTCACATGTTCTTTATCTTTAGAGAAATAAATGTACTTTAATACAGAAACAATTTTTTCATGCGACATCCAGGAATTAAAAGAGAAAATAAGAAAGCTTAAAACACTATTTATTTCTTATATTTTTAGAGTACATGTTTACATTATAAACTAACCACATTGAATATCAATGTTAACAATCCTACTTTTGATTCTTTGATAAATCACTATCTTTTAAATCTTTAAAACTATCCCTGAATAGCCATAATTTTTAATAACCATAAGAAGTCATTTAAGTTAACAATTTTGAAAGTTTGGTTTAAAATTAAATAATTTATATAAACAGAATTTGTAGTTAATTATATGAATGTGTTTGCTTTCTTTTAAATTTTATTTTATCCAGTTTATTAAGAAAATATTTTGAGATTAAAAAACTAATCTTAAAATTTTGTATTTAGAAGATATTTTCAACAGGAAAAGTTATATATTAATAAATGCCGAAAGAAAGTTTTCAAATAACATAATTTTCGATAATTCAAAATTTATTTACGAATCAAATTCTATAACTATCAAAATTTAATTTCCCCAGAATGTTCTTTTTATTGAGAATACTTTAACTTACTCTCTTAAAACGAATCTTTAAACATGGAAATGTTAATATATTGGCATAAAAATATATATTGGAAGGAATGTTTATTTTATTGAAATTACTTTATTTTAAAAATGCTTACGATGTTAGAACTAAACTTTAAACATGAAAATTTTAATATATTGGCATAAAATTATAAATTGGAAGGAATATAATTCCATGCAAAATTTTAAATGTAAGGGTTGGGCTTAACAATTATATTGAATTTTTTTTTACATTATTTAGGGTAATATATCACAAAATGACAATATTTTGTAAAATATTGTAATGTTAGAGACTTTTAAAATCTAATTTTGCTTGTTGGTTGGTTACTTCTCTATAAGAGCACACTTTCTTTGGCAGATAGTCACCATGTGTTGCAAATTGAGCAATCGAGAAAAGTGCCAGCTATCACCTTAAAAATGTTTTTAATTAGAATCATTATTTTCATTTATTTAATGTTTGATGGGAAACTCCTATTTCACCAATTGAATTAAATTTTAAATTTTTCTGTTGTCACATCGTCGCAACCATGTCAAACTACCGAATGTGAGAAAATGCATTTTTCAGTACTTTTAAAAATGGAGCGATTGTTATCACTAAATTTTAATAGTATTCTGCACCAGGGTTACCAGTGTGTTCTCCTTCTATATTCAGAAATTTTGAATCCATACCAGACATTTAAAATAGAAATTTTTGCTCTATTTAATGACAGGCATTTCGTGATTACTTAAATAAATAAAAAATAAAATCTCAAAATTTCTGGTAATTCGGTATCTCTGAATTAAAAAAATATATATATATTTAAGTGACACACATTCTAATAAAAATTAGTGGTGACATTCGGCTCATTTTTAAAAGTAATGACAATTGCATTTTTTTTTCATATTCGATAGTTTGACATGGTAGCGACGACATCTTAGAAAGAAACGATGCTATAATAAACAAGCACCAGACATTTTGAAACACATTCCAACACCATCAGGATATTTTTAAGAAATTTAATTTTTACGTACTACAAAATGAGATACTTAAATACAAAATTTATGTAAAAAAAAAGTAAAAATCCATGTTCAGCAATTTCTGTGCATGCCGGTAATATTTTTACATGTGTTCACATCGATCATATACTAAGCTTCAGGAAAAAAAGTACTTTCGAGCAGCCTTGTATATGATCTATGCAATTTATGCACACCACGTAATACATTAAAATCAGTTTAAAAGTGAATAACGCAATTGAAAACGCACTTCCAGAAATTATTGCTCAAGGTCAGTCTGTAACCGAATTATTTTGTGTGTCCCTGTAAATAAATGATGAATGCTACACCTTGCATAATATTTATAAAGCATGTTGTAGCTTATTTCTTTGCTCACCTGTCCCCTTTATGTTTGAAGTATCATTTGACTGAAATGCACCACAAATGGTTTTTCATTATAGATCGTAGTGTAACGGAATTATCTTGAGCGTCCCTATAAAACGTACTATACATACTAGTACCTGAAAAATCCATATAAATATCATGGTGTTTTGAATAATGTAGCATCGTTAAAATACACTGTAAACAATTTTCCCCCTAGACGGTAATGTAAGGTATATTTTGTGTGTCCCAGGAAACGAACTGTAAATGCTACAGACTTCAGTTTGAACAGAGAACACGCTTTGGTAAGTTTCAAAAACATATATCAAATGCATGGCAATCTGAGTAAATTTTTGAGAGTTAGAGCACTGACAAGCAAGACAGAAGGTCAGGTAGACTGCCAGACAAACCAAAGTCATGAACCATTTTCAAATATTTTGGTGGTTGTTAAAATAACAAAACAATGTATGAACAATATTAAACACGTTGTTCTTAGGACATTTATTTAATTGCAAGATCAATCAAGAAAAAGTATTTAAGTAAGAGAACTCTATCTCTAGCTATGTATGAAAAACAGGTTTGTTTGTTTGTTTGTTGGTACTTTATTGTCACCCACGCTGTTTGACGGATCGCAACCTTTTCTGAGTTGGAATGAATAAATAATTAGTACAAATGCCTGCTATCACAAACCTTTTTATTAAAACTCGATTTATTTTTATTTTTTTAAACTGACAAATATAATGGTGAATAATATGTTTTTATTTTGACAGAAATTTGAATTTAAAATTTAATTTAATGAGTGTTGAACTTATTTACATTTACTTTTATTTCTTATTTAAATTTACTAATTATATTTATTTTTAATCGAAATAAATTTTTAATTATGTTAAGAAGTTACGAATAAAAACACATTAAAATGAGTAACTTTCTTTTTTTCGTGAAATTATCCTTTGACACAAAACAATTGAAAATTCACTTGTACTACTTCCATTCTTCTTTTAAAAAATTCTTAAAAATCATATGTGAAAATTTAAAGATATTTCAAATGTTTTTATTTTTTTTAAAGTAATGTAGTTTTTAATCCTTTATTTCAATACATGAATTTATGCCTTTATACATTTTTAGAAATTTAAATTCACTGACTGTAATTCGTTGCATTTTTTTTCTTAATGCTACTCGAAATTAGTTGTTGTATTGTCATACCTCCGAACTTTCAACAATAAACGTCCGTACATTGTGAGTTCATTTGATCCAGGTTAAAGACGTTTCTAAACAAACTATATATATATATATATATATATATATGAAAAAATAATACATATTTAGTTTCATGCTCGTACGCGGAACCTGTGAACCTATTTCGTAAAAAAAAATGTGTGGTTTAAAACGTGTTTAAAAGTATTTCTTCCAAGTAAATAGTTACATCTATTAATATATTTTATTTAATAAATTCCTTTTAAATAGAAATTAATCAAGAACTGTTATTTTACAATTATAATACATTCCGAGTTATATGTATGAAACAAAATGCATATGGATCTAAAGATAATAATATTAATGATTGATTAACAAATAAAAGATCATAAGTGATGAAAAATATTCTTTACCTTCTATGTTTATCTTCAATAATAATTCAATTATGTTTAAAGTTTTTTTATGTTATTTAACTAGAAATATTTGTCTTCATTTTGATATCCCTAAAATAATTCTTTAAAAGACAAGAAATATAAAAATATAATTTCAGTACTTAAGAAGAACATCGAAAAATAAGTGAAAGCGAAAAGTAACAGACAATGTACTTCTTTTTATACTTATTGATTTATGCTTTTGCAATAATATCAAATTTTCTGTAAAAGTAGATATTGCACAACAAATACAATATATGAAAACAGAAACTTCCGATAAAACTGTTTCCCTGTCAAAAGTTTTGCAGTGGATTTTGTTTGTTGCATTGCAGAAATAATGGTTAATATTTATTGAGAGATAGGACAGTTCTTGATACTTTGAAGGTCCAAAGATCATATTTAATTTGTTTACACACGTCGATTTATTAATAAGTAAGTGGATAAAGAAGTTAAATTTTTTTGACATAATACATTTTTTTCATTGATTTATCAATGAAAATATTTGCAGAAAAACATATTACTTCATACTTTATTAATTTATGTGTTTATCACATTCCCAATTTTTCTTTAGCAAAAGAAATTGAACAATAAATACAAAATAAGAAAACTGATACTTCCGATAAAACTGTTTCTTTGTCAAAAGTTTTGCTGGATTTTGTTTTTGCTGTTGTTGTTGCTTTGGAGAAATGATACATAATATTTGTTTAGATGTATTACAGTTCTGGATATTTGGATGTTTAAAAAATAATTTATAATTTGGTTATACCTCGTTGACTTATTAATAAACAGTGAAGAAAGAAGTTAATATTGTTTGTCGTCATAAATATATTTTCATTGACTTATTAGTCGACTTATTTTCTCAAATATAGATGCTTACTCTACTTATGTTTTAATCGTTATAATACCTATGGGTATATAAATATTGCGCAAAACATTATAATGAACAAACTGATATTTCCGATAGAATTTACTCTCTATTAATATTTTGGCAGGAAATGTTTTCTTTTTTTGGTGCATTGTAGAAACGAAATTTCATATTGGACAGCTACGAAATTCATAGAGATAAAACTAAATGTAAATATACTGCTTGCAGGTGCGTAAAAACATACATAAAATATTTAAAAGCACATTAAAGTCCTTTTAAAAAATTCCAAAACGTTTTCAACCGAACTACTCGGTCATCATCAGTGAAAAACTTATTGTTGAGTTGAGTTGTTGTCTCTTCGCGTTTTCTAGCTTGCACGGAATAAAATGTTTTACCTCAAGGGTTTGGAATATAGGGTAGGATGGGAAAGGAAATCAATGATGTATTAATTCATTCCAGACTGTCATTCCATTCATCCTATCCCACCTTATATTCCAAACACTTGAAGTAAAATAGTTTATCCCGTGCAAGCTAGAAAACGCGAAGAGACAACAACTCAAATCAACAATTAGTTTTTCAGTGATGATGACCTAGTAGTTCGGTTGAAAACGTTTTGAATTCTTTAAAAGGACTTTAACGTGCTTTTGAATATTTTATGTATGTTTTTACGCACCTTCAAGCAATATATTTATATTTAGTTGTATCTCTATGAATTTTAGTTATTAAACAAGGTGAAATTTGCACTGAAATTTTAACTTTTATTGGACAGCTACGATACTATTAAGTATTAAATATTTTATTTAATTTTATGTATTTGTTGACTTATTGATAAATAAGCGATGAAGGAAGATAAATTTTAATGTCATAATAATGATATTTTTATTGATTTATCAGTCAGAATTTTTACACAAAGACATATCCTTTTATGATTTTTTCAATGCTTTATGATTTTACCATTATACCATTTTTTCTCAGATCATTAAACAAAAAATAAAAGTTGATATTTATTTAGAGAAAGGACAATTATTTTTACGCTGACGTATAACATATTTTATTTATTTTTTATATCCATTTATGTATTGATAAAAAAGTGAAGACGGACGTTAGTTAACAATTTGACAAAAAACTATACTACTCTTGATTTAAAAAAAAAAAAACTTATTCACTTGAATTCACTTTACTTATGCACAATTTTTTTTATGTTAATCTAAATCATTAATACTATGAAGGAAGTTGAGCATTTTTGTCACTAGCAAAAGTAGAATGTTTATTTAGAAAAAATCTATTTCAAAATTAAACATGTAGTATAAAAAACATAATAAAAGAAAGCAGTCGAAATGCTATACACATGAATCTAATGTAAATCCAATCTAAAAATATCTAAATTTATATACTTAAACTCATTAGAATATTAAGTTATACACCGGCTTGCTTTTATTCATTATTGGAGGAATAAAAGCTAATAAGGGAAAATGTCAAACTGTCTTTGAGCTTCGCAATATGGGATGAACTAAAAAGCAATTACTTCAACAACGGTATCTATTGATTTGTAGAATACAGCTTTTCCAGGTAACTCTTCTTAAATCTTCAAGTTGATGTTGCTTACACTATCGATTTTTAGTGCAAGAATCGCACCTTTGCAAAGCCATTTATTTTCTGTAAAATGTTGAATATTTGGAAATAGTTATATTATTGTTATTTAGAATATTTCTCTTGAGTTCTTCAACAGACATGACTGTGTTTCAAAATGCTACTATGATTTTGAATAGAATCAGCAACTGATTCTGTTTTTCTGAAATTTAGTTACTGAATGAAGCGGTATTCATCTATTCCCAATATTTAACAAATGGTCAACAAATTGACCAGCCAATATATTGCCATGCAGATGAACTCTCATATTTGTAGTTAGTCGTAAAGTGTGAACATTCTTCTGAAGCTGTGACAGTTTAAGGCATGCGTTAATTTCACCCGCCATTGTTCCTTTTAGAATGACCAGTGATGTCTGTAGGAAATCTCCAGACAATGCAACAGTGACTCTATGCATTAGCAAATCAGTGCTTCTTAAAAATTAAAACATCTGATTGAGTGCATGCAAAGCATTCTTGTGTGACATGGTGCATTCATCCAGAACATGAAATGCCATTTTTTTTTTAATTTAAATATTTATTTCAGTTCTTCATTAAGAGTAAGCTATGGGGACTTAAATGTTTGTGGAAATACTAATACACACACATATACATTTGAAATAGATTTAAAAATTGCGAAACCGAATTCAGAGAACCTCAAAATGTTAAAATATGCCATTATTTCCATAATAGGTTTTTTATCATTTTTCAGTATGTCCCTTAAACTCATATGATGTTATATTCACCTTTTGACGTCATATCCACTCGTTTTCTGTACTTACTCATATTGATACTTTACTTGTATGATTGTCAAATATTTGAAAAATCCGTTTTAAACTTAATATATGACGTCATATTCATTTTCTTTTTAATTCTTTTAATAACGTCATATTCACATTCTTTCTATACTTATTCATACTCATGCTCCTTGTATTATTGATAAATGTTGGAAACTGTCCGTTATACTTCCAATATGACGTCATGTTCATGTTCATTTTATTCTGGAAACTTTTTATATCATTTATTCTTCAAGTAAAAATCTTACAATTTAAAATTAATTGCTGTGGAAAGAATTTTATTGTGAATTTTAAATTTTGACAATGAAGGCTAACAAAAAAGTATTACAATTTAAAGAAAATGGTTGTTAGATTGTCGGTTTATTATTAATTGAAAATAAACTATCATTTATTTTGATTCCGGATTATTTTAGTTGCCTCGGCCGTGTTTCAATACACCTGCACGTAAATTTTCACAGTTCGTGCTTGTAAACTGTGGTTTTGTATAAAAGACAGGCAGATAGACAAATTTTCATTTTTATACATTAGATCATAATATATATATGATTTTTTTAATTTACCGGTCAACATATTTACACAAAAATGGATCATTAAGCTTTATTAGTTTACACCTTTATAATTATCTCATTTTTTTATTGCAATTGATATTGCACAATAAAGCTATAACTATAATAAAGAAAGAAGTTTGTGTGCGGCTGTGTGTGTTTGTGGGCTGTGTCCTGAAGAGGCTGCCGCCCACAGCGCTTCAAAATTTGGTGGAAAGGTACTTCTATGTATGTAGTTTTTCACCTCAAAGCCCGATTTTTTAATAGATTTTTGAATACAAATTTTTATTAATGTTTTATTTATTTTTAGCGTTTTTTCACGTTTTGCTGCGATTTTTGCACATTAGTAACAGGAAGCCGGATCCAATCTTTTATCCCAATATAGTAAATTTTGCCCTCTTTTCAATAAAGTTAATTCAAAAATCACACAGCGATTTAAAAAGTGTTGGCGATTTTTCTCCTTAGACACTAAGAAATTTCCGCCAGAATGCTTTATTGGTTCGTTGGTTGCTTTCATTTCGGTTTCAGTTATGCTCAGTATCGTCAATTTTTCCCCGTTTTAGCTTGAAGAGAGTTAATAATTCTTCACAAAAAATCAAAAAAACATGATTTTAAAGGGGAAGGAAAGTTATTAATTATCCCGATTTGGATTTTGTTATTACATTTTCGAAATTTCATTTTGTATGCTTTTTTTCATGTTTTGCAGCCTTTTTTGTTTGAAATGACGTTGGAAGTCAAACACCGTTGGAAGACAGCTGCGATTGGTAGCTGAGACGATTGTAGGCACAGCTGGAAGTCAACCAGGAAAATGTGATTGGTAGATGAAAAGTCTATCTGACTGCATTTCGAACAGTGATTTTTGAATTTTTCGCGATTAGTTTTCAGCCATTTTTAGACTTTTTTCATGTACGTAACGTTATTTATGCATTTCATTTCAGAAATTAACAACGATAACTTACTGTATTTGTATGTCAAAACAAAATAAACCGTCATTTATTTTCTCTTTCAAAAGTTAACGATAATTCCTAATGCTAAAGGTCGTTTGTTTAATTTTGAGGGGGGAGGGGAGTGTCCGATTGTAATTTAAATATCGCGTTAATGCTCCGATAGAAACTCCGTCCTTCCCCATGCCTCCCAAATCAGAACTTTTTTATTATTAGTTCGATCCAAACGAAATCTTTTCTAACATTCTTCTCAGGTACACCAGTGACTAAATAAACTTCGGTATATTATCTTTAAGCCCTTGGTTATCACTATTTCTGAACATTAATCACCAGAGTTTTTTTTTCTCATGTTCTATGGGTCCAATTTCAACGAGAATCAATTCATTCAACATAAAACGAACTAATTAAGATATTGATACTTAATTAAGATACAGATTTGACGCCTCCTGGCGATAGAAATCGGAACTAAATGATGTGTCAACGCGTACGCAGCACGTCTTCTATTCGATATTGTAGGCAGCGGAGACACGTGCCGCAGTTTTGATCGGAAATATTTTTATTTAGAACAGAGTACGCCGCCCCCTAGAGGTGGGAAGTGAAACTAAAAGATTTTGCATTCCAATTTGGTCTGATTCAAACAAAAGCTTTTCTATCATTCTTCCCAGGTGTCCCAGGTACTAAATAAACTTCGACATCATGTTTTCAGCCATTGGTTACCATCTATTAGGAATATTAACCCACTGACCAGCAAAAAGGCAAAATTGCAATGTTGTTTTCTCTGTATATCGCCTTCCATATGGTGCAGTAAGCAGCGGGGACGAGTACCGGAGTTTCTTTCGGAAAGAGGTTTATTTAGAACAGAATGTTCCATCTGGTGGTGGAAAATGAAGCTAAAAGATTTTGCAGCGCCACGTATGCTATACTGTACCGAATGCAGCGGGGACACGTATCCGAAATTTGTCTAGAACAGAATACACACCCAGGTGTGGAACTAAAAGATTTTCCTGTTCGTGTGCCGAAAAGGCAATTTTTATCGAAACCGCAAAAGAAAGTTACAGATTTCATAATCCCAGACAACGAAAAATTTTTATTTTCACCCATCCTTGAGTTTTAAGAAAAGTATTGGAGGTGTCGATTCGAAACTCACAGTATGTGCGTAGTACTTTTATTTTTTGACTACGAAAATGCAAATTTTGTGAAAATTGGACGGTAATCTTTCTTTTAATTTTGACCCAAAACTGACCCGCTTTCAATTAAATGATGCATACATTTGAGGGGGTAGTATTGAATTTATTTTCGCTTCGGAGTCCATCGCTCTATTTAATTTCTGAAAAATGAAAGAATTACCAGAATAAAGGTATAGTTCAGCGATTTTTAGAGTGATTTCGCATTTCGTATTATTTTTTGATGGGACCGGGCAAAGCCGGGCGGATCAGTTAGTATCATAATGAAAACAGTAAAATTGTTTTTATGTGAAAAGTGTTTCGGTCAAAATGTTTCTTTTGGTGCATAGCAGATTTTTTGCAGTGTATTGCAGCATATTTATTTAGACATGTAAAATACTTAGATAGAGAAATCATAGAAATTTAATCGACAAACCATTACTACGAACTATTAAAGATTTCTCTGTAATTTTTTATACCAGCTGACAGAATCAAAAGTAAATAAAAAGAGAAGTTCAAGTTGTGTGGGAATGATTATATTTTTATTGATTCAGCAGTCAGCAGTCAGCATATTTATACAAAAACAGATCTTTTTAGGGTTTATTGATTTACTTTTTTCTATAATAATATATATTGAACAATAAATATAAAATACGAAAGAAGATAATTCCGATAAGCTGTTTTCCACTCAAAAGTTTCGATGGGGATTTTTTCTTTTGTTTCATTACAAAAATCTGTTTCTTCTTTATTCATTTATGCTTTTATTCATATCTCATATTTTTCTATAATACTGAACAATAAGAACTAAGTAAGGAAAAATATATTCACTATATAATTATAAACCTGCTCTATATAACTGTTTTTGTGGATTTCCAGAGCTAAACTTTTCTATTTAATATTTATATAATTATATAAGTTATATAATTATATGGAATACTATATAATTATATATAATTACATAATTATATATAATTATATGTAATACTATATAATTATATATTATTACATAATTATATATTTGATATTTATTTCTATTTAATCTATATAATATTTATATTTAATTTTAATTATAATAATAATGTTGAGTCTATATTTGCGCCTTTGACTCTTTTGAGGAAGCGCCAATAGCAGTGACTCTAGCACCATCCAAAAGTGACCTTAGCACCTAGTGACCTTAGCACCAATCAGATGTCATCTGACAGAACGTCTTGAAATACGTCACTGAAGGGCTGTTGAATGTGTAAGAGAGAAAATTGTGCGCAAGTTTGAGTGTACAGCCATGGAAAAAATTATAAGGACAAGCCAAAAGTCGCCAAATTTAGGAGCCACTTGACTAGAAAATTTTGCAAATATTTGTATGATAAAAATGCTTGAAACGGAACGTTTACAAACAAACTTTAAGTTGAAAATTTGGAAAATCATTAAAAGGTATGAATTTAAAATATTTCAATAGCTTGATACTCGGAAAAAATTATACGAACACGCATTTTTTTTCTTTTTTGAAATCGCAAACAAAATTTTGCATATTTGGTAATATATAATAGGATTGTTTCAAGTAGCCTAAAAGTGTAGCACCGTAAGATTGTTAACTTTTTCTCGTTCTTCCTTATGCCACAGGGCACACAACTATTTGAATTTGAAAAGGAAAAAAGAATAATCCTTACAGAAAATGTGGAACGAGTGGACGTGAAATTGCAAGAAATATAAAGAGATCTAAAACACTAATTCATAATTTTGTGAAGAATCCATAGGATTATGGCAAGTAGAAGCAAAGACGTATTCCTGTTTCTCTATTTATGTGCCAGAAACGTGGAATTGCGAACCGAGCTTGCATAAAAAAAAACAGAGTTCCACCCAAATTCAAACAGAAATGAATCTGCCATGCACTAACCGAACAGTGCGTAATGTTCTGAAAATGAATCGCAATGTTAGATATGCTAAACTACAGTCACGTCTACTACTTACAAAACTACATAAGAAGCTTCGATTGGAATTTGCTAAAAAACACGTTTGTTTTGGATCTCGCTGGAAAGATGTCGTATTTTCGTACAAAGAAAATAATTTGAACGGACCAGATGGTTTTCATCATTATTGGTATGAGTTGCGAAAGGATAAACCTGTTTTTTACAAATACCAATCCGGAGGAAGTTCTGTGATGGCGTGCTTAGGTTTTGCAGCCAATAGAACAACACCAATCGTGTCCATTCGAGTTCGCATGAATTCAGACTTATATGTGGATATGCTAGCTGAAAAATTATTGCCTGAAGCACCTCTTATCACGGGTGGTGATTATTTGTTTCAACAAGACAATGCAAGTTCACATGTGTCTTGTGCAACACCTTCATGGTTCGAGGCCAATTCTGTCCAGCTTTTGATGGCCGCGAAGAAGATTTTATTTAAACCTCTCAAAGAGGCATTTTAGCAAGAGAAGTATATAAGCATGGCACACAATATGCAAATATCGACGATTTGGCATCATCCATCGAAATAGCGTGCGAAAACCTTTATAAACAAACTTTAACTGAACTTTCTGAGTCAATGACTGCACGAATAATAAGGGTCATTGAAAAAAAAAGGTAATTTTGTAGAATATTAATTTATTTACGGACATATTTCATTATGTACTTATAATTTTTTCCATGTTTCACGTCATATATATCTATTAATATGCGATTTATAAATTTTATTTTAATTTAATTTCGTATTAAAAGGTTCTTAATGTTTCCTAATTACGAGTAGTAAATTATGTTTGATTTTGTTTTCAGTTGATGATTACTTTAATGCATATTACTCGTTTTTCAACATGTTCTTATAATTTTTTCCATGGCTGTAATCGAGGTCAGACGGCAGAGTAAGAGGGACAATGACGGGTGATCATGATGAAATATACGAACTGTAGCGGAACTAGAAACTGAAACGTTGTTCTTTTAAAGATATCAAACTATTCTTTTACATACCTATTCAAGTAAATTGTATTTTATGCTCTTTTATTATAATTTTTTATTAAGACGAAAAATATCAGTCTGTTAGTTATTTTATGTGTTGTGAGAGTAACTTATTCTATAAAATGGTGCACAGTAGTTTGGATAAGAATTTCATTTTCTTAATTTTTTTACAATTATACTATCAAGAATAAATTAAAAAATGCTGTAAAGTGATTATGTGACAAAAATTTAAAGAGTGCTTGCCAATAGAGAAGTGTTGATTTGCGTATGTTCTAGTTAATTTTGATGCACCTTATTAAGTGTGTTTTATTTATTTGTGTTTTATTGTTATATTAAGTAATTAGAAATTACTCTGAGAAAAGAAAAGTCCTTTAAAATCAAAATTCGTCATAGATTAATTTTTGATTATGTGGAAATCGTTAAAACAGGCAAAGGATCCGTCAATTTACTGTGTTTCCATTTGAAATCTATAGTACAAAATACGCATAAAAACTTCGTAAAATTAAAGATGATTTTTCTTTAAATTAATTTATTAATATTTGTAATGTATTAAATATTGATAATACCGAGTCCTTAGATGATTTGACTGTCAGAATCATTTCTAACCTTTCTGATTTAAATGAGTTAATGTCAAAAGTTTTGCATTAATATATCAGTGATATTGAAATAGATTTTATTAAAAATACTGAAAATTCTAGTGATAATAATTTTAGTAATGTTTAAAATAATAAAGTTATTTCGGGAAAGAAATTATGCTCGTTGTAGAAAAAAATTAAACTAGGCGTTGGAAGCCACCGTAATACTTACCCATCATGGATATGCATAATATAAAATATGAAAATAAAACATGTGAAACGATTTATAAACTGCATTGCTTCTTCCCATTATTACATACTAAGTACATACTAAATTTCAAGTCTCTGTCTGAATTTGTTCTGGTGATAGAGCGTTTACAGACACACAGACAGACAGACGGCAAATTTGTTTTTCTAAAAATATGTTTTTCGGAATCTCCAGTGTCTGAAACGTGTAAATCCGTCAAACAATGTTTTTCCAATTTTCAAAACGATTACAAGACTTACCCTATACTACGTATGATGGGTAAGTAAAAAACGCAACTTCTGATTTTTGATTCTGTTTTGAAACCTTCTATTAGTATAAGTGATGTTAAGAACATGATTGCTGCATTTGACGGTAGTTAATATTAAAATGTAGTAAAATGGATTAAGTATTTTCAAAATGTTATTTCTTTATTTCATTTAAGCGACTTTTATAAATTTGCTTTGGCAAAACGTGGTATGACAGAAAAAGCTAAATTAGTAATTCAAACCGAATGCAAATTAAATTTATTGGCATAAATTGAATTCGTTACTTATTTCTGTATTTAACCCATCATGTAATTCAGAAGAACATCATCAATTGTCATCTAAAAGAAAAATGAGGATAATGAAACGTTGAATGAATATTCTTTAATATGAAACAGTTATATTCTCGTGGCAATAATAAAGATTCTGCATTACTTCAGTATGTAATAAACGGCACATAAGAAACTGTTTTTTTTAATCTTATTTGTATGGTTGATCTAATATTTATGGATTTAAAAAAAACTTAAAAATTATCAGAAATTAATATCTGATTATGAGAATGAAAAACCAGAAAAAAATTGACGCTAGTCCTAAAATGAAACCTGAAGTATATGTTAAGAATAAAACCAAACTTTTAAAATCTGAAATTTGATGTTAAATTTGTGGAGATAAAAATAATAAAAGTATTAATTGTATAAATAATGGAATAGTTCCCATTGGTTTTGTTGTAAGTCGAATGGGCCACAAATCATTTGAGTGTAGTAAACGAAAATATGTAAAATTTTCCAATGATCATTCACAAGTAAATATTGTAACGAGTTCTCAAAATTAACTTTTAAGGAAGTTAATCTGCATCCAATAAACCTAATTTCATTACTTTATAGAGATAGCCAGTGATCAATTTTAAAGAGAAGCTATTTTAATAAAATTAAAGATTATGTAAAATTAGAAGCAATAAATATGCTTTTGACTGGATTAGATTAAACACCAGATAGACCATTTGGTTTCTTTCAAGAAGAAATCAAAATTTATGATTCTAAATTTCAAACCTATGTTTTGTGATTCATGATCATTCTATTGCTTTTGATATGGTTATTGGTACTCGACATAATGCATCAAGATACTTTATCTATTTCTGGTAAAATATGTAAAAATATATTAATATCAAAATGATTCTATAAATCCCTTGGTTAATGTTATAAATGCAAGTGAAGTAACTGTAAATTCTAAATTTAACCCTTATTCTTCTACATTCCAGAATAGTAACTCAAAAGTTCTAAACAAGAAAAAAATTTTGTCATTTAACCAAATCAATTATTTCAAAACAGAAATTAAAGAATTATACTTAGAAAATGAAAAGTTAATTATCCAAGTTAAAGTAGCCGAATAAAGATATAAAATGTTAGAAACAGATGTGATCGAATTAAAAGGAAATTTTTTGTCGGAAAAATCAAAATAAAGAATTTCGATAACATCCTTAGAGTGTAAATTGTATTACATGAATATTAAGTTAGAAAAGAAGTAAGAGAAAGGCAAAATATCACAGATCACAAAGAAAATTAGAGAGGGGCTTGCAAGATATACAATCCCAACTAGATGAAGGAAGACAACATTCAGAACAAAATACAGTACGATTAGTGAAAGTCAATAATCATTCTATACAATTATAAAAACAGTTAGAAGAATACGAAGAGGAGTGTTCTAAAATAAAAAAATCCAAATGAAGAATTCAGAGAAAATTAAATAATTCCGAGGAAGATTTTGAAAATTTACAGCGAAAATTCCTTAATCTTAACAGCAAAAAAAAAAAAAAAAAAAAAAAAAAAAAAATCAGTAATTCTAAACACCTAAAGAATGATTCCAATTCTGCAAATTTTGAAAATAAAGAAAAAATGACGTGTTCCCTTAAAAATGAGAACATTCCGAATTAAGAAGTTAGATATTAAGAAAATCTGGGGAAAAATCATATAATGTCAAGTAATAAGAAGTACTGATCATATCAGTAATGTTCCTAAAATTAAAGCTTTCTATAAATCATCAGATGAATTTGAAGTCAAGTGATAAAATTATTACGAAGAATATGAAATTAAGAAACGCAAACAGAAGTTTACTAAAAATAAGTCTGGTGATAGAAACTTTCTTTTCGTATAATGTAAAAGTAAATATGACTTAAATTTCGAAAATGACATTGATATGTCCTATAATGGCAAATGGGCCAATTTTGACAAGTATGATATCGATCCTGACAAATCCCTTGATTTTGAAGATAATATTTCATTCCGAATAAATGATAAAAATTTGTCGTGGCGGGATTATGATATGTGATGCAAGGAGCGAAAAACAATAATAAAAAAAAAGACGAAGAGAAGAAAAAAATTATGAAGAAGGATCATTTAGTAATGTTGTTTAATGCCATTAATTTCCATTATGACGGATGTGTAGAAAACTAATCCATTCATTTTAATCAACTTAATATTTTCCACTCAATGTAAATAAAGAAAGAAGGAAAATGATAAAGCACAGAAAAAACCCAACGATAGTTTATCACTCATCTCTTCAAAAACAAGTGACCTAATTTTATGACTCTTAAGTTTCAAGTTATCAAGCAATAGATATTTATTACATCGTTATGCTCATCACTCTTCTAATAATGTGAAGTATGTTTATAATTCGTGATTTGTGATTTGTGATTATTTTATTATAAACTTGTTACAGAACTAACAAACATTTAATAAGACAATTATTCATCATTAAATGTAAGTTATGAACTTACAGTTGTGCAACAAAATTCTTCAGAAAAACCCCTAATTATTTGTGAAATATATATGTCAGTGACGTCAATTTATTTCAAAGAACTGATGAAACTATTACTTGTAACTTTCCAGACTGTGTGTGAAAATGAGTCAGTGTATTACGATAAACCATGCTGTAAAGACACAGGAAAAAATGTTTCCTGCTAAAATTATTCTAATTCTAAAATGTAAAGCTTTAAACAATTGTAATTAATGTAGAATATAATTTTTAAAATCAGTGCAAACGTCAACCCATTTATTCAGTGTGAATTGAATTAATATTATTGTTTACAAGTTTTCCCTTCAGATTACTACAATTGTGCAAATTCGTCAATATGAAGTTCTCTTGGATTACATCGGCTGATATTTCAAAATTTTATAGACCATAGAAAAGGTAAGCCATTCCTTTTCTTTCTCTATGTTGAAGACTAGAGTTAATATTCTGATGTCAAGCGCTTTTACCTCGTTGACCTCGTGCAACAGGATGTGCTTTTTGAAAGATGAATTTTAAACTCTTAACCCTTGACTGTTCGATGACTTTGTGTTTTTAATAATTTCCAACCTAGTGGGAAAGTGTTTATGACTTCGGTTTGTCTGTCGTCTGCCGTCTGTTGTCTGCCAACTGTCCGCACTCTAACGCGTGTGAAAATACTCGGTTTGCCTTGCAATTTTTGTATGTTATTATCGTCTGCTACAGCATGTTCTCTATATCAAATGAAGGGTGTAGCACTTAAAGTTTTTTTTTACAGGGACAGTCAAAAGTATTCCGTTACATTACTGTTAATGGAAAATAATCTTTTCAAGTGCATTTTGATGATGCTAAGCCATTTGAAGCTTATTAAAACATTCCTTTTGTAAAATATGGGGTGCAAAGCATTTATTATTCATTTACAGGGTCAAACAAAATAATTGTTAGACGGGGAAAAATCTTTGCAGTGCAGTTTAATGATGTTTCACTATTTCAAACATAATGGAAATTATACACATTACTGAGGTGCACTATAAATTGCTCGCGTACATTTATGGTGTGCATTGCGTTTATAATTCATTTACTAGATCAAATAAATTTATTCTGTGGTGGAAAAATCGTTTGCATCGTAATTTATTGATGTTATATTTCAAATATAATGAAAATAATTTGCATTACTGAGGTGCACTATAAATTGCTCGCTTAAAATATGGTGTGCATTGTTTTATTTATTGTTCATTTACAGGGACACACAAAAGAATTCGGTTAAAGTATACGCGCGATAATTACAGTCTATGTGTAATAAGTGCATTTTCAACTTTGGTTTGCGTTTTTAAGTTTAACTAATTTTTTTCATATTACGTGGTGTGTATAAATGATCATATACAGATCGTATGTTTTCCTTGATAATATACAAGGCTACATACGGGAATTTATAAGTATTACGCACTACGAGAGTCAATTGCTTAAGGGTAGTTTTTAATTGTATTATCATGATTTAGTAGACAAATATAAGTTTGTGTGGAATATAAATAAAAATCTATGCTGGACACATGATTTTTCGTTTATTATTATTTTTCTAATGATGAACTTTGTTGTATTTAAACAAATTTTGTGACCTTTTCGAGAAATAAGTGCGTTTTCAACTTTGGTTTACGTTTTAAAGTTTAACTGAAATTTTCCATAGTACGTGTTTGTTTATAAACTCGGTTGATCATATACAGGACTACACAAGGGAATTCGTAAGTATTACAGACTATGGGATTGAGTTGCTTAACGATAGTTTTTAATTGTGTTTACGCATATTCCTGCTGAAATATATTTAGTAGACTAATAGATATTCGTGGAATATAAATAAGTTCATATACAGGGCTACGTAAAGAAAAAGATACATTCTCGTTTACGGTTGGTAATTGCTGAGAGTGAGTTTTATGTTGCCTTTTAGCTTAATATATGGTGTGTGCAAAAGTCGATAATACACAGGTCTGTACAATAGATTTCGAGTGCATTTTCATGGATTGGCGAAAATTGCTATATGTGAATATTCTGACTGTAATAAATTTTATCATACTATATATCCACATATATTGATAATATACAGGGCTACACAAAATAATTCGATTACTTTTTTGACAATGGAAAGTAATTTAGAAAACTGTATTTTTCAATGTGTTATATGTTTTCTAAACTGTTTACTTACATATCTTCTTTCACCTTATTTAACGGTGAAATTTCGTCACAGTTTTCTGGCTGTGTTGGAAAGTGTTTGATAATCTATGCTTGACGCATGATTTTTGGTTCTTGTTTTTATCAAAGTTGAGCGTTTGACTGTTCCAGACGAAGTTTAAAAAAAGTGTTTATTTTGAAGATTTTCGTGTTTTATGACCTAAGATGGCAGATCAGCACCCTCTGACGGACACACTGTTAAATTAAGTTGTTCAAGTGAGAAAAATAACTTTCGATACTGCTCTTTCTCTTTTGTCTTTTCAGGTGGTCCAGTTGCTCCCACTAGCAAGCACTTGAATCCATTCGACTAATCGGCTGAGATCAGGCAAGTTGACAAGGTAGGCCAGATTTGTGGAGTCTATATTTACTCCTTTAACTCCTTTGAAAAAGCCAGAGACCTTAGCACCAATCTGATGTCATTTGACAGGACTCCTTGATATACATCGATGAAGCACTGTTAAATGTGCGAGAAAGAAAATTGCTCACGAGTTGAGCAGAATCGAGGTCAAGACAGAGTAAGATGGACTATGGCACGTGATCGAGATGTAATATACGATATGTAGTGGAACTAGAATCTGAAATGTTATTTTAAATACGTCAACCTATCCTTGTACATAGCTGTTCCTGTCAATAGCATTTTCTACTCTTTTAATATAATATTTTAATAATTCAAATGTGTGAATCTGACAGTTATTTTATGTGTTGTGAGAGTAAATTATTCTGCAATACGTTAAGCTTTGAACACTATTATTAATATTTATATAACTATAAACTTTGGTTCATTTATAAGTAACTGTAAAATAATTCGGTTTTTAATCATAGTAATTATATGCCATTGATTTCTATTTTCATTATTCGGTAACAATTATTAAAGTGATTTATACTCATAAGAAAATATTAAATGAGGAACAAATATTTTGGAAACAACTGCGTTTTACTCCGAAACGTTTTATAAAATCTGTGGCAGCAAAAGAAACTTTGTTTTTATAAATACAAAAATGTTTATAAATGTTTATTTTTGTTCGTGTTACATTATATTTCCCTAGATTAAGAAACATTTGGCTTTTTTTACAGCGTGTTTTATTGTCCAAAATCACTGAATTAAAAATGGTGAGAGAAAAATTTTATTATATTTGCACATTCATATATATCTTTATTATTTCTTAAGAAACTATAATTTGTTTAGAAAAACATTAGGTAATGCCACTAAAAAAATTATAAAAATTTAAATGTTAAACAAACTGCGAACAGTAAAAATTTAAAAGTATGGAGAGGGGTGGAGCAAGAAGATACTAATCAATATCTTTACGAAAAGGCTCAATTCTGTACTTTATTGATTAGTTGTTTTATCATTACCTCATTTTTAATAACAATACATATTGAACAATAAACACAGAACGAAAAAACAGATACTGTCGATAAAGTTAGTTCTATTTCCAATAAAGCTGTTTTTATAGCTTCGGAGAAATGAACCGCTTAATGTTAAAATGGATTAAGTCAATAATTTTCAAAAATAATTACTTAAATATATAGAGGGTATCTGTATACATATATCTACACATTGTGATACCAGTAAAAGTGATGGTTCATGAAATTTACTGGAAAGTATCACCTGAATATATTTCACTAAATCAAAAGTCTTTTTAGCACGTTCAGAAAATCCTTGTTTCTGAACATTTAATGAAATGTGACACACACCACGATGCTTTTTTTAAACAGTTCAAATAATGGCCCACATTGATTTAAAGGTAGGACAATTCAAGATACTCTGAAGTATCTAATTTTTCTTTTTTATTATTATATACCTTGATTTATTTTTACATAGTCAAGAAGTAAGTCTTTTAACTTACTTTCATAATAATTAGAGTTTTCTTTATTTCACTTTTTTATTGTTTTGTAGTATAAAATAATATATTTCCGATAGAGTTTTCAGATATCATTCTAAAAACTGCATCTAAATATAAATAACTACGAGGTGGAGTCTGTCGAAGTTCAACCGATAAAAACAGTTCGATAAGGAACGGTTAAGTAAACTTACAATAACCCTATAAAAATAATTCCAATGAAATTTTAACCCTACAATGGTTAGTATGATTAAAAAAACAATTATTTTCTTGAACTATGATCACAAAATTTTCTTTATGTTCATTTTATTTTTTGACATTATAAAATGCTTAATTTTCTTATATCTAATCCATAATTTAATTTAAAAGAAAAGTAGTTAGATGAGGCTCTAATCTTTACAATTACGGATCGAAAATTCAGAAAAACGTACTTTACTTTTACAAAATCATAATCATTTTTTTAATCTTAATTTCATAAATAAATAAAAAATAATTTAAGCTAAACATAACATCATTTTCACCGGCTGTAACTTTTTATAAGTGATCATGTGTGATTGTAAGTGATCATGTATCACTTCAAAGATAGTATAAGTTATTATAAATATATTCAAAAGAGCCATACGTGCTTGCGGAAACTTTTTGCATATGAACTATTAGTTTTTTCAATGTTTTATTTTCACTTCAAGACCATGTTGTGTTCTTAATCTCGGTGAGTGATTAAGCTTATAATTAAGAATATTATTTTGTAACTCATAAAAAGATGTAACCATAAAGATTATTTGGCGATTTATAACCAGAAACGGAAAAACGTCGTAAAATTAATTAAATTTTATAATTAAGTTCTACAACTATTCAAATATTGTATTATACACTATGGGGTTCGTGCGAGAAGTAATGTCAGTGAGTTGATTAAAACGCTTTTATTGATCCGATCGGTACAATACATTAAAATGTTTCAAAATAGGTTCATCCTGCGTCGATACATAGCTTCCAGCGAGATTTAAAGGCATCGAAAGCGTCACGGTAAGCCTTTTACTGAATGTCCTTTAAAGCCTTGGTTCAAGCCTCTTTGTCTTTGTCAACTGTCCCGAAATGATGTTCTTTCATGGGAAATTTCATGGGAATAGGGGGAGCCACGTCAGGACTGTAAAGAGGCTGGAAAACTGTTGCCACCTTTGAATCGGCCTGGAAGAGGGTCACAAGGAGGGCAGTGTGGACCGGCACGTTGTCATTGTGAAGTTTCCAATCCTACGCGATATCGAAGAACGCGATCCATTGGGAACTTGCCGAGTTTCACACAAAATTTGATGACAACCCTTTGCTCTATCGAGGTCTGCATCGCAGCATGCACGGGGGACAAAAAAAGGTTCTCGAGGCCTTTCCTCACTCTTAGGAAGGTCGAAGATGACTGAGCGAACACCCATGCGTGAACTAACTCCTCCTTTCACAGACACCCACCGCTTCGAGCGCGCTGTGATGTGTATTCGCATCACAGTAAAATCAGACATTACTTCTCGGACAAAGACTGTATATAATTTTCATAATCCTAGAATATCAAAAAGGGAGATAAAAATCGATTACAAAATTTCTTCTTTACATTCAAAATCCAAGGTAAGTTACGAATGTAAAAATAAATCATAAAAAGTTATATTCCACTTAACATCACCAACATTTATTTTTAAATATTTTTGCAACAATCATAATCATTTCTATAACCGTTCACGTATTTGAGGTATAAATTTCAATAAAACTCCAATACTGTAAATCCCAATAACTATCATACGATTATTTACATGAATCTTTGGAACTTTTCACGTGAAATCATCTTCAAAATCTACTGAGGCCCTCATCTCAGTAATGCCCAGAAAAACATGTCATTTAGCTTAAATCGTCGGAAACATTCTTAATTTTATGAATGAATACACAAATTCCCTTTTAAAACTTTATTATTAAAACACCTTTTTAAAATTAGGTTTCAATCTATGTTTTAGCAGAATAAAAAATCATTAAAAATTAAATCGACGCAAATGTACTGAAATTAAGAAAATAGCATGTGTTTTTTATGAACAAAAAGGCATACTGAGCATGACGGTGTTTCACTGAGAGAAGCATCCCGTCTTTCTGCAATTAAATTCTTTCAAATGTCAATATCAAATGAAATAACAATGCACTCATAAAAAGGATTGATTAAAACTACAAAACATGTTTTGTTGAGTATATTTTGGTAGTTTTAGCAAAATTCAAGTAAAATTGAACCATTTTACTCTAATTAACAAAACATTTTATGCTGACGATACAAAAAAAAAAAAAAAAAAAAAAAAAAAAATTGTTGATTCAAACAAGATTTCCATTGACCTATATTTAAACAAAATTTTTGTTTAAATATAGGTCAATAAAAATTTTGTTTGAATGAACAAAAAAATTTTTTTTTGCAATTCGAAAAACATTTTTTGTATCGTCAGCAAAAAATGATTTGTTAATTCAAGTAAAATGGTTTAATTTTACTTGAATTTTGCTAAAACAACCAAAATGTACTCAACAAAACATGTTTTTAGTTTTAATCAATTCCTTTTTCTGGGTGTGGAATTCGCAAAAATACATATGACGAGGTGTAATCATCAGTAAAATAATTAACTACAACGGTAGGTATTAAAAATTGCTCTGAATAAATTGTTATTCGCATTTACAAGAAACTTTTATTAGCGACAAGTTTTAAATCGACTTATTCATTGCTGATTGAGAAAAAAGTTGGATTATTTCTCATGTTTTGGAAAATCTGAATTGTCTTGCACTTATAACATTCATTTACCTTTTATTTCAGCACAAAAAGAAACGAGTACGCCATATATTCGTTAAAAATTCACTATCAAGGTACAAATGATGATACAAAATTGCGGTTTCTACGCATGGGATTAGAGAGAGCTCAGATTTTTTTATAACAAAAAAAGTTGTGGTTCAAAAACTTACCGATAGATGCCGCACGCATGCATAATAAAAGATTTATGCAAATCAAACTGTCAGTAAAATACCTCGATGCGCATAGATTGTTCATTCGATGCCAGTAGTATGTTATCGTTTCCAGATCAAGCATTGTTGGTTAAACTATTTTACAAGAACTGTAAATAGGCAACCGGAGCATTGCGAAATTTCGGCAAACTCAAAAAGACGCAAGTGGAAAAAAGGACCGGTATTACGTGTTTGGATACTGAAGCTTGTGAGACGGTTCAAAGAAACGGGTCTTTTACTGTAAGCATAATTTGTATGTATATGCTTCATATTATACCTGTCAGCGCCACCTATCGGTAACTTTTTGAACCAAGACTTTTAGTTATTAAAAAAATCTAATCTCCATCTAATACTATTCGTGCAAACCACAATTTTTTAGCATCATTTGTGCCTTTTTATCGAATTTTTAAAATTTTATCGAATTTATGGCGTATCTAGTACAGTTATAGTATTAAAGATTATTGAAAAAATTTATATGAAAATAATGCAAGTGTTAGTAGTTACATATGTAAAACAGTACTATGTACACTATCTTAATTTCGTAATAATATAAATATTAACAATTTATATTAACCATATATCTCTCCAGAGAATTAATTAATCAATAGCTGAAGGATTACAATAGCTGTTACTTTATACAATTTGTTTCAATGCAAATTAATTTTTTTCAGCTAGTATGATCTTTTTTATTATGTTCTCGTGCATACAAAGCATTAAAAGCATACTATAAGAAACTGTTTTAAAGAGTAGTAAACTTTAACAGTTTCATATTCATTATCACATAGGTATTATTGCTGTTTCAAATTCATTATCATATATTATAATAAAGCATCATAATTAATCTGAAACAAAGGGTATTCTAGATATTAAGATGTTATTGTTCTGCAAAAATTGTGTAGAGTGAATTACTGCCATTCGGTGATTTAATGCTTATTTGTATCTCCGGAGAACAATCATTAGAAGAGTAAGCTGATTTATGTTTTGCTAGATTAAGATAAAGATTCGTTGTTTCTTTTACGTTAGAAAAATTGAATCTTCTTATATTTATGTATGATTTGTTACATGTTTACTTCAGTATGTGTTAGTTTTTTCTATTAATATCAAAATAAAGTAACGGATATACATATATATGAGCAGCATAACATTTTAGTTGAGCAATAATAAAAGTATTAGTAGTATAGTTTATTAATCGCATATTTATAAATGTATACATTTTATGGTTATATAAAAGATTTATTTTATGTCTGTATCTTGGCACATAAAAAGTATATAGATGCCACTAAAAATTATATAATTGCGTCAAAATGTTTATTACAGATGAATCTTCATCAGCTATTTTTTTTTTTTTAGTTTAGTGTTAACAAACTACAAGCACAGTTATTATGTATAATGTTTATTCAATAGTTGAGGCTATAAATATGTAGATGCATCACCCGAATTTCAGGAACTCATGTGAAAGTAAACAAATATTTCAAAAAAGTTTTGTAGATGTACTTAAAAAAATAAATGAAAAAAAAAACTGAAATATAATTTATTTACATATATCATTGTTATGCAATGTGGAAGTTCTTGAAATATCATTATCAGAATCAAAGATACAGAAAATGAGAAATAATATTTCAGCAAATTTTCAGATAAAAATTTTAATATCCAATGGTAAAATCTCACTCCGTTTAACATTAAGTATATAGAAACAATTTTATTTCTTTACAAGTTGTTTCACGAAGTTCCTTAGAATAATGTCATAAATAATGCCACGCTAAATAGTATACTATTTAGACTGGAATACTACAAGAAGAACAAACAAAACACAGAAAACAAACGGATGATATAACACAAGACATCCCAGCCGCTAACTTGGACATGCTAAATAATATATAGCTATTAATAAGTTTTTGCACGCTTTGAGTAGTTACTCGCTAAGTTTACAATTACTGATGAAGCACACTTAAAAAGAAAACCGAATGTATGCTTGTTATCGTTATTGGCTGACAGCAATATTCATAAATTTAACAATTTTTATGACATTTACTTCGATTAAAAATGATTAAAATAAACTAAAAAAATATTAATATGAAACACGTTTTTATAAATAACTGCGGACTTTTTATAGTCAAAGATAAACAAAAACCTTTAAAGCGATTTCCAATCAGGTTTTGACAATTTTCATTATTTCCTTAATTTCTAATTCAGTGATTCAATTATTGTGTAAACCGGGCAATATCCGAATCGCATAACAATTTTCTTTTCTCATTTCCTCATTTAAGATGAAAAATAAATTATTTTGAGTGTAATAAGCAAACATAAATTTTTCGCCTTAATAAAATTAATCAGAATTTTGTTGATAAATTTTGAATAGAAAGAGAAAAATTAATGATAGAATTAGATTTATCTTGAATATGATGGGATTGATAGAAATTTTATAAAATGTGAATAGAAGTAGAAAAATGAATAAGTAGAATTAGATTTCAGTTTAAGTTTAACTAAATAAATTTGTAAATGATGTAAAAAGTACCGCGCATTAAGAATTGCTATGTAATTGTGTTTTGGATTAAAAAAGTTGTGTCATAAAAATAATCAATTCTGCGATACGTTAAGGTTAATTAATGTGACAACAGAAAAAATATAAAATAGTGTCTTGATTTTCTTTCTTAACAGACTAGTATCAGTTATTTTTTCAATAGTTATATTTTTAAAATGATGATTGTTTCTTTAAAGTTGTTTTGTGATTTTTTGCTTACTATCAATGTCATTATCAAGGCATTAATAAGATGTCTCAGTGAAAATGGATAGTTGAAACTTTCATACATGCGGAACGCAAGCTCAAGTTATCTTCGACCGACTAATAAAGAGATCCGTTTGAACATTTAAAGAAACAACATTTAACCCCGTAAATAAATGAATTTTATTTTACGTCATTCTGTAACTTTTAGAAACCTCGTGAAGAATTGAAATGTGAGTCATGCCCACTTGGTCCTAATTTTGCAATTCCTGGATTCTGAAATACTTTTTTTATTCATTATACAATATTACTGAATCTGCTTTGTAAATTTTATATTCGTTTGACAGTAGTAAGTTGAAAACGTTACCAAATGTCATAAGTATTCATAAATGCTTATCTTCACAGGATGGACGGCTGTATAAAAAAATCAAACAAGGTCTGCAACGTTCTAGTCTAGACATTTTAAATTTCTAATTCAACTAAGTGTTGGGCAATTATCATATCATGGTACATGTATTTGGTTTCACAACAGGTTTATGTCTAATTTCAGTGATTCTTATGTCAGTCGCCAGTTTATTACTGATATGCATTTGCAAATAGGTTGTGACGCCGAAGAGTTGTCATCAAATATTTTTATCAGTCTCGTACGCGACTTGGATATTCGGTGTGTGTACATTACTTATTTACTGGATTGCTATGCAATCTCTCACAATATTATAAATCTTTTTTTTGTTGTTGTTGTTCTTGCCTGTGTATTATATAAAATTTTCGATTGAATGAATACTTCGTTAATTTATCACTTGAAAAGTTAAAAATTGTGATAAATTAATTATTTAATATTAATTTATTTACTTTTTTAAAATAAATAAATATATATATATATATATATATATATATTATGCAAGCTAGCAAAAAACGCATGTTTTTAATCACAATCAAACTTTTTTTTATATAAAAATAAATCGTTTAATGTATGATCTTATAACCAAAATGGAGATCAATTTTGAAAATTAAATTTTATATCTTGAAAATCGATAAAATAATTCTTTAATAATACCGTGATTTTCGGTATTTTATATTAACAATTCAGAGAATTACAATTTATACAATTACAATTTTCATTACATTTCAAAAGATTTTTTTTATGTTTTTATGGAATCAAAAATGTTAAATTGATTTTTTAAAACATACATTTAAGCATATATTACAAAGAGTAATTTTGTGTATTAGTAGAGCTTTACAGTTTTCATGAAATATTCATTAAATGAACGAAAATGCAAATTATTTTCATTATTTTTTATTAAATTCGTTTTTTACTATGTTGTTTTCGTTACGTGTCTCTTTAAAAAATCTACATTGATTATTTTATGTAACCAAAAATTGCAAAAAAAAAAATTAAATTAAATTAAATTAAAAAATAAATATCTAAAAAAGTTAATTATATTTTTTCTTTGATTACTATGATACTCAATGTTTCATTTAATTAAGATAAATCTCAAGTGAACTCTTTAACACTGCGCTCGGATGGTCAAAGGATCTTTTAACTTTACAAATTTTAAGTATTGCTATACACGAAAAAAATATTTATTAAATTTTAATTTAGAAAAAAAATAGTTTTATGTATTATTCTTTATGTTATATATTAATGGATGAATGTTTTTGCCTGTGAAGCATACACTTACGAAGTTATTTATTCGAAGTATATCAAACAAAAATTACTTTTATCATTAATATGTGAATCAATGAACTATGTAATTCATATAAATGAAGATATATTAAACATCAATTTCCAAAATTTATTTCATTTTTATTTGTTCTCAGTTACTTTGTTGTGTTTTCATCAAAATTATACACACACACACACACACACATATATATATATATATATATATATATAATTTCAAAAGTTTAATTTATATTAGCAATTTTTGAAAACTGTACGAACATGTCTTAACAAATTTTTAAATTTCAAATAAAACATAAATTAAAAATGTTTCTTCTGAACTTTTGCATTACTCGAGTAGAGCTCGAGTTTAGACCGTAAAGTATTAAATCCAACTCAAACTTTCGATTAATCGTTATGGAAAAAAAAAAAAAAAAAAAAAAAAAAAAAAAAAAGAAGAAGAAGACATCAAAACCTGGACATCTGAGCAAATTTTGTATTATGTAACGAAATTTTCAACTACAAAGCTAGAAGGCATAGTCATGGTAATTTCTGGTGAGTATAAACGCAGTTCGAAAATCAATAAAATCTGTAATTCTGTTAGCTATCACGCTTGTGAAGACTGGAGATTAAATATTGATATCTTTACATGTAGTTTAATATTAAGTATGTTCAGGTATTTCAACTGTTCTTCCAAATTGGATTTTTACAGCTGCAAGTATAATGGCTGAACATAGTTTAGGTAACTTAAAGTTAGAAAAAACGGTTCGGTAAATTTATAAATTACAAATATTTAATTTTTAATTTATTTGCTTTTAATATACAACACATTAAAATAAGTATTGTGAAGTTTCAATAATCCGATCCAAACTGTACCCGCGATTCATTGGTTAAAAAAAGAAAATTTTCCACAATTTCGAGAAACAAAAATGTTAAAACAACCTTTCCAAAAATTTACTACTGGAATTCAGTAGTAAAATCACAGTCTTAAATACATAAATATTAAATAAATTACACGTCTTCATTTTTTTTTTTTTTTTTTTTTACGAGCAAAACAAAACCCTGCTGAATACATTACAAACAGATGTTAATGAATCACTCTCCTAATCATATCCTGCTATTTCTGCGCAAAGATTAGTAATATGAAAGACAGTTCTAAAAATCTGTCAGTATATTGTACCTGATGGTATGTTACAGAATTGACATTCATCGTAATGACTTCAGAAATTCTTACGTCAGAAATTCGTCCTGTACCATTAGACATAGGCATATAGTTTCAACTGCAAAAAAGTTTTAAATGAGGTAAAAAAGTATTTTAAAAGCGATTTGGGTCAATAAAAACATGTCTTATAAAGTTACGAAATTTAATTTTTTATACGGTCCCCCGGTCATAAAAGTGATATTTATTAAATATTTCCCATTACACTAACAAGTAAGACAAAATAAGTTTCATCCTTCTACGCTTAAAATTGACCGAGTAGTAGCTTTTAAAGTTGAAGAATCTTTATTGCTGCGAATCACTGGTCATTTTCAAATTTACTAGAAATATAAGTAATTGTCAGATATAAAAACATAACAGTTGACAGTAAAGTTAACATTACAATATAAATTTGAAATATATTCTAACATATTGAAACAATCTATACAACTTGTACTAAAAATATAAGTGAAAAAATAGCAGAAATTTTGTCAAATGAAATGATGAAAAGCAACAGTCTTAATTATTTGCAAAATAAAACACATGTTATACAATTATTTTAACCTGAAATTTTATTAATACAAATTAACACTATCGTACACGCGAATTAAATTCTATTATTACTTCAAGCTCTTTGTGTACGATCCCTCGAACCATGGCCCAACTTATTTGTGTTCAGATGCAGAAAATTGATATAAGTCAAAGTTTCTTACCTCGGTCAATTTTAGCGTTAGATGAATGGGACTTTTTTGTCTCACTTGCTAGTGTAGTGGGAATTTTTTACTAAATATCACTTATAGGACCGGACAAATATATATATATTTGTGTGTTGTGCGTCACGGGTTTAGCTGCTAAAAATCGGGAGAAATAAGGTACTGTGCATGAAGTAAAATGCTGGCCGAATAATGCAATCTGGAGACATGACATCCATGAGATTAGCAGCTGAGCAATCTTATTGAAAAAAATATCGACAATGATCCAGAATAGCAGTAATGTTAGAAATAAGGCAGTCGTAAAGTACCAACCGAGCAGTTGTACGGATAAAGCATGAAGACAAACAAAAATTGTCGACTAATAAAAAACTTATCAAATGTCCGCGCAAACATTTTATTTAACGTAAGGTTAGTCCATAGTCCAGATGGAAGGACGCACCATACAATTTATTATTAATTCCGTACGTAATAAATTTTACGGTTTCATATCAAATATCCCTATTTAAAAATAAATAAATAAATAAAAATAAATAAACTTAAAAAAAAACAAGTGAGCAACAATAATAAATCAAACCATTCCATTGTTCTCTGATGTTGTGAGGTTTCAGGTGACAAGAGAAAAATAAATAATAAGAAAAGTGCCGAGTTAGACTGATGGCATTGGGCTCACAGGCTATTCACATTAATTGTATATTATACTCTTATTTATTCCAAAAATAATGTTCCTCGAAAAATAAAGAAATCGACAACAAATTAAGGGAGGATTAGCCCACGTCCCGCTTTTATACTTAACCAATGAACCCCCAAAACTAATCAGAGAAGCGCAGAGAGAACATATATACAAAATTTTAAGCAAATCGGATAATTCTTCATGAAAAACACATTTATCTAAATTAAGGGGGGATTACTTCCCCGTTCCTTATTTTAAACTTAACCAATGAACCCCCAAAACTAATCAGGGAAGCGCCTTATCACAATTAACCAATATACAAACTATACTGCAATAAAATAATACTACAAAATATAAAATAATACTACAAAAATATACTACAAAATATACTGCAAAATATACTGCAAAATATACTGCAAATCGGGTAATTCCGCATGCAAAAAATATTTATCTAAATTAAGCGGAGATTAGCCCCTGTTCCTCGCTTTACACTTAACCAATGAACTTCCAAAACTAATAGGGAAGCGCCTTATGACAGTGAACTTATATACAAAATATGAAGCAAATCGGATAATTGTACATGAAAAACACATTTGTCTAAATTAAGGGGAGATTAACCCCGTGGTCACCCCCCCTTTATACTTAACCAATGAAACCCAAAACTAATCAGGGAAGTGCCTTATCACAATGAACTTATATATATAATTTTAAGCAAATCGGTTAATTCTGCATGAAAAATACATTTATCTAAATTAAGGGGAGATTAGCTCCCCGTTCCTCGCTTTATATTTTACCAATGGACCCCTATAAATAATCAGGGAAGCGCCTTATCACAATGAACCTACAAACAAAATTTGAAGCAAAACGGATATTTCTGTCACGATTTATCGTATTATGTATATACATACATACATGTATGCGTAGATACATCCATACAAACAGAACCGGTGGTGCACATTAGCTCTCAGGCTTTGAGCTGAACCAATGTCAGTGCGCGTAGGTACTCGATACTGGTTTATGGAAAAATATGATGCGATACGGAAAATATTTGAGAGAAAAGTTACTGCGTCCCTTTAAACATTAAAAAAGAGACTTACTGCTTAAAAACAATATTCTAAAACGAAGTGAATTTTGATACGGAACAGCTACGTAATTAAACAAAAAAACACATAAAATTTGTGCAGAGAGAAACAATAAAAAGTATTTTCTAGTGGGAATAAATAAGGTAAAGCTAGGAGAGTCTGCGCACAATTCAAAAGAATAACAATAAAAAATCTAAGTATTATTTTTTTGCTAAACTATCCATGAATCATTTTTACTTCATTTGTTTGTTATGCATTTCCATTGCTATCTTGTTGTTATGTTGCAATTTAATAGAACAGTTCTAATAAAACCAAGAAAGTTATTTTGCGCAATCTGTCCTTACAGGGTTGGTGTGATTGCGCACATGGGTAGGAGAGATTGTTACTAATAATAACCACAAATAAATTGTTAAATATAATAATTACACTTAAATGACAGTGTTGTAAGGTCAGAAAAAGAAAAGAGAAAAAGGAAATAATTTAAAAAACGATTAAAAATTTTAATTAAAGGAAAAAAAATAAAGAATCAGAAAAAACAAGTCCAGATAAGATTACAAAATAACATTAAGTTATTTGATAACACGTTTAACTTAAAATTAGTTCATTTTAATTTTTCATTTTTTATGCAAAGTGTGATTTTACCAATAAGCTGCGTAATCTCTCCTAGCATGGAAACTAATGGAAACAATGCGCCATCTCTCCTAAGTAGCAGATGCTCAAACTCTCCAATTTCGGTAGGAGAGATTGCGCGGACTTTTATATAAACATGGCCGCTATTAAAACGAACCGTTGATGTTCACATTGTTAGTCTAGATTAGTAGCTT